>OX608073.1:301283702-302561937 GCA_951509635.1 Eupeodes luniger
CTTACGAAAGTACACAACGAACATGCAACGAATGAGCCAACGGGACAGTAGTACATAGAACGAGCAAAGAACACAAGACAATGATCGTCCCTCTTTTAAAAATCCAGCAAACTAGTCCGAGTTAGATTGTTTGCAGAGTTGGTCGGTCGTCGCAGATTAAAACTTAAAAACCATTTAAAATAAAGACTAGATTATAGACAAACAAAATAAGTGTTTTCTTGGTAGGAAGTAATCCTACAAATTGGGGACTTGCCCGGAATTGAGCTCCGGCAGAAAAGAAAAAGGGCTTCAACCCAAAGTTAAAAAATCAATAAAAAAGAAAACTAAAATGCAAAACTAAAAAAAAAGACTAAGAAAAAGAAAAGGGCATCAACCCAGTGCAGTGCTTAAGTGTGATCATGACAAAATAAGCATAAATCAATCAGTAAAAATTGCAGAAACCACGCCAGGAACAATATCCAAATTTTTCGGTGCCGTGCTTCGATTGAAAAACGAACAACCGTAGCTAACTGGTGTTCGAGAAAAAAAAAGAAACAGAAAGTGTGCGTATGTGTATACTGTATATGTGTATGTGGAAGGCAAGTGTCACGACTCACAGCCACTGAATAGAAAGCCGTGTCAAGGCGAACGAACAGTGACGTGTCAAGGCGAGCGAAGAGTGCCGTGTCCAGGTAAACGGAATAAAACAAAACAAAGGGGAAGAGTGCCGCGTCCAGGCAGACGAGAGGAGACAACAGTTGCTGGTAGCGGAATTTTTTTTTGTTTTACAAAATTGTATGTGGGTAAGCGAAGACCGTTGCCAATCATTTTTTTTGTTCATTTATATAAATTTGTAAAAGCTGGTATTTTTTTTTTTAACATTTTGTTGAGTTAAATTATTAAGAAAAAAGTTTAATGAATATGGAAAGGGATGAGATATTGTCTTTGACGGTAGAACTGTTAAGGGAAAGGTTAACAGAACTGAACTTACAGGCGACACGGCTGAAACGAACACTACAGGACAGACTGTTCACCCACTTTGGGCTATCACGCGACGATGACGATAGCGATGACGACAGGAGCGGACAAAGGGCGAGGCTAGCCGAAGTTGTGAGGGTGCGTAACTTTCATTTAAGGGATATTCAAGACTCCTTAGCCCATTACGATGGTACTGGTTCAGTAGACATTAATCTCTGGATCCAGGAATTTGAAGAAAACGTGATAGCTGTCGACTGGGACGAGATCCAAATGTACATCTACGCGAAGCAATTATTGAAGGGTGCAGCTAAGTTGTTTGTTAGAAGTCAGCTGCGTATCAAAAGCTGGGACGCTTTGAAGCAAGCTCTCATTAAAGAATTTGGGACAAAGTTGTCGTCGGCGGAAGTCCACCGCAGGTTGAGGACTAGGCAGAAGAAGTCGACCGAAACGTTACTAGAATATCTCTATGGACTTTTAGAGATAGGGAAGTGTTAAAATATTGTTTACTGAATTATTTATATCCACTGAATTTCATATCATACGTATAACTACACTATTTTGTTTAAGGCTTAATCAATATTAACTTTATCAAATGTAAAGCCTCTGTTAATTCTTACATTCTCTTTTGACTTTCTTTTATCTTTTATTACTCATTTGTTCACTACTCACCTTTTATCTCAACCTTTGTACTATAAAGAACTTGCTTAATAATAAACCTTCTTTTATAAATGACATTTTGTTCTATAATCGTTTAATTATTTTAACTCAATAATTAATAATAAAACAAATAATAATTGCGAGTGTCAGCATGACTCAGTGACCAACTTAAATAGTGACGATTCATATCGCACCACTTAAACCTTTTCTAGTGCATTGCCCGAGTAATGTATGACACAATTGAGTTCGGGCATTCTTGCTACGCTTGCACTTTCCACTAAATATAATTGTGTATAGATAAGTATATATAAGGTGAAAATAATAATAAATAAATTCATTCAATATACAATATCCATCAACTGAGTATCTGAGTTTTATTCCGCCAATGCTATTACAATATGAATTATACAAAAAGCAAATGGAACGAGATACTGAAAAACAGGTACAAAAACATAAAATCAGACTTATCCAACTAGAAATACTTAAAAAAAACAATTAGAAATAAAAGAAACAGAAAAATAAACAAAATGACACAGATATCATAAAATTATATTACGTTGGTTTTTTTTATAGGGACTGTTGTTGATTTTTTTGTAGTAGGTATATAATGAAGAATATAATGCACAGTTACGCTGCTGCTGATTTGCTTCACAGCGCACAACGAGGGACATTGCGATTATGTGGATTAACGCCTACCATATTTCCATCATCGCTGAACAACCTTCCCTTGTACGTACCCTTACTGAACGAAGTTCAAGCTTGGTTGAATGAAGTTCGGGACATCGCAACAGCAATATTTCCAAGATCAATGAACGGCACCCAAGGACAACTGCTTAGAACAAACGCATATGCCGTCCCTGACCACGCTAGACCCACCGACGTATCCTGGGAGTCTGGGTGCACCGAGCGCTTAGATTCCTCCGTCGAGTATGCTGGAGGCGATTTTAAATACCGGGTTAACTGTAAAGGGATCACACTAGCGACCACTTAAAATTATATTAAAAATCCAACCATGCTTCGATACTTGACACTTGCTTCCCATACCATGCATTGTAGAATCTCAAATTGAATGTTTTGTTTTTGAAATCGAAATTATGGAACTGTCATTTTTGACAAGAATTCCATAATTTGTTTTTGTAGTTCAATCTGACATTTTGCCTTTCTTCCACCACTCACATGTATTCACCGATAAGGAATTTAAGAGAGTTGGACCTTAGTACGATCAAACACCTTTAGTTACGAAACGTTCACAATGAGAGAGAGTCCTTATCACTTTCAATTGACTAAGACCTAACTGAGAAGCATTATGAAATTCTTCAAGTCAGTTTATAATTTTTTTTCCAATCAATCAAGGTCAGAGAAATCTGCTCTGAAGAAAAAATATTTTTTTAAAAAACTAAACAAGACTTCCAAAAATTTCAATAATTTGAACACTACCAGCATTGAAAATCCTGAAGGCTTAAGTTCAGAATTTCCATATAGCATGCAAGAATACGGCTAAACGCGTTTACACATTGGCTACAAGTTACCACTAAAAAAATGGCAAAAGAAAAAATTAAAACAGGATAAATAATAGATATGCCAAAAGTCGGTTTTGGTAATTCCAATTCTGGCAATACATCAAGATGTTTTTTTAGCGATCTAGATACAGCTTCTGAAATTACAGGTATAAGCATACGCCTTATAAAGAATCTAAGAACAATTTTAGAAACTAACGGCTGGACCGATTTCGTTAAGAAAAATAAAATCTTTCAAACATTAATCTAACAAGATTTTGTTATAATAACACAAATTAAAGTATAAGAGTCAAAAACTTGTGTTTTGCAAAAAACAGTTAAGAATTTTGTCTATAATTTTTCTATCTCTAATTGACGATAGCCCTGTCGGTACTTAAATAGTATAAAAATGGAAAATCAATCTTCTCACATTTTACCTATCGGAACACTTTCTAGGAAGGACTTCTCCAAATTATAAGATGAGTGTCCAGTGTTATTCTGGAGTAGAAGGAGCGGAATTAAACGTGTGGGCAGTTCAGGAACCTCACTATCGACCTCATCTGCTCCTGAAACAAGTTACACCCGATTTTTAGAGCCTGCAGTGGAACAATATCAAGCTTTAATTGACACATCCAATCAAGCCACAGAAGGCACCGGATTAGCAGAGGAGATCACTGAGTCTCAAAAAGTAGACTCTGACGACACTGCTCCTATCTCCTTTTCAGCCGATAACTTAAAAACATTTTGGAAAAAGTTGTTTGACGAAATGTCCAAAATAGCCAATCAAGGCGACATTTCTAATGACGTCCATATTGCTGCTAACATTATCGGACTGATATGCCTTCATCGTTTGAAATTGATGACTCGAAATCCCATGTCAACTCAAAAATCCATGATGAATTGAATGAATGCTCACTTTGTCGATCTTTATAAATATACAAACTGGACTCTTGATTTATTACCCGTTCATATCAAGTCTTTGGAGAGTATGCATATTTTGTTTAAATCTTGCGGAAGTGAAATATTAGAAATTGTGTCTATCTTAGTGGGAAAGGTGATCATGGAAAGCTCTTAGACGACATCAAATCAGGCAATTAAAGGCGTTTTGTATGGTTCATGCTTGACACACATTGGAATGTACGGTTTGGCTCCTGTGAAGCATGTTGAACAAACTGCGTTGGAATTAGGAATCAAGACATCTGCCTTCTGCAGACTGATATGTATCAAACACGTGAGAGCTTCCCTAGAAGGTGTGTGTAGTTTGATATCGCAGACTAATATATAGCTCCAGGGGTATACGAAAGTACAAGTACAAATAGAATCGAATTTACGGAGAGAGGACAATTCAACACTTGAAGGAAACAAACCTATTAAAAATATCAAATACAGTCCACAAATGAGCTACAAAATCTTCATGTCAAATAATTAATGAAATGATTGTACGATCGAGTATACATCAAGTCTTATGACTAAAATACAATTCAAAAGATTTCTTACAAAATGGTTTGCGTTTTTATTTCTTTGTTTTTTTTTTTTTGCTATTTTTTTTATAATAAAAAACTTAGACGTTACAAGGGGAAAAGGAAATTCTTGGAAATAAGTATAAACTTTCTATGCAATTATCATGAAGATTCTGTAGGAGTTACGTCTCAGACGTCAACCCAAACCACAAACCCACTTTTCCCCACACGCCCCTTCGCCTAACGGCACTCACATAAAGCATAACTGTTTCCCACGCCATTTTCGCTTACCTATCCAAATTCCATTCACAAACGGAAACACCCCTTTTCCCCTTCACCTACACAAACTACATCATATTTCATGAACCCAGACGAAATATGAATATTTCAAAAACAATATTAATTGTGCAAACGAATGCACTTTACAATTTGCCTGAAGCATAATTCAAAGTTTCAATATTCTAATCGTGAGGTGCAGCCTAGCTCAAGACAGCGGCCTCCCCTTAGACTCTATTATAATATAAATATTAATTAAATAATAAACAAATAAATAAACAATAAATAAAATAAAGAATGTAAATAAAATAAAGAATAAAAGAAAAGAAAAAAAAAACGTTTAAGTTTTTTTTTATCACGAAACCGCAGGCCGCGATCGTGATTTAGGCAATATAATCAAGCACATTTCCAAAGATTTAAAACTCAGAAGAATGTAAGATTGATCATTAGATGTGCAGCTTACCTATCAAAGACCTCCAGAGGTACTGAGATAAAAAAACATGATTTTGTTGTCTTCAGGAATTAATCAAGCTAAATTATATTCTCATGAGAAAATTGCAGCCCAAAAGTTCATCAGTTCTAAGTTGATAGAAGATGATGAACCAGGAACTGAAGAAGCAAAAGCATTGTATGGTCGTCAAAGGGAAACTGATCCAGCCGTACCATGGGCATAAGATTCGAAAACAACAGGCACAACGCAAATCACAATCACAATACAAAGCATTCCAACAGCGACAAACTCAAAAAAGCCATGTTTACACTATGACAATAACCAATTATGTTTCTGTTGTCTTTGTTATTTTCGGGAGAAAAATTTTATGCAAAATTGGAAAATTTAAGAATACTTAACCATTATTGTAGTGTATCCACATCCGCCACTGCCCATTCAATGAATGAGTAACAAAACATGTGAAATGCAAATCGAGTATGTTAGTCATATCATAACATCAACATTCCACTCGATTGCTAAGAGGTTTGTGTCAAAAAATTGCTGTCAAATGGGACAAAGTTGGCCGTCACCACGGACGGTTTTTGCAGTACAATAGTTTATGGCTTCAATATTGTTTTTAATTTTCTTACATTGTGACTGATGCGATTCGAAGTACCTCTCAAAATAGTGAAAATAAAAACCAGGAAGACCACCAACAAGCCGAAGCACAACATTTCAAATTCTATCCAGCTTACAATAAAGTTCAGGATGCCAAAAAATTATGTTATCCCTCTGGTATTGTTATAACAGAACTAGCAGCCGAAATAAACCTTCAATCCCTACTCGACCACACTATCATTCATCTTTGTGAAGTTCAAAAGGAAGTTTTTCAAGCTTTGAACTTAGCGCAAAACTCAGCTATAAAAACTATCAAAAATTGGGGATGTGATGGAGCTGAACAATCTAGGTATCGACAAAAATTTTCTGAAGAGCAAAACACGGATGAAAGCTTATTCAGCATATCAATGGTTCCTATACAAATGTACTGTGGCGATGACGATCTAAAAAATATAATTCGACAAAACCCATCACCATCTTCGACTAGACATTGTCGTCCTATTAAATTTATATTTGCTGAGGAATCAGCTGATGTAATAACTAGGGAAGTAACGCTTATTGAAAACCAAATTGCAGATCTCTCTCCAACAAAAGTGACAATTTTTAATACAGAAGTATCTGTTGAATGCATAATGACATTATGCATGATTGACGGAAAAGTCCGTAACGCTGTTTCATCTTGTGCTTCAGCACAAAGATGCTTTTTGTGTGGAGCAAGGCCCAGTGAAATGAATAATCCTAAATGCATTGCAGAAAATCCCGTGAACATGGTTTCGTATGTTCATGAAAAGGAACCCCGAACTTTCTGCACGTGCAGCACAGGCTACAAGTCTCTCAAGGGCTTCCAGCTTCAATCAACATAACGTGAATGCTTTCTACGACAATTTGACCATTGTCATGGACCGTGATAAGTTTGAGCCTCAAGACATTTATAATGCCGATGAAACGGGCATAACAACTGTGCAAAAACCAGACAAAGTAGTGGCGAGGCGTGGTGCTCGACAAGTTGGTTCTGTAACTTCCGCCGAAAGGGGAGTTTTAGTTTCTGTTGCCTTTGAATGCTATCGGTCGTTCCGCTTATGGGCCATTGAAGAAATTTGTAAACTCGACTTGTGATGCATTTATGAGAAGTCATCCAGGAAAAACAATTACGATATACGACATTCCAGGAATTGTGGGATCGGCTATGCCGCTGCTGGCGCTAACATCATCAAATATTCAAGCCGGGTTTCGGAAAACTGGAATTTTCCCATTTAATCGCAATTTATTCACTGAGCTTGATTTCGCACCCTCATTTATGACAGATAGGCCACCTCCTGAAAATGTAATAGAAGGTGGGGTTCCTATATCTAATATCCTAGCTATTGATGAAACGTTGCCACTACCACCTCCAGCAAAGCCAGAGATCCAGAAGACAGAGATTCCGGTTGGAAATGTAGGTGAAACCTCTCCAGATAGACGTAACACCACAATAACTGAACAGGAGAGCTCACCAAGACCATCAACAAGTGCTCAGGCAATATTGTCTACTGGTGATGTTGTGTTTTCTCCGGAAATAGTAAGACCCCTACCCAAAGCTCTTCCCAGAAAACCTCATAAAGGTCGTAGAACAAGAAAAACAACTATCTACACCGACACCCCAGAGAAAAACCAAATAGAAAAAGAGCATCAAGCAGCAAAATTCAAGCATAACAAAGCTAAACAAGTCAAAAAAAGACTGGATGGGATTAAAAAGAAAAAAAAAAACACAGAAAGTTAAAAGAACTAGAAATCTACAGGAGACATCCTCAGAAGACGAGGAATTCTATTGTTTTATTTGCTTTTAGCCATATTCAGGGAGCAGATCTCGAGAAAAGTGGGTGCAATGTATCACATGCAAGCTCTGGGCTCACGAACTTATGTTTGTCACAACTGTGATTCGGACTATTCCGAAAACTAATTTTTTTTGTGATTTAACTACTTAAAAACTGAAGTTCCTTTAATTTATTTTAACGTTATTATTATCTTTTATTTTGTTGTTTTGAAAAATCTTTATTTTTTAAGTAATAATATTTTCAAAGCATATTTTCATATTTAGAAAAAAATTAATTAAATAATTAATAAATATAAGATTTTATAAAATATATGTTTCATTTCCACATGTTTCAACTGACCCCATTCACTGTTTCAACCGCCCCTGGGTTGGGAACGGTTGAAACAAATTCATGCCTATTACCGATGTCGTCTCGTTTTTTCGACGACTCTCGTTTTCTCTGTCGTGTCGTTTTTTAAGTTGCATTCTATAACTTTTTCGACGCGACTAAATTGTAGTAGATTTTTAAACGATGCAAAAGTAACAAACATCTGTCAAAATGAAATTAAATTCTAAATAAAAAATCATTGTTCATGTTCATTGTTTAACAAATTTCGGTTTTATTTAATTATTGGCAAACAAATAAGTACCTAATTAAAATGATAAGTGTAGAAATGTATTACAACACAAGTAGCGATAGTGATGATGATGAAGAAGGTGCAGTGCGAAGTGTTGAAAAAGCACAATTAATTATAAAAAGAAAGCAGATAAGACAAACCTCAAACCCATTTGATTTGCCTGATTCAAAGTGAGTTCACTTTTTATGTATATTTATATTGGTATATTGTAGTGAAACCTTTGTACCCTTTAACAGATTCAAACAGTACTTTAGATTGTCCAAAGAAGCATTTAGATATGTGTTGGATGAAATAAATAACAAGTTACCGATTCGGCAACGTTCATCATCGATTCCAGTAATATTGAGGCTCGCAGTCACCTTAAGGATTCTAGCGGAGGGAAGTTACCAACATGGCGCTGGCAACGATTTCAATTTGGGATTTGCTCAACCAACAGTAAGCAAATTTTTTAAAGAAATCTTAAACGTCATGGAAGTCCATATTTGCCCCAAATGGATTCGATTTCAAATGACGGATGCAGAAAAATCTGAAGCTAAGCTTTGCTTCTTTAATAAGACGGGATTTCCTGGCGTTATTGGATGTGTAGATGGCACACACATTCGAATTTTCACGCCCAAAAAAGAAAACCAACACTTCTACTATAATAGAAAAGGTTTCTATAGACTCAATGCGATGTTAGTAAGTATTTTGCATATTTTTGTTGGTAAATATTTTTTCATTTCAATATCAAGGTTTGCGATCATAAAATGCGCATTCGATACATTGATGCAAGACATCCAGGAGCGAGTCATGATGCACTTGTATGGAATTCAAGTGAAATAAGGGACATGCTGCAGGCTAATTTCAATAGCGGCGAAAGATATACATGGCTCTTAGGTAGGTGAAACAATTTAATGTTAAATTTTAAATTTTAAAAATATTCACTTTTGAAAAAACAGGTGATGCAGGATACCCACTTGAGCCTTTCTTAATAACTCCTTTTAGAGCCACGCAAGAAAGAAGCCCTGAAAGTAATTTTAACTCAAAGCATGCATCGACAAGAAACATAGTTGAAAGAACAATTGGCGTTTTGAAGAATCGTTTTCGCTGCTCAGTGCACGACAACTACATTACACTCCCGAAAAAGGAACCCAAATCGTGAATGTGTGTTCAGCTTTGCACAATATTTCAATATACTACTACATTTTTTTGTCGTGAGCAAATTTTCAAACGAGAGATACCGTCGTTTTTTTTCATTGTCGTCGTTTCCTTTCGACTTACAGAATGCCAAATGAAAGCGTTCAACACGTTTACACACGACAACAAAACGAGTGACAAAAGTTGAAAACGACTTATGGAATGCAGATTGTGCCGTGTCGTATATTTTGCTGTCGTTTACGACATCCGTAATAGGGGTGATTGACTTTTTTAAAAAAAACATTGACAAATCTCTTAAAATAATACACGGGGCACTCAAAAAAACACTTCCCATTCATAGATTAAATCCCAATCTTGCATTTTACATACTTTTGTCGTGGCTTATGTTATAAATCGTAATGCTATGGACGATGAAAAAAAAAAATGTTTCAACCGTACCCAGTCTCCCCTAATATGTATTTGATATAGGCTTAAGATGTTAGTGTGTAAGTAGATTATTTTGTATAAATAGCTTAAGTTCGATTGAATAAATTCTTTTTTTCATTTAGGAAGTAGAAAAGAACACTTTGGCTCCTTAGCTTTGTTTTAATTTACTTCAAACTTGGAACAGATCGGCTCTCTAGCCAACATCCATATTCGGCTTGGGGAAGCTATCCAATATCCCCCATAGCTTAGTAGGTGAGGTAGACCCACATTACATAGACCCACATTACAACGAGTTGAAGAAGGTTCTACTGTGAAGGGATCGAACCAGCGACCACTTAACTAATTGCCTTAACTTAACAATTAAGAATACATTCAACCTGCTTCGATACTTGATACTCGGTTTCCCGTCCATATCCATCGCACATACTTTGTCCCGTCGTCGCGTCGGTCACCGCGTCGGCTATAGCTATAGCTATAGAGCCGAATCATAATAAAAAAAGTATTCATATTTCAATTTCAAGTGTCGTTGATTTTTGAAGCAAATGCATGGTAAGGTCAAATGCTGATTGTGCATATTGTAGAAATATCGATAGAACGTTATCGATTATCGAAGTATGGTTGGATGTATACGAAGTTAAATAATTTTGTGTATAAATAGGAATGATAAAAATATATTCAATCACTTCAAACTCTGAAGCCAACAAGATCGATACTTTTATTTAGCAACTCGCTGGAGGTTCGATTGAGTTAAATTCAGTAGTTCAGACGCCCTACAGAGCTATCCGCTTTTGGGTTAAGGTATACTTGGCTACTCGCCGGACCAAGTCTGCTCTACGGAAACAACACATACATATACTGAACCTCCACGACTCACAATCAGGGGTACAAACGTTACATGGCGATCTTGCCAGGAGCAGCAAAACATTGTCTATTAGATGTCCCGGCAAACCCAACTTGCCCTAGCAGCCAATTTAATTAAAGAAGCCCAGGCACTACTAATAGAACCAACAAGGCCCAAACAAACCGAACAAATCAGAGTCGGCCCCAAACCCCTAACTACCCGTGCTGCAGAACCAATTCCAGTACCCCCAACTCCAAAGGTACGAGCGGGAAAGAGGGTGCAGCTCAAGAAACATCTAATTGAACTGTATCGGTTGGCAAACATACCTGGCCAACCCAGCGACGTGAGGCAAAAATACTTGCGCCAGATCCAGCAAGTGAAGGGAGCAATCCGCTCCAACAAAGCAGCTTAGCGGAAGCAAAAGAAAGCCGAAGAGCAAGAGTTCCACAAGCTGTTCTAGTCGATGATGACAGCAGCAAAAGAAATCAGCAAGAGCAAATATTAAATTTGTTTTCATTCAATTTTCAAAATATAAATTTGTTTTTATCTCAATTATTATTTTATTTTTCAATTTCTGTAATGGGTAAATCGTCCAAAATAATACAACCAGAAGAATATCTGTATAATTTTTTTTTTTAAATAAAAAATAAACCCACAAATTTTCTTAAAATTTGTATTGGTTAATGGATTTCTCGACTTTGAAAGAAGCTTTAGGCACACTAAAAAACTGTTATCTAAACCTAAAAAAATCCCCAAATCGCAAAAGAAAACTCGAAGGGGCAAACAAATAATTAAAAGAAATTTTGCAGTTGTGGAATATTTTCATTGAACACTTCACAATTTTCAATCAAAAAAATCTTACAGAACAGGAACATAAGTATCGGACTCAGTTGACATCCACGGCTAAAGATTATAGGGAGCTTACAGAAGCAATCGTAAAAAACAATATACAAGAAAATAGTTCAGAAGAACCAGGTTCAGACCAAGAAAATCAGGAAATTAAGTCAGTCCCCGAAACTCATGAAAAAGTGCCATTATCAAGTTTGAACAAAATGGCCGAATTTGATTTCAGTAAGGCACAAAAATTGCCTGTACTAACCTGCGAAGAAAATAATAAACGCACCGAAAATATTAGGGATTTTCTCAATAATAGCCTTAAAGAACTCGGACATGATGCAAACGGGCCTTAGCAGATTCTACGTTTTAACTTCGAAGTTCGAAGGAGAACATAAACGTCAATTTTGTTCTGTTCACCTATACTTCTACCTAGATATTAAATGCGAATAAAAACATTTAGTAGGATCGTACGTATACTGAGAAGCGGATCGAACGATGTTTTTTTTTCCGTTAGGAGAAATCATCTGATAGCTTTTGTGTGTATTAGTAATCAAGGGGTTGGATGGTTCTGATTAATTCATACATCATATTCCGACATTCAGTAATAGTTTATGGAAGAAGCAACACGAGTAGTGCAATTAAAATAAAAAGATAAGAGATAAAAGAAAATTATTAGGAAGTGCGTCTTGCCAGCCAAGTTACACTTGAGCCACTTGAGCTTCCCACAACCATCACAACAGCAGCCAATTCCACAGATCCGTTGTGTTTATCTAACATATAGACGGAAATCCATCATATAAACAAACGACGAAACTCTATACAAAGGACCACCACAGAAGAATGAGATACATTCTTTTCATCACCATGCAGATCAATATGTGCACAAAAGTAATGAAGCAGCATGAAGATAACAAAGTCTTCGCCCAGTAATAGCACCGATCAGAATCATCATCGAGTCATCATGGAGTCATCATCCAGTATTCAAGACGAAAAGTTGTTTTCAGTTAAATAAATGTCTTTTTAAAAAACCAATTTGAAAAAAGGATTTTTTAATTGCCAAGCTTTTTGTTCCGATTTTTTTTCTTGAAAAAAATTAAAACTTATATACTAATCATAGTGGTGAGTTGACGAGGAAAAGTTTTATTGAAAAAAAATTAAAGAAATATAAACTCTTAGGCAATTTCTCGGCGGACCCAGATCTAATCCCACGTGCTGGGCCACCGCTTCTTTTTTGTTCCAGATCGAGAAACCTAAACGTATCCCCAAAGTTCTGAAATAGGACGAAACAAATGAAAAGAAAGTCCGTGAGTTATAGCAAATAAGAAGTGAAAAATATAAAGGCTAAGAAAAAGAAAATAGTAAAAGAAAAGATAGAAAAAAGGAAGAATAAGAAAAGATAGAAGTGAAAGATAGAAAAAAAAAGAAAGAAAGAAGAAGAAATTTCAGAAAGGAAGATTACCAATTATAAAGGAAAAACAAAAAGGAAATATAAGAAAAAATTTTATAATGAAAAGTTTTGTGTTTGTGTTCGTCTAATAGTTTGAAGTGGGATTATTATTTATTCAGCTCTATCACAAATTCCATCGTAATAATTCCCCGTACGGACAGCTCCGCCCCGATCTACGACAAAATGCCTTCACAAAATCCGAGTGGATTCAAAACAAGTATTTTCGCATTGAACGCGTTCATTTTGATTTTCGAAATCAGCTGTTTTATGTCAAAATGAAATGAAACAAAAATTACAAATTGAATTCAATTCTAATTACAAAACCGTCGCTATTTGGATTTTCAATAAAGGTAACAAATATATGGTGCTAAAACTCAAAACAAACTTCTTTAGTATATAAATTAACATAAACTTAATCATATTTCTAACAAAATGGATTCATTGGCCTTTGCAATTATTGCCATCACTGAAGAAGCTACATTAAAAAAGAAAAAACTAAAAGTTCAAAGAAAAATTCTCAGAGATGCTTGTAATCCATTTGAGTTAAACGACCAAATGTAAGTTAAATATGTGAACCTATATATACCTACAGTGGCGGAAAACTAAATAGCACTATTATATGCTTCCATATAACTCATACATATTTTCCACTAAATTAAAACTGATTTAAATTTTATTTGTCAGAAACCACATGTGACATTCCTGAGCACATAACGGTATCTTTTTTTATCATTTAAGTGAAGCACAAAGCAATATGGCGTCGTTTTAGTTGTGTAACCTGTGAAATCACATGGATAAATAAATAGCACCAGTTGCGTTTTTTTCAAATAAAATAATTTTAACCATTTTTTCTTTGTAAGTTCAATTTTATTTAGTTAACTTAACCGATTCTTAATAATTTTGTATTAGATTTAATAATGGGAAGAGGTATTCATTGTTCAAAAGAAAAGAGAATTGTCATTTTCAACATGTTTGAAAATGGAAGACGTATTCTTGACATTGCAAATGATTTGGGATGTTCCAAAAAGATGGTTTATAATGCGATCAAACATGTTCAACAACAAAAGACATTTGAGAATACTACACGAAAAAAACGGGCCAAAAAAACAACAACAGCGATGGATAGAGCAATGGTAACCGCAAGTAGAAAGGATCCATTCAAGAGCTCTACAGAAATAAAACATCAAATTGAAGAAGAATATGGCGTACAAATAACATCTAGACTTGTGCGATATCGCCTAGCAGAAGCAGGACTACATGGCTGCATTGCGAGAAGAAAGCCGCTTGTTTCAACAACAAACTTGAAAAAACGTTTAGCTTTTGCCAAGGAACATCTACGGAAGCCGCTACAATTTTGGAAAAATGTCCTGTGGAGTGACGAATCGAAGTTTAATAGATTTGGGTCTGATGGCAAAATCTACGTTCGTCGCCCACAAGGTCAAGAGTTTAATCCAAAATATACCATGAAGACAATTAAACACGGTGGCGGCAACATTATGGTGTGGGCAGCATTTTCGTGGCACGGTGTTGGACCGATAGTAGGAGTATCTGGCAGGATGGATCAGTATCAGTACAGGGATATTTTACAAAATAATATGGAACCTTTTGCGTTCGAAAATTTACCCTTAACTTGGAGATTTGTCCACGACAATGACCCAAAACATACAGCCAAATCAGTCAAGGCATGGCTTCGAGAGAACCAAATTCAGGTTTTAAGTTGGCCTGCCCAGAGTCCGGATTTAAATCCGATTGAAAATCTGTGGAACGATGTTGACAAGCATTTAAAACAAAAACAAATAAGAAATTTAGACCACTTATGGACATCAATTCAAGAAGCCTGGTTTTCCATCCCAACAATTCGTTGCCAAAAACTTGTAGAAAGTTTACCAAGGAGACTTAAGGCAGTTTTGGAAAATAAAGGGTACCCTACTAAATATTAAATACAAAAAATAACTATTATATGCTAATTTCTCATCAGTTATTATGTTTTTGCTTATTGGTGCTATTAACATTTCCACCCATTTTTGCACCCTCGAATTCCTTTTTTATTTTATTGTTATTATCTTTTACATAATGTTGAAAATTTTTATTGAATTATCTTTTTACGTTCAAATGTAAATAATAAAAAAAACAATAATATTCAAATTCGGCTTATTTTTATTTTAAAACGTTTTATAAACATTTATAGGTATGAGTGCTATTTATCTTTCCACCACTGTATATATATTTCAAAGTCTAATTTGAATACCTTACAGATTTCAAAGAAATTTTCGTCTAAATAAAGCAGCATTCAAGTATGTTTTGGATCTGTTGAAACAGGAGTATGACCTTGGGGTTTTCTCTTCTTCAATATCCCTGATTTGTCGGCTCGCAGCTGTCCTAAGATTCTTGGGAGAAGGTGGATATCAACTTGGTGTTGGAAATGATTACGAAGTTGGTATGGCACAGTCCACTTTTTGAAGTGGGATTATTATTTATTAAGTTTTAAAAAGGCGTTGATTTTTGTTTGATGCATTAAGTATCATTGTTTCCTTTATGATATTCTTTCATAGGATTTCGTGTTCTAATTAACGTAATCACCCATTGTAAGTGAGACTGTGTTACGTTCCAATAATTACTGATTTTTTTTTTTTTGACATCTCCACACAGCTCTATCGAGGTAGGGACAAAAATCGAGACGTTAGTTAAATATTGGTTATGCACCAAAAAGGGTGCTGTATACAATTGTATTGATTGGAAAGTGAAAAGTTTCACGTTGTTTTTTTTTTTTGCTATTGTTTCTTTTGAACCGTTATTTTTGTTTATTGATATTTTTTTCTTCAAAAATAAATGTAGATTTCCAAAACTTGACATGTATTTAACCTTCCTATACCCGCGCATTGGTCTGTGAGACCGTAAAATTACTTTTACATTGAATTTTGTAAATGCTAGAACCCCAGGAAAAGTATTAGCTGTGGACGAATCCATGATTGCCTGGCGAGGAAGATTACAATTTCGTCAATACAATCCGGGAAAATCCCACAAATATGGAGTTAAAATCTACAAGCTTTGTGACCCTAGTGGTTACACGTATACCAGCTCCATATACGCAAGGAAAAACAATTCCGACAACAAAAGAGGAAAACCAACTCCTTCAACTTCTCACAGCACCCAAATAGTGATAGATCTGGCAGAAAACTATTTGGATAAAGGTAGAACGATTGCTACGGACAATTTTTATACTTCGGTTTCGCTGGCAAAGTTTTTGATCAATCGTCAAACCCATCTTATTGGAACACTTAGGAAGAACAGAACTGGGAATCCCAAAGAGGTAACTCTAGCTAAGCTCAGAAGAAATGGTATTATTGGACGCGAGTCTTCTGGTATTGTGGTCTCAAAATGGAAAGACAAGAGAGAAGTATTGATGTTGAGTACAAAACATGGACTAGAGGAAGTGTCTACAGGGAAAAGGAATAGAAATGGTGAGGAAATAAAAAAAGCTTCAAGTGATTACGGAATATAACCATGCCAAGCAAGGAATAGATATTTCTGATCAAATGGCATGCTACTTTACACCACTACGTAAGACAATCCCCTGGTACCACAAAATAGCATTTGAGTATCTTTTGTCAACCTCGGTTGTAAATGCGTTAGCTATTTACAAAAAGCATAAAAATATGCCAATGCTTCAATTTAGGCAGTCTATTTGTGAGAGTCTTTGTGGGCTTACGATTGAAACACCAGGATCCTCTAACAAGCATGTACTGAAGGAGTTTGAAACGAGAGATACAACCAATCGAAGGGCATGGAAACGGTGTAACAATTGCTACAATGAACTTTCAAAAAGCGAAGGAAGAAGTGCAGCTATGAAAAAAGCCAAGAAAGTGTCAACTTATTGTGATTCATGCGAAGGAAATCCCTCTTTTTGCTTGGAATGTTTCAACAAAAAGCACTAATTTTATTACTACCTAAGTGTTTCATATATTTTTGAATTCGAAAGTCTAATTTTCTTTATTTATTTTTACTATAAGGCAAAATTAAACAAAATTGTACTACATGAACTTAACCAACAATAAAAGTCGAAGTTTTGCAAATAAGTGATTTTGGATTTTTTTCCTGCAAAGCAGGGACTTTTAACTAGGTGCCAAAGCAAGAAAATAATCATTTCACCAGGAAGCCACTAAAAAAAAATACCTGTACCGTGACCCACCGGTGGTGCATATGGCCTCCTATGAATATTTTGTGTGACCCACCGGTGGGTCACATGGCAGCGAACGTGTTAATGGATTCCGAAAGGATAAAGTTGATGTTTGAGGATGAAAATTCGGATTCGAATTACGACGATGAAGATGACAGTGATGTGGAGGACCTGATTGAACGACAGGAGCCAGAAATTCCCTCTGAGCATGATGATGATTCTGAAAGCGATGGAGAAGTTGCAAAAAACTCTGCAGACTTCTACATAGGCAAAGATAACTGCTCAAAATGGAAGAAAAATCCTCCCACAATAAAGGTAAGACGAAGAGCTGCACGCGAGTTACGTACCCCGCATCAACATCCGGCAAAAACCAGCAACAATATAGCATAAGTTTATAATATTAATTTTCATTTAATTTCCCATAGTAATGTACCTTTGTCACTTGAATTTTATTTTAAATTCTTTCCAAAGTAATTCTAAACCTTGTGTTTTACTGTTTTATATTTTCAAACATTCCCACGAACACATTAAAGTTATGAGTCAGCTAAAAAACATTATAAAAACCAATTTCATATATAAGACCTTGCTCAGTTTCAATAAAGTTTTCAACATAGAATAAATATAAATTTTGTTTTTTTTAATAATCGCCGCTGCTCTCACCGTAACTCGCGCTTCTGTTGACAAATTGGCTCCCAGAAGAGATTTGTTTGAAGAAGTCAAAGCGTCATTCAAAAAATACTTCAGCCCGTCTCAATTTGTAACAATCGACGAAAAGCTAGAAGCGTTCAGAGGTCGTTGAAATTTTAGACAGTATATTCCATCGAAACCAAATAGATATGGTATCAAAATATATGCCTTGACGGATGCGAAAATGTTTTATACGTCCGACATGGAAGTTTATTTGGGAAAACAACCTGAAGGTCCATATTTTGTGGATAACCCGGCGATGTCATTGGTTGTGCGTATAAGTAATGCTATTCATAACAGTGGCCGCAACATAACAATTGACAACTTTTTTACAAGTCTTCCCCTTATTGATAAGTTAGAAAAGGATTACAGGCTGATAGTACGATTCGAAAAAATAAGAGAGAACTGCCTAAAAACTTCACCGACGTAAGACGCCGAGAAGAAAAATCCAGCTTATTCGGACATAGAGGCATTTGTACCCTTGTTTCCTATGTGCCAAAAAAGAACAAGAATGTTCTCCTTGTATCAAGTATGTATGATAATCAAGAAATCAATGAAGAAACTGGGAAACTGGGAAACCTGAAATGATAATGGATTATAATGCAACAAAGGGAGGCGTTGAAAAAATGTGTGCAACTTACAATGTTGCAAAGGGTACCAACAGATGGCCGATGGTTATTTTGTATAGCCTGATAAACGTAGCGGGTATAAATTCATACTTCATATATGGTCTCAACAATCAGATTAAAAAAGTTACCCGCAGAGCATTTTTGGAAGGTTTATCATACGATCTCATAAACCCACATTTGAGGAAACGGGCTAATAACACTTGTTTGCCAAGATCCCTAAGACAAAGGATTACTGAGATATCTCTAAGTTAGGTGCACCAGAATCTTCGGTAACGGCTAGTAATACAAAAATTGGTCGCTGTAGTTATTGTTCGTCCACAAAAAACCGAAAGACGCCATACAATTGTGTTTCTTGCAAAACATATTTTTGTTTCCTTACGTTTTCCTTATTCCTTGGCCTGATTTATGTTTTTGCTTGCAGGCGAGGTTGAGTTTCGGGAGCAAGATCCCCCCCGTCCGACGAGCTGATGCCGTGCACCGCAAGCAGGCCGCGTCCCCCGGAGCTCGACTATCCAACCAAACCCTTTCCAAATCTTTTTGTCTCTTTTCCCTTCCACTTCCTTATCCTACCCTTCCACTTCACCCACCTCGACACCTCCTCTTGCCACGCAACAGTAATTTTCTTAAAACGTACAAAACTCGAAAAGGAGATTGAATTTATCCATCTCTCTTTTCAACAGTAATTGAATACACTTTTTCGCATGCTTAACTGGAACGATAGATTTGCAATAAACACATGGGGAGAAATACTGAAATTTGCAATGACATTGTTTTGCTTTACGAAACTCCAGAAGACAAGGAACAAATGTTGAATGAACTTCTTTCCTACAATAAACAAGAAATAGCAATGCGCAAACAAAACTCGGACAGTTGGCAACATATGTAGTTTGAAATCTTTATTATTTTATATTTGAATTGTTACCAACTTCATTACACGTGTTCCTTAGTTTGTTTAAGGGGAACTTCCGGTCAGTACAGCTTCAATTTCTGAAGTGGGAAAACATGAGAGCCCATCGACCATTAGGAATGTTCTTTGTAGTACAAAGTTGCAGTCAACAAGCAATTAACAGACTCGCATTACCATATTCCCCGGATCGACGAATTGGTGATCAATCTGTGGCAATCAAAATCAAAATAATAATTTATATACGTATTATAACTTAGTTTAAGAATAACTCAGTATTCAAACATATTTGATATTGAATTTTGTTTAAATAATCAAACTTGTTTATCGAGTATAAACAAACTTAATTGTATAAATAGTGTTTCAAAAATAAATAAAAATGAGTTCTGACTTGAAAGTTAAAGCCAACACATCTCGTTTCATTTAAACTTTCTCTCAGGATTCTATAAATCTCCGAAACTCCAGGTACTTTTGTACACTTGACCTATATAAGGCGTACCTCCACATAGAAATCGACGAAACGAGTGCCATTATACAGACAATTTCAAAACACAAAGGAACCTTCAAAATGAACCGTCTAAGTTTTGGCATTAAATCAGCCCCAAGTGAGTTTCACAGAATACTTTCTTACTTAGTTCTAAACGGTTTGAAAGGAGTTGTGTCATATTTTGACGATATTATCGTTCATGGAGAATCACTCATTGACTATGAAGTAAATCTCATGAAATGTTTTAAAAAAGACTTGAAGAGAACGATCTCCATCTGAACAAAGCTAAGTGCAAGTTTTTTGCTACAAAAATATCATACCTCGGATATCACATTTCCTACAAAACAATTGACAAGGATCCGAAAAAAGTTCAAGCTATCCTCGAAGCACCTAGACCAACAATATTTTATAAAGGGCACAGTCACATTCTAATTGGAGCAATAGTGAGCAAAAAGAAGTTCTGATAAGGTTGATGGAGGAGAATCCGGAGGTAGCAAAGGGTTTTTCTGTAAACCGTGTAGATGCTGACCGGTTTTGGAGAGATGCTGCCGTGAAGCTGAATAGCTATGGGCCTCCATCTAAAGACGGTGCTACATGGAAAAAGGTTTGTAAATAAAATAAGTGAAGTAAAAGATAAAAAATGTTTGTGTTCAAGGTCTGGGCTGATTTCAAAAATTAAACCAAAAAGAAGTTGGTTGAAAACGAAACAAAAAGGAAGGAGTCCGGTTTCAACGATAATAATTTAATTCTATTATCAGAATTTGAAAAAGCTATCGTTAGAATTACCTCGCTAAGCCAGTCTGTGAGTGGAATCAAGGCCAAGGTATTTGGACTAAATAAAACTCGTATTGAGGAGTCTGATGTGGCAGAAACGGCATCAACATCAAACAATAACATATCAATGAGCTCTATTAATGAAGATGAAGAACATTTGGTGGAGGAACAGCGATCTGAATGAACAAAGAAGGACACTCCGGTTCAACTGCTTCAAAAGCAAAACGAAGTCTTTGAAAAGTTTTTTGTTGATTTGTGTTCTAAGCTGGACGACATCGTATGAATATAAATCTGCAGAAGACCGAAGACAGACAAAAACAAATATAAGAAGAAAATCGTCGACATAATCTCGCCCTGGAAAACATAATGCTGCAGAAATTAGAGTTGAAGAAAAAACTTATACAGATGGAATTTGGTAAGGTCACCGAAAAACTCGTCGATGCATAATTTTTTTTTTTGAAAATCACACAAAATGAAGAACTATCTATGGCTGTTATTAGTGATTTAATTTTATTAATTGTTTTATGAAAGAATGTTTTGTTTTAATAATTTTCTTTGATTTTTTTTTTGTTTTTTAAATCAAATAAAAACTTTAATAACATTTAAAATTGTCTGTTTGTTGTTACAAAAACGATGGATCATTGATTAAAACAATGCAGCGATTTTGTCACGAGCGTTTCGAGCTTCGTTTAAATGTGTACTTTCGTTCTCATCAGCATCAAAGTCCATTAAAAAACTTTCGTTGCGATCTTCAACGTCAATATTTTCGGCATTTTTTACTTTAAAAAAAAATGCAAATGTTGTTCTTTGTTTCTGAAATATTTTGTTTAGTTAATTATACCAATAATTTAGACAAGACAACGTCTATCGGGTCCGCTAGTAAATAAATAAATACTTTAAATATTATTCTTTCTTTAATCTCAACAAACTGAGTATTGTCAAATCTTCTTAGAAATAAGAATAGATTTTGTTAATCATCGATATATTGGGTGGAAGATGTTTGGTGTAAATATTTTCTTTTTCGGACCGAAACCTAATTATTGTTTTGTTGTTCTTGATATGTCATTGTGTTACATTATATTATTAAAAAATTATCAGGCTCAAACAAAAAATCTATAAACTATATTATACGAATTCAATTTCAAAAAAATAACCGCAATTTGCAATTTTTAAAACGACGATATTAACTAAAGTATTTTATATTATGTATTAAGAACTATAAGTTGTAATTTATTGTTGAGTCTCTGAACTCACATTTTTTGATTTTTAAAAAGATTACCTTCCAACAAATTACGGTATAAGCTCATTTGAATTATCGTTTCATTATTGAATTAAAGTTTGTATTCTTTTTAAAAAAAAAAATAAATAAATCATGAAATCATTCCCTAAAAAATATGTTTTTGACATTTTTGTCATTTAGTTTGAAAAGTATTTCACATCAGACTTGGTATACTTAAAATTAAATTTTATAAAACCATACTTATAAATATTAAAATTTTAAAATTGAGAGAACTAACCTCAAAAAATAGTATTTTGTTTAGTCTAGTTTTGTTTAGAACGTAAGCTACTTAGAAAATAACTTAAATTTATTACTCACGAACACTGAATAAGGGGTCTTTGTTGATGATGAATTATTTTGAAAGGTTTTGTAATCACTTTGTTTTATATGTAGAACATATTGCATATGTGTTATGTCAAAACGTGCGGCAGATGTTAAATATAGTCTGAAAGTAAATACAAAATTAAATTTAAATTATTTCAAAACTTTATTTGGATAAAATATGTTTTAAATATTGAATTTTTTTTTTTTTTTTTTAATTCATTTTTATTACTTCAATCTTAAATCTATCTTAAAGCTAGACAAAAATTCATAAAACTAGCCTAATTAACCATAACTTACAACTAACTTACTGGTCCCATACGGACACTCTAAGTTAAACAATAATACTTAATGCTAATGCCTTTCGGCCCTAAGATCTATTTAACTTTAATTCCATTTTATTTATTTTTGTATTCATTAGAAAATTTGAAAAAAACTAATATCAATATCCTTTTTTATTTTTACTTAAAAACTACTTAAAATAAAGTCCTTAATATAAAACTTAAAGCTAACTAAAAACTACCTATTCTACCTATAAACTACTTAAAACTAGAACAACCACAGCAGCAAATCTAACTATCTAACGTTTTGTTTTTTCATATTTTGTTGCCTTTTTTTCTTTTTTTTTATTTATTTTTTTTTTGTATTTTTTTTTTCTTTTTTTTCGTTTTTTCTTTTGTATTTTTTGTGTATATTTTATTTGTATTTTTTTTCTTTTTTGTGCCACCATGCCTATTCTACTTAAAACTAAACCTTAAAACTATAAAACAAGTATGTAAGCCGGCCAAGGCTTAAAACCCCATCCCGACTACCCACTATCAAGTGCCGATTGAAGCCACCAAAACTGGTTCTCCTGCTTCACCCTATCAGTTCGGTCCCGTTCGGACACAGCCCTACTGAACCGAAGGAGCTCTGCTCCGCCTTGTGCCATGACGTCCCGATTGTACAGGAGTCGCCTATCCACGGTTCGTCGTCTGACGTGGTAGATTAGCGGAACTGCCAATCTATCCTGTATCAGACCGCATCTGTCTAAGAAGAGGAATGCCTCTGGTGGAATGAAGCCGCCCAAGCGTGCACTCTCAAAATACTCGTCGTTCGGATAGAACGCCCCGAAAATTAAATTGTTGGTCGAAGACATAGCTCTTGCAATGTGACCTCGGACGAATTTTATCACGAAATTGTCAATTCTGTTGATTCGAGCCCCATTGTATAGGATCATTGATTTGCGAAATGTATAAATGTAAATTTTAGGTTTTCAGATGAAGATGATGCATGTTGCGTCGCAACACCAATGATATTAAAACCGCTGCTTCTTTGGACTTAGAAGGCAATTAAGTAGTAAGTAAAGTCCTCTCTCGAGCAACTAAGAACTTAATACGTATGTATATGGTTCTGAGGCTTGCACTGGCTGGCAAGATGAGAACGTCTTAGGATGTTTCCAGAGAAAAATTCTCCAAGTGATTGTTGCTTCCGTCTGCATAACAGTCCAACGACTTAAATGGCTGGGTCCTGTAGAGCGAATAGATATCAACGCTCCAGCCCGGAAGGTCTTCGAATCCAATGCCGAGGGACGGCGCGGCGTGGCGCATTAGAGGAAGACCGCGAATCAGGTGGCCCACGCAGGTGAAAGAGCACCTCAACCATCAAGACCTGAGAAACTGGAGACAGTTAGTTAAGCATCGAGCAGGCTGGAGACGCATGTTGGTTGAGGCCCACGTCCATTCCGGACTGTATCGCCACCTTAAGTAAGTACAACTATGACCAAAATAACATATGTCAGCAAAAAAAACAATGTTGTTTGTGTCTGTGTATAAAATCCACATTTGACCCGCTGGATAGCCGAGAGGTGAACTAACAGCGAACGTTGGATCTATTAGATTTAGAGAGTTTACACCTGAGCTATCTTCTCAGGGAGAAGGAGCAAATAATGCGATATCGCTCTGAAGAAAAAACCTCAAGGATCTCAGTCATGTGCAGGCTTCAAAACCCGGCCATGAAAGAGAAACACGATTGTGTTAAAAACACAAGTAATTGCATCGGATTAACGGATGATAATGTTGATGAACCACCACCCCCCACCCCGCCAGCAAACGAAAAAAAAGTGCAATGGGATATATCAGGCAATAGAAAGATAGTAGGATGTGATTTCTATTTAGGGACGTTTTAACTTGATAGGAAGAATCATTTATTGTGATGTGGATTTGTTGTCAGATTAAAAATTAGGCAAAGAGTTTTAAGCTATCGGGATGTCAACGAAAGAGTGACACTCCGTAAAAAGGACAAATTCCATCACTAGAGCCTTATCAGCGGGCATGCCCCTAAGAAAGAGTTGGATGACTGTACCAAGGAAGAATTTTACGAATTCCTTGTAAAACTTATGAAAAATGCCCCAAAAACGATGTTAAGATTTTAATGCTAAAACTGGTAAGGAAGTCATATTTGCTAGGGCATCAGAAGACAAAGCATAAACATCACGTCTCCTAGATTTCCCCGACCTAGATATTCGCAAGGGCATCTGGTGTTTCCTAATGTTGCTATCGAGAGATAAAATGAAGCCCTGGGGGCACCATCATTTATTTTAAGAATTTCAGACTTGAAATCATCTAATACAACTGATATTGAAAGGTTAGAAAGGAAGTTTCTAATGCAACGATGAAGATATACATCAATACCAAAACATTTCTTTTGCACATCCACTCGGAAAATGACCTGTAGCATAGGAAAGATGAAGAAGCTTACGCAGTGGTTTTTGCAGCTTTGAAGAACATATCTTCAGAACAATAGGGGGATACTATTCGGGCCAGCAGATTTGTGTATGTCAAGGTCTTTCAATACTCTGGCAACTGCAAGTGTATGAAAGAAAAATTCTTCCCATAAAATCGTTTACACTCTCAAGTACAGGAGGACTCATGACACTTTTTGATAGCGTCGAATTGACAGCAATTTGTGCTGCAAGCAAATTGGCTTTATCAATCGAGGAGTTTCATTGTGAACGAGAGTTGGAATCGAGAATGTTGTAAACAAAGAGCAACTAGTTATCTTTAATTTTCCTAATATTTATGAATAAATGTAAACAAAAAAGGAAAGTTTAACCTTTCTTCTTCTTAAAAGAATAACATTATTTAATAAAAATGATTATTTCATATGCTTATAGAGGGATCATTGCATCAGAATGAGAAGAAAACAAATTATTTGTATTATTTTGTCCAGGCAATATTCGCATATTTTTCGATAGTTTTACAAACAGTCCTAACAAGAAAGTGTTTAAATATTTAGCTTAGTTAATTTATAAAACCTGTAAGGTAAAAATGCATTTTTAAATCTTTTTAGTTGTTGCAATGAATCTTATATGTCAGGTGGTGTTGCAGTTTACATTGATGAAAATTTCGTTCACCAATTCTCAAAAATCGACATTTGCAGCGCGGATGTTGTAAAGTTGTCGTTTTGTTATCAAAACGAAAACTATACAATGTTATGTTTATATAGATTGCACGCGTTTAGTAAAAGTTTGTTTATAGAGGAACTCAGTCAAATTCTTTGTATAAATAAAACTTGTAATTTAATTTTAATTGGAGATATTAATATTGATATCTTAAACGTATCCGACAAAGACATTGATAATTATTTGTTTCTTATGGCTTCTAATGGTCTAAAGGGAATTATTAATGACCCAACTCGCGTTACTGAATCTTCAAGTACTTGCATTGACCACATTTTTACTCGTTTAAAAGTCAGCAATAAATCAAAATTTTTTGGAAGTGTTCTTGACCTAAATATTACTGATCATAAATCGATCATTTTATTTAATGAGTTACAAAATAATCTGAATTCTACTTCAGTAACACAAAGAAATGAGCATTATACCACCGATTACATATTATTGCAGAATGTTTTGAAGCATGAATTTTGGGATCAGGTTTATTCGGAAACGGACCCATCAACTTCGTTTGCTATTTTTATCTCAATCTTGCAAAAACATATATAGTCATGTACTTCTGTGTCGATAAAAAATTCTAATAAAAAAAAATTTCTAAAGCCTTGGATGAATAAGAGTCTCCTTAAGCAGATTAAAAAAAAGAACACAATTAGTATTAAGCTAAAAAAACATCCAAATAATGTAAAGCTAAAAAAGTATTACCTCTCACTTTGTAAAGCTGTTAGTACAAATGTGGAATTGACTCGCGAAAAGTATTATTGTAACTTATTTGAAAAATCAAAAGGCAATATAAAAGAATGGAAGGCTGTTGACAGCATTTTAGGTAAAACAAAAAAGCCAAACGTAATAGTTAATAATGTTCCTCTAACTGATGTTAACTGTATATCAAATAAATTTAATGAATATTTTACTGAAATATCTGAAATATTGAAGCCATCTAGTAATACCGGTGATGATTGTGATTGTTATAATCAACATTGTCTAGATGCTGAATTTATACAATCAAGTAGCTTTGCTTTTAATTCGATAACCTCTTTTGAAACCTACAAAACAATTTTATCTTTAAAAAATAAAAATTCTTGCACTTCAGATGGAATATCTAGTAACGTACTTAAAAAAATTGCATTCTATGTTTCAGATGTTTTGAGTTACATATTTAACTTAAGTGTTGAACAGGGCTGTTTTCCTGAACAATTTAAATGCGCTGAAGTTATTCCCCTCCTTAAAAAGGGTGATAAGAAAAATATGGTTAACTACCGACCTATTTCTATTCTTTCCACTTTTTCAAAAATTTTTGAAAAACTTATGATTAATAGAATTACTTCTTTCCTAAATAAAAATAGATTTTTTAGTGAAAATCAATTTGGTTTTCGTTCAGGAAAATCAACCGAAGATGCAATTCTTAGGCTATGCAGTCAGCTTTATGGCAGTTTGAATAATAATAAATCTACAATGGCTCTCTTCATTGATATGACAAAAGCATTTGATATGGTTGACCACGATTTACTTTTAGGTAAGTTGTATAATGCAGGATTTAGGGGACTGATTTGTCAGTGGTTAAAATCATACTTGAAGGGAAGAGTTCAAAAAGTTATTATCAACGGTACACAAAGTGAAGCTCGTTTTTTAAAAAATGGAGTACCACAGGGATCTGTACTCGGCCCTTTATTTTTCCTAATATATATTAACTCAATTTTTAAGCTTCGATTAAATGGCATTTCGACGGCATTTGCTGATGATATATCATTTACCTACCAATCTTATTCGGATTTCAATTGTGTTTTACTAATTGAAGAAGATCTCGAAGTTCTAAGAACTTGGTTTTCTAACC
Source organism: Eupeodes luniger (assembly GCA_951509635.1). Classification (NCBI taxonomy): domain Eukaryota; kingdom Metazoa; phylum Arthropoda; class Insecta; order Diptera; family Syrphidae; genus Eupeodes; species Eupeodes luniger. The sequence goes on from OX608073.1 coordinate 301,311,240, forward strand.
ATAAGTTAATAATTAGTGAAAAAACTAAATTCATGACTTTTAAAACATCTGGCCATCGAGTCTGTAATTATAATATATTTTTTCATGCTTCGAGTTGTAGGCAATTTAGCTTTCCAATTCACAATTGTGGTAAACCTAATTTCCAACATAAATATTCTTGTTCCGATTCTTGTTTCAAAATTGATTCTGTGAATAATTTTAAATATTTAGGTGTAACAATTGATTCTAACCTTAATTGGAAAGATCATAGTTACAACTTACAACATCAAGAATCATTTGATGCTCATAACGCGAAAAATGTATCTTTTAAGACCATTCTGCTCTAAAAAGGTTCTAACTTCAATATATTATGGTCTTGCGCACTCTAAACTACAATATGGGTTATCTAGTTGGGGTAGTTCCTATGCAAATACTTTTAGACCGTTATTGATTGCCCAAAAACATCTTATTAGAATTATTTGCAACAAAATCGTTATACTGAAAGTTGGCCTTTATACAAGGAATTGCGAATTCTACCTATGAGACATCTGTATATTTTTAAAGTACTTAAAGAATTTTTCAAGCAAAGCGGTAATATTCCTAGTAGAAACTCGCAGTTATATAATCTAAGAATAAACAACATGCACCTTGTCAATGAACCCACTGCCCACAAGACTCATTTCTCTAACTTTTATACTGCCGCAGCACCAAAGTCATTTAATAAATTACCTTTTTCTATCAGAACAATTCAAAACTTAAACTCTTTCTTAAAAAAAGTAAAAGACTGGCTTTTTACAATTGATTTAAATTCTATTGATAACTACCTATTATTGAATTTTGTATCATAGTTTTATAATCATAAAAAAATTACCATTTTGTTGTTATTTTTTTCTGAATTTTAATGATGAATTATTTAGTACCTATGATTGTATGTATGTACATATATACCTACTCTTTTTATATATCAGTTATACTATCTTTAAAATATTTATTGATTTACTTAACTCAATGATCAAAACGGCGCAACGTAGCGCTAATTGTGTCACCGAGCTAGACTGCTCGTGGCCACCATTTCTACTAACTAACTAACTCAATGAACCATTGTTTTATTATTTGTATTGCTGATTGTCACCCCACAACAGTTTCTAATTATTGTAAAATTAAATCACAATGTATCATTCAATACTAACTTTCAAGTTAAAGAATGATAACTATTATTTATTCCTTTTTTACACTTGCTATTGTACTAGTTTTAAGTTGGAAATGAAAAAATGAATGAATACAAATTTTTTCTAATTCTAATTGCAGGGATTCCTAATGAGACGTTGTTATTCAAATACAAACTCAACAGTCAATTGATTTTGGACACAATCTAAACAGTAATTAAAGGACAGAAATACTTACCAATGTTTATTTCCAATTGATGTAAATGTTACTTCTAAATTGCAACAGGTTGTTTTATGTTATGATTCTTTAAAAAGAAAACGTATTAAATTCAATCAAAAGCAAAAAGTCAAAACCATAAAACTTACTTTATTCGTGCATAAGAATTGAATCTTCTGGGTTTTCTTTCAGAATTTGTAAAAATTCGATCCCGAAGGTGTGGTCTACAAAGCGTAAAATTCTTAGGCAATTTCATGATTACTGCTGGTAGGCAGGTAGGCAGTAGGCTATACTGTACTGGACTTTGCTTATTTTTAATTTTCATAAAACTTTAATGCTATTCGTGCATTAACTTGATTCTTTGATTAGTTTAGTTGTGAACATGAGAGTGTATTTCTTCCAATATTTTGTTCACTTTTCTTTTAATTTATCCATTAATAGATAAAAAATGTTTTGAAGTTAGATTATGGCTAAAAACATAATTGAATTTTAACATTGCACAAAATCCCATTTGTCAATATCGTTACAAACTGAAGTTATTAATTATTATGCTATGCACTAATATATTTCTATGATCGAATGTTTTTAGCTATAGTTATGAAAGTTTAAAAGATGTAACTTAAACTTTTCAAATTGATATTTGATTAGGTTTGAAAAATGAGAATGCCAATTAAGAATTAAATTGACAGCCCAATGAAATGCTTTAAAAAACGCTGGAGCAATGCATTCAGCACGTCATTAAAAATAATACATATGTGCTCCTAACTTTGCTGAATACTTTTTAAAGCAGTATCTAGATGAGCTACATAAAGTATTCAATTCACTGGGATATATTGATTATATGAAGACATGGAGTTCAGATCGAGTCGAAATTGAAAGTTCAATTTAGGTTTATGATCGTGCAAATGTAGCGACCAGCAGCCACCACAACTAGAGGGCACATATACCACATCGAAGAAATTCAAAATATTCTTAATGTTTGATAGTGGGATATAATGTTGCTTCTACCACAGTATGGTCAGTTTATTAAAACAAATTTTAATTATATGTGGTTTAAATTAACTGTTCAAAGGCGCATCATTTATACCTGATGTATTTATCGCAGCTCAAGTCTGAATAGTAATTCGACTTCCAAGGAATTTGATGTGCTGTCTGACTCTATCCAGAGAGAGTTATTGTACCCCATTTTCCGCAAAGTGACGGGAAATTTTAATGTACATAATTTTTCGTGGCCGAATGAAGGTATGTCGAGATTTTTAATGAGATAATCAACCTGGCTCAAATAATTGACAAGCTAATTAGGATTCCTGACGTTTCAGGTCAATCGGCCAACATTCTAGACTTTTTCCTTAACTCTAATCCTAATAAATATATAATCGGAGATTTATCGCTCAAAGGCACATCAGACCATTGTGTCATAGTTGCAGATTTCTCATTCAACAAAAAGTTCAGAGTAGTTAACCAAGATCCATTCTTCTCTTAATTGTATCCGTATTTCAATCCAGGATACTATACTGTTGTCGGTAGGATCCGTGTCGTTTTATTTTCATGGCATGATCTTGATCTAGATCCGTAGATATTAGAACGCGGCTATTGTATGTTTTGTTTATTGTTCATGTAGACAGTATCTTTTTTCTTTACACTACAGTTTGTACTGCATTTCAGTCGAATGATTCTTTAAAGTGTGACGATGACGAGGTTAGTAGGATACTTCCAGACGCGCAGAATAATATATCCTTCTTAATAAGTTTGTTTTGAACATTCAATTTCATTTGACAAACGCTGAATGGGTAAAAATTGTCTGCCACTTGTTTACTCTTTTCTTTCATAAGCAAAAGAATAGGACAAATTTGAAACTATTTTGTTTCGTGTATATCTATGAGATAGAAAAAGTGAATAAATGTTTCCTGCGTATTGGTTTATTTCGTTGATTACTTTCGGTGTTGCTTATGTGCGTGATGTTTGGGCAACTAACGATCGAACTATTTGGTTTCGAAAAAGTTGCATGTGCGCGCCTAGCCTTAGGCACATCAGACCATTGTGTCATATCTGCAAATGTCTCATGCCAAAAAAAGCCAGAGTACTTACCCAACTTCCATCATTCTCACGAATGTACATATGTATTTGATAACCATTTGTTGGTTATTTTCAATCCAGGATACTATACTGTTGTCAATAAGATCCATATCGCTTATTTTTATGGGATGTAGTGTAGATAATAAAACGCAGCTATTGTATGTTCGTCTCTTTTTTCTCATGTTTGCTTATTTTTCTTACACTACAGTTTGTAATCCCTACCGACTAAAGAGTCGTCTACCCGCCAGAGTAAACACTTATTTTTGGATCTTTAAAATATATCCAGATACAGAGTAGGAAGCGAAGTTGTTGTATTACGTGGTAAAAGATGATCCCGATTCATAGATAACATAACGCGGCTAATGACTATCTAGAACAGAAAATGTTTTCACATTTCAAAACCATCTGTTTTTCGATATTCGCACAATTGACAACGTAACAATAAAAACGAATATGCATTATATGTTAACACTTTAAGAACATAGAGGGTGTTAAGAATAGTAGTAATGTGGCGACACTGTAGCGATGGTGGCACCTCTACCTGTTTATAAAAAAGTTAAAATAGAAAATTCCAGAACAGAACAATTTTTGATTTTAAGTGTACAAAAACGAACTGCCAAAAGTGAGCAGATACAATTTGAATATTCTTAACATTCTTCTTTTTATTCCTTTTGAGTTCGGTCTGGTTCTTTCTTATATCCCTCCGCACAGTTTCTTAAATTTAAAATTAATATAGTTTTAGCTTAATCATTGAATTATTAGTATTATTCTTTTTTTTTAAATTGTTAAACTAAACATCAGTGTTTCTTGTTTCATTTCTTTACTTCACTTGTTTTTGTGGTGAATTTCGCATTTGTTTAGTTGGTGTCAATAAAAGACACCACATTGGTGACCCCGACGTGATTCAACTGAGTTCCAACCATCACAAAAACAATAACCATCAACCAACCATCACAAAACAATAACAGCAAACACAACAATAAAAAAATAACCAGAACACGTAAGTCATTTTATCTTTCCCATATTTTAAAATGATTGCCCGAACGCCAACAAAAGATTTGGAGTCAGAAGGAACGGCTGAAGAAGACAAGACCCCGTCCGGTGAAAACTTAAATCAAAGCCTACTTGACTTAGACAGTGATCCATTCCTTAATAACTTCAACCACGCATCTTCTGGTAGTGGTCCTTTGCATCCTCCGTTGTCTGGTGCCACATATAACGGATCTCGTCAAAACTCCGACCCTAAACCAATAATACCGTCCGGTGCAATGCTTATGCCTCAATACCACAACCACGTGCAGCAAGAGTATGTGTACGCCGTCAATATGCATCTTCCGCAATTTTCGCTGGAGACCCCAGAACTTTGGTTCGCCATAGCAGAAGCTGACTTCACGGCAAACCGAATAAGCAGCGACGCTCAAAAATATAATCAGCTCCTTAAAGCCTTACCACTGCATATCGCCAGCCAGCTGATCGATATTGTAAACAACACTCCAGCGCACGACAAGTACAAGACACTCAAAACTGCAATCCTCGAGCGTTTCTCTGAATCACGCCAAAAACAAATACAAAAGCTACTCCGAGAGAAGGTCCTCAGCAACAAAAAAACTTCTCAGCTTCTCAGAGAAATGCGAGAGTTGGCAAAAAATGCAGTGAGTGATGAAGTGCTACATCAACTTTGGACAGAACGGCTCAACGAACGACAAAACACGCAGCAAGGTCAGTACGCGCAGAGAAGTCGTTCGAGAGGCAGGTCCACTACACCCAACCGCAATGGTATTTGCTACTACCACAACAGGTGGGGTAACGAGGCTCGACAATGTACTCAGCCATGTAAATATACTCCCAGTTCGTCCAAGCTGGAAAACTAGAAATGCTGTCACTAATTGGAGCAGTTGGTGACAGCATAGCTACTTCACCTTTACACGAAATCCGTCTGCATATCCACAACCACTCAACCCAATGAAAATTCCTCATCGACTCAGGCTCGGTGGTATCCATTATTCCATCCAACTTCCTCAACAATAGACCGGAACAAGAACAGCTCACCCTCTATGCAGCGAATTCAACCCCTATAACCACTTACGGCTGCAAAACACTCAAACTTGACCTAAACCTCAGGGGAAGTTTTTCTTGGCCGTTCATAATTGCGGACATACCAACTGCAATTATTGGCGCCGACTTCTTGAGCCACTTCAACCTGCTCGTCGACCTCAAGAACCAACGGCTGATCGACCGACTCACTTCGTTCTCAGAGGTGAAACACTTGAGACGTCAACTTACAATATTTCAACGATCGACGGATCACTTTCTGAACAATACGCCAAGCTCCTCAAGGAACACGTTGACATCACCAAACCTACCAATAGCCCAAACCTCACCAATGTACAGTACGCTCATCGCATTAAAACAACAGGTCCTCCAGTATCTTCACGAGCTTACAAGCTTGCAGGAGAAAAAGCAGCAGCCGCAAAGACACAAATCTCCGAGATGCTGGAAGAAGGCATCATTAGACCATCAAGAAGTCCTTACGCGAGTCCTATCCATCTCACCAGAAAGAAAAACAATGATTGGCGACTCTGCGGGGACTACAGACAGCTTAACACCAACACCGAAGCCGATAAGTATGCGCCTCCACTTGTGCAAGACCTCTTCCTTCGCCTCCATGGAAACCACTTCTTCACAAAACTGTATCTGGACAGAGCTTACCATCAAGTTCCTATGCATCCAGAAGACATCCACAAAACGGCAATCATCACACCATGGGGTCTTTATGAATATCTGGTGATGCCATTCGGTCTCAGAAACGCAACTCAAACGTTTCAAAGATTCATGGTCTCCATCTTCCGTGACCTCGATTTCGTCTTTGTTTACATTGACGATATACTTGTAATGTCCAAAGACGAAAACCAACACATCGACCACCTCCGGACAGTCTTTGAACGTTTGAAAGCCTCCTCACCTCACTGAGCATCAACATCAAAAAGTGCATGTTTGGTCAAGCTGAAATCAACTTCCTGAGCTATAACACCAACGCTCAGGGATATGCACCATCAAGCGATCGAGTAGATGCAATATTGAAATTCAAAAAACCCGAGACAATACAAGAACTTAGACGATTCCTTGGAGTGACAAATTACTACCGACGTTGTATTCCTAATGCTGCACAATCACAACTTCCGCTCAATGCATACCTCCAACGTTCAATAAAAACGACAAAACAAAGATTCAATGGACTGAGGAGGCAACAAAGGCCTTCGAAGAATGCAAAGAGAAGATAGCAAATGTCACACTCCTCGCTCATCCCACAACAAATTCTGCTTTGACACTCACCACCGATGCATCATCTTCTGCTATTGGAGCCAAACTTGAGCAGCAGAATGGAAACACCTGGGAGCCGCTTGGATTCTTCTCCAGAAAACTCAGACCCTGTGAGCAGAAGTATTGCACATATGACCGTGAGCTGCTAGCCATCTTTGCCGCAATACAATTTTTCCACCACATGTTGGAGTGTCGCACCTTCAAAATCAGAACAGACCACAAACCTCTGATTTATGCTTTCAAACAGAAGCATGATAAAGCACCTGAGCGCAGAATCCGACAACTTGACTACATCTCACAATTTACAACGGATATAGTCTACATAAAGAGTGAAGACAACGTAGTTGCAGACGCTTTGTCTCGGATCAACACTATCAACATGCCAACAATACTTTCTCCACAAACAATTAGGCCTGGAATACGAAAAGATGCTTTACAATGGTCTTGAGAATGCATAGCATGTCAAAGATCTAAAGTACATCGTCACAACAAAGTTCAACCTGACCACATCGTTGTTCCAGACTCCAGATTCAACCATCTTCACATCGATATAATTTTTCTCCCAATGGTCCAAGAGTTCCAGTACTGCCTCACCATGATAGACCGTTTTTCGAGGTGGCCAGTAGCAGTTCCCATCAAGGACATGGCCGCAGATACTGTCGCAACGAATTTATTCACCCACTGGATTGCTCACTATGGTTCTCCTGAACTATTACAACGGATCAAGGATCACAGTTCGGGTCAGCTCTCTTTCAAGCTCTTAGCAATCTCGTTGGAAGCAAGAAAACACGAACAACACCATACCATCCACAATCCAACGGAATGGTCGAGCGAATGCACAGAACATTGAAGGCAGCTTTAATGTGCTCACCAAAACCTTGGATCGACATACTGCCAACAGTCTTACTTGGTTTGAGACATCATTCAAGGAAGACATCCAATCCACTCCAGCAGAAATGCTATATGGAACGTGTTTGAGGATACCTGGTGAATTCTTCGTTTCATCGGATCTACTACCAGACTCTTCAACATTCATACTAAAACACCGCGAGTATATGAGTGGAATTCGACCAACTCCGTCAGCTCATCACACCAAATCAAGAATGTTTATCTTGAAAGATCTGAACACCTGTTCACATGTTTGGTTGCGGTGCGATCATGTCAAAGCGCCACTTGAACCACCGTACCAAGGTCCTTTGAAGATCCTCGAGCGAACTTCGGACAGAATCTATAAGATACTTGTTAATAATCAAGAAATCATGTATCTATAGACCGACTCAAACTTTGCTACATAAGCATAACCGACAGCGAATACACTGAAGATTCACCTGCATCCAGTCAACAATCAACAAGCCAACGAATCCAGACACATCTTTGGGGTTCCACCATGGATCCACCACAACGTACTTACCAACCGAAAAGAACCGTGATATTTCATCATCCAGCTGAAAAGACACTCGGGGGGGAGTGACTGCGGCGACACTGTAGCGATGGTGGCACCTCTACCTGTTCATAAAGAAGTTAAAATAGAAAATTCCAGAACAGAACAATTTTTGATTTTAAGTGTACAAAAACAAACTGCCAAACGGTGAGCAGATACAATTTGAATATTCTTAACATTCTTCTTTTTATATCTTTTGAGTTCGGTCTGGTCCTTTCTTATATCCCACCGCACAGTTTCTTAAGTTTAAAATTAATATAGTTTTAGCTTAATCATTGAATTATTATTATTATTCTTTTTTTTTTAAATTGTTAAACTAAACATCAGTGTTTCTTGCATAGAGGAAATATATTATCTAGAGTCCCGACTGGTACCCGTCCTACCTGAAACACCCTCAAATTTTATTCGTGGTGAACTCTCTCAAATTCGAGGTGAACTCTCTCAAATTCACTATCGGTGAATACATGTGAGTGGGGAAAAAAAAACAAAATGAAGGATTGGGCTAAAATAGAAACTTATGGAATTTTTGTGACCTGTCAAAAATGACAATCAATTTTGCAAAACAAAACAATAGATTTCGGATTTGAAGAGTTAAGTTTTTGTTAATTGTTTTGATATTTAATATAATTTGATATTTTTCAGACCAAAATTCCTTATAATGAAGAAAGTATATACAAGTTCACTTCATTGAATAAAAAGTAAGTCAAATTGCAGTGAAGGAGGTGCAACAATAATCAATTCATTTTATAGTCTGTGTTTTCATTTTAGATGCTGCCAATAACATACCATAATGCAGGAAGCAATTTCCCTAAAGAAATCTGGAAGACAAAGCAAACAAGGCGCTGATTTGCAGGCAAGTTTTTTGTATATTATATTTCTCTTAACAAAATATTATCAATGTTTTTTTTTAACGACAGATACTGCCCATTGTGTTTGTATGTACATCTCAACGGCATAGCTCCCGCAGGCGTTGACGGTGGAGGTGTCACTATCTCTACCAATAGTCAAACGCATTCAATGCAACAAAACCAGCAGCAACAACACCATCAAGTCAATGATGCAAGTGGAAGTTTTGCCATGCAATAGTCGACCGCTAACGCCCTTCTCCCAGCAGCTGAGTGTTGGTGTTGGAACGACATAATAGCAGCAACTTCCAACTCGGCCTATTCATCAGCTGCCAAGAAATAAAATGCAAGCGGCTCAAAAACAACGACGCAACAGCGCGCGGAGATCAATTGTGTAAGTACGAATCGAAACATTCATATCGCAGTCAACTCGCTTAATCTTCATCTTCTAGGTGTAGAGAGTACTACCAGTCGGTAGTTCTGCAAGAGAAGCAAGAAAAACAAGACTACAATCGCAGGAAGACTCCAAAAAATTTCCAACCTGTAAATTAATTGAGTTCAAATATTAAATCTAAATCTTTACGGACAAAAATGAACAAATCAAGGAGAAGAACATCTGCCTCCTGTTTGTATTCAAGGCACCAATTCGCCCCGATGTTGTCAATGAGGTTCATCAATTGATGCGCCGCAACAAGCGTCAAGCTTATGCTGTCAGAGAACTTGCAAGTTAGTAGCTCCGCGTCACAGGCCTCTCAGTATTTATACATTGCTAATGATTGTTTTTCGTCTTCTTCCTATAGGTCACCAAACCTCTGCTGAATCCTGGGGTACTGGTCGTGCTGTTGCCCGTATTCCTCGTGTCCGTGGTGGTGGTACTCATCGCTCCGGTCAGGGTGCTTTCGGTAACATGTGTCGTGGTGGTCGTATGTTTGCCCCAACCAATACTTTCCGCAGGTGGCACCGCAATATCAATGTGAACCAACGTCGCTTCGCCGTTGTTTCAGCTATCGCCGCCTCTGGCGTACCAGCTTTGGTTCAATCCAAGGGACACATCATCGATGGAGTCTCTGAGTTCCCATTGGTTGTTTCCGATGAGGTCTAAAAGTTGCAGAAGACCAAACAAGCTGTTGTCTTCTTGAGACGTATGAAGATCTGGGCTGACATCCAAAAGGTAAGCAATTGAACTTGAGTTATCATCTTTCCGCAACACTTGCATTTATTTGCGGTGACACTATGACCTGTGTTTCTATATATATATTGGATCAACAGGCGTTCCGTTTTAGAGTTTTTCTCGCTCAATCTCGGGGTAGCTTGATCCTACATTGTATCTTATTAAGACCGTGACATGCCATAAGTAACTTACACTTCATCATTTCAGGTGTACAAATCCCAGCGCTTCCGTGCTGGACGTGGTACCATGCGTGACCGTCGTCGCATTGCTCGCCGTGGACCTTTGGTCGTCTATTCCAAGGACGAAGGTCTCCAAAAGGCTTTCCGAAACATCCCCGGCATTGAAACCATGAACGTTGACAAGATGAACCTCTTGAAGTTGGCCCCTGGTGGTCATGTTGGACGCTTTGTCATCTGGACCGAGTCTGCATTCCAACGCCTCAACGAATTGTTCGGCACATGGAAGACTCCATCCACCTTGAAGAAGGGATACAAACAACATTGTATTGCCGAAACACCACTTCGCTAATGTCGCCGTTAAAGCCGAGGTTAACCGCTTAAAGATGTTGTCCAAGGCCTTAGCCGAAAGGAAAAAGAAGTTGGCTGCCAAGAAGAAGGCCGCTCCCACTCCCAAGAAGTAAAAATCTACTTCGCTTCTGAATTTTTATAATATAAACAAAAATTATGGATAATTCTTAATATAAAATTTAAAAATATATGTATATTTAGTGATATTCTTCACAAATTTGAGATCTCTTATTTTTCTGGAGTAGTATGAATAGCACATTAGTTTTCAATTGATTTGTGATAAAATGCAAACTGCAATTTGACAGAAATTTCCAGATATCTATACCTCCCAGATCTTTTTGGGAGGATAGGACATTCCTGGAAGATGAGTCAATCCATATCTATACAGATGGGTCAAAAACAAAAGAAGGGTTTGGTGGAGGTGTGCACTCTAAACGACTGAAATTAAGTCTCTCATTCCGCCTTCCCAATCATTGTAGCGTGTTCCAGGCGGAACTTTTGGCGATAAAAGAAGTCTTGTCCTGGCTTAAAGAAAACGTGATATCAACATCTGATATCCGTATCTTCTCAGATAGTCAGGCCGCTATCAAATCTCTGGATTCTGTCTCTACAAACTCTATAACAGTCCATAACTGTCGATCATCTCTTATGGAGATGGCACAACAGTTTAATATTCACCTTTGCTGGGTGCCGGGCCATAGACATTCCAGGTAACTGTAAGGCAGATGAACTCGCTAGGAACGGTACAGTACAGCCCATCCTACCACGTTTGGCACGTACTGGCATACCAATCGCTACTTGTAAACTGTTGCTAATGCAAGACGCTGTGAGGAGGGCAGGCACCAGGTGGAACAACATCACCACGTGTCAAGTCACAAAAAACATCTGGCCAACACTGGCTCTAAAACGTTCACGGTGCTTGCTCTCTCTAAGCAGATCGCATATGAGCTCGACAATAGGTGTCATAACCGGACACTGTCTAATAGGAAAGCACGCCACGAGATTAGGCGTATTCTAAAATGACTTTTGCAGAAGCTGTATGGACGAGGAAGAGGAAGAAACAGTTCTTCATCTTCTCTGCACATGCCCTGCTCTGGCTCGAAAACGCAAGAATTACCTAGGAGAATTCTTCTTTAACGATCTAAATCATATCAGCATAATCAGCCTCTCACGTTTCGTAAGGGACTCAAATTGGTTCCATTGAGCTTAGGAGGAAGCCTCAAGATTCATTCATTCAATGGGCCATTAAACTGGCCTAAGTGTGTCCGTTTCCATCTTGGACAGCCACTATAACCTAACCTAACCATGTATCTGCATTTTATCAATCTTCAAATGTACAAATATTTTTTTAATAGATACATACATTTATTACTAACCAAACTTTGAACAAAATTTTAATAATCCTATAATATAAAAAACAAAGTTTCATTTTATGATTTAAGTTTCTTGCAATATGCAATAAAATAGTTTTTGAAACAATTTTTTTCATTTTCCTATTCACTTACATTAGGTACAATATTACAATTGTTATAAACATCAAAAATAAAATAAGGTTATTTGAAATAACACAACATCAAAAATAATAAATTAAATTACTCTCAACTTTAATCAAAAAATTTGTCAGGCGCATCGCCTAAATTTACTTAAATACACTTTAATTCTTTTTGAGAAAAGTTAATAAAATAAAAGCAATTTAAAGTTATGTCAAAATAAAATCACTTAAATTCCCTTTTGGTTGAACTATATTCGTGTGCATCAATTGAGAAAGCTTGTTGAATAAAAATGCTCTACGGCTTCTTATTTCGAGTAGGTAGTCTTGTTTGGCAAGTTTTCCACCGCTCTTTTTATATAAATTGTATAACGAACTATCGGATAAAGATGCACTGGAATCATAGATTCTTTGTTGAAATCGTTTTCATTTTCATTCTCCTCTGCTATAGTAATTATGTGAAAGTTAATTGAATAATTTAAGTAGATTCAAAATATTTTACCTTTAGATTCCAGGTTTTGGTTTTCAATAGACAATGTAGCTAAAGTCAACTGTCCTACGGATACTGGATCTTCTGGTCTGAACAAAAATGCGGCGAGTTTATGAAACTAAATACAAATTTTAAACTTTATGTTGTCATAGAAATTTAGATTAATTTTAATTAGCTTACATTATTTAACTGCACTGGATCGGAATGGTTAATAACTTCAGATATATGCGTTTGTAAGTAGCGCAGTGCTTTGATAGGGTTTATCCTTGATATTTCTTCGTAAAACAGCTTCCTTACTAGATATCGGCAATGGTTCAAAATTTCAGCTCGCGTTGGCCTAAAATAACGTGGAAATGAGAAAAAACAAACCAATTAAGAACTAAGAACCACTTAAATTTAGTTGCAGCTTCCATTGCGACAATTCTCCAAATATAAGGCCCTGCATCCACCTTGGACAATCAAAGTCTTCTTTTATCCTAGACCTTAACTTCAATAGAAAAGGTATTACTGACAACAGATACTTCCGTGCTATCTACGTCTTTTATTTTCACCGGCGGGTCAAAAATAAACGAAAGCGTCTCATTCGCTGTTGTCTAAGAGAATGGATTGCTTATTAGCACGGGTCTACTATGCGAACAAGCTTCTATTTTCAAGGCAGAGGCTCATGCCATATTGGAAGCAGCCAAAACGTCTCTAAAAAAGAAAGGGAAAATACATTATAACAACAAACTAGAGACATTCTCATACGTTCACCAACAAAACTAAAAGTAATGTTTACCCCCGGTCACACAGGAATACAAGGAAACGAATATGCCGACGAAGCAGCTACTGTGGCTCACAAAACACCACTCTACCCACTGCCAGTGCACAACCCAACTAAAACTTGAAACTTTTTTCACGAGAATACCTACTAATTGGCCAGAACGGAAACATAATTTAATAAAAAGCATGATTAAGATATATTTAAGAAACAACTTACCTGTAAAGAGAGAAAAAACGCTTCAAAAAGATTATTTTTAGTATTTTTAAAAGATTGAATTCTGTTCTGGTTAGTTTGAATTTATTTATTTATTTAATTAATTAATTTATTGTCTGCAGTCTAGACTTGTTGTTGATCGCAATCAAAAACATTATATTTTTTTGTTTTTATTTTCGTAGAATTGTCAAAATACTCACCTCGCTGTTAATCTGTCAAAACTGGGTTAAACTCAAATTAGGCCACGTTCGCATTGCAGTTCTATGGTGCGCTTATACTTTCTGCATGATTTTTTTTGTTTTTAGCGAAACTTTTCATAAAAAACACAGAATTTGCATGATAAAAGCAGGCAAATTTTATTTTTAGCACAGTTTTCACTGAAAAAAAGTTGCATAATTCATTTTTCTTAAAATATTGCAACAATTTTTCAATTTTTGAATTCAACGGATCTCTTTTTTGAACGGCTGAGTTCACCTCACATTGTTTTCCCCCTAACTGTGCATACTGAGCCCAAAAGCCCATAACAACTACATAGAATCTGGATTTTCCCATAAGAAATGCACGGGACAACTAACCCATGCTTATGCTAATGGGCAAAATTTGCTCAATTTAGTTTGTAGGTCAAAAGAGAGCGAACCCATTAAGTCGGGACTCTAGATAATATATTTCCTCTATGGTTTCTTGTTTCATTTCTTTACTTCACTTGTTTTTGTGGTGAATTTCGCATTTGTTTAGTTGGTGTCAATAAAAGACACCACAGTAACATAAGGGTAATTACACAATTTTTAAGGGCAATCTCACATGTATTTGTCTCACATAAGCCTTTTTCTTTACATAAAGTAAGCACATTTTGGTTTTGCTTTGTCATGGCACTAATATTTCAACCTTAGAATTAGTTCATATTAAGAATTAGCAATTGATTATTATTGCAGCGAGGCTGCTGGTGTGGGGATCTATTCCGTTAGGGGAATACGGAAAATGCTATCAATCGTAATAATAAAGGGGCTTTCAATTGGCACGGGGAGATTTTGGCACCCCGTGGCGTCCATTTTGTTTTGGTAACATCTGTCAAATGTTTTGTTTATTATTCAGTTGTTTATGCCAAATCATCATGGCAAGTAACGCGATTGAACACCACGCTCAAATGATAAAACTTTATTATAAAAATGAGTGTTCGTTAACGCAAACGTTGCGCGCATTGCGCCCATTTTACAGTAAATGTGATGGCCCTTCACAGTCGACTCTTCAACGTTTGATGGCCAAATTTGAGACCACCGGTTCAGTAAACAATCAGCCAACACGTTCAAGGAACGCAGGTTCAGCCAAGACCATCGCCGCGGTCCGTAAAAGTGTACAGCAGAACCCGAGGCAGTCTATTCCTCGCCGTGCACAAGAACTCAGCCTTTCGAAGACTTTAACTTGGCGAATTTTGTGTCGGGACTTTGGCCTTCACCCGTACAAAATCGAACTGACCCAGGAGCTGAAAGTTCATGACTATAGACAACGCGCGCCGCCGCCGTTTCTTCGCTGACTGGGCCTCGAATTGTTTGGGAAAGGACCCCAATTTGGGCCGAAAAATCATCTTTAGTGACAAGGCGCATTTTTGGATGAATGGCTGTGTTAACAAGCAAAATTGCCGTATATGGGACGACACCAACCCACGCAAGGTTCACCAGGTGATAATGCATCCTCAAAAAGTTAACGTTTGGTGTGGATTTTGGGCCGGCGGCGGCGGTGTAATTGTTCCGTACTTCTTGGAGAACGATGAGTGAGGCGGTCAGAGTCAACAGCAAGCGCTACATAACGATGACAACTAATTTCTTGTAGCCCAAATTGAATCATATGGACCTAGACGACATGTGGTTCCAGCAATACGGCGCTACGTGCCACACAGCAAACGCTACGATTGACATTTTCATCATTTACCCACTTTTATTGAAAAACCCTATATAAGGACTTATGTTTGATTTACATCTATATGCATTTGATTTCTGTTTACGTGTTGCAAGTAATTCCATTATTTTTCTTACATTATTCAGTCACTTTTTTGAATTTCAATACGTTTTTGCTACATAAAGAATTCTAAGTACCTTCTAAATATCATTTTTATACTATTTTTCACCATTTTTTCTTTTAAAGTAATATTTTTTGCTGTCTGAAAACATTTACCAATTATTTTACTATTTTTTAGTTTGTGCAGGTTTTTTTTGATTTACTTGCTTGCGGCAACGCTGTACTGTCAAAAAGTTATAGTATCTTATAATATGAAGTAAAAAAGATTTGACATTTATCTGTCTCCCTCTACTTTTCTGCATACCGCAGGACTTACATACATGTTTCATTTATAGAGGATGTGTTCATCTTTAGGAACACGCAAACGAGTTTAGTTTTATTTTTGGGAACACTTCATGGCAGCAAAATTTTAAAAGAGTATGTATGTTTAGTTGAGCTTTTTACATCTATTACTTACCAGCACCTCGAGGAGTTATATAATTATTTCAAAAGAAAAGCAACAAAATCCGACAATTTATATTGACAATCCAATTTTTTTTTTATTTTTGTACTTTTTATTTTATAAAAAATTTACTTACAAGCTAAATTAACAAACTTAAAACATTTGTATTTAAACAATTTTCTTAATCTATGATTTGGTTAAAATTACCATTTGAAAAATAAGAATAATTAAAATACAAGATATTTCTAAGAATAAAATATAATGCACACGATTTGACAGATTTTTGTATTTTGTTTTTAATTGTTTCTCAAATTTGTAATATAATGGATCATATTTTAAAATTTATAGCAAGTTGAATACAATTTTTTTTTTAATTTTATTTACATTTTGAATAATTATAAACCATTTTTATTTTGTAGTTTTGTTTGTTTGTTTGTTTTTTTTTTTGTTTTAAATGTTTTTTGTTACAAAGAAACAAAGAAATATGAATATATATGTAAGACGTTCTTAAATGAAATAAATAAATAATGATTCAAAATTGATATACATATAATTAAATTGATAAAGTTTTTCGAATTAAATTAATTAATTACTAAGATTTTCATTTACCTATAGTCGAATCAAATCAATTGAAAATTTTGCCAAAAACAAGGTTATACATATATCTACTGTTTAAATAGATTTAAAAGTGTCTACATAGTTCTATAATTTGTTGAATAGTAAAATTTTTGATTTAAACTTACGCGACAAATTGGCTTTTCCAATTACCATTCCCTAAACAGTTCAATTCTTTCTATTATTTGTAATAAAATGCATTTGAGAATAATCATAAGTCAGTTAAGATGTTCTACAATAATCTTAGGCATTTTGAAAAGTTTGGAGTAACAAACATATTATAAAACAAACCCCTCGCACATGAAAGACAACAAAGAGGAAGATAAAACCATTTATGTACATACATGCATTGCACAAAGTAAACCATTGATCTCGAAAAAAAAATTTCAATGCTAGATTAGAGTTTGCCAATGTACTTTGGAGCGATGAATCAAAGTTCTGTCGTTTCGGATCAGATGGAAAAAATTATGTGTGGCGTCCACAAAACAAGGAATATGATCAAAAATACACCATGAAGACGGTGAAGCACGTGGTGTAATTATACCATAAATTAAGTTGCAGGCCTTCGCTGATAGGTGTCGTACACCTCCTTCCTCTGTGGCGACATTGTACCGACAACAACGGCCCTAACTTGGAAAAGTTGCAACAAAACGTATTTTATAGTTTGTATGTGTATCTTCTTTTAACTATCTATTTATCTTACTCTAATCGTATCTTCATCTTTCGTACTTTATTATTCTTCTTTTTCTTTTAATCCGTTATTCTTTTAAAAAGTCTGTCGCCAATGAATGTGTAACGGCTAAGAGCAAACTAAGAGTTTCTTAATAAATCGTTAAAAATATATAATAATAAATAGATAGTTAAAAGAAGATACACACTATAAAATAAGTTTTGTTGCAACTCTTCAAAGTAAGGGGCGTTGTTGTCGGTACAATGTCGCCACAACTCACCTTCCAACTGATTTTAATTAATGGAACGATTTTCTGTTACAGAAAAGAAAATCAACCTGTTGATCCATCAGGAGGTTCGTCCTCCGATTGGCGAACCTGCCATCTTGGGACAGCTGAGAATTTATAATCTCGATTCAATTGTAGACAGCATTAAAATTGTTTAAGAAAATTAAAAGATTGAATTTACATATAGGTGATGGCACCAAGAAATAATTATAACAAAAAGCCATAAAATTCGAACAAAGGGATCATTGTTCTATTGAATCAACTAGATATTTATTGTGTACCTAAATCATCCACTCGGACACCGAAAACACCCCTTTTATATTCAAGTGTTTGAATCGTCTTGGTTACGAAAACAAAGTGTCGCATCATTTTTCTATTCAATAAACAAGTCGCAGCGTCTTGCAACACGCACCAACACACACAGCATCAACTTAACCTATAGCAGTATTAAAACCATCCGGAGTTGTCCAGAGGGAGCATACGGTTCAGATCAGTCAAGCGGTTCGTTCGATCGGGCATTCACTAGTTCTAACAAAATTTGTAAAGATATTTTTAAGTTAATAATTTTTTTAAATAGTTTTTTTTTTTAAAGAAACGAATTAAAATAATTTAATTTATATATATTTCTTTATTTGCATATATATTTACATTTATACTTTAATTGTTCTGCATTCTTACAGATGTATCAATGTGTGGTGCAACGCCATCATCACCACTGTTGTGTACATACATACATTATGCATTTAACGTTAATACACTGACCTACATTTGAACAAACTTTTGAATGGTCAGTTATCACACAATCAATTTTGTTTTGAATAATCTTTTGAATAATCATGTTACCATTGTAAATCGTTGTGCACAAAATGATTTATTAATAGAGCAATGACTGCACCTGAATGTGTAGCGGTGGCTAAAGCTAGCATCACACTACCAGTGAATTCACTGACAACTGACAGGCTGTGACGTAAAAATTACGTCACAAAGTCGTCAGTGTGGTTGCGCGTAGTGTGATAGCCAGTTTTGGGACGTCAGTGAAGTATGTCAGTGCACTGACGTGTTCACTGACAAGCCGAAATTGCGTCAGTAACTGACACGAAAAATGGCAAGTGTGATAAGTAGTCACTGACACATGGGACAACTGGTAGACTTTTTTTGACAAGAGCGTCAGTACACTGACAGTGTCCCATCACTGACAAACCATGAAATTTCATGTGCTGTCAGTGTTGAAATCCTGTCAGTGAACTGGCAGGTTTTTTTGACATTTGCATGTTTTCTGCAGGTGAAGTGGTTCATGCACATGACAGTGCTGAATGCACCCACAAACATGATTGCACTTGAATGCAATATAAACGAAACAACATGCGATATGTGAACTATCACCGAGTCTCTCTCTCTCGTTTTTCCGGCATATTCCTCTTTTCTTAAACTTAAAAAACCATTATTCATATTATCCTTTTTTCACATTGGCTGGAGGTCGTGACTGCATTTCGTATTGAATAATTTATATTGTAAAAACTTATATTTTAAAGAAACGTAATTAATAAAATTAAGAGTTTAGAATTAAATAAATTTCCGTGTCTTCATTTATTAAAAGAGGCATCAAGAACGGAAAACAGGAGTTTTTTGTTATTTTTTTTTTTTGAAGAAGAAGAAATAATAAAAGTTGAGTTTTAATAATTAAAAAAAATGTTAAGTTTTTTTTATATTTTGGAAACGGCTAAAGAAGCTGGCTAAGCGTGAGAGGGCTATGAATCATAAGTGGATGTTTGAGCAGGAGACGTGTCTGATAGAGTATGTGGAAAAGCGACCACCGACCGCTTTGGAACTGTACCCACCCAGACTATAAATGCCTAAATATAAAAACTGATTTGTGGGGGGAAGTCGTGGGGGAATTAAACATCGACACGATCAAGGTCGTAGAAGCAAAAATCAAGTGAAATAATCTGCGAAGCAATTTTAAAGCTTTTTTGAACAAGCAACGCACCAAAAAATCTGGACAAGGTGCTATAGACGGAACCGCTACAGCTAAATACCCCCATTATTCGGAATTGATGTTCTTAGAATCGGCCGATGTGCAGCAATCATCGCAGTCCATCTCCACGTTGGAATTGGTGATTCCAGTTTAATTTTCTAATATATTTTATTAAATTAATTTGAATAGCAGGATAATCCCATGACCGATCAAACCTTTTTGAACGATTTGGGTCAAGCGGCAGCAACGCAGGCGACAGACGACAATAGAGATGTCCTCCCCTGACTCTGACATTTATCTCTCAACATCGCAAGCGAGCAACATCAAAAACATCCGTTACGCCATCGCCTACACCTTCAAGTTCTGCAATGATTAAAGACTCGGCCCTGAATTTGCTGAACAAATTGGAAGAGACCACTGACAAGCAATTGCTTCACTGGCGTTAAAACCACGTCAGTTTTTGTGACGTCACTGCCTGTCAGTGGTCAGTGAATTCACTGGTAGTGTGATGCTAGCGGCATCGAATTGCATTTGGGTGGATAGAATTGAATGTTCATTCTATTCAAATGGAATTCGAATCTTTGTCGTCATCCGGGCCATCATGTGTGGGTTAATAATGAAATTGCATATTGATAACACAAATTAAAATTGTAATAGGTAGATGTTAGAGTGGGGATGAACCCAAATATTTAATAGATAGATTTAAGTATAAATAGCCCTAACGTTTGAAAATAAAAGTCAGTCTAAAAACATATAATTTTGACTGTATTTATTTCGGGTGACGACCTTAGAAGAAAACGATCGTGCATTTTGATGCTGGGACTAAATTCGGTTGGAGAACTAAGATAATACTCAACAGTAGGGAAATAAACATTACATGGCGATCCTGCGGACTACGAACAAAAAGAAAAATATTCATGACTTCACTCGAAGAAATTAATAAAATCTTCGAGAAATGTGAGAAATTCTTGTTGGAATATACACCAGAACCTATAACAAGTGAGACAGGAAACCAGACACCAACCTACATACCAACGCCAATATCAGCTGGCCCAAAACCATTGTCACTGGAGGAATACAGGAGAAGACAGGAAAAACAAAAAATTAACATACAGCAAATAAGCAAACGAGCTACCCTAACTACAAAAAAGAAGAGGAAGAAAAAAAAGGGCGTTCCAGAAAAGGTGTGCGGAACTACAAAAAATTATCAATATAAGTTCAGGAGCACAAAAAAGAAGACTGGTTGAGGAGATAAAACAACTGAAAAAAGATGGGTGGTAAGGAATCAAAAGAGGAGATAATAAACAACAATGCAGCAGCAGCACAACAACACCGTTTAATGACTCAGATAGCAAGATATTATATTTATATTACTTGGTGTGTGGAAAACTGTGGGGAAAAGCCCACGATTTAAGCCGGGCAAAATATTGTCCTTCTACAATTCCGTAAAACTAAGTATTCACATATAAGATAACTAAGTCGGCTTCCATTTTTCCCCTCCTATTTTTTTCTTTACACTAGTTCATTAGGAAGGTCAATGACCCTGACGATAACCAGCGTAGGTTGACGACCTACCTCAACGTTAGTGATATTAGGTGCGATTTGTTTTCAATTATAAATAGTGATTAATCGATTAGACAAAGAACATTAACGTATATAGACATAACTTTCTATACATTTAACAATTAGCATTGATTTTTCAGGATTTTTTTCGAGATTGCCCAGACCCTCACCTGCTGGAGCGACCTGTGTACCAAAGTTTAGGATGCTGGGAGGTACACACTTTTAGAGAAGCGGATCGGAGGTGCCCTTTAGAGATTGACGAGCAAAAACCAAGCTAGTATATCCTTTGTCAAGCATCAAGTGTATACAAAAAACTATTTTTTTTTCAGGAATCATACTGGGAAACCAATCAACCGCCACCACTACTACTTCTTACGTTCAAGCATCCATACAACTCAAGTATTTATTGGTAAGTGATTTTTTGGGGCGCCATTTTGTTGCGAGGCAAGAGGAGGTAAGGTAACTTAAAGGACAGTACACAAAACCTAGATCTCCTCCGGAACGCATTCATTGCTTTCCCATGGAATTTCTCTCCACTAAGATATGGAGAATTTCCATTGAGGCCAACAACGAGGCAATTGACAGCTACGTAACTCGGAATTACAAAACAAAACAACATACAACAACATTTGGGTAAATATGAAAGTTATTTTCTTGGTTATATTTCTTGTTTTGTTTATTCTTTTGATTTTCTTCCATATTTAGGATAAAGGGTACGAGTCCTGACCAGGCGTCCACAACAAAATTTGCTGTTTATTGAGATATACTCTCAAAAAATAGCAAAAACAAAAATTCTGGATGCCTGGGAAATAGATTCGGATGACGACAATGAACGGGGAGTACAAGGGATACTGAGATGGGTGAGTTTTTGAAAATCGCAATTTGTTTTTTTTTGAAATTATTTGTTTGTTTTTCCTTTTCTAGATTACTTGAGTGTTTGGAAAACTGTGGCGAAAAACCCACGATTTAAGCCGGGCAAAATATTGTCCTTCTACAATTCCGTAAAACTAAGTATTCACATATAACTAAGTCGGCTTCCATTTTGTTTTCCCTCCTATTTGTTTCTTTACACTATTTAATTAGGAACGTCAATGACCCTGACGATAACCAGCGTAGATTGACGACCTACCTCAAATAAAATTTCTTATAGAAATTGTTATAGCTAATAGTACAAGCACCTAAGCACTTACTGCCAGGAAGTAGACTTGACTATTTTGCTATATAGTATATTAAAAATAGTAATACAATTTTAAAGTTGATAATGCTATTCTTAACCACCCAATTTATACCCTTACTCCTCATAGTCCTCCCCTTTTGTAAATCTGATTTAGACCATTGTCCACGGAACAACGATGAATACTTAGGCGTTCCTTGCAAACACACAGACTCTGGTACTCAAATTCAATGCATCGGCTCACAATTGAAAATGAAAGTGGTAACTGAGTTTGAGGCTGAAATGCAATTGCAAGAAGTTATACAATCATTTCACTCTGACCACACTTATTACTCTATTGGCCTGCAGACAGGAGCTAGAACAGCTGTTGTAGTACATTGGCCTGTTCTTTTCTCATCATTTTTATTCCATTTAAGATCGGCAGTTTAGCCATTGAATATTAGGCTTGGGGAAGCTAAATAATATCCCCCATAGATTATTAGGAGAGGCAGGCACCCCTTATTATTAGTAGTAGAGACTTTCTTCCTGTGACTTCCAATCACAGTATCGACGACGTTTTTAACACTTAATTCGCGCCCCACCAACATCACTCATTTCAAACCAATCTATCCCCATCAGGGTCCACACAGCGACTCCGACTCTGATACAACAGTTTACATCCACACCCGCAGCGAACAACTTTGCAGCGTGGATAGTCGCGCCACTCAACAACGTGGCATCGAACAATGGTGGACTAACATCATACACCGGTGGCTGGGATCGCGCAAGGGGACTTCGCGGCGAGTCCCAATACTACTCTTCCTTTGCATCCCAGTCCTCCTCTTATTTGTCGCGCGTGTCTGCTTCCGTTACACAAGTCCAGACAACAGTTCAACAAAGCCAGCAGACAGACGAAGAGGAAATACAAGCCGACGTGCCGACTCCGGACGAATTAAGCGCTCTCTCAATCGACAAGCAGAATGCCTATATGGCGGGAGAGCTAATGTTTGTTCGAGCCTATGGTTTTCTGACAGAAGCACAAATCCTGAGAAAACGACAGAGGCTGGCTCGACCTGTAACGATTACGGTCGACAATACGATTCGGCTAG
Source organism: Eupeodes luniger (assembly GCA_951509635.1). NCBI lineage: Eukaryota > Metazoa > Arthropoda > Insecta > Diptera > Syrphidae > Eupeodes > Eupeodes luniger. Next base: position 301,334,764 of record OX608073.1, read on the forward strand.
AGACATTACCAAGCCCACAATCCCAGATGATCATCCAGAGGTCCGAAGAAGCGGAAGAGACAGAGACGTCGAGCATCTCACCATCCCGGACCGCCACACCAGTACTCCACCAGGCATCAGCCCAACCATCTGGAGTGAGTACTGTAGAAAACAACTCGGTAAACGCAACTGTAGAGATGATAAATGTGAGAGTGTATACCCCGACATCATTACCGTCTAGTAAATTTGTAAGAAAACCTCCGTACTCCAACAGCTACGGGCTTTTCTCAGCTACATTGGACGACGACCAACAAACATCAATTAGGTCGACCGTGAAGACACCCATAGTGTTTATATGTATGTTATAAGTGAATATTTTACTTGTTAGTGTGCAAGGAATTATTTTTTTCAAACATAACATGGCGATCCTGCAAGTCTGAACCAAAATCCACCAATAGTTTCAAAAAAAAAAAAAAAAAATATAATATTCTCCGCTTATTTTCAAAACAATCAGTTAAATGACCACATTAGAAGATATAAACAAAATCTTTAGAAAGTGGGAAGAAGTCACTGAATACCGTCCAACGACCGTAGAACCCAGAGAGTACCCAAGATATATCCCCACTCCTAAAACCGCTGGACCGAAACCACTTTCCATATAGGAATATAGAAGACGGCAAGAAAAAAAGAAGAAAGAAGAAAAGAAACAACAAGAAAATAAGCAAAAGAAGAAACGAGGAGGCCGCAAAAGACAGTTCCAGAGGAAGTGTGCAGACCTTCAGATGATAATCAACCTAAGCAGTGGAGACCAGAAGCGAAGACTCATTGGTGAGCTGAAAGATGAAAAGAAAAATGGGTGGCAAGACTTCCAAGGAGGAGATCATAAATAATGTAGCAGCAGCATCTGCAGCATCAACATCATCGACAACAACAACAACACCTCTAGGCGATAAAGTAGTATATCTAAATTTCTTTCTTTTGTTAATTATAATTTTATGCAAATTAAATGCATATTACAAAAATTATCTTAGAAAACATACTCTGAAAACACTAAATGTTTAAATAAATATATACATAAAATTTATGGAGTTCAATATTCTAGAAAATATTTTAAAAAACTTAAAAAAAGCACCTAACAGAACTTACACCACAGAACACATACAAAGAATTAACTTACAAATAGACAATAACCAAAAACGCAGACTTAACCGACATACAAGACTTAAAAATCAAATTTGACAAGTTAGTAGAACAAATTCAAACATTTTTAAAACATAAAGAAGAAATTGAAATCAACGACAAAATGGCAAATTTTGATATAGTAACTGCTATTAAAGTTATCCCTGAATTTCAAGGTGACTTTAAAGATCTTAATAATTTTTTGGGATTAATTGAGTTTTACTCCAATACTCTTAATAACGATGTACAAAAGGAACTTTTAGTAAAATTCATTTTGGCCACCAAACTCTCAGAAAAAGTTAAAAACAAAATTCAAACTGAGAAAATACCAACAAACTTAAATGATTTCAAAAATATTTTAAAATCTGTATACAAATCCAACAAAACTGCGTCTAGATTGCATAATGACATTGCAAAATGTTATCAAGGCAATCAAACAATTCTGACGTTTGCTTCACGCATAGAAACATTACTAGCTTCATTGAATGAGCTACAAATCTCTGAGCAAGGGGCTGAACACAGAGAACTTATAGTAAAATTGAATGATCAGATTGGAATAGAACTAGTTGTAAGTATAAATAGAAGAAAATTTCGAAAATAAAATTAGTCTAGTTTTACACTTAGAACAAGACTCATCTACTTATTATCGGCTGGAGAGCTAAGATTCATACTCAATCCAAATCGTACATTTTGATGCTCGGATTAATAAGCGGCTTTGCATAAAGCTAAGAAATATATTTCTGTTCTTTTGAACCAAGGCTTCCTCGTCAAACATAACATTAGGCTTGGGGAAGCTAAATAATATCCCCCATAGATTATTAGGAGAGGCAGGCACCCCTTATTATTAGTAGTAGAGACTTTCTTCCTGTGACTTCCAATCACAGTATCGACGACGTTTTTAACACTTAATTCGCGCCCCACCAACATCACTCATTTCAAAGCAATGATAAATCATGGATACAACGAGCAGCGAATCGTCCAACCCTATCCCCATCAGGGTCCACACAGCGACTCCGACTCTGATACAACTGTTTACATCCACACCCGCAGCGAACAACTTTGCATCCACACCCGCGTCACTAATTTCAAAGCAATGATAAATCATGGATACAACGAGCAGCGAATCGTCCAACTCTATCCCCATCAGGGTCCACACAGCGACTCCGACTCTGATACAACAGTTTACATCCACACCCGCATCACTCATTTCAAAGCAATGATAAATCATGGATACAACGAGCAGCGAATCGTCCAACCCTATCCCCATCAGGGTCCACACAGCGACTCCGACTCTGATACAACTGTTTACATCCACACCCGCAGCGAACAACTTTGCATCCACACCCGCATCACTCATTTCAAAGCAATGATAAATCATGGATACAACGAGCAGCGAATCGTCCAACCCTATCCCCATCAGGGTCCACACAGCGACTCCGACTCTGATACAACAGTTTACATCCACACCCGCATCACTCATTTCAAAGCAATGATAAATCATGGATACAACGAGCAGCGAATCGTCTAACCCTAAGAATTGAATCAATAAAATGACTCTTTAATCAGAACTCAAATCGGCACATTGGCCTGTTCTTTTCTCATCATTTTTATTCTATTTAAGATCGGCAGTTTAGCCATTGAATATTAGGCTTGGGGAAGCTAAATAATATCCCCCATACATTATTAGGAGAGGCAGGCACCCCTTATTATTAGTAGTAGAGACTTTCTTCCTGTGACTTCCAATCACAGTATCGACGACGTTTTTAACACTTAATTCGCGCCCCACCAACATCACTCATTTCAAACCAATGATAAATCATGGATACAACGAGCAGCGAATCGTCCAACTCTATCCCCATCAGGGTCCACACAGCGACTCTGACTCTGATACAACAGTTTACATCCACACCCGCATCACTCATTTCAAAGCAATGATAAATCATGGATACAACGAGCAGCGAATCGTCCAACCCTATCCCCATCAGGGTCCACACAGCGACTCCGACTCTGATACAACTGTTTACATCCACACCCGCAGCGAACAACTTTGCATGCACACCCGCATCACTCATTTCAAAGCAATGATAAATCATGGATACAACGAGCAGCGAATCATCCAACTCTATCCCCATCAGGGTCCACACAGCGACTCCGACTCTGATACAACAGTTTACATCCACACCCGCATCACTCATTTCAAAGCAATGATAAATCATGGATACAACGAGCAGCGAATCGTCCAACCCTATCCCCATCAGGGTCCACACAGCGACTCCGACTCTGATACAACTGTTTACATCCACACCCGCAGCGAACAACTTTGCATCCACACCCGCGTCACTAATTTCAAAGCAATGATAAATCATGGATACAACGAGCAGCGAATCGTCCAACTCTATCCCCATCAGGGTCCACACAGCGACTCCGACTCTGATACAACAGTTTACATCCACACCCGCATCACTTATTTCAAAGCAATGATAAATCATGGATACAACGAGCAGCGAATCGTCCAACTCTATCCCCATCAGGGTCCACACAGCGACTCCGACTCTGATACAACAGTTTACATCCACACCCGCATCACTCATTTCAAAGCAATGATAAATCATGGATACAACGAGCAGCGAATCGTCCTGTGAAGGAATCACACTAACGCCCACTTCATTATACATTTAATTCCGGTCATTGACTTAAATCCACACTACGCTTTACAATAGCCGACCTATATTTTAAATGCACTCGCATTACTTTTCTATTTTTAATAATGCACTCGCATTTCATTCATGGTCAAGAATATCACCCTCATGCACTAAAATATTAAGTAATAATTTCAATGCCACTGACGACGACGGGACGCGACGCTTCAGATTACTTTGGTCAAGTGTATCTACCTACTCGCTGAGGTTCAATGTACTGCATACTGTGTAGTGCATATGGCTGAATGTATTTGGATACATTTGTGCATTGTATTAGAAGGGCTATGCACATTGGATAATCGAATATTAATTTGATGACATAGCAAGTATGCTGCCTGGTTCCGTTGTCATAAATTTCCCATAGAATTCGGAATACAAAATATGTTTATGTTTATATAAAATATTTCTATGTTTAAGTGATAATATGTATTTGATATAGACTTAAGATGTTAGTGTGTAAGTAGATTATTTTTGTATAAATAGCTTAAGTTTGACTGAATAAATTCCCTTTCAGTTTGGAAGTGAAAAGACTAGTTCGGCTCTTCAGCCTTGTTTTTTTACTTTAAACTTTGGAAGCAGATCGGCTCTTTAGCCATCACCTTTTTCGGCTTGGGGAAGCCTTTCAATATCCCACATAGATTCGTAGGTGAGGTAGGGCCCACATTACATGGCGATCTTGCCAGGAGCTAGTTAATCAGTTGGTTGAATTTCTTGAATTTCTTGAATTCATTATTAAATTCGATAAATATAAGGTGCCACCAATGTCATATCAGAAGGAGGCCTTAGACGAGCTCTTCGAAGCATTAGATTGTCCTTATACTCCCGGACAACCAACGATTGGGGCACCCGTATACGTGCCCACACCAAAGACGGCTGGACCTAAGCTTCTAACCATCGAGGAATATCTGAAGAGAAGAAAAAACACAATACAACAACAACAAGCGCAACCACAAACAACCAAAAGGAAACGCGCTGGGAAAAAAGTCAAGTTAAGACAAGAAGTAGGCAACCTATACAGACTAGCAAGTCTGAGCACAGGGAATAATAAGAAAACATTTTTTGCAACAATCAAAAAATTTACAAAATAAAAAATAACTTAAAAAAAAAAAAAAAAAAAATTTAATTCAATTCAAAAAAAATTTTTATATAATGGGAGGCAAAAGCTCCAAAGAAGGGGTCGTTGTGACCAATAACAACAACAATAATAATGAAGTAACTTCCAATCTTTTAATTATGGACATCATAATCATAATTTTGATCATAAATGTATAGTTTATTTAATCAGAAAAATTGTTAAATTTTATTTCAAACAAAACGTACAAAAAATTGTAAAAACCCTATCCCCATCAGGGTCCACACAGCGACTCCGACTCTGATACAACTGTTTACATCCACACCCGCAGCGAACAACTTTGCATCCACACCCGCATCACTCATTTCAAAGCAATGATAAATCATGGATACAACGAGCAGCGAATCATCCAACTCTATCCCCATCAGGGTCCACACAGCGACTCCGACTCTGATACAACAGTTTACATCCACACCCGCAGCGAACAACTTTGCAGCGTGGATAGTCGCGCCACTCAACAACGTGGCATCGAACAATGGTGGACTAACATCATACACCGGTGGCTGGGATCGCGCAAGGGGACTTCGCGGCGAGTCCCAATACTACTCTTCCTTTGCATCCCAGTCCTCCTCTTATTTGTCGCGCGCGTCTGCTTCCGTTACACAAGTCCAGACAACAGTTCAACAAAGCCAGCAGACAGACGAAGAGGAAATACAAGCCAACGTGCCGACTCCGGACGAATTAAGCGCTCTCTCAATCGACAAGCAGAATGCCTATATGGCGGGAGAGCTAATGTTTGTTCGAGCCTACGGTTTTCTGACAGAAGCACAAATCCTGAGAAAACGCCAGAGGCTGGCTCGACCTGTAACGATTACGGTCGACAATACGATTCGGCTAGAGACATTACCAAGCCCACAATCCCAGATGATCATCCAGAGGTCCGAAGAAGCGGAAGAGACAGAGACGTCGAGCATCTCACCATCCCGGACCGCCACACCAGTACTCCACCAGGCATCAGCCCAACCATCTGGAGTGAGTACTGTAGAAAACAACTCGGTAAACGCAACTGTAGAGATAATAAATGTGAGAGTGTATACCCCGACGTCATTACCGTCTAGTAAATTTGTAAGAAAACCTCCGTACTCCAACAGCTACGGGCTTTTCTCAGCTATATTGGACGACGACCAACAAACATCAATTAGGTCGACCGTAAAGACACCCATAGTGTTTATATGTATGTTATAAGTGAATATTTTACTTGTTAGTGTGCAAGGAATTATTTTGTATAAATAGGCTAAGAATTGAATCAATAAAATGACTCTTTAATCAGAACTCAAATCGGCACATTGGCCTGTTCTTTTCTCATCATTTTTATTCCATTTAAGATCGGCAGTTTAGCCATTGAATATTAGGCTTGGGGAAGCTAAATAATATCCCCCATAGATTATTAGGAGAGGCAGGCACCCCTTATTATTAGTAGTAGAGACTTTCTTCCTGTGACTTCCAATCACAGTATCGACGACGTTTTTAACACTTAATTCGCGCCCCACCAACATCACTCATTTCAAACCAATGATAAATCATGGATACAACGAGCAGCGAATCGTCCAACCCTATCCCCATCAGGGTCCACACAGCGACTCCAACTCTGATACAACTGTTTACATCCACACCCGCAGCGAACAACTTTGCATCCACACCCGCATCACTCATTTCAAAGCAATGATAAATCATGGATACAACGAGCAGCGAATCGTCCAACTCTATCCCCATCAGGGTCCACACAGCGACTCCGACTCTGATACAACAGTTTACATCCACACCCGCATCACTCATTTCAAAGCAATGATAAATCATGGATACAACGAGCAGCGAATCGTCCAACTCTATCCCCATCAGGGTCCACACAGCGACTCCAACTCTGATACAACTGTTTACATCCACACCCGCAGCGAACAACTTTGCATCCACACCCGCGTCACTAATTTCAAAGCAATGATAAATCATGGATACAACGAGCAGCGAATCGTCCTACTCTATCCCCATCAGGGTCCACACAGCGACTCCGACTCTGATACAACAGTTTACATCCACACCCGCAGCGAACAACTTTGCATCCACACCCGCATCACTTATTTCAAAGCAATGATAAATCATGGATACAACGAGCAGCGAATCGTCCAACTCTATCCCCATCAGGGTCCACACAGCGACTCCGACTCTGATACAACAGTTTACATCCACACCCGCAGCGAACAACTTTGCAGCGTGGATAGTCGCGCCACTCAACAACGTGGCATCGAACACTGGTGGACTAACATCGTACACCGGTGGCTGGGATCGCGCAAGGGGACTTCGCGGCGAGTCCCAATACTACTCTTCCTTTGCATCCCAGTCCTCCTCTTATTTGTCGCGCGTGTCTGCTTCCGTTACACAAGTCCAGACAACAGTTCAACAAAGCCAGCAGACAGACGAAGAGGAAATACAAGCCGACGTGCCGACTCCGGACGAATTAAGCGCTCTCTCAATCGACAAGCAGAATGCCTATATGGCGGGAGAGCTAATGTTTGTTCGAGCCTACGGTTTTCTGACAGAAGCACAAATCCTGAGAAAACGCCAGAGGCTGGCTCGACCTGTAACGATTACGGTCGACAATACGATTCGGCTAGAGACATTACCAAGCCCACAATCCCAGATGATCATCCAGAGGTCCGAAGAAGCGGAAGAGACAGGGACGTCGAGCATCTCACCATCCCGGACCGCCACACCAGTACTCCACCAGGCATCAGCCCAACCATCTGGAGTGCACTGGAGTACTGTAGAAAACAACTCGGTAAACGCAACTGTAGAGATGATAAATGTGAGAGTGTATACCCCGACATCATTACCGTCTAGTAAATTTGTAAGAAAACCTCCGTACTCCAACAGCTACGGGCTTTTCTCAGCTACATTGGAGGACGACCAACAAACATCAATTAGGTCGACCGTGAAGACACCCATAGTGTTTATATGTATGTTATAAGTGAATATTTTACTTGTTAGTGTGCAAGGAATTATTTTGTATAAATAGGCTAAGAATTGAATCAATAAAATGACTCTTTAATCAGAACTCAAATCGGCACATCGGCCTGTTCTTTTCTCATCATTTTTATTCCATTTAAGATCGGCAGTTTAGCCATTGAATATTAGGCTTGGGGAAGCTAAATAATATCCCCCATACATTATTAGGAGAGGCAGGCACCCCTTATTATTAGTAGTAGAGACTTTCTTCCTGTGACTTCCAATCACAGTATCGACGACGTTTTTAACACTTAATTCGCGCCCCACCAACATCACTCATTTCAAACCAATGATAAATCATGGATACAACGAGCAGCGAATCGTCCAACTCTATCCCCATCAGGGTCCACACAGCGACTCTGACTCTGATACAACAGTTTACATCCACACCCGCATCACTCATTTCAAAGCAATGATAAATCATGGATACAACGAGCAGCGAATCGTCCAACCCTATCCTTATCAGGGTCCACACAGCGACTCCGACTCTGATACAACTGTTTACATCCACACCCGCAGCGAACAACTTTGCATCCACACCCGCGTCACTAATTTCAAAGCAATGATAAATCATGGATACAACGAGCAGCGAATCGTCCTACTCTATCCCCATCAGGGTCCACACAGCGACTCCGACTCTGATACAACAGTTTACATCCACACCCGCAGCGAACAACTTTGCATCCACACCCGCATCACTCATTTCAAAGCAATGATAAATCATGAATACAACGAGCAGCGAATCGTCCAACTCTATCCCCATCAGGGTCCACACAGCGACTCCGACTCTGATACAACAGTTTACATCCACACCCGCAGCGAACAACTTTGCAGCGTGGATAGTCGCGCCACTCAACAACGTGGCATCGAACAATGGTGGACTAACATCATACACCGGTGGCTGGGATCGCGCAAGGGGACTTCGCGGCGAGTCCCAATACTACTCTTCCTTTGCATCCCAGTCCTCCTCTTATTTGTCGCGCGTGTCTGCTTCCGTTACACAAGTCCAGACAACAGTTCAACAAAGCCAGCAGACAGATGAAGAGGAAATACAAGCCGACGTGCCGACTCCGGACGAATTAAGCGCTCTCTCAATCGACAAGCAGAATGCCTATATGGCGGGAGAGCTAATGTTTGTTCGAGCCTATGGTTTTCTGACAGAAGCACAAATCCTGAGAAAACGACAGAGGCTGGCTCGACCTGTAACGATTACGGTCGACAATACGATTCGGCTAGAGACATTACCAAGCCCACAATCCCAGATGATCATCCAGAGGTCCGAAGAAGCGGAAGAGACAGAGACGTCGAGCATCTCACCATCCCGGACCGCCACACCAGTACTCCACCAGGCATCAGCCCAACCATCTGGAGTGAGTACTGTAGAAAACAACTCGGTAAACGCAACTGTAGAGATAATAAATGTGAGAGTGTATACCCCGACGTCATTACCGTCTAGTAAATTTGTAAGAAAACCTCCGTACTCCAACAGCTACGGGCTTTTCTCAGCTACATTGGACGACGACCAACAAACATCAATTAGTTCGACCGTGAAGACACCCATAGTGTTTATATGTATGTTATAAGTGAATATTTTACTTGTTAGTGTGCAAGGAATTATTTTGTATAAATAGGCTAAGAATTGAATCAATAAAATGACTCTTTAATCAGAACTCAAATCGGCACATTGGCCTGTTCTTTTCTCATCATTTTTATTCCATTTAAGATCGGCAGTTTAGCCATTGAATATTAGGCTTGGGGAAGCTAAATAATATCCCCCATAGATTATTAGGAGAGGCAGGCACCCCTTATTATTAGTAGTAGAGACTTTCTTCCTGTGACTTCCAATCACAGTATCGACGACGTTTTTAACACTTAATTCGCGCCCCACCAACATCACTCATTTCAAACCAATGATAAATCATGGATACAACGAGCAGCGAATCGTCCAACTCTATCCCCATCAGGGTCCACACAGCGACTCTGACTCTGATACAACAGTTTACATCCACACCCGCATCACTCATTTCAAAGCAATGATAAATCATGGATACAACGAGCAGCGAATCGTCCAACCCTATCCTTATCAGGGTCCACACAGCGACTCCGACTCTGATACAACTGTTTACATCCACACCCGCAGCGAACAACTTTGCATCCACACCCGCGTCACTAATTTCAAAGCAATGATAAATCATGGATACTGTTGTGTGTAACACCCAAAACCAAAACAAAATAATAAACAAAGATAAACAATAACAATGAAATATGAAATGTAAACATTTATGAACTCGCCGCATATCGACCTACATGTGTTTATGTTGAGAATGGTCAGCCGTCACCAAGCGATACCATCGTGCATTGAACTGATCATGTTACACATAGTCATAGTCGGTCGCTATGCGCCGAATGCAATTAAATATTGATTTTTGTTTATGACTGCAATTATATATGCATCACATTGACTGAGCATTCGGAATGCCTTTGAGGAAATATAACCGAAAGAATATTTTGTCAAGTGGACATTTGAGTATTACGTCATGTGGGGTAATATATTGTAGGTCATAAGTAGAATAAATAAAATAAAGAACTAGGTTAAGAATATCTATGTACATATGAAAATTAATTTTGTATAGAACTAGTTGTAAGTATAAATAGAAGAAAATTTCGAAAATAAAATTAGTCTAGTTTTACACATAGAACAAGACTCATCTACTTTCATTATCGGCTGGAGAGCTCAGATTATACTCAATCCAAATCGTGCATTTTGATGCTCGGATTAATAAGCGGCTTTGCATAAAGCTAAGAAATATATTTCTGTTCTTTTGAACCAGGGCTTCCTCGTCAAACCTTACATGGCGATCCTGCCAGGAGACACACCGAAATACGTGCCAACTCCTAAAACCGCTGGACCGAAACCACTTTCCATAGAGGAATACAGAAGTCGGCAAGAAAAAAAGAAGAAAGAAGAAAAGAAACTAGAAGAAAATAAACAAAAGAAAAAACGAGGAGGCCGCAAAAGACAGTTCCAGAGGAAGTGTGCAGACCTTCAGAGAATAATCAACCTAAGCAGTGGAGACCAGAAGCGAAGACTCATTGGTGAGCTGAAGGATCTAAAGAAAAATGGGTGGCAAGACTTCCAAGGAGGAGATTATAAACAATGTAGCAGCAGCATCTGCAGCATCAACATCATCGACAACAACAACAACACCTCTAGGCGATAAAGTAGTATATCTAAATTTCTTTCTTTTGTTAATTATAATTTTATGCAAATTAAATGCATATTACAAAAATTATCTTAGAAAACATACTCTGAAAACACTAAATGTTTAAATAAATATATACATAAAATTTATGGAGTTCAATATTCTAGAAAATATTTTAAAAAACTTAAAAAAAGCACCTAACAGAACTTACACCACAGAACACATACAAAGAATTAACTTACAAATAGACAATAACCAAAAACGCAGACTTAACCGACATACAAGACTTAAAAATCAAATTTGACAAGTTAGTAGAACAAATTCAAACATTTTTAAAACATAAAGAAGAAATTGAAATCAACGACAAAATGGCAAATTTTGATATAGTAACTGCTATTAAAGTTATCCCTGAATTTCAAGGTGACTTTAAAGATCTTAATAATTTTTTGGGATTAATTGAGTTTTACTCCAATACTCTTAATAACGATGTACAAAAGGAACTTTTAGTAAAATTCATTTTGGCCACCAAACTCTCAGAAAAAGTTAAAAACAAAATTCAAACTGAGAAAATACCAACAAACTTAAATGATTTCAAAAATATTTTAAAATCTGTATACAAATCCAACAAAACTGCGTCTAGATTGCATAATGACATTGCAAAATGTTATCAAGGCAATCAAACAATTCTGACGTTTGCTTCACGCATAGAAACATTACTAGCTTCATTGAATGAGCTACAAATCTCTGAGCAAGGGGCTGAACACAGAGAACTTATAGTAAAATTGAATGATCAGATTGGAATGACAGCCTTTAAAAATGGTTTATCAGAACCATATAAGTCATTAGTAATGGCTGCAAGACCAACCAAGCTTGCAGAAGCAGTCCAAATTGCTTTAGAAGTTAGTCCTCAACATTCTAACAACATAATGTTTTTCAATAGGGAACAAAGAGGTAGAAATAATTTCAGAGGTAATTATAATAGAAGAATTAATGATTTCAATCGTGATAGGCATCAAAATCATGGAAATAACAATAGATATGAGAATCAGAATAGAAGTTATAATAACAACAGAGGAGGACATAATAACCAAAATAATAACAGGCAAAATTTTCAGGGAAACGGGTACGTCCCCGGCCGACAAAACCCGGGGCACACATCCAGAAGAAGATAATTTCTATAAGAAATTCAGACAAAAATACAAATTTTATAAAATTAAAAATAAAAGGCAGAAATCAACCAATAAGCCTATTAATAGATACAGGAGCCGATATCTCAATAATTAAGAATAGCATAGTCAATAGTAATTATAACATAGAATATGGTGACAATTGTCAGATAAATGGGATAGCTAAAGAGTACATAACAACTACAGGAATCACTAAACTAAATCTATGCTTTGAAGATAAAAATATTGAACAAAAATTTAGTGTAATAGATAATAAGATAAATTTAACCACTGATGGAATATTAGGTAGAGACTTTTTAATAGATCATAATTGTAAAATTGACTATGAGACATGTGCATTAACAATTTTTCTAGATGGGGAAGAGATAATATTGCCAATGAACATGAATACAAAAGATATTTATGGTAATATAAAACTACCGCCAAGAACAGAGATAATTCAAATGATAGATATAGATTTAAAAGAAGATAGTTTAATATATGGAAAAGAAATTAAGAAAGGAATATTTTTAGCAAACACAATTATTCCAAAAGAAGGAAATAAGCATATAAAAATACTTAATACGACAGAAAATGAGGTCATTTTAAAACAAATTTCGTTAGGACTAGAACCAATCTCTAGCTACCAAGTACTAAATTTTAAAAACAGTTTAGAAGATGAAGATAGATTTGAACGAATACAAAATGAAATAAAAGTAGATAACTTAGATAATAATGCAAAAGAAGACGTTTTTAGAATATGTAAGCAATTTCAAAATATATTCCATTTAGAAGGAGAAAAATTAAGCAAAAACAACTTTTATAAGCAAAAAATAGCAACTAATGACAAAACACCAGTTTACATAAAGAACTACAGGCTACCGCATGCAAATCTACAAGAAATAGAAGAGCAGGTTGAAAAATTATTAGATGAAGATATCATTGAACCATCAACAAGTCCATACAATTCACCATTATTAATTGTACCCAAGAAAAGCACAGGAGAATTAAAAAAGTGGAGATTAGTTGTAGATTTTAGATCGCTCAATAAAAAAATAGTTGATGACAAATTTCCATTAACTAGACTAGAAGATGTGCTTGATAAATTAGGAAAGGCTAAATATTTTTCAACTCTAGACATGACAAGTTCATTTCATCAGATACCACTTCATCCCAGATCAAGACCACTAACAGCTTTTTCAACTGATTCGGGACATTTTCAATTCAAAAGATTACCTTTTGGATTAAAAATATCAACAAATAGCTTTCAAAGGATGTTATCAATTGCATTAAGTGGTTTGCAAGCATCCGCATTCTTGTATGTAGATGATATAATTGTGTTTGGTTCAAACCTTAAGGAACATAATAACAACCTAACAGAAGTTTTTAAGAGGTTACGTAAATATAATTTGAAATTAAACCCAAGCAAATGTAATTTCCTTCGACCAGAAGTAGTTTATCTTGGACATCTTATAACTTCACAAGGAGTAACCACAGACCCGAGTAAATATAATGTCATAAAAGAATACCCAAAACCAGATAATGCAGATGAAGTTCGAAGATTTGTAGCTTTCTGTAACTATTACAGACGTTTTATTCAAAATTTCGCTGAAATTGCAAAACCTTTGAATCAATTATTAAAGAAAGACCAAATCTTCAGCTGGACACAAAGTTGTCAAAATGCTTTTGAAAACCTTAAAAGAAAATTAATGACACCTCCAATACTAAGCTATCCAGATTTCTCAAAACCGTTCATATTAACAACAGATGCATCAAACTATGCATTAGGAGCTATTTTGTCTCAAGGAGAAGTAGGTAAGGACAAACCCATTGCATATGCAAGTAAATCACTAAACAAACATGAGCTTAATAAAGCAGTGATAGAAAAAGAACTACTTGGTATACATTGGGGAAGAAACCATTTCAGACCATATTTATACGGTAGGCGATTTGTTGTTTATACAGATCACAGGCCATTAGTTAGTCTTTTTACTCATAAGAATCCTTCATCCAAATTAACTAGAATTAGAGTAGATTTAATGGATTACGATTTTGATATAATTTTTAAGCAAGGAAAGATGAATACAAATGCTGATGCATTATCTAGAATAAAGTTAAGTTCAGAAGAATTAAAAGAAATGATACCAGTAAACAATATAAATGTCCTAACAAGAGCAATGAAGTTGAAAGATAAGGAAGATATAGGTGAAAGAGAAGAAAATCCGGAAATTATGCCTCCTGTGGAGACTGTACACCTCCACATATGGGAATGCATATCTATCTCAGACACTAGAAACGTTAAAAAGATTCAATTTGAAAATATAAAGAATTTAATGGGGCCACCAAAAGAAACAATATATGCAGTCAAAGATACAATACATGTTGGATACAATGATAATTCTCTATCAGAGTTAAAATTGATTTTGAAGAAATTGTTATCCTATACAAAGCATGTGAAAATAGAAAAGCTAGCGTTAGCAATGAATAATGAAATATTTAAAACAATATCAGTGCACAAATTTAAAAAGATATTTAATGAACTGCAAAAGAATAAGAATGAAAATTGTCTAGACATTATATTATATAATTCACCAAGAAGAATAGAGCATGCGAATGAGATGAATAATTTAATAAAAGAATATCACGATGACAGGTTAGGAGGACATATTGGTATTAGAAGATGTATAGCGAAACTAAAGCAAAAGTACGTATGGAAAAATATGAATAAGATGGTCAAAAAGTATATTAATAGTTGTAAGATTTGTAACGAAGTTAAAATTAATAAATACACTAAAGAACAATTCATAAGGACAGAAACACCTAGCACATCATTTGATGTAATTACAATAGACACAGTAGGACCACTCAGACCATCAAATGGATACAGGTATATTCTAACCATTCAATGTGAACTCACAAAGTTCATAGAAGCTTTTCCACTAGTCACTAAAGACGCTATTTCAGTAGCAAAAACTATTGTAGAAAAATTCATTTTGAAATATGGTTGTTTTAGAAAATTAAAAACAGATAAGGGCACAGAATTCACTAATGAACTACTAGTAAATATCTGTAAAATACTAAAAATAGAAAAAACTACATCAACACCATTTCATCATGAAACTTTAGGAACAGTAGAAAGAAATCATAGAGTTTTAAATGATTATTTAATGACCACGGACGGAAAAGACGACTGGGAAGAATTACTACCTTACTACACTTACACATACAATACTACACCACACAGTACAACCAATTATTCACCTTTTGAATTAGTATACGGAAAACTATGTGCTTTACCTTGTGAAATCATAAAAAATAGAGAAAAAATATACAATATTGATAATTATGTTAATGAATTTAAATTAAAATTAAAATATGCTCATGAAAAAGCTAAAGAGAACTTAGAGCAAAGTAAAAATAAAACATGTACAAATCAATCTAATGTAAATAATTCAAATTTTAAAATTGGAGATTATGTATATTTAAAAGTTGGAAATAAAAAAAAGTTAGATAAACCATTCAAAGGTCCTTATAAAATAATTGAACAAAAAGGTCCAAATAGCATTATAAAAACTGAAAAAGAAAATAAAGAAGTACATAACAATAATTTAATAAGAGCCAGAAATAAATAAAAACAAAAAGAAACTATAGATGTATATATGTAATTATAAATTCTTTTCTTTACTAAAAAAAAAAAAAAATCATTTAACCTTTAAAAAAAAAAAAAAAAGAAAAAAAAAACATACTATCAAAATAATTTTTTTTTTCATTTAAAAATACAAAAAAAAAATCATTTTTAAAAGGGTGAGGGTGTTGTGTGTAACACCCAAAACCAAAACAAAATAATAAACAAAGATAAACAATAACAATGAAATATGAAATGTAAACATTTATGAACTCGCCGCATATCGACCTACATGTGTTTATGTTGAGAATGGTCAGCCGTCACCAAGCGATACCATCGTGCATTGAACTGATCATGTTACACATAGTCATAGTCGGTCGCTATGCGCCGAATGCAATTAAATATTGATTTTTGTTTATGACTGCAATTATATATGCATCACATTGACTGAGCATTCGGAATGCCTTTGAGGAAATATAACCGAAAGAATATTTTGTCAAGTGGACATTTGAGTATTACGTCATGTGGGGTAATATATTGTAGGTCATAAGTAGAATAAATAAAATAAAGAACTAGGTTAAGAATATCTATGTACATATGAAAATTAATTTTGTATAGAACTAGTTGTAAGTATAAATAGAAGAAAATTTCGAAAATAAAATTAGTCTAGTTTTACACATAGAACAAGACTCATCTACTTTCATTATCGGCTGGAGAGCTCAGATTATACTCAATCCAAATCGTGCATTTTGATGCTCGGATTAATAAGCGGCTTTGCATAAAGCTAAGAAATATATTTCTGTTCTTTTGAACCAGGGCTTCCTCGTCAAACCTTACATGGCGATCCTGCCAGGAGACACACCGAAATACGTGCCAACTCCTAAAACCGCTGGACCGAAACCACTTTCCATAGAGGAATACAGAAGTCGGCAAGAAAAAAAGAAGAAAGAAGAAAAGAAACTAGAAGAAAATAAACAAAAGAAAAAACGAGGAGGCCGCAAAAGACAGTTCCAGAGGAAGTGTGCAGACCTTCAGAGAATAATCAACCTAAGCAGTGGAGACCAGAAGCGAAGACTCATTGGTGAGCTGAAGGATCTAAAGAAAAATGGGTGGCAAGACTTCCAAGGAGGAGATTATAAACAATGTAGCAGCAGCATCTGCAGCATCAACATCATCGACAACAACAACAACACCTCTAGGCGATAAAGTAGTATATCTAAATTTCTTTCTTTTGTTAATTATAATTTTATGCAAATTAAATGCATATTACAAAAATTATCTTAGAAAACATACTCTGAAAACACTAAATGTTTAAATAAATATATACATAAAATTTATGGAGTTCAATATTCTAGAAAATATTTTAAAAAACTTAAAAAAAGCACCTAACAGAACTTACACCACAGAACACATACAAAGAATTAACTTACAAATAGACAATAACCAAAAACGCAGACTTAACCGACATACAAGACTTAAAAATCAAATTTGACAAGTTAGTAGAACAAATTCAAACATTTTTAAAACATAAAGAAGAAATTGAAATCAACGACAAAATGGCAAATTTTGATATAGTAACTGCTATTAAAGTTATCCCTGAATTTCAAGGTGACTTTAAAGATCTTAATAATTTTTTGGGATTAATTGAGTTTTACTCCAATACTCTTAATAACGATGTACAAAAGGAACTTTTAGTAAAATTCATTTTGGCCACCAAACTCTCAGAAAAAGTTAAAAACAAAATTCAAACTGAGAAAATACCAACAAACTTAAATGATTTCAAAAATATTTTAAAATCTGTATACAAATCCAACAAAACTGCGTCTAGATTGCATAATGACATTGCAAAATGTTATCAAGGCAATCAAACAATTCTGACGTTTGCTTCACGCATAGAAACATTACTAGCTTCATTGAATGAGCTACAAATCTCTGAGCAAGGGGCTGAACACAGAGAACTTATAGTAAAATTGAATGATCAGATTGGAATGACAGCCTTTAAAAATGGTTTATCAGAACCATATAAGTCATTAGTAATGGCTGCAAGACCAACCAAGCTTGCAGAAGCAGTCCAAATTGCTTTAGAAGTTAGTCCTCAACATTCTAACAACATAATGTTTTTCAATAGGGAACAAAGAGGTAGAAATAATTTCAGAGGTAATTATAATAGAAGAATTAATGATTTCAATCGTGATAGGCATCAAAATCATGGAAATAACAATAGATATGAGAATCAGAATAGAAGTTATAATAACAACAGAGGAGGACATAATAACCAAAATAATAACAGGCAAAATTTTCAGGGAAACGGGTACGTCCCCGGCCGACAAAACCCGGGGCACACATCCAGAAGAAGATAATTTCTATAAGAAATTCAGACAAAAATACAAATTTTATAAAATTAAAAATAAAAGGCAGAAATCAACCAATAAGCCTATTAATAGATACAGGAGCCGATATCTCAATAATTAAGAATAGCATAGTCAATAGTAATTATAACATAGAATATGGTGACAATTGTCAGATAAATGGGATAGCTAAAGAGTACATAACAACTACAGGAATCACTAAACTAAATCTATGCTTTGAAGATAAAAATATTGAACAAAAATTTAGTGTAATAGATAATAAGATAAATTTAACCACTGATGGAATATTAGGTAGAGACTTTTTAATAGATCATAATTGTAAAATTGACTATGAGACATGTGCATTAACAATTTTTCTAGATGGGGAAGAGATAATATTGCCAATGAACATGAATACAAAAGATATTTATGGTAATATAAAACTACCGCCAAGAACAGAGATAATTCAAATGATAGATATAGATTTAAAAGAAGATAGTTTAATATATGGAAAAGAAATTAAGAAAGGAATATTTTTAGCAAACACAATTATTCCAAAAGAAGGAAATAAGCATATAAAAATACTTAATACGACAGAAAATGAGGTCATTTTAAAACAAATTTCGTTAGGACTAGAACCAATCTCTAGCTACCAAGTACTAAATTTTAAAAACAGTTTAGAAGATGAAGATAGATTTGAACGAATACAAAATGAAATAAAAGTAGATAACTTAGATAATAATGCAAAAGAAGACGTTTTTAGAATATGTAAGCAATTTCAAAATATATTCCATTTAGAAGGAGAAAAATTAAGCAAAAACAACTTTTATAAGCAAAAAATAGCAACTAATGACAAAACACCAGTTTACATAAAGAACTACAGGCTACCGCATGCAAATCTACAAGAAATAGAAGAGCAGGTTGAAAAATTATTAGATGAAGATATCATTGAACCATCAACAAGTCCATACAATTCACCATTATTAATTGTACCCAAGAAAAGCACAGGAGAATTAAAAAAGTGGAGATTAGTTGTAGATTTTAGATCGCTCAATAAAAAAATAGTTGATGACAAATTTCCATTAACTAGACTAGAAGATGTGCTTGATAAATTAGGAAAGGCTAAATATTTTTCAACTCTAGACATGACAAGTTCATTTCATCAGATACCACTTCATCCCAGATCAAGACCACTAACAGCTTTTTCAACTGATTCGGGACATTTTCAATTCAAAAGATTACCTTTTGGATTAAAAATATCAACAAATAGCTTTCAAAGGATGTTATCAATTGCATTAAGTGGTTTGCAAGCATCCGCATTCTTGTATGTAGATGATATAATTGTGTTTGGTTCAAACCTTAAGGAACATAATAACAACCTAACAGAAGTTTTTAAGAGGTTACGTAAATATAATTTGAAATTAAACCCAAGCAAATGTAATTTCCTTCGACCAGAAGTAGTTTATCTTGGACATCTTATAACTTCACAAGGAGTAACCACAGACCCGAGTAAATATAATGTCATAAAAGAATACCCAAAACCAGATAATGCAGATGAAGTTCGAAGATTTGTAGCTTTCTGTAACTATTACAGACGTTTTATTCAAAATTTCGCTGAAATTGCAAAACCTTTGAATCAATTATTAAAGAAAGACCAAATCTTCAGCTGGACACAAAGTTGTCAAAATGCTTTTGAAAACCTTAAAAGAAAATTAATGACACCTCCAATACTAAGCTATCCAGATTTCTCAAAACCGTTCATATTAACAACAGATGCATCAAACTATGCATTAGGAGCTATTTTGTCTCAAGGAGAAGTAGGTAAGGACAAACCCATTGCATATGCAAGTAAATCACTAAACAAACATGAGCTTAATAAAGCAGTGATAGAAAAAGAACTACTTGGTATACATTGGGGAAGAAACCATTTCAGACCATATTTATACGGTAGGCGATTTGTTGTTTATACAGATCACAGGCCATTAGTTAGTCTTTTTACTCATAAGAATCCTTCATCCAAATTAACTAGAATTAGAGTAGATTTAATGGATTACGATTTTGATATAATTTTTAAGCAAGGAAAGATGAATACAAATGCTGATGCATTATCTAGAATAAAGTTAAGTTCAGAAGAATTAAAAGAAATGATACCAGTAAACAATATAAATGTCCTAACAAGAGCAATGAAGTTGAAAGATAAGGAAGATATAGGTGAAAGAGAAGAAAATCCGGAAATTATGCCTCCTGTGGAGACTGTACACCTCCACATATGGGAATGCATATCTATCTCAGACACTAGAAACGTTAAAAAGATTCAATTTGAAAATATAAAGAATTTAATGGGGCCACCAAAAGAAACAATATATGCAGTCAAAGATACAATACATGTTGGATACAATGATAATTCTCTATCAGAGTTAAAATTGATTTTGAAGAAATTGTTATCCTATACAAAGCATGTGAAAATAGAAAAGCTAGCGTTAGCAATGAATAATGAAATATTTAAAACAATATCAGTGCACAAATTTAAAAAGATATTTAATGAACTGCAAAAGAATAAGAATGAAAATTGTCTAGACATTATATTATATAATTCACCAAGAAGAATAGAGCATGCGAATGAGATGAATAATTTAATAAAAGAATATCACGATGACAGGTTAGGAGGACATATTGGTATTAGAAGATGTATAGCGAAACTAAAGCAAAAGTACGTATGGAAAAATATGAATAAGATGGTCAAAAAGTATATTAATAGTTGTAAGATTTGTAACGAAGTTAAAATTAATAAATACACTAAAGAACAATTCATAAGGACAGAAACACCTAGCACATCATTTGATGTAATTACAATAGACACAGTAGGACCACTCAGACCATCAAATGGATACAGGTATATTCTAACCATTCAATGTGAACTCACAAAGTTCATAGAAGCTTTTCCACTAGTCACTAAAGACGCTATTTCAGTAGCAAAAACTATTGTAGAAAAATTCATTTTGAAATATGGTTGTTTTAGAAAATTAAAAACAGATAAGGGCACAGAATTCACTAATGAACTACTAGTAAATATCTGTAAAATACTAAAAATAGAAAAAACTACATCAACACCATTTCATCATGAAACTTTAGGAACAGTAGAAAGAAATCATAGAGTTTTAAATGATTATTTAATGACCACGGACGGAAAAGACGACTGGGAAGAATTACTACCTTACTACACTTACACATACAATACTACACCACACAGTACAACCAATTATTCACCTTTTGAATTAGTATACGGAAAACTATGTGCTTTACCTTGTGAAATCATAAAAAATAGAGAAAAAATATACAATATTGATAATTATGTTAATGAATTTAAATTAAAATTAAAATATGCTCATGAAAAAGCTAAAGAGAACTTAGAGCAAAGTAAAAATAAAACATGTACAAATCAATCTAATGTAAATAATTCAAATTTTAAAATTGGAGATTATGTATATTTAAAAGTTGGAAATAAAAAAAAGTTAGATAAACCATTCAAAGGTCCTTATAAAATAATTGAACAAAAAGGTCCAAATAGCATTATAAAAACTGAAAAAGAAAATAAAGAAGTACATAACAATAATTTAATAAGAGCCAGAAATAAATAAAAACAAAAAGAAACTATAGATGTATATATGTAATTATAAATTCTTTTCTTTACTAAAAAAAAAAAAAAATCATTTAACCTTTAAAAAAAAAAAAAAAAGAAAAAAAAAACATACTATCAAAATAATTTTTTTTTTCATTTAAAAATACAAAAAAAAAATCATTTTTAAAAGGGTGAGGGTGTTGTGTGTAACACCCAAAACCAAAACAAAATAATAAACAAAGATAAACAATAACAATGAAATATGAAATGTAAACATTTATGAACTCGCCGCATATCGACCTACATGTGTTTATGTTGAGAATGGTCAGCCGTCACCAAGCGATACCATCGTGCATTGAACTGATCATGTTACACATAGTCATAGTCGGTCGCTATGCGCCGAATGCAATTAAATATTGATTTTTGTTTATGACTGCAATTATATATGCATCACATTGACTGAGCATTCGGAATGCCTTTGAGGAAATATAACCGAAAGTATATTTTGTCAAGTGGACATTTGAGTATTACGTCATGTGGGGTAATATATTGTAGGTCATAAGTAGAATAAATAAAATAAAGAACTAGGTTAAGAATATCTATGTACATATGAAAATTAATTTTGTATAGAACTAGTTGTAAGTATAAATAGAAGAAAATTTCGAAAATAAAATTAGTCTAGTTTTACACATAGAACAAGACTCATCTACTTTCATTATCGGCTGGAGAGCTCAGATTATACTCAATCCAAATCGTGCATTTTGATGCTCGGATTAATAAGCGGCTTTGCATAAAGCTAAGAAATATATTTCTGTTCTTTTGAACCAGGGCTTCCTCGTCAAACCTTACAACGGTTTCCCACCATTTTTGCTAACATAGCAAAACCTATCCACAAACGGATACACCCCCTTTTCCCCTACAGCCAACAAACGAAAAAGAACAATACTCATATTTCATTTTATTCAAAGTGAAATATGAATATTTTGTAAATAAGTGCATTCCTCTCCCACGGGAAACACTTTGCGCTTTGGTAAACATTATGTGGAATAGTTCACTAGGTAGGATTAATTATTTTGTAAGTTTAGTATTATAATTATTAATAATTGAAATAAATAAAATAAAATAAAATAAAATAAAGAAAAAAAAAACAAATATGTTTTTTTTTAATTGTCAATGTAATAACAAGGCATAACTCCATTTCGGGTGACATGACGTTACAAGGAAATTTCACAACACTAGTTTATTCATACAGTCAGAAGCTAAATGTAAATTGTGCAAGGGTAACCATTTCATTGTTAAGTGTGTAGTGTTTCACGAATCAAACAGAGCAAATAAATTCGTTCGCTGCAAAAGCAACAGATGGAGATGATGCGGCAGGGAGAAATATCTTTCTATCTCACAAGTTGGTATCCATTTAGTTTTTCAGATTGATAGACTTTTTGTAAACGACCGACGACGCAGGGTGTATTTTTTCTGACGAAGTTAAAATCAATAGTTCGCGAGAATCATTTTATTGTTAAAATACATTTTAAATATAGTCAAATAAAATATATTATTGTTCATAGTTAAAAAATAAATTGTTGTTTCAATAAAAAAGGATCAAACAACAATAAGTGCATTCGGTTTCAACAAGCTAACGTTCAAACTCGAAGAGAAATAGTGAAGAATAACAATTTGTGTTTCAATTGCTTGGGCAATCACCGAAAAGGTGATAAGGTCAATAGAAAATTTCAAGAAAAATGGTACAGCAAATATGAATTGCTTTATGGAAGTAAAAACCTAAACAAAGTATTTTGTTATCCATGTTTTCTTATTTCTTAAGACAGTCCATTCGGGAAAGATGGTTTAAGTGCAATACAAAATTTTGAGGCTAAGGCAAAAAAAAAACATGAGGGTTCCAAATTTCATATAATCAATACTCAAAATTTGAAAATCTTAGGGTCATCTCGAATAGACCATCAATTTGCTAGTGCTTGTAAAATGGCCGCAAATCAGCATAACTTGCAGGTTGATAAGAACCGGGCAATCTTTTTCAGCTAAGGGTATAGCCAAAATTATAAAAAATGTTCTTGAAGAAAGAGAAATTAAACACAAATTAATAAGTCAGACTTATGACGGGGCAAACTTTAATTAAGGATATTTGTCCAAATACAGTTTTCGTACATTGTTGGGCACATCAACTTAACTTAGTTTTATTGTATGGTTCCAAACACATAAAAGACGTCAAGTTATTTAAATGTACCATTAAGAGCTGTTCATACAATAGTTATATTAGTGTTCTGTTCAAAGTATTTTCTCTTATAATAGAAGTCGCACACGGCAAAGCAACTAAAGGGTTGGCTAGAACGACTGGGAGAGAAGACGACGGGGAATAAGAGTGAGCTATTACTTCGCTTGTTATCTATAGCAGAAGGTAAGCGCAGCGAACACGAATCCTAGGCAGAAAATGAAACGAATGAAGAATCGGACAACGACAACGAGGAAAATAAATTGAGTAGTGACGACGACGATGAAGACTAGAGCGGAAATGAGGAGAGCGAAGAAGAGGAAGAAACTGATGAAAAGAGAATTGGAATTATTGAAAAAAGAACTGGATTTACAAAAGAGAGAAAACAAAATACTAATGAAAGAAAATGAAATGCTAAAGAAAAAAGAATGTAAAATGATAAAAACAAAACCGAATGAATATTTCCATAATGGAATCAAAGAACTATTGCCAGAGGTCGATGGGGAATGTTTTCGTCACTGGGAAACTCAATTAAAAAAATCTAATCGAAACATACAGTAGCGTGCAAAACTGGAAACAAAAGATGCTAAAGTGTATTTATTAATTAATTAAATTGAAAATATTGTTCATAACCCAAACATTTTTTTTTGTCTCATTCATTTGACATCTGCTTACGTAGTAAGCAAAAGAAAACTGACCTAACGGATGTTTTCCAAAGTTGAAGCGTAAAAATGAAAGGAGAGTTTATTGTTTCCAGTTTTGCACGTTTAGTTTTCCTTTGTTTTTTTGAGTGATATCTCAAGTGCGGTTGAGCTTAAAATGTTTAATTTTTATTTTTGAAACTACACAAGGCATAGGAACTTTTTCAGGTAAATTAAATCTATCTGTTAGGATTCCTTTTCTTACAATTTAAGTTTGTGTAGATGGGCAAACCAAAAACTTCGGTCGCGGTTGAACAAACCGTTATTACATTGTCCAATCAAGGACTAAGTACAAGAAAAATTGCGGAACGGGTACAGATAAGCCACAGAACAGTTCAGCTTATAAGAAAAAGAAACCAGTGCACCCCCGCCATAAATACTGGGGGGCGACCACGGCTTATATCAGATGGTAACGCTCGTCTGATTGAGAGAAGGATTAAAAATAATAAAAAATTGACACCTAAAGCAGCTGCAAAAGATCTAAATTTAAAAGCCAGCGAATGGACTGTGCGGCGATCTCTCAATCGGATTGGTCTTGTCTCATCAGTAAAAAAGAAGAAGCCTGCTTTGTCCGACAAAAATATAAAGGCAAGGTTAAAATTCTGTAAAGACCACAAAAATTGGACGGAGGAGGACTGGAAGAGGGTAATTTGGTCAGACGAGACAAAAATCAACCGTTACCAATCTGATGGAAAAGAATATTTTTGGCATCGGCCTCATGAAAGAATTTTAAAACATCAAGTAAGAGAGACAGTTAAGCATGGTGGGGGTAACCTGATGGTGTGGGGCTGTTTTACTTGGTGGCACACTGGACCCTTGGTTCAAATACAAGGGATAATGAAAAAGGAGGATTATTTACATATTTTGCAATCCAATTTACCAGATTTTGTGGAACAAGCTGCGTATCCCGAAGAAGAAATGATATTTCAACAGGACGGTGACCCCAAGCACACCGCTAAAATTGTCCAAAATTGGCTTGGGGAGCAGAAGTTTTCGACCCTTAATTGGCCAGCACAAAGCCCCGATCTGAACCCAATTGAAAATTTGTGGTCAATCGTAAAAAGACAGCTGCAGCAGTACCAAACACATCCCACCAGCTTACAAGACCTTTGGGCGAGGGTAAAAACAGAATGGGGAAAAATTCCGGAGATAACCATTCAAAACTTAGTAGAGTCTATGCCAAGGCGTGTACGAAGCGTCATAAAAAACAAAGGCTTCTGGACCAAGTACTAGAAAATGAGAAGAACAGGGTTTTTTCCGAACGTGCAAAACTGGAAACAAAAAGCAGAAATGTGTTTATTAATTTTTTTTTTACAAATGAAGTTATGCATCTGATTTTATTTTTTATAATTATATTTAGTCCCTATTCAATAAAAAAAAAACATAATGATACTGGAAACTAGGTTTAATATACTTTTATTACAATTTTGGTTGGATTCGCTCTGTTATGTTTCCAGTTATGCTCGCTACTGTATGTACTAGATACCCATAGCGTACGTATCCTAATTTCAAGTCGATTGAAGGAAAAGGCACTTAGATGCTTTCATTCGAGATGCGATCTAATGCAAATGTCTACAGGTGAATTGCTCGAAGAGATGGGTGCAATGTTTAAAAATGAAGAAAGTCGGTTGTCATTAAAAAGATCGTTTGAGGGCAGAACATGACAACCCTTAGAAACTTTTCAACATTATTTCCACGAGAAAATCATACTGGCAAACAAGCTAGCTATGGATGAAGAGGAGTTGCTGGAGAGCCTAATAGACGGAATTACAGCTGTCCATTTACGGTCGCAGGCGAAGATGCAGTGTTTTGTGAACAAGCAGCAGCTGGTGTTGGCATTCAATAAAATCAATTTACCCAAACAAAAAAATTGCCACGCTCACCAGACCAGAGAGATGGAGGAAGAATCGATTAAACATCGTTTATGACACCGTTGGCGCAATTCGAATTTCTAAGAATGCCGTTTGGGCTCAGGAATGCCCCGTCTACATTCCAGCGGTTCATGAGCGATGTGTTTGAAGATCTTATCCGAGCAGGAAAAGTGGCGATCTACTTGGATGATATAATGATAGCCACTGAGACAATTGAAGAACATTTGAATATACTGAACGAAGTTCAAGCTTGGTTGAATGAAGTTCGGGACATCGCAACAGCCCCGTTTCCAAGATCAATGAACGGCAGCCAAGGACAACTGCTTAGAACAAACGCATATGCCGTCCCTGACCACGCTAGACCCACCAACGTATCCTAGCAGTCTGGATGCGCCGAGCGTCTTGGTTCCTCCGTCGAGTATGCTGGAGGCGATTTTAAATACCGGGTTAACAAAGATCCCGAAGAAAGTATCAGTGAAGCCGCTAAACGAATGTTTTGCCCTTACGTCTTTGAGGCGATTGCTGATTACCCAGCCGATATGAATTTCATGCGTGCAGCTGAGAACGACGACATGCTCGCTACCCAGAACGGAATTTCTAACGGATTCATCACCAGTCAGAGATACAAAACATTCGTCTCTATGGACTCCATTTGAGTCCCACCACCAGGGAAGATTGGTACCATTTCTCGCTTCCAAAACTGATACCAGCTGGCAAAGGCTTACTTCCCCCCCTAGTGGGGGAATACGTAAATATAAATGGTGCAGTCGGTAGGATACTAATCAGACATAAGCAAAAAATTTGAGATATGGTAATCCAGTGATCGAACCGGAAATAAATTTCGCGATCAAACAAATTTTTGTGAAAACTAATAAATGCAGTGTGTTTTAGTGAACAAAAAAGAATTTCAATGCAAATGATCAGCGACAAATTCAATATACTGTGACATTAGATCACAATTCATTCCCATTAATTTGACGGGTAATGCTTCAGTTAGAAACCCCTTTTCGATCTTTACTGCCTCTGTCATTATTTCATGAATGCGTTCTTCGGACCGTCTTTTTATTAGATATTTAAAAAATAAACAAGCAAATTCACAATGAAGCCCCTCATCCTTTGAAATCAATTCGTTTGAAAACGTCAGACCCGGCATAAGTCCACGTTTTTTAATCCAAAGAATTGCTGCAAAGCTGCTGTTTAGTCCAGCGGGTTGATCGATGAATCAACCCAATTCGAAAAAAAATGCAAACGATGCATTTTTATTTTTATGTTGTGTCACATACTCCAGGTGCTGAGTGCTGACCAAAATAACTATAATTATTAAGTAGGTCAACAATATTTCGTATTTCGTTGCATTATTTAGTAGGTTAATATTATTTTGTATATGTTTGCATATTATACTTTTGTAACTTGTATTGCATAATTTGTAACATTATTTGAACTATTGTTTGTATAAAAGAATAAAATGAATAAACTAAATGTTCAGTCAGTCAATAGTAAACTGTACAATCGTTTCCTTTCTCATTTCGTCACTTTGATAATCAATTTAAAGTGAACAAGTTTAAGTGCTTGGTTCACAGCTCAAGAAATAACAAGTTTATGTGCTTGTATATTTCAATAGTAGACAAACGAGTCTATACACTATACAGCTGCCACTGAAAAAAATGCCTTCTACAGCTGCGAACGTACTGTTAGAGATTGAATGATACTGTTAGAGATTAGAGCAACAGAGCACAACACCGACGGCACCATAGCAAAAAATAAACAACATTCCAACCACCAGCTGCAAGTTAAGGTTCATGAATAGCACGTACTTGTAATTAAACTTTAGGCCCAAAATATGAATATTGTTTCCAAACTTAAATTAGTCATAAACTATAAAGTTCCATTCTTAGGAAACAGATTTATATGAATCATCTTGAAAACAAATGCTCTTTGTTCAAGTCTCTTTTCCTAGAGTATAAATACTCCAAATAAGTCAGATATAAGTTTAGTTCTCTAGTTCATCAGTTGATGTATTGCTGTTGTAGTTGATTAAGTGGTATTAATAAAGTATTTTTTAAAAACTCATTTTGAAAGTGAAATGAATTAAGTGGCGACCGTGACAGGACGACAGTTATTCCGGACACCTGAAAAAATAAATTAAGGTAGAATATCTGTCAACGCGTTTAAGTGCGTGAGTGAAACCAAAGCTTAAAAAAATATATAAGTATCCTTCAAAAGAAAGGAGAAAAAAATAAGTAAAGTATCCTTACTTCAAAATATCCTTAAGTGAGAAAAAAAAAGGAGAAACGGAAACTAAAAAAAGTATCCTTACAAAAATAATAAGTGAAAAAGGAAAAAATAATAGTAAAGTACGAATAAAATGCCAAAAAATTCCCCCGTAACCCAAGCAGTGCCAATAAAAACCCCCATGGCCCGAGCAGAAATAAGGCTGTATTTATTACAAGATCAAAATCAAACCTATTCAAAAGACTTGAAAAACGCGATCAATGAAAGAATACCACGAAACGCACCAAGTGATAATAGGAGAAATTAGTAATAAAAATAGAAACTTTAAAAAAAAAAAAAAAATTGTATAAACACAAAGAACAATAGCATAAAAGAATCTAGTGAACGAAGGATTGAAACAGGGAAATACAAAAAAAAAAGTGATTGAGACGATTATCACCAACAGGACGAGGAAATTACATCAGCAAGCTTCTACAAATAAAAGATAGTAAGAGTTTTAATTAATTAAGCAATATATACTGTAAAATAAAAATATATATATTTGTACACAACTGTTACATCTTATTTTAAATTTTAATACTGGAGGATATTTTAGAAGGAATCAAAAACCTCAGTTTAAATATAAATATAACAGAAGAGACAACCACTAGGCTAATCGCAGCCAACACAGTGTCTCTACAGGCAGAAATTAGATCCTTAAAAAGTGCTTTAGAAATTGTTACGAATAGTTCGGTTGTAACGGAATATGAAATTCAGAAGATTGAGGACAATGTCACATGCAATGAGACATTGGACGTGATTAAATCCTTACCGGAATTTAATGGTAATTCTCTTTCATACGTAAGATGGCGCGAGGCGGCTTACAACTCAATTTCATTATATAAAAAAGGAAGTAGGAAGTACTTCGCCGCATTAACAATAATGCGGGACAAAATTATAAATATGTAATGCGAACGAACGTACTAACCAACCACGGTACAGTACTAAATTTTGACGCTATTATAGCAAGACTGGACTTCGCGTACGCGGATACAAGAATTATACACATAACAGGAACTAAGTGTATTGAGACAAGGATATACGTCTCTTATTGACTAGTACAATTTAGTGAACCAGAAACTGACTCTTTTAATAAACAAGACAATTATGACTCATGGAACAGACTCTGATATTACGAAACAACTAAACCTATCCAATCTGTAGTATAATAAATTGAAGAGACCAAGTGTAAGAAGACCATTACACTTGGTCTCCACTTCAACGATGGCAGCTACGCCTTACTTTATAAAATTGTAGCTAACTTCATTGTAAAAGTAAAATAACCGCAGCCAACTTCAGCAGGTAAAACGAAGATGAATTCATTCGAATGCTAGAAGCCAACGGCCATTGACGCCATTTTAGATATTTCCTTGTAAGAAAAACTAAATTATAAATTAAAAACAGAAAATAAACTTGTGAATCAACTAAAAAATTCTTTTGTATTATAAATCGTAGGAATGCCTTACGGATATTTATCACAGGTCTGAATCCTCCACTATCCAACATTCTTTTTTCGTTGTCCCCTTGTTGTGCCCTTGCTAAAGCTCAAGAATTGGAATCGAATAATTTGAGAGCTAATTTTGCAATGCAATTTAACAGAACAAGTGTGAACACACATCATACTAATAACAACAATAACAATTTCAATAACTTACGTTTTCCTAAACGGAACCAGAATAATAATAATAGACAGCCTAAACCTGAACCAATGGAACTTGGACGTTCTGCCCATCGAACTATTCCCAGGTATGAGCAGAGAAGATTTGAAGACAATAGGCGACTTTATAATCCCTTCAGATAAAACAATCATAACAACAATAATTTCAATGCTTTAAAACGACCAAATAATTTCAATAATTACCAGAGACCTCAGTTTGGTAATAATCCAATTGAGAAAAGAAATCATGAAGGAGCAGCGAATAGCGCTCAGCTCAGAAAGAGTAAATAATCTGAATGAAGAAGCTTTTTTAGGACAGCCATCGGATCCTCAGAAATGGACCATATGGGAAATTAAAAATCTTGATTGACACAGGAGCTACATGTTGTTATTGTAGACCTAATTCAATAAAGGAAAGACAGAAATTGACAATAAATAAAAGAGTTAGAACAATTAATGGTTCAACGTTAATAACTGTTGAAAAAAAAATACAAATTTCTCCCCAGCGCCTTGAACTAATACAATTCGCGTTACCTTTTCAAAACCTTGTTTCTCCATTAAGAAGTTTTCTCTGTCAGTACAGTATTAAGAAAATTATCAATAAAGCTGTCGAAATGGAAAATACTAAAATGTCACGAGTGTATGTATCGAAAATTGGCGTAATTAACGCCGCTAACCCTGAGGAATGTGTTCTGGTAACTGCTTATTCTGTCAGAAAGACTGAAAAAGCATTAGCCAAAATTGAGAAAGTAATTGGCGATGTCAAGTCAAGTTTTGAAAAGGTAACGCGAATTGTATTAGTTCAAGGCGCTGGGGAGAAATTTGTATTCCCAGATACTCGGCTAGAGCTTAATGATAAAGATTTCTGGTCGGAAAGAATAAACGGTTATGTTTTGAACGAAGTGGTTCAAACTCGTGTAAGGAGCATGAAAGTAAACATGCTTGACGAGAAAATCCGATACGTTTGCACGGTTAATAGAATTTGTGCGCTTGAATCTAATGAGTTGGTCACGTCTCCAACACAGACGGAAATGTTAGAGTATAAGAAAATGAAAAATGACAATAAAAAGAAAGTGTCAAATAATAAAGAAATCTGAATTAAACAATGTAAATATTGTCTGAAAGTTATTTAACTATAATTCATTTATAAAGAAAATATTTGAAGTATTGAAAAAATATATATGGTATAGTGGTAGGTATGTACTAAGTATTTAAGTATATAAAATTCATTAAAGGAATACAAAGTACTTTACATATTATTTTAGACCAAAACCATTTACAAAATAGATTTGTTTTGCAGCAGGTACGCCTTTAGTAAGAATATCTGCCAACATCTGGTCTGTTGGAAGGTATTGCAGCTTGACTTCTGAACTCTCTAACTTTTCGCGAATAAATTTTGCCTTGATATCAACATGTTTCGTTCTCGGCGAATAAGAGTTGTTTGAAGCAATGTGGATAGCACTCTTGTTATCGCAGTGAAGTAACATTGTTTTTGGTGCATCTGGAGATAGCTCACCTTCCAGGCGTTTAAGCCAGACAGACTCTTGGATAGCAGCAACAACTGACATAACCTCAGCTTCGGTTGAAGAGAGCGCGACGGTTCGTTGACGTTTTGTAGCCCATGATAAAGCACCTGATTGGAATGTAAACACATAGCCAGTTGTGGATCGCCTGGCATCCATATCGCCAGCCCAGTCTGCGTCACAGAATCCAACCCTTGTTGTGCCCTTGCTAAAGCTCAAGAATTGGAATCGAATAATTTGAGAGCTAATTTTGCAATGCAATTTAACAGAACAAGTGTGAACACACATCATACTAATAACAACAATAACAATTTCAATAACTTACGTTTTCCTAAACGGAACCAGAATAATAATAATAGACAGCCTAAACCTGAACCAATGGAACTTGGACGTTCTGCCCATCGAACTATTCCCAGGTATGAGCAGAGAAGATTTGAAGACAATAGGCGACTTTATAATCCCTTCAGATAAAACAATCATAACAACAATAATTTCAATGCTTTAAAACGACCAAATAATTTCAATAATTACCAGAGACCTCAGTTTGGTAATAATCCAATTGAGAAAAGAAATCATGAAGGAGCAGCGAATAGCGCTCAGCTCAGAAAGAGTAAATAATCTGAATGAAGAAGCTTTTTTAGGACAGCCATCGGATCCTCAGAAATGGACCATATGGGAAATTAAAAATCTTGATTGACACAGGAGCTACATGTTGTTATTGTAGACCTAATTCAATAAAGGAAAGACAGAAATTGACAATAAATAAAAGAGTTAGAACAATTAATGGTTCAACGTTAATAACTGTTGAAAAAAAAATACAAATTTCTCCCCAGCGCCTTGAACTAATACAATTCGCGTTACCTTTTCAAAACCTTGTTTCTCCATTAAGAAGTTTTCTCTGTCAGTACAGTATTAAGAAAATTATCAATAAAGCTGTCGAAATGGAAAATACTAAAATGTCACGAGTGTATGTATCGAAAATTGGCGTAATTAACGCCGCTAACCCTGAGGAATGTGTTCTGGTAACTGCTTATTCTGTCAGAAAGACTGAAAAAGCATTAGCCAAAATTGAGAAAGTAATTGGCGATGTCAAGTCAAGTTTTGAAAAGGTAACGCGAATTGTATTAGTTCAAGGCGCTGGGGAGAAATTTGTATTCCCAGATACTCGGCTAGAGCTTAATGATAAAGATTTCTGGTCGGAAAGAATAAACGGTTATGTTTTGAACGAAGTGGTTCAAACTCGTGTAAGGAGCATGAAAGTAAACATGCTTGACGAGAAAATCCGATACGTTTGCACGGTTAATAGAATTTGTGCGCTTGAATCTAATGAGTTGGTCACGTCTCCAACACAGACGGAAATGTTAGAGTATAAGAAAATGAAAAATGACAATAAAAAGAAAGTGTCAAATAATAAAGAAATCTGAATTAAACAATGTAAATATTGTCTGAAAGTTATTTAACTATAATTCATTTATAAAGAAAATATTTGAAGTATTGAAAAAATATATATGGTATAGTGGTAGGTATGTACTAAGTATTTAAGTATATAAAATTCATTAAAGGAATACAAAGTACTTTACATATTATTTTAGACCAAAACCATTTACAAAATAGATTTGTTTTGCAGCAGGTACGCCTTTAGTAAGAATATCTGCCAACATCTGGTCTGTTGGAAGGTATTGCAGCTTGACTTCTGAACTCTCTAACTTTTCGCGAATAAATTTTGCCTTGATATCAACATGTTTCGTTCTCGGCGAATAAGAGTTGTTTGAAGCAATGTGGATAGCACTCTTGTTATCGCAGTGAAGTAACATTGTTTTTGGTGCATCTGGAGATAGCTCACCTTCCAGGCGTTTAAGCCAGACAGACTCTTGGATAGCAGCAACAACTGACATAACCTCAGCTTCGGTTGAAGAGAGCGCGACGGTTCGTTGACGTTTTGTAGCCCATGATAAAGCACCTGATTGGAATGTAAACACATAGCCAGTTGTGGATCGCCTGGCATCCATATCGCCAGCCCAGTCTGCGTCACAGAATCCAACCCTTGTTGTGCCCTTGCTAAAGCTCAAGAATTGGAATCGAATAATTTGAGAGCTAATT
The DNA here is from genome assembly GCA_951509635.1 of Eupeodes luniger. Classification (NCBI taxonomy): domain Eukaryota; kingdom Metazoa; phylum Arthropoda; class Insecta; order Diptera; family Syrphidae; genus Eupeodes; species Eupeodes luniger. The sequence goes on from OX608073.1 coordinate 301,369,064, forward strand.
TTGCAATGCAATTTAACAGAACAAGTGTGAACACACATCATACTAATAACAACAATAACAATTTCAATAACTTACGTTTTCCTAAACGGAACCAGAATAATAATAATAGACAGCCTAAACCTGAACCAATGGAACTTGGACGTTCTGCCCATCGAACTATTCCCAGGTATGAGCAGAGAAGATTTGAAGACAATAGGCGACTTTATAATCCCTTCAGATTAAACAATCATAACAACAATAATTTCAATGCTTTAAAACGACCAAATAATTTCAATAATTACCAGAGACCTCAGTTTGGTAATAATCCAATTGAGAAAAGAAATCATGAAGGAGCAGCGAATAGCGCTCAGCTCAGAAAGAGTAAATAATCTGAATGAAGAAGCTTTTTTAGGACAGCCATCGGATCCTCAGAAATGGACCATATGGGAAATTAAAAATCTTGATTGACACAGGAGCTACATGTTGTTATTGTAGACCTAATTCAATAAAGGAAAGACAGAAATTGACAATAAATAAAAGAGTTAGAACAATTAATGGTTCAACGTTAATAACTGTTGAAAAAAAAATACAAATTTCTCCCCAGCGCCTTGAACTAATACAATTCGCGTTACCTTTTCAAAACCTTGTTTCTCCATTAAGAAGTTTTCTCTGTCAGTACAGTATTAAGAAAATTATCAATAAAGCTGTCGAAATGGAAAATACTAAAATGTCACGAGTGTATGTATCGAAAATTGGCGTAATTAACGCCGCTAACCCTGAGGAATGTGTTCTGGTAACTGCTTATTCTGTCAGAAAGACTGAAAAAGCATTAGCCAAAATTGAGAAAGTAATTGGCGATGTCAAGTCAAGTTTTGAAAAGGTAACGCGAATTGTATTAGTTCAAGGCGCTGGGGAGAAATTTGTATTCCCAGATACTCGGCTAGAGCTTAATGATAAAGATTTCTGGTCGGAAAGAATAAACGGTTATGTTTTGAACGAAGTGGTTCAAACTCGTGTAAGGAGCATGAAAGTAAACATGCTTGACGAGAAAATCCGATACGTTTGCACGGTTAATAGAATTTGTGCGCTTGAATCTAATGAGTTGGTCACGTCTCCAACACAGACGGAAATGTTAGAGTATAAGAAAATGAAAAATGACAATAAAAAGAAAGTGTCAAATAATAAAGAAATCTGAATTAAACAATGTAAATATTGTCTGAAAGTTATTTAACTATAATTCATTTATAAAGAAAATATTTGAAGTATTGAAAAAATATATATGGTATAGTGGTAGGTATGTACTAAGTATTTAAGTATATAAAATTCATTAAAGGAATACAAAGTACTTTACATATTATTTTAGACCAAAACCATTTACAAAATAGATTTGTTTTGCAGCAGGTACGCCTTTAGTAAGAATATCTGCCAACATCTGGTCTGTTGGAAGGTATTGCAGCTTGACTTCTGAACTCTCTAACTTTTCGCGAATAAATTTTGCCTTGATATCAACATGTTTCGTTCTCGGCGAATAAGAGTTGTTTGAAGCAATGTGGATAGCACTCTTGTTATCGCAGTGAAGTAACATTGTTTTTGGTGCATCTGGAGATAGCTCACCTTCCAGGCGTTTAAGCCAGACAGACTCTTGGATAGCAGCAACAACTGACATAACCTCAGCTTCGGTTGAAGAGAGCGCGACGGTTCGTTGACGTTTTGTAGCCCATGATAAAGCACCTGATTGGAATGTAAACACATAGCCAGTTGTGGATCGCCTGGCATCCATATCGCCAGCCCAGTCTGCGTCACAGAATCCAACCCTTGTTGTGCCCTTGCTAAAGCTCAAGAATTGGAATCGAATAATTTGAGAGCTAATTTTGCAATGCAATTTAACAGAACAAGTGTGAACACACATCATACTAATAACAACAATAACAATTTCAATAACTTACGTTTTCCTAAACGGAACCAGAATAATAATAATAGACAGCCTAAACCTGAACCAATGGAACTTGGACGTTCTGCCCATCGAACTATTCCCAGGTATGAGCAGAGAAGATTTGAAGACAATAGGCGACTTTATAATCCCTTCAGATAAAACAATCATAACAACAATAATTTCAATGCTTTAAAACGACCAAATAATTTCAATAATTACCAGAGACCTCAGTTTGGTAATAATCCAATTGAGAAAAGAAATCATGAAGGAGCAGCGAATAGCGCTCAGCTCAGAAAGAGTAAATAATCTGAATGAAGAAGCTTTTTTAGGACAGCCATCGGATCCTCAGAAATGGACCATATGGGAAATTAAAAATCTTGATTGACACAGGAGCTACATGTTGTTATTGTAGACCTAATTCAATAAAGGAAAGACAGAAATTGACAATAAATAAAAGAGTTAGAACAATTAATGGTTCAACGTTAATAACTGTTGAAAAAAAATACAAATTTCTCCCCAGCGCCTTGAACTAATACAATTCGCGTTACCTTTTCAAAACCTTGTTTCTCCATTAAGAAGTTTTCTCTGTCAGTACAGTATTAAGAAAATTATCAATAAAGCTGTCGAAATGGAAAATACTAAAATGTCACGAGTGTATGTATCGAAAATTGGCGTAATTAACGCCGCTAACCCTGAGGAATGTGTTCTGGTAACTGCTTATTCTGTCAGAAAGACTGAAAAAGCATTAGCCAAAATTGAGAAAGTAATTGGCGATGTCAAGTCAAGTTTTGAAAAGGTAACGCGAATTGTATTAGTTCAAGGCGCTGGGGAGAAATTTGTATTCCCAGATACTCGGCTAGAGCTTAATGATAAAGATTTCTGGTCGGAAAGAATAAACGGTTATGTTTTGAACGAAGTGGTTCAAACTCGTGTAAGGAGCATGAAAGTAAACATGCTTGACGAGAAAATCCGATACGTTTGCACGGTTAATAGAATTTGTGCGCTTGAATCTAATGAGTTGGTCACGTCTCCAACACAGACGGAAATGTTAGAGTATAAGAAAATGAAAAATGACAATAAAAAGAAAGTGTCAAATAATAAAGAAATCTGAATTAAACAATGTAAATATTGTCTGAAAGTTATTTAACTATAATTCATTTATAAAGAAAATATTTGAAGTATTGAAAAAATATATATGGTATAGTGGTAGGTATGTACTAAGTATTTAAGTATATAAAATTCATTAAAGGAATACAAAGTACTTTACATATTATTTTAGACCAAAACCATTTACAAAATAGATTTGTTTTGCAGCAGGTACGCCTTTAGTAAGAATATCTGCCAACATCTGGTCTGTTGGAAGGTATTGCAGCTTGACTTCTGAACTCTCTAACTTTTCGCGAATAAATTTTGCCTTGATATCAACATGTTTCGTTCTCGGCGAATAAGAGTTGTTTGAAGCAATGTGGATAGCACTCTTGTTATCGCAGTGAAGTAACATTGTTTTTGGTGCATCTGGAGATAGCTCACCTTCCAGGCGTTTAAGCCAGACAGACTCTTGGATAGCAGCAACAACTGACATAACCTCAGCTTCGGTTGAAGAGAGCGCGACGGTTCGTTGACGTTTTGTAGCCCATGATAAAGCACCTGATTGGAATGTAAACACATAGCCAGTTGTGGATCGCCTGGCATCCATATCGCCAGCCCAGTCTGCGTCACAGAATCCAACCCTTGTTGTGCCCTTGCTAAAGCTCAAGAATTGGAATCGAATAATTTGAGAGCTAATTTTGCAATGCAATTTAACAGAACAAGTGTGAACACACATCATACTAATAACAACAATAACAATTTCAATAACTTACGTTTTCCTAAACGGAACCAGAATAATAATAATAGACAGCCTAAACCTGAACCAATGGAACTTGGACGTTCTGCCCATCGAACTATTCCCAGGTATGAGCAGAGAAGATTTGAAGACAATAGGCGACTTTATAATCCCTTCAGATAAAACAATCATAACAACAATAATTTCAATGCTTTAAAACGACCAAATAATTTCAATAATTACCAGAGACCTCAGTTTGGTAATAATCCAATTGAGAAAAGAAATCATGAAGGAGCAGCGAATAGCGCTCAGCTCAGAAAGAGTAAATAATCTGAATGAAGAAGCTTTTTTAGGACAGCCATCGGATCCTCAGAAATGGACCATATGGGAAATTAAAAATCTTGATTGACACAGGAGCTACATGTTGTTATTGTAGACCTAATTCAATAAAGGAAAGACAGAAATTGACAATAAATAAAAGAGTTAGAACAATTAATGGTTCAACGTTAATAACTGTTGAAAAAAAAATACAAATTTCTCCCCAGCGCCTTGAACTAATACAATTCGCGTTACCTTTTCAAAACCTTGTTTCTCCATTAAGAAGTTTTCTCTGTCAGTACAGTATTAAGAAAATTATCAATAAAGCTGTCGAAATGGAAAATACTAAAATGTCACGAGTGTATGTATCGAAAATTGGCGTAATTAACGCCGCTAACCCTGAGGAATGTGTTCTGGTAACTGCTTATTCTGTCAGAAAGACTGAAAAAGCATTAGCCAAAATTGAGAAAGTAATTGGCGATGTCAAGTCAAGTTTTGAAAAGGTAACGCGAATTGTATTAGTTCAAGGCGCTGGGGAGAAATTTGTATTCCCAGATACTCGGCTAGAGCTTAATGATAAAGATTTCTGGTCGGAAAGAATAAACGGTTATGTTTTGAACGAAGTGGTTCAAACTCGTGTAAGGAGCATGAAAGTAAACATGCTTGACGAGAAAATCCGATACGTTTGCACGGTTAATAGAATTTGTGCGCTTGAATCTAATGAGTTGGTCACGTCTCCAACACAGACGGAAATGTTAGAGTATAAGAAAATGAAAAATGACAATAAAAAGAAAGTGTCAAATAATAAAGAAATCTGAATTAAACAATGTAAATATTGTCTGAAAGTTATTTAACTATAATTCATTTATAAAGAAAATATTTGAAGTATTGAAAAAATATATATGGTATAGTGGTAGGTATGTACTAAGTATTTAAGTATATAAAATTCATTAAAGGAATACAAAGTACTTTACATATTATTTTAGACCAAAACCATTTACAAAATAGATTTGTTTTGCAGCAGGTACACCTTTAGTAAGAATATCTGCCAACATCTGGTCTGTTGGAAGGTATTGCAGCTTGACTTCTGAACTCTCTAACTTTTCGCGAATAAATTTTGCCTTGATATCAACATGTTTCGTTCTCGGCGAATAAGAGTTGTTTGAAGCAATGTGGATAGCACTCTTGTTATCGCAGTGAAGTAACATTGTTTTTGGTGCATCTGGAGATAGCTCACCTTCCAGGCGTTTAAGCCAGACAGACTCTTGGATAGCAGCAACAACTGACATAACCTCAGCTTCGGTTGAAGAGAGCGCGACGGTTCGTTGACGTTTTGTAGCCCATGATAAAGCACCTGATTGGAATGTAAACACATAGCCAGTTGTGGATCGCCTGGCATCCATATCGCCAGCCCAGTCTGCGTCACAGAATCCAACCCTTGTTGTGCCCTTGCTAAAGCTCAAGAATTGGAATCGAATAATTTGAGAGCTAATTTTGCAATGCAATTTAACAGAACAAGTGTGAACACACATCATACTAATAACAACAATAACAATTTCAATAACTTACGTTTTCCTAAACGGAACCAGAATAATAATAATAGACAGCCTAAACCTGAACCAATGGAACTTGGACGTTCTGCCCATCGAACTATTCCCAGGTATGAGCAGAGAAGATTTGAAGACAATAGGCGACTTTATAATCCCTTCAGATAAAACAATCATAACAACAATAATTTCAATGCTTTAAAACGACCAAATAATTTCAATAATTACCAGAGACCTCAGTTTGGTAATAATCCAATTGAGAAAAGAAATCATGAAGGAGCAGCGAATAGCGCTCAGCTCAGAAAGAGTAAATAATCTGAATGAAGAAGCTTTTTTAGGACAGCCATCGGATCCTCAGAAATGGACCATATGGGAAATTAAAAATCTTGATTGACACAGGAGCTACATGTTGTTATTGTAGACCTAATTCAATAAAGGAAAGACAGAAATTGACAATAAATAAAAGAGTTAGAACAATTAATGGTTCAACGTTAATAACTGTTGAAAAAAAAATACAAATTTCTCCCCAGCGCCTTGAACTAATACAATTCGCGTTACCTTTTCAAAACCTTGTTTCTCCATTAAGAAGTTTTCTCTGTCAGTACAGTATTAAGAAAATTATCAATAAAGCTGTCGAAATGGAAAATACTAAAATGTCACGAGTGTATGTATCGAAAATTGGCGTAATTAACGCCGCTAACCCTGAGGAATGTGTTCTGGTAACTGCTTATTCTGTCAGAAAGACTGAAAAAGCATTAGCCAAAATTGAGAAAGTAATTGGCGATGTCAAGTCAAGTTTTGAAAAGGTAACGCGAATTGTATTAGTTCAAGGCGCTGGGGAGAAATTTGTATTCCCAGATACTCGGCTAGAGCTTAATGATAAAGATTTCTGGTCGGAAAGAATAAACGGTTATGTTTTGAACGAAGTGGTTCAAACTCGTGTAAGGAGCATGAAAGTAAACATGCTTGACGAGAAAATCCGATACGTTTGCACGGTTAATAGAATTTGTGCGCTTGAATCTAATGAGTTGGTCACGTCTCCAACACAGACGGAAATGTTAGAGTATAAGAAAATGAAAAATGACAATAAAAAGAAAGTGTCAAATAATAAAGAAATCTGAATTAAACAATGTAAATATTGTCTGAAAGTTATTTAACTATAATTCATTTATAAAGAAAATATTTGAAGTATTGAAAAAATATATATGGTATAGTGGTAGGTATGTACTAAGTATTTAAGTATATAAAATTCATTAAAGGAATACAAAGTACTTTACATATTATTTTAGACCAAAACCATTTACAAAATAGATTTGTTTTGCAGCAGGTACGCCTTTAGTAAGAATATCTGCCAACATCTGGTCTGTTGGAAGGTATTGCAGCTTGACTTCTGAACTCTCTAACTTTTCGCGAATAAATTTTGCCTTGATATCAACATGTTTCGTTCTCGGCGAATAAGAGTTGTTTGAAGCAATGTGGATAGCACTCTTGTTATCGCAGTGAAGTAACATTGTTTTTGGTGCATCTGGAGATAGCTCACCTTCCAGGCGTTTAAGCCAGACAGACTCTTGGATAGCAGCAACAACTGACATAACCTCAGCTTCGGTTGAAGAGAGCGCGACGGTTCGTTGACGTTTTGTAGCCCATGATAAAGCACCTGATTGGAATGTAAACACATAGCCAGTTGTGGATCGCCTGGCATCCATATCGCCAGCCCAGTCTGCGTCACAGAATCCAACCCTTGTTGTGCCCTTGCTAAAGCTCAAGAATTGGAATCGAATAATTTGAGAGCTAATTTTGCAATGCAATTTAACAGAACAAGTGTGAACACACATCATACTAATAACAACAATAACAATTTCAATAACTTACGTTTTCCTAAACGGAACCAGAATAATAATAATAGACAGCCTAAACCTGAACCAATGGAACTTGGACGTTCTGCCCATCGAACTATTCCCAGGTATGAGCAGAGAAGATTTGAAGACAATAGGCGACTTTATAATCCCTTCAGATAAAACAATCATAACAACAATAATTTCAATGCTTTAAAACGACCAAATAATTTCAATAATTACCAGAGACCTCAGTTTGGTAATAATCCAATTGAGAAAAGAAATCATGAAGGAGCAGCGAATAGCGCTCAGCTCAGAAAGAGTAAATAATCTGAATGAAGAAGCTTTTTTAGGACAGCCATCGGATCCTCAGAAATGGACCATATGGGAAATTAAAAATCTTGATTGACACAGGAGCTACATGTTGTTATTGTAGACCTAATTCAATAAAGGAAAGACAGAAATTGACAATAAATAAAAGAGTTAGAACAATTAATGGTTCAACGTTAATAACTGTTGAAAAAAAATACAAATTTCTCCCCAGCGCCTTGAACTAATACAATTCGCGTTACCTTTTCAAAACCTTGTTTCTCCATTAAGAAGTTTTCTCTGTCAGTACAGTATTAAGAAAATTATCAATAAAGCTGTCGAAATGGAAAATACTAAAATGTCACGAGTGTATGTATCGAAAATTGGCGTAATTAACGCCGCTAACCCTGAGGAATGTGTTCTGGTAACTGCTTATTCTGTCAGAAAGACTGAAAAAGCATTAGCCAAAATTGAGAAAGTAATTGGCGATGTCAAGTCAAGTTTTGAAAAGGTAACGCGAATTGTATTAGTTCAAGGCGCTGGGGAGAAATTTGTATTCCCAGATACTCGGCTAGAGCTTAATGATAAAGATTTCTGGTCGGAAAGAATAAACGGTTATGTTTTGAACGAAGTGGTTCAAACTCGTGTAAGGAGCATGAAAGTAAACATGCTTGACGAGAAAATCCGATACGTTTGCACGGTTAATAGAATTTGTGCGCTTGAATCTAATGAGTTGGTCACGTCTCCAACACAGACGGAAATGTTAGAGTATAAGAAAATGAAAAATGACAATAAAAAGAAAGTGTCAAATAATAAAGAAATCTGAATTAAACAATGTAAATATTGTCTGAAAGTTATTTAACTATAATTCATTTATAAAGAAAATATTTGAAGTATTGAAAAAATATATATGGTATAGTGGTAGGTATGTACTAAGTATTTAAGTATATAAAATTCATTAAAGGAATACAAAGTACTTTACATATTATTTTAGACCAAAACCATTTACAAAATAGATTTGTTTTGCAGCAGGTACGCCTTTAGTAAGAATATCTGCCAACATCTGGTCTGTTGGAAGGTATTGCAGCTTGACTTCTGAACTCTCTAACTTTTCGCGAATAAATTTTGCCTTGATATCAACATGTTTCGTTCTCGGCGAATAAGAGTTGTTTGAAGCAATGTGGATAGCACTCTTGTTATCGCAGTGAAGTAACATTGTTTTTGGTGCATCTGGAGATAGCTCACCTTCCAGGCGTTTAAGCCAGACAGACTCTTGGATAGCAGCAACAACTGACATAACCTCAGCTTCGGTTGAAGAGAGCGCGACGGTTCGTTGACGTTTTGTAGCCCATGATAAAGCACCTGATTGGAATGTAAACACATAGCCAGTTGTGGATCGCCTGGCATCCATATCGCCAGCCCAGTCTGCGTCACAGAATCCAACCCTTGTTGTGCCCTTGCTAAAGCTCAAGAATTGGAATCGAATAATTTGAGAGCTAATTTTGCAATGCAATTTAACAGAACAAGTGTGAACACACATCATACTAATAACAACAATAACAATTTCAATAACTTACGTTTTCCTAAACGGAACCAGAATAATAATAATAGACAGCCTAAACCTGAACCAATGGAACTTGGACGTTCTGCCCATCGAACTATTCCCAGGTATGAGCAGAGAAGATTTGAAGACAATAGGCGACTTTATAATCCCTTCAGATAAAACAATCATAACAACAATAATTTCAATGCTTTAAAACGACCAAATAATTTCAATAATTACCAGAGACCTCAGTTTGGTAATAATCCAATTGAGAAAAGAAATCATGAAGGAGCAGCGAATAGCGCTCAGCTCAGAAAGAGTAAATAATCTGAATGAAGAAGCTTTTTTAGGACAGCCATCGGATCCTCAGAAATGGACCATATGGGAAATTAAAAATCTTGATTGACACAGGAGCTACATGTTGTTATTGTAGACCTAATTCAATAAAGGAAAGACAGAAATTGACAATAAATAAAAGAGTTAGAACAATTAATGGTTCAACGTTAATAACTGTTGAAAAAAAATACAAATTTCTCCCCAGCGCCTTGAACTAATACAATTCGCGTTACCTTTTCAAAACCTTGTTTCTCCATTAAGAAGTTTTCTCTGTCAGTACAGTATTAAGAAAATTATCAATAAAGCTGTCGAAATGGAAAATACTAAAATGTCACGAGTGTATGTATCGAAAATTGGCGTAATTAACGCCGCTAACCCTGAGGAATGTGTTCTGGTAACTGCTTATTCTGTCAGAAAGACTGAAAAAGCATTAGCCAAAATTGAGAAAGTAATTGGCGATGTCAAGTCAAGTTTTGAAAAGGTAACGCGAATTGTATTAGTTCAAGGCGCTGGGGAGAAATTTGTATTCCCAGATACTCGGCTAGAGCTTAATGATAAAGATTTCTGGTCGGAAAGAATAAACGGTTATGTTTTGAACGAAGTGGTTCAAACTCGTGTAAGGAGCATGAAAGTAAACATGCTTGACGAGAAAATCCGATACGTTTGCACGGTTAATAGAATTTGTGCGCTTGAATCTAATGAGTTGGTCACGTCTCCAACACAGACGGAAATGTTAGAGTATAAGAAAATGAAAAATGACAATAAAAAGAAAGTGTCAAATAATAAAGAAATCTGAATTAAACAATGTAAATATTGTCTGAAAGTTATTTAACTATAATTCATTTATAAAGAAAATATTTGAAGTATTGAAAAAATATATATGGTATAGTGGTAGGTATGTACTAAGTATTTAAGTATATAAAATTCATTAAAGGAATACAAAGTACTTTACATATTATTTTAGACCAAAACCATTTACAAAATAGATTTGTTTTGCAGCAGGTACGCCTTTAGTAAGAATATCTGCCAACATCTGGTCTGTTGGAAGGTATTGCAGCTTGACTTCTGAACTCTCTAACTTTTCGCGAATAAATTTTGCCTTGATATCAACATGTTTCGTTCTCGGCGAATAAGAGTTGTTTGAAGCAATGTGGATAGCACTCTTGTTATCGCAGTGAAGTAACATTGTTTTTGGTGCATCTGGAGATAGCTCACCTTCCAGGCGTTTAAGCCAGACAGACTCTTGGATAGCAGCAACAACTGACATAACCTCAGCTTCGGTTGAAGAGAGCGCGACGGTTCGTTGACGTTTTGTAGCCCATGATAAAGCACCTGATTGGAATGTAAACACATAGCCAGTTGTGGATCGCCTGGCATCCATATCGCCAGCCCAGTCTGCGTCACAGAATCCAACCATATCACATACTTCCTTACGATAGACAATGCCTTTGTCAATCGTACCCTTCAGGTATCTCATCACGCGTTTTACAGCTGACCAGTGCGCCTTCCCTGGATTTGTACTAAATCTGCTCAATAGATTCACGGCAAAGCAGATGTCGGGACGTGTGATTTCAGCAGCAAAAAGCAAACAGCCTATTGCCTGCATATAAGGCACATCCTTCAATTGTTGTTTTTCATTATCATCTTTGGGACACATATCTGAAGACAGCTTTTGATTAAGGTCTACCGGTGTGGAGATAGGATTGCAGTCATCCATTTTAAAGCGTCTCAAAATATCTGAAATATACTGAGATTGATCAATTTTTAAGGACGACTTACTTCGCTTGATCCTTATGCCTAAAACTGACGAGGCTTCACCCATATCCTTCATTTTAAAGTTTTTGGACAGCTCATCCTTCAAATTATTCACCAGATCAAGTGAGTTCGAAAAAATCAGCACGTCATCGACATAAATGGCAACGAATAACATCTGCTCTCCAGAATATTGATAATAAATGCACTGATCGACATCGCTGCGCTTTAAACCCATTTTTATCAGAACATGATTGAGCTTTTCATTCCACACTCTACTGGATTGCTTGAGTCCATAAAGAGATTTACGCAGCTTACATACTCGATCGGAACCATCTTCGAAACAGCTTGGCTGTGTCATATATATATCTTCTTTTAACTCACCGTTCAAAAACGCCGTTACAGCATCCATCTGATGTACTAGGAGATCATGTCTAGCCGCTAGTGCCAACAAATAACGGATTGATGTGTATCTCACCACAGGTGCAAAGGTCTCCATATAGTCGATCCCTTTCTGCTGACAAAAACCTTTCACGACCAACCTTGCCTTCCGTCGAATGGGTTTACCTTCAGTATCAAATTTTGTTTTGAACACCCATTTGGAGCAAATCGCCTTCTTACCAGGCGGCAGCTCAGTTAACGTCCAGGTTTCATTTGAAATCAATGAGTCAAACTCTTCTTGCATCGCGTTTCTCCAAAGTTCAGCATCACAACTCGAAAAAGCTTCATTGGGACTTGCAGGATCACTGAGGGTTTGATCTGTTGCTACAAGATTGTAGTTTGGCCTTGGCAGGGTCATAATCCGTTCAGAACGCCGCATCATGTCTGCATCTTCTAAGATAGTTACATCCTCATCTGGAACAAATGTTTGGTCATCAGCATCATCATAGTCTGAAAGTTCACTCGTAGTAGTTTCATTATCGGGTGGACCTTCATGGGGTTCAGCTTTCAAGCTCGACGTTGGCAACTCTATTACAACTTCTTCCCCTGAATTGACAACGGTGTTCCCATCATCGTCCGAGAGGTCAACTAAGGGTGAAACAAGAGTATTAATATTATTGTTGTCATTGGAATTTACCTTGCTGTCAGACTCCATGAATATGACATCACGACTCGTTACTATTTTCTTCGTCAAAGGATTGAACAATCGATAGGCTTTTGACTCTGTACTGTACCCAAGTAGGATACATTCCACTGATTTTGCCTCTAATTTGGTCCGCTTTTCTTTTGGAACATGCGCCATGGCTTTGCAGCCAAAGATACGAAGGTGTCCCAAATCTGGCTTTCGCCCTGACCAAATTTCTTCTGGTGAACAGTCGTTGCTCCTACAAGGTACTCGATTCACTAAGAAGGCTGCAGTTGTGGCCGCTTCTGCCCAGAACTTGTTGTCCAAACCGGAATCCAACAGCATACAACGCACTCTTTCAATTATAGTGCGGTTGATACGTTCCGCAACGCCATTCTGTTCGGGCGTGTAGACAGCAGTTTTTTGGTGTATGATACCATTTTTTTCCAAAAAACTTTTAAACACATTTCCAGTGTACTCAGTGCCATTGTCGGTACGTAGCACTTTGATTTTCTTTGAGCACTGATTCTCAACAAGGCTCTTGAACCTCACAAACTCGTCAAAGACGTCAGATTTGTGCTTAATGGGCACCACAAACACTTTGCGACTAAAGTCGTCGACGAATGTCACCAAAAATCTTGCTCCAGAATATGATCTTGACTTCAGTGGGCCCATGACATCAGAATGCACTAGATCAAGAAGACTTTTTGCACGAGTTCCAGTGTCTTTAAAAGGTGCACGTGTTTGTTTCCCTTTAATGCAAACAATGCATTTTTCACCATTCCCCGCAGAGAATTTGACACCAGATGAAGAATTCATAACTTTGGTTAGGTTCTGATCACAAATATGACCTAATCTAGGATGCCACAAATCATATGTACTCGCCACTGACAATGCTTGTTCGTTATGTGCTGGCACTTTCATGGGTTCACAATTAAGACGATACAAATCGTTTATAGCACTTGCTGTGGCAATTAAATTGCTTTCAGACAATATTTACATTGTTTAATTCAGATTTTATTATTAATTTTTTTGTACAAATAAAAAATTTATTTTTAAAATAAAGAGTACCTAGTTCTTCAGGGAAGGTGTTGAAAATGAAAAACTATTACTGAATACGTTCATCAAACTATGTAAACATTGTAACATGACAACTTATGAATTCTGTCAAATAAACTTATTCTAATTTATAACCTACTCCGTGTTGCACTTTTCTTAACAATAACACATTTTTATGAAGTACTAATATTTGACACATTAGTTAGATTTTATGAGATTAATAATCTAGAAGCAGATCTTTTGATAGGATGTAATGTTCTTAGAGGAGCAAATGTAAAATTAGATTTTGAAAAAAGAATTTTTCAATATAAAGACAGATGTGAAAGAATTCACATACCAGAAGAGAAATGTAACAGTATAACAGTTAGCGATAATAATATAAATGAGATAATAAATAAAATAAAAGAGAAAATAGAGAAAGACCATTCAGGAATAAATACAAATCTTCCTTTTAGAACGGATGTAAAGGCGGAAATACGTACAACTGTTGAAACCCCTATATGGAGTAAACAGTATCCTTACCCCTTATCCGCTAACACATTTGTTAATAAGGAAATAAATCGCATGATGAACGATGGAATTGTAAGACCATCAAAGAGTCCATATAACTCTCCAGTATGGGTGGTGCCCAAAAAAGGAGTAAATTCAGATGGAACAAACAGGATGCGAATGGTCATAGATTACAAAAAAATAAATGAAAAGACAGTATCGGATAAGTACCCGATACCAGATACAAACGTTATCCTTTCAAATTTAGGAAAGGCGAAATATTTCTCGACAATCGATTTAGAGTCAGGTTTTCACCAAATTAAAATGAAACCTGAAGACATAGAAAAAACATCATTTTCCGTAAACAATGGAAAATACGAATTTTTAAGAATGCCGTTCGGATTGAAAACACCGGGCATATTTCAACGCGCAATGGACGATATACTTAGAGACTATATAGAAAAATATGTCATGTATACATTGATGACATTATTATATATTCAAATAGCATAAATGAGCATGAGAAACACTTAAATGAAATAATAGAAGTTCTTAGAAACGCGAATATGAAAATATCTTTAGCAAAATCTATATTTTTTCAAACCCAAGTAGAATTTTTAGGTTATGTGGTAGGCCACGATATTATATATAAGTTATAACAACAGAACAAAATAAAAGAATTTTTTGAACAAAGGAAATGAAATCACATTCATATTTCCTTCCAAATATTCATGTGGTATCATATTCTCTTACAGTCATCAATTTAATAAAGAACAAAGAAGCAAAAATGCTGACAAAGTCAGTAGTGTAAATAAGGATACATTTCAAACACTGGTCGTCTGCGACGTTCCAGTTAGTTCTTAAAGTACTCTCAACAAATAAAGACATGAAGAGTTCCGCTCTTTAAATTAACTTTTTTAAAAAGATCTTTTATTAAATATCAATTAAAATTTATATCTCGTGGTAGGCCACGATATTATATATATCTTGTAATTGAAATAATACGATCCTGACCCAGGAGGCTTTGTAATATTAATGTGCTTCCCGTCGATGGATCCGATGCAATGAGGAAAATTCCAAAGCTCCTCAAATTGTTTCGCCTCTTTTTTCCATTGCATTTCATTCATAGGGAGCTATAAAAAATTAAATCAATAATAATCATTATAGCAACATTTTTCATTCCAAGTAAATTATCTTAAATTATTGTTTTATTTTCAGAGTGATGAAAATGCAGATGATTCAGTGACCACCCAAAAAGAAAAAAAAAATTCTAAAGAAGACGAACTGTTCAAAATGGCTGCTGATCATTTGAAAGAAGCCGTCTACCAATAGAAAACAGGATTACATTATCTGCTATTAGGACATCAATATTTTTAGGTATAGTTAATGGAAGTTTATTAGTGAAAGAAGCGAACCTTTACTTGTTTCTGAAAGCAAGCGAAGTGACTGGTAGACTAGTAGAGAAATGGTCATCCTATAATCATATCATAGGAGCAGCTGGGGCAGAGGTTACACCATTAAATATAGTTTCTATAACGGAGGTCGCCGATGAGATGGCCGATATGAGAACAGGAGCTGATCCGGGTAGTGACCAAGATTTATTCCTATTATGTTATTTGTTTTGCATCTACCGATATTCAAGAACCAATACTCAAATCCAACGTACAAATTTAGCAGCACAAACAACCAATTTCCTAGCAGGCCTTCCGGGCGTAGAGAGGAGAGGTGGTATTACTATGAACCCTGGTACCAGTACGATTGGTAGGAATTTTGAGACAGATGAAACATTCGTGGGACTTGTAAGCGCCTACGATATGTTCTTTATTAAATTCGACAAACATGAATACGCCATGTCTAGATTTGGATCCCAATCTTCTAGGCATAAAGATTGTGCGTCACTACTGATATTTGGATTGACCCAACGACATCTGGGATTGAGATCTCCCGGAGAGTTGATGGAATGGATCTTTACGGAGGAGTTGGAGAAAGAAGTGTTTCGCTTGTATAGGGGAACTGAAGAGTATGACAAAAATGACTCATATTTTCCTTATCAAGTTGAGTTCAGACTTGTTACCAAATCTGCCTATTCGTCTGTGGCCTGTCCAGCAATTTATTTCTTTTGTGGTGCTATTCTTGCTATTGAAGCACAAGATAGGGGGCTCCATGCTAGACATTTACTCAGCAGCGATGTTTAGAGGAACTCGCAGCCAAAAAGAGCCTCAAGCTCCAAATGAGGAGCATTCCTAAGGTAAAAAAACATAAGGTCGTGAAACGTGTACTGAATGATTCTTCGAGTGAAGACTGCGATAAGTACAGCCTCCGGGATTCGGACACGTCACTACGATGGGAAGAGAGCAACGAAGACCAACCGGAACGAGTTAAATTCAGCAAGCATATTATCGCCAATCCTGGAGATTATGTTCTTATAAGATTTGATGATAAAAAGAAGTTCTTTTACGTTGGATTGGTAGCAGCTGTTGATCAGGATTCCGCTTTACCATACACAGTCAAATATTTCCGAAGACAAATAGGTCAAATTTATTTTACGAGCCCTTAGTTGAAGATATTAAACTGGCAATGTCAATTGACTTGGTAGCCAAGCTCCCAAACCCTGAAGAAATGCCAGGCACCTCCAGATCCAAAGAAAAAATAAGATTTAACGTCGATTTTGCAGGTCTCAACATTCGTTAAAATACAAAGTCGGAGGAAGTACGAGTCTTTAGTTTTTTTAGTACCTACCTATCTAAGAATTTATTGAATAAAGTTTTTACGTTTCGAGTTCATTTAAAGTAGAAGTTCTTATGACGTTTTTCATTGGTTTCACTCAAGGTTTCACTCATTCTGAAATCCAATGGAACGCTGCAAGTTGCTTCTACTCAATTCTTGGGTTTGGACTCTGTTTAGGTGAATTGTGGAATAGAAATTATTTGCTGCCACACAAAAAGTGAAATGAATTGTGTCTATGTGATGGTTTGAGAAGACTTCCGGACACTCCTGGACGCTTCCGGACGTCCAAAGGAAAAAGTCGTTAGATTGGCAAATCCTCCCACCAGTTGTCAAAACCTCCTAAGGATCTATCAAATCCTCGTAAATAGTAAGAGGTTTTGTCACTTTTTGAATATTGGTTTTGAGCTTCATATCATCAAGACCCTTTTGAATATCATATTGGAATATTGGTAATTTTCAAGTCAAATAACAAAGGATCATCTTCAATTATGAAGTTTTTACCAGTCGGCTAAATGTTGGTCCAAAAGTATAAAATATTATTTTTGTGTCAAATCCTCCTCGCTCTACACACTGAACGGACAATTCGACGCCTATCCAACAAAGATCCGGACTCCTTAACGGCAAGGGATAAGATAGTGCTCGAAAACGCTACACAAAACCTTAAGACACTGACAGCAACGAACAATGACAAAACTATAGGGACTAAGAACCTGATGAAGGAGAAGAAGATGGTGGGCCATGTGCCTCCCCTGGACCCTGATTCAGTGGCAAAAACGTCCAAAAGAACAAGGCAGGATGACACACTTTCGCCCACGAAAAGATCACCCCTGCATAAAAGAAAAAAGACTTTGGCTACAG
Organism: Eupeodes luniger; assembly: GCA_951509635.1. NCBI lineage: Eukaryota > Metazoa > Arthropoda > Insecta > Diptera > Syrphidae > Eupeodes > Eupeodes luniger. Next base: position 301,386,640 of record OX608073.1, read on the forward strand.
AAGAGACGTTAGAGGCGCGCAAATTCGCCATTGCGGATTTCGGAAATCCCCCAAGAAAACTCTCAGAAGACCAATGGCAATTATTGGAAATGAGAATCCTGGATGAGGTTAACGATGTTATCGTTAATAGCAGGCCACCACCACTCTTTGGAAACCTCAGAACTATCCATAGGTTCAAAGTTCTGACGTGCGAGGACGACAATACTCTCGCTTTCCTGCAGGACTTCGTCAAAAGAACGGTAGCTCCCTGGACCAACGCTGATCTCCGCTTAATCGGTCCGAATGAAATCAGCTACTTCGTCAAACCTGAGGCCAAAATGATGATCAAAGGTCCCGCGATACCCCGAGATCGCGTAGAAAGATATCTTCAATCTCTAAATATGGAACAGCTAAGTCAAAGCCGGAAAGTAATAGAGATGGGAGAAGTGGTGGTGCAACTTAGCCACAAATCTATACCCCTTTTGTGGAAAATTTGCTACAAAGTACGCATCGGCATAAACCGGTGCAAAATGCGGCTTATAACCAATAAGACAAACCAAGCAAGTAATAAAATATGAACATGAAATTGATACAAATTAATCTTCATCACAGTAAAGCCGCCAGCTCCAATCTTGTAGACAAATTGACATTGCCCTTATTCAAGAACCCTGGATTTCAGGTGGCAGAATTATAGGACTACATGCATCAGACTTTATACTATACAAAGCCACACAAGTAGCAAATAGTAATATCAGATCCTGTTTTATAAAAAAAGAAACGAGTATCAATAGCTGCCCTTATCGCCCTATAATCACTATACTCATATATAAAACACCTGGGATAAATAAACCTTGTAACAACCCTTCTTATATATTTTACTTTAAATATAAACTTCTTTATCTTTAATTTCAATTAAATAATAATTTTAATAATGAATAAAATAAATTACTTACTTTACTTAACATTACTTGCATTATATTTATTTTGTTTTATGAATATGTAAAATAATAACCTGGTCACCCTATAAAATATGTATAAAAAGTCAACTGAAGTTTCACTCAACTCAATTATAATAAAGCTCAAAAAGCACAAAGTAAAATAAAAACAAACAAAAGCTCAATGAAAAATAAACTCAAACATGAACGAAAGCTCTCTGTCAAACCATATAAATAGCCCTGCTCAGATAATTATTTTCTGTCTGTTCTTATATCTTCAAGTGCGAAGTTTTTACAAAGCGTCCTATTGAAGGTATTAGTTAACAGGAGAAATAGGTATGGGTGTTGCTTATGCCATTTGTTTTATGCGAAGGTCCACGACCGTCCACGAACAATGGTATGAGCAGCCGAAGTATTTGTTCCTCTCTTTTCTACACTGCACACGTAGGATCATATATGTAGGTTACCTAGGCTATTCGTTCTGTGCGAAGGTCCCCGACCGTCCGCGGGAAAATGGCATAGGCAGCCGAAGTATTTGATTCTTTAGTGTAGCCTGTATGAACGCTGTTTCTACCGCTCATTCTGTGCGAAGGTCCACGACCGTCCACGGGAAAACGGTATGAACAGCAGAAGTATTGGTTTCTTTTTTTTTCCCTCTTCTTTTCGTCTATGAAATGTTTATGGTGGTTCGCCGTGCGAAGGTCCACGACCGTCCACAGAAAATCATCACAAACATACACATAACGCATACATACAATAACCTTCCGATATTGTTGTTTTTTTTTCTCTTTAACAAAAACAGAGTTGCCACTTGTAAATTTAACTTTCTTTGATACAATAAAAATGACCAGAGTTGACATTAATGTAAATTAGAATAAGTATTTAAAATTTTAATAAAGTTTGTCACAGGTGATTACTTTAAAAATAACGAAAACTCTTTCTTCCTTTTTTTTAAATCTTCTATAAAATAAAATCATTTGCTAAGCTGCCCACTCAACGTGCACTGCGGTTCTCGGACAGCATGCGCGTGGTGGAGAGAAAAGCAAAGCGGCGTGCTAACAAATTATGTTTCACCTCAGCTTTGATTAACCTACGGATACAATACAAACCTCCCCGTATTACAACCTTGTTTTAAATATTTTATTAAGACTTCCTTTGAAGAACGCTTTGAAGTGTGTACAAGTATATTTAAATATACATTTCATTTATATTTTAAGATATTTAAGAACAACATTATAACATCTGTATAATATAAATAAACAAACTTATTTTTTTTTATACACGTCATGTGTTTTGTTGTATTTTATTTAATAATTGATGGGCGAAAATAATTTGAATGCTTGAAGAAATGCAATTAACAACTTTTAATTAATAAACTCTAGGTATCTAGATGAGAGTATACATAAACATACACACAAGTAATGCTATCATTATGATACATACATATGTATATGTACATATACACACATTCTTCGGGTGTTTTATACGATACACAACATTGTTTTTTTTTAAATCTTTTTCTTTTAGCAATTTACAGTGATCCAGACCAGTGTGTTGTGAAACTAGAAAAGAAGGGACTCCCACCACTGATCCTTACATCGTGCTATATGCCGCATGACGGACCAGAAGGGCCTCCCGCTAACATCACAAGTCAGCTTGTAGAGAAAGCTGCCTCTGAGAGATGGAACGTGGTACTAGGCTGTGATACAAACTCACATCATACCCAATGGGGTAGTACCGACATCAACAACAGAGGTGAGTCTCTTTTTGAATTTATACTAGACCATAATCTTTTAGTAACAAACTGGGGTAACGAACCCACTTTTGTAACTAAAAATAGAAAAGAAGTGCTTGACGCTACCCTAACCAATAACTCAAGCACAATAGTAATAGATCAATGGAATGTTCTTAAAGAGGAATCATTCTCAGACCATAAACTGATAGGCTTCTTGATACAAAATGAAGCAGCAACTCCAAAACCCTTTAGGAATTTCAGGAAAACAAACTGGAATGTATTCTGTAGGGAAGTAGGACAGGGGATTCAAAACCCGGACACACTTCTAATTCAAGAACCCTCCGACATAGATATTGCGTCAGAAAAACTCAGAGTTGTTCTGAATTACGCTTTAGAAAAAAGCTGTCCCATCAATCATATGGGAAAAGGTAGGAAAAAACCACCCTGGTGGACCACTGAAATAGGCAACTTAAGAAAAGAAACTAGAAGACTTTTCAACGTCGCCAAAAGAACTAGGAAAGAAGCTGATTGGGAACATTATAAGACCAGTCAACGTATAGCTACGGTACGGTACAAAGGTTCTAAGTGCAGCAAAGTAAGAATGACCACCATGAGCAAGCATTGTTTTGAATTCAATGTATATAATCATATCACACTTCGGTAATTAGGCCGCTGCGCTGCCCGGCCCGTGTGTATCTGGTACCTCTAAGTAAACCGATTGAATTTGCTTCATATTGGGTCAGTGTAAGCAAAATATGATTCATCGAACTCTTCATGCAATGGTTATTGGTATCAATGCGAGTTGACAAAGAATGGTGAAAATTATGATGATAAGGCATTTTTCATATGAGGTTGAGTAAAAATGCATTTTCATATGCAAAATGCTATATTATTAAGTGGTCAAATGGTAATGGAAATTGCTTTAAGAAACTAGTATAAATAGGCAAAGGATGATGAGGAATGGTCAGAATATAGATATCATTCAAACTTGAAGGTCGCAGCCACGCATTGAGACAGCGGGCCTTTCAAGTAATAAATAAATAAAAAAACAAAAAATATTTCTTTTATTTTCTAAATTCTCCCCAAACAAACTCTTCCCTGAATCGTCAGGAAGTACTGTTTGACTGGGTCATTACAGGGAGTTAGAAGAGCCGAGCTGGAAGTTCACCTTGTCAGCAGAAGACGAATGGGTCGAAGAGAACTTCAAGAGCACATTCTACCGAGCGCCATCTGGGCGTTATGTGGTGACAATTCCGATAAACCCTAGAGCAAGAGCGTTGGGTTCAACCAGGGCGGTGGCAATTAAGAGATTCCTGACAGTGGTTACGTATGGCATGGCGTCGAGCGGTTTTAATGCAGTACGAGCTATGCATCAGTGCGCAATGGATCATGAAGAGCAATATCCACTGGCTTGCGAAGCAATAAAGAGCAATTTGTACATGGATGACATGTTGACCGGCGCAATCACTGAAGAGCGAGCGATCCAGAAGTGCTATCAAATAAATTCCTCACGCCGAGCTGGAGGATTCAAGTTGAGCAAGTTTTTGGCCTCGAGTCAGAGCGTACTATCGAAGCTTACTAGGACCTGGACGAGTGAAAGAGAGCTACAATTTCCGGAGGAGCATAATGCATCCATGCTGGGCCTTGTAGAGGATTGTGCAAGAGATGATATTTCGTTCAAACTACGAGAAACCGAGAGCAACTTGACCACTACGAAGAGAGCAGTAATTGGTGCCATCGCAAGGCTGTACGACCCAAATAGTTACCTTGCGCCAGTGATAATAGTTGCCAAGATACTCATACAGGAATTACGGCGGCGCTCTGGAGTTGGATGGGACGAGCAAATTCCTGCAACTATTCTGCCTGTATGGCGGAAGTACTATGAGCAGCTGTCGCATCTGGAAGTGATCAGGATTCCGAGATGGCTTGGCAGCACAGAGCAGCACCAGCTGGAGTTACACGGTTTCGCAGATGCATCCACCAGAGCCTATGCAGCAGTCGTCTACATGCGTGCTACCTCCCTAACAGGGGAAACGACTTGCAGGATCATTGCATCAAAGACCAAAGTGGCCCCAATTAAGGTAATTTCTGTGCCGAGACTTGAGCTATGTGCAGCTGAGCTTTTGTGCAAGTTAATGGTGCAGGTGAGCAATTCGTGCGCAATAAAAGGTCTGGCGAAGACATACTGGTCCGAATCTACAGTTACCCGCTGTTGGATCAGCAAGATGCCATGTGAGCTGAAGACTTTCGTGGCGAATAGAGTAGCCAACATTCAAGAGCTGAGCGGAGACCACCGTTGGCGGCATGTTAGATCCAGTGACAACCCTGCCGATTTAGGATCCAGGGGCATCAAGGCAGAGCAACTGGCCGAATCTAACCTTTGGTGGCAAGGACCGCCATGGCTTACATTGCGTGAAGAAGAATGGCCAACTACGAAGCAACGATCGAGCGAGAAACAACCAGAAGGGGTTTCGGATGAGCTTAAACCACCAGTCGCTGTCAGTTTTATGACGGTGCGAGTGCCGGTGCTGAGCATGGGTGGTACCGAACTTCTGGAGCGCAAGTCAACTTTACAGAGCATCCTCAGATTGACAGCCTTTGTGATGAGATTCCCAAGAAGGTGTAAAGAACAGTGCAAAGCGAGACTGCGCAAGTCGACACAGTGCGAAGCAACAGAGCCTGGAGCGATCAACTCTGCGCTGGTGCAATTTGAGGTAGAGCAGAGCAAGACGATTACACTGGAAAAGCTTGAAGAAGCCCCAACCTATTGGGTTATGGTTGAACAACGTCGTGCGTATGGCAAGGAGGTTCAACAGCTGTCTGAGAAGTCTCCTTTAGATGGTTCGAGCAATATCATCTCCATGAATCCTTTCCTCGATTGTGAAGGAATCACACTAACGCCCACTTCATTATACATTTAATTCCGGTCATTGACTTAAATCCACACTACGCTTTACAATAGCTGACCTATATTTTAAATGCACTCGCATTACTTTTCTATTTTTAATAATGCACTCGCATTTCATTCATGGTCAGAATATCACCCTCATGCACTGAAATATTAAGTAATAATTTCAATGCCACTGACGATGACGGGACGCGACATTACTTTAGTCAAGTGTATCTACCTACTCGTTGAGGTTCAATGTACTGCATACTGTGTAGTGCATATGGCTGGATGTATTTGGATACATTTGTGCATTGTATTAGAAGGGCTATGCACATTGGATAATCGAATATTAATTTGATGACATAGCAAGCATGCTGCCTGGTTCCGTTGTCATAAATTTCCCATAGAATTCGGAATAAGTTAACACCTCGCACCAACACGCGCGACCATGATTTGCCAGATCAGCATAACGGCATTAAACCATAAGTTCCCACGATTGGTGGGTATCATATTGCGGTGCATTGAGGTGAATGCACGAATACCATCAAGGTCGCTGACGAAGCAAATCAACGGTGCACGTCGTTAGGTGTAATGTTAGGAAATTAGTTTTAAGTAAAGCAGTTCAATTTTAGGACTAGACTAGTGCGGTAATAATAAAGATTTATAACGTGTAAGAAAAAAGGTCTTTTAATTAAAAACAGTAAGTCGAACCGTTGGGCCAACCCCTCAGGGGTTGGCGTTCGCTTTTTTTTAACATACGAATCCGTGATTCGTTAATTGGCGCCCGAGCAGGGACCCTGTTGCAGGACTGTATCCTTTTTGCCTGTAGATCGTAGTACATTACCAATACGCTCTATCTGAGTGAACGTCGCTGTTACCATGGGAACACAGTAGACCATTTTGGATAATGACACACAATTTTCCGCATACACATGGGAACATGCGGATATCTTTAAAGGCTAAGGGATACGACGGTGATGGTGATCGTTCCATTAGTAGGCTGCTTGCGGCTAAACGGGAATAAAACGACACCTCCCACGCAACACGGTTCCTTGGAAACCCTATTCCGTCGGCTAAGGGGAGTACTAAAATTAAAACCTTTCGATTATCTTTACAGAAGATACCGATAACAAGGAAACGATTAAATCAAAGACAAAATTAAAAACAATTAAAAAAAGACAAGAAGGAAACAAAATAATGTTCATTCTGTGAGTGAAAAAAGGCTCAAAATTTTTGTATATGTAAAAGAAAAAAGTGATAGTAAAATTGTTATCACAAAAATAAAGAAGCTTTTAGCAATATTAAAAATATATTATTCGATATCTATTGTGCTGGTGTGTGAGAAAAAAAAAAAAAAGAAAGAAGCTTTTAGCAAAATAAAAAATATATTATCCATTGTGCTGGTGTGTAAGTGTACGCTGTTAAAATTAACATATAAAGAAAAAAAAAGAGAAAAAATTTCTAAATTGTTGAAATCTGTGCCTGTTGTCTGTTGTGGTAAGCCTGTATTATATTATATATTTTATTTAATAAATTAGAAAGGAATATTTTGTAATAATTTATTTATGGACCAAATTGCTCAACAAATTGTTGAATTGTCCGGAGCGGTCAGCAGCTTGATAGCTCAACTGAAGGGGTTCGAGAGGAGAGTCCAAGTTGTGGAAGAGAAAGCAACTTCGACAGCCTCCCCGGCCGTACCTTCTGTAGCTAACTATTTCGAGCTCAGTCCTCCACAGACGGAGGCTGATCTGAGAGAAATTAGCAAGCTGCCTGACTGCGTTAAGGAGTTACAAGTCTTTAACGGAAACCCCACGCAGTATGTATCATGGATACACGCTGTAGAGGGGATCCTTAAGGACTATGAAATAATAAAAACAAAACCTCTTTACCGGGCTATATTACAACACATTAGGGGCAAGATCAGAGGTCCTGCTGATGCTGCTCTTGTGAGCTACAACATCTTTGACGCTGACTGGCTCGAGATGAAAGCTTGCTTATCACTGCATTATGCTGATAAGCGAGACTTGAGGACTCTCGAGCATCAGCTCAATCAGCTTGCTCAGAAGAGCAGTAAACTCGACGACTTTTACGCTGCCGTTAACCATCAACTGTCCTTGATGGTTAATAAAATCAAAACAGAGTCGCATAGTGAGGAAACTGTGAGGGCTTTGGTAGAAACCTATCGGAATAGGGCTCTGGATGTGTTCGTGCGTGGCCTCAATGGTGATATCTCACGAATGTTGATGATTCAACGGCCACGAACACTCCCAGAAGCTTACTGCCTGCCTGGAAATACAGAACGTCAACTATCGAAGTAGTTCTGTACACTCCTCTTCCTTCTCCAATACGATCACGTCTCCTGTGAATTAACATTTTGGTAATCGAGACATGAGACCTAATATTCCTCCGAGAAGGCCCCAACAAAATTCAATAGGGAAGCATAACAGGTTTGCCTGGAATGCTCCTCAGGAAAATGTTCCTGCACCGAAGCCTTCGGAGAAGATGGATGTTGATCGAAGCATCCAGAGTAAACAGGTGAACTATGCAAATCGATCAAAGTTCCAAACGTAGGGCAGCCTCTGATAACTTTCCTAACAAGCAACAACGCTTGTACAACATCGAAGCAGAAGATGAAGTGGATTTAGAAAACTACTCCGCATCTGCAGAAGAAGCTACTTGTGACGAGGTAAATTTTATGTCAAAGGGCCATCTAGCGTACCATACATAGAGTATGTTACAAAGGATGGAGTAGTGTTGAAGTTTCTTGTTGATACGGGGGCCAACAAGAATTTCATAAGCCCTAAAATTGACCAGCCCTCAATCTCGCTTCCAAAACCTTTTTCTGTCAAGTCTGCTGCTGGTAATGTTAAAATTTCTAATTATGTCGAGGGAAGATTTTTCTCTAAGGTTGGCAATGATACTCCAGTCAAATTCTTTGTACTACCTGGACTCGATTCTTTCGATGGAATCATTGGGGACGACACCCTCAAAGAATTGGAGGCTGTCATAGATAGAAAAAACAACCTTCTTACAATAAGACCCAATATAGAGATTCCGCTCAAGGCAAAGATATCACGACAAGTGAACTTTGTCCTTAGGGAGGATCTTTCCCACGACGTTAGACAGGGATTGGAAAAATTAATTAACAAACACGAATCGCTTTTTGGACCGATAAATATTAACGAAGTAATCGATACTTCGATTCAGGCCGAAATAAGAACAAACACCGATGAGCCTGTCTATGCTAAAAGCTATCCTTACCCATCATGCTTGAGAGAAGTAGTAGATGAGGAGATAAACAAGCTCCTAGAGGAAGGGATTATAAGGCCTTCTAAAAGTCCTTATAATTCTCCAATTTGGGTTGTACCTAAAAAACCCAAAGCTAATGGTGAGAAGCAATACCGAATGGTCATTGACTATAAAAGACTCAATAGTGTGACTATTTCGGACGCATATCCCATACCGGATATAAATGCCACTCTTGCCAGCTTGGGGAATGCTAGGTATTTCACGACTTTGGATCTGACTTCAGGATTTCACCAAATCCCAATGAAACCCTCAGACATTCCTAAAACAGCCTTCTCTACCATGAATGGTAAGTATGAGTTCTTGAGATTGCCGTTCGGTCTCAAAAATGCGCCGGCTATTTTCCAACGCACGATTGACGATGTGTTGAAGCCATTTATAGGAAAGATATGCTACGTTTATATCGACGATATAATCGTCTTTAGTGAAAATGAAAAACAACACCTACAAAATCTTGACATGATCCTTAAACGACTTGATGAAGCACATTTAAAAGTGAATCTCGAAAAGACTCATTTTATGGACATTACTGTAGAATTTCTCGGCTATGTCATAACAGCTAATGGTGTGTTACCAGACAAGAAAAAAATCGAGGCAATACAGAACATACAGCCTCCGGTTAACTTGAAAGAACTCAAATCCTTTCTCGGACTTACCTCCTACTATAGGAAATTTATTCAAGACTACGCCAAAGTGGCTAAGCCTTTAACTAATCTTACAAGGGGTGAAAATGCCCAAGTTAAGGCGAACCAGTCGAGAAAAATTCCAGTCCAGCTGGATGAATGTGCCATGAAAGCTTTTAATGATTTAAAGGAACTTCTCACTTCTGCTGAGGTACTGGCCTTTCCGGACTTCAGCAAAACCTTTATCCTGACAACCGACGCTTCAAACATAGCCATAGGTGCAGTCCTGTCACAAACAGATGGATGCAAAGAAAGACCTATTGCATTTATCTCAAGATCTCTGACTAGTAGTGAAGAGAACTACGCCACAAACGAAAAAGAAATGTTGGCAATAGTCTGGGCTCTAGATAATCTCAGATCCTATCTGTACGGAGCAAAGAAAATACAAATATTCACAGACCACCAACCTCTAACCTACGCCCTGGGCAATCGCAATTACAACGCGAAATTGAAACGTTGGAAGGCTAGGATAGAGGAATACAATTGTGAATTGATTTATAAACCGGGAAAATCGAACGTTGTAGCAGACGCGCTTTCAAGGCTTAAAATTGACAACGAACACTCTACCAATTCAGCGAAAGCTGAAATGGGATGTGAAGTGAATGCGTTGCATAACGATTCCTCTACGGAATCCGCCTCTGAAGGATCCCGAACCCACACAGCCACAGAATGTGTCTCTTCTACAGAATCTCCTATTGACGAATCAGCTTCCACTGAATCCGCTGATGAAACAATGCACAGTGCCGAACAAGATTCTACTGATCTGATTCCACATGTGGAGGTTCCCCTTAATGTGTTTAGAAACCAAATAATTATTAACGTAGCGAATGCTACTACTGATTCTTATGAGGAACCACATCCTGGTTATTCACGACACTATTTTACAACCCCTTATTTAGACAAAGTAGCCCTTACAGATGCCCTGAAAGCGAAACTGCAACCTAACATTATCAACGGTATTAAAATTCCAGAGCTCTGCATGGAACTTCTACAGAAAGTCTATTTAGAGACCTTTTCAGGATACAAAATTAGACTGACGCAAAGATTGGTAAAAGATGTTACGGACGAAAATCAAATTTGGGAACTCATTAGCAATGAGCACAAACGAGCTCATAGAAATGCTAGAGAGAACAAAGAACAACTCTTGGAAAAATATTACTTCCCGAAAATGAATAGCTTAATAACACGATACGTTAAGACCTGTGACATCTGTCTCGCCAATAAGTACGATAGGCACCCAGCCACTCCAATGATTCAGCCTACTCCTGTCCCATCTTATCCTTGTGAGATATTGCACATGGACATTATGGAAATTCAGGGTGAAAAATTTATATCTTGCATCGATAAATTTTCCAAGTTTGCCAAATTATTTCACATTAAAAACAAATCCTCTCCATATCTAAGGGACAAAGTGATGAAAGTACTTCACTATTTTACCGTCCCAAGGATATTAGTTACAGACAATGAGAAAAGTTTTCTCAGCCCCATAATGATTAACTTTATTAAAATGCTCGATATACAAATGTACCAAACACCCGTTAATCGAAGCGAGGTTAACGGCCAAGTTGAAAGATTTCATTCGACAATTTTGGAAATTTTTCGATGTTTGAGAGCTGAGTATAAAGAACTCAAATTAAGGGAGTTGATACATATATCGGTGGATCGATACAATAATACAGTTCACTCTGTCACTGGCAGAAAACCTTCTGACGCATTTTTTAACAGGAGTTCCAGGGTTAATTATCAGAAAATGTCAAATTATAGAATAAAGGTAAATCAGGAGCTTAGAGAGAAGATAGAAAAAAATCAAAAAATGAAAAACCAATGGCATAATAAGAAGAAATCTATCCCGAAAAAGTTCAAAAAAGGTGACATAGTCTACACATCCTTCAAAAGGATTCAGGGTAAACATAAGCCGCTGTATCGGAAGGAAGTGGTAGCCAAAGACAACAAGGTCACCATTATAACAGACACAGGTAGAAAAATTCATAAATCTCAACTTAAAAACACATAATTACGAAACACACACTTGCACAGAAAAAAAAAAAAAAAAAAAAAACACGCACCAATAAAAAAAAAAAAATAATAAAAACAAAAAAGAAAAGAAAAATGCACATACCTACATACTTACTTGCTTAATGCAATCTTATGTAATGTAAACGTAAAATGAAATACTTAATGTAAAAAATCAATATACAGATCATATCCACACCACAAATGTGGAAGTAAATACAGAAATTGTATATTTGTATATGTGTAAATATATGACAAAAATCAGAATACTGATGAAAAATACATGCGATTAAATTGTAAATAAAAAAAATAAAAAAAAAAAAAAAAAAGGTCAATGGCACCACGCATAAACTAAACTAATGTATTAAAATAATAATAAACTAATATATTAAAATAATAACCATTTCTCTTTACAGAATATACATATTAATTTTCGTAAACACTTTAATTAAAATTATAACTTTTTATTTTTTTATATTATATACTTTTGAATATAATTTACCTATTTCCTTAAGTTGTATCTTATATTTAACCATTGTTACAAATTTAAAATACTATAGCTTATTATCTCTAACGGCCGTGCAAGGTTTCACTATCTTCGAGTACCAGTCCCCAATGGTAACAATAAAAGAAGGACCAGGGTGGATTATCGATGGACACTTCAAGTTAGTGCATATGATCCGGCTAGATGAATTTGAGGATCTGCTCAACAAAATGGAGTTAGCTGTCCAGGCTGTAATCAAGCAGCCCGAAAAGAAGATCGTCGCACGCCATCACCTTACCCAGCTACACGAACGAATCGATATGCTCAAAGGTAACGTCCATAGAAGGCAAAGGTCGATCAATTGGATTGGTTCTGCATGGAAGTGGTTGGCCGGTAACCCCGACGCAGCAGATTGGGATGAAGTGCTTAAAAACGAGAAGGAAATAGTTGAAAACAATAATCACCAATACAAGGTTAATGAGAGAATCCTTAGAATAACGAAGGAGATCACGCAAAAGATCAACCAGGTTATTAACGGTACTGCAATCCAAACGTCATCGTCTAATAGGGCTATCCACGAGCAAAGCATTATGGACGAATTGTTAGTCGTCAAGGAGGACGTAAACGAAATTGTTCGTGCCTGCCAGATGGCGAGAAGCGGAATCGTAAACACCAACCTCTTGGACCATGAAGAGGTTAACAGGCTCATCAGCGAAGTTGAGACCCTACCATATGCAAACGTGGTAGAGGCCTTACAATTTGGTAAACCATCAGTCTATACCAACGATTCCATCCTACTGTATGTACTCTCTATGCCTAAAGTCAGCAGGACTGAGTATAATTTGCTTCTGACCAGAGCATCAATTGTCGGAGGAAAGCAAGTTGACCTACCCTATTCTACGATTTTAGCAAACCACGAAGATACTTATGGGATAATATCCAACTGCCTTAGTATGGGTAACATGACGACTTGTGATGAGAGCTCTTTAGAAAAATTGGATGAAGATGGATGCGTAGTTCGGTTGCTTAAAGGAGGGCACGCTAACTGTGCAATTCGTACCAATACAGCCACGATTACGGAACTGATCAAAGAAGACACGATATTCGTAACAAACTTCCAAGGAAAATTAGTTAGCAAGAACATATCAAAGGACCTCTCCGGTACATATCTGATCCAGCTCTACAATGAATCAAATCGACTAGATAACAGAACATTTGTTAGCCTAACGACAACTTCACTTCAAGCGCTTCCACCAGTGTTAACCAACACCTCCATGATGAAAAACAAAGTCGACATAGAATACCTTCACGACATGAGCATGAAGAACATCAAGATCCTGAGTGGCCTATCATATCGGTTAAACACCTATACTACTACGGATGCGACGATCCTCCTGATATTGGCAATCGTTGTATTGATGATATGGCGTAAGCTGCACAGAAAAATTGACTTACCAAGGATCCAAATACTACCACCACCGGTGATGCCTACACCTAGCGTCTCATCTTAAAATATTGATCTACGGGACGTAGATTTTCAAAGGGGGAGGAGTTAACACCTCGCGCCAACACGCGCGACCATGATTTGCCAGATCAGCATAACGGCATTAAACCATAAGTTCCCACGATTGGTGGGTATCATATTGCGGTGCATTAAGGTGAATGCACGAATACCATCAAGGTCGCTGACGAAGCAAATCAACGGTGCCCGTCGTTAGGTGTAATGTTAGGAAATTAGTTTTAAGTAAAGCAGTTCAATTTTAGGACTAGACTAGTGCGGTAATAATAAAGATTTATAACGTGTAAGAAAAAAGGTCTTTTAATTAAAAACAGTAAGTCGAACCGTTGTTCGCTTTTTTTTAACATACGAATCTGTGATTCGTTAATTGAATACAAAATATGTTTATGTTTATATAAAATATTTCTATGTTTAAGTGATAATATGTATTTGATATAGGCTTAAGATGTTAGCGTGTAAGTAGATTATTTTTGTATAAATAGCTTAAGTTTGACTGAATAAATTCACTTTCAGTTTGGAAGTAGAAACAACAATTCGGCTCTTCAGCCTTGTTCTTACTTTGAAACTTTGGAAGCAGATCGGCTCTTTAGCCATCAACCTTTTTCGGCTTGGGGAAGCCTTTCAATATCCCCCATAGATTTGTAGGTGAGGTAGGGCCCACTTTACACGATGCCAAGGGCATACTCAGAGTTGGAGGAAGACTACAGAATTCAGCGATGCCTTACCAGATGATTCATCCAATGATTCTACCTTCCAAGAGCAGACTAACTGAACAACTACTTAGAGAAGCGCACTTTAAGACATTGCATGGAGGGGAACAACTGTGCATGCAGTACATAAGGCACAAGTTCTGGATTCCATCTTTGAGACGAGCGGTAAGAACATACATTTTACGGTGCATAATCTGCTTTCGTCAGAGCAAGGTGATATCAGCGCAGCTTATGGGCAGCCTTCCGAAGGATCGTGTCCAACCAACAAGAGCATTCAAGCAAAGTGGAGTGGACTATGCTGGGCCAGTGCAAATCAAGGCTAGATCAGGGCGATCAAGGGTCATTGAGAAGGGCTATATAGCAGTTTTCGTATGCATGGTTACAAAAGCCATACATCCTAGAGCTAGTGAGCAATTAGACGAGCAGCGCATTTCTGGCAGCTTTTCAATGTTTCACTGGACGCCGCGGTGCGTGCGCAGTTCTATGGAGCGATAATGCAACAACGTTCGTTGGAGCAGACGCCGAGTTGAAGAGAAGCAGTGAGCAGTGGAAGGACAGATTGCCTATCGAGCAGGTCAACGCCTTGGGCACAGAATGGAAATTCATTGTCCCCGCCGCACCACATATGGGAGGAATTTGGGAGGCTGGTGTGAAATCTACAAAATACCACCTGAGGAGGATCATGGGTAAGCAAGTGTTTACGTTTGAGACGCTTGCTACAACGCTGGTGCTGATCGAAGCATGCCTCAACTCCAGGCCTCTATGCGCTCTCTCAGATGACGTTGGCGACTTCAAGGCGCTTACACCAGGCACTTCCTAATTGGTGAGCAAGTTGTGCTACCCCTCAGCGCAGACGTGAGCGATGTTCCGCAAGGGCGACTCAAACTGTGGGGTGTGATTAACCAAATGCAGCAGCACTTTTGGAAGAGATGGAGCAACGAGTATATCAACACCTTACAGCAGCGTATCAAATGGAACAGGGAGCGTAAAAACATCCGGCCGGGCGACCTGGTGCTGGCCAAGCAGGAAAATATGCCACCGACAGTCTGGCCATTGGGGCGAGTTATGACCGTCCACAGTGGCAAGGAGGACCGAAGTGCGAGTAGAGCATACGACGCTAGTGCGAGCGATTCAGAAGTTGTGCGTGCTACCACTCGAAGAGCCTGAACAAGGAATTGAAGACGAGCCTTCAATTGGGGGGAGGAATGTTAGAGATTAGAGCAACAGGGCACAACACCGACGGCACCATAGCAAAAAATAAACAACATTCCAACCACCAGCTGCATTTGCGCGCGAGCACAACAACAATGCGCGAGCATTTACGAGACCTATTTCTCGGTCCACAAATTGCCAACAACAATTACGTGCAGAGCAAACGAGTGCTAGTTCTCGGTCCGGAAAACACAACAACAAATACGCTTGCGGACCGAGAACGATCGACATGAATGGTTAAGACACACCCCTTTTCATAGTGTGTCGATGAGCGGTACTTGCGGACCGAGAACGATCGGGGTGATTTAGGACACACCCTTTTTCATACAACGTCGATGAGCGGTACTTGCGACCGAGAGCAGGCAGCAGGGCAGCTGCCAACAGATTGTGCTGATGGAAAACCTTTTTCCTTATTCATTCGTGATAGAGCAATTGAGCTATACAGTCCACTTAGAGCTTTTGATAAAATAAATAATGTATGTGCGAAAATTAAATCTTTTTCTTTTATTCAATATTGAACAGATACCTACATTATTATTTTTATCTATCTAATTTAGAGCCCATTCAGCTTTTTGTTTAACACATGGTAGAGTTTCAATTGCGTTGAATAAATAATTCTTCTCATTGCTGTCTTTGATATAAGTGTCAATTAGCAAACTTACATCTCAGAATGTATGTATATTCATTAACTAAACCATCAGAGGCTGCAAAAAATGACAGTAAGAATATTATATTATTTTTTTAAATGAATAATTAATAGTGTTATTATACTATTTCCTAGGGTAAATACTACTATGAAGAAGACGTCGTTGCTGGCAAAAAACTTATAAAAATTGTTTGGCCCCGAAGAATCTTTTTATAGCAATAATGATTTGATTAAAAAAGAGTCAAATAATACAATACAAGAAACTAACCGCATATTAAAAGCCATACGGTATCAATTGAAAGAAACAAATAAATTTAATAAAAAGTTATTGGTTCTAAACAAAAAAAATATGAATTATACAAAAAGCAAATGGAACGAGATACTGAAAAACAGCTACAGAAACATAAAATAAGACTTATCCAACTAGAAATACTTAAAAAAAAACAATTAGAAATAAAAGAAACAGAAAAATAAACAAAATGACACAGATATCATAAAATTATATTACGTTGGTTTTTTTTTATAGGGACTGTTGTTGATTTTTTTGTAGTAGGTATATAATGAAGAATATAATGCACAGTTACGCTGCTGCTGATTTGCTTCACAGCGCACAACGAGGGACATTGCGATTATGTGGATTAACGCCTACCATATTTCCATCATCGCTGAACAACCTTCCCTTGTGCGTACCCTTACTGAACGAAGTTCAAGCTTGGTTGAATGAAGTTCGAGACATCGCAACAGCAATCTTTCCAAGATCAATGAACGGCACCCAACTGCTTAGAACAAACGCATATGCCGTCCCTGACCACGCTAGACCCACCGACGTATCCTGGGAGTCTGGGTGCACCGAGCGCTTAGATTCCTCCGTCGAGTATGCTGGAGGCGATTTTAAATACCGGGTTAACTGTGAAGGGATCACACTAGCGACCACTTAAAATTATATTAAAAATCCAACCATGCTTCGATACTTGACACTTGCTTCCCATACCATGCATTGCCTTAAGCAATAGATAAATCCAATGCAAAGCATTGTCTTGCCTTCTACGTCAGGGTAATAAAAGTATCATGTTGCCCTGATGGCACGAACGGCAAGAGTTTATATAAAGTGTATAATAAAATATAAATAGGTTGATGGTGCACGATCGGTGCTCATTTGTTTAGTTTGACAAAATATGTCAACTAAGCATTATTGAACTATGCACTTGGGATAGCTGGTCGTTCACCCTTGATATCGATTATTTGTGAGGTCAAGAATTGAAGCATGGAACAATTTCGATAACATATAATTTCTGTATATATAGCAATAGTATTTGAAAATAAAAGTGTCTTTTCCTCACTGAACTCTAACCAGTAAAGATCTTGTTATTTGTTCTTTTGTGAAGCTTGTGAGCTAAAAAGAACATTCAAAGGGACTATACTTGGTTATAGTCTAAGGGCAAAACCTCGAGTGCATTAGCCAGAGGTTCGAGCTGTTGCATTCATTGAGTGCTAAGCGATTTGTCTCGAAGACCATTGACCAGTAAAAGAATAGTTGGTATAAGAAAAGGACCAACTTCACATGGCGATCTTGCCAGGTTTCTAAGAATCTTGCCAGGTTTCTAAGAAAATTAAGGTTACAGATGTCAAGCACCGACCAGCTAGCTTTGGCACACACATATATACATAAGGCGAACGAGCTTCTGCTGCAGGCAAATGTGGTAGAGGACAAAAACTGTGGTCCTAAACCGTTGACCATCGAAGAATACAAACGTCGAACAGCCAGACGAGCAACAGTACCAAGTCAACAAGAACCCAAGAAGACGAAAACCAGAAGAGGTCTCCAGGTCAAACAAAGACAGGAAATACTGGAACTTAAAGAGACTGGCCAACATACCGGGTCAATCAACAGAAGTGAGAAACAGGTTATTACTACAACTCCGCTGTAAGAAAAAGGAGAGTACAAAAACTGTGGTTCTAAACCGTTGGCCATCGAAGAATACAAACGTCGAACAGCCAGACGAGCAACAGTACCAAGTCAGCAAGAAGACGAATACCAGAGGAGGTCTCCAGGTCAAACAAAGACAGGAAATACTGGAACTTAAGAGACTGGCCAACATACCGGGTCAATCAACAGAAGTGAGAAACAGGTTATTACTACAACTCCGCTGTAAGAAAAAGGAGCAACGAAAACTCGAACAAGAAAAAAAAAAGAAACAAGAAAAAATTCGACAAACTTTTCGAGGAGACGATGCTGTCAGCTAAGCAAGCATTAACAAACATACAATAATGAGTAAGACCCAGTCGAAACAAGAGGAGGTAATTATTAACAATAATGGTCAGCAAAACAACAAAGCTGGAGGCGATGTACACTACGGCATAGACTTAAGTATGGTGGCGACTATTGTGGCGATTTTACTTGTATGTAAATTTATTATGAAACTGCTAAAAAAAAATTTTTAGAAAAATATACAAAAACAGGTAGTTAAGAATAATGTAAGAAGAAGAATTTCGGTTTAATAAATAAATATACATGTAAAAATTATATAAAGGCAATAAGTTACATTGGAAAATTTTGTTAATTAAAGGTTACTATGAATATTGGGTTTTCTTTTTCTTTGCTGTTTGCTTAATGGATTTCAAACCACTAGAAGAATCCTTAGAAGGACTTAAAAGTTGTTACAAAAGTTTAAAAAAATCTCCCAACCGTAAACGTAAAACAAAGGGAGCAAACTTAAAGCTAACAGAAATATTAGAACTTTGGAATAGTTTTATTGAAAATTTTACAAGTATCAACCAAAAAGATTTAAAAAGCGAAGAACATAAATATTTATCTGATTTGACGTCTAAAGCAAAGGAATATAAAAAATTGGCAGAGGAAATAGTTAAAAATAATATAAAAGAAATTAATTCGGAAGAATCAGAATCAGAAGAAGAGGGGCAAGAACAGGGAAATACAGCAGATACACTAGAATAAAAAGGATTATAAATGAAATGGAAGCATTGATGTATGTAAATGAAAGCTAAGCTATAGAGCACGGTAAACCCTCTCAGTCGACTTTAGCGCTATCATTAATAGATACAGTACTTTAGACCATTGCATTTATGGTAATGATTTTTATATTTTATGTAAACTCAATCAAAAAATACTTTTGCAAAAGCTATTAAAGATATTGTAGATTGATGTAACAAATCTGGAGCAAAACTTTCGCTCGACAAATGTAAACTTTTACACACGAACGAACAAACACTTACGAAAGTACACAACGAACATGCAACGAATGAGCCAACGGGACAGTAGTACATAGAACGAGCAAAGAACACAAGACAATGATCGTCCCTCTTTTAAAAATCCAGCAAACTAGTCCGAGTTAGATTGTTTGCAGAGTTGGTCGGTCGTCGCAGATTAAAACTTAAAAACCATTTAAAATAAAGACTAGATTATAGACAAACAAAATAAGTGTTTTCTTGGTAGGAAGTAATCCTACAAATTGGGGACTTGCCCGGAATTGAGCTCCGGCAGAAAAGAAAAAGGGCTTCAACCCAAAGTTAAAAAATCAATAAAAAAGAAAACTAAAATGCAAAACTAAAAAAAAAGACTAAGAAAAAGAAAAGGGCATCAACCCAGTGCAGTGCTTAAGTGTGATCGTGACAAAATAAGCATAAATCAATCAGTAAAATTGCAGAAACCACGCCAGAAACAATATCCAAATTTTTCGGTGCCGTGCGTCGATTGAAAAACGAACAACCGTAGCTAACTGGTGTTCGAGAAAAAAAAAACAGAAAGTGTGCGCATGTGTATATTGTATATGTGTATGTGGAAGGCAAGTGTCACGACTCACAGCCACTGAATAGAATAGACAGTAAGAATATTATATTATTTTTTTAAATGAATAATTAATAGTGTTATTATACTATTTCCTAGGGTAAATACTACTATGAAGAAGACGTCGTTGCTGGCAAAAAACTTATAAAAATTGTTTGGCCCCGAAGAATCTTTTTATAGCAATAATGATTTGATTAAAAAAGAGTCAAATAATACAATACAAGAAACTAACCGCATATTAAAAGCCATACGGTATCAATTGAAAGAAACAAATAAATTTAATAAAAAGTTATTGGTTCTAAACAAAAAAAATATGAATTATACAAAAAGCAAATGGAACGAGATACTGAATAGTCCGGTCAATTTAGACATTTGACCCACGACAAATTCAGGGGAAGCTGAAAATTCTTAAAATTGTTTAAATTATAATTATAAACATTGTCTTAAAAGTCCCAACCGATCCCATGTAAGGAAAAAATTTTAGCGGGGTAATAAGGTCCAAAAAATGAGTTTTTCGCGATTTTCTTGAAAACGGTAAGTTTTATCGCAAAATTACCCCAGACATAATTTGTAGATCAGGGAATTTCCTATAAAAAAGGTATCAATAATTTTTTCCCTAAAAGCCACCGCTTCTGAGATATAACGATGCAAAAAATTGCGAGCGTCATAATATGCCTAAGTACCTCACCCATATACTTTCTGTAGCTGTAATGTAAGTAAGAATATGTTTCTGTCGGTGATTTTAAGTTACATTTAAAATATAAAATACTCATGAGTATTATTCTGAGAATATCAGGTATAATGAAACTCGATCCTTTAATACATACAATAGTGTAACCTTGAGGCAACATCTGTCTCTCTGTTCAGTTGTGTGCGTGGCTACGGTCGTATACCTGTTTTGTCTAAATACTCAATACATAAAATAATGTTAGTCTTGAGCGTCACTCTGAAGTGAAAACACGTGTTCATTCTAACCTATTTCGAGTTTTTTTATGTTTTATAATAAAAATGTCCGAATATTGTTTTATTTGTGCTAAACTTTTGACTGAAAGTGAAACTGTTACTGTTGAACGTGGTCTAAAGACATTAATCGATGCAAGTATCGAACGAGCTGATGAATTTTCCGAATATCTTAAAAAACAGAAATCTGTGACAATACACGTAAGTTGTCGTAAAAATTATACTCGGAAGCATTCTATTGGGTCAGCTAAAAAAAGGAAACGTGATGAACAAGAAGCCAGTACATCGGCAGCAATCCCTCCTCGTACTAGATCACGTGTAAGTGCATCAGATTTTTGTTTTAAAGAATTATGCTTATTTTGCGGTGAGGCAGCAAAAAAAGAGAGCGAGAGGAGAAAATCTCCGGGATATCGCCGTAAAATTCTCCATGCAAGCACACTTAAGTTGAAAGATTCAATTCTGGCAGCAGCTCGGACTCGTTCCGATGCTACAGCAGAAACTGTGTTTACGCGAGTCAACTTTGTACATGATCTAGTTGCTGCTGAATGATGTTTTATCACCAGAAAGTGGCACACTTATACAATACGTTGCTGACAATGCCGATATAAATGTAAATACACTAGATGGTAATAACACGCTTCACATAATGGGTCTTATTCAAATTGTTACTCCGAAACAATCTGTTTTACTCGAAGAATTGATGCCACGAATCAAAAAACCTCTTTCAGCGAATGATTTTAAGGCAAAAGCTCATGTGCCAATACTGATTTATCAAAATGATGGTGTAGTGGGTTACAGTAAAATAATCGTACAAGATTTTGCTTATGGATCTGAACCAGTATGTCTCCTGAAAAAAGCTGATGTAGTATGGTTTTATGGGAAGTGGAAAAATGCGTCTTTACCTGGTTGGAATGGTTTTGTTGAACTTTTAACAAAGAATTATATGAACTATTCTAAATCACAAATTTCATTTCTACCATTTATTCACCAGCCAGCGAGTAATTTTAATACTATTTATACAACACTACTTTGTGCATTAGAGAATGCGAAACGGTATGGCCACACTGTATGTATCGTGACTTTTGACCAACCACTGTATGCAAAAGCTCGAGAAATCGTTTCGGCCGCACCAGAGGGCTCTGAAGTATCCAAAATCATCATCAGACTCGGAGGATTTCATCTACTGATGTCTTTTCTCGGAGCAATTGGTCATATTATGCAAGGAAGCGGCATGAAAGAAGTACTATCAGAGATCTATGCAGTGAAATCATTAGAAAAAATGTTGAATGGTCATGCTTACGCACGAGCTGTTCGGGCTCATACACTACTTCAACTTGCTTTAGCAATTATAATATTAAAAGAAGTTGAAATCGATGACATCATGGATGCTGATTTAATAATTAATATCGAAAATATAGTAGATAAAATTTTTTCATACAATGATATTGAAAATGATGAAATATCTGGAGCTTTACTTAATAAACTGAATCAAAAACTTAAGGATTATGAGGAACGATGACCAACAGCGAAACTTTGGATTCAATATTTTTATACGGTTTCAATTCTTAAAGAGTTTTTAAGAGCTGAACGTATGGGGGATTGGAAAGCTCATTTAAACTGCGTCAAAGAAATGCTTCCTTACTTTCACGCGTCTGGACATTTTCCGTATGCTAAGTCTGCACACCTATACTTGCAGGATATGCTACAATTAGAGAATTTCATAGATCCTGAAGTCTATAAAAAATTTTCAGAAGGATTCTTCACTGTGAGACGTTCAGACAAATTAAGCTGTGGCACTTCAACGGACATGGTAATTGAGCAGTCTATGATGAAAGCTATGAAGACAGATGGAGGTATTGCTCGAGGAAGAAGCACAAAACAGAGTGTCATAAGTAAATGGGTTTATAGTATGCATGCAATGAATACAGTTTGTGAAAAATTAGAAGATCTGGCTAATGTTAGGATGGATACGACCGAGCAGCATGTTGATGCAAGTGATTCACGAGTAAAAAAAGATGCTAAAGACTTACGAAAACTTTTGGAATGGTTCTCAATACATAATCCTTTTCCAGAGGTTAACCAAATTGTATCGATCGCTAGTGGTGTCGTTGGTGATGATAAAATCAACTGTTATAAAGCTCGTGAAGTTGGACTTGCTTCCATGGCAAAAATAATAGGACTGACATTTCATGATATTAAATTAAAACGTGCCGATAAAGTTGTTCCTCTCTTAGCTATGAGTAGCACGATTAAAGTTCATGAAGAAAAAATACCTGTTGACCCTGTATTATTGTTCCAGCGCATGAGTATTACTGCAGCATTTCAGGATGAAATTGAAAAATATTTCGAATATGAATTAGCTCCGTACCCTTTATCGTTGTTTGATGATATCGGGATGCGTAAAACACAGAAGTCTGCCATTTACGGTTGTTTCGAAAAAGTAAACATTGATATTAACAACGATAATGCGACGTACATTATTGATGGTGGATATTTACTGCACCGTGTTTTTTGGGATACTGAAGAAACATTCAGTGTTATTTTTGATAAGTACGTTCAGTATGTACGTCGACATTTTGGTCCCAGAGCTACTGTCGTATTTGATGGCTATAATGATTGCACGACAAATATTAAAGCAGCAGAACAGCGTCGTCGAACTTTGGCAACATCTTCATCTTCCGACATTTTATTTGATGAATTTATGACAGTTCCTACTAGTCAACAGAAATTTTTGGCAAATACTCACAACAAGTCTCGATTTATTTCAATGTTAAAAGAAAAGTTTACTGCTGAGAATATACTGGTTAAACAAGCTCATAACGACGCCGATGTACTGATTATCGAAACAGCAATAGAACAAGTTAACATGACAAATATAACGATTGTTGTGGGTGAAGATGTAGATTTACTCGTGTTACTCACTGCTCGAAGTCCAGCTGAAAAAAATATTTTCTTCTTAAAACCAGGAAAATCTCAAAATCAATCAGAGTTTTATTCATCAAAAAGTTTGTCGACTTTTGCAAAGTGTCGAAATCACATACTATTTTTACACGCCATAACTGGCTGTGATACGACATCTGCATTTTACAGGAGGGGTAAAACAACTGTATTCAAAATGTTTGAAAAGCAAGACTTACTTGCAACTGCTGAAGTTTTTAAAAAATGTAATTCAACTCCAGAAGAAGTTATTACCAACGGAATTCACTTTCTTCTTCGTATGTACGGAGCTCCTAAAAAAACTACCTGCTTAGACAAGTTTCGATATGCATCTTTTGTCAAAAATACTCGAAATAAGAAACAAGTACAATTAGCTTGTCTTCCTCCAACCTCAGTCTCTGCTCATCAACATCTTCTTCGGGTATACTACCAAGTTCAAGTGTGGCTTGGTTATCAACTAAACCCAACAGATTGGGGTTGGAAGTTGGTCGATAATATATTAGAACCAATTCAGACTTTGCTTCAACCTGCGCCGGAAAAATTGCTCAACACTATCTTTTGTAACTGTAAAAAAGGATGCAATGCTAAATGTGGTTGCAAAAAAGTTGGGCTGTTTTGTTCTCTGGCTTGTACGAATTGTCAAGGCCAGTCTTGTTCTAATGTAGAATCACCAACAACAGAGGATTCATTTAATACTGACGAAGAAACATGTGATGCTTCACTTTTAACACAATTCACCTATAGTCAGGATGAAGAAGAAGAAGAAGAAGAAGAGGAAGAAGAAGAAGTGATTGACGATTCCGAATCCGACGAATAAACTATTAATTTCTAAATCTAATCACAACAGACCCGTGGAATAGGCCTATTGGGGAAACCACGTTAAAAAAAACGCGCTAAGTACACTACCTCAGAGGTGGCGTGGAAACGTGTGCGTTTATGACGCTTGCAATTTTTTGCATCGTTATATCTCAGAAGCGGTGGCTTTTAGGGAAAAAATTATTGATACCTTTTTTATAGGAAATTCCCTGATCTACAAATTATGTCTGGGGTAATTTTGCGATAAAACTTACCGTTTTCAAGAAAATCGCGAAAAACTCATTTTTTGGACCTTATTACCCCGCTAAAATTTTTTCCTTACATGGGATCGGTTGGGACTTTTAAGACAATGTTTATAATTATAATTTAAACAATTTTAAGAATTTTCAGCTTCCCCTGAATTTGTCGTGGGTTTACTGATTTTTTGGTCTAATTTGACCGGACTATGAAAAACAGCTACAGAAACATAAAATAAGACTTATCCAACTAGAAATACTTAAAAAAAACAATTAGAAATAAAAGAAACAGAAAAATAAACAAAATGACACAGATATCATAAAATTATATTACGTTGGTTTTTTTTTATAGGGACTGTTGTTGATTTTTTTGTAGTAGGTATATAATGAAGAATATAATGCACAGTTACGCTGCTGCTGATTTGCTTCACAGCGCACAACGAGGGACATTGCGATTATGTGGATTAACGCCTACCATATTTCCATCATCGCTGAACAACCTTCCCTTGTGCGTACCCTTACTGAACGAAGTTCAAGCTTGGTTGAATGAAGTTCGGGACATCGCAACAGCAATATTTCCAAGATCAATGAACGGCACCCAAGGACAACTGCTTAGAACAAACGCATATGCCGTCCCTGACCACGCTAGACCCACCGACGTATCCTGGGAGTCTGGGTGCACCGAGCGCTTAGATTCCTCCGTCGAGTATGCTGGAGGCGATTTTAAATACCGGGTTAACTGTGAAGGGATCACACTAGCGACCACTTAAAATTATATTAAAAATCCAACCATGCTTCGATACTTGACACTTGCTTCCCATACCATGCATTGCCTTAAGCAATAGATAAATCCAATGCAAAGCATTGTCTTGCCTTCTACGTCAGGGTAATAAAAGTATCATGTTGCCCTGATGGCACGAACGGCAAGAGTTTATATAAAGTGTATAATAAAATATAAATAGGTTGATGGTGCACGATCGGTGCTCATTTGTTTAGTTTGACAAAATATGTCAACTAAGCATTATTGAACTATGCACTTGGGATAGCTGGTCGTTCACCCTTGATATCGATTATTTGTGAGGTCAAGAATTGAAGCATGGAACAATTTCGATAACATATAATTTCTGTATATATAGCAATAGTATTTGAAAATAAAAGTGTCTTTTCCTCACTGAACTCCAACCAGTAAAGATCTTGTTATTTGTTCTTTTGTGAAGCTTGCGAGCTAAAAAGAACATTCAAAGGGACTATACTTGGTTATAGTTATATAGGGCAAAACCTCGAGTGCATTAGCCAGAGGTTCGAGCTGTTGCATTCATTGAGTGCTAAGCGATTTGTCTCGATGACCATTGACCAGTAAAAGAATAGTTGGTATAAGAAAAGGACCAACTTCACATGGCGATCTTGCCAGGTTTCTAAGAATCTTGCCAGGTTTCTAAGAAAATTAAGGTTACAGATGTCAAGCACCGACCAGCTAGCTTTGGCACACACATATATACATAAGGCGAACGAGCTTCTTCTGCAGGCAAATGTGGTAGAGGACAAAAACTGTGGTCCTAAACCGTTGACCATCGAAGAATACAAACGTCGAACAGCCAGACGAGCAACAGTACCAAGTCAACAAGAACCCAAGAAGACGAAAACCAGAGGAGGTCTCCAGGTCAAACAAAGACAGGAAATACTGGAACTTAAGAGACTGGCCAACATACCGGGTCAATCAACAGAAGTGAGAAACAGGTTATTACTACAACTCCGCTGTAAGAAAAAGGAGCAACGAAAACTCGAACAAGAAAAAAAGAGAAACAAGAAAAAATTCGACAAACTTTTCGAGGAGACGCTGCTGTCAGCTAAGCTAAGAAAATAATAATAAATAAATTCATTCAATATACAATATCCATCAACTGTGTATCTGAGTTTTATTCCGCCAATGCTATTACAATATGAATTATACAAAAAGCAAATGGAACGAGATACTGAAAAACAGCTACAGAAACATAAAATAAGACTTATCCAACTAGAAATACTTAAAAAAAACAATTAGAAATAAAAGAAACAGAAAAATAAACAAAATGACACAGATATCATAAAATTATATTACGTTGGTTTTTTTTATAGGGACTGTTGTTGATTTTTTTGTAGTAGGTATATAATGAAGAATATAATGCACAGTTACGCTGCTGCTGATTTGCTTCACAGCGCACAACGAGGGACATTGCGATTATGTGGATTAACGCCTACCATATTTCCATCATCGCTGAACAACCTTCCCTTGTGCGTACCCTTACTGAACGAAGTTCAAGCTTGGTTGAATGAAGTTCGGGACATCGCAACAGCAATCTTTCCAAGATCAATGAACGGCACCCAAGGACAACTGCTTAGAACAAACGCATATGCCGTCCCTGACCACGCTAGACCCACCGACGTATCCTGGGAGTCTGGGTGCACCGAGCGCTTAGATTCCTCCGTCGAGTATGCTGGAGGCGATTTTAAATACCGGGTTAACTGTGAAGGGATCACACTAGCGACCACTTAAAATTATATTAAAAATCCAACCATGCTTCGATACTTGACACTTGCTTCCCATACCATGCATTGCCTTAAGCAATAGATAAATCCAATGCAAAGCATTGTCTTGCCTTCTACGTCAGGGTAATAAAAGTATCATGTTGCCCTGATGGCACGAACGGCAAGAGTTTATATAAAGTGTATAATAAAATATAAATAGGTTGATGGTGCACGATCGGTGCTCATTTGTTTAGTTTGACAAAATATGTCAACTAAGCATTATTGAACTATGCACTTGGGATAGCTGGTCGTTCACCCTTGATATCGATTATTTGTGAGGTCAAGAATTGAAGCATGGAACAATTTCGATAACATATAATTTCTGTATATATAGCAATAGTATTTGAAAATAAAAGTGTCTTTTCCTCACTGAACTCCAACCAGTAAAGATCTTGTTATTTGTTCTTTTGTGAAGCTTGCGAGCTAAAAAGAACATTCAAAGGGACTATACTTGGTTATAGTCTAAGGGCAAAACCTCGAGTGCATTAGCCAGAGGTTCGAGCTGTTGCATTCATTGAGTGCTAAGCGATTTGTCTCGAAGACCATTGACCAGTAAAAGAATAGTTGGTATAAGAAAAGGACCAACTTCACATGGCGATCTTGCCAGGTTTCTAAGAATCTTGCCAGGTTTCTAAGAAAATTAAGGTTACAGATGTCAAGCACCGACCAGCTAGCTTTGGCACACACATATATACATAAGGCGAACGAGCTTCTGCTGCAGGCAAATGTGGTAGAGGACAAAAACTGTGGTCCTAAACCGTTGACCATCGAAGAATACAAACGTCGAACAGCCAGACGAGCAACAGTACCAAGTCAGCAAGAAGACGAATACCAGAGGAGGTCTCCAGGTCAAACAAAGACAGGAAATACTGGAACTTAAGAGACTGGCCAACATACCGGGTCAATCAACAGAAGTGAGAAACAGGTTATTACTACAACTCCGCTGTAAGAAAAAGGAGCAACGAAAACTCGAACAAGAAAAAAAAAAGAAACAAGAAAAAATTCGACAAACTTTTCGAGGAGACGATGCTGTCAGCTAAGCAAGCATTAACAAACATACAATAATGAGTAAGACCCAGTCGAAACAAGAGGAGGTAATTATTAACAATAATGGTCAGCAAAACAACAAAGCTGGAGGCGATGTACACTACGGCATAGACTTAAGTATGGTGGCGACTATTGTGGCGATTTTACTTGTATGTAAATTTATTATGAAACTGCTAAAAAAAAATTTTTAGAAAAATATACAAAAACAGGTAGTTAAGAATAATGTAAGAAGAAGAATTTCGGTTTAATAAATAAATATACATGTAAAAATTATATAAAGGCAATAAGTTACATTGGAAAATTTTGTTAATTAAAGGTTACTATGAATATTGGGTTTTCTTTTTCTTTGCTGTTTGCTTAATGGATTTCAAACCACTAGAAGAATCCTTAGAAGGACTTAAAAGTTGTTACAAAAGTTTAAAAAAATCTCCCAACCGTAAACGTAAAACAAAGGGAGCAAACTTAAAGCTAACAGAAATATTAGAACTTTGGAATAGTTTTATTGAAAATTTTACAAGTATCAACCAAAAAGATTTAAAAAGCGAAGAACATAAATATTTATCTGATTTGACGTCTAAAGCAAAGGAATATAAAAAATTGGCAGAGGAAATAGTTAAAAATAATATAAAAGAAATTAATTCGGAAGAATCAGAATCAGAAGAAGAGGGGCAAGAACAGGGAAATACAGCAGATACACTAGAATAAAAAGGATTATAAATGAAATGGAAGCATTGATGTATGTAAATGAAAGCTAAGCTATAGAGCACGGTAAACCCTCAATCGATTTTAGCGCTATCATTAATAGATACAGTACTTTAGACCATTGCATATATGCTAATGATTTTTATATTTTATGTAAACTCAATGACTTAGAGCAATCAAAAAATACTTTTGCAAAAGCTATTAAAGATATTGTAGGTTGATGTAACAAATCTGGAGCAAAACTTTCGCTCGACAAATGTAAATTTTTACACACGAACGAACAAACACTTACGAAAGTACATAACGAACATGCAACGAATGAGCCAACGGGACAGTAGTACCATTGAGTATTTATACATAGAGGAATCATCTTTTTGAAAAGTAAGTTTCAAACTTACCTCGCATGGAGCGTTGCAATCGTCTCAGTTTTAATTTCTTGAGCAAAAATATTCTTGAGTGAACAATGGCAATAAAGCACAAAATACAAACTAAAAAAAAGAGGAAAGGAGAGAGTCCAACTTATTGTTGGACTGTGTTATGTCGTTATGTGTTATGTCCCGTTGTGTCAAATTGAGTACTTGAGTATTTTTCAAGCATTATTATTATTATTTTGGTTTATAACCAGACACAAATTCCCGATGAATATGCGTTGAGCAGCGAGCAGTGAGCATGAACAGTAGTAGAGCCTTTGTAGATAAAATGTGTATACAAAGCCAGTAGGTGCTAACTTGCTAGGGGATGCGGAAGCGGATTGAGTATTTTGTTTTGTGGAGTTGATTTGTTTGTTTTCATTTTGGTCTGTCTTTCTTGAGTTAAGTTCTTTACTTATCTTGTTCATTCACTCATTTAGTTTTCATTTTCATTTAGTTTAGTCTTTTAGTCGGCAAATATCCTTGGAAGAGTATGGACGTACGTGGATTTTTGTAAATGTTTTTCTTTTTCAGAAAATTATGCATATGCGGAAGCGGATCGCTCAAGTTGAATTTTGTCTGTATTTATTTTGGTTGGTTTGTTTTTAGTTCAGTTGTTTTGTTGTTAGTCTCAGAGGTCTGAGTCACTACAGTACGCAAATAAATAACCTTGGAAGTGTTCAGACATACTTATGCAGTTTTGGTAGTGTTTTCAGGAAATATTTATGTAGGTACCTACCTACTTATTTAATTGAGGAATTAATTAACCCGATACATAAAATGAGTTCCATTCCATGTTCTTATTGGAACTGTTTTAATATATATAAGCCAGGGTGCTCTATATCTTTTTTTGGATTACCTTACAGTAGTGCGAGATTGGTTTGGATAAAGCATTCTGGAAATGTATCTTTACAAAACTCAAATGCTAAAGGTGTAGTTAAATTTTGCGAAAAACATTTTCTAGCATCACAAATTACTATTAAAGGGACCAAAAAATGTTTGCTTCCGAATTCGTTCCCCCTTCCTTTCCTTGGATCTTGTTCCTGCAATGGTCATTTCATGGACGATATTTGTAAGAAGCTTTTAGAGACATCTATCAATATTGCCAGGCCAACTTATGCCAGAAAAAAAAATATTCAATCTCAAAATGATGCAAACACTTCTTGCTTACCGGAATTAACAGATTCGTTAATAGGAAAAATAGGAAAAAATTATCCTTCATTTTCTGGTGTTAAAGAATCTGTTAATTCCTACATTTCTCCGTTTATAGATGACGACTACTTGTCTTTGGAAGGAAATCGCTCTCCTCCAGGTCCAGAGATAAAAGTTTACTGTAACATATTGCGCAATAATTCTTTTAAAATTATCTCTAAAGACGTCGAAATAATAGAAGAGCATTTTCCATTTTCAGAAAATGACTCTTCCTTGATTCCATCCACCAGTTTTTCAAAAAGGGCAAACCTCACAAATATTATTTATAGATCCCCAAAAAAACGCAAAGAAGATACCATAAATGACTTAGCTGAAAGGAAAATAAACGAACTTTTCAGAAATAAAAGCGACCCAGTCAGGACATTTATTTCTTGTCAGTTACTTCATAAACCCAACTCAAAATGGGGTAATGAAGAGAGGGATTTATTTCTGAAATTTTTTTACAAATCGCCCGTTCTGTATAAGTACTTGCTTGAAATCGGATTTACTTTACCTGCTGTATCCACAATTCAAAGATGGCACATGAATATCGAATTTTCGCCTGGAATAGTAGATAGTGTTCTTAATTTGCTTAATTCAAAATGCTCGTCTCTTTCCAAGTTGGACCGAAAGTGTATCTTACTACTAGATGAAATGGCCATTAAACCTGAATTAGAATATAGCACTTCAGAAGACGTTATCTATGGATTTGTTGATCATGGTCATCTTGGCAGATCAGGTGTAGTTGCTTCGCATGCTTTAATCGTTATGTTACGTGGTTTAAATTCAAACTGGAAGCAAGCCATTGGTCTATATATTGGAAACATTTCTGGTTTAGATTTGAGTAAAATAATCCAACATTGCATTTCCAAAGTAACATCTTTAGGATATGAAGTATGTGCCGTAACAACAGATCAGGGAAGCAACAATCGAAATGCTTACAAGTTACTTAGGACTGTAGTTGGTAAACCTTTTTATGAGGTAGATGGTAATAAGACTTTTCTTCTGCATGATGTCCCACACCTAATTAAAAGTATTAGAAATACATTGCTTAAAGCAGATATTTTAGTTCCCGAAAGAGTATCTTGGAAAATTTTGGAAAAAATTTTTGATTTCGATGGTGGCACTATCCATATATTTAACAAACTTTCAAGACAGCACCTCAAGCCAAACTCTTTCGAAAAGCTTTCAGTTAAACTAGCCACTCAGGTTTTTAGTAATAGAGTAGCAATGGGAATTTTTGCAGCTATTGCAAATGATTTTTTTACAGAGGCAGAAAAACCTATAGCTCTGGCCACTGCTAACTTCATATCTTCTGTAAATAAATTATTTGACAACTTAAACAGTGTTAGCAAATACTCATCAAATCCTGATAAAAATGCCATTGCTAACGACCAACCGGAAATTTTAAAAAATCTGAAGGATTTTTCCAAAAATATTGCTTCTTGGACTTCGGAAGGAAGAATGAAAGTCCCATTTTGTTTTGTAGGACTTCAACAAACAATTAATGGTATACTAGATCTGTGGGATAACATTTCACTGGATTCAGAGCAAAATTATTTAATTACTTCGCATTTAAACCAAGATCCGTTGGAAAATACAATTTCCATGATAAGAAATAATCGCGGTTCATATGAAAAAAATCCTTCGTCCGCACGGGTATGTCGAAACCTGAAATGGATATGTTTTCAAAACTTGAAATCATCTTCTTTAAGTGGTTATGAATGTTCTAATTCAATTAATTTACTCGAACATTCTTCGTCTTCATCCGTTAACAAGAAATCTACAACAAAATTTGGATATCTAGAAGAAGATATTAGCTTTGAAACTTTAGAAAACCAGATTTTGGAGGATGAAGAAAATGGATTAAAGGACATATTTGAAATCATTAACGAGGAAAAAACCGTAAAGCACCCTGATTTGCAAAATTGCACTAATGCCTATGTAGCTGGTTGGTTAGCTATGAAACTGTCGTCGAACAATAAGTGTTCTACTTGTAGTCATTATTTTAAAGAACAGGAAAATTACGAGAAAAAAACTGCTACATTAATAAACTTAAGATCCTACAAAAATTATAGTTTAACAACACCTTCAGATAATTTTGAGAACGATTTAAACTATATAATTTCAATTTTTCGAAAATATTTTAAGTGTTTCAAGTTCAAAAGGAACATAAGTGTTTTAATGATAGATGCTATTTCTAAAAACAAAACATTATTTGAATTCTGCAGCGACCACAAGGATGGAATATTAAAATTTATTGTAAGATTTTTAATAAGAACATCGATAAAAAATTTTAATAACGCACTTAAAGATTTGCGTATTAAAACCAAAGTTCTGACAGCAAATACTCGAACTAATAAAAGAAAAAAAAACTTAAAATTAAAAAATAAACAACTTGGAAAAAGCAAAAAATATCCTGAAAAAGCATCCAGATTAAAAAAGTATTTATAAATTTATTGAAATAAGTAATTTAAGTACCTACTTATAAATTTAACCAATTTTAACGGTTTTCTTTTTCATATAGAAACAGTTAGGTATAGTTTTTGTTTTTTTTTAACTTCAAATTATTGAATTATGCTGTAAGACTATAATTGTGTCTTAATTAAATTCATGCTTTTGCAAACAAGCAAATCAAATTAATTTTCTGTTTTTTATCGTTAATCAATATTATTTGATGTTTTTTTTTAAATATAATTATTAATTATTATATACTCATATTTATAAATTATTAATTGCTTAGGAAAAGTGTCAATTTTATAAACGAAAGGATTAATTTTATTTGTAAATGGGTGAAATTAACCTATAATGTGAACACTGCTTCAAATTATGTTATTTTTTTGACAATGTATTAGTTTTATTACTATGTACATATATATCATAAAATTAGATCAGAAATTCTTATTTTTCATTAATTCATACTGCTATTGCTATTGTTTTCATAAATAGATAAGTCTAAGTTTTCCTTTTTTTAAGTGCCTTTTTTATGGTTTTATCAAATACCTTCAATACATATTTGAATTCAAAACTAGGTCCATTGATATGTTATAAAGTTTTGGCCGAACCTTGCATTTTGGGGAGGACACGATTTTTTTCTTTTGATGTGTAGGGGGGTTCAGTGGGGTTGAAAGCCCCCTCATTTGGCCGCCATCTTGAAAAAAGGGGTGGAAAAGGGCTTCTTCGAAATCTTCAAACCCGTTAGATTTACGATTTTATTTTTCATTTTTTCGGTAGAAAATTAAATTATCTACATTTTATGCTAACATACTTTTTTCCGTAGAATTGAAAATAAAGAAGTTTAATAATTCAAATGTGAATTTCAATAATATTGTGTATCTGCGCAAAACTACTTCTTTTTCTTCCTTATGATAAAGACCGGGCAATGAGGCAAACAAAACTTGAGTATCGTAAAGTCTCTCAAACCTTTTTTCTTTTTTACTTGAGCGTTTTTTGTTCGTTTTGAGTGCAATTCAATATTTTTTGTTATGGACATGCGAGTGACATCTTGTGAGGAAAGATTGAAACTATCTTGATTTCTCTATGTATAAATACTCAATGGTAGTACATAGAACGAACAAAGAACACAAGACAATGATCGCCCCTCTTTTAAAAATCCAGCAAACTAGTCCGAGTTAGATTGTTTGCAGAGTTGGTCGGTCGTCGCAGATTAAAACTTAAAAACCATTTAAAATAAAGACTAGATTATAGACAAACAAAATAAGTGTTTTCTTGGTAGGAAGTAATCCTACAAATTGGGGACTTGCCCGGAATTGAGCTCCGGCAGAAAAGAAAAAGGGCTTCAACCCAAAGTTAAAAAATCAATAAAAAAGAAAACTAAAATGCAAAACTAAAAAAAAAGACTAAGAAAAAGAAAAGGGCATCAACCCAGTGCAGTGCTTAAGTGTGATCGTGACAAAATAAGCATAAATCAATCAGTAAAAATTGCAGAAACCACGCCAGAAACAATATCCAAATTTTTCGGTGCCGTGCGTCGATTGAAAAACGAACAACCGTAGCTAACTGGTGTTCGAGAAAAAAAAACAGAAAGTGTGCGCATGTGTATATTGTATATGTGTATGTGGAAGGCAAGTGTCACGACTCACAGCCACTGAATAGAAAGCCGTGTCAAGGCGAACGAACAGTGACGTGTCAAGGCGAGCGAAGAGTGCCGTGTCCAGGTAAACGGAATGAAACAAACAAAGGGGAAGAGTGCCGCGTCCAGGCAGACGAGAGGAGACAACAGTTGCTGTAGCTGAATTTTTTTTTTGTTTTACAAAATTGTATGTGGGTAAGCGAAGACCGTTGCCAATCATTTTTTTTGTTCATAAATTTGTAAAAGCTGGTATTTTTTTTTAACATTTTGTTGAGTTAAATTATTAAGAAAAAAATTTAATGCATATGGAAAGGGATGAGATGTTGTCTTTGACGGTAGAACTGTTAAGGGAAAGGTTAACAGAACTGAACTTACAGGCGACACGACTGAAACGAACACTACAGGACAGACTGTTCACCCACTTTGGGCTATCACGCGACGATGACGATAGCGATGACGACAGGAGCGGACAAAGGGTGAGGGTGCGTAACTTTCATTTAAGGGATATTCAAGACTCCTTAGCCCATTTTGATGGTACTGGTTCAGTAGACATTAATCTCTGGATCCAGGAATTTGAAGAAAACGCGATAGCTGTCGACTGGGACGAGATCCAAATGTACATCTACGCGAAGCAATTATTGAAGGGTGCAGCTAAGTTGTTTGTTAGAAGTCAGCTGCGTATTAAAAGCTGGGACGCTTCGAAGCAAGCTCTCATTAAAGAATTTGGGACAAAGTTGTCGTCGGCGGAAGTCCACCGCAGGTTGAGGACTAGGCAGAAGAAGTCGACCGAAACGTTACTAGAATATCTCTATGGACTTTTAGAGATAGGGAAGTGTTAAAATATTGTTTACTGAATTATTTATATCCACTGAATTTCATATCATACGTATACCTATACTATTTTGTTTAAGGCTTAATCAATATTAACTTTAACAAATGTAAAGCCTCTGTTAATTCTTACATTCTCTTTTGACTTTCTTTTATCTTTTATTACTCATTTGTTCACTACTCACCTTTTATCTCAACCTTTGTACTATAAAGAACTTGCTTAATAATAAACCTTCTTTTATAATCGACATTTTGTTCGATAATCGTTTAATTATTTTAACAGGAAGCAAATAGAGCTGGATGATTAGTCTCATCGAATATTTCGTAGAGGGAATACCAGATGCAAAACAACACAAACTCATGCTGTTACAAGGTACGACAATTGAAGAGCTGAAGGTGCAGATTAGGGCGTATGAAAGAACGAGAGTTTCCAAGCAGCAGTCATTAATGGAATTCCGTTAGAGCTTGATTTCCATGTGGTAAAGGAAGGAGATATGCAGTATTCTGCGATAATTGGGAACGAAGTTCTTGAGTTTATAGATTTAAATATCACAAACGAGGGTGCAGAATTTAGGCAGAAGCAGAATCCAAGCGTAATACCAAATGTGGGTGTGGGTTCAGGTAAATGATGAGGGTACTGGTAAACGGGTATGTGTTAATGCGGGTGCGGTTAAAGAGGCACGAGAGGACGTTAAGGTCGTCGATCATCATGAGAACCACAGACGCAAGGAAAACGATCTGAGATCGAATGTTCTTGAACTGGAGGATGAAGTGCTCGAGCGGTTGGAAGGAGCAAAGGTGTTTACGACGTTAGATCTTGTGAATGGGTTTTCCCATGTTCCGATGGATAAGGATTCCAGGAAATATACAGCGTTTGTAACACAAGATGAGCAATACGAGTTTTTGTACGTCCCGTTTGGAATTTCGAATTCGCCAGCAGTATTAATAATAACTTATTTTTAAACTATTTTTAATTGAATTATTATAACATTTTTAAATAATAATTCTAAAAGTGTACAGATAAGAGGTTGCAAAATGGATGCCGCATCGATCGCACTACTTACGGTAGAGGAGTTGAAGGGTAAATTAAAAGAGTCAGTTCTCATTCTACGCCCGATGATGGACATATAGTCCGAAACGCGTCGCGTATATTTTTTCTATCAAACTAAAATTAATATTGTGAAAATAAAAGAAAACTAAATAAATAAATAAAAATTACAAAATTAAAATAATATTTTGATTCGTTTTTTATTCAATAATTATTAACACCACAATATGGAGATTAAATCACAATTTTAAATTAAAAGAGTTAGAGTTGTCATCGACAGGCAACAAGAAGGAGTTGATGGAAAGATTGATAAGTCACCACCAAAGCGCCTAGGCAGGAACGGTCCCGGAGGCGAGAGGCAATGACTGGAGTTGGCAGTTTGCCACCAAGCTATTTCAGCTTCAGAGACATCGAGGACACCGTTTCTTCATTTTCGGGCGAGGATACACAAAGTATAGCCGACTGGATCAGCCAGCATAGACACCTGTTCGGTGCTGGGCTTTGGTCAGTTGCAGCAGTTTGTGTTTGGGAAGAGACTCATTACAGGAGCGACAAAGCTTTTCATACAAGGGACTCAGGGGATAAGGGTTCGGAGTATGTTAAATCAAGCACTGAGGAAAGAATTTCCGATTTAAGTGAGCTCATCCGATGTGCATACTGCATAGGCAGTTAAGGAGTCGTCGTAAATATACGAACGAGACTCTCAGCAATTATCAAAATAAATTATAATACCTATTCATTTTCTCACAGCACAATATCGATTGTAACTTAATTTATATTTTATTTTCATGCTGCCTCACAGCACAATATCATTTGTAACTTAATATGTATTTTTTGCTGCCTCACAGCACATTATTGTCTATTTGACAATTTAATAATATAAAAGAATTGTGTAGCATTTTTTGATTTTGAGTTGGAAATAAACCTGACTTGGTGCCGCATGTAAAAACAATTTGTGTTTTTTATAAAACTTAAATACAGTAACCTAAACTCGCGCACAATATAAAAAAAAAAGATTTTGTTCCTGGCAAACAAATCGCTCTATTCCGATGGGTTCTTATGTCCTCATTTTTAACCCGACTCGACTGTAGGAATGAGAAGGGCCGATTACAGCGAAGGGGTCAATATTGCAGAAGACTGAAAAGCTTTGCTATGAAACCTATCTGAACTATATCATGGTTTGTAATCTGCAGCACCCAAAATGAAAACACTAAGTAGACGCTAAAAAAGTTCGATTATTATTCTTATGTACATCTTCATGACTGAGTTTTAAATTACTTTTTTAAAGTACTTATGTATTAAGGTAAGAATTCGTTGTAATAAAGATGGTTCCGTATTAATTGGCGCTAGTCAAGTATATTATTTGATCTGAACAGAAATAAATTCTATTAGATATTTGAACAAAACAAAATAATTTGCAAAAACTTACTTGTAGAATCTTAAATTGAATTTTTTGTTTTTGAAATCGAAATTATGGAACTGTCATTTTTGACAAGAATTCCATAATTTGTTTTTGTAGTTCAATCTGACATTTTGCCTTTCTTCCACCACTCACATGTATTCACCGATAAGGAATTTAAGAGAGTAGGATGCTCACCTTAGTACCATCAAACACCTTCAGTTACGAAACATTCACAATGAGAGAGAGTCCTTATCACTTTCAATTGACTAAGACCTAACTAAGAAGCAGTATGAAATTCTTCAAGTCAGTTCATAATTTTTGTCCAATCAATCAAGGTCAGAGAAATCTGCTCTGAAGAAAAAATATTTTTTTAAAAAACCAAACAAGACTTTGAGTAACTTATAAGTGTAGAAACTTCCAAAAATTTCAATAATTTGAACACTACCAGCATTGAAAATCCTGAAGACTTAAGTTCAGAATTTCCATATAGCATGCAAGAATACGGCTAAACGCGTTTACACATTGGCTACAAGTTACCACTAAAAAAATGGCAAAAGAAAAAATTAAAACAGGATTAATAATAGATAGACCAAAAGTCGGTTTTGGTAATTCCAATTCTGGCAATACATCAAGATGTTTTTTTAGCGATCTAGATACAGCTTCTGAAATTACAGGTATAAACATACGCCTTATAAAGAATCTAAGAACAATTTTAGAAACTAACGGCTGGACCGATTTCGTTAAGAAAAATAAAATCTTTCAAACATTAATCTAACAAGATTTTGTTATAATAACACAAATTAAAGTATAAGAGTCAAAAACTTGTGTTTTGCAAAAAACAGTTAAGAATTTTGTCTATAATTTTTCTATCTCTAATTGACGATAGTCCTGTCGGTACTTAAATAGTATAAAAATGGAAAATCAATCTTCTCACATTTTACCTATCGGAACACTTTCTAGGAAGGACTTCTCCAAATTATTAGATGAGTGTCCAGATTCTGGAGTAGAAGGAGCGGAATTAAACGTGTGGGCAGTTCAGGAACCTCACTATCGACCTCATCTGCTCCTGAAACAAGTTACAGCAGATTTTTAGAGCCTGCAGTGGAATAATATCAAGCTTTAATTGACACATCCAATCAAGCCACAGAAGGCACCGGATTAGCAGAGGAGATCACTGAGTCTCAAAAAGTAGACTCTGACGACACTGCTCCTATCTCCTATTCAGCCGATAACTTAAAAACATTTTGGAAAAAGTTGTTTGACGAAATGTTCAAAATTGCCAATCAAGGCGACATTTCTAATGACGTCCATATTGTTGCTACAATTATCGGACTGATATGCCTTCATTGTTTAAAATTGATGACTCGAAATCCCATGTCAACTCAAAAATCCATGATGAATAGAATGAATGCTCACTTTGTCGATCTTTATAAATATACAAACTGGACTCTTGATTTATTACCCGTTCATATCAAGTCTTTGGAGAGTATGCATATTTTGGGGAAATGAAATATTAGAAATTGTGTCTATCTTAGTGGGAAAGGTGATCATGGAAAGCTCTTAGACGACATCAAATCAGGCAATTAAAGGAGTTTTGTATGGTTCATGCCTGACACACATTGGAATGTACGGTTTGGCTCCTGTGAAGCATGTTGAACAAACTGCATTAGAATTAGGAATCAGGACATCTGCCTTCTGCAGACTGATATGTACCAAACACGTGAGAGCTTCCCTAGAAGGTGTGTGTAGTTTGATATCGCAGACTAATGTAGATCCAGGGGAAAAGGAAATTCTTGGAAAAAATAAGTATAAACTTTCTATGCAATTATCATGGAGATTCTGTAGGCTATATAATCAAGCACATTTCCAAAGATTTAAAACTCAGAAGAATGTAAGATTGATAATTAGATGTGCGGCTTATCTATCAAAGACCTCCAGAGGTACTGAAATAAAAAACATGATTTTGTTGTCTTCAGGAATTAATCAAGTTATTCTCATGAGAAAATTGCATTGCAGCCCAAAAGTTCATCAGTTCTAGGTTGATAGAAGATGATGAACCAGAAACTGAAGAAGCAAAAGCATTGTATGGTCGTCAAAGGGAAACTGATCCAGCCGTACCATGGGCATAAGATTCGAAAACAACAGGCACAACGCAAATCACAATCACAATACAAAGCATTCCAACAACGACAAACTCAAAAAAGCCATATTTACACTATGACTGTAATAAGTTAGCTAATGTACACATACCTTAATGTAAAATAGTTAAGATTAAGAATGCAAACATAATGTAAAAGTTCAATTTATTATTATGGATATTTTGTTCCTGTCTAGTTATTCTGAAGGTGAGAATAAAAAAACCATTTGTAAATTATGTTTAACGAAACTTAAATATTTCAGACGATGAAAAGTACGAAGCAGTAGAGCGCAGGCGCTTACGAGACAAAAGTGATCCATTGTCTCTGCCTAATTCTGGGTGAGTACAAATAAATTTGTATGTCAATAGATAATGCAACAATTTTTTTTAAAAAGATTTATCAAAAGGTTTAGGCTCAGCAAAGAAGCCTTCGTTTTTGTGCTATCCAAGATAGAACTTAAAGGGCATATGTCAACGGCAGTTCCAGCTACATTGCAATTAGCTGCTGCCCTATCTCTCTTGGCAAGTGGAGGCTATCAACACTCAGTTGGTAAGTACCTACATTTGTTTGCACAATTTTTTAAATTATCTTATTAACAGGAAATGACTATCTTGTTGGAGTGGGCCAATCTACATTATCCAAGATATTAAAACATGTAGTAAACGAAATGGAGTCAAAACTTTGTCCAACCCACATAACATTTTCCGAAGAAAATTGGAGTAGGTGCAAGCAGTGGTTCTACAGCAAATACAAAATTCCAGGAGGTAAATTTATTCAAGTCTGTTTATTTTTAAATTCAATGAATTTTTGTTTGCAGTTATAGGCTGTGTTGATGACACACACTTTGGCTTACAAAAACCAAGCCAAAATGAACATATGATGAATAGAATGAATGCTCACTTTGTCGATCTTTATAAATATACAAACTGAACTCTTGATTTATTACCCGTTCATATCAAGTCTTTGGAGAGTATGCATATTTTGTTTAAATCTTGCGGAAGTGAAATATTAGAAATTGTGTCTATCTTAGTGGGAAAGGTGATCATGGAAAGCTCTTAGACGATATCAAATCAGGCAATTAAAGGAGTTTTGTATGGTTCATGCTTGACACACATTGGAATGTACGGTTTGGCTCCTGTGAAGCATGTTGAACAAACTGCATTAGATTTAGGAATCAGGACATCTGCCTTCTGCAGACTGATATGTACCAAACACGTGAGAGCTTCCCTAGAAGGTGTGTGTAGTTTGATATCGCAGACTAATGTAGCTCCAGGGGAAAAGGAAATTCTTGGAAAAAATAAGTATAAACTTTCTATGCAATTATCATGGAGATTCTGTAGGCTATATAATCAAGCACATTTCCAAAGATTTAAAACTCAGAAGAATGTAAGATTGATAATTAGATGTGCGGCTTATCTATCAAAGACCTCCAGAGGTACTGGAATAAAAAACATGATTTTGTTGTCTTCAGGAATTAATCAAGCTAAATTATATTCTCATGAGAAAATTGCAGCCCAAAAGTTCATCAGTTCTAGGTTGATAGAAGATGATGAACCAGAAACTGAAGAAGCAAAAGCATTGTATGGTCGTCAAAGGGAAACTGATCCAGCCGTACCATGGGCATAAGATTCGAAAACCAACAGGCACAACGCAAATCACAATTACAATAAAAAGCATTCCAACAACGACAAACTCAAAAAAGCCATATTTACACTATGACTGTAATAAGTTAGCTAATGTACACATACCTTAATGTAAAATAGTTAAGATTAAGAATGCAAACATAATGTTAAGGTTAAGAACGCAAGCATAATGTATTCCTACACAAAAAAGAAACTACTTTCTTGCTCTTGTGGTAATTAAGAATTCATTCTATTTTCGACCGCTGCTGTTCAGATAACTTCTAATAATAAATTTATATTTTATAATCTTAATTAAATTATTAGTGTTTCATTTAATTCACGATTAACATAATTGTTACAATGACAATAACCAATTCTGTTTCTGTTGTCTTTGTTATTCTCGGGAGAAGATTTTAACCCCCACATTCAATGAATGAGTAACAAAACATGTGAAATGCAAATCGAGTATGTTAGTCATATCATAACATCAACATTCCACTCGATTGCTAAGAGGTTTGTGTCAAAAAATTGCTGTCAAATGGGACAAAGTTGGCCGTCACCACGGACGGTTTTTGCAGTACAATAGTTTATGGCTTCAAAATTGTTTTTAATTTTCTTACATTGTGACTGATGCGATTCGAAGTACCTCTCAAAATAGTGAAAATAAAAAACCAGGAAGACCACAAAAAGATTTGAATTCATGTAGTAATTGGTCTAAGAGACGTAAGGTTGATGATCTTATCAATAACAGAAGTCGAGAAGAACTGTCTTTGGCCACCGAAATGAAATTAAGAAGCGAGGGTAAAAAAGATTCGGCTTCAATTGTGAGACAATTTTCTGCTGCTTCTC
This sequence comes from Eupeodes luniger, assembly GCA_951509635.1. Lineage (NCBI taxonomy): Eukaryota > Metazoa > Arthropoda > Insecta > Diptera > Syrphidae > Eupeodes > Eupeodes luniger. The sequence goes on from OX608073.1 coordinate 301,429,401, forward strand.
CTCAAAAAGGTACAAATTTTAAAAAAGCACATGAGTCTTCCTTCCAGGAGCCGGCAAAATTATCTGCAAATCAGGCACTTGCGCTTATAGCTGATGCAGATCTTTCAACAAACCAGTATAAAATTTTGCGTCAGCACAACATTTCAAATTCTATCCAGCTTACAATAAAGTTCAGGATGCCAAAAAATTATGTTATCCCTCTGGTATTGTTATAACAGAACTAGCAGCCGAAATAAACCTTCAATCCCTACTCGACCACACTATCATTCGTCTTTGTGAAGTTCAAAAGGAAGTTTTTCAAGCTTTGAACTTAGCGCAAAACTCAGCTATAAAAACTATCATAAATTGGGGATGTGATGGAGCTGAACAATCTAGGTATCGACAAAAATTTTCTGAAGAGCAAAACACGGATGAAAGCTTATTCAGCATATCAATGGTTCCTATACAAATGTACTGTGGCGATGACGATCTAAAAAATATAATTTGACAAAACCCATCACCATCTTCGACTAGACATTGTGGTCCTATTAAATTTATATTTGCTGAGGAATCAGCTGATGTAATAACTAGGGAAGTAACGCTTATTGAAAACCAAATTGCAGATCTCTCTCCAACAAAAGTGACAATTTTTAATACAGAAATATCTGTTGAATGCATAATGACATTATGCATGATTGACGGAAAAGTTTGTAACGCTGTTTCATCTTGTGCTTCAGCACAAAGATGCTTTTTGTGTGGAGCAAGGCCCAGTGAAATGAATAATCCTAAATGCATTGCAGAAAATCCCGTGAACATGGTTTCGTATGTTCATGAAAAGGAACCCCGAACTTTCTGCACGTGCAGCACAGGCTTCAAGTCTCTCAAGGGCTTCCAGCTTCATTCCACATAACGTGAATGCTTTCTACGACAATTTGACCATTGTCGTGGACCGTGATAAGTTTGAGCCTCAAGACATTTATAATGCCGATGAAACGGGTATAACAACTGTGCAAAAACCAGACAAAGTAGTGGCGAGGCGTGGTGCTCGACAAGTTGGTTCTGTAACTTCCGCCGAAAGGGGAGTTTTAGTTTCTGTTGCCTTTGCGGGAAATGCTATCGGTCGTTCCGCTTATGGGCCATTGAAGAAATCTGTAAACTCGACTTGTGATGCATGGATGAGAAGTCATCCAGGAAAAACAATTACGATATACGACATTCCAGGAATTGTGGGATCGGCTATGCCGCTGCTGGCGCTAACATCATCAAATATTCAAGCCGGGTTTCGTAAAACTGGAATTTTCCCATTTAATCGCAATTTATTCACTGAGCTTGATTTCGCACCCTCATTTGTGACAGATAGGCCACCTCCTGAAAATGCAATAGAACGTGGGGTTCCGATATCTAATATCCTAGCTATTGATGAAACGTTGCCACTACCACCTCCAGCAGAGGCAGAGATTCCGGTTGGAAATGTAAGTGAAACCTCTCCAGATAGACGTAACACCACAATAACTGAACAGGAGAGCTCACCAAGACCATCAACAAGTGCTCAGGCAATATTGTCTACTGGTGATGTTGTGTTTTCTCCGGAAGTAGTACGACCCCTACCCAAAGCTCTCCCCAGAAAACCTCATAGAGGTCGAAGAACAAGAAAAACAACTATCTACACCGACCGACACCCCAGAGAAAAACCAAATAGAAAAAGAGCATCAATCAGCAAAATTCAAGCAGAACAAAGCTGAACAAGTCAAAAAAAGACTGGATAAGATTAAAAAGAAAAAAAAACACCGAAAGTTAAAAGAACTAGAAATCTACAGGAGACATCCTCAGAAGACGAGGAATTCTATTGTCTTAAAGACAAGTCAAAAAAAGACTGGATGGGATTAAAAAGAAAAAAAAAACACAGAAAGTTAAAAGAACTAGAAATCTACAGGAGACATCCTCAGAAGAAGAGGAATTCTATTGTTTTATTTGCTTGTAGCCATATTCAGGGAGCAGATCTCGAGAAAAGTGGGTGCAATGTATCACATGCAAGCTCTGGGCTCACGAAGATTGCACCGAAGGTGGACAAACTTATGTTTGTCACAACTGTGATTCGGACTATTCCGAAAACTAATTTTTTTTGTGATTTAACTACTTAAAAACTGAAGTTCCTTTAATTTATTTTAACGTTATTTAATGAAGTAATTTTTTTTTTTTAATATTCATGCCTATTACCGATGTCGTCTCGTTTTTTCGACGACTCTCGTTTTCTCTGTCGTGTCGTTTTTTAAATTGCATTCTATAACTTTTTCGACGCGAGTAATTTGTAGTAGATTTTTAAACGATGCAAAAGTAACAAACATCTGTCAAAATGAAATTAAATTCTAAATAAAAAATCATTGTTCATGTTCATTGTTTAACAAATTTCGGTTTTATTTAATTATTGGCAAACAAATAAGTACCTAATTAAAATGATAAGTGTAGAAATGTATTACAACACAAGTAGCGATAGTGATGATGATGAAGAAGGTGCAGTGCGAAGTGTTGAAAAAGCACAATTAATTATAAAAAGAAAGCAGATAAGACAAACCTCAAACCCATTTGATTTGCCTGATTCAAAGTGAGTTCACTTTTTATGTATATTTATATTGGTATATTGTAGTGAAACCTTTGTACCCTTTAACAGATTCAAACAGTACTTTAGATTGTCCAAAGAAGCATTTAGATATGTGTTGGATGAAATAAATAACAAGTTACCGATTCGGCAACGTTCATCATCGATTCCAGTAATATTGAGGCTCGCAGTCACCTTAAGGATTCTAGCGGAGGGAAGTTACCAACATGGCGCTGGCAACGATTTCAATTTGGGATTTGCTCAACCAACAGTAAGCAAATTTTTTAAAGAAATCTTAAACGTCATGGAAGTCCATATTTGCCCCAAATGGATTCGATTTCAAATGACGGATGCAGAAAAATCTGAAGCTAAGCTTTGCTTCTTTAATAAGACGGGATTTCCTGGCGTTATTGGATGTGTAGATGGCACACACATTCGAATTTTCACGCCCAAAAAAGAAAACCAACACTTCTACTATAATAGAAAAGGTTTCTATAGACTCAATGCGATGTTAGTAAGTATTTTGCATATTTTTGTTGGTAAATATTTTTTCATTTCAATATCAAGGTTTGCGATCATAAAATGCGCATTCGATACATTGATGCAAGACATCCAGGAGCGAGTCATGATGCACTTGTATGGAATTCAAGTGAAATAAGGGACATGCTGCAGGCTAATTTCAATAGCGGCGAAAGATATACATGGCTCTTAGGTAGGTGAAACAATTTAATGTTAAATTTTAAATTTTAAAAATATTCACTTTTGAAAAAACAGGTGATGCAGGATACCCACTTGAGCCTTTCTTAATAACTCCTTTTAGAGCCACGCAAGAAAGAAGCCCTGAAAGTAATTTTAACTCAAAGCATGCATCGACAAGAAACATAGTTGAAAGAACAATTGGCGTTTTGAAGAATCGTTTTCGATGCCTTCTCAGTGCACGACAACTACATTACACTCCCGAAAAAGGAACCCAAATCGTGAATGTGTGTTCAGCTTTGCACAATATTTCAATATACTACTACATTTTTTCGTCGTGAGCAAATTTTCAAACGAGAGATACCGTCGTTTTTTTTCATTGTCGTCGTTTCCTTTCGACTTACAGAATGCCAAATGAAAGCGTTCAACACACTTGACGTTTACACACGACAACAAAACGAGTGACAAAAGTTGAAAACGACTTATGGAATGCAGATTGTGTCGTGTCGTATATTTTGCTGTCGTTTACGACATCCGTAATAGGGGTGATTGACTTTTTTAAAAAAAACATTGACAAATCTCTTAAAATAATACACGGGGCACTCAAAAAACACTTCCCATTCATAGATTAAATCCCAATCTTGCATTTTACATACTTTTGTCGTGGCTTATGTTATAAATCGTAATGCTATGGACGATGAAAGAAAAATTGTTTCAACCGTACCCAGTCTCCCCTAATATGTATTTGATATAGGCTTAAGATGTTAGTGTGTAAGTAGATTATTTTGTATAAATAGCTTAAGTTCGACTGAATAAATTCTTTTTTTTTCATTTAGGAAGTAGAAAAGAACACTTTGGCTCCTCAGCTTTGTTTTAATTTACTTCAAACTTGGAACAGATCGGCTCTCTAGCCAACATCCATATTCGGCTTGGGGAAGCTATCCAATATCCCCCATAGCTTAGTAGATGAGGTAGACCCACATTACATAGACCCACATTACAACGAGTTGAAGAAGGTTCTACTGTGAAGGGATCGCACCAGCGACCACTTAAATAATTGCCGCCAAACAATTAAGAATACATTCAACCTGCTTCGATACTTGATACTCGGTTTCCCGTCCATATCCATCGCACATACTTTGTCCCGTCGTCGCGTCGGTCACCGTGTCGGCTATAGCTATAGAGCCGAATCATAATAAAAAAAAGTATTCATATTTCAATTTCAAGTGTCGTTGATTTTTGAAGCAAATGCATGGTAAGGTCAAATGCTGATTGTGCATATTGTAGAAATATCGATAGAACGTTATCGATTATCGAAGTATGGTTGGATGTATACGAAGTTAAATAATTTTGTGTATAAATAGGAATGATAAAAATATATTCAAACACTTCAAACTCTGAAGCCAACGAATTCGATTCTTTTACTTAGCAACTCGCTGGAGGTTCGATTGAGTTAAATTCAGTAGTTCAGACGCCCTACAGAGCTATCCGCTTTTGGGTTAAGGTATACTTGGCTACTCGCCGGACCAAGTCTGCTCTACGGAAACAACACATACATATACTGAACCTCCACGACTCACAATCAGGGGTACAAACGTTACATGGCGATCTTGCCAGGAGCAGCAAAACATTGTCTATTAGATTTCCCGGCAAACCCAACTTGCCCTAGCAGCCAATTTAATTAAAGAAGCCCAGGCACTACTAATAGAACCAACAAGGCCCAAAGAAACCGAACAAATCAGAGTAGGCCCCAAACCCCTAACCATCGAAGAGTATTTGAGGCAAAATACTACCCGTGCTGCAGAACCAATTCCAGTACCCCCAACTCCAAAGGTACGAGCGGGAAAGAGGGTGCAGCTCAAGAAACACCTAATCGAACTGCATCGGTTGGCAAACATACCTGGCCAACCCAGCGACGTGAGGCAAAAATACTTGCGCCAGATCCAGCAAGTGAAGGGAGCAATCCGCTCCAACAAAGCAGCTAAGCGGAAGCAAAAGAAAGCCGAAGAGCAAGAATTCCACAAGCTGTCCCAGTCGATAGTGACAACAGCAAAAGAAATCAGCAAGAGCAAAAATTAAATTTGTTTTTATTTTTCCGTTCGCAACTTCAATTTTCAAAATTTAAATTAATTTTTATCTCTCAATTTTCAATTTCTGTAATGGGTAAATCCCAGTCTAAAGTAGAAGAGGTCATCGTTAACAATAACGGGCCTCAAATTAATAAGTCCAATGATAAATATGAATATGGAATAGATGTACCGTCTATCATAATTATAATTATTATTATTTTTCTCGCCAAATATATTAGAGACTTAATCGTAAGGAAATTTAATAAGGCAATTAGAAAAGAAATCGTCCAAAATAATACAACCAGAAGAATATCTGTATAATTTTTTTTTTAATAAAAATTAAACCCACAAATTTTCTTAAGATTTTTATTGGTTAATGGATTTCTCGACTTTGGAAGAAGCTTTAGGTACACTAAAAAACTGTTATCTAAACCTAAAAAAATGCCCAAATCGCAAAAGAAAACTCGAAGGGGCAAACAAAAAATTAAAAGAAATTTTGCAGTTGTGGAATATTTTCATTGAACACTTCACAATTTTTAATCAAAAAAATCTTACAGAACAGGAACATAAGTATCTGACTCAGTTGACATCCACGGCTAAAGATTATAGGGAGCTTGCAGAAGCAATCTTAAAAAACAATATACAAGAAAATAGTTCAGAAGAACCAGGTTCAGAACCAAACAAATCAGGAAATTAAGTCAGTCCCCGAAACTCATGAAAAAGTGTCATTATCAAGTTTGAACAAAATGGCCGAATTTGATTTCAGTAAGGCACAAAAATTGCCTGTACTAACCTGCGAAGAAAATAACAAACGCACCGAAAATATTAGGGATTTTCTCAATAATAGCCTTAAAGAACGGACCTTAGCAGATTCTACGTTCTAACTTCGAAGTTCGAAGGAGAACATAAACGTCAATTTTGTTCTTTTCACCTATACTTATACCTAGACATTAAATGCGAATAAATGCATTTAGTAGGATCGTACGTATACTGAGAAGCGGATCGGACGATGTTTTTTTTCCATTAGGAGAAATCATCTGATAGCTTTTGTGTGTATTAGTAATCAAGGGGTTGGATGGTTCTGATTAATACATACATACATCATATTCCGACATCCAGTAATAGTTTATGGAAGAAGCAACACGAGTAGTGCAATTAAAATAAAAAGATAAGAGATAAACGAAAAATTATTAGGAAGTGCGTCTTGCCAGCCAAGCTTTTTGTTCCGTTTTTTTTTTACTTGAACAAAATTAAAACTTATATACTAATCATAGTGGTGAGTTGACGAGGAAAAGTTTTATTGAAAAATAATTAAAGAAATATAAACTCTTAGGCAATTTCTCGGCGGATCCAGATCTAATCCCAGGTGCTGGGCCGCCGCTTCTTTTTTGTTCCAGATCGAGAAACCTAAACGTATTGTAATGACGCATTACAAATCTACAACGAAAACACTAACAAATTACATGCGTTCTGTCACTACACCAAGCATTGAGTTCACACTCAGTTCAACTTGGCCAAAACTCGGTGACAGTAATTTACAAAGGTTATTTTGTCGTTCGCAAGGATATGATTCACACTAGGTTGTTACCAAAAGGTTGCCTAGTAGAACCGAACAAGACCAACAGGGAAGAAGTGGAAAACATTGAACCAGACCGCAGAAACCAGTTGGACTTCGATCGCCGCTAAGCAAGGATCAGTGGTAAGTAAGTTGGATATAAACAGAGGCTTCCCCCCACCAGAGGTAAGGGGCTTCTTGTGAAATATTCAAGAGTAATTGATTTGCCAGCTTCGGCTGTGATTTACCAGTTTCGGCTGTGTGTTACCAGTTTCGGCTGTGTGTTACCAGTTTCGGCCGTGTGTTACCAGTTTCGGCTGTGTGTTACCGGTTGCGGCCGTGTTACCAGTTTCGGCTGTGTGTTACCAGTTTCGGCTGTGTTTTACCAGTTTCGGCTGTGTGTTACCGGTTTCGGCCGTGTTACCAGTTTCGGCTGTGTGTTACCAGTTTCGGCTGTGTGTTACCAGTTTCGGCTGTGTGTTACCAGTTTCGGCTGTGTGTTACCGGTTTCGGCCGTGTGTTACCAGTTTCGGCTGTGTGTTACCGGTTTCGGCTGTGTTTTACCAGTTTCGGCTGTGTGTTACCGGTTTCGGCCGTGTGTTACCAGTTTCGTCTGTGTGTTACCAGTTTCGGCTGTGTTTTACCAGTTTCGGCTGTGTGTTACCAGTTTCAGCTGTGTTTTACCAGTTTCAGCTGTGATTTGCCAACTTCGGCTGTGATTTACTAGTTTCGGCTGTGTGTTACCAGTTTCGGCTGTGTTTTACCAGTTTCGACTGTGTGTTACCAGTTTCGGCTGTGTTTTACCAGTTTCGGCTGTGATTTACTAGTTACGGCAGTGTTTTACACACGATAAGAGGCGATTCACCTGCGTAACGGCGATTACCCCAGTCCGGACCGAATTGACGGAAGAGACGAACCCCGCGCCGCCTGCTGACCGACACCTATCGCGTAGACTACTTCGGACCAGTGATATAAGCCGAGATCCAGATGAGAAGAAGTATTACCAGAAATCAGAATCACATAAAATAAAAGGAATGTTAACCGACTATATGAAATAAATTCAAAATAATATACAATTAATTACAAATAAAGACAAAGATGTTAAATTTCGGTGTTTTATTTAACTAACCCTGGACACCGTGAGCATACCCCAGCTGAGAAATTTAAAACACCCTCACAGTATCCCTAAAGTTCTGAAATAGTGCGAAACAAATGAAAAGAAAGTCCGTGAGTTATAGCAAATAAGAAGTGAAAAATATAAAGGCTAAGAAAAAGAAAATAGTAAAAGAAAAGATAGAAAAAAGGAAGAATAAGAAAAGATAGAAGTGAAAGATAGAAAAAACGAAAGAAAGAAGAAGAAATTTCAGAAAGGAAGATTACCAATTATTTGTATATAATGAAAAGTTTTGTGTTTGTGTTCGTCTAATAGTTTGAAGTGGAATTATTATTTATTAAGGTTTAAAAAGGCGTTGATTTTTTGTTTGATGCATTAAGTATCATTGTTTCCTTTTTAATATTCTTTCATAGGATTTCGTGTTCTAATTAACGTAATCACCCATTGTAAGTGAGACTGTGTTACGTTCCAATCATTGTTCGCGTTTTGTTCATCCTAAGCCAAACTTTCTGATTATTATTTTTTTTTTTTGTTGACACCTCTACAGAGCTCTATCGAGGTAGGGAAAAAAATCGAGGCGTTAGTTAAATATTGGGTATGTACCAAAAAGGGTGCTGTATACAATTGTGTTGATTGGAAAGTGAAAAGTTTCACGTTATTTTTTTTTGCTATTGTTTCTTTTGAACCGTAATATTTGTTTATTGATGTTTTTTTCTTCAAAAATAAATGTAGATTTACAAAGCTTAACATGTATTTAATAGAATAAACTTCATCCGCCTTTCATGCAGAAAAAAAAGGACTTTTGTTGTTTTGTGTAAACAAAGCATGAACTTTTGAAGACTTTTTTTTCAGTGGTGCCAAGGGTGGCCGAGTATAAGGTGAATGGTTTGATTTGAAACCGACCATCCACTGTAATTTTGGGGGTGTCCAACACTGGCCGCGGATACCTAAAGGTAGGGTGGGTAATGGCCTCACTCCACAACATCCGCAGTGCCCTGATGTACCTATAGTCTGTCCGTTCATGTTTCCTTACCTTTTCCTTATTCCTTGGCCTGATTTATGTTTTTGCTTGCAGGCGAGGTTGAGTTTCGGGAGCAAGATCCCCCCCGTCCGACGAGCTGATGCCGTGCACCGCAAGCAGGCCGCGTCCACCGGAGCTCGACTATCCAACCAAACCCTTTCCAAATCTTCTTATCTCTTTTCCCTACCACTTCCTTATCCTACCCTTCCACTTCACCCACCTCCACACCTCCCCTTGCCACGCAACAGTAATTTTCTTAAAACGTACAAAACTCGAAAAGAAGATTCCATTTATTCATCTCTCTTTTCAACAGTAATTGAATACACTTTTTCGCATGCTTAACTGGAACGATAGATTTGCAATAAACACATGGGGAGAAATACTGAAATTTGCAATGACATTGTTTTGCTTTACGAAACTCCAGAAGATAAGGAACAAATGTTGAACGAACTTCTTTCCTACAATAAACAATTAATAGCAATGCGCAAACAAAACTCGGACAGTTGGCAACATAGTTTGAAATCTTTATTATTTTATATTTGAATCGTTACCAACTTCATTACACGTGTTCCTTAGTTTGTTTAAGGGGAACTTCCGGTCAGTACAGCTTCAGTTTCTGAAGTGGGAAAACATGAGAGACTCTAGATCCGGGTACACTTTACTGCCCAACAACGAGTTCAAACACTTAAATTTGAAAGCTAAGCCACAAAAATGTTTTGTTAAATTCAGAACTTATGATTCAGGAATCGTGTCACCTCTAGGAGTCGTCAATGAACCGGTGAGATACAACAATTCAGAGTCCATTCAACAATTTTACATCGTGCCTAATGGATTTTCACCTTTATTGGGCAGTATGTGGATTCGTCATCTAAATATCAGCCTTCAAGAAATCGACAAAACCAGAAGACATATAACAAGCACTACTCCAAATGTACTCCAGATAAAGTCAATCGACCAATTTGAGAAATTGTTTCCGAAAATATTCGAACAATCTGTAGGGAAAATCCCAGGAGTGAAATGCTCCTTACAATTAAGAAGCAATTCCAGGCCAGTATTTATCAAGGCAATGATCCCTTTTACCATTAGAGATAAGGTCGAACGTGAGCTGTCTATGCTTGAAAAAGATGAATAATCACACCTATTGACAAAATTGATTGGGATTCACCTGTCGTAGCCATGCCCAAAGCAGATGGGAATGTAAGCTTATGTTTCCACTACAAAGTTGCAGTCAACAAGCAATTAACAGACTCGCTTTATCCTATTCCCCGGATCGACGAATTGGTGACCAATCTCCGAAACTCCAGGTACTTTTGTACACTTGACCTATATAAAGGCGTACCTCCACATAGAAGTCGACGAAACGAGTGCCATTATACAGACAATTTCAACACACAAAGGAACCTTCAAAATGAACCGTCTAAGTTTTGGCATTAAATCAGCCCCAAGTGAGTTTCACAGAATACATGAACAAGTTCTAAACGGTTTGAAAGGAGTTGTGTCGTATTTTGACGATATTATCGTTCATGGAGAATCACTCATTGACTATGAAGAAAATCTCGTGAAATGTTTTAAAAAAGACTTGAAGACAACGATCTCCATCTGAACAAAGCTAAGTGCAAGTTTTTTGCTACAATCGGATATCACATTTCCTACAAAACAATTGAAAAGGAACCGAAAAGAGTTCAAGCTATCCTCGAAGCACCTAGACCAACAATATTTTATAAAGGGCACAGTCACATTCTAATTGGAGCAATAGTGAGCAAAAAGAAGTCTTGATAAGGTTGATGGAGGAGAATCCGGAGGTAGCAAAGGATTTTTCTGTAAACCGTATAGATGCTGACCGGTTATGGAGAGATGCTGCCGTGAAGCTGAATAGCCATGGGCCTCCATCTAAAGACGGTGCTACATGGAAAAAGGTTTGTAAATAAAATAAGTGAAGTAAAAGATAAAAAATGTTTGTGTTCAAGGTCTGGGCTGATTTCAAAAATAAAACCAAAAAGAAGTTGGTTGAAAACGAAACAAAAAGGAAGCAGTTTATTATCAGAATTTGAACAAGCTATAGTTAGAATAACCTCGCTAAGCCAGTCTGTGAGTGGAATCAAGGCCAAGGTATTTGGACTAAATCAAATTCGTATTGAGGAGTCTGATGTGGCAGAAACGGCATTAACATCAAACAATAACATATCAATGAGCTCTATTAATGAAGATGAAGAACAATAATTGGTGGAGGAGCAGCCATCTGAACGAACAAAGAAGGACACTCCGGTTCAACTACTTCAAAAGCAAAACGAAGTCTTTGGAAAGTTTTTTGTTGATTTGTGTTCTAAGCTGGACGACATCGTATGACTATAAATCTGCAGAAGGCCCAAGACAGACAAAAACAAATATAAGAAGAAAATCGTCGACATAATCTCGCCCTGGAAAACATAATGCTGCAGAAGTTAGAGTTGAAGAAAAAACTTATAGAGATGGAACTTGGTCTGGTCACCGAAAAACTCGTCGATGCATAATTTTTTTTTTTGAAAATCACACAGAATGAAGAAGTACCTATGGCTGTTATTAGTGATTTAATTTTATTAATTGTTTTATGAAAGAATGTTTTGTTTTAATAATGTTTTTTTTTTATTTTTTTTTTATTTTTTAAATTTAATAAAAACTACCTAAATAAATTTAAAATTGTCTCTTTGTTGTTACAAAAACTATGGATAATTGATTAAAACAATGGAGTGACTCTGTCACGAGCGTTTCGAGCTTTGTTTAAATGTGTACTTTTATTCTCATCAGCATCAAAGTCCACTAAAAGACTTTCGTTGCGATCTTCAACGTCAATATTTTCGGCATTTTTTACTTTAAAAAAAATGCAAATGTTGTTCTTTGTTTCTGAAATATTTTGTTTAGTTAATTATACCAATAATTTAGACAAGGCAACTGTATTGTAATAGCTTTATATTTACTATACATAACATAATGTACATATGTACATACACATGTATTCTTTACTCTTAAGTACATATATTAATATTGAATAAAGTTAGTTGAATCCTAGCATCGAAACGAGATAGTCGCTTTTAATTGATTATAATACATGGTGGCAGCGGTAACGCGAGAAAAAAAAAAATTAAATTTAAGCAGTTTGTAATTTTTTTCTTTCGATTGAAATCAAATTAGAACAGTTTCAAAATCCAATCGAAAAATACTTTAAAATGCCGGGAGGAGACGAAAACGCCGCAAATGTGCCTATATTTAACACTGCAGTGAATGTAAGCAGCTTCACAGTGCAAGCACCTGACCAGTTCACTTTCAACCCAGAAGATTGGCCAAAGTGGAAGCGCCGTTTTGAGCGATTTCGAACCGCATCAGGCTTATTGAATAAACCAAGCAATGAACAGGTAAACACGCTGGTATACCTGATGGGTCCCCAAGGCGACGACGTCTTCCTTTCCCTAAGCCTGGAAGCTGAAAAGAGGGAAGTCTACGGAGACGTAATGGATGCCTTCGAGAATCATTTTATTATAAAGCGAAACGTCATCTACGAACGCGCGAAATTCAACTCAAGAAATCAGATGGAAGGTGAGAAAATCGAAGATTTCATAACGGACCTTTATACATTATCTGCTTATTGTGAGTATAGTTCCCTTCGCGATGAAATGATTCGTGATCGTCTTGTTGTTGGTGTTCGTGACAAACGATTGTCAGAAAAATTACAGTTGGAATCGCATCTCACCCTTGAACATGCAATACGTATTGTTAGGCAAAGCGATGCTGTACATAGGCAACAACAAGAACTTTTCTCAAATACAACAACCACAAGCAACAGCAGCATACATAGCGTCCACACAAATAACAAGAGCAAAGCAGAATCGAAACACACCAGCAACGGTAAAAATCAAACACCAACTTATTCTTCTCAAAGTAAACGAAATTTCAAACAAAATAAAACATGCACAAGTTGTGGTGGTAACAGCAGACATAACCGATCACAATGCCCCGCCTACGGCAAACAATGTTCATCATGCAAAAAGTGGAATCACTTCGCAAGAGTGTGTAAGGCAAATAAAAGTCCCGTAAATGCAGTAAATACTTTTTTAGGAAACGTCACAGAAAATAAATCATCTGAAAAGCAGTGGCATGTAAATGTGTATATTAATAAAATACCAGTAAAATTTTTAGTTGACACCGGAGCACCAGTTACGATCATCCCATCTTCTCTTTTTAATTTAAAGTTAAAAATGATGAAGATAGGTCAAGCAGATCGTGTCCTTACTGGTCCTACAGGAAATTTACTTAAAATTTCGGGAAAATTTGATTGTGAATTAGAGCACAACGGTATGCACATTGCAACAAGTATATATGTTGTAGACCATGTGCAAACTCCCCTTTTGAGTTTAAAGGATGGCGAAGCATTAAAAATAATCTCTCGGGTAAATCAACTCTCAAGAAATAAAGGCGATAAAGAGCGCTTACCATTTGGAATCACATCTGCACCAGAGCACTTCCAGCGAAAAATACAAAACATTTTACAAAATCTACCTGGAGTCATATGTCACATGGATGATATATTGGTCTATGCAGCAACAATGGAAGACCACGATGTCAGACTCAGAAACATTCTTAAGCGTCTGAAAGCAGCAGGTATCACGCTCAACAAAGACAAATGTTCAATCGGCCAAACAAGTGTGGTATTTGTCGGACACCAAATCGATCAGCAAGGCATAAAACCAGAAGCATGCAAGATTGAAGCCATCCAGCAATTCCAACGACCATCAAATGTGGCAGAACTAAGACGATTTCTTGGACTCGTTAACTATCTAGATATGTACTCGAGGTATCCAGAGCTGGCCCGTCTAGAAGATCTATCATCACGATGCGTCATCAATCATCTTAAATCAATCTTCGCAAGACACGGCATTCCAGAAGTTTTCCGAAGCGACAATGGTCCACAGTACGCTTCAAGTGAATTTCGTCGTTTCACACAAGAATGGAATTTTAAACACATAACATCAAGTCCCCGGTACCCGCAGTCAAACGGATTCATAGAATCGATGGTGAAGACGATAAAGGCACAAGTGAAACACCAGAAAGACCCCTATATTGCTCTCATGGAATACAGAGCATCTCCATTAACAGACGGATCATCTCCAGCACAACTTCTGATGGGAAGGCGAATAAAAACACTTTTGCCAATCGCCCAGAAACAACTTTTACCTGAGAAAAAAGGCAACGAAAATCATAAGCTGGCTGAGCAGAGTTGCAAAGATAAACAGGCGATGAATTTCAACAGACGACATGGTGTTATTTCAAGGCCAAACTTCCAAACAGGAGATGTAGTGTGGGTGCGCGATATGAAGATTTGGGGAAGGATCATAGGGTGTGGTCCCACTCCAAGATCATATGTTATCCAGACAGCAAACGGCACTCTCAGAAGAAACTCTTTTCATTTGAATAACACAAAAGAAACAGATGTTCCATATGAAGCAGATGAAGATGTTAGCTCATCAAACTCAACAACAACAACAACAACAGCTCCAAAGAAAGACGATGACGACAACATGCCGCAATTACAAGTTGAAGCTACGGATGAAGCACCACAGAACATCGAGGTACCTACTTCATCTACTTTACCTACTTTGCCAACTTCAAACAATAATTCTTATAGAACCAGAAGTGGTAGAGAAGTTCATAAGCCAAGAAGATATTTAAATTAAAATCGTATTTTGAATCCAAGTTAATTTTGAGATTTTTCTTATTAGTTTAAAACAAATAGTATGTATGTATTAATTTCCTATTTAACTTAAAAAGAGGGATGTATTGTAATAGCTTTATATTTACTATACATAACATAATGTACATATGTACATACACATGTATTCTTTACTCTTAAGTACATATATTAATATTGAATAAAGTTAGTTGAATCCTAGCATCGAAACGAGATAGTCGCTTTTAATTGATTATAATACAGCAACGTCTGTCGGGTCCGCTAGTAAATAAATAAATACTTTAAATATTATTCTTTCTTTAATCTCGACAAACTGAGTATTGTCAAATCTCTCTTAGAAATAAGAATAGATTTTGTTAATCATCGATATATTGGGTAGATGATGTTTACTGTAAATATTTTCTTTTTCGGACCGAAACTTAATTATTGTTTTGTTGTTCTTGATATGTCATTATGTTACATTATATTATTTAAAAATTATCAGGCTGAAACAAAAAATCTATAAACTATATTATACGAATTCAATTTCAAAAAAATAACCGCAATTTGCAATTTTTAAAATGACGATGTTAACTAAAATATTTTATATCATTAAGAATTATAAGTTGTAATTTTGTTGTTGAGTCTCCGAACTCACATTTTTTGATTTTTAAAAAGATTACCTACCAAAAAAAATTACGGTATAAGCTCATTTGAATTATCGTTTCATTATTGAATTAATGTTTGTATTCTTTTAAAAAAAAAAAAATCTTGAAATCATTCCCTAAAAAAAAATGTTTTTGACATTTTTGTCATTTAGTTTGAAAAGTATTTCACATCAGACTTGGTATACTTAAAATTAAATTTTATAAAACAATACTTATAAATATTAAAATTTAAAAATTGAGAGAACTAACCTCAAAACATAGTATTTTGTTTAGTCTAGATTTGTTTAGAACGTAAGCTACTTAGAAAATAACTTAAATTTATTACTCACGAACACTGAATAAGGGGTCTTTGTTGATGATGAATTATTTTGAAAGGTTTTATAATCACTTTGTTTTATATGTAGAACATATAGCATCGAATGTGGTATGTCAAAACGTGCGGCACATGTTAAATAAAGTCTGAAAATAAATAAAAAATTAAGTTTGAATTATTTCAAAACTTTATTTGTATAATATATCTTTTAATATTGAATTAAATAATATGTATGGGCTATTGCTCCCAAGATGTACGTGTAGAAGAGGAGAGAGGAACAGAGGCTTCTCAGAAAGTAAAAAATGGAGCATGAGAAGTGCGCGATCGAGGAGTTAGAGAGATGTCCCAAGGGTACCAGCCATGTACCGAAGCCTGCAAAGAAGATCAGGGGAACATCGTGGAAGAACCCCAGTCTATGCTCAGAATATCCTCAAGAAAGGATACTAATACTAATACTAATTTCGACCTTTTGTTTGTTAATGAAGATTTAAAATCTAAATTATTTGAATGTTCCCCTTTATTATCAAACTCTGTTCATCACAAGGCTATGCAAATAAGTTTTGAAAAATTTATTTTTAATAATATTTCTAATTTTAATAATAATGAAAGTTTTATCTTTAAATTTAATTGTAATAACTTATCTTCATTAAATCGCTTTTTTGATTCTATTAATTGGGAATGTAAACTGAAATACAAGACATTAAGTGAATGTTTCAACATCTTCTTGGATATTTATTTTGAAGGTTTAAATCTATATGTGCCTAAAATATTAAAAAGAGTAAATAATCATCCACCTTGGTATAATGCACGTTTATTAAAACTCAAAAATGCGAAAACAAGAGCCCATAAAAAAATTAAAACTTCTAATTTGCTCTCGGACTATGAATTTTTCTGTCGACTTAGAAAAGAATTTCTGTTTTTATCTAAATTTTTGTATAGTTCCTATTGCCAGTCGTGGCGACCTTGTCAGTAGGTGATACACTGTATCATATTGATTAAAGTTGCAAAGCATTTAATTGTTATTGAGATTGTTATCGAAGAAATAATAAATAAGTTTTGTTTTGATTATCGAATAGTTGTGTTGTGTTATTTAGAATCGGAAAATACAGGTTATTACAGTTGGCGACGAGGATGAAACGGAATATACATATGTATATATATAATGTATATGTAGGTATGTATATTTTTTGCTTTTTTCCAGAACAAAAAAGAATTTTTGTTTACGATTTAAAAAAAAAATTCGATCAAGGGTTACATTCAATTGTTGACCAAAAGCATTAAATTGCGATAAGAGAAAAATAAAAAGAATTGATTGGGGTTACATTCAATTGTTGACCAAAGACATTAAATTGCTATAAAAGAACCGAAAGGCATGATCATTTAATTGAATATATTTGTGCTTAAGTAATTACATTAAATTGTAGGATTGGTGGTGCATTTAGTTGTTAACTAAGAGAAAATGTAGATGATGAGCGCCTCAGGAATAAAACCTTTTCTTTGTGAGACCATCGATAAGTCTTTGATGAGGTCAGAATGGGAAAAGTGGTATCGCTCATTTGTTCTTTATTTGGAGTCTGAAGAAATTATCGATTCAGTTAAAAAGAAAAATAAGCTTTTGCATATTGGAGGACCGCAGTTGCAAGAGGTAATTTTTAATATCCCTGGAGCATTGGTGAATTGTGCTACTACTGAGGACGATATTGCTTCTGAAGATGTATTCAAGGTGTTAGTAAAAAAGCTTAACGAATATTTTTCTCCAAAGAGAAATTCGACGTTTGAAAGACATTTGTTCAGAACTTTGAAGTCGGATGATGGGGAGAATTTCAATAAGTTTCTTTTGCGGCTACGCAATCAGGCAGCTTAATGCTCTTTTGGTGAAACAAAGCAAGAGATTTGTGAAATAAATATAAAAGGTAAAGTTATAGACGCATGGGCTTCTAGAGATTTAAAGAAACGATTATTAGAAAAGGAACACTCTTTAAAAGAAGTGTTAGAGATGTGCCAAGTACATGAACAGATTGCAAGCCAGACAGAGTAGATGGCTATAATTCCGTCGTCAAGTGGGATTAACAGCATCCACCCTGCTCATAAACGAAATGGTCCAAACGAAGATAGAGAATGTCAGAGATGTGGACGAATGGGTCATTTATCAAATAGTGTTTACTGTCCAGCTAAAAATGGCAAATGCAATAGTTGTGGACGTTTAGGTCATTTTGCTAAGAAATGTAAGACGAAGTCCGACAAGCGGAAAAACACTTTTGATGATGGGTTTGTCCATAAGAAAACAAGATTTAGGCCATCGAATATAAGGTTTGTAGAAAAAGGAAAATCAAGCGATGACCATGATGAGCACTACTGTTTCCAAGTCGCGGAAGATTTCGTCGAATCTTAAAGTGCGAATATAATGTGTTTCATAGGAAATTGCAAACTTTTAATGCTCATCGACTCAGGATCACGGTTCAATCTAATAGGAGAAGAAGACTGGGAAAAGTTGCGCCAAACATCAGCATTGATTAACGTTCGAACAGAATCGGAAAATCGGTTCAGGGCATACGCAGCTAAGGAGATGCTTGAGGTTAGAACTGTTTTGAGGCCCCTATTAGCGTTGACTGCCGCAATGAGTCGCTGGCATCATTCTATGTTATTAAGAACGGCAAACAATCTCTCCTGGGCCGTGATACCGCACTTAAATTAAAAGTATTCAAATTAGGAGTTGACATAAACCATTTAGAAGACAATCGTGTTTTTCCGAAGATAAAAGGGATACGGGTACAATTAACTATAGATAAAGCATTTAAGCCGGTGCAGCAACCATTGCGCCGGATTCCGTCAGCTTTGGAAGAAAAGGTGGAAAATAAACTAAAAGACGCACTGGAAAAGGAAATTATCGATCCTGTTTACGGTCCAAGTTCATAGATCTCTCCTATAGTGTTAGTCTTTAAGGAGGACGGAGATATTCGTTTGTGTGTAGATATGCGCCGAGCAAATGCAGCCATCTTGAGAGAAAATTATCCACTTCCTACATTTGACACTCTTATAACCAAACTGAAAGGTGCTCAGTTTTTATCACGTCTAGACCTTAAGAATGCATATCATCAACTAGAGCTGACTGAAGATAGTCGAGAAATAACAACATTCATTACCCATAAGGGATTGTCTCGGTATAAACGATTATTATTTGGAGTAAATTCAGCTCCCGAGATATTCCAAAAGACAATGGAAAATATCTTGGCTCCCTGTCAAAATGCACTCAATTATTTGGATGATATAATTGTTTTTGGAGTCACTGAGGAGGAACATGACAGAGAATTAAGGTTAGTGTTGAAAATTTTTAAAGATATGAATGTTTCCCTCAACAGGGACAAGTGCAGTTTCAAAGTTGATGAATTGAAGTTCTTGGGCCATGTTTTAACTACGGCTGGAATTAGTGCAGACCCCAACAAAGTTAAAACGATCTTGGAATTTCGGTCTCCAAACACAAAAGAAGAAACAAGAAGTTTTTTGGGTCTTGTCACTTATTTAGGAAAGTTTATTCCAGATTTGGCAGATACAACTGAACCGTTATGGAAGCTTATCAAAAAAGACATTCGATTTATCTGGGGTGAGAAAGAGGAATATGCGTTCAAGCGTTTAAAACAGTCATTAGCGAAAATACCGATTCTGTCTTATTTTAACCCCAAGAATCGTACTCGTTCAGTTGCTGATGCAAGCCCTGTTGCTTTAGGAGCAGTTCTTTGCAAGATTGAGGATACGGATTCTTTCGACAGGCATTGTGAGTACAATGTATGTACACTGATAGAAAATGTGGTACCACGTGCACTTACAATAAGTGAAGTTGTCAAAGAAAACGCAAATGATCAAGAGATTATGGAAGCGTTAGAAAATATAAAGAAAGACGATTGGACAGCCAGTAGTAAAAATAAGTTGTTTCCATTTCGATTTGAACTTTGTACTTTGGGAAACACTTTACTTTGTGGCTCGAGGCTTGTCATACCAGAATCACTACAATCTAGAAATTACATCTTCAGAAATAATTGGTATTTTGGAAGAAATTTTCTGTAGATTGGGATATCCTAAATCTATAAAAGCAGATAATGGTCGACAATTTGTGAGTAGTGAATTTAAGAGCTTTTGTGACAAGAACAACATTGATCTGATAACATCACCTCCTTACTGGCCACAGGCCAATGGCGAAGTTGAAAATATGAATAAATCTATTTTGAAGCGACTGCAAATAGCTCATGGCAAAGGGGCGGACTACAGAAAATAAGTACAGACATTTACTCCTATGTACAACGTGACACCACATGGCACAACGGATTCGGAGGCTAGAGATTAAGACAAGATTAACAAACAAAAAGGAAAGGAGAGAGGAGATAGAGTTCGTGGTGCAAAGGAAGCGGATATTTTCATTGGCGATAAAGTCTTACTTCGTAATTTAATTCCCCAAAAAAACTTACAACAGTTTTCGATTCAACTGAATTCAAGGTGATGGAACGGAATCGAAACGAAGTAGTACTACAAGGAGATGATGGCAGAACTTTTAGGCAAAATTTAAACCATGTAAAGAAAATACCAGTGCTGAATCAGACTGAAATCAAAACAACAAATAATGAAGATATTTTGGAGCAGTCAAGCAATGAATCCAACAATGATGTTGAAGAGACCACCGAACCGAGAAATTCGGGGTTGAAGCTGAAGCTTAAAAATATAGGAGGGATGTGGCGACCTTGTCAGTAGGAGATACACTGTATCATATTGATTAAAGTTGCAAAGTATTTAATTGTTATTGAGATTGTTATTGAAGAAATAATAAATAAGTTTTAGTTTTGTTTTGATTATCGAATAGTTGTGTTGTGTTATTTAGAATCGGAAAATACAGGTTATTACACCAGTCAATTGAACAAAATTTAAAACGTAATCCTAAGGCCTTTTCGAGATTTGTAATTGATAAGCGAAACAGTGTTGGTTTTCCTGATCGCATGCAATATAATGGAGTTTCATCAACAAATTCAAATGAAATTGTTGAAATGTTTGCTAGTCATTTTCAAAAAATTTATAGTTCGTCTAACTCGTTTTCAAGTTTTCCATGTAATTTAGCACCCATAACAGATTGTTGTTCCATGTTTGTTGAATTTGATGAAGTTTTTACTGCGCTTAAAGAGCTTAAGCCTACAATTTTTCCAGATTTGCTTGGGATTTACCCAATTGTTTTAACATGCGCTTCCGTCTTAAGTCTGCCTTTACAAATAATTTTTAATAAATCCCTTTCAACAGGAACTTATTTAGATGAATGGAAGACTTCATGTATAATTCCTCTATTCAAATCTGGAATAAAGGATTTAGTAATTAATTATAGGCATATTTGGCATATGCCAGTAGTGCCCAAACTTTTGGACAAACTTATGCACCAAAAAATTGTTTACATAATTGGTAATTCTATCTATTTCTAAATTTCAACACGGGTTTTATAAAGGTCGATCAACGTGCACAAATTTAGTTGAGTTTACCCATTTTTGTTCATCTGGGGCCCTACTCTGTAATGCGTTTCGAAAGCAAATATTTTCGAAAACGAATATTTTGTACTCTCTATTTCTAATGCGGATAAGAAATCTAGTACTTACGGAATGACAAATCCGCATTCGGATTTTTCGTACCTGACAATGCGTTTCCGAATGTCATTAGCGTTCGAAAACGGAAATTTTCTTTCTACAACAAGAGAGGTAACGAATTGCAATTCGAAGGTCGTTTTTAAAGGACACAAAAGTAAAATTTTGTTAAGTTGTGTGAAATGGATAAAATAAAAGTAAGGAAATAATAATTTTATTCAAAATTTAAGCAAATAAATCCCATTACAGGGAATCATCAGCGAAAAATGTGCATACCAAACAAAAGCAATTTGAAATCGTGGTGGAATTCGTATGACTTGAAGGAAAAAAGTACATATACCTTAGCAAAAGACAAATTTCAACACAAAAAACCAAATAACTATGAAAAAAATCAGCTTAAACTTTCTAAGCTGAAATTAAAAAGAGAGATGTGGCAATTGCAAAGCAGTGAAGTGTAAAAAAAAGTCATTAATATAATTTTCAAGTGATAATAATGACTGAATTTTAATTTTAATTTTTTCCTCGTCTTTGTGATTTGTTTTGATTTTTTTTTGTATTTTTGCTTTGACAAATCTCATAAGAAATACTTCGAGACTCGGAAAATCTATTCGATAAATAGAAAAAGTACTAGATGATTGTTTTATTCGATTCGAACATTTTACAGAGCACGAATTCATAAACGAATCGAATATCAGATTCGAATCGGATTGGCTTTCGAAACGCATAACAGAGTAGGGCCCCTGTTATGGAATCCGGTGCACAGGTTGATGTGTGCTACACAGATTTTGTGAAAGCGTTTAGCAGAACTAACTTGAATATTTTGTTGACAAAACTTAAAGCTTATGGTTTTGATGGCTCAGTTTTAAAATGGTTTGAATCTTATTTATTAGGAAGAAAACAGATTGTCTACATAGGCAACTATCGTTCTAAGGAAATCTTAGCTTTGTCGGGTGTACCAGAAGGAAGCCATTTGGGTCCTTCTTTGTTTTTCATCATCAGGTCCTCTAACCCCGTACGGGGCATAGGGCGTCAACAAAACGTTTCCATCCTTCTCGATCTGCAGCTAGATACCTTAACTGTGGCCACGTCTTTCTCTGGGAGTTAGCTTCCGAAAGCACTGTAGATTTCCATGTTGTTCTTGGTCTTCCAACCCGCCGTGACCCATGTGGATTCCATTCAAAGGACTGCTTCGCAATATCATCGTTTGGTTTCCTCAGTGTGTGACCAATCCATTGCCATTTGCGCTTTCTGATGTCGATGTCCAAGCGCCTCTGACCTGTCCTACGCCACAATTCCTGGTTAGATATTGTTTGTGGCCAGCGAATTTTGAGGATGTGACGCAGACAGCGATTCACAAAAGCCTGTGATTTTCTCGAGATGGTGGCCGAGACTTTCCATGTTTCACAAGCATATAATAGCACGGATTTCACATTGGATTCGAAGAATCTCAGTTTAGTGCGTAAGGAGACTTGACTGGATTTCCAAATTTGAGACAGAGCACCAAAGGCAACGCGAGCTTTATTTATTCTGCTTTTTACGTCCAGATCCGTACCACCATTTGCTGATACAATACTTCCGAGGTAATTAAATTGTTCGACCTCTTCAACAGGCGTGTCATGCAGAATAATACGATGTTGTGTTGGGGGGCCTGTTAGCATTATTTTTGTCTTTTTGCTATTTATTTTAAGACCGCACGATTCTCCTTTCACCCGTAAAGTTTGACACATCTCGTTCAGCCCACTGATGTTATTTGCCATGAGACATATATCGTCGGCATAGTCTAAATGGCTAAGCCTTTCAAACGTTCTCCATTGAATACCTTGCCTCTCAGTTGTACCGACGCTGGCCGTCAGAACATCATCTATCGCCAGCAGAAAAAGAATTGGCGATAAAACATCCCCTTGTCTCACACCCTGCCGCACTTCGAAAGAGTCGGATAGCTGCCCATTATGCAACACGAAACACCTTGCATTGATGTAGGACTCCTTTATAATGGCAACAATTTTTGGCGGAATTCCTCTCCCAAGAAGTGATCTCCATATACATTCTCGGTTAACTCGGTCAAAGGCCTTCTCAAAATCTACAAACATGAGGTTTAGCGGTGTTTGAAATTCTGCAGTCTGCTCGAGAACAATGCGTAAGGTGTTGATATGGTCAACGCACGACCGACCGCTGCGGAAGCCAGCCTGATTCCTCTTGAGTGTAGTCTCAATTCTAGCCTTTATCCGTTCGAGGATTAAAGTTGCCATTAGCTTTTATTGTACATTAATGATCTTGTAAGTGTTTTTCGTAATTGTCATGTTCTTATATTTGCTGATGACATACAAATTTTCAAAGAAATAAAATCTATTAACGATTGTTTTTCCTTTCAAAATGAACTTAATAGATTTCATGATTGGTGTATTACTAATGACCTTGTTCTTAATTATTACAAATGTGCTGTAATGACTTATAATCGCATTTTGCATCCAATTTTGTCGGATTATTTAATGAATGACATAAAACTATTAAGGGTATTTGAAACAAAAGATCTTGGTGTAGTTTTTGATTCCAAACTTTGTTTTGAGCGCCATGTTGACTGCATAGTGCATAGTTTCAAAAGCTAATTCCCTTTTAGGATTTATTAAAAGAAATTCCTCTGATTTTAAGGATCCTTATACGGTGAAGTCTCTTTATTGTTCCTTAGTCCGACCGGTCCTTGAGTATTGCAGCATTGTTTGGTTTCCTACTACAGTAAAAAACGTTAACAGAATTGAAAGAGTGCAGAAATGTTTTTTGAGATTTGCTTTGAGAAATTTTGTTTTACCTGTTAATGTCTCTTTAAACTATACTTCTAAATGTTTGTTGTTGGGTTTTGAAACTCTTGAAAAGCGAAGGAAGGTTTTTAGTGTTATTTGTATACGTGATATTTTATGTTTTTCAATCAAATGTGATAATTTACTTTTTTTAGTGAATGTTTATGCACCGTCAAGATCATTAAGATCAAGACAATTGTTGTATGCGGAGCGCCACTCTACCTTGTATGGTCAGCGGGAGCCTATTTGTCGTAGTATCAATCTGTTTAATATTGCCAATGAAGATGTTGATATATTTTGCATGTCCAGAGAAACTTTAAAAAATTCTCTCAAATATGTTGATTTTTAACTTAATTATTTATTTCTGCTTCTGCTTATATGTACATATGTACATTATATTTATAATTTATTTTACTTTGTTCTAGTTTTTTTTTCAAATCTGTTGATATTTTCATATCGTAGATTAATAAATAAATAAAGAGGCATCAGTCTTCTAAACATCGCATATAAGATCCTTTTTGCCGTGAACAACCTAACAGGTCGATATCAGTTAGGCTTCAGATCAAGAAAGCCCACCATTGACCAAATATTCGCATTCCGACAGTTGGCAGTATGGCTTTCGTTGCAATAGATCCACTGGTGATCTCATGGTTTATCTCACTGAACAGTGGAACAAATCTTTACATCGTTTTGGAGAAAGTAAGATAATTGCACTTCTTGATATTTCAAAGGCATTTGATAGAGTTTGGCACCAAGCTCTCTTATCGAAAATGCGTGCATTTGGTATTGATGAATCCCTTCTTTGTTGGGTTAGAAATTACCTTTCGGAGCGTTCAATTCAAGTAGTATTGGAAGGGTTCAAATTTGATATTCACAAAATAAACGCTGGTGTGCCCCAGGGCTCCTTTTTGTCTCCGACACTTTTCCTTATGTTTATAAATAATCTTTTGTCTGAATCTTCTAACCCACTTAATTGTTTCGCTGATGACAGTACCCTCAGCTTTTCATATTCGTTTTTAGATTCTCATTCTTGTGCTTCGGATGTGGACTACCAACGGCAGCGTACGATAAGCTCATTAAATTCTGATCTTGACAGCATTGCCCAATGGGGAATCAAAAACCGTGTAGAATTTAATGCTTCGAAAACTCAATGCTGTCTACTGTCACAAAAGCGTAATCCTCCCCTAATGCCACTATCTATGAGTGATACTTGCATCGAGGAGACTGTACAGCTTTCAGTGCTAGGTATGTGCCTTACAAACCACTTGTTGTTTGTTTGTTCCCATATCTGGGCAGGTGCTCCAATAACACACTTGAGTCTCTTGGACAGAATTCAAAAAAGAGCTCTGAAATTGATATGTGACCGTTGTTTAACTAAAACTTTTGTATCTCTTGAGCACCGCCGTAAGGTTTCATGTCTGTCATTATTTTATCGCTATTTTCATAAAAAATGTTCTAGTGAAATAGCCAGTTGCATTCCTCCCCTCAAACAATTTAACCGTAATACCCGTTCTTTTAGGAAAGCCCATCAGTTTACCATTGAGCCCAATTTCGGACGCACAGTAAAGTACAGAGATTCTTTTTTTAGTCGCACTACACGAATGTGGAATGCTTTACCAGACTCAATATTTCCCACTCATTACAATGTGCAGCCATTCAAAACCAATGTGCATCGGTATCTCCTTTCCCATCCTATCCTCCCTTCCTAATTGCTCGCACTGTGTATAATCATTATAACGGTATTCATATCCCCTTGAGTGCGCGCACAATATAAAAAAAAATCTTGGAAAAAACCCACAAACTTCAAGTTTTGGCATCACTGTTGAACTTTTCTATTTGTGCAGAATAACGCTTCATCAAAGTCGGAAAAGATCTTACCGATGCTTTTGATGTCAAAAAAGGTTTTAGACAAGGCTTACACTGTCATGCGACTTCTTCATCGTCGTTCTGGAAAGAATTGTGCAAAACCCAATCGTTCATGCCGATAATATTAATACCGGTTCTTCTTTGGACTTAGAAGGCAATTAAGTAGTAAGTAAAGTCCTCTCTCGAGCAACTAAGAACTTAATACGTATGTATATGGTTCTGAGGCTTGGACTGGCTGGCAAGATGAAAACGTCTTAGGATGTTTCCAGAGAAAAATTCTCCAAGTGATTGTTGCTTCCATCTGATTAACAGTACAACGACTTAAATCTTCGAATCCAATGCCGAGGGACGGAGTGGCGCATTGGAGGAAGACCGCGAATCAGGTGGCGCACGCAGGTGGAAGAGCACCTCAACCATCAAGACCTGAGAAACTGGAGACAGTTAGTTAAGCATCGAGCTGGCTGGAGACGCATGTTGGTTGAGACCGAGGTCCATTCCGGACTGTATCGCCACCTTAAGTAAGTACAACTATGACCAAAATAACATAGGTCAGAAAAAAACAATGTTGTTTGTGTCTGTGTATAAAATCCACATTTGACCCGCTGGATAGCCGAGAGGTGAACTAACGGCGAACGTTGGATCTTTTAGATTTAGAGAGTTTACACCTGAGCTATCTTCTCAGGGAGAAGGAGCAAATAATGCGATATCGCTCTGAAGAAAAAACCTCAAGGATCTCAGTTATGCGCAGGCCTCAAAAACCGGCCATGAAAGAGAAACACGATTGTGTTAAAAACACAAGTAATTGCATCGGATTAACGGATGATAATGTTGATGAACCACCACCCCCCACCCCGCCAGCAAACGAAAAAAAAAATGCAATGGGATATATCAGGCAATAGAAAGATAGTAGGATGTTATTTCTATTTAGGGACGTTTTAACTTGATAGGAAGAATCATTTATTGTGATGTGGATTTGATGTCAGATTAAAAATTAGGCAAAGAGTTTTAAGCTATCGCGATGTCAACGAAAGAGTGACACTCCGTATAAAGGACAAATTCCATCACTAGAGCCTTATCAGCGGGCATGCCCCTAAGAAAGAGATGGATGACTGTACCAAGGAAGAATTTTACGAATTCCTTGTAAAACTTATGAAAAATGCCCCAAAAACGATGTTAAGATTTTAATGCTAAAACTGGTAAGGAAGCCATATTTGCTAGGGCATCAGAAGACAAAGCATACACATCACGTCTCCTAGATTTCCCCGACCTAGATATACGCAAGGGCATCTGGTGTTTCCTAATGTTGCTATCGAGAGACAAAATGAAGCCCTGGGGGCACCATCATTTATTTTAAGAATTTCAGACTTGAAATCATCTAATACAACTGATATTGAAAGGTTAGAAAGGAAGTTTCTAATGCAACGATGAAGATATACATCAATACCAAAACATTTCTTTTGCACATCCATTCGGAAAATAACCTGTAGCATAGGAAAGATGAAGAAGCTTACGCAGTGGTTTTGCAGCTTTGAAGAACATATCTTCAGAACAATAGGGGGGATACTATTCGGGCCAGCAGATTTGTGTATGTCAAGGTCTTTCAGTACTCTGGCAACTGCAAGTGTATGAAAGAAAAATTCTTCCCATAAAATCGTTTACACTCTCAAGTACAGCAGGACTCATGACACTTTTTGGTAGCGTCGAATTGACAGCAAACTGTGCTGCAAGCAAATTGGCTTTATCAATCGAGGAGTTTCATTGTGAACGAGAGTTGGAATCGAGAATGATGTAAACAAAGAGCAACTAGTTATCATTAATTATCCTAATATTTATGAATAAATGTAAACAAAAAGGGAAAGTTTAACCTTTCTTCTTCTTAAAAGAATAAAATTATTTAATAAAAATGATTATTTCATATGCTTATAGAGGGATCATTGCATCAGAATGAGAAGAAAACAAATTATTTGTATTATTTTGTCCAGGCAATATTCGCATATTTTTCGATAGTTTTACAAACAGTCCTAACAAGAAAGTGTTTAAATATTTAGCTTAGTTACTTTATAAAACCTGCAAGGTAAAAATGCATTTTTAAATCTTTTTAGTTGTTGCAATGAATCTTATTCGTCAGGTGGTGTTGCAGTTTACATTGATGAAAATTTCGTTATACAATGTTATGTTTATATAGATTGCACGCGTTTAGTAAAAGTTTGTTTAAAGAGGAACTCAGTCAAATTCTTTGTATAAATAAAACTTGTAATTTAATTTTAATTGGAGATATTAATATTGATATCTTAAACTTATCCGACAAAGACATTGATAATTATTTGTTTCTTATGGCTTCTAATGGTCTAAAGGGAATTATTAATGACCCAACTCGCGTTACTGAATCTTCAAGTACTTGCATTGACCACATTTTTACTCGTTTAAAAGTCAGCAATAAATCAAAATTTTTTGGAAGTGTTCTTCACCTAAATATTACTGATCATAAATCGATCATTTTATTTAATGAGTTACAAAATAATCTGAATTCTACTTCAGTAACACAAAGAAATGAGCATTATACCACCGATTACATATTATTGCAGAATGTTTTGAAGCATGAATTTTGGGATCAGGTTTATTGGGAAACGGACCCATCAACTTCGTTTGCTATTTTTATCTCAATCTTGCAAAAACATATAGAGTCATGTACTTCTGTGTCGATAAAAAATTCTAATAAAAAAAAATTTCTAAAGCCTTGGATGAATAAGAGTCTCCTTAAGCAGATTTAAAAAAAAAGAACACAATTAGTATTAAGCTAAAAAAAACATCCAAATAATGTAAAGCTAAAAAAGTATTACCTCTCACTTTGTAAAGCTGTTAGTACAAATGTGGAATTGACTCGCGAAAAGTATTATTGTAACTTATTTGAAAAATCAAAAGGCAATATAAAAGAAGAATGGAAGGCTGTTGACAGCATTTTAGGTAAAACAAAAAAGCCAAACGTAATAGAAACGATTGTAGTTAATAATGTTCCTCTAACTGATGTTAACTGTATATCAAATAAATTTAATGAATATTTTACTGAAATATCTGAAATATTGAAGCCATCTAGTAATACCGGTGATCATTGTGATTGTTATAATCAACATTGTCTAGATGCTGAATTTATACAATCAAGTAGCTTTGCTTTTAATTCGATAACCTCTTTTGAAAACCTACAAAACAATTTTATCTTTAAAAAATAAAAATTCTTGCACTTCAGATGGAATATCTAGTAACGTACTTAAAAAAATTGCATTCTATGTTTCAGATGTTTTGAGTTACATATTTAACTTAAGTGTTGAACAGGGCTGTTTTCCTGAACAATTTAAATGCGCTGAAGTTATTCCCCTCTTTAAAAAGGGTGATAAGAAAAATATGGTTAACTACCGACCTATTTTTATTATTCCCACTTTTTCAAAAATTTTTGAAAAACTTATGATTAATAGAATTACTTCTTTCCTAAATAAAAATAGATTTTTTAGTGAAAATCAATTTGGTTTTCGTTCAGGAAAATCAACCGAAGATGCAATTCTTAGGCTATGCAGTCAGCTTTATGGCAGTTTGAATAATATAATAAATCTACAATGGCTCTCTTCATTGATATGACAAAAGCATTTGATATGGTTGACCACGATTTACTTTTAGGTAAGTTGTATAATGCAGGATTTAGGGGAGTAATTTTTCAGTGGTTAAAATCATACTTGAAGGGAAGAGTTCAAAAAGTTATTATCAACGGTACACAAAGTGAAGCTCGTTTTTTAAAAAATGGAGTACCACAGGGATCTGTACTCGGCCCTTTATTTTTCCTACTATATATTAACTCAATTTTTAAGCTTCGATTAAATGGCATTTCGACGGCATTTGCTGACGATATATCATTTACCTACCAATCTAATTCGGATTTTAATTGTGTTTTACTAATTGAAGAAGATCTCGAAGTTCTAAGAACTTGGTTTTCTAACCATAAGTTAATAATTAGTGAAAAAACTAAATTCATGACTTTTAAAACATCTGGCCATCGAGTCTGTAATTATAATATATTTTTTCATGCTTCGAGTTGTAGGCAATTTAGCTTTCCAATTCACAATTGTGGTAAACCTAATTTCCAACATAAATATTCTTGTTCCGATTCTTGTTTCAAAATTGATTCTGTGAATAATTTTAAATATTTAGGTGTAACAATTGATTCTAACCTTAATTGGAAAGATCATAGTTACAACATCAAGAATCATTTGATGCTCATAACGCGAAAAATGTATCTTTTAAGACCATTCTGCTCTAAAAAGGTTCTAACTTCAATATATTATGGTCTTGCGCACTCTAAACTACAATATGGGTTATCTAGCTGGGGTGGTTCCTATGCAAATACTTTTAGACCGTTATTGATTGCCCAAAAATATCTTATTAGAATTATTTGCAACAAAAATCGTTATACTGAAAGTTGGCCTTTATACAAGGAATTGCGAATTCTACCTATGAGACATCGGTATATTTTTAAAGTACTTAAAGAATTTTTCAAGCAAAGCGGTAATATTCCTAGTAGAAACTCGCAGTGATATAATCTAAGAATAAACAACATGCACCTTGTCAATGAACCCACTGCCCACAAGACTCATTTCTCTAACTTTTATACTGCCGCAGCACCAAAGTCATTTAATAAATTACCTTTTTCTATCAGAACAATTCAAAACTTAAACTCTTTCTTAAAAAAAGTAAAAGACTGGCTTTTTACAATTGATTTAAATTCTATTGATAACTATTATTGAATTTTGTATCATAGTTTTATAATCATAAAAAAATTACCATTTTGTTATTTTTTTCTGAATTTTTATGATGAATTATTTAGTACCTATGATTGTATGTATGTATGTATATACCTACTCTTTTTATATTTTTTTTTTTTTCCAATTCATTTTTATTAATTCAATCTTAAATCTATCTTAAAGCTAGACAAAAATTCATAAAACTAGCCTAATTAACCATAACTTACAACTAACTTACTGGTCCCATACGGACACTCTAAGTTAAACAATAATACTTAATGCTAATGCCTTTCGGCCCTAAGATCTATTTAACTTCATTTCATTTTATTTATTTTTGTATTCATTAGAAAATTTAGAAAAAAACTAATGTCAATATCCTTTTTTTTATTTTTACTTAAAAACTACTTAAAATAAGGTCCTTAATATAAAACTTAAATCTAACTAAAACTACCTATTCTACCTATAACCTACTTAAAACTAGAACAACCACAGCAGCAAATCTAACTATCTAACGTTTTTTGTTTTTCATATTTTGTCTTTTTTTTTTTTTTTTCCATGTTTTTTTTTATTTTATTTTTTTTTGTATTTTTTTGTATTTTTCTTTTTTGTATTTTTTGTATTTTTTTGTGTACGTTTTTTTTTTTTTTTTTTTTTTTTTTTTATATATCAGTTATACTATCTTTAAAATATTTATTGATTTACTTAACTCAATGAACCATTGTTTTATTATTTGTATTGCTGATTGTCACCCCACAACAGTTTCTAATTATTGTAAAATTAAATCACAATGTATCATTCAATACTAACTTTCAAGTTAAAGAATGATAGCTATTATTTATTCCTTTTTTACACTTGCTATTGTACTAGTTTTAAGTTGGAAATGAAAAAATGAATGAATAAAACATTTTTCTAATTCTAATTCTAAATGCAGGGATTCCTAATGAGACGTTGTTATTCAAATACAAACTCAACAGTCAATAGATTTTGGACACAATCTAAACAGTAATTAAAGGACAGAAATACTTACCCATGTTTATTTCCAATTGATGTAAATGTTACTTCTAAATTGCAACAGGTTGTTTTATGTTATGATTCTTTAAAAAGAAAACGTATTAAATTCAATCAAAAGCAAAAAGTCAAAACCATAAAACTTACTTTATTCGTGCATAAGAATTGAATCTTCTGGGTTTTCTTTCAGAATTTGTAAAAATTCGATCCCGAAGGTGTGGTCTACAAAGCGTAAAATTCTTAGGCAATTTCATGATTACTGCTGGTAGGCAGGTATGCACTTGCTATACTGTACTGAACTTTGCTTATTTTTAATTTTCATAAAACTTTAATGCTATTCGTGCATTAACTTGGTTCTTTGATTAGTTGTGAACATGAGAGTGTATTTCTTCCAATATTTTGTTCACTTTTCTTTTAATTTATCCATTAATAGATAAAAAATGTTTTGAAGGTAGATTATGGCTAAAAACAGAATTGAATTTTAACATTGCACAAAATCCCATTTGTCAATAACGTTACAAACTGAAGTTATTAATTATTATGCTATGCACTAATATATTTCTATGATCGAATGTTTTTAGCTATAGTTATGAAAGTTTAAAAGATGTAACTTAAACTTTAACTTTTCAAATTGATATTTGATTAGGTTTGAAAAATGAGAATGCCAATTAAGAATTAAATTAATTTAAATTAATTGACAGCCCAATGAAATGCTTTAAAAAACGCTGGAGCAATGCATTCAGCACGTCATTAAAAATATGTGCTCCTAACTTTGCTGAATACTTTTTAAGGCAGTATCTAGATGAGCTACATAAAGTATTCAATTCACTGGGATATATTGATTATATGAAGACATGGAGTTCAGATCGAGTCGAAATTGAAAGTTCAATTTAGGTCGTGCAAATGTAGCGACCAGCAGCCACCACAACCAGAGGGCACATATACCACATCGAAGAAATTCAAAATATTCTTAATGTTTGATAGTGAGATATAGTTGCTTCTACCACAGTATGGTCAGTTTATTAAAACAAATTTTAATTATATGTGGTTTAAATTCACTGTTTAAAGGCGCATCATTCATACCTGATGTATTTATCGCAGCTCAAGTCTGAATAGTAATTCGACTTCCAAGGAATTTGATGTGCTGTCTGACTCTATCCAGAGAGAGTTATTGTACCCCATTTTCCGCAAAGTGACGGGAAATTTTAATATACATAATTTTTCGTGGCCGAATGAAGATATGTCGAGATTTTTAATGAGATAATCAACCTGGCTCAAATAATTGACAAGTTAACTAGGATTCCTGACGTTTCAGGTCAATCGGCCAACATTCTAGACTTTTTCCTTAACTCTAATCCTAATAAATATATAATCGGAGATTTATCGCTCAAAGGCACATCAGACCATTGTGTCATAGTTGCAGATTTCTCATTCAACAAAAAGTTCAGAGTAGTTAACCAAGATCCATTCTTCTTTTAATTGTATACGTATTTCAATCCAGGATACTATACTGTTGTCGGTAGGATCCGTGTCGTTTTATTTTCATGGCATGATCTTGATCTAGATCCGTAGAAATTAGAACGTGGCTATTGTATGTTTGTTTATTTTTGTCTTATGTTTGTTTATTGTTCATGTAGACACTATCTTTTTTCTTTACACTAGTGAACACTTATTTTTGGATCTTTAAAATATATCCAGATACAGAGTAGGAAGCGAAGTTGTTGTTGTATTACGTGTTAAAAGATGATCCCGATTCATACATAGATAATATGACGCGGCTAATGACTATCTAGAACAGAAAATGTTTTCACATTTCAAAACCATCTGTTTTTCGATATTCGCACAATTGACAACGTAACAATAAAAACGAATATGCATTATATATTAACACTTTAAGAACATAGAGGGCGTTAAGAATAGTAGTAATGTGGCGACACTGTAGCGATGGTGGCACCTCTACCTGTTTATAAAAAAGTTAAAATAGAAAATTCCAGAACAGAACAATTTTTGATTTTAAGTGTACAAAAACAAACTGCCAAAAGTGAGCAGATACAATTTGAATATTCTTAACATTCTTCTTTTTATTCCTTTTGAGTTCGGTCTGGTTCTTTCTTATATCCCTCCGCACAGTTTCTTAAATTTAAAATTAATATAGTTTTAGCTTAATCATTGAATTATTAGTATTATTCTTTTTTTTTAAATTGTTAAACTAAACATCAGTGTTTCTTGTTTCATTTCTTTACTTCACTTGTTTTTGTGGTGAATTTCGCATTTGTTTAGTTGGTGTCAATAAAAGACACCACATTGGTGACCCCGACGTGATTCAACTGAGTTCCAACCATCACAAAAACAATAACCATCAACCAACCATCACAAAACAATAACAGCAAACACAACAATAAAAAAATAACCAGAACACGTAAGTCATTTTATCTTTCCCATATTTTAAAATGATTGCCCGAACGCCAACAAAAGATTTGGAGTCAGAAGGAACGGCTGAAGAAGACAAGACCCCGTCCGGTGAAAACTTAAATCAAAGCCTACTTGACTTAGACAGTGATCCATTCCTTAATAACTTCAACCACGCATCTTCTGGTAGTGGTCCTTTGCATCCTCCGTTGTCTGGTGCCACATATAACGGATCTCGTCAAAACTCCGACCCTAAACCAATAATACCGTCTGGTGCAATGCTTATGCCTCAATACCACAACCACGTGCAGCAAGAGTATGTGTACGCCGTCAATATGCATCTTCCGCAATTTTCGCCGGAGACCCCAGAACTTTGGTTCGCCATAGCAGAAGCTGACTTCACGGCAAACCGAATAAGCAGCGACGCTCAAAAATATAATCAGCTCCTTAAAGCCTTACCACTGCATATCGCCAGCCAGCTGATCGATATTGTAAACAACACTCCAGCGCACGAAAAGTACAAGACACTCAAAACTGCAATCCTCGAGCGTTTCTCTGAATCAGGCCAAAAACAAATACAAAAGCTACTCCGAGAGAAGGTCCTCAGCAACAAAAAAACTTCTCAGCTTCTCAGAGAAATGCGAGAGTTGGCAAAAAATGCAGTGAGTGATGAAGTGCTACATCAACTTTGGACAGAACGGCTCAGCGAACGACAAAACACGCAGCAAGGTCAGTACGCGCAGAGAAGTCGTTCGAGAGGCAGGTCCACTACACCCAACCGCAATGGTATTTGCTACTACCACAACAGGTGGGGTAACGAGGCTCGACAATGTACTCAGCCATGTAAATATACTCCCAGTTCGTCCAAGCTGGAAAACTAGAAATGCTGTCACTAATTGGAGCAGTTGGTGACAGCATAGCTACTTCACCTTTACACGAAATCCGTCTGCATATCCACAACCACTCAACCCAATGAAAATTCCTCATCGACTCAGGCTCGGTGGTATCCATTATTCCATCCAACTTCCTCAACAATAGACCGGAATAAGAACAGCTCACCCTCTATGCAGCGAATTCAACCCCTATAACCACTTACGGCTGCAAAACACTCAAACTTGACCTAAACCTCAGGAGAAGTTTTTCTTGGCCGTTCATAATTGCGGACATACCAACTGCAATTATTGGCGCCGACTTCTTGAGCCACTTCAACCTGCTCGTCGACCTCAAGAACCAACGGCTGATCGACCGACTCACTTCGTTCTCAGAGGTGAAACACTTGAGACGTCAACTTACAATATTTCAACGATCGACGGATCACTTCCTGAACAATACGCCAAGCTCCTCAAGGAACACGTTGACATCACCAAACCTATCAATAGCCCAAACCTCACCAATGTACAGTACGCTCATCGCATTAAAACAACAGGTCCTCCAGTATCTTCACGTGCTTACAAGCTTGCAGGAGAAAAAGCAGCAGCCGCAAAGACACAAATCTCCGAGATGCTGGAAGAAGGCATCATTAGACCATCAAGAAGTCCTTACGCGAGTCCTATCCATCTCACCAGAAAGAAAAACAATGATTGGCGACTCTGCGGGGACTACAGACAGCTTAACACCAACACCGAAGCCGATAAGTATGCGCCTCCACTTGTGCAAGACCTCTTCCTTCGCCTCCATGAAAACCACTTCTTCACAAAACTGTATCTGGACAGAGCTTACCATCAAGTTCCTATGCATCCAGAAGACATCCACAAAACGGCAATCATCACACCATGGGGTCTTTATGATTATCTGGTGAAGCCATTCGGTCTCAGAAACGCAACTCAAACGTTTCAAAGATTCATGGACTCCATCTTCCGTGACCTCGATTTCGTCTTTGTTTACATTGACGATATACTTGTAATGTCCAAAGACGAAAACCAACACATCGACCACCTCCGGACAGTCTTTGAACGTTTGAAAGCCTCCTCACTGAGCATCAACATCAAAAAGTGCATGTTTGGTCAAGCTGAAATCAACTTCCTGAGCTATAACACCAACGCTCAGGGATATGCACCATCAAGCGATCGAGTAGATGCAATATTGAAATTCAAAAAACCCGAGACAATACAAGAACTTAGACGATTCCTTGGAGTGACAAATTACTACCGACGTTGTATTCCTAATGCTGCACAATCACAACTTCCGCTCAATGCATACCTCCAACGTTCAATAAAAAACGACAAAACAAAGATTCAATGGACTGAGGAGGCAACAAAGGCCTTCGAAGAATGCAAAGAGAAGATAGCAAATGTCACACTCCTCGCTCATCCCACAACAAATTCTGCTTTGACACTCACCACCGATGCATCATCTTCTGCTATTGGAGCCAAACTTGAGCAGAAGTATTGCACATATGACCGTGAGCTGCTAGCCATCTTTGCCGCAATACAATTTTTCCACCACATGTTGGAGTGTCGCACCTTCAAAATCAGAACAGACCACAAACCTCTGATTTATGCTTTCAAACAGAAGCATGATAAAGCACCTGAGCGCAGAATCCGACAACTTGACTACATCTCACAATTTACAACGGATATAGTCTACATAAAGAGTGAAGACAACGTAGTTGCAGACGCTTTGTCTCGGATCAACACTATCAACATGCCAACAATACTTTCTCCACAAACAATTAGGCCTGGAATACGAAAAGATGCTTTACAATGGTCTTGAGAATGCATAGCATGTCAAAGATCTAAAGTACATCGTCACAACAAAGTTCAACCTGACCACATCGTTGTTCCAGACTCCAGATTCAACCATCTTCACATCGATATAATTTTTCTCCCAATGGTCCAAGAGTTCCAGTACTGCCTCACCATGATAGACCGTTTTTCGAGGTGGCCAGTAGCAGTTCCCATCAAGGACATGGCCGCAGATACTGTCGCAACGAATTTATTCACCCACTGGATTGCTCACTATGGTTCTCCTGAACTATTACAACGGATCAAGGATCACAGTTCGGGTCAGCTCTCTTTCAAGCTCTTAGCAATCTCGTTGGAAGCAAGAAAACACGAACAACACCATACCATCCACAATCCAACGGAATGGTCGAGCGAATGCACAGAACATTGAAGGCAGCTTTAATGTGCTCACCAAAACCTTGGATCGACATACTGCCAACAGTCTTACTTGGTTTGAGACATCATTCAAGGAAGACATCCAATCCACTCCAGCAGAAATGCTATATGGAACGTGTTTGAGGATACCTGGTGAATTCTTCGTTTCATCGGATCTACTACCAGACTCTTCAACATTCATACTAAAACACCGCGAGTATATGAGTGGAATTCGACCAACTCCGTCAGCTCATCACACCAAATCAAGAATGTTCATCTTGAAAGATCTGAACACCTGTTCACATGTTTGGTTGCGGTGCGATCATGTCAAAGCGCCACTTGAACCACCGTATCAAGGTCCTTACAAGATCCTCGAGCGAACTTCGGACAGAATCTATAAGATATTCAGCCCTATCGAGGTAACCGTCGGAGCGGAACTTTCTCCGCAACGCATCCTTTTTCGGAGATTAAATTCCGGTTTGAGGTAGCTGTCATCGGAAGAAATTTTACAAACATGAGAGAACGCAATGCGATGGATATAAATTTTAGGCAGAGATGTGCAAATTAACCGATATATCGAAAATGCGATATATTTTCGATAATATTTTATAAAATAAAGACAATAAGCGTTTTAAACCATGAAAAATTGGTGGCAGAACGTAATTTATTGCTTATAAAAAGTAATTTTTTCAACTATAATGCGCTAGCATTTTTAAGACATGTAATTTGATGCAACGATTTTTAAATAAAAACTATCGAATAAAGTCCCCTCCCTATTTCAAACATATGTTTTTGTTTCCATTTGAAAAGTCAAAGAAAAAGAATAAATTAAAAAAAAAAACTTTTGAAACAAGTTTTATTTATTTATTTGACTTTATACAAGCAACAATAATAAGAAATGGATAGTGTTGGTTTATTTTTGGGCGCTGAATCTAATGAGCTAAGGGCGCAAAATAAAGAAAATAGGAGAACATTGCGAAATGAAAGCAATATACGTGAACTAGGTATCTGACGCAGCGTAAGTTAACTTATCTTCGAATCTAATTCTTATCTTCTAATAATTCTACGATTCTCTTCCAGATTCAAGAAAAACTTTCGCCTGAATAAAAATACGTTTGCTTTTGTTTTGGAGCAGATTCAAGACAAATACAAAACAAATCATCGGTCTGATTGTGTCACTCCGGAACATAAATTAGCAGCTTGCCTCAGATTTTTTTCCGAGGGAAACTACGAACATGGTGTTGGAAAAGATTTTCAATGTCCAGTTGGCCAGTCGACTTTTTCCAGTATTTTATTTGCCTAAAAACAAATAGTCCATTATTAATAACACAAGATAACGAAAATAAAGTTAGTTTTTGTATTACTTACATTTTAATTAACTATTTTTTAAAAAAAGAAAGGACTTTCCGCAACAAGAACTTGTCGGACTTCGGAAAATTTGTGTTTGTATCCGTCAAGAATAAAACCAAATAAAGTACTTCATCGCAAAGCATCGCATGCAAATTACATGCGTTGAATTTTGTCGGAGAGAATGTCCGATCAGCTGATCGGACAACTACCTTGAAGCAAAATGTCTCCGATTCGGAGGAAATCGGAGAGAATTCCGCTCCGACGGTTACCTCGATAGGGCCGATTTGTTAATAATCAAGAAATCATGTATCTATAGACCGACTCAAACTTTGCTACATAAGCATAATCGACAGCGAATACACTGAAGATTCACCTGCATCCAGTCAACAATCAACAAGCCAACGAATCCAGACACATCTTTGGGGTTCCACCATGGATCCACCACAACGTACTTACCAACAGAAAAGAACCGTGACATTTCATCATCCAGCTGAAAAGACACTCGGGGGGGAGTGACTGCGGCGACACTGTAGCGATGGTGGCACCTCTACCTGTTCATAAAGAAGTTAAAATAGAAAATTCCAGAACAGAAAATTTTTGATTTTAAGTGTACAAAAACGAACTGCCAAAAGTGAGCAGATACAATTTGAATATTCTTAACATTCTTCTTTTTATTCCTTTTGAGTTCGGTCTGGTTCTTTCTTATATCCCTCCGCACAGTTTCTTAAATTTAAAATTAATATAGTTTTAGCTTAATCATTGAATTATTAGTATTATTCTTTTTTTTTAAATTGTTAAACTAAACATCAGTGTTTCTTGTTTCATTTCTTTACTTCACTTGTTTTTGTGGTGAATTTCGCATTAGTTTAGTTGGTGTCAATAAAAGACACCACAGTAACATAAGGGTAATTACACAATTTTTAAGGGCAATCTCACATGTATTTGTCTCACATAAGCCTTTTTCTTTACATAAAGTAAACAAAGTTTGGTTTTGCTTTGTCATGGCACTAATATTTCAACCTTAGAATTAGTTCATATTAAGAATTAGCAACTGATTATTACTGCAGCGAGGCTGCTGGTGTGGGGATCTATTCCGTTAGGGGAATACGGAAAATGCTATCAATCGTAATAATAAAGGGGCTTTCAATTGGCACGGGGAGATTTTGGCACCCCGTGGCGTCCATTTTGTTTTGGTAACATCTGTCAAATGTTTTGTTTATTATTCAGTTGTTTATGCCAAATCATCATGGCAAGTAACTCGATTGAACACCACGCTCAAATGATAAAACTTTATTATAAAAATGAGTGTTCGTTAACGCAAACGTTGCGCGCATTGCGCCCATTTTACAGTAAATGTGATGGCCCTTCACAGTCGACTCTTCAACGTTTGATGGCCAAATTTGAGACCACCGGTTCAGTAAACAATCAGCCAACACGTTCAAGGAACGCAGGTTCAGCCAAGACCATCGCCGCGGTCCGTAAAAGTGTACAGCAGAACCCGAGGCAGTCTATTCCTCGCCGTGCACAAGAACTCAGTCTTTCGAAGACTTTAACTTGGCGAATTTTGTGTCGGGACTTTGGCCTTCACCCGTACAAAATCGAACTGACCCAGGAGCTGAAAGTTCATGACTATAGACAACGCGCGCCGCCGCCGTTTCTTCGCTGACTGGGCCTCGAATTGTTTGGGAAAGGACCCCAATTTGGGCCGAAAAATCATCTTTAGTGACAAGGCGCATTTTTGGATGAATGGCTGTGTTAACAAGCAAAGTTGCCGTATATGGGACGACACCAACCCACGCAAGGTTCACCAGGTGATAATGCATCCTCAAAAAGTTAACGTTTGGTGTGGATTTTGGGCCGGCGGTGTAATTGTTCCGTACTTCTTGGAGAACGACGAGTGAGGCGGTCAGAGCAGCAAGCGCTACATAACGATGATAACTAATTTCTTGTAGCCCAAATTGAATCATATGGACCTAGACGACATGTGGTTCCAGCAATACGGCGCTACGTGCCACACAGCAAACGCCACGATTGACATTTTCATCATCTACCCACTCTTATTGAAAAACCCTTTATAAGGACTTATGTTTGATTTACATCTATATGCATTTGATTTCTGCTTACGTGTTGCAAGTAATTCCATTATTTTTCTTACATTATTCAGTCACTTTTTTTAATTTCAATACGTTTTTGCTACATAAAGAATTCTAAGTACCTTCTAAATATCATTTTTATACTATTTTTAACCATTTTGACTTTTAAAAACAATATTTTTTGTTGTCTGAAAATATTTACCAAATTATTTTACTATTTTTTAGTTTGCGCAGGTTTTTTGATTAATTTGCTTGAGGCAACGCTGTACTGTCAAAAAGTATAGTACTTTATAATATGAAGTAAAAAGGATTTTAGGATTTGACATTTATCTGTCTCCCTCTACTTTTCTGCATAATGCAGGACTTAACCATTATTCACATGAGCACGACCAACGACCAACGAATGAACGAATATTGGTCGATTTTGACATTTCTTTCACATGATAGTTTTTAATTCGTCGCACAGCCGAACACCATTCACTACCGAAACCAAAACAAGAATAATTTTTTAGGTTAAGTACGCGCAATTATTTTATTCGTTGCGAGAGTGGATAATGTGGAACGCGAATAAAGTTTGACAGTTCGTATCAAGTACAATTTTTTTCGTGACGAATAAATTTGTTTTCTTAAATTTATTAATATATGATATTGAAAAGTAAAAGTATGCATCATAAATCAAATAGAAACTATATTGCTATCGTTTTGTTAAGAATTTGTGTGGAAATATGTCTTCAAACGTATATAAACTCACATTTTGTAATTCATTCGTCGTTCGTTGGTCGCGCTCATGTGAATGCTACTTTACATATGTACATGTTTCATTTATAGAGGATGTGTTCATCTTTAGGAACACGCAAACGAGTTTAGTTTAATTTTTGGGAACACTTCATGGCAGCAAAATTTTAAAAGAGTATGTTTAGTTGAGCTTTTTACATCTATTACTTACCAGCACCTCGAGGAGTTATATAATTATTTCAAAAGAAAAGCAACAAAATCCGACAATTTATATCGACAATCCAATTTTTTTTTTATTTTTGTACTTTTTATTTTATAAAAAATTTACTTACAAGCTAAATTAACAAACTTAATACATTTGTATTTAAACAATTTTCTTAATCTATGATTTGGTTAAAATTACCAGTTGCAAAAATAAGAATAATTAAAATACAAGATATTTCTAAGAATAAAATATAATGCACACGATTTGACAGATTTTTGTATTTTGTTTGTTTTTAATTGTTTCTCAAAATTGTAATATAATGGATCATATTTTAAAATTTATAGTTGAATACAATTTTGTTTTAATTTTATTTACATTTTAAATAATTATAAACAATTTTTATTTTGTAGTTTTGTTTGTTTATTTGTTTTAAATGTTTTTTGTTACAAAGAAATATGAATATATATGTAAGACGTTCTTAAATGAAATAAATAATGATTCAAAATTGATATACATATAATTAAATTGATAAAGTTTTTCGAATTAAATTAATTAATTACTAAGATTTTCATTTACCTATAGTCGAATCAAATCAATTGAAAATTTTGCCAAAAACAAGGTTATACATATATCTACTGTTTAAATAGATTTAAAAGTGTCTACATACTTCTATAATTTGTTGAATAGTAAAATTTTTGATTTAAACTTACGCGACAAATTGGCTTTTCCAATTACCATTCCCTAAACAGTTCAATTCTTTCTATTATTTGTAATAAAATGCATTTGAGAATAATCATAAGTCAGTTAAGATGTTCTACAATAATCTTAGGCATTTTGAAAAGTTTGGAGTAACAAACATATTATAAAACAAACCCCTCGCACATGAAAGACAACAAAGAGGAAGATAAAACCATTTATGTACATACATGCATTGCACAAAGTAAACCATTGATCTCGAAAAAAAAATTTCAATGCTAGATTAGAGTTTGCCAATGTACTTTGGAGCGATGAATCAAAGTTCTGTCGTTTCGGATCAGATAGAAAAAATTATGTGTGGCGTCCACAAAACAAGGAATATGATCAAAAATACACCATGAAGACGGTGAAGCACGTGGTGTAATTATACCATAAATTAAGTTGCAGGCCTTCGCTGATAGGTGTCGTACATCTCCTTCCTCTGTGGCGACATTGTACCGACAACAACGGCCCTAACTTGGAAAAGTTGCAACAAAACGTATTTTATAGCGTGTATGTGTATCTTCTTTTAACTATCTATTTATCTTACTCTAATCGTATCTTCATCTTTCGTACTTTATTATTCTTCTTTTTCTTTTAATCCGTTATTCTTTTAAAATGTCTGTCGCCAATGAATGTGTAACGGCTAAAAGCAAACTAGGAGTTTCTTAATAAATCGTTAAAAATATATAATAATAAATAGATAGTTAAAAGAAGATACACACTATAAAATACGTTTTGTTGCAACTTTTCAAAGTAAGGGGCGTTGTTGTCGGTACAATGTCGCCACACCTCACCTTCCAACTGATTTTAATAAATGGAATGATTTTCTGTTACAGAAAAGAAAATCAACCTGTTGATCCATCAGGAGGTTCGTCCTCCGATTGGCGAACCTGCCATCTTGGGACAGCTGAGAATTTATAATCTCGATTCAATTGTAGACAGCATTAAAATTGTTTAAGAAAATTAAAAGATTGAATTTACATATAGGTGATGGCACCAAGAAATAATTATAACAAAAAGCCATAAAATTCGAACAAAGGGATCATTGTTCTATTGAATCAACTAGATATTTATTGTGTACCTAAATCATCCACTCGGACACCGAAAACACCCCTTTTATATTCAAGTGTTTGAATCGTCTTGGTTACGAAAACAAAGTGTCGCATCATTTTTCTATTCAATAAACAAGTCGCATCGTCTTGCAACACGCACCAACACACACAGCATCAACTTAACCTATAGCAGTATTAAAACCATCCGGAGTTGTCCAGAGGGAGCATACGGTTCAGATCAGTCAAGCGGTTCGTTCGATCGGGCATTCACTAGTTCTAACAAAATTTGTAAAGATATTTTTAAGTTAATAATTTTTTGAATAGTTTTTTTTTTAAAGAAACGAATTAAAATAATTTAATTTATATATATTTCTTTATTTGCATATATGTATATTTACATTTATACTTTAATTGTTCTGCATTCTTACAGATGTATCAATGTGTGGTGCAACGCCATCATCACCACTGTTGTGTACATACATACATTATGCATTTAACGTTGATACACTGACCTACATTTGAACAAACTTTTGAATGGTCAGTTATCACACAATCAATTTTGTTTTGAATAATCTTTTGAATAATCATGTTACCATTGTAAATAGTTGTGCACAAAATGATTTATTAATAGAGCAATGACTGCACCTGAATGTGTCGCGGTGGCTAAAGCTAGCATCACACTACCAGTGAATTCACTGACAACTGGACAGGCTGTGACGTAAAAATTACGTCACAAAGTCGTCAGTGTGGTTGCGCGTAGTGTGATAGCCAGTTTTGGGACGTCAGTGAAGTATGTCAGTGCACTGACGTGTTCACTGACAAGCCGAAATTGCGTCAGTAACTGACACAAAAAATGGCAAGTGTGATAAGTAGTTACTGACACATGGGACAACTGGCAGACTTTTTTGACAAGAGCGTCAGTACACTGACAGTGTCCCATCACTAACAAACCATGAAATTTCATGTGCTGTTAGTGTTGAAATCCTGTCAGTGAACTTGCAGGTTTTTTTGACATTTGCATGTTTTCTGTAGGTGAAGTGGTTCATGCACGTGACAGTGCTGAATGCACCCACAAACATGATTGCACTTGAATGCAATATAAACGAAACAACATGCGATATGTGAACTATCAACGAGTCTCTCTCTCTCTCGTTTTTCCTGCATATTCCTCTTTTCTTAAACTTAAAAACCATTATTCATATTATCCTTTTTTCAACGCCGTTGGCTGGAGGTCGCGACAGTTAACACACCCTGTTAATTATGTATCTATTTCAAATATATATGTTAGTATATACACATACACGGGTGTAAGCACATAGCTTGTGTGATTTCCTTATCATAGATGAGTATGAATAAGAAAACAAACTCTCTACCTACATAAGATAGGGAATGTATATATGTATATTCGTACGTAAGCATTTTTTGGTACTTAAGAAAAGATATCCAAGCCCTATGGACATAAGTATCCAGATATATAGATTTAAAGAATAAGTAGAATAAGTTATAATAAAT
Source organism: Eupeodes luniger (assembly GCA_951509635.1). Classification (NCBI taxonomy): domain Eukaryota; kingdom Metazoa; phylum Arthropoda; class Insecta; order Diptera; family Syrphidae; genus Eupeodes; species Eupeodes luniger. The sequence goes on from OX608073.1 coordinate 301,474,367, forward strand.
AAAGGATTTATATCCTAAGAAAAAATATCTTTTATTCGAATAATACAACCTGTATTATTAATTCGACTGCATTTCGTATTGAATAATTTATATTGTCAAACTTATATTTTAAAGTAAAGTAATTAATAAAATTAAGAGTTTAGAATTAAATAAATTTCCGTTTCTTCATTTATTAAAAGAGGCATCAAGAACGGAAAACAGGAGTTTTTTGCTATTTTTTTTTTGAAGAAGAAGAAATAATAAAAGTTGAGTTTTAATAATTAAAAAAAATGTTCAGTTTTTTTTTATATTTTGGAAACGGCTAAAGAAGCTGGCTAAGCGTGAGAGGGCTATGAATCATAAGTGGATGTTTGAGCAGGAGACGTGTCTGATAGAGTATGTGGAAAAGCGACCACCGCTTTGGAACTGTACCCACCCAGACTATAAATGCCTAAATATAAAAACTGATTTGTGGGGGGAAGTCGTGGGGGAATTAAACATCGACACGATCAAGGTCGTAGAAGCAAAAATCAAGTGAAATAATCTGCGAAGCAATTTTAAAGCTTTTTTGAACAAGCAACGCACCAAAAAATCTGGACAAGGTGCTATAGACGGAACCGCTACAGCTAAATACCCCCATTATTCGGAATTGATGTTCTTAGAATCGGCCGATGTGCAGCAATCATCGCAGTCCATCTCCACGTTGGAATTGGTGATTCCAGTTTAATTTTCTAATATATTTTATTAAATTAATTTGAATAGCAGGGTAATCCCATGACCGATCAAACCTTTTTGAACGATTTGGGTCAAGCGGCAGCAACGCAGGCGACAGACGACAATAGAGATGTCCTCCCCTGACTCTGACATTTATCTCTCAACATCGCAAGCGAGCAACATCAAAAACATCCGTTACGCCATCGCCTACACCTTCAAGTTCTGCAATGATTAGACTCGGCCCTGAATTTGCTGAACAAATTGGAAGAGACCACTGACAAGCAATTGCTTCACTGGCGTTAAAACCACGTCAGTTTTTGTGACGTCACTGCCTGTCAGTGGTCAGTGAATTCACTGGTAGTGTGATGCTAGCGGCATCGAATTGCATTTGGGTGGATAGAATTGAATGTTCATTCTATTCAAATGGAATTCGAATCTTTGTCGTCATCCGGGCCATCATGTGTGGGTTAATAATGAAATTGCATATTGATAACACAAATTAAAATTGTAATAGGTAGATGTAAGAGTGGGGATGAACCCAAATATTTGAAAGATAGATTTAAGTATAAATATCCCTAACGTTTGAAAATAAAAGTCAGTCTAAAAACAAATAATTTTGACTGTATTTATTTCGGGTGACGACCTTAGAATAAAACGATCGTGCATTTTGATGATGGGACTAAATTCGGTTGGAGAACTAAGATAATACTCAACAGTAGGGAAATAAACATTACATGGCGATCCTGCGGACTACGAACAAAAAGAAAAATATTCATGACTTCACTCGAAGTAATTAATAAAATCTTCGAGAAATGTGAGAAATTCTTGTTGGAATATACACCAGAACCTATAACAAGTGAGACAGGAAACCAGACACCAACCTACAGACCAACGCCAATATCAGCTGGCCCAAAACCATTGTCACTGGAGGAATACAGGAGAAGACAGGAAAAACAAAAAATTAACATACAGCAAATAAGCAAACGAGCTACCCTAACTACAAAAAAGAAGAGAGGAAGAAAAAAAGGGCGTTCCAGAAAAGGTGTGCGGAACTACAAAAAATTATCAATATAAGTTCAGGAGCACAAAAAAGAAGACTGGTTGAGGAGATAAAACAACTGAAAAAAGATGGGTGGTAAGGAATCAAAAGAGGAGATAATAAACAACAATGTAGCAGCAGCACAACAACACCGTTTAATGACTCAGATAGCAAGATATTATATTTATATTACTTGGTGTGTGGAAAACTGTGGGGAAAAGCCCACGATTTAAGCCGGGCAAAATATTGTCCTTCTACAATTCCGTAAAACTAAGTATTCACATATAAGATAACTAAGTCGGCTTCCATTTTTCCCCTCCTATTTTTTTCTTTACACTAGTTCATTAGGAAGGTCAATGACCCTGACGATAACCAGCGTAGGTTGACGACCTACCTCAACGTTAGTGATATTAGGTGCGATTTGTTTTCAATTATAAATAGTGATTAATCGATTAGACATAGAACATTAACGTATATAGACATAACTTTCTATACATTTAACAATTAGCATTGATTTTTCAGGATTTTTTTCGAGATTGCCCAGACCCTCACCTGCTGGAGCGACCTGTGTACCAAAGTTTAGGATGCTGGGAGGTACACACTTTTAGAGAAGCGGATCGGAGGTGCCCGTTAGAGATTGACGAGCAAAAACCAAGCTAGTATATCCTCTGTCAAGCATCAAGTGTATACAAAAAACTATTTTTTTTTCAGGAATCATACTGGGAAACCAATCAACCGCCACCACTACTACTTCTTACGTTCAAGCATCCATACACCATTCAAGTATTTATTGGTAAGTGATTTTTTGGGGCGCCATTTTGTTGCGAGGCAAGAGGAGGTAAGGTAACTTAAAGGACAGTACACAAAACCTAGATCTCCTCCGGAACGCATTCATTGCTTTCCCACAAAACAAAACAACATACAACAACATTTGGGTAAGTATGAAAGTTATTTTCTTGGTTATATTTCTTGTTTTGTTTATTCTTTTGATTTTCTTCCATATTTAGGATAAAGGGTACGAGTCCTGACCAGGCGTCCACAACAAAATTTGCTGTTTATTGAGATATACTCTCAAAAAATAGCAAAAACAAAAATTCTGGATGCCTGGGAAATAGATTCGGATGACGACAATGAACGGGGAGTACAAGGGATACTGAGATGGGTGAGTTTTTGAAAATCGCAATTTGTTTTTTTTTGAAATTATTTGTTTGTTTTTCCTTTTCTAGATTACTTGAGTGTTTGGAAAACTGTGGCGAAAAACCCACGATTTAAGCCGGGCAAAATATTGTCCTTCTACAATTCCGTAAAACTAAGTATTCACATATAACTAAGTCGGCTTCCATTTTGTTTTCCCTCCTATTTGTTTCTTTACACTAGTTAATTAGGAACGTCAATGACCCTGACGATAACCAGCGTAGATTGACGACCTACCTCAAATAAAATTTCTTATAGAAATTGTTATAGCTAATAGTACAAGCACCTAAGCACTTACTACCAGGAAGTAGACTTGACTATTTTGCTATATAGTATATTAAAAATAGTAATACAATTTTAAAGTTGATAATGCTATTCTTAACCACCCAATTTATACCCTTACTCCTCATAATCCTCCCCTTTTGTAAATCTGATTTAGACCATTGTCCACGGAACAACGATGAATACTTAGGCGTTCCTTGCAAACACACAGACTCAGGTACTCAAATTCAATGCATCGGCTCACAATTGAAAATGAAAGTGGTAACTGAGTTTGAGGCTGAAATGCAATTGCAAGAAGTTATACAATCATTTCACTCTGACCACACTTATTACTCTATTGGCCTGCAGACAGGAGCTAGAACAGCTGTTGTAGTACATTGGCCTGTTCTTTTCTCATCATTTTTATTCCATTTAAGATCGGCAGTTTAGCCATTGAATATTAGGCTTGGGGAAGCTAAATAATATCCCCCATAGATTATTAGGAGAGGCAGGCACCCCTTATTATTAGTAGTAGAGACTTTCTTCCTGTGACTTCCAATCACAGTATCGACGAAGTTTTTAACACTTAATTTGCGCCCCACCAACATCACTTATTTCAAACCAATGATAAATCATGGATACAACGAGCAGCGAATCGTCCAACCCTATCCCCATCAGGGTCCACACAGCGACTCCGACTCTGATACAACAGTTTACATCCACACCCGCAGCGAACAACTTTGCAGCGTGGATAGTCGCGCCACTCAACAACGTGGCATCGAACACTGGTGGACTAACATCATACACCGGTGGCTGGGATCGCGCAAGGGGACTTCGCGGCGAGTCCCAATACTACTCTTCCTTTGCATCCCAGTCCTCCTCTTATTTGTCGCGCGAGTTAAGTATTGGTCCTAAACCATACTTATTATTATTATCAAATTGCTGCCATCGTAAATTGCTTCACAATAAATGACATCGTTAATTATGCATTTTATTGTTTCACAATAAATGACCTAGTGAAGAATTTACGATTGCGGCAAACTAAAATCAAACCGATGCATTCGGTTAACCTCTTGAGAAATTGAAGGCACACTTGAAAAATTAAACACAAGCAATATTAATTGTGGGTCATAGTTTCTCACAATCATTATTGCTTGGGTATGCTATATGTTCCCACTAGGGGGTGAATGTATTGGTTCGGTTAAGAATAAAAAAAGAATAAAGTAAACAAAAGAATATCGATTCATATGTATATTCGATATCGATATTCTTCTGATATAGTTTTCGTCTCCTCCGACAGCTATTTTGTAGTTAGTTTTTAAGAAGAACTCTAAGAAGCAATACGGTGCAGCCCCGCATTGAGACAGCGGCCGTATCTTCCAACATAACAAAAATTCAGAAAAAAATAAACGGAATATATAATAGAAAAATATCTGTTGTTTTATTTTAAAAAAATATTCCGCGATTCGGGAATTTTTCTCGCGTGTCTGCTTTCGTTACACAAGTCCAGACAACAGTTCAACAAAGCCAGCAGACAGACGAAGAGGAAATACAAGCCAACGTGCCGACTCCGGACGAATTAAGCGCTCTCTCAATCGACAAGCAGAATGCCTATATGGCGGGAGAGCTAATGTTTGTTCGAGCCTACGGTTTTCTGACAGAAGCACAAATCCTGAGAAAACGCCAGAAGCTGGTTTGACCTGTAACGATTACGGTCGACAATACGATTCGGCTAGAGACATTACCAAGCCCACAATCCCAGATGATCATCCAGAGGTCCGAAGAAGCGGAAGAGACAGAGACGTCGAGTATCTCACCATCCCGGACCGCCACACCAGTACTCCACCAGGCATCAGCCCAACCATCTGGAGTGAGTACTGTAGAAAACAACTCGGTTAACGCAACCGTAGAGATGATAAATGTGAGAGTGTATACCCCGACATCATTACCGTCTAGTAAATTTGTAAGAAAACCTCCGTACTCCAACAGCTACGGGCTTTTCTCAGCTACATTGGACGACGACCAACAAACATCAATTAGGTCGACCGTGAAGACACCCATAGTGTTTATATGTATGTTATAAGTGAATATTTTACTTGTTAGTGTGCAAGGAATTATTTTGTATAAATAGGCTAAGAATTGAATCAATAAAATGACTCTTTAATCAGAACTCAAATCGGCACATTGGCCTGTTCTTTTCTCATCATTTTTATTCCATTTAAGATCGGCAGTTTAGCCATTGAATATTAGGCTTGGGGAAGCTAAATAATATCCCCCATAGATTATTAGGAGAGGCAGGCACCCCTTATTATTAGTAGTAGAGACTTTCTTCCTGTGACTTCCAATCACAGTATCGACGACGTTTTTAACACTTAATTCGCGCCCCACCAACATCACTCATTTCAAACCAATGATAAATCATGGATACAACGAGCAGCGAATCGTCCAACTCTATCCCCATCAGGGTCCACACAGCGACTCCGACTCTGATACAACAGTTTACATCCACACCCGCATCACTTATTTCAAAGCAATGATAAATCATGGATACAACGAGCAGCGAATCGTCCAACTCTATCCCCATCAGGGTCCACACAGCGACTCCGACTCTGATACAACAGTTTACATCCACACCCGCATCACTCATTTCAAAGCAATGATAAATCATGGATACAACGAGCAGCGAATCGTCCTGTGAAGGAATCACACTAACGCCCACTTCATTATACATTTAATTCCGGTCATTGACTTAAATCCACACTACGCTTTACAATAGCCGACCTATATTTTAAATGCACTCGCATTACTTTTCTATTTTTAATAATGCACTCGCATTTCATTCATGGTCAAGAATATCACCCTCATGCACTAAAATATTAAGTAATAATTTCAATGCCACTGACGACGACGGGACGCGACGCTTCAGATTACTTTGGTCAAGTGTATCTACCTACTCGCTGAGGTTCAATGTACTGCATACTGTGTAGTGCATATGGCTGAATGTATTTGGATACATTTGTGCATTGTATTAGAAGGGCTATGCACATTGGATAATCGAATATTAATTTGATGACATAGCAAGTATGCTGCCTGGTTCCGTTGTCATAAATTTCCCATAGAATTCGGAATACAAAATATGTTTATGTTTATATAAAATATTTCTATGTTTAAGTGATAATATGTATTTGATATAGGCTTAAGATGTTAGTGTGTAAGTAGATTATTTTTGTATAAATAGCTTAAGTTTGACTGAATAAATTCCCTTTCAGTTTGGAAGTGAAAAGACTAGTTCGGCTCTTCAGCCTTGTTTTTTTTTACTTTAAACTTTGGAAGCAGATCGGCTCTTTAGCCATCACCTTTTTCGGCTTGGGGAAGCCTTTCAATATCCCACATAGATTCGTAGGTGAGGTAGGGCCCACATTACATGGCGATCTTGCCAGGAGCTAGTTAATCAGTTGGTTGAATTTCTTGAATTTCTTGAATTCATTATTAAATTCGATAAATATAAGGTGCCACCAATGTCATATCAGAAGGAGGCCTTAGACGAGCTCTTCGAAGCATTAGATTGTCCTTATACTCCCGGACAACCAACGATTGGGGCACCCGTATACGTGCCCACATCAAAGACGGCTGGACCTAAGCCTCTAACCATCGAGGAATATCTGAAGAGAAGAAAAAACACAATACAACAACAACAAGCGCAAAAGGAAACGCGCTGGGAAAAAAGTCAAGTTAAGACAAGAAGTAGGCAACCTATACAGACTAGCAAGTCTGAGCACAGGGAATAATAAGAAAAATTTTTTTGCAACAAGCAAAAAATTTACAAAATAAAAAATAACTTTAAAAAAAAAATTTAATTAGATTCAAAAAAAATTTTTATATAATGGGAGGCAAAAGCTCCAAAGAAGGGGTCGTTGTGACCAATAACAACAACAATAATAATGAAGTAACTTCCAATCTTTTAATTATGGACATTGTTGCTACAAATTCGGTGGCAACCAAAGACTCTTTTGGCAACGAGCACAAATCAAACAAATTGGTTCAATTAGGCTGGTTTCAAAACCTTTATTAAATAGAAATTCAAGTTAGTTAAATAAATTAGTGTGAATTTACAAACTTACTTAGTCTTTTTTATATATGTATATATGATATGCAATTAGGTTAGATTATGTACATAAATTAGGTTTAAAAACTTTCACCTCGTGCCGAGTAGGGTTAAGGTTAAAAGGCAAAGCAAAAAAGGAAAAGGAAATTCTAAGATGGTTCTGACGTTTATGTTGGTGTGGCATGTAGCTCCTCTCAACAGTCAATTTGCGAAACTACATTTGGGTTGCGTCAGCATTAACACTCCCCCTTGGTAGTTCCGCTTGTGGACTGGTGTCTTCTGGAGCTATGACATCAAGGACCGCCAATTTGACTGCGGGTCGTTCGTAGACCCCGCTCTGAGTTTGTATTATGGCACTTCTTACTTGTTCATCCTTTGATAATTTTACTTTGACTATTCGCCCTTTAGGCCAACTGTTCCGGGGACTAAGTGGATCAACGACCAATACTATGTCGCCAACCTCTAAGGGTTTCGTAGGTGTGAACCATTTAGTGCGTCGGGTAAGCGTAGGCAAGTATTCTGCTACCCAGCGCTTCCAGAAGCGGTCAGCAAACTGCTGTGAGATAAGCCAATTTTTTCGATGTAATATGACGTCATCTTTGAAATCAACTAATGGTTTTGAGCCACAAGCCGATCCCAGTAAAAAATGATTAGGTGTGAGAGCTTCCGGATTCTCGAGGTTTATCGGAATATATGTTAAAGGCCGTGAGTTGAGAATGTTTTCTGCTTCTATGAGCATACTTCGCAGCAGTTCATCATTTGGATTTCGTGTTGGCAGATTAGCGTAAAGAACGTTTTTAATTGAGCGTACTAAACGTTCCCAGCTACCTCCCATGTGTGGAGAAGCCGGTGGTGTGAATTTCCATTCAGTGTTTGTTGTAGTGAAGGTCTCAACTAATCTGTCGTTCTGGATAGAAGCAGCCGCTTCCCGTAACTCCCGCTCCGCGCCATGGAAATTGGTCCCATTGTCGCTATGAAACTCAATGGGAGTGCCTCTTCTGGCTATGAAGTTTCGAAGACAGAGAATACATGAGTCGGTCGTCAGAGTATGAGCAACCTCAATATGGACGGCTCTTATGGTAAGGCAGGTTAGGAGGACTCCCCAACGCTTCTCGATTCTTCGACCTACACTGACTGTTATTGGGCCAAAGTAGTCAACCCCGACGTACGAAAATGGTCGACAGAATGAGGCAAGTCGTGCAGGAGGTAGAGGTGCCATTATAGGTGGACGTGGACGGGCTTTATTGTTTTTACATTCTTGACACAATTTTTTTCTGGCTTTAAGGGCAGATCTCATATGAGAGATGTAAAACCTTTGACGTAGTACGTTGACAACGGTTTCATCATTTTGGTGTTTATAGCGGCAGTGGACGTCATCAATAATGAGTGATGTAACTCTGTTCCATCTTGGAAGAATAATTGGTTGCCTTACATCTTCGGCGGTACCTTCCGCCAAGCGGATTCTTCCATTGGCTCGAACTATACCATTTTCGTCTAGGAATGGGTTCAAGTTAAGGATGGTACTGCTTTTCTGGATACCACGGTTCATTTTTAGGTCAGCTATCTCTTCCCCATAAACGCTGTTTTGTGACTCTCTCAGCAAGTTGTTTTCTGCAGTCTGTAATTCCTTGCGCGAGAAAGGCCCATTCACCTTTGGTAGTTTGATCCTCTTTGTGCTTGTATTATGAATAAATCGATGGACGTATGCTGTACTCCTAAGTAGCTTTTTCCATGTGGATGATTCATCGGACCGGTAGATGTTTTCTTGACCGGAAGTATGAATACCTAGGAAATTCGTTTTTAACTCTTCAATTGTTGAACCCGTGACTTTTTCTTTAGGCCATTTATCTGGGGAATGCTTCAGAAACTTTGGGCCATTAAACCACCTGCTTGTGGGTTTGAGATCTGGAGGTTTCTGCCATTTAGTCGCTTCGTCGGCTACATTCATATTAGTAGGGGTCCAATTCCATTCGTCGATTTCGCTGAGGTCTAAAATTTCGCTGACGCGGAATGCTACAAATTGACGGTACCTCCGATGGTCAGATCGAAGCCAACACAGCACAGTTTTGGAGTCCGACCAGAAAAAGCGCCGAGTGAAGTAGATCTCATGTGATTCAGCGATGAATTTCGCATATCGCGCACCAAGAAGGGCTGCCTGTAATTCGAGGCGTGGAATTGATAGCGACTTAAGAGGTGCTACTCGCGTTTTTGCACCTATAAGGCTAGTCTCTATTTGTTCGTTGTTGTAGTTTCGGATGTAAGCAACAGCAGCATACCCATTTTCGCTGGCATCAACAAATATATGTAGCTGGGTTTCGGAGCCCCAGGACAACGCAACATAACATCTTGGAATTTGAACAGACTCCACTTCATGTAGGTGCTTAGTCCACTTAATCCATTTTGTGTATTCTTCATCCTTGATTTTATCATCCCATTCAATTTTCGAGCGCCAAACATCTTGAAGCAAGATTTTGATAAACATTAAGAAGCAAGCTATGAGTCCCAACGGGTCAAAAATTGTCATCATTACTCTGAGGACTTCGCGTTTAGTAGGACGTCGCGACTTGAAGAGAACTTCTCTTTGATTTGGGTTAGAAGTAAGCTTGAAAGTAAGACAGTCTAGAGATGTGCACCACCACATACCAAGCACCTTTTCTGTCCCGAGTTCAGGGTTGACATTCATGTTGACCTGCTCTGTTGGTTCAGACTCCAGCACTTTCAGAACCTTAGACGAATTGGAAACCCAATTTCGGATGTAAAACCCACCGTGCTTATGAATATGTCGGATCTCTTGAGCTAATTTGACTGCCTCCTCCTCTGTCGCTATGCTGTCCATCAAGTCGTCTACATAGTGGTTCTCTTTGATGGCCTGTACAGCTCTTGGGTATTCGGCTGCAAATTGTTCCGCGTTAGTGTTTTTGACGTAATGCGCTGTACACGGAGAACAGGTCGCCCCAAAAGTCATCACCGTCATAACATAGGTATCGGGTTTTCCATCTTCGTTGCAGCCCCACAAGAATCTCTGATAATGTTGGTCCTCTTCTCGGATTTTGACTTGATGGAACATTTCTTTGATGTCCCCGCAAATAGCGATCTTGTGCTGTCTGAACTTAAAGATAACTGAAGTTAAAGGCGTAAGTTGGTCGGGCCCTTTAAGAAGTACTGAATTAAGTGAAGTTCCGCGAACCTTGGCTGCGGCATCCCAAACCATTCTAATCTTTCCGGGTTTATTGGGATTTTCTACGGGAAAAATAGGTAAGTACCAAGACCGACTTTGGTTTTCTAAAATCTCTTGAGCTGTTAACCTTCGAGCATATCCCTTTAAAACATATTCTTTAACTTTGCTATCTAACAATTTGGCTAGATCTGGGCTACGCTGCATGCGTTTTTGAAGGCACTCCAGTCGTCGCCTGGCCATAGGGTAACTATCTGGTAGCTGCACGTCATCAAATCTCCAGAGGAGTGTCGTTTCGTACCTTCCATCTTTGCGGACCGTATGGGTATTTAGTTGCTCTAAGGCTCGAGCATCATCTTGTGACATCATGGTGTTGTGTGACTCTGAAGTTCCAAGGTTATCATCACAGATAAACTCATTTACTAGTCGACGGAGATCTATGTCGTTACAGTCACAAATATGAAAGCTGTGAGCTCTACTGTGACTTTCAACTTCCTCAACGCAACTTCCGTGAACCACCCAGCCAAGGCGAGTTTTGGTCGCGAGGGGCTCATTCCAAGCTCCTTCTTTTGACTTAAGTGGATGTCCAAGTTGAGCATTGTTAACGCCAATTAGTAGTCGAGGAATTGCTTTATTATAGGACTCAAAGGAAAGACCTTTTAAGTGTTCAAACTTCATTTGGAGTTCGTCTTGATTGATGGTTTGAGCTGGTAACGCGAGCTTCTGCACAGTGTGAACATTAGAGAGCTGGAATTTTTCTGCATTCTCTTTTGTGCTAGATATATGCAAATTAATCAGTTCGGACCGACTTTCCAAACGCGAGGTGTTTCCCGTCCACTTCAAACATAAAGGTCTTTTCTCTCCCCGTACGTTGAGCTGTTTCAAAACTTCTTCATCTAACAGGGTTACGGACGACCCATCGTCCAGAAAGGCATACACTTTTATTTTAACTCCTTTGCCATAAAGGAAAACTGGTATGACTCGAAAAAGGATGGAGTCTGTTTTGTAGCCCGGGGAATCGGAACGGTGTTTAGAGTGAACTCCTACTGTGCCAGCATGAGGGCTTTCAGTGTGTGTTTGATCGTTATGGAGAAGCTGATGGTGTTTTAGGGCGCAGTTATTTTTTCCACAAATAGCATCTGACCTACATCTATAGTTCAAATGTCTTTTTAGACATTTGCTGCATAATTGATGCTTCCTCACTTCTGCCCATCGGGCTGTGCGATTGAGCTGTAGGAACTGCTTACAGACTGCTACCGAATCGCAGTTGTCACTACAAATACAGCACTTGTTTTCTGACTTACCAGGTTGTTGTTCACTGTGTTTATGATGGGCGTTTACGATACCCTTATTTTTCCAACTTTTGTTTCGTAATTTTTTTTCCTCCGAAGATGAAGAAGGTGCTGAAACAAGAACTCCATTGGCAGCTTCAGCCATAGTGTACATCCACATACTGAAATCGGCGAGTGTACATATTGGTAACGATTGCTTGTGAATTGCCCAGTTGAGACGCAAAGTTGGAGGGAGCTTACCGACTAGTTCTTGGAGCAGCATAGGGTAGTTGAGATTATTAAAGATACCGGAAGCCTCAACTGTAGCACACAAGTTCTGCACTGCTATGGCAAAGGTAACGATAGTCTCAAGTTTATCTGCTTTTGGAGAGGGTGTAGCACTTATAGTTCTAATTAGCGTGTTGATAATGAGCTCCGGTCTCCCATACAACATTCTCAGAGTTTCCATTACCCGCCCCACACAGTTTGGTTGTATTATCAGACTTTTCACTGCTTCTAATGCATCACCTTTTAGGGCTCTATGCAAGCGTAAAAGGTTCTCTTCATTACTGAAACCACCTAGTTCTGTGCTCCGATTGAAACTTGCTATGAAGAGTGGCCATTCCGAGGGATTTCCATCGAAAACTGGCAAGTCTCGTATTAAATGGCGCGCTGCTAAATGATTTTTTGTTAAAAAAATATTTGAGGGCGTTTGTGGTTGGACATTGTGAAATGGTGGTAGATGTTGAGAAGAATATGCATTTGGCTGTTGTTGTTCTTCATCTAATTGTGGCGGCATCAAGAAATTTACTGTTGTTGGATTCTCGTTAGATGGTGGCACGAACGGGGACTGTTTCGTTAGATTTGGTTTCGCAGCATCACTCTGTGAGTTAGCAAATACATTAGCATTTGGTAGCCCCGTTGAATAAATTGGTTCTCCAGCACCAAGACGCCACGTTGTATTAATGCGTGAAGAACTGGTGGTGGGCATCAAACCAGGGGTATGAGTTTCAACATTGGTTGTAGAGTGCGAGTAATTCTTTTTAGGTCCGAGTATGTCCGCAACCCATTTATCTGTGTTTTCCCTGGCAGCCTTTATATTTTGTAACTCGTGGGCAGTATCCTCATCTTCCTCTGAGGAATAAGCAGCCTGACTCATGATGCTATATTTTTTCTTTAGGTAGTCGGCTTCCCTTTCTTTTCTCATTCTGAGCTCCTCGTTATCAAGATCTTCCCTCAGCTGCCTTTCTTCCTCTATTTTCTGCAGTTCTATTTGAAGCTTATTCGAAGCGAGCCTGGATGACCTTGAACTGGTTGAACTTTTGGATCTTGGAATGGTGGAAAGCAAAATGTTTTCGTTTCTATGTAGAGGTGTATGAGTTGTGTTAGGTTTAGAATGTGGAGCTGAAAATTGAAGTGGGTTATCTTTAAAATTTAGTGGATTGGACATAAGCATCGTGGAATGTTGTGAATGATTTGGCAAACCGAAAAAACTTTGATTTGCTGTGGTGGCAAGGGGATATGATTGAGTGGAGTTCGCAATTGGAACTATGGGAACAAGATGTCTACACATAGCGGCAGCTTCGGCCGCATTGTGCGCAGAATCTGTCGTGGCATGTTGAGTATGGACTGTTGAGTATGCTGCAGGAAGTACTGTCGAACTTTGAACAATCGCAGCAATTGTTGATGCTACGGGTGATTGTGAGTACAGCGGGCTAAATTCTGTGCTAAAGTTCCCACGCTTAGCGGCAACCTCGGCCGCACTTGGCGCGGAAACTCTCGCGGAACTTTGGATGTGTCCAGCGGCTGTTGGTGCTGCTGATATTGGGAGATTCAGCGGATCATATATAGGAGCAGGGTTTCCACACTTAGCGGCAACTTTGGCCGCACTCGGTGCAGAAAACTGATGGACACTTTGTTGAAATGTAGCAGTATTCATTGCTAGTTGTGTTTGCGCTGATTGGCTTTGCTCGTTGGCTTCTGAATGGACCAACCCCACAGCAGATGCAGAATCCGCTCCTGAAAAGCTAGATAGATGCCTACTCTTACCTGTGCAATCTTGGCATAAATAAGATTTTTCCTGGATACTTTTGTTAACTCCGGCACATCCGAAGTGGTTCCAGGTTTTACATTGGTCGCATTGGACCATATCATCGGCGGCATCAGATTTTTCACAGCTATGGCAATTGTAGTCCTCTTTATGGCTCAGGTTCTTAGCATTTGTTTTTGGTGGCTTTTTAGGTGGCATCTTTGTATCGCAGCAGCAAGCAACGCTTCACATCAGAATGTCACATAAGTTTTGAAAAATGTTGCTACAAATTCGGTGGCAACCAAAGACTCTTTTGGCAACGAGCACAAATCAAACAAATTGGTTCAATTAGGCTGGTTTCAAAACCTTTATTAAATAGAAATTCAAGTTAGTTAAATAAATTAGTGTGAATTTACAAACTTACTTAGTCTTTTTTATATATGTATATATGATATGCAATTAGGTTAGATTATGTACATAAATTAGGTTTAAAAACTTTCACCTCGTGCCGAGTAGGGTTAAGGTTAAAAGGCAAAGCAAAAAAGGAAAAGGAAATTCTAAGATGGTTCTGACGTTTATGTTGGTGTGGCATGTAGCTCCTCTCAACAGTCAATTTGCGAAACTACATTTGGGTTGCGTCAGCATTAACAGACATCATAATCATAATTTTGATCATATGTATAGTTTATTTAATCAGAAAAATTGTAAAATTTTATTTCAAACAAAACGTACAAAAAATTGTAAAAACCCTATCCCCATCAGGGTCCACACAGCGACTCCGACTCTGATACAACTGTTTACATCCACACCCGCAGCGAACAACTTTGCATCCACACCCGCATCACTCATTTCAAAGCAATGATAAATCATGGATACAACGAGCAGCGAATCATCCAACTCTATCCCCATCAGGGTCCACACAGCGACTCCGACTCTGATACAACAGTTTACATCCACACCCGCATCACTTATTTCAAAGCAATGATAAATCATGGATACAACGAGCAGCGAATCGTCCAACTCTATCCCCATCAGGGTCCACACAGCGACTCCGACTCTGATACAACAGTTTACATCCACACCCGCATCACTCATTTCAAAGCAATGATAAATCATGGATACAACGAGCAGCGAATCGTCCAACCCTATCCCCATCAGGGTCCACACAGCGACTCCGACTCTGATACAACTGTTTACATCCACACCCGCAGCGAACAACTTTGCATCCACACCCGCATCACTCATTTCAAAGCAATGATAAATCATGGATACAACGAGCAGCGAATCATCCAACTCTATCCCCATGAGGGTCCACACAGCGACTCCGACTCTGATACAACAGTTTACATCCACACCCGCAGCGAACAACTTTGCAGCGTGGATATACCCCGACATCATTACCGTCTAGTAAATTTGTAAGAAAACCTCCGTGCTCCAACAGCTACGGGCTTTTCTCAGCTACATTGGACGACGACCAACAAACATCAATTAGGTCGACCGTGAAGACACCCATAGTGCGAGACAGTTCAGTGTGGTATTCCCTCTCTAAGACACTAAGCACAGAAGGAGGTGAATTCAGAGACTGTGCACCCATGGTCAGACTATCCCTATTACAGATGGCCCTTTCTGACCAAGTTGCTATGATGGACTGGACACCTCACACGTACTATCGAAATACCACGGTGCAATACCACTCGACGTTGATAAACATCCCCACCGCAGGCCGACCAAATGTAGACGTTATTGCCATGGCAATTGACACCTTCATCTCTTTCGTTAAGTATTTATTGGTGAGTGATTTTTTGGGGCGCCATTTTGTTGCGATTTAAGAGGAGGTAAGGTAACTTAAAGGACAGTACACAAAACCCAGATCTCCTCCGGAACGCACTCATTGCTTTCCCTTGGAATTTCTCTCCACTAAGGTATGGAGAATTACCATTGTTGTGTGTAACACCCAAAACCAAAACAAAATAATAAACAAAGATAAACAATAACAATGAAATATGAAATGTAAACATTTATGAACTCGCCGTATATCGACCTACATGTGTTTATGTTGAGAATGGTCAGCCGTCACCAAGCGATACCATCGTGTATTGAACTGATCATGTTACACATAGTCATAGTCGGTCGCTATGCGCCGAATGCAATTAAATATTGATTTTTGTTTATGACTGCAATTATATATGCATCACATTGACTGAGCATTCGGAATGCCTTTGAGGAAATATAACCGAAAGTATATTTTGTCAAGTGGACATTTGAGTATTACGTCATGTGGGGTAATATATTGTAGGTCATAAGTAGAATAAATAAAATAAATAACTAGGTTAAGAATATCTATGTACATATGAAAATTAATTTTGTATAGAACTAGTTGTAAGTATAAATAGAAGAAAATTTCGAAAATAAAATTAGTCTAGTTTTACACTTAGAACAAGACTCATCTACTTATTATCGGCTGGAGAGCTTAGATTCATACTCAATCCAAATCGTGCATTTTGATGCTCGGATTAATAAGCGGCTTTGCATAAAGCTAAGAAATATATTTCTGTTCTTTTGAACCAAGGCTTCCTCGTCAAACATAACATGGCGATCCTGCAAGTCTGAACCAAAATCCACCAATAGTTTCAAAAAAAAAAAAAAAAAAAATAATATTATCCGCTTATTTTCAAAACAATCAGTTAAATGACCACATTAGAAGATATAAACAAAATCTTAAGAAAGTGGGAAGAAGTCACTGAATACCGTCCAACGACCGTAGAACCCAGAGAGTACCCAAGATATATCCCCACTCCTAAAACCGCTGGACCGAAACCACTTTCCATAGAGGAATATAGAAGACGGCAAGAAAAAAAGAAGAAAGAAGAAAAGAAACAACAAGAAAATAAGCAAAAGAAGAAACGAAGAGGCCGCAAAAGACAGTTCCAGAGGAAGTGTGCAGACCTTCAGAGGATAATCAACCTAAGCAGTGGAGACCAGAAGCGAAGACTCATTGGTGAGCTGAAAGATCTAAAGAAAAATGGGTGGCAAGATTTCCAAGGAGGAGATCATAAATAATGTAGCAGCAGCATCTGCAGCATCAACATCATCGACAACAACAACAACACCTCTAGGCGATAAAGTAGTATATCTAAATTTCTTTCTTTTGTTAATTATAATTTTATGCAAATTAAATGCATATTACAAAACCCCTTATTATTAGTAGGAGAGACTTTCTTCCTGTGACTTCCAATCACAGTATCGACGACGTTTTTAACACTTAATTCGCGCCCCACCAACATCACTCATTTCAAACCAATGATAAATCATGGATACAACGAGCAGCGAATCGTCCAACTCTATCCCCATCAGGGTCCACACAGCGACTCCGACTCTGATACAACTGTTTATATCCACACCCGCAGCGAACAACTTTGCATCCACACCCGCGTCACTAATTTCAAAGCAATGATAAATCATGGATACAACGAGCAGCGAATCGTCCAACTCTATCCCCATCAGGGTCCACACAGCGACTCCGACTCTGATACAACAGTTTACATCCACACCCGCATCACTCATTTCAAAGCAATGATAAATCATGGATACAACGAGCAGCGAATCGTCCAACCCTATCCCCATCAGGGTCCACACAGCGACTCCGACTCTGATACAACTGTTTACATCCACACCCGCAGCGAACAACTTTGCATCCACACCCGCATCACTCATTTCAAAGCAATGATAAATCATGGATACAACGAGCAGCGAATCATCCAACTCTATCCCCATCAGGGTCCACACAGCGACTCCGACTCTGATACAACAGTTTACATCCACACCCGCATCACTTATTTCAAAGCAATGATAAATCATGGATACAACGAGCAGCGAATCGTCCAACTCTATCCCCATCAGGGTCCACACAGCGACTCCGACTCTGATACAACAGTTTACATCCACACCCGCATCACTCATTTCAAAGCAATGATAAATCATGGATACAACGAGCAGCGAATCGTCCTGTGAAGGAATCACACTAACGCCCACTTCATTATACATTTAATTCCGGTCATTGACTTAAATCCACACTACGCTTTACAATAGCCGACCTATATTTTAAATGCACTCGCATTACTTTTCTATTTTTAATAATGCACTCGCATTTCATTCATGGTCAAGAATATCACCCTCATGCACTAAAATATTAAGTAATAATTTCAATGCCACTGACGACGACGGGACGCGACGCTTCAGATTACTTTGGTCAAGTGTATCTACCTACTCGCTGAGGTTCAATGTACTGCATACTGTGTAGTGCATATGGCTGAATGTATTTGGATACATTTGTGCATTGTATTAGAAGGGCTATGCACATTGGATAATCGAATATTAATTTGATGACATAGCAAGTATGCTGCCTGGTTCCGTTGTCATAAATTTCCCATAGAATTCGGAATACAAAATATGTTTATGTTTATATAAAATATTTCTATGTTTAAGTGATAATATGTATTTGATATAGGCTTAAGATGTTAGTGTGTAAGTAGATTATTTTTGTATAAATAGCTTAAGTTTGACTGAATAAATTCCCTTTCAGTTTGGAAGTGAAAAGACTAGTTCGGCTCTTCAGCCTTGTTTTTTTTTACTTTAAACTTTGGAAGCAGATCGGCTCTTTAGCCATCACCTTTTTCGGCTTGGGGAAGCCTTTCAATATCCCACATAGATTCGTAGGTGAGGTAGGGCCCACATTACATGGCGATCTTGCCAGGAGCTAGTTAATCAGTTGGTTGAATTTCTTGAATTTCTTGAATTCATTATTAAATTCGATAAATATAAGGTGCCACCAATGTCATATCAGAAGGAGGCCTTAGACGAGCTCTTCGAAGCATTAGATTGTCCTTATACTCCCGGACAACCAACGATTGGGGCACCCGTATACGTGCCCACATCAAAGACGGCTGGACCTAAGCCTCTAACCATCGAGGAATATCTGAAGAGAAGAAAAAACACAATACAACAACAACAAGCGCAAAAGGAAACGCGCTGGGAAAAAAGTCAAGTTAAGACAAGAAGTAGGCAACCTATACAGACTAGCAAGTCTGAGCACAGGGAATAATAAGAAAAATTTTTTTGCAACAAGCAAAAAATTTACAAAATAAAAAATAACTTAAAAAAAAAAATTTAATTAGATTCAAAAAAAATTTTTATATAATGGGAGGCAAAAGCTCCAAAGAAGGGGTCGTTGTGACCAATAACAACAACAATAATAATGAAGTAACTTCCAATCTTTTAATTATGGACATCATAATCATAATTTTGATCATATGTATAGTTTATTTAATCAGAAAAATTGTAAAATTTTATTTCAAACAAAACGTACAAAAAATTGTAAAAACCCTATCCCCATCAGGGTCCACACAGCGACTCCGACTCTGATACAACTGTTTACATCCACACCCGCAGCGAACAACTTTGCATCCACACCCGCATCACTCATTTCAAAGCAATGATAAATCATGGATACAACGAGCAGCGAATCATCCAACTCTATCCCCATCAGGGTCCACACAGCGACTCCGACTCTGATACAACAGTTTACATCCACACCCGCATCACTTATTTCAAAGCAATGATAAATCATGGATACAACGAGCAGCGAATCGTCCAACTCTATCCCCATCAGGGTCCACACAGCGACTCCGACTCTGATACAACAGTTTACATCCACACCCGCATCACTCATTTCAAAGCAATGATAAATCATGGATACAACGAGCAGCGAATCGTCCAACCCTATCCCCATCAGGGTCCACACAGCGACTCCGACTCTGATACAACTGTTTACATCCACACCCGCAGCGAACAACTTTGCATCCACACCCGCATCACTCATTTCAAAGCAATGATAAATCATGGATACAACGAGCAGCGAATCATCCAACTCTATCCCCATGAGGGTCCACACAGCGACTCCGACTCTGATACAACAGTTTACATCCACACCCGCAGCGAACAACTTTGCAGCGTGGATATACCCCGACATCATTACCGTCTAGTAAATTTGTAAGAAAACCTCCGTGCTCCAACAGCTACGGGCTTTTCTCAGCTACATTGGACGACGACCAACAAACATCAATTAGGTCGACCGTGAAGACACCCATAGTGCGAGACAGTTCAGTGTGGTATTCCCTCTCTAAGACACTAAGCACAGAAGGAGGTGAATTCAGAGACTGTGCACCCATGGTCAGACTATCCCTATTACAGATGGCCCTTTCTGACCAAGTTGCTATGATGGACTGGACACCTCACACGTACTATCGAAATACCACGGTGCAATACCACTCGACGTTGATAAACATCCCCACCGCAGGCCGACCAAATGTAGACGTTATTGCCATGGCAATTGACACCTTCATCTCTTTCGTTAAGTATTTATTGGTGAGTGATTTTTTGGGGCGCCATTTTGTTGCGATTTAAGAGGAGGTAAGGTAACTTAAAGGACAGTACACAAAACCCAGATCTCCTCCGGAACGCACTCATTGCTTTCCCTTGGAATTTCTCTCCACTAAGGAATGGAGAATTACCATTGTTGTGTGTAACACCCAAAACCAAAACAAAATAATAAACAAAGATAAACAATAACAATGAAATATGAAATGTAAACATTTATGAACTCGCCGTATATCGACCTACATGTGTTTATGTTGAGAATGGTCAGCCGTCACCAAGCGATACCATCGTGTATTGAACTGATCATGTTACACATAGTCATAGTCGGTCGCTATGCGCCGAATGCAATTAAATATTGATTTTTGTTTATGACTGCAATTATATATGCATCACATTGACTGAGCATTCGGAATGCCTTTGAGGAAATATAACCGAAAGTATATTTTGTCAAGTGGACATTTGAGTATTACGTCATGTGGGGTAATATATTGTAGGTCATAAGTAGAATAAATAAAATAAAGAACTAGGTTAAGAATATCTATGTACATATGAAAATTAATTTTGTATAGAACTAGTTGTAAGTATAAATAGAAGAAAATTTCGAAAATAAAATTAGTCTAGTTTTACACTTAGAACAAGACTCATCTACTTATTATCGGCTGGAGAGCTTAGATTCATACTCAATCCAAATCGTGCATTTTGATGCTCGGATTAATAAGCGGCTTTGCATAAAGCTAAGAAATATATTTCTGTTCTTTTGAACCAAGGCTTCCTCGTCAAACATAACATGGCGATCCTGCAAGTCTGAACCAAAATCCACCAATAGTTTCAAAAAAAAAAAAATATAATATTCTCCGCTTATTTTCAAAACAATCAGTTAAATGACCACATTAGAAGATATAAACAAAATCTTTAGAAAGTGGGAAGAAGTCACTGAATACCGTCCAACGACCGTAGAACCCAGAGAGTACCCAAGATATATCCCCACTCCTAAAACCGCTGGACCGAAACCACTTTCCATAGAGGAATATAGAAGACGGCAAGAAAAAAAGAAGAAAGAAGAAAAGAAACAACAAGAAAATAAGCAAAAGAAGAAACGAGGAGGCCGCAAAAGACAGTTCCAGAGGAAGTGTGCAGACCTTCAGAGGATAATCAACCTAAGCAGTGGAGACCAGAAGCGAAGACTCATTGGTGAGCTGAAAGATCTAAAGAAAAATGGGTGGCAAGACTTCCAAGGAGGAGATCATAAATAATGTAGCAGCAGCATCTGCAGCATCAACATCATCGACAACAACAACAACACCTCTAGGCGATAAAGTAGTATATCTAAATTTCTTTCTTTTGTTAATTATAATTTTATGCAAATTAAATGCATATTACAAAAATTATCTTAGAAAACATGCTCTGAAAACACTAAATGTTTAAATAAATATATACATAAAATTTATGGAGTTCAATATTCTAGAAAATATTTTAAAAAACTTAAAAAAAGCACCTAACAGAACTTACACCACAGAACACATACAAAGAATTAACTTACAAATAGACAATGTATGGTCAGAAATAACCAAAAACGCAGACTTAACCGACATACAAGACTTAAAAATCAAATTTGACAAGTTAGTAGAACAAATTCAAACATTTTTAAAACATAAAGAAGAAATTGAAATCAACGACAAAATGGCAAATTTTGATATAGTAACTGCTATTAAAGTTATCCCTGAATTTCAAGGTGACTTTAAAGATCTTAATAATTTTTTGGGTTTAATTGAGTTTTACTCCAATACTCTTAATAACGATGTACAAAAGGAACTTTTAGTAAAATTCATTTCAGCCACCAAACTCTCAGAAAAAGTTAAAAACAAAATTCAAACTGAGAAAATACCAACAAACATGATTTCAAAAATATTTTAAAATCTGTATACAAATCCAACAAAACTGCGTCTAGATTGCATAATGACAGTGCAAAATGTTATCAAGGCAATCAAACAATTCTGACGTTTGCTTCACGCATAGAAACATTACTAGCTTCATTGAATGCGCTACAAATCTCTGAGCAAGGGGCTGAACACAGAGAACTTATAGTAAAATTAAATGATCAGATTGGAATGACAGCCTTTAAAAATGGTTTATCAGAACCATATAAGTCATTAGTAATGGCTGCAAGACCAACCAAGCTTGCAGAAGCAGTCCAAATTGCTTTAGAAGTTAGTCCTCAACATTCTTACAACATAATGTTTTTCAATAGGGAACAAAGAGGTAGAAATAATTTCAGAGGTAATTATAATAGAAGAATTAATGATTTCAATCGTGATAGGCATCAAAATCATGGAAATAACAATAGATATGAGAATCAGAATAGAAGTTATAATAACAACAGAGGAGGACATAATAACCAAAATAATAACAGGCAAAATTTTCAGGGAAACGGGTACGTCCCCGGCCGACAAAACCCGGGGCACACATCCAGAAGAAGATAATTTCTATAAGAAATTCAGACAAAAATACAAATTTTATAAAACTTTGCAGCGTGGATAGTCGCGCCACTCAACAACGTGGCATCGAACAATGGTGGACTAACATCATACACCGGTGGCTGGGATCGCGCAAGGGGACTTAGCGGCGAGTCCCAATACTACTCTTCCTTTGCATCCCAGTCCTCCTCTTATTTGTCGCGCGTGTCTGCTTCCGTTACACAAGTCCAGACAACAGTTCAACAAATCCAGCACACAGACGAAGAGGAAATACAAGCCAACGTGCCGACTCCGGACGAATTAAGCGCTCTCTCAATCGACAAGCAGAATGCCTATATGGCGGGAGAGCTAATGTTTGTTCGAGCCTACGGTTTTCTGACAGAAGCACAAATCCTGAGAAAACGCCAGAGGCTGGCTCGACCTGTAACGATTACGGTCGACAATACGATTCGGCTAGAGGCATTACCAAGCCCACAATCCCAGATGATCATCCAGAGGTCCGAAGAAGCGGAAGAGACAGAGACGTCGAGCATCTCACCATCCCGGACCGCCACACCAGTACTCCACCAGGCATCAGCCCAACCATCTGGAGTGAGTACTGTAGAAAACAACTCGGTAAACGCAACTGTAGAGATGATAAATGTGAGAGTATATACCCCGACATCATTACCGTCTAGTAAATTTGTAAGAAAACCTCCGTACTCCAACAGCTACGGGCTTTTCTCAGCTACATTGGACGACGACCAACATCAATTAGGTCGACCGTGAAGACACCCATAGTGTTTATATGTATGTTATAAGTGAATATTTTACTTGTTAGTGTGCAAGGAATTATTTTGTATAAATAGGCTAAGAATTGAATCAATAAAATGACTCTTTAATCAGAACTCAAATCGGCACATTGGCCTGTTCTTTTCTCATCATTTTTATTCCATTTAAGATCGGCAGTTTAGCCATTGAATATTAGGCTTGGGGAAGCTAAATAATATCCCCCATAGATTATTAGGAGAGGCAGGCACCCCTTATTATTAGTAGTAGAGACTTTCTTCCTGTGACTTCCAATCACAGTATCGACGACGTTTCTAACACTTAATTCGCGCCCCACCAACATCACTCATTTCAAACCAATGATAAATCATGGATACAACGAGCAGCGAATCGTCCAACCCTATCCCCATCAGGGTCCACACAGCAACTCCGACTCTGATACAACTGTTTACATCCACACCCGCAGCAAACAACTTTGCATCCACACCCGCATCACTCATTTCAAAGCAATGATAAATCATGGATACAAGGAGCAGCGAATCGTCCAACCCTATCCCCATCAGGGTCCACACAGCGACTCCGACTCTGATACAACAGTTTACATCCACACCCGCAGCGAACAACTTTGCAGCGTGGATAGTCACGCCACTCAACAACGTGGCATCGAACACTGGTGGACTAACATCATACACCGGTGGCTGGGATCGCGCAAGGGGACTTCGCGGCGAGTCCCAATACTACTCTTCCTTTGCATCAAAGTGCTCCTCTTATTTGTCGCGCGTGTCTGCTTCCGTTACACAAGTCCACACAACAGTTCAACAAAGCCAGCAGACAGACGAAGAGGAAATACAAGCCGACGTGCCGACTCATTTCAAAGCAATGATAAATCATGGATACAACGAGCAGCGAATCGTCCAACTCTATCCCCATCAGGGTCCACACAGGGACTCCGACTCTTATACAACAGTTTACATCCACACCCGCATCACTTATTTCAAAGCAATGATAAATCATGGATACAACGAGCAGCGAATCGTCCAACTCTATCCCCATCAGCTAATGTTTGTTCGAGCCTACGGTTTTCTGACAGAAGCACAAATCCTGAGAAAACGCCAGAGGCTGGCTCGACCTGTAACGATTACGGTCGACAATACGATTCGGCTAGAGGCATTACCAAGCCCACAATCCAAGATGATCATCCAGAGGTCCGAAGAAGCGGAAGAGACAGAGACGTCGAGCATCTCACCATCCCGGACCGCCACACCAGTACTCCACCAGGCATCAGCCCAACCATCTGGAGTGAGTACTGTAGAAAACAACTCGGTAAACGCAACTGTAGAGATGATAAATGTGAGAGTGTATACCCCGACATCATTACCGTCTAGTAAATTTGTAAGAAAACCTCCGTACTCCAACAGCTACGGGCTTTTCTCAGCTACATTGGACGACGACCAACAAACATCAATTAGGTCGACCGTGAAGACACCCATAGTGTTTATATGTATGTTATAAGTGAATATTTTACTTGTTAATGTGCAAGGAATTATTTTGTATAAATAGGCTAAGAATTGAATCAATAAAATGACTCTTTAATCAGAACTCAAATCGGCACATTGGCCTGTTCTTTTCTCATCATTTTTATTCCATTTAAGATCGGCAGTTTAGCCATTGAATATTAGGCTTGGGGAAGCTAAATAATATCCCCCATAGATTATTAGGAGAGGCAGGCACCCCTTATTATTAGTAGTAGAGACTTTCTTCCTGTGACTTCCAATCACAGTATCGACGACGTTTTTAACACTTAATTCGCGCCCCACCAACATCACTCATTTCAAACCAATGATAAATCATGGATACAACGAGCAGCGAATCGTCCAACTCTATCCCCATCAGGGTCCACACAGCGACTCTGACTCTGATACAACAGTTTACATCCACACCCGCATCACTCATTTCAAAGCAATGATAAATCATGGATACAACGAGCAGCGAATCGTCCAACCCTATCCCCATCAGGGTCCACACAACGACTCCGACTCTGATACAACTGTTTACATCCACACCCGCAGCGAACAACTTTGCATCCACACCCGCATCACTCATTTCAAAGCAATGATAAATCATGGATACAACGAGCAGCGAATCATCCAACTCTATCCCCATCAGGGTCCACACAGCGACTCCGACTCTGATACAACAGTTTACATCCACACCCGCATCACTTATTTCAAAGCAATGATAAATCATGGATACAACGAGCAGCGAATCGTCCAACTCTATCCCCATCAGGGTCCACACAGCGACTCCGACTCTGATACAACTGTTTACATCCACACCCGCAGCGAACAACTTTGCATCCACACCCGCATCACTCATTTCAAAGCAATGATAAATCATGGATACAACGAGCAGCGAATCATCCAACTCTATCCCCATGAGGGTCCACACAGCGACTCCGACTCTGATACAACAGTTTACATCCACACCCGCAGCGAACAACTTTGCAGCGTGGATATACCCCGACATCATTACCGTCTAGTAAATTTGTAAGAAAACCTCCGTGCTCCAACAGCTACGGGCTTTTCTCAGCTACATTGGACGACGACCAACAAACATCAATTAGGTCGACCGTGAAGACACCCATAGTGCGAGACAGTTCAGTGTGGTATTCCCTCTCTAAGACACTAAGCACAGAAGGAGGTGAATTCAGAGACTGTGCACCCATGGTCAGACTATCCCTATTACAGATGGCCCTTTCTGACCAAGTTGCTATGATGGACTGGACACCTCACACGTACTATCGAAATACCACGGTGCAATACCACTCGACGTTGATAAACATCCCCACCGCAGGCCGACCAAATGTAGACGTTATTGCCATGGCAATTGACACCTTCATCTCTTTCGTTAAGTATTTATTGGTGAGTGATTTTTTGGGGCGCCATTTTGTTGCGATTTAAGAGGAGGTAAGGTAACTTAAAGGACAGTACACAAAACCCAGATCTCCTCCGGAACGCACTCATTGCTTTCCCTTGGAATTTCTCTCCACTAAGGAATGGAGAATTACCATTGTTGTGTGTAACACCCAAAACCAAAACAAAATAATAAACAAAGATAAACAATAACAATGAAATATGAAATGTAAACATTTATGAACTCGCCGTATATCGACCTACATGTGTTTATGTTGAGAATGGTCAGCCGTCACCAAGCGATACCATCGTGTATTGAACTGATCATGTTACACATAGTCATAGTCGGTCGCTATGCGCCGAATGCAATTAAATATTGATTTTTGTTTATGACTGCAATTATATATGCATCACATTGACTGAGCATTCGGAATGCCTTTGAGGAAATATAACCGAAAGTATATTTTGTCAAGTGGACATTTGAGTATTACGTCATGTGGGGTAATATATTGTAGGTCATAAGTAGAATAAATAAAATAAAGAACTAGGTTAAGAATATCTATGTACATATGAAAATTAATTTTGTATAGAACTAGTTGTAAGTATAAATAGAAGAAAATTTCGAAAATAAAATTAGTCTAGTTTTACACTTAGAACAAGACTCATCTACTTATTATCGGCTGGAGAGCTTAGATTCATACTCAATCCAAATCGTGCATTTTGATGCTCGGATTAATAAGCGGCTTTGCATAAAGCTAAGAAATATATTTCTGTTCTTTTGAACCAAGGCTTCCTCGTCAAACATAACATGGCGATCCTGCAAGTCTGAACCAAAATCCACCAATAGTTTCAAAAAAAAAAAAATATAATATTCTCCGCTTATTTTCAAAACAATCAGTTAAATGACCACATTAGAAGATATAAACAAAATCTTTAGAAAGTGGGAAGAAGTCACTGAATACCGTCCAACGACCGTAGAACCCAGAGAGTACCCAAGATATATCCCCACTCCTAAAACCGCTGGACCGAAACCACTTTCCATAGAGGAATATAGAAGACGGCAAGAAAAAAAGAAGAAAGAAGAAAAGAAACAACAAGAAAATAAGCAAAAGAAGAAACGAGGAGGCCGCAAAAGACAGTTCCAGAGGAAGTGTGCAGACCTTCAGAGGATAATCAACCTAAGCAGTGGAGACCAGAAGCGAAGACTCATTGGTGAGCTGAAAGATCTAAAGAAAAATGGGTGGCAAGACTTCCAAGGAGGAGATCATAAATAATGTAGCAGCAGCATCTGCAGCATCAACATCATCGACAACAACAACAACACCTCTAGGCGATAAAGTAGTATATCTAAATTTCTTTCTTTTGTTAATTATAATTTTATGCAAATTAAATGCATATTACAAAAATTATCTTAGAAAACATGCTCTGAAAACACTAAATGTTTAAATAAATATATACATAAAATTTATGGAGTTCAATATTCTAGAAAATATTTTAAAAAACTTAAAAAAAGCACCTAACAGAACTTACACCACAGAACACATACAAAGAATTAACTTACAAATAGACAATGTATGGTCAGAAATAACCAAAAACGCAGACTTAACCGACATACAAGACTTAAAAATCAAATTTGACAAGTTAGTAGAACAAATTCAAACATTTTTAAAACATAAAGAAGAAATTGAAATCAACGACAAAATGGCAAATTTTGATATAGTAACTGCTATTAAAGTTATCCCTGAATTTCAAGGTGACTTTAAAGATCTTAATAATTTTTTGGGTTTAATTGAGTTTTACTCCAATACTCTTAATAACGATGTACAAAAGGAACTTTTAGTAAAATTCATTTCAGCCACCAAACTCTCAGAAAAAGTTAAAAACAAAATTCAAACTGAGAAAATACCAACAAACATGATTTCAAAAATATTTTAAAATCTGTATACAAATCCAACAAAACTGCGTCTAGATTGCATAATGACAGTGCAAAATGTTATCAAGGCAATCAAACAATTCTGACGTTTGCTTCACGCATAGAAACATTACTAGCTTCATTGAATGCGCTACAAATCTCTGAGCAAGGGGCTGAACACAGAGAACTTATAGTAAAATTAAATGATCAGATTGGAATGACAGCCTTTAAAAATGGTTTATCAGAACCATAGACCAACAACGAGGAAATTAACAGCTACGTAACTCGGAATTACAAAACAAAACAACATACAACAACATTTGGGTAAGTATGAAAGTTATTTTCTTGGTTATATTTCTTATCTTGTTTATTCTTTTGATTTTCTTCCATATTTAGGATAAAGGGTACGAGTCCTGACCAGGCGTCCAAAACAAGTTCAAGGCTGGGAGTTTGCGCATTTATAGTGCCAGTGTTCCACCTAATCTTATGTTGTCTGATTGTTTCATTTCAAAATTACAAGATAATTCTAATATGATTTTTTTGACAAACTGTAATAGGAAAGACCAATTAGTTAAAGGTCAAATTGGAGAAATACAATGTCCTAGTGCAAATGATGCAGGAAATTCTACAAATAAATGTGTGTATTCTAATAGCATCTTTAAAATTGTTCCTTCTTCTATAACATTCAATTGCATTCTGAAATTATGGATCCTAATTAAATGTTTAATTCAAAGAAGTTACCTTTAAATTTTGATGGATTTATGTTAGATCATGATAAATCTCAAATAATTGCTAGAATGAAATCAAATTCATTATTTCAATTTTCCATCATGTCTACAGAATATAAATTTAGTGTCTTAAAAGAGGATTAGTTGTTCAACACAATTTCTAAACTTAACTGGTTGTTATAATTGTTCAGGAGGTGCTACATTGTGTTTAAAAGTAGACATAGATCATGGGTCTACAATTCTTAGGCTCGACTGTTCAAGAACAAAAATTAGTAGCATACTCTTTGCTGATGATAAACCTAGAAACTTGTAGTATAATAAATTGAAGAGACCAAGTGTAAGAAGACCATTATACTTGGTTTGCACTTCAACGATGGCAGCTACACCTTATTTTAAAGAATTGTTGCCAACTTCATTGTAAAAGAACGAAGACGAAGGCATTAAAATTCGAGAAGCCAACGGCCATTGACGTCATTAATATATATTTGTAAAAAACTAAATTATAAATCAAAAAAAGAAAAATAAACTTGTTATCCAAATAAACATGTTATACTATAAATTATTGCTTTAAAGTGTCATCATGAAATCAGAATGTCAATGATGAGTGTTCAATCACTTGTTCTGGCAATCTTGAATATACATTTAAATCTTGCTTATGATGTTAATAATATTTATAACTTATCATTTTTAAAACAATTGATTTCACATCTCTGAATAATATCAGTATTACAATCATAGTGTTATCTATAATGGTAGCTTGAAATGAAAAATGGCGAGCCCTAGTCTATACATCAATTGGAAAAGAAAAATTCAATTTTCAGATCAGCAAGAAAAATATAACTGTAAATATCAGCAAGTTTCTCGACAGCGGCATGCGGTCTTCTATTGGTAATGTATGTTCCTTTTGCGTTCCTTTTACAATATATTTTGTGCAAGTCCCAACATGAAAAAGCGTGTCTGCTATTCAAAGGGGAATAAAAGTAAATAGCTACTCTCAGCAACCAGCAGCATAGTTTATATAGAGGGATACACAAAATACATAAGTGTATACACTCACGATCACGAACAACTAGCAGGCGAACGAGAAGATGACAAGAAACAGGAGAAAAACACAAGCAGCAGCTGCGCGTGCTCCTTAAGTTTTTTGTCTCGTTCAGTTGTTTGTTAGCCAGCACGAGAGTTAGATCGAGAGTTTAAAGTTTTTTTTTTACTGTGTGCAAGCATTATTTGGAAGCACAATATTAACGAATATTTTTATTTAAAAAAAAAAGCTGTGAGTAAAATATCCATTTTATATTTCGTGAATGAGTTAATTGTGCAGATAAATACTTAGTCGGCAAGTGCAAAAATTATATTTGGGAAAGGGTTTATATTGCGGCGAAGCGGCATATAGTGCGAGTCATTTTTGTTTCATTAGAAAACAACAGCAAGGGGAAAGGCGGCGTAGATAGCGTCATTGCAAGAATTAAAAAAATAATATAGTGAGAATAGCGAGGTATTTCGTTCATATCAATGAAGAATGAACAACGGCAAACATAGAAGTGACGGTGTGGCCTTCATCATTTTTTGTTTCTTTTTTTTGTTGTTGCGTCGCTTCGGTCTGTGCTGTGCGATGATGTTTGTGACTTAGTGCGGTGATACTATATTAGGTACGTGTATTGGGAGCATGTCTCATCGGACACATATATATTTCTATTTTTTGCTTTGCGTTAGTCGTTGGTGCCTTACAACCACCATCAGACATATATGTATATATTTTTGCGTTTCGTTAGTCGTTGGTGCCTTACAACCACCATAAGGCATATATACATATATTTTTATTTTTTGCGTTGCGTTTGACACATATTTCTTTTTTTTTTTTTTGGGGCTAAGTTTACATGGCATAGATGAAGCAATAAGTAGGATAGGGAGTAACAATGCGCATGGTTAGGGAAATCAATCATAGCCATCGGAGAGCCGGCAAGTGTATTAAAAATACTAGCTTTAAAACAATTGAGCCGAAGTGCTAACAGCAAGGGTAGTGGCTATGATGGCAAGGAAATTATGAATTATGAAAATTCGAGGAAATTAACGAAAGGATAAAGCTAGCGAGCTGTCATGACGAGCAAGGCAGCAAGAGCAGTATAGATTATTATAATTATACATTCATATTAGCAAGGAGTAATCATATATCATCATTGGCAAAATCTGGCGAGCTAAGGTCTCTTAGAAAATCTTTTGATGAAGACCGCCGACCGCAGATAGTGATTTGGCAAGCTAAATAACAAAAATAAAGTTAAATTATTTAGCAAGTTATATTAATAGCAAGGTAGCAAGTTGATAGTATTTATCTGGCACGGACTCATTTTTAGAATAGTTAACGCAAGCTTCAGGGATCAATCTCTTATCCATATATTTATTACAGAATTACCTAAATGGCAAATAACAAAATACACGATTCATGCCTCAAAGCAATAAAGAGGATGGACAGTTACATAGAACAAGCGAGAGAGGATGAGGACGGCGAGGACCTTCAAGTGCGACTAGAGCGTCTGGAGGAGATCTGGAGCTAGCTTTCGGTGAACCATGTCAAGTGGATCTCCGGCCAGGCAAATGATGTGGATGAGGTGATGGAGCGGCAAGCGGAGGCCGAGGAACTATACCTTGGTACAAAAAAGAAATTCCGCAAGCGAATAGCCGCAACTGTGCAGCGTGAAAAAGAGCAGCAAGTTGCGAAGTAAGGCGGACAGGCAAAAGAGGTGTCCATTCAGGTGCCTCCTCAGCAGGAGGTAAAGAACACGTGGGGGGAGTTCGATGGATCCCTCACGAAATGGCAAGGATTTAGGGACCGCTTTATAGCAGCGGTACATGAGAATGAGCAAGTCAGGCCAGCTTTTAAGTTCCAACATCTCGCCAAGTCACTGACCGGCAAGGCGGCCAAGACTTTGAGTGAATGGCAGCTCACGGAGAGCAATTACCTGGAAGCCTGGGCTAGGCTCAAACAATTGTATTACAAAAAATACCATACCTGTCGTGAGTTGCTAAGGCAATTCATGAGTCTACCATGTTGTAGTGCGCATACAATGCACTATATTTTATTGCAGGTCATTGCCATAGATTTATACTCGACGTTCCTATAGCCAATCCATTTCTTATAATATGTACTCGCATTTCATTCATTTCATTCACCCCAAAAAATTATCTAATAAAATGTTCAATGCCACTTGAGTCTCAGATTACTTTTACGATGGCCAAGTGTATCTACCTATTCATGAAGGTTCAACGCACTGCATGCTGGTTAGTAAATATGCCTGAATGAATTTGGATACATTTGTGCATTATGAAAGGGGCATGCATATTGGTTATGATTTTGATGACATAGCAAGTATGCTGCCCAATTCTGTCATTTGTTTCCCATCAAATTAGAATGCAATATAATGTATATATGTTTTAGTAATTATATGTATAGCTTTAAGTTCTTAGTGTGTAAGTAAATTATTTTTGTATAAATAGCCTAAGTTTGATTAAATAAAAATCACTTTCAATGTGAGAGTCAAAGAAAGATATTCGGCTGATTAGCCTTCTTTTATTGCCTAAACAGATCGGCTCTTTAGCCATCATCCATAATCGGCTTGAGGAAGCCCATATCCTCCAGTTTCTATAGGACAGGCAGGGCATCCTTTACATGGCGATCTTGCCAGTATTTTGTTTTTAAATAAAATAGTATGTCGTATAATCCCGAAGAACTTGACAGACTGTTCGAGTATATGGATAGCCCATATCATCCGGGCGAGCCAACCGAAGACATACCAAAATACATTGCTACTTCCAAAACATCGGGTCCAAAGCCTTTAACGATTGAGGAGTACAAAACAAGACAGATTAGAAAACATCAGCCGGAACAGCAGGAACAACAGCAGCACAAAAGAAAACGCGCTGGGCGCAAAGTAAAAACTAGACAGGAAGTTGGCAATCTGTACAGATTAGCTGGATTAGCCAACAAAGAACAAAGAGAGCATTTCATCGAACAAGCAAGAAATTTGCAGCGACAGGCAAGCAGAAAAAATAATAAAAACCAAAAATAAAAAAAAAATGTTTTGTTTACACAAACAAGTGAAAAACACTGCAACAACTAACATAAATTCATTGGAAAGGAATTATAAATTATTAATTTGTTTATACATGTTTTATTTATAGAAGTCCAAATTTAGAGAGCCATTCAAATTTTAGATAAAATGAAATAAAGATCTTTTGACTCGGTGAGCCACGACAATGTCAGGTGCCAAGGTGACCTCAACTCCAAAAGGGACTGGTGAAGGAAAGCCCAGTAAGTCTTCGTGGATGAGGCAGGGTGGTCAGATTAAAAAAAAGTGAAGAGACTGGGCTGAAACACAAACACTCTTCAACTTCTTCTTCGCCTGACGTTTACGAGTTCAGCCAGAACAGAAAATGGGTTTCGAAGAACTCCTCATTGACTTGGTGAGGGAACGGGAATTTCTGTGTAATATTTGGAACAAAACATACATAAATGTTTTGAAAAGAAGTACTGCTTGGGAAGAGATTGGCCAAACCTTATAGGAGGAGGAGGAAACTTAATGGTTTGGGGTGCATTTTCTTGGAGTGGTGTTGGTCCATTAGTAAGGATAAACGGTCGAATGGATCAACACGTTTATAAAGGCATACTGGAGAATGTCATGGAGCCTTATTCATTCGCACACATGCCCATAAGTTACGTTTTTCAGCAGGACAACGATCCGAAACACACTGCACGTATTGTAAAGCAGTGGTTTGCGGATACAAAAACCAGTGTTTTGGATTGGCCCGCGCAAAGTCCGGACCTGAATTCGATTGAAAACTTATGGGCAGACGTCTAGTGAGGATTAAAGTCCAAAAAATCTAAAAATTCGGACGAGATTTTCCAAAACATTAAGGAGGTCTGGGAGGGTATACCACCATCAATATGCCGCGCTTTGTTTGAAAGTATGGAAAGAAGGTTGGCTGCGGTTATACAAAGTAAAGGATTCCCTACAAAATATTAATACTTACTTTATGTTAAATTGAAGATTTTAACATAACATACATTTTTTAATGTTCTGTTTCTAATTTTATGGCCACACACAATTTAAATTGTATACATGTTTATTTTTTATATTTGATATTGTCTAGCTTTTTTCTTGCATTAATTATTTAATGTGTACTCTTATTCGTGGGCTATAAATTAAACCTCTTTTCAACCTGAAGAAATTTCTTTTAAAAAAGTTATGCATACTTATATTACTATATAGGTGTCGTTTCCAATTGTGTGACCACCACTGTACATGTTAGAAATAAGTGTACACAAAAGAGTAAAGCAAAAAGAGTTAAGTAAATAAAAACAGAAATGATAGCTGAATTGAGTGGAGTTTTATTTGAAAGCAAGAAAGTGATAAGTGGAATCTGCGCTTGGTGAGTCATTTGTTCGCGAAATAAAAGTGCAACAATTTTGCGCCCAACGTTCTTTAGCTTTTTGTTTAAACAATTAATTAGTTTATTTTTGGTTTTATTATGTACCTACATTTTAAACAGTGATCGAAAGTGGAGAAGTATCTCTATCGGGAAAATAATTTTGCCTGCGAGTTATTTCGTTATTTTATTATAATACATATCACCCTACCCTCTTCGTGTTCGCAAAATAAAAGTGCAACAAATTGCCGATAAGGTGGGACCAACAGTGATGAATTTGTGTTTTTGTATGTATTGGGAAACATTGTGTTGCTGTTAGTAATACATTGATACATTTTGAAAGGAATAGGTAAAACAAAAGTAAATTTTCAGAATCGGTTAAATAGATTAGTAGACGCAGAGAATCGCATTCTTTAAAGTACGCAAGTTGCGAATCTCGCTAATAGAGCAACATGAATCAATCGTAGGTGGTCTGTTTATCCCATAAACCAAATGCAAAGGAAGCCTGTTACAAGAAATCCTTTCTTGGGGAAATTTTATTTACAAAACCAAAACATACTTTCTGAAGATGAAACTTTAAATGATATATCCACTTTGCTGCGTGAGAGCAGGACGGTTGTGGTTTACCAACTATCGGCTCTCTCACTCAGATTTGTGGCGAAAACTATATTCTCATTGACAAGCAACTTTGGTTAGTGGACTGGTTTCTAAGTAAATGAAACCAAACCAGACGAACGGTCTGGTAAATTGAAAGCAGTCAACAAGTAGTGACTCCAGGTGGAGAATGGCTCAAGACCCCACGTAAATTGCACGCTAACTAACTAGTAAAGACAATTCTCGTTCGAAGCAAGCTATTTTAACTGAATTACATTTAAAAAAAAATCTCTCCTAATTTCTTTAAAGTTGTTTAAAAATAAAAGAATAAATAGTTAAATGTGAAAAAAAAATAGAAAGTAAATTATTAAGCCAAAACAAATAAATAAATAGATGCTTGGAAATAAGATTAATTGCAGGTGGAGGAGCAACCCGGCGTGTAGTGCACTACAGTGGGGCTGCCCACAAATTTTATAAGTCCAAAAAAAAAAAGGAAAATTCATCCAAAGTAAGTTTTTTTGTTACACTGTTTAATTATTGATTTTGGTTTATCATTTTTTATATTTATTCCATTGGGGTAAATGATACAAGATGTTTTTTTCTTTTTTATTCCCTTATTTCTTCTTACTTTTATTTTATTTAATTTTTTTGTATATTTAATTTTTATTTAATTATTCTTTCATTTTTTTTATAGTATTTTAATTTTTTGTTATAAATTGTAATTTTTTTGGTAATTTTTATTTTAATTTTAATAATTTCTAATAAAGAACTTTTCTTTTATAACGTTACAAAAAAGAAAAAAAAAATGGTCTTTTCCTGAATGTATTTTTTTGTTGTTTTTGGGTTTATAATTGCTTTGGGAAGGCGGTTGTTTCTTTTTTTTTTCAAAGTCTAGCTA
Organism: Eupeodes luniger; assembly: GCA_951509635.1. NCBI lineage: Eukaryota > Metazoa > Arthropoda > Insecta > Diptera > Syrphidae > Eupeodes > Eupeodes luniger. The sequence goes on from OX608073.1 coordinate 301,510,276, forward strand.
GATACCCCAGAACTGAGGTGGAGGTGACGCACATGGAGTAAAGTGCGTTTGGTGGAGCAACAGGGTGAGTTAGGGGTTACTACAGAAATAGGAGGTTGTAGTAACCAAGGTGGTATCCGATGGATACAAAGGGTGGGCAAATCCTTCGAGGGTCAACCCCATCAACGACCCTCCCCTCTATAGGGATCACTTTACCCAACCCAAAGACAGTTCGGGTCTCCATTTTTTTAAATATTATATGGCATGAAGTCGTTACACAGTCCAGGACAGCGGTAGCAAGAACCCCCCCTCCGGCGAGCTAGCTCGTGCTTTACGCAAGCATGCCAAGCTGCCGTTGCCTGGACACCCTCACCTTCCCGCTGCCAGGATCAGCCTCTAGTGCCTGTAGCTAGGGGTTGTAATGGTGGTAAGGTAAGGGAAGGTGAGGCATAATAACATCTAGTTCGTTTCAGAGTACAATTATCAATCATGTCGGAGGAAAAACCTATAATAATTGAGAATCTATTCGAAAATATTCATATAGCAAACTCTTTAAAAACACCTACTGTTTGAGAATGGGCTCAACAATAATTTATTATTCGTTAAAATATTTATCACAATTTATAATCTAATTTGCTTTAATGTTTATCAATTTCATAATAACGTAAATTTCTATATTGTTTGTCTTATTTGCCTATTTGTGAAAAACTTTGCATCATTTACGATTTACCCTATAAATTTCTCTATTCTCCTAAATTTGTTAAACGATCAATAGTTAATATTTTCTTGTATTTCTTTCTTATTTATCTATGAATATAATTTCAAGTTCAAGGGCAAAGCTGTAAATTTATATCATTTGTATGTTCTATCATCAGCTGTTCATGCTCTCTTAAATCTTGTTAAGTGTTCTTTAGCTAATCTTTGAAAATTAATTATTTCTCTGTCATTTGGATTTCGACCAGACACAGGGTAACATCTTGGTAATAAAATATTATAACGTGGTAACCTTCGCTGTTTTCTTCTTGTTGCTGCATATTTTCGTCTTGGTTATTACCTGGTGTAATTTTTTCGTTTTTATACACCTACTATATCAACAGGCCCTTTTGGACCTCTAGATGCCAAGGAATTCCGATCCCTTCAGGGACAGAGGGTGCGAGCTCATCAGGAGTTGCATTGGCAGGAAGTGTCTCAGCAATTTCCATATCAGTTAATGATGCTAGATCCTGGTATGAAACAATCTGGGCTGACTTAGATGCTGCGCTAGAAAATGGAGCTTATCCCGGGGAACTCTTTTCAGCTATTGTATATGTCGGATATATTTGTCTGCTAATCCTGCGAATTTGTGTGAAATAGCCAAATTCTGTTGCCCTACACATCATGAAGTATACAAATGATAGAGTTAACAAACTCTTTGCATTCAAAAAATAAATACACTAAAACCATTCCGCCTCATGATGGCATGTTGGAATCATTTGAAGCATCATATTCGAGATTTCAACCTGGATGTTTAAGGGTATTAACATTTGGTGGCAGCCAGCGGTGGGATTTTAAAACTAAAGCATCTAATTTTGCTCCCGAATATCTCAAACTGAGTTTTAAATAATTTGTATAATATATTTTTAGTTTATGTTTGATAAATTTGCTTAAACTTATCTATTTTAATTTAAAAAAAAAAATATAAAACTATTAAAGAATAAAGTGAAGTTACAGAACAAAAAAGCCTGATGACGAAGCAACCTAGGAGAAACATGTTATAGATTTTAGCTCCTCGCTGGGTGTAGCAAGCGTGTTGTAGGGGAGACTGGGAACCCCGAACTTTCTGTACGTGCAGCACAGGCTACAAGTCTCTCAAGGGCCACCAGCTTCAATCAACATAACGTGAATGCTTTCTACGACAATTTGACCATTGTCATGGACCGCGATAAGTTTGAGCCTCAAGACATTTATAATGCTGATGAAACGGCCATAACAACTGTGCAAAAACCAGACAAAGTAGTGGCGAGGCGTGGTGCTTGACAAGTTGGTTCTGTAACTTCCGCCGAAAGGGGAGTTTTTGTTTCTGTTGCCTTTGCGGGAAATGCTATCGGAAATGTTATTCCTCGGTTTTTTGTTTTTCCGAGAGTGCGGTATCAAGACTATTTTGTAAGAGTTGGCCCCATTGGATCAGCTGGAGCTGCGAACCCCTCTGGTTGGATGCAGGATGATTCATTTCTCTGTTTCTTGAATCATTTTAAGAAACATAGGTACACTAAAAATTAAGAGGAATCGGAACAACAAAGAAATAAAAAAGTTGAAAATGATCTTGGAATATAATAAAGGTAAACAAGGAATACACATTTCGGATCAAATGGCGTGCTATTTCACGCCATTACGAAAAACGATAAAGTGGTACCACAAAATCGCATTTGAATTCCTTCTTAGTACATCCGTTGTATATGCATAAGTAATGTGCAAACAGTTTCATAAAAATGCACAAATTCTTGAGTTCAGGCAATCAATCTGCGAATCTTTTTGCGAACTGGAAGTAGAGTCGGCAACTTCTTCTAAAATGAAAATCAAACATGTTGTAAAAGAATTCGACACACGAGACAAAACAAATCGATAAACTCGAAAACTTTGTTCCAGTTGCTACAACGATATTCAAGGAACCGAAACCAGAGTTGCAGCTAAAAAAAAAAAAACTAAAAGGGTGTCCACCTCCACATATTGTGACAATTGTGATGGTAAACCTGCATTATGCATGGATTGTTTCCTAAAAAAAAAAAACAGGAAAGAATAGCGAGCGGTAGTGCAACCTCGAATCTCTAGTTGTTTTTAACAGAAATATAAATTAATCATTAGGTTAAGTCTCTTTGTATGGTAACTTTTATTTCCATAAAGGCATTAATAAAAATACTACTGTGTTTGTTATAAACAAAATTGGGGGCTCAACCGGGATGTCCAATTAATTGAAAAAATAAAGTAAATTATAATACAAGTGGTATCCGCCAAAACTTTATTCTGTCAAAGTATATCCCAAAGAGGATAAAATGTGCACTCAATAAATTATCACCTACTGTGTCTGAAAGATATCCAATACCGGATACAAATGTTATAATAAGTAATTTGGGGGAGGCAAAGTACTTCTCTACATTAGATTTGGATATGAATATGTTCGTATGACTTTTGGATTGTAGAATGCTCCTTCAATATTCCAGAGAGCAATGGACGATATCCTCAAATTATTTATTGGTAAAATATGTCATATCTACATTGATGACATTAAAATATCCTCAAAGACAGTTCAAGAAGATATCGAACATATAAACATAATTATAAAGACAATGAAAGAAGTCAATATGGAAATTTCAGCACCTTGCAACACGCACCAACACCAAACATCACAAATTCAAGCTCAATGGCGAGACACTTAAATGAAGGCCAAAGCAGAGATGTCCGCCTTCAAAAGAAACCTCCTCCCAAGGCAACATTCAAATTTAAGGTAGCATATTACATGCATTCCTCTTCGTCATTGAATTTTCTTGTTTTTTTTTCTTTCTTTACTAGATTAACGTTCATGTGGTAACTGCTAAGGAGAAAGGAGAAAATGTCACTGTTGTAGCGTGTTGTAACGCGGAGGGAAACTTCTTACCACCTGTTTTGATAATGAAAGGAGTAAATAGAAAAGCAGAGTTTATGGACGGATTACCAAGTGGCTCCGAAGTTTACATGAACAAAAAATCATCGTACATCAATACTGAATTATTTTTTAGATGGTTGAAAGAACATTTCATGCCACGAAAACCTGTAGGTAACAGGTTATCATGTGATATTCATATGAAATTCGTAAAATCGCTGGTTTAACCAAGCGACAAGTTGGGAACGCGTTGGCCGATTTGGACGATCGAAACGTCCCCGAGTCTGAATTCAGACCCCCCAACTGGTTCCAAGCTCCGATTTCCATTTAAACCAAAATTTAAAAAAAACTTGTCTGATACAAGCATTCACATGAAATTCGTAAAATCGCTGGTTTAACCAAGCGACAAGTTATCTGACATTAGAAACTACAAAATTATCGATATTTGAAGATACAGAAACCCATTTTATCGCATTTTTCCAGGATATCGATTACATTCGTTCCAATCGATAAAATTAACGATTGTCAAAGTTATAGAAACACGATAATGCGATAGCACTTATTTTGTTCCGATTCACATCGTTTATCGCCAAATTTTATCGATTCGAAAGTTACAGAACATGGGTCCAGGCTGGGCATTTAATTGGGAATGCATGGGAGAAAGCAGCGTCTGTTGGAAATGAAGCTTCAGGTTTCAGAGCCACAGGAATCTACCCTTTTAATCCTCAAGCTATTCCAGATCACCTCTTTAGCATATCAGACTCAGCTGCAGTCTAGGTTCAGCAATCGGCAGCTCTTCCGTCAGAAACGATCATTTTATCTCCTGAATCGAACTTGGAACCGGTGATTCCAACCACCAGCAATACATCGAACAACTGTAATCATTCTGAAAATGAAACACACACTTCAACATGCTTCAATAAACCTACGCCAACAAAACTACTTCAAGAAATTTCACCACTGCCGAAAATTCCAGCGCTGACTTTTTCAAGACGAAGACAGAAGGCAAGTCTTAACTTCACCCAGCTCAATTGAAAAAAAGAAGAAAATTAAGTCTCCAAAGCCCCAAGAAGAAAAAAAAGCTTCAAAAAGGAAGATCGAGCCGGCTGCGAATCCCAATGTCTGTGCGGAATGTTGGGAAAATTATTTTTTGACAAAAAAAAAGGGAGGATTGAATCCAATGTTCAAAAAGTAGCAAGTGGCTACATGAAAACTGTACACGCTACAAAAAACCAGAATTTTCCCTCTGCACAGACTGTGGGCGTGATGAGGAACAAAAAAAAAAAAATCCTGGAGATAAAACAAAATAAAAATAACATACAAATTCAATGAATTTAATATGCGGCATCTCTCCCACACATGTCGGGAGAGATGGCACACATAAATATATTTTATATTATTAGTAATATTTATGAAATAATTTATAATTTTTTATTTTGATCTTTTATAATGGTAGAAAATAAATCCATTTTTAAGTTGTTTTTGAAAAATTGTGTTTTTTTTACTTTTATAAAAAATTACATCAATTTTTAAAAAAGCGCGGCATCTCTCCCGCAATTACCCTATCTCCAAATTTTTCGAAAATGAGATTTTGATGCCATCTGTTAGATTTAGTCGATATCTACAATCCCTCATACGGGGAATTCCCATTTTAATCATAGTAACCGTTGAATTGACGCTTTAGAAAATAGTGTAACTCCATTGCCAATAAATTTTGTGCGAAAAAAGTGTACCTCCATAATTACTATTTGAAAAACGTTTTGAGTGACATTGTGTAGTAGTTATTATATGTTAAGGTATCGCATGCTACCAGTTATCGTTGTATTATTGTTCATTTACTATCAGTCTCCTAAGCACACACATTGTTAATATATAATACCATAAACCCTTAGTTATTTTGTCTTCATGTATCGACCGATCGTTATATCTGTATAACACATAAAAACTGTTCTCTTTTTTTCCTATCCTCTTTGTTATAATTTGTATATACCTAGAATTAAGAAACAGATTGAATAAAGGCAGTTGTAATTTGTGCGCAAAACGATCAAGACATGTTTTATTGTTGGAAAGAAGACTGTTCGAATAAAAGCAACTACAATTAAAATTAAATAAAAGCAACTAAAATTATGTCGTGAAAAAAGTCAAATATTCGTGAATATAGGCTTGCGTAAACAGTTTTTACAACTTTTATTTAATAATAAATCCGGTAAGTGTCCTATAACAGATTTTAAATAACCAAACTATAAATATTTTGAAGGAAAATAACACAAATGAAAATCCTGAAGATCCAAACATAGATTTGCAAGATACCCGTCTTTGGGGAGATGAGATTCATACTAAACCTTTGGAGATGGAAAATTCTTTGAACGAGAAAAAGTTGGTAGTAAAAAGAAAACATAGCCTGGACAAAACAAAGAGTATGAAATTTGAAGAAAACAAAAGAAAGAGGGAAATGGGGCTGCCTTATAACGACAAGCAAAATCGAATGGCCATTGGAATTATAAAGTAGCAAAACCTAAAAAATTTGTGCTCAATCCATGTACCTGCAAGCTCTCCGAAAAAAACACTCGACTAGAATGCAGAAAGCTGAGCGAACTGCAAAGGCGTTCGATTTTCGACGCATTCTGGGCAAAGTCCTGGCAAGAGAAACGAGAGTTTGTAAAAACCATGACTTCAATGCAAACCGTTACGCGACGTCGAGGTGAGGCTTTAAATTCGAGACGAAATTTTAGAGTAACCTATCAGTTAAAAAATAATGGCATGGCATACCGGGTCTGCAAGAAAATGTTCTAATGAAACTAATTCAATAATTCTCTAGGACTAAAAAATAGCATTGCCTAACTATGAATGAAGACATCTTATAATGATGAAACCACAAATGAACTCGATACCAATGAGAATAAAATTATTGACCATGATAAAAACACTTCAAATTCTACCGTGGAGACCAGATTTTATACTACGTTTCCACCGGGCACTAAACCGAGATTTAGCTGGATTAGAATGTAAGTATTATTACTTACAGATGATGAGTGAACAAATACAAAAAAAAAACAACGAAAACCCTGAGCAGCGGAGGATGAAACGCTTTTGTTGAAGTTGTGGGCCTACAAACAGGCTGACTTGATCGGCCAGTGAAAAAACTCTCTCGCAGAGATTATGGTGGGATATACTCCAGAGGAAATAAAAGTGAAAATTCACAACTTAACGAATCGGTATAGGTAAAGTTCTTTTTTTGTTTTCTTTTTAGAATTTATTATTAAATTCGTTTCACTAACAGAAAGTAAAAGAAATTGGTGGGCCCTTCTGGAGGTTCTCCGTCTCAATGGGGTCTGTATTTACAAATAAATGCAATACTGGGAGAAAGACCACTGAGTAATGTGGAAAATCTACAAGAGGACAGCATTATGGGGAAAACAATATAGCTACTCAAAAAAAATCATTTTGTTAAAATTTATTATGTATTAAAGTTTTAAGTTTCCGACACTCATTCTTTTTTAAAGAAATTAACACCTCATAATTAAACAAATATTAAATTATCAATCAATAAAATCAATAGAAATTTGATATTTTTTTTTCTTTTCGAAAGGAGAATAATTTGACGTTTGGTTGTTATGACATTAACCAAACGTCAAATTAAGCTCCTTTTCTTTGGTGGAAACACCTCATGATTTATTTTAAATCACTTGCCTTAAATCTCGGATTATTTGTTGGTGGAAACGTGCTTTTATGCTACACGATTTTGACTTACTTCCGAAAGTTGAGTCACACTACTGTCGGGCATCCACACAGAGATTGTACTTGGAACCTATCTGGAAAACAAAGCAGGAATTGTATCCTTTTTATTTAAATTCGTATTGCAAGGAACAACAAGAGCTTAATCCTGCTTTAAGAACTAAATTCAATGAAGAGTTTTTAAAATCTAATTTATCACTTTTTCACCCAATGAAAGATCAATGCGATACTTGTGTAGCTCAAAAAACAAAAAACATAACAGACGAAGAATATCAAGAACACCTTATATTAAAACAAGAAGCTCGAAATGAAAAAGATAAGGACAAAACTAAAGAAACAACACATGTTGTCTTTACGATGGACATGCAATCTGTATTACTAGCTCCAAAGAACAAAGTTGTATCTATTTACTACAAAACAAAATTAACGGTACACAACTTTACCATTTATAATATAAGAACCCATGAAGGTTATTGCTTTTTGTGGAATGAGACTGAAGAAGCCTTCACAGCAAACGAATTCTCCTCAATAATAACCACTTTCATCGATACAGAAGTTTTGCCAAATATGGTTGATAAAACGTCAAGCATAATTTTCTGGAGCGATGGATACGTAGGCATAAATAAAAATGTTTGTTTATCTAATGCCTTACTTAGTTCTTCAATCAGCCATAAGGTAACTATTATTCAAAAATATCTGTATAAAGGCCATACACAAATGGAGGCGGATTCAATGCACTCGACTATTGAAAGAATTCGAGATAAGGACATTAATCTCCTAGCAGATATTTTATTTCCAAAACAAAAACACACTTTTCTAGAACTTGAAAGAAGTTGTCACTTAACTGCATGAGAGCGGGACGACCGTGGTTTACCAACTATTGGTTCTCTCACTCAGTATGGTGGCGAAAACCATATTTTCTTTAACAGTTTACGTTGGTTGATGGGATGGTTTCCATGGAAGATGGAAGTAAAACCAAACCAGGTGGACAGTGTGGTGAATGCGTGCGGAAAAGTTGCATGATCGCGAGAAGTCACTCCGAATGGAGAATGGCCTAAGGCTCAACATAAAATTCAATGAATCCCGAAGTTTAATAATTGTAAAGTCATATGACAGATAATAGAGTTACATATTATGTAGATATCGCATCCAGTGCAAAATAGAATAGAATATTTTTTATTGAGTCTTTATAAAATTTTACAATGAGGTATTTACTTATCGATGACTTAAGTATAACTGCGGCTATAATGTATTGCCTGCTTTGACAGTTAAAATGGAACGCCTCGTGGCTTTATTTCAACATAGTCTGATTGCTTTTGCGCAGGAGAGAGTATACATATACTTTTTCTTTGACGACATGTCACATGAGAGCGAGAGCGCTCTATAAGATTTTCTTTTCATTTAAGTTCACAGAAATTTTGAGTTAGATATTGAAAAAATGAAAGGTAAATAAAAGTTAAGAGTTATAATATTGTCTCTTTTTCTCTTATAATGAGATACATATTTGAAATTGAATCTATGAAAATTCAATCTTGAAGGTACATTGTACATATGAACACACATAAAACATGGATACATAAATATACATACATCGAATTGGTTGAGCAATTTGAAATTGTTTTTTAACTTTCTTTTTAGTTTTTTAAGTTACAATCAGTCTTATTGTTTTCAAGAATAACGAATATAAACTAATTCTATACATTATTTATATTAATTAAAATTATCAGGTAAGTCCTGTCCACCAACACAGGAAAATAATGACTTTATTAACAAAAATTTAGATTTCAGCGGTCGGCACAGTCCCCGTAAAAAATAGTGAACAGAGATATGTGTGCAGTTAAAAGCATCTTTAAATAGATTAGATTAGGAGCATTCAGCCATGGTTTTGGCCCGAAGTTGCCGTGGAGTAAAACAAGGGAGTGGATGTCAGTGAGGAATACAGGTCGAAAAATGTAATTCCGAGGGGAGATAAGTAACTGGAGTTGTCCCAAGTGGACCCCATCTGCGATAGAATGACGTGACTAATAAGGTCATTTTCTGAAAGTTCTAGACTGATAATTGTTTTTTTTATGAGAGTTAGGTTATATCTCATCAGCGGAATGATTCATCCAGTGCAAATAAAAATTATTATATTTTGTATCCCCTATTTAAAGCGATTTGTGTGTGGCTTCTTCTTTTTATTTTGAAGTTATTTAATTTACTTCATTCGTCGTCGACTTTCGAACGATTTGGATGTTCATTTATGTATATGATTGAGCAATACATTTTTCTTTGTTAATTTTACAGTCCGTGGTCCTTTTTTTCACCGATTTTATTTGTCAACGTTTCTTTTTTAATAGCAATGGGTGATAAGAGATTATCTGGGGTTTCTTGTTCCGTTTGTATGAAAACGAAAAGAGATTACCCTAATTTGAAAATTTTTGAGTGCCCTTCTAGGGAAAAAAAATGAAATTTTGAATAATTTGTGGAGGCAGACATGTGGATTCTGAAATGAAGGCAAATACTTTGTATGTGGAGACCATTTTCGTCCCAAATTTGTGTGAAGAAAATATCTTAAGAAGGAGTCTGTTCCTTCTTTAAATTTAAATTGATTGATTTGGGTTCAGACTTACATAAATTTAGAAGATCTTAAGTCTCCTCCAACTAAACGAAGAAGAACTTCGAGCAGTTGTAGCATTTCATGTGTAAGGTGCGATCAATTATCACAGAGATGTGCAAAAGAGGAGAACAAAAATAAAATTAAAAAAAAAAAATTATTAAGTTTAAAAATTTAAATAAAAAAACTTAAAAATAAAGCTTTATAAAAAAAAGATAGCGCATACTGCTTTAAAAGATTCAAAAAAAGGGAGATTATCTTTATCGTCTCAAATCCAAGGGCTACATATTTCCGACCATTCAAAAACATTTTGCGATAACAACAACGAAAAAGAAATTTCCCAAAATATATTTTATACATCGCAAAGCGCCTATAAATATATCAACAAGCCGATCTCCGATTGGCTGTTGATGAAGTGATTGAGATCCGCCACTCCAGATTGGCTGAAAACTAAAATGGCGGGATATGGAAAAGAAGAGATAGGACAGATCGTAGGATCTGGACTTCAATTATTCTTGAAAGACATTGAGTGGTTATTTCGCACATTGACTGAGTGCAAGAAAAAAAAAATTGAGAAAAATTTTAAAAGTTGAGTTGTGTCGTTTTAAGAAGAAAAAAAGGAGGAAAAGGAAAGGAAAAAAGCTAGTTGGGAATTCTGCAGAAAAAAGATAAGTAAAAATTTTTGTTTTGTTTTGCGTAGTAGTTCTTTTTTTTTTAATCCCAATTTTATTTGTGGGAATTTAGACCTTAACGGTCCATCTTTCACCTAATTTCGAAAAGATCCTGAGTTTTTATCCTACTTTTGCAAGGTTTCTCAGGCTTATTTAAATAAATAAATTTGTCAGAAAAAATATCCATTTAGTTTTTCTATTTTCTTTTATAGTGGTTTTATTGTTTCGCTTGTGTTTCTCTTCTTTGTTTCTTTTCAGCGATAAAGGTTTCCAATTTCTTCGCCGCTGTTGTTTGACAGTTCGGCATAATTTGCACATTTTACATTTCGCGCGGTTAAATTTGTTTAAGTGTTTTCTTTTTCCTTGTTTTAATCTCGTTTTTAATTTGATAAAATACATTAATAACTATCGGCAATACAAATTGCAACAAATTGAAGCCCATAACGTGGGGCCTGTGAAAGGAAAATTAACTTCTTGTTGTTTTGGAAATCGTGTGCTGTGTCTTGGTGTCTGTTTTTTTTTTTTAGCTAAGTTTGTGACTTTTTGTTCTTTTGTTTTACATTGAAATTGATGCTTTTAATTCTTTTTGCTTTCTACAGGATATCAGTGAAGTTAAATCAAGGAAAAATCTTGTGGAACTCGAAGTGAAACACCAGTGGAAATTGTCCATTTGATTGGCACGATAGTTGAAGGTTTTCGCTATTTTAATGAGTGAGTGATTTTATTTTTATTTTGTTTTCTTGTATAGTATATACAATTTGGATAATTTATTTGCTTAAAAATACATATATACATATATTTATTTTAATCGTGATAGTTGAGATTTGGGGTTGATTTTGAAGGTGACCTTTCGATCAGTTTTATATATGTACCTATATATATACATAATATTCAATTCTTAAAACATTGGCGCGTTAATAATTTCAAGTTTTTTTTTATTGACGGTTCTTTTTTTTTTCGTGCTGTATGGAATTTTATTTAATTTTAATATAATTTTTATTAGTGTTACCATATTAACTTTTTTGTTTTCTTAAAATCAATTTTAAAATAATTTTTTAATAATTTTTACCATATCGATTTTCTTTTAGGTTTTCTTAAAATTTATTTGATTTTTTAATGGTGTGACCATATTGATTCTTTTTTTGATTCCTTAAAATTAATTTCAATATTACCTTTTTCTGGTGTTACCATATTACTTTTTTGTTGGTTATCTGAAACCATAGTTTTTTTTCTATTGCAATATTTTTTTGTTATTGGATTTAGTTGAGGTTAAAAATTAGAGTTTTCTTCTTAAGATTTTCTTTTTTTTTAAACATCGATCGTTTTATTAATTTGACTGGGCATAATAGTCGTCGTAGTTTTAATTTTTTTTTTTTGTTACCAACGGTTTTAAATAAAATTTGTTTTTGTAGTCTTCTTTTGGAAATACTTTTCTTTTGTTAGTATGGATATAAATAGGCTTTCTAAAGAACTAGTTTATGAGTTACGAGCGCGGGGACTAAAGGGAGGGTCTAAGGTGGATGAAATGAGGATGACTCTCAGGGCTAGTCGCATGCTGGAACGGACTGGTTCAATTTTTTCGGATAGCGATTCTTAAAGTGGGTTATAAATATGAACAATTCTGCATCCAAGACAATGATCTGTCTTTTTTAAAAAAGTAATGTTTAGTCTTAAGTCAAACTCCATACAATAAACTTTGTTGAACTCCGTTTTAACTACGTTAAACAAGGAGCGAACGCGAAAATAATGTGTAATCGCCTTAAGGGCATTGTCTTTGTAACTTGCATTCAATCATTCAACCACCACCAACTTCACTCCAAGATATGATTCCTGTTTCGATTTCATTCTTTTTCATTCGACAGCGGTAGACAGATGTACATTTTACCCGGGATCCATTTTTCTTTTCTTAAGAAATAATTAAATTGAGAAAATTGTAAAGATTTCAAGAATTTCAAGAAGTGTTTTGTTTAATAAAGGTGTATTCAAATTAAAAAATTATTATATCTCTTTTTTTGACTACCGAAGAAAGGAAAAATATTGATTTGGAAAATTAAAAATAATACCCTCTTCGTGCAGTCTTACAAACTTCTTTAAACGAAACTTAAAAAGCGTTTTTATTTTTGAATCATAAACATAACACACTTGAGCATCGCAATTACATCCAAACATGTGCATGGGCTCACATTTCAACCCCTATCCACAACACACAACACAACTGTACAGTCGTGTTTATCATTTTATATTATACATTTTTTTTTTTTTTTACTTTGAGTGAAATAAATTTTGGGGGCTCAACCGGGATCCTCACGTTAGTTAACACACTCTGTTTATTATATACCTTAGTACACACAAACAAATGAAAACTATTAGATACATTCTGTGTAAGCCCACACAATTATGTCTTTATCATAAATGATTATGTAAAAGAAAGCATTTCCCTACATAAGATAATATTAGATAAGGAAGGTAGGGGAAACACGCTTTGAAACGGACACTATAGATATTGTTGTGCCCTGCCACAGAGACCACACACAGTTCCCACAATTATCCAATTAGAAATTAGAAGTTCGGTCACTCTGATTCGAACACTAAAACGGAGAAGTTGTTTTATTTATTATCATCTTGCAAAACACAACATTTGGTTGCAGCGGTGGGATTGTAAAATCAACATTTCATTTGCAGGGGTAACACTGATCGCGATTGCTATTTTTGTTTCTCTCCTTTCATATTTTTTGGGTTTTCCATTACCCGATTAACCAGTTTCATTTTAGTTCAGTCTTGCAGTTGATGAAGTTAAGTGCGTTGCATTTTGTCGGTCGTGTTTATTGTTATAATATCTTTTCTATAGTGTGATTTGTGGTCTTGACATAGTGAAATAAAATAAATAATTATAAACTGGATAAATTGGAGAAAAAGGTAAGCAAATAATTATTTTTTCAATTATATTCATTTTATTTACTTATTTGTTCATATAGTAGGTAGCAAAAGAAGAAAAACACAGCAGCTGTGTTGTTTGGGTTATTTTTTTACTTGCATTCATATGGAATGAGTAGCAAAATAACTTCAACTGTCTTTTCTCAGTTATTTTCTTACTTTTGTTCATAGGATGCAAGTAGAAAAATAACCACAGCCGTGTTGTTTGGGTTATTTTTTTATTTGCGTTCATATGGAGTGAGTAGTAAAATAACTTCAACTGTCTTTTCTCAGTTATTTTCTTACCTTTGTTCATAGGATGCAAGTAGAAAAATAACCACAGCAAAGAAAAAAATGGATGTTTTTCCCGAACATTTGTTGCCCATATCCACGCAACGTAGGAGGAAGTGGAGGGGAGGATTGGGGCCGACCCTTCATTTAAAAGATTAGTCGTAAGATTCTTTTTTTAATTATAATTTAACACTTAAAGAAATGTAATTGTTTTGCAACATTTTCTAAAAGCTTATATTTTTCTTTTCATTTAAACAGATTCGAAAATTGGGCACATTCGGTGGAATGAATGACAATAAAACCATAAGAACCATCGCCAAGCTGTTCTTCCACGACAAGCTGTTGTCCGAATTTTCATGGCTGGGAACATCCAACAAAAAGAAGTTTGTTGGATATAAAAACGTCTTCGCAGCAGTAGTTGAGGCGGTTAGAGACCGCTACCCAAACTACTCCGACATCGATGCTGCTAATTTCTTCAAAACGTATTTGAAGCAGGCTCGTTTTCGGATGAAACTTTTGTAAGTACATTTCTACAAAACTCATAAAAGTATATTATATATTCTTATTATGAGGCGTTTGTCTTTTTACCTATTATTTTATTTTTTAACTAAAATAAATACTGACACAAAAGTAATTTTGAAACCATATTTCTTTTATTTACAAGGCTATTTACTTTCAGCTGGACAACGGTTATTTATAAACCAATTTTGGAACCAAATACAGGGTTTTTTCCAAACCCAGTAAAAACCCTACTTTAAAATTATATTGGTTATTAAAAAACCTAAAATATAGGTTACAAGGAAACCAAAATAAAACGGTTATTAAAAAGCGGCAAAATAACGCTCGGAAAAAAACGTTTTAGAAGCGTTAAATGCGTACCATATAAAAACGGTTAGTTTTTAACTCCAAAAAGTAGTTTTAAACTAACTGCTTTTAACCGGCTTTGAAATAACCACTACAGAACTCAGGTTACAAATTTACTGCCCAAATCGGGTAATGGGAACGTCTCTGGAACGTTTCTGAGGCGTCTTTCGAACCGATTTCAAACTTTTACGGTAAATAACCTGGTTATAATCCGGTTTATAAACCGTTTTTTAACCAAAAATTGTTTATTGGGAAGCAATTGGAAGCAGTCCAAACCCTTCTAAACACACACGATTCGAAAAAACATCCAAGGGAAGAAAATTGTTCGGTAAATTTTTTTTAAGAAACATGCATTTAAAAAAATCTATCTTCTCTTGGCTGAATTTATATTGTTGTCAAAAAAAGTGCTTGAAGTGCACTATATTTAATTATTTGTATTGTTTTGTTATTAGGAAAGTGTCGTTCCCTTGTTCTATGTGAAGAGAAATTTACTTCGTTTTATTTTCTTTTCCCTTAGGTAAAATTCAATTGTATCCAGCTAAAATCGCAACAACTACAGACCAGAGCTGTAAAAGAATGCAATCATTTGGTATTTCATCGCTAAAAGTCCCATTCATTTAACTGAATTTTGGGAATGCATTAACATTGCTTAATGCAATACTTTAACTTCGAAAACAAATTCCCAGTTAATTTTGAAGTCTTTTGTAAAAAAATCATTTAGAGCAGTTAAAAGACTTAAAGTCAAAAGAATGCATTACTTTTTACTGCTTGCATTCTTGTAAGTCTTTTAAAAGTCTTTTACATTCTTTGCATTCATTAAGTCTTTTGATTGCATTCAATGTAGTGCAGTCATTTGAATGCTTTGAAGTCTTTTTACTGCTTGAAGTCTTTCTACTGATTGAAGTCTAAAGACTACTTTTTATGAATGTATTGTGCAGAAGGTGTGATCATAGGCTAAAACATATAAGGTGGCTTCTAAAAAAAGACGTTTGTGTAGGTGTTCTTAGTTCGGGCAGGAGAAACACTTTTTCAAAAAAAAAACTAACTCAAATATAAACTAAATTATTATTAAAAACAACGTGCAACATTAGCCTTCCTTTGTTGTATATTTTTTTTAAATTTCTGAATTTTATGCTTTCACTTCTTTTTGAATTAAGTTGATTGAATGAAAACTCTTATTTTTTCTTATGGTATAGAAAAATTGCGGAAATGTGGTTTTAACGTTTTTATTCAAATAATGAGAAGTACATGTTTGTGTAAATTGAATTGAAATGGCTGAGTTCGTTCAAACTTAATTTGATAGGTTTTTATTACTTCCCTTTAGTTGAATGAGACTGATTTTCAGAGGAAAAGGAATGGAATTCTGGTTGAATGTAGCTTGATTAAAAGGTTGTGCGCAAATAAATTCAAATTGTATCCGTCACTTAAAACTAAGGCATATGGAGGCTTATAGAGCGTACGAACAAAAAAAAATGACACAAAATACTGCAAACGCTAATAATTCAAAACATGACCAGTTTAAAATTCTCGTAACACAAATGATCGCCGAAAATGTTTTACCCATTGCTTTTGTGGAAATTCAGTCTTTCAGAAAAGTTATTAAATTTGCCAATCCTGATTTAAAAGTGATGAGCCGATATACATGTCATTGGTTGGATGATTCTTTTCAAAGAAAATCTGTTGCACTTGCTTGCAAACGTTTTTCGGGATCACATACGTATGATCGTATAAACGATTTGATCCTTGAGATCCATGCTAAGTATGGTTTAAACTGCGAAAATGTGGTTGCAACAGTGACGGATAACGGTTCCAACTTTATAAAGGCCTTTAAAGAGTTTGGTGTAAAACCAAAATTAAGCGGTGAATTTGATGACGGTATAAACTATGAAAGTGATGATTCCGAAAATGAATCTGCTGAATTTCACAGTCAAAATGAAATTTTTGAAAATTCCCTCCCTAAACATATAAAGTGTGCCACTCATACGCTCAACCTCCTTTCCTCAACAGATTTTTCCCGGATTATTCGACAATACCCACAAATATTTACCAAGCACCAAAACGTAAGTTTGTATAAAACATTCACAGAACATTAATATTAGGTAGTTATTCAATTTAAATAATGTTTTAAAGATTATGCAAAAATGTTCAAATCTATGGAACAAAATCAACCGGCCAAAAAGTTCTGAGGAAATAATGGCGATCTTGGGCTCCCAACTAAAGTATCCGGTAATAACAAGGTGGAATTCAATCTACGATTCGATTGAGGACGTAATCAAACACAAATCCAAAATTAATGATTTGTGTAAAAAATTTGGTACCCAAAACATTTTTGATGTTGACTTTGAGTATCTGGAGGAATTCTTAATGCTGATGAAACCCGTAGCAGAGGCACTCGATTTTCTACAAAAAGAAAAGCAGATGCTGTATGGTTTTTTGTTGCCAACACTGGCAACAGTGCGCAATAAATTTAGAAAAATCAAAACCAGCAATGCACTGAAAGTAATTCCTGTGGATATGATTGGAAAATTTGAAGATGCTTTATTGGAAAGGTTTACTAATCACTTCAACCTAACTCCAGAAGTGCATGACGCCATTGTTGCATCCGTGCTCTGTCCTTCAATAAAACTGAAGTGGATTACAGTACAGCACTTAACCCCGACTTCAGAGAAATGAAAATTGTCGAAATTAGTTCTTTGGTCAGAGAAAAGATTAACGCTGAAGTTAAAACAGCAACCATTCCTGAAGAGACTCCAGAGATATCATATTTTGATTTCTCTGCATCAGGTAAGAATTCTTTACCATATACCTACAGCTGTTTTGATTTTGTTCAAACAAATATTTTATTTGCTTAACTTACAGATGCAATTGAAAACGGTTCAAACTGTAACTTGACGGGAGCGGGAGCGGGAGGGGATGAGTTTGACTCGTATCTGGCCCAAACGTCAACATCTTTCGAAATGTTGAACAAGTATCCCGCTTTGAAAAAAAAAAACCTTTCTCAGGTACAACACAGCACTTCCATCTTCAGCAGCTGTAGAAAGGCTGTTTTCATTTGCTGGAATGCTTAACGCTCCTCGACGTGGATCACTTTCACACTCCAATTTTCAGAAATTGTTGATCTTGAAAGTGAATGGCGATTTTGAATAATTTTTGTTTTAAATGTTATATGTTATGTTTATTTTGTAATGTCAAGTTAAGCTGATTTTGGATTATTTTAAAGATTTTTGTTATCTAATGATAAAGAAATGATTATTATTTTTTTTTTTTTTTTTTACATTATGACTTGATTTATCCTAGTCAGTTTTTGTATGTTTCATGATATGAATTTGTATAGTTATTATTTTGTTTTATTTCTTTTATGACTTTGAAAATAATTTGTTATTTTATTTGGAAAAATGTTTTTAATTTTTGATTTGAAATATAAAATTTCGGTTAACAAACCTTCAAATTGAATAATTGTTCATGTGCTTTTTAAGGGAAAGGTGAACATTTATAACTATTAAGGGTGAGTAGTTGCTTGCAGATCATTACAGACAATGTAATATTTGTTTTTTTTTGTTGAGCCCTGAAGTCACCCTCGGGTCCCTTGTAAATGGGGTTTTTTTCAAGAACTTATATTAAGATCTGGGGACACCATGAAGTGGCCATTTAGTGGATTTATGTTTTTAGCTGGGTTACGTTGAGTTAACGAGTAAGTTGAAAAACATTAATTATTTTATGCGAAAAAAGAAATATAACCAAACAATCAAAAATACAAACGTTTCAGGTTGTGTGTTTGTGAATAAATTGGTTATTCTTGCGTCTTTTTAAATAACTGAAAACCTCACACCGTTTTGACAATCAGGTCGTCAGTAAAACCTGGCTCAACCTTGGGCAAAATTCACCTCGTATAATTTCAGCACATCTGTGCTTGCTAAGAAACAAAAGTTGTTGTCTTTATAACTGTAAATTTATAGTTGTTTGGCATTTTTTTTATAAATATTTTTGTTTGCGCCCGCATAGATCTCTCACTTCTGAACTTTCTTGTTATAATTTTGTTACTTTAGAGTTATATCGAAAGAAATAACAATGTTAGTGTCACTACTGGAAAATTTAGACCGTACACATTTTTAGATTAATTCAAATTTTGCGGAGTATATTAAAAGATGGCGCGTTGATGATTTCATTTCAACAGTTCCAATTCCTTTCATTCGATATTAGTCGAATTATTGCCATCTGTTAGAGATTAGAGCAACAAGGCACAACACCGACGGCACCATAGTAGAGCAACAAGGCACAACACCGACGGCACCATAGCAAAAAATAAACAACATTCCAACCACCAGCTGCATTTGCGCGCGAGCACAACAACAATGCGCGAGCATTTACTAGACCTATTTCTCGGTCCACAAATTTCCAACAACAATAACCATGAGCAGAGCAACGGCGCCGACAAGAAAGTATTCTTCGTCCGGTAGATTGTTGGGAACGAGCACAACAACAACCACATTAACGCTGCGCATCCTCACCATCGACGACGTTGACGATCGAATCGAAATCAGACCATCAACATGCAGGTGTGCAGGCCGCACCCCTTTTCATAGTGTGCCGATAAGAGGTACTTGCGGACCGAGAACGGTCGCATCGAGCATCCGACATGGGGTGATTTAGGACACACCCTTTTTCATACAACGTCGATGAGCGGTGCTTGCGACCGAGAGCAGGCAGCAGGGCAGCTGCCAACAGATGTGCTGATGGAAAACCTTTTTCTTGTTTCATTCTTTTCTGAGCAGCGAGCTGAGCAACTCACTACAGTCCATTTTTAGTTAAAATAAATTGTGCAAAAAATCAAACTTTGTCTTTCTTTATATTCACCATCGAACACCATCAAATTGGAACTTTGTGATAATCTTATCGCTACATGTCAAAAAATCATTTTTATATTACAAGAATATAGCTACGATTTTTATGATACGGACAATGAAAGTGATATTGTAGATTTAAGACAGTAAGTATAATTGGTATAAATTGATACTAAATGATTATAAATGTATGAATTGTAATACATTTTCTTACAGTGATTCCGATTATATGTATAGCAGTGACAGTGACACGGAGGATGTATAGCAGTGACAGAGACTTAAGTAGAATAATATGAAAATATTTTTTTGATTTATTTTGTGAAAAGATGTTAAATGATTTGCTTAAATTGTGTTTATTAATGTAATTTTTTGTATCTTTTTTTTTTTTAATATAATTTATTTAATAAAAATAAATTTCGTAAATA
Source organism: Eupeodes luniger (assembly GCA_951509635.1). Lineage (NCBI taxonomy): Eukaryota > Metazoa > Arthropoda > Insecta > Diptera > Syrphidae > Eupeodes > Eupeodes luniger. The sequence continues at coordinate 301,530,207 of OX608073.1, forward strand.
TATATGTATAAATGGATTTTTTTTAAAATTTGTATAGACTTTGTATTTGTGATGCTAACTACGAGTACAATATGAATTTAATAATCAAAAGAGCAAAGTAAATGCTAGTCGTAAGGAACCTGATGATAAACTATATAGATAGACTTAAAGCACTCAAAAGACTTCAAGCAATAAAAAGATTTCAAGCAGTAAAAAGACTTCAAAGCATTCAAATGACTGCATTACATTGAATGCAATCAAAAGACTTAATGAATGCAAAGAATGTAAAAGACTTACAAGAATGCGAGCAGTAAAAAGTAATGCATTCTTTTGACTTTAAGTCTTTTAACTGCTCTAAATGATTTCTTTTACAAAAGACTTCAAAATTAACTGTGATTTTTTTTTCGAAGTTAAGTACTGACATGAAGTCAAATTATTCAGAAATGTAAGTCTTTTCAATCATTTAACTGCAATACAAAAATGATTGCATTTTTTACAGCTCTGCTACAGACATAAATACATATCACAAAAATACCTGCGGATATTGTCAAGTGTTGGTTCGGATTGGAGGCAAAGGGGTTTTTTTATAGGAGAGAACGGAGTAAGAATTTTATTATTATTCGTGTTGCAATTAATTCTTTTATCGTAATATAAAATTTAATTGGGTGAGAAAATTATTTTGGCCACCATTTTATTAATTGCGAGTGATCATAGTGTTGTCTCGTTCAGACACATTGATTAATCTGTCAGCGCAATTGGTTTTAATTTTAAGTAGTTCCATATTGAATCAGTGCTGTCGCATCAACATAATAACTTTTAACTTAATAGTACTTTTAATAATACCTTGAAATATTACTTTTTAGAGAAGCGAACGAGAGTGAGGTCGTGAAAAAAAGTAAAAGTAGTGAAAAATGTTTGAAGAAAGAAAAAAAGAAGAAAAATCGTGGTAAATCGTGTTGGGTGATAATAAAATTATAAGTTGATAAACCAAACAAAATTTGTGAGGAAGGCGTTGTTGAAAAGAGAGGATAAGGAAGAGGCAGGATCGATTTTTTTAAACAAAGGAAGCTCAGTATATTTTTTTTTTGAGTGAGTTTTGTGCATTTCCTAGTTCTTGTAATTTGTGATTGGCTATAAAGAGCCAAAAATTTAACCCGCTAGAATTTCGGTCGTTTCCTTTGTCTCCCGAGATTGCGGGACCCGCGACCGTAAAATTCTTTTGTTCCTTGGGAACTTCCCCAAGGTGACCTTTGTTACACAACCCATTGTTTTCTCTTATTGCTTGTTCTTTGTGTCACTTTTAACTGTACGAAATTTTGGAAAAAATTCTGGGTTTTCTCCCTATATTTATAAAGGTTTCTCAGATCTAAAATAAAATAAAATACCTAAACCTTTTTAGGTGAAAAATCATTCTTTAATTTTATTTTAATTGGGAAGAAAATTTCCGCTCTTTTTTTATTATTTTTCTTGATTGGTGATGGTAAGTAAGGTATTAACTCGTGCACGCCGGCTACCTATCGAGTGTTATTTAAAATCATTTCGTATTCTTATTGTTTTCGCGTTCTTCATCTGTTTTGTTGAATTTGCAGATCATTGTACCGCCAACCTATATCATAATTTAATAAATTCGCGTTTCGGTTTGTTCATTTTTTTTTTATATTTTAGTTTCAGAAAATAATGCAGATGATTGCATCAAATCACTAAAATTTGACGGCTGAACAATTTGATAACTATTAAATGGCATGCGCGCAGCATAGACTGCACACAATTCAAAATGCAAATTCAACTTCCGAAATTTTTGAGCAATGCGAACATTATAAAGGTCTCCTTGGACACAGATTGGTGAATAATATAATTTTCATGAAATAATAACGTGATTAAAGTTTTAACCAATGAATATATACTATTATATTTATATACATATGTGACATATCGTCGGTATCCTGCCAAAACGTCTCAAGTCCACTTTTTTGTGAAATAGAGTTAATAATGCAAAAATGTCCCAAAAGTCATAATCCATGTCGTGAAAAAAAATCCCATCTCTATTTAAAGTATTTATGTAGTTATTGTATCAAAACCATCCATTCTATGTCCAAAACATCCAAATGCGTAGAGCAAGAAAGACGCAAGTGGACTTGGGTCCTTTTTGCACAACTCTTTTATTTCCTTTTTTTCATTTTCTCTGCAAAAAAAGCCCAAGTACTGAAATTCAAATAAAATACACTCATGGTACTTCAAATTTTATCTCCAAAAATCCCAATTTCTGAAATAACAGCAGCCTTCCTATAAGTGTGGAAAAGAAAAAAGATTTACTTAGTCTTTGCAAGTCAGGAGCCATACCGGAAGAGTTTCACCAATGGTACAAAAACTTAAAAACAAGCAAAATCACCAGAAATAAGGCCCCAGAGTCCGATATAAATGAGGATTCGGAATCAGACCAAGATTAATACATACAACAAAAAACAAAAAAAAATTTCATAAAAAACCCATGTCCCTTTAAACCTTTTTTTTTTAATGCAAAAAAGACCTATGTCCAAGATTCATTTAATTTTTGTATAAAAAAAAGTTGAATAAATTGAATTGAGTTAAATTTTTTGGTTTCATCTTATTTATAAATACTTTTACTATCAGATTTTAATTACAATTTTCAAATCGAAACTGCTTAGTGATTTTTCCAGCCGCCATAAACTTTAAATCTTCAATAACTCAGAAACACAAAAATGTGACTTGAGATGTTTTTGCAGGATACCGACGATATGACATATGACATTTTGTTCTAATAGTACTATTTAAATCGAAAATGCTGCTAACCTATTACATTTTTATGATTGTTGGTTTTAACTTGAATCACAGAACAAATGTACATACCTTTTATTCATATTTATTGAAATTTTGTATATTGCCTCACATTCTGCAAGCATCCCTGTTTATTTTATTACAATTTTCTTACTCTTTTGTTTCTACTCGACAATATCTTTACCAAATTTTAATCATGACGATTTTTTATTAATTTTTTTAGATTAATATGGACTTTGGGGCCATGTTTGATACAACATATTCTTTACTAGACAAGTTCAACCAATATTTTCCACATATCCTGGAATTTTTAAATATGGAAAAGAAAGTTAAGGAAAGGGAAATGCTGAAGCTTTTGGGATCGTTAAGATTGGAGAATTTCAATGAAAGTAAGTTTTTTATAAATTCTATTTATATTATTGAGAATTATTGATCAAAAAATTACATACAATAACAAATATTGTACATTTTTCAACTATGTACCTTAAAGTACAACTTTTTTGAATAAAAAGCGGGAATGTCCCAAGATTGTGTATATTTATCTGAATGTGAAGAATAAAATACACTCAATACACTCAATCATTTTTCTTTGACTTAGGTTCATCTGTAGACTGACAATAAGGATTATATTATTGCAAGTGTGTTGAAAGGATAAGGCATTTTTTCAATAAATTAAGCGGCAGGCGGAAGCTTAAATTATATAAAAGAATATAATTAATATTCTAAAAATGTACATATGTAGGCATTACACATGTGGAATTGTGAAATAACTAAAGTGGGGTAAAAAATTAAAAGGAAACGTGCTGGAAGAAAAGTCAAGCTTAGGCAAGAGATCGGCAACCTATACAGTAGGGTGGAGTGATTTAAAAAAAAATGTACAATCGCTTTTGGATACCTGCGAAAAGTTGCTCTCTTAACTCACAAATATACACCTAAAATTTCAGTTGGCGCATCAGGTGCCCCCAACATCATTAAGTTTGAAGAAATTCATCAATTTGGTCAAAAAATCAAGAAGATCGTATAAACACTAAATGACATTTTCAGTGTTGGCCTGTTATTATAATATAAACAAAATACTGATCTTGAACTGTATGCATTAAATTGGGAGGGTAGTGTGGTGAGGGAGGTAATTTCACAACTCTCTTCAAATGTTGTTCGAACGCCATTCAGTCACCTCGCGAGCTTACTTTTTATTTTGTTAAACGCTTTAATTTTTACACGATTATTAAGAATAAACCTTCATGTTAGTAGTATATTTTCAATTTTCTGTTCTAAGTTGAGGTATTAATATTGCAATACTTTAGCAAAGCATACATTTTTTTCTTAAAAATGTCTCAAGTCAAAACCCGATTAACGATGACCAGTCCTGTGTTTGGTTTACCAGAGAAGCTACCCGTCTCTCAATTACCTACTTACAATGACGTTATGAAAAATTATCTATTCATTAAATATAAATTTAAGCCTGAAAAAACAACAAAAAAGCCAACAGTTCATGAAATATCCGAAAGATTGGCTCAGGAAGTCTTGGAAATTTGGCAAAAGGCGTCGCTCCCAACTGTTAGTCTCAAGGGAATATTTCAACATTTTCGTTCGTATCACGACAAATATAGGGCGTTAATGAAACCTTATCATTGATTGCTCAAAGTTGCATCGTGAAAGAGCTAAAGTCAGATCGGCTAATCCTGCCAATAAAGGTTTTTATATTCAAAGAAATACCTTTTATTTTCCCAAAAAAGTGTTTTTTGCCCAATAATCTCGTTATTGTGCCAATAAAATTGTGTCTCAATAAACTATTTCTTGGTCCAATAAACCATATATGTAAGTTAACACTTCGATCCTATTATAGAAAACACTGGACAACAATAATAGAAACAAAGAACAAACATCACAAACAAATGCAATCTGGAAATCATAAACATAATTGTTTATGACCCAAGCGATACCGTAATTAAAAAAAACCACTTGAGCATCGGAGCGACATCTAAACATGTGCATCGGCTCATATTTCAATCCCATACCCACACCACATCAAATCCAAAATAACGAGGTGACTTACTCCGGTCAGCATCCTAAAACATCAATCTGAAACCAGTCGTCAAACGCGCCAGTCTTCTTTTTTATCTTATAAAATAATTTTGTATCTTTTATATTTTTAGTTTAATAAATAAAGTTTTTTTTTTTAAACTAAAAGTTAGCGTAATAACTTAATTTGTATATAAAACCCCATAAATTTCTTCCTATGCCATAGCGTTAGGCGTTAAAAGAATTTAATTCTTCATTCTGTGTTCTGCCATCGTCGAGAGCTGAGCTCCTCCATCAGTCGTATCAGTGCGTGTTTCCAATTGAATTAAAAAAAAATTGTAAATTTATGCAGGTGAGTGCAAAATATATATTGTACATAAAGGTAAAAAAATAAGTTATCATTTGACCACGTTTTGTGTCTTAAAAGCCATATATTTTTGTAAAATTTTCTCGTGGTACCTACCAGTCAAGTGTGAATTTTTATTTGTGGCGTCACATAACACGATTCCACCAAAAGGCAGGTGAGTGCAAAAAAGTATATTCAGCCCTATCACGAATTCCATCGTAATCGGAATCTTGTTACGAATACCTAACGCATTACAAATGATTTCTGGAATAGGTGGAAAGAAGAATATTTGACGCGACTACAAGAGCGACCAAAGTGGTTATCAACAAAGAAAAACCTACAGCCTGGACAACTTGTTTTAGTCTTGAAAGAAAATACCCCGCAGACCAAATGGCCTTTAGGGCGCATTTTGGATGTACATCCTGGTGAAGACGGACTTGTTCGAGTTGTCACCATCAAGATGAACGGAAATATAACTAAACGCCCCGTAGTTAAACTATCTCCATTGCCAATAGAAGAAGCTGATGAGGAAGTGTCAAAGAGAGCCTTAAAAAGAAAGAACCAATCCCAAGAAGTAGAAGCTGAAAGTCCTAGGAAAACAAAAACTCCTAAAGTTGTAACAAGCTCCTTAGGTACCGCAACTTGGCCAGCATTAATACTAAGCGTAATGATTACTTGTTTTGCGATAATACCGAATGTCCAAGCATTGGTCAACAATACTCAAATCGATGGAGGACTCTACACAGAAAAATTGGGACGCAGTTTTTTAAGAAGAGGAACGTTGAAGATTGAAATCAGTATTCCGACCAGTGAATTCTTACAAGACAAACAACAGGTGAACGCAACAAATAAAAAGATGGAAACGCTTTGCACGAAAGGAAAATACAGAAGTAAAGAAATACAATGCTGTTAGAGATTAGAGCAACAAGGTACAACACCGACGGCACCATAGCAAAAAAAAAACAACATTCCAACCACCAGCTGCATTTGCGCGCGAGCACAACAACCATGCACGAGCATTTACGAGACCTATTTCTCGGTCCACAAATTTCCAACAACAATAACCATGAGCAGAGCAACGGAGCCGACAAGAAAGTATTCTTCGTCCGGTAGATTAATGGGAACGAGCACAACAACAACCACATTAACGCTGCGCATCCTCATCATCTACGACGTTGACGATCGAATCGAAATCAGACCAACAACAACATGCAAGAGTGCAGGCCGCACCCCTTTTCATAGTGTGTCGATGAGAGGTACTTGCGAGCCGAGAACGGTCGCATCGAACATCCGACATGGGGTGATTTAGGACATACCCTTTTTCATACAACGTCGATGAGCGGTGCTTGCGACCGAGAGCAGGTAGCAGGGCAGCTGCCAACAGATGTGCTGATGGATAATCTTTTTCCTGATTCATTCTTGTTCTGAGCATTGAGCTGAGCGTTACAGTCCATTTTCTTTTTTCTTAGAAATAAATTCGTGCAAAGAAAAATTAAATTTGTTTTTATTCACCACCGAACAAATGCGACACATTGAATCATCTCCTGCAAGCGATTAGTACAAGCATTATTCATCGTATTGAATCTAACCAACATATTATCACAAACACTTCAATATGAATTTAAGAAACACAACATAAAAATTGCATACAAAACAAACAATAATATTTCCAAACTACTCAAACCCAAACAAAAAATAGACATCGAAAAATGTTCAGGAGTTTATAAAATGACATGCAATAATTGCGAAAAGTATTATATTGGAAAAACTGGAAGAACATTCATGGAAAGATACAAAGAATATAAACCCAAAATAAACACCAAATCAACTTATGCACAACATCTAATAAACAATAACCATAATTACACCGACATCAAAACAAATATGAAAACTTTACACATATGCAGAAAAGGAAAACTACTCGATGCTACAGAAGAGTACGAAATTTACAAAGCTTACAAATTAGAACAAGACAACCTATTAAATGACAAATTAACATTAAAACCAAAGCCATTATTTGACACAGCCATTAAAAAGTACAAAGAAAAAAGAAGACAACAATAGCAGAAACAAAACCAACAAAAAGCTCTAAACATACCAAAAACAACAAACAAAGAAATAACAAGGAAAACAACAAGCTGAACTTTGGCTACACAAAAAACCAACAACACACAAGCTTGCGCCCGATGATGGACTGAGTCCGAAACGCGTCGCCTCCCAAAATAAACATTATTTTTTGTGAAAATTATTAAAAATAAAGTCAATTAAAACTAAAAACTTTATATATTTTTATTTCCAATTAATATAATCTGTTCAAAAACACAAAAAGGAGACATAAACCCAAACAAAATGGTATTGAATCAATTCAGTCAAGAACACAAAGAGGTTTATTGGGAACAATTCTAACGTCAGTGTTTGGAGTCAATGAAGAGGCGTACCATGATATCGATAACTTATCAGAAAATCAACAAACCCTGAGAAATACAATATCACATAAAGGAAAGGTCATGCTCAAAGCTGTCAAAATACTCAACGACACCAACACCAGAATTGAAAAACGATTAAGGAATTTCAACACTCAGCTAAGTCAATCAATCGAAAAAATTAACAAATTCACGGCGGGATGGATTCTAGCGGCAGATCATAACGGTGTTTAAAAAAAGTACCTCAGCATGTATCAGCAAGCCAAGAATTACTTGGAAGAAATTGCCGATAAATATAATTACATATGGCAAATTGTCTCCACGAGAACGAGCAGCTGGCAGTGTCCACACATAATTGACTTAAGCAGCGTACTTAACAAAACTGAAGGGCATCTACCACCAACATTAAAGGTTTATCACCGTATGACCAGTCAAGTAATTATGAGTTCAACTTTGGAAAGAATTTTAATTATGGAAAAACTTCCAATCTATGAAGATAAGCAATACGAACTAATAAAAGCGACAACGGTACCAACAAAAATAGGTGAATCCACATACATATACGGTTTAAACCATCCCAGCGGAAGTCCTAGGTATTCATTACGATTCACAGACCTACTTCAAATTCACAGAAGACATGATGGCAAACAGTATTGAGTTACCTAATCTAGAGTACACAGTCCCAATCCAAGCTATATATAACATTGACTCAAACCCGAATTGCGTAATTTCGGAATTATACCAAAATTTCAGCAGAGTAAGCTGCTCAAGCAAAACGATCGCAATACACGCAGTTATATTGAAACAACTACATCAAGTAAATACATGGTTATATGTAAGTCCAAATCGAATAATAGCTCAAGCAGTTTGTAATGGCCAGTTAAGCGAAATTTGTTTGAAAGATGCTGGTATCATTTAATTAACATCAGACTGTGTCGTTAAAACAAAAGACATAACCATAACAGCAGAACATCAAGAATCTACTCGGACAGTACAAACATACATTAAGCCATCGTCAATCATTCCATCCAATTTGTCATTACTCGACAGCCAACAAATTCAAATTCCGAAACTTAATATATCCAGAGTACTCCAGTCATCAGATACATTAACAACACTAGTTGAAGAAGCATCAAGTTTAGAAGAAGAGATAGACAACACAATATGGAAGCCGATTCACCGACATGCGATTTCATCAGCGATATATACCATACACTCCGTTGAATTAATAGCAATGATTTTGTTAATATGGAAAAATGTTCAAAACCAACGTGAACAAATTAAATTGCCCTCCAAATGGTATGAAACATCAACTACAAGCGAATTGGACAAAACATGCCTGTAAAGAACCACCTAGTTCTTGGTGGGCGGAAATGTATGAGCTGGAAATAAACAAAACAATAATTCATGTCGATGTCGCGATATCGAGTGCATTGGCTTTGCTTTAATATGCGATATTTTGCTGATGTGAATTATTGGCAGGTGGTGATGACGAACAACAACATAAGGTCATCATTTAATATTAAGTTATGTTAAGTACACTCTAAAAAATCTCCGTAAAATTACTACATTAAGTGTTTAAAGTTTTTCAACACCGATTGAATTTTGCTACAATTATTGTAGTAAAAAAATAAAAGTATAGTAAAAATAAACATTTGCTTAAAAGTAAACAGTTTTTTGTTGAAAATTACACAAATATTGAATTTTAATTTAATTTCCAACAGGGCTAAACACTTTTTGATGAAAATAACACATCGCCTCTAAAAATTCAATTGCTTGAAAGTAAGATCGTAGTTGAATTTTCAACATCATTTTTTTTGCTGGATATCTACTTTTTCTTTAGTTGAACAATTTTTCCTGAAAAAAAAATAATTATGTTTAAGGATCTCGTATGCATTTGTTCAATACTCAACAAAGTGCTGAAAAGGGTAAACGGAGACAAAATTCCAACACATATATCGTTTGTCTCTTGGTACCTAGCGATATCGTTTTTCTATCATTCATCACTTTTTGTTGAATATAATTTGTTTCCTTTTATAATCTCGTAACCATTTGTTGAATACGTAAAAGTTTGCTGAAAAGAGAGGGAGAGAACATTTTTCAATACATATCTATTGCGTCTGTGTAATTTACTCTTGTGCGCGGAATATCGTTTTGTCTCTCATAAACAGAATTTGTGTGAAATTAAAAGTAACTGTTGATATTCTCAACACTGTATCTCGTTTGTCGCGGAGAAATATATTCTGTACATCTCTTTCGGTTGTGTGTTGTATCCTTGTTTCTTCGTTCCTCGTGACTCCTGGTGACTCGTGAGGGAACATACATTTACGTGATAAGATCAGTTTCAGTCTTTCAGTGTTTCAGTTTTCAATTATAGTTCACAGAGTGCGGTTGTCATTTTATCTCAATTAAATTGTAAAAAATTGTTTTGTGTGTGAAGAAGAAAATTTATTAAATAATTAAAGCGGTAAGTGCTTAAGTGAGTGAGTACCTATAATTAATGAATTTTAAAGCAAAATGTTGAATAATTTTAAAAAATGGTTAGAATTAAACAATTCTACCAATTATTTAACGTATCGCTGATGATTCAACAAAAAATGTTGTATTCTTAACTCAGTAGACACTCATTAAAAAGAGATTGAGCAAAAACTGTAAAATATAGTAGTAATAGTGTTTCAATTATTCAATTTTGTGCTGGTGAATTAATACAATATATTGACAAAAAGCATACTCATGAGTATTCAGCAGTTTGCTGAACATTCGTGTTTTTAGCACTATTTTTAATTAACGAAATGGTAATGGACAAAATTATAATGGAAAGCATCGGCTCTGAAGTTTGTGATGACGAAATATTAATACATGTCGCAAGCAAGAACTCCATATTAATGTTGGTCCACGAATGTTCTCAATGGTCACCACCTGAAAGCTGGCTTTCCTCCTCCTTCAGTGATGCGGCGGATATAATTTTGCAGGATGATATTGGGTTGGATGTGTCCCATGGCTCTCAACGAAAAACACAAAATTCTAACTTCTTGTTGTTTAATTCCCCGACGTACTTAAGAAGGCTAAGCTCAAGTTCCCCAAGTCGTGCTTCTACAAGTAGTTCGGTTTTGACTCCAACGACATCCAGAAATCTCAGTTTCTCGGAGTTTATTTTTCCTTGGCAAAATTTACCGATTGATGTGTTGGAGAAGCTTGAAAATAAACAAAAACTGGCACATCGCCTCCATTCTTTCGTGAAAGAGATTGTTAAGGAATTGAGAAGAATTTCCACCACAATACCAGTAAGAGTATGCCGAGCTGCAGCAACGTCAGTGATAGCAAAATATCCAGATTCTTTTGTACAAAAAGATAAAGAAAACAAGGTTATTTCAGATTAGAAGAACTGAACTAGAACTGCTGGTAACCATGATGAGGAACCTAAATAATTATCTGAACTCTGGATGCGAGGAAAATAAAAATTTTAAAGTTCCAATCAGAAAACGGAGAATGGTTAATGCATTAAAAAATTCAGTAAAAAACTGGGACCCTGGGATTGCCTGGATATTTCAACAGGATAACGACCCGAAGCATTGCTCCCGGGTCGTTAAATCCTGGTTTGAGACCAATTCTATTAGTGTTCTGGAATGGCCAGCTCAGAGCCCCGATTTAAACCCCATAGAAAATCTATGGGGTATTATAAAAAGGGCAGTGGCAGCAAGAAAACCCATGAATAGGAGCTCTTTGTGGGAAATTATCCAACAGGAGTGGAATAAAATAACACCCTCTCAATGTGCGGCTTTAGTTGGTACAATGACCAACAGATGTGCTGAAGTTATACAACAAAAGGGATATCCAACGAAATATTAGCTTTACTAAAGGTAAAACATATCTTTGGCATTGATTATGGTGTTATTTAAGTTCTTAATTGCAGATGGCTTAATTATGTGTTGACTAAATTAATGATTATCGAGCAGAGAATCTGAACTCACAGTTATTTAAGAGACTTAAATTATGTAAATTATGAATTATTTTGATTTTTTTAAATAAATTTATTTAATAAATACAATTAGTTTTAAAATGATAAAGCCTTTAACCTTTTCTTGAACAAAAGTACATTTTTTCACTAAAGTGGCTTAATTGCATGAGCACAAGTGTATATTCAGTAGTTTTTGAGACTGTCGGATTGTGTGTGTGTGAAATAAAATTTTTTTTACAAAATCTACCGTTTTTTATCTTTCAATTGACATCTTAAAAATATTGATATCTTCAAAACCAAGTTTTTTAAAAATAAAACAAAAAACCATTAAAATGACGTTTTTTGAAATTTTCGAGAGGGATAGGTTGAAAACGGTGCATTCCAAAATTAAATCCTTTTGGATTTTGATTTAATGAAAAATCTTTTTCTTCCAGAAACCAACAGCCCAAAGGTTTTTTCAAAGGCTAGTGGAAATTTCTCCACAGCTGGCCAGCATCGACTGGATATGCATGAAGAGCAAAATGAGGTACCTAAAAGGAACCTATATGTCAGCGGTAGACTGGAAGGGAAAAACAGGTGCCGGTCTCCTGGAAACTGGAGAAGAAAAAAGTGTTACAGATTATGTACAAAAAATCTGTCCTTTTTTTGACGAGTTGGAGCAAATTTTTGGGGCTAGGAAAAATATAATACCAAACATCGTCTACCAATCAAACTACTCCGCTGATGATCTCATCGAGGAAATCCCAGAGGAGGACCCAGATTATTATGAAAAGGAAAACCACAATTACACCAATGAAAACACAGAAAGTTTCCAGGAGGACGAGCAGCCGGAGCTATCGCCAGTAAGCAAAGTTAAAGGTTAGTTCCATTTTTACCATTTTGCCCTGGCATTTGAAAACTACTTCCTTCATTTATTGAAATGTTAAGAGTTTTGTGAACTGTGAAGTTGCAAGACAAATCATTTACATTTATTTAATTTGACATATTTGATACGGGTTGACGGTGGGGTAGTTGTTCACGTTTGGTAAGTCGTATGTGGTATAGGTAGATAGAATGCTGCAAAAACGGAGCTGCATATCGGGAATTTTCAGCAATTAACATAAGGATCATCAAGTCTTCTCTTATCTCGTCCTCTTTCTCTTGCTATTTATCTAATTTATAAAAGGTTTAATTTAACAATTTCAGAAATTATGTACATACATTTCACTATTGTTTCTATTTTTTTTTTCCAATGGAAATAAATTGAGTTAATTTTTGTTATTTAAATTTTGAATCAAGTTTTTTCTTTTCTCTATTATTGAAAGCGTACTTCAATATACTTTAAATAAAAAATGTAACATTAAAAAAATAATGTATTTCAACGAAGGAAATTTAAACATTACCAACAAAACAAGTCGTTTCTATTATTTTCAGTTCAGTTCAGTCAAACTTACGCTCGAAGATGGATGAAGGAATATCCGAAACGCGTCGCGCAATAACAAATATATAAAAAGTTGTGAAACTTATTATTTTTTTTAAATAATAAATATAAATTTAAAATTTAATTATTTTGTTTTTATTTTTGTTTTTTATATTAATGTAAATGTAAAATATATCCGATCGAACAACTTAAAAAATATAAATTTACAAAAACAGTCGTGAATATACCTCCACAGTAAAAAGAACTAACATAATGAAACGTTTGGACTATCATTCCTTAACTTGCGTGATTCATGTCAGATATAAGAAAAGGTAGTTGAATAAAGAGCCGATTTTATAAAAAAAAAAAAAAATAAAACATAAAGGGAAATTAATTTTTTTTTCTTCATAACCATTTTTTCTTTTCACAAGTTAATGCCTGCAAGGATTTTAAACGATTAACGAAAAGAAATACAGACACTCATTCCAGGAAGTCATATCTAAATATATACATCATCATCAGGCCATTGTCTACATGAGAAAGGTCACGTAGTCCCATTCTAACATTAAACTTAATATTATAAGCTGGTATATAAGAAAGTAACTCCTAGATATTCCAAGGAGGGTAAATACCTTAATACAGATAGTGAGGACAAAGAAGTTTATGTTTCAAGCAATCATAATAAAAAATTAATTAAAAACATGAATCCAGGTCACATTAGTACTGAATGCAAACTCAGCACGGCAGATCATTTTAAAGATCAATATCGCTACCATCACGTGCGAGTTACATAACCATTTTTTCTTTTCGCATGTTAATTCCGGCAAGGATTTTAAACGATTAACGAAAAGAACTAAAGCCACAAGAGAAATCGCTGATGTCCACCGTATCATAACAATCACCACAGACAAAAAACAAAAATCTTTGTTAATCAACAAGGTAAAAACACTAAAAAAAAAACATTATTGGAAAAAGCCAGAGCAAACCCGAAACAATAGTGAACAACAACAACGTCCAAGAACAATTAAACCGATAATACCAGAATCAGTGAGCACAGCGGCAATCATCATCACCAGATTTCTTCTCGATACCGTCCCAAAAAAAAATAATACACCAGAGGCTTGAGATATAATTTTGAGGCTTGCTACATAGCGTTTAGTTTTGTTTGTATGTTTTACTGCCGTTCCCCCCGGATCGCATAAAATATTTCAAAGACTACTCAACGCAGTTTATGGTTGCCTATAATATTTTTTTTCCATTTACTTTTAAATTCAATTTTTTTTTTTTTTGTATTACTTTTAAGTTCTTTTTATCGTTTAATAAAATGGTTTCATTTCTTTTTTTTTTATAAAATACAACAACGTTTTTTTTTTTTATCATTCCACTTCGTTGTTGGTTGTTGATATTCGCTGAGAGAACAACAGAGATTATTTTTTTTTTCCTTTGTTCGGTTGCATGCTCAACGTTTACTGCGGTCTCTTTTGACAGCATAAGCGCGGCATAGAGTTGAACAAAGAGGTAGAGACACAAGAGAGAGAGAGAGAGTTGCGTTTGAATAAACGAGAGTTGCTGCTACCTGCTACGTATGATCAGTGTAGCCATACCCACCAAAATAGTAAACTACTAAAGTAAAGAACATCTACTCTTACAAATGTATAAATGTTGTTGAAATAAATTACACATAAAAACTATTTTTTTTATCAATTCAAATATTCTAGGCAGCTAAATGGAAAAAATAAATAAATAAATAATTCATCCATATGCACTGCGACCCACATCTGGTTCACACAAATTATGTCGGTCACAACAATACCGTATACACAGCGATTCTAGAACGAAGTCAACCTCCAGCTGTTGAGTATACGTCAAGTGAAGACAATAGAAACGTCTCGAATGAAATCACCACAATCGAAGAAACAACACCGAACCCATCGCCATCTCTAGCCTTACTTACGAATACAGCTGCTTCTTTGGCAACGACAAGCCAAACTTCTTCAACTAACCAAACTTCCTCAATAGTCATAGTTAAAAACAAAAACTCACACAACACAAAAATAACTCAATACTTAAATAAACCTCTTTCTGCAAAAAAAAAAAATGAACAATTAAATAGATATCTAGTAGAACTCATAACAAAACAATATTTACCCTTTCAAATAGTAGAATCCAAAGAGCTGAAACAGTTTCTAGCAGAGTTAAATCCAAACTATCAATTACCCTCCCGAAAGACTTTATCCAACGCTCTCTTAAATAATTATTATAATATAACAAAATCTAAAGTAGAAGATATGCTAAAGCAAGCAAGCTACGTAAGCTTGACTACAGACTGTTGGACTTCGTCCTCTACGGAAAGCTACATCAGCTTAACGGGACATTTTTTAAATGAAAAAACAGAGTTGACAACATGTCTGATAGAGCGTCACCAATTTTCAGAGAGGCACACTTCTGAAAATTTACATGAAATTCTAAAAAAAATGTGCCTTGACTCAGCTATAGAAAACAAAGTTGTTTCAGTGACCACTGATAACGCCTTTAATATTCAAGGGGCAATAAACTTGAGTACTTGGAATTGGAAGTCTATTCCGTGCATTGCACATACCCTCAATTTAATCGTTCAAAAAGGACTCCAAGAAGCAAAGGTAAAAACAATTGTAGAGCTATTTCGACGAAGTACATTGGCAAGTGATCGTCTAAAGGCAATACAACTGCAATTGGAGGAAAAACAACTCAAGTTAAAGCAGGATGTGGTGACTCGGTGGAACTCGACGTGTGAGATGTTTGAAAGAGTGCTGGCCGTAAGAAAAAAGTCTGTTGTCAACTAAGTGTGCAATTTTTATCAATATTTAAGGAAGTTACTGAGGAATTAAGTTCCGAGAAACAAGTGACAATTTCTGAAGTGATCCTCATTTCGAATGGCCTAGTAAAGCATTGCGATAATTTTTTTAACGCAGATTGAACAAGTACTCCCTGAATGCGTCCAAAATATGGTAAAATCAATTTTAACTTCTTTAAAACAAAAATTTAAAGATGTTGAATATGTACAATGATGTTTTGGCAAAAAGTACGATTCTAGATCCACGTTTTAAAAAATACGGATTTACCACCGAAACAGCCTTTCAAAAAGCTTGCACGCGTTTGAGTGCCAAGGTAAGTGCAATACAAAGAACCCAACACATCGATTCCATCGAAGAACAGGAACCACAACCTTCTACTTCAAAAAAGGCTCTATCCATCTGGGAAGACCTCAACAAAAAAGCTTATGCGGAACTTAAAAACATAAATTTAACAGCTATTGGCATTATAGAGGTCGAAAAGTAGTAGGAGAACTAACCCTACCAAAAGATAAAGACCCTTTAAAATGGTGGCATGAAAAAAAATATTTACCACAGACTTTACGAAGTGGTAAAAAAAAGGCTTTGTATAGTTGCGACCTCTGTTCCTTCCGAGCGAGTCTTTTCAAAGTCCGTACAGGTTTTGACGGAAAAAAGGAATAGGTTGAGTGGGAAAAAAGTATCCCAGATATTGTTTTTAAATGCAAACATGTAATCTTTCATTTTCTTATATACCTACTTTTTTATATCCTTTGTAGTGATCGCACTACATACCAACCTCCCAACAAATACATTTTGCCTATTGCCGCGCGTTTTCCAAACACTTCAATCACCGATATTATACACTATACATTGACTCACAAATAAATCATCACAAGGTCCATCATAATACTTACTCATCATAGCTACGTCAAAACCCATAAACTGCTATGAGTAATGAATATCCAATGTCCAACGGATTGTTAACAAACCCAATGCACTAATTGCAGGCAAAATTTTGCAAAATCAAAATTATACCCCCCGCAAAAGTTGCATATGGTCATAAAACTAATTTTATAAGACACCCATTTATTCCTAATATTTGCATTTCATAAATTCATACATACATTCATTCATTTTTATTTATGTTCATGTATTTTACTTATTTTGTGAATTAATTTTTTGTTAATTTAACTTTATTTTCATAAAACAGAAAAACACTTACATGTGTAAACAATCTTAATAATAATCAATTTGGCACCACAAACTGCTCTACTATAAAATGACTTTTGAGCTCAAACAGCTGTTAAAAGCTTTACTAAGGAAAAGCTCCTTTCAGAGCGTATAAAAGGAAGAACACGATGCGAAGAAAATCACTCTTGTTTGTTATTTCGTTGAGCGAAGGTTTCTTCTCGATACCGTCCCAAAAAAAAAAATAATACACCAGAGGCTTGAGATATAATTTTGAGGCTTGCTACATAGCGTTTAGTTTTGTTTGTATGTTTTACTGCCGTTCCCCCCGGATCGCATAAAATATTTCAAAGACCACTCAACGCAGTTTATGGTTGCCTATGCTATAATATTTTTTTTTCCATTTACTTTTAAATTCCATTTTTTTTTTGTATTACTTTTAAGTTCTTTTTATCGTTTAATAAAATTGTTTCATTTCTTTTTTTTTATAAAATACAACAACGTTTTTTTTTTTCTTATCATTCCACTTCGTTGTTGGTTGTTGATATTCTTTGTTTTGTTTTGTTGGCACAACGCGATCTCTACACAGCATAAGCGCTGAGAGAACAACAGAGATTAGTTTTTTTTTTTCCTTTGTTCAGTTGCATGCTCAACGTTTACTGCGGTCTCTTTTGACAGCATAAGCGCGGCATAGAGTTGAACAAACAAAGAGGTAGAAACACGAGAGAGAGAGATAGAGAGTTCCGTTTGAATAAACGAGAGCTGCTGCTACCTGCTACGTATGATCAGTGTAGCCATACCCACCAAAATAGTAAACTACTAAAGTAAAAAACATCTACTCTTACAATTGGCGCCCAACAAGTGGAGCAGTTTCACAAAAGTTAAATACAACTCAAATTCTCAACACAATTACACACTTCACAGACTCACAGTTCAAAAAATGTATATGGAACTTGTCCAAAATCAAAACCAGCCCAAACAAGGAAGTTTTTCCAACTGTACGACAAGGTTCAAGGGAGAGAGAAATTCAGAAGCGGTGGAAGGTTTCATTGCTACAATTAACGTATTTAAGGACATCGAGCGAATTGACGATGAAGGCGCCGTGAAAGGTTTCCCTCTACTTCTAGAAGATAATGCGGTCAACTGGTGGCAGGGTGTTCAAAAGGAAGCTAAAACTTGGAGTGATGTCTTGTCGTTGCTTCGAAGTGCTTACGCTCCAGCTACACCTGCCTATCGTATTTACATGGAAGTTTTCGCAACAAAGCAGAAACCTGACGAATCTACTAATGACTTCATCTGTAAAAAGCGAGCCTTACTATCGAAGCTTCCCGAGCCAGCCCCAAAATAACCAATGTTGATAGACCTGGTATATGGTTTACTAAGCCTTCAAATAAGAGACACGAGAGAGAGAGAGAGTTGCGTTTGAATAAACGAGAGCTGCGGCCCCATTTTTACTACAAACTATTTGGAATATCGGTGAAACTTAATTTTTTGTAATTTAAAAATGCTTATATATTTTATTCGGCCCTTCTAAAAAAATTTTCTTAGTAAATTAAATAATTTGAAATTGACCATTCATTAATTCAAATAAATGTTTAAGATCTTAGTAGGCTCTGCATTTTGTGCAAATTTTAAATCAAATTATTTTATTTTGTGTCTCTGTTTGGTTCTTCAACGTTTGTTTGCCTAGTGTTTTGTTCAAGACATTTTTATATTGTTTTAAATAAAATACTTTATTTGTTAAAAGGTAAGTTAATAAATGTAACATTGTCTACAAAGAACGCCAAACTCGAGAAAATTTAATAAACTTTTTTTTTTATTATCTTTTTTCATTAATAAACCAAAGTGAAATGGAAACGCGTTCCCAAAACAAAGTCTGTCAAATATTTGGAATGGGATAAACAATGTCGACGCGTTTGTTACCGACTTACAAAGATATTGCGCGCTTCATCTTACTTTTCTAGAAAACGAAGAAACTTCATCGAAAAAGCGGATATCACTTACAGCTGCAAGAGTCATGGAAAGGTATGACTTGTCTTCAATTACGACAGTTGGTAAGTTCTGTGTTGAAAAAGCCATTATTAAATTCAACGAAAGAAGAACTAGTCTTCTTAAAACGCCCAAGGGCAGACGAGTGCCCGGAGTTTTTGAGCTTAAAATGGATAAATTGAAAAGCGACGGAGAAAAACTGTTTCATATAGCTGCCTGTAAATGCAGTGAAAATGGAGTTTGTCGATGCCCTAGGAAAAAAAAGTGTCAGTAAAAGAACGTTCGTTTTTGAAAGACCAAAGGTCTCAATTTATGTGCGCAGCGCATTTTTATGCGAAAGACATTATTGTGCGAGGTACACAAAATCGTCTTCATAAAGATGCGCTTCCAATATCCTTCTTTTCGGTATGTACATATATGCATGAACCTTCGTGCACTCTTATTTTGGAGGCATGGGATTTGAAAAATCAGACGACCTTAACGGTCAAGGTTGAAAGCGATACTGCTGCACTTCGCAATGAACAGCTAAACTCACGTCCGCACCTTCCCCCAACAATTTCTACACATCCCCATCTTTTCACTCCTACAACTTTCCATCCGCCTCTTTCATTACCACCAACAGCCCTGGATTTTTTTTGTCGTGCAATAGCACAACCATCCACATCACCTATTTCTTTGGTATCTAGCAGTCCAAGTTTTTTAAATTTGGCTGCCAAATCTCAGAATGTGTATTCTAAGGAAACACTTAAATTCGAAAATTTGCGCATCACACCCACTAAATTCCAGTCACCCGGGTTCCATACGTACAAATGGGTGGCAAAACCAAAACCCACCAGGAAAACTAGTCGGCGCATTAGTTTCACGCCCAAAAGTAGGAAACAAAAAGGAAAATATATGTTTAGAAACCATTTAGAGGATTTAATGCTAGATTTTTCTGAAGAGTTGCGAACTTTTATTCTCGCGCAACTCTTTCATAAGAAAGAAGCACCATGGAAGACTAGTGAAAAAGAACTTTTCTTAAAGTTTTTCTTTAAGTCTCCATCGTACTATTCTTTTATGGTTAATTTAGGTTTAAAGCTGCCATCGGTAAGTACAATATACCGATGGCATTCGGAAATTAGGTTGCCAGCAGGATTTAGCGACCAGATAAGGACAGTTATCCCGCAGTAAGAACATGAGAAATTCAAATGTAAGCAAAATCAGCACAAGCGATACTCTAACAGTATTTCGGCGCGTGTGCTGATTATGCATTAATATACTGCAATGCATTATAGTATCAAATTATGTCTGAGAACATAATCTTGTAAATGTTCTCATTGGTTAAGTTTTCAATAAATATTAGTGAGTAAGGAAATTGTATCTTAGTGTTAAGCAGATTGTGACGAAGTAAACAATAAAAATTATTTTTTTAAAATACAAAGATAAAACTTTGTAACTGGACCATGCTGACCGAAAAGGCGAAGGAAATGACCGCAATGGAGAAGACGACCGTCATACTTTTCGACGAAATGGCTATCCAACCTGAACTGGAGTATAACATTAAAGACGACTTCATATACGGGTTCACGGACTTCGGGGAGCTTGGCACGATGAGTACTATACCCTGTAAAGCTATGGTATTCACTCTGAGAGGACTCAATACCAATTGGAAGCAGACGATCGCCTACTACGTGGGATCTTCTAATGGACCAATCCTAGCCCAGATTTGAAGAAAAATCATAACGGGTGTAATGGAATGTGGACTACAGGTGGTTGCAACAAGCTGCGACCAAGGATCAAACAACGTTTTGGCATACAAAACGTTGGCAACGTACCCAATCGAAAAATATCCTTACATTGATATTAATAACCAACGGATATTCTTGGTCCATGACTATCCGCATCTTTTCAAACGTGTGAGAAATATACTTCTCAAGCATTGCATCCATATAGGTGATGATGTTGTGGATTGGCGAGTATTAAAGAAAGTTTTTGAGGAGGACTCTAAGGGGGAAACCTTTGAAGTTTTCTGGAAACTCACTCAATCACACATCAATCCTAATGGATTTTAAAAGATGTCGGTTAGGTTAGCGACACAAGTTTTCAGCGAGAACGTATACAGTGGAATTATGTATGCGGTGAAAAATGACTGCTTCAAAACGGAAAAAGACAAGACAAGGTGCGCGGATTTGTGCAAGTTTGGCTTCCCCTTAAAAATGGATGATTTATTGAACACGGTCCATTATGAAAATTATAAAAGACTCGAAGAGAAAAACTCCGTTCAAAAACGATCGTCCAGGAAAGGCATGGATGCGAGCCTTTTTTAAAAGGAACCCCTCTTTATCTTTGCGAGAAGCGGAGACCATCAGTAAGGGTAGAGCCGTAGTTACCAAAGAGGCTATTTTAAAATGGTTCAGAGAATTTGAAGATTACCTGGAAAGCATTGGGCAAGCACAAATTATGGAAGACCCAAGAAGAATTTTAAATGGAGATGAGAGTAGCTTTTGCCTCTGTCCAAAAACTGGCAAAGTTATTGCTCCAAAAGGCTATAAAAATATATACAAAATTTCAGCTGGAAAAGAAAAAGAAACGCTGACTGTGCTGATCGTTTTTTCTGCTGATGGAACCCTTTTTGAGCCCATGGTCGTGTTTCCATATTTAATAAAAGAAAAGGACAGGAAACGAGAGGAAGAAAGAGAAAGACATCTGACAAATTGGATCGTCAAATAGTAAGAATGGCAAAGAAAGAGCCTTTCATTACTTCTACAGAAATAAAGAAGACCCTTAGATTAACGGTAACAACAAGAACAGTTAGAAACCGGTTAATAGCAGCTAAACTTCCTGCTCGCTCTTCTTCTAGAAAGACCCCATTTGTTTCCGAAAAGAATAAGAAGAAGAGAAAACTATTTGCTAAAGGTCAGATTGAAAATTTTAATGAAACGGGCATAAAGAGCTTCAAGAATATTTTGTGGAGCGATGAAACCAAGGTGAACTTGTTTGGTTCGGATAGCAAGCATTATGTTAGACGACCTCCTTGTCAAGAATACAACCCTAAGTACACAAAAAAGACCATTAAGCACGGTGTGGTGGAAGCATCATGGTATGGGGTTGCTTCTCTTGGTATGGAATTGGACCATTGTTCTGGATAAAGAACATTATGGATCAAGAAAAATATGTGGAAATCTTGGAAAATGTTATGCTGCCTTACGCTGATGATGAGATGCCACTAATTTGGAAGTTCCAACGGGACAATGATCCAAAACATACCTCGAAAAAAGCAAAGGCCTGGTTTCAAGCAAGACAAATTAAAGTTCTCGATTGGCCAGCTCAATCACCTGACCTCAACCCAATCGAGAACTTGTGGTATGTGGTCAAGAATGATCTAGCTTCAAAAAAATTTTCTAATAAGGCTGCCTTATAGAATGAAATCAGGGAAGCTTGGGAAAAAATTCCTGCAGAAACTTGTAGGAACCTTGTGGAATCCCTGCCGCGACGTTACGAAGCAGTAATAAAAGCTAATGGAAATCCAACAAAATATTAATATAATTAAAATATACGATAAGTTTTTTTTACCAATTTCTTGTATGAAGGATCTTAATTTTGAGTTATTTATCTAAGCCAGAATTTGTACCTATTTTTTTAAAAATAATTATAAATAAAAAATCAAATTTGTTCGCATTTGTCATTTACACCTATTACTTTTTCCACCACTGAAGATGTCGATGTCCCAAACGTAATTCGACATTACAACCGACATATGGGTGGAGTGGATTTGTTGGACTCCTTTATCGGAAAACATAAAATAAAAATTGCGTACAAGAAAGTGGTATATGCGAATCTTCTACCACTTAATTGATGTGATGCTAATAAACAGCTGCCTTTTGTATAAAAGAGTAGAGTCGCTGAGACAAAACACTAAACTTATGTGTTCAACTGGAGGTAGCTAAAGCACTGTGCTTATCTGGAGCATCTATGATAAGAAAGAGAGGACGACCATCATCATTCATATCAGATATGCTTGACGAAAGAAAGAAAAAGAAGCCAACATACCACCTAAAGATGTTAGGATCGATGGAATTGACCATTTTCCTTGCTGGTCAAGCAAGGTGCAAGGTTGCACTTTGTCTTTTTTTTTTTTTTTTTTATTTAACAAACCTGTTAAAACCTGTGGTTTTATTAGAATAAGGACAAGAACTGTTTTTTAAGCATTCCACAAATTAAGTTCTTTTTTTTCTAATATAAAAACAATTCTAATATGGTTAACAAAAAATCATGCACTGTAGGGTTAACTCGCGGTTACTTAATTTAGTTGAAAAAGAAAGATTGAACTTAATTGCTGTGTATCATAATTGATGATACAGTACAGAGTTGGGGGAGAAAATACATCTGTTGCTGCTCGCGGTTACTTACAGTTCTTAAGCGAGTTTAAAACATTTTTTTTTTAAAATTTATTTTCATCTACATATATTCGCACAAACTGACCTGTTATATAATTTGCTTCAACAAAAATCCTTGAATATTAAGAAGTGTATAAAAGAAATTGCGAATTGTACCGAATTCATAAAAAAAAATCAGTGGAAATGAGGACTTCGAAATAAATCTTCGAAATCAATTTTCATTAGTTTATGATCAACATGTAATACGAATATTAATAAATGTCAAATTGACAAATAATAAAATAAAACATTGTAAGATAATACCTAAGGTTAATTGTTCGATCAGCATATTAATAATGAATGTAAAATATATCTGATGGAACAACTTAAAAAATACATATTTGGAAAAGCAGTCGTGAATATATCTTCACAATAAAAACAACTTAAATAATAAAATGTTTGGACTCTCATTCTTTAACTTGTGAGTCGTTTATGTAAAGATTTTTTCCCACCAGTGCACTGTGGTTGCAACGAAGGCCAAAATTTCCAAGAAATTGCTGTCGCGATTATTACATTAAATGGTTAAAATGAGCTGAGAACATTCCAAACTAAATAGAAATAGAAATGGAAAAACCGTTACATTTTTATCATTAGAGTAATCACATTGCAAACACATGGCATTTGAGTTTTAGTGCTCTAAGAGTAATTGCGACTGCATTTGTTTAATTAATTTTTTTTTATCTGTGCGTTATTTTTTTTCAATGGATATATTGGTGGAAGGTAAGATATTTGTTATTTATTTTTTATGATTCATTTTTCGACTGAGCATAAGAGTTAATAAATTGTTTCTAAATAAAATAGAAATACAAATAAAATAGCTTAATATTGTTTGTTTTAAACTTTTAACTGTTACGCCCCGTTAAGCCCCCACAAAGTGGTATATATTACCAGAAAGGTAATTTCATGTACTTTTTAATACACTTTGACTTAGCTGCGATTACTTGCGAATTCACTTTTAATTAATTTTTGAGCCACCTAAAGTCTCATTTTTTGTATTTCAGGGCATTTAACTAAAGTCTCATTTACAAGAATGTTTGTGCTTCAGCATTGGTTAAATGCTAATGGAACCGAAAAAAATAAGTCCCATTCAATATTAGATATCATTTCCAAGTCCTTACATGACATTCCAAATGAAGATTATAAAGTATTGGAAACTAGAATCGTATATGTTTGTAAAAAACTTACGTATTTCTGGAAAAAAAACTTGCCGAAAAAGATGCCTTCTTGTTAAAAATTATTCAGGATGGATACAAAGGAAGTATGCATCATTTCTGAAAATAACAATTATTTGCCCTATTCAACTTCTGCGAGGTGACCTTCAACTTCTGCGGGGCGACCTTCAACTTCTGCGGGGCAACTTTCAACTTCAGGGTGACCTTTCAAAGATTTTGCAGAGAACAAGTTTGCGGAAATTACCAAAAAAACAAAATTATGCTTTTTCAGACCAAGTGATTTCTTTGCTTAAGATTTAAGACACATCCTGTTTATGAAAACTTCCTAACTTAAAAGTTAAAATATTGAAATGGCCGTAATTTTATAAATAATTTTTGAAAAATATTTACATTTTGTATTATTATGTATACAAAAAACTTGTCGAATTAAAACTAATTTAAGAAAAAAAAAATTTAATTTGAATACTAGTACCTAGAGTTGTTTCTGCGTTTAATTAACAGGTTAAGGAATACTTAATGCCGTTCATGTACAAAATAACTCATGCATCCTATAACAAGTACACATAATAAAGAAAAAAAATTATATTTAAATAAAACTATATTAAACCGATCTTCAACCCTTTACCGAACGTATCTCAAAGTCATGACGAGATAGTTTAAAACTGATAGCAGATTCGAAATCAGGGAGCTCAAAACATTTTAGGACCAATCGTTTTTAGATTTTATCAAGTGAGTTAGTAATTATGGCCGCCTTTGTTCGGGAGTGGAACCACTGTGCAGTGGTGAGGAATTGGAAGCTTTTATTAAATAAATATGAAATAAAGTTTTTAAAGAATATAAAAAAAAAAAGAAATTTTTATCCAACGTATATGGAGTATAAATAAGTAAACTTTAGGATTAAGCCAATTTGAACGTAAATTAGATTATTATAAATTTTTTCAATAATATATGCAACAATATTTAGATAATTAGTATAGATGTGAACCTTGTTTTATGGCAAAACCTTATTTTTAAACTTTTATAAATTTGTATCGACTTTTTTTTTTTTTAATTTTGAGTTTCTTTTGCGTTTTTGTATCAAAAAGAAATCAATCATTGTATTTTCCTAACAATTCTGAATCAAGATTTTAATTTATAACATTTCCGTCTTATTACAAATTAAATAATTTTTTAAATTATTTCAATTTTCGATACAATTTAAATACATATTTAATTTTTATTTTAACATAATGTTTACCCTTATTTTTGTTTCTAAATTTTTCAAATGTTTAAATTAAGAACTTAATGATAATTTTATTTTTGAGAAACTTCTAATGATTTTATAGTTTCTTTTTTTTTAGAATAAAATTGAGTTTTTTGAAAATACTTAATGTTATTTGTGTCTAATTTAGAAACTTAATATTAATTCTAATTTATTAATAACTAAATACAAGTACTCACTATCGTTATTGGAAATTTGGTCCAATATGCGAGAAGGATGAAGAGATGACTTGAGTGTGGTCCATAAGATGAAAATGAAGTTTAAAATCCGAAATTCGTTTACTCCGGTAGCTCCACGTATGATGCATTACCGTCACGTTTTAACCTTAGTTTCTTAGTGGTTTTGATGTGTAACCATAAAATTTTATACTTTTCTGATATCTTTCATGACGGAAACGAGATCCAATTGTATAAAATGTAATTGAAAACACCGTATGTTTGTTATAATTCGAAGATGTAAAGCTCTTAATAAGTCGGTAGTATTTGAGTCATCGTAGTTGTTATTCCTTTCTATTCTGTTGAGATTACAATCAATCCAGTTGTGAGGTTCCATCAAACTGAAATTAAAGAAAATATATTCTAAAATCGATTTAAATGTGACATTATAAGATATTTGATTTTTTCTGTTAGTTAATTGAAGAACGAATTGAATCGAATCTACACCCACAGGACAGCACAGTAGAGGAAGACCGCGAATCAGGTGGCGCGCACAAGTGGAAGGTGACCTCACCCAACTCGGAGCGCGAAACTGGAGACATCTAGCTAGGGACCGAGCTAGATGGAGAAGTTTGTTGGGTGAGGCCCTAGTTCACACAGGACTGTAGCGCCACCTTAAGTAAGTAAGTAATTGAAGAACGCTGGAGCTTACATTAAATTCTGTAGCAAAAAGGATTTAATTTTGAAGAACGAAGAATTGATAGCAACAGCTTATTTAAATGGAAATTTGTATGAGCTCGAAGTTATCGTTAAAAAGTTTATATAAATAATGTTTATTCTACTCAGGAACAACATCATTCCAAACTTTGACACAAAATCCAAGATTGATTTTTGTGACGTATGTGTTGAGGGAAAACCAGTACGAATACCGTTTAACGGAACACGCAGTAGAGCTTAACGAACCTGTGTATCTGTGGCCCTTTGAATTCTTTTGCAATTGACCGTTCCAGGTAGTTTGTTTCCTTTATTGCTGATTTCAGTCGTTTTGCAATGATTTTCCCAATCAAAAAGAAGTCTGATGCGTTTTCAAAATTCAAAAAATATAAAGCTTTGACCACTGCTATGTTTGGAAGCTCGATTTCAAAACTCACAATAGACCAAACACGAAAATACCTATCTAGTAAAAGAATTTGCTGGTGTAAACAAAAAGGTATTTAAATCGAACCAATAATTGCTTATTGTCCTTAACAAAATTATGTCGCTGAGAGATTTAATAGAACACTCATGGAAAGACACAGAGTTATGCTAATCGCATCCGGAGCTGTAATGAAAGTGTGGAACACCATTAATCGCAGTCCAACAAGTTCCTTAGAGATTTCAATAACACCTTGTGGAATTGTGGATTGGATCTAAGCCATACCTAAACAAGTTTTGAATCCGAATCAGTGTCGAAAGAAGCTATATTCAAAAAGTCGAAAATCTGTCATGGTAGGGTATGCTCCAAATGGATACCGAATCAGGGATATCAAATCAAGAAAAATTAGAACAATTCGTGACGTTCAATCAAGTCAAATTTTCCATTCAAGTGTCTGGCAGCACAAACACCTACTAGGGACAACAATAAAGAAGTAACTTTATGGAGCCATGAGCAAAAGGGGAAATCTGAACATGTATATGTTGAAGCTGAACCTGTAGACGCTATCAGTGGGACACAAAGTAAAGAGGACGAAGAACCAACTTGAACTAACGACTTAATAGAAAACGATCTTCCTTTGCAAATAAATTAACAGTTTTCCAACAGAGACTGTGAGGCGCAGCAATAGGGAGCGCCATTTATCAAGTAAATTCTTAGATTATGATGTGGGGTCAAAAGCAATTTCAGCTGTTTACAAATTTTGTACAGTTGTACCTACCCGAAACCTATAATGAAATATTCGAGCGAAACGGTAGTAATCTATGAAAGAAAGTAATTCATGAAGAACTTAATTTCAAACAGAAAAACAAATGTATGGAAGATCGTGGATGTATCTTCTCACACAACACAACTTAAATCTAATTGATTTTTTCATATAAAAGATAATATGGCAATAATATAAAGCTAGATTAGTAGTAACGATTTGGGGTGGTTTTGCCAGCGTTAAAGAAAACCTCTTCAGAACAATTGGGGAGATACTATCCGGGCCAGTGGATTTGTGTATGTCAAGGTCTTTCAGTACTCTTGCAACTGCACGAGTGCGAAAGAAGATTCGTCCCATAGAATCGTTTACTCTCTCAAAAACAGGAGGACTCATGACACTTTCCGGTAGCGTCAAATTAACAGCAAACTGTGCTGCAAGCAACTTTATTGGCTTTATCGATCGAGCTCACATACCCAGTGTCATTGTGGACGAGCGTTGGAACCGAGGATGACGTGGTGTTTCGTACGTTTTTTACAAATGACCAGAAATTTGTACTACCTTGTTAGTTTATAAGAGATTATACTCTATAGATGGAATAAATAAATAAATGTTGTCAAAATACCAATGGAAAAAGGATTGCAATTTTGAGCAAACAATACAGATTTTGCGTTACAAGAACTTCTTGGAAGCATAACGCTGTTGGTTTTATGAGACGATACCAACAAAACCCATCTAGTCCAGTCAAATTAGACGAAAAAAGGGGTTCAGCTCGGTAAAATTCCCACCTAGCTGAATTTTGGTACACATCTTTTTTATATTGTTGTTAACAATGTGTAAAAAGTCGACCTCGATATCATGTACGCGTCAAAGGTTATTCGAGGTCAAAGGTCACGGAATAAGCCTTTTTTTAATATCTCGTTTTTTATTGGTCGTACAAAAAAAAGTTTAAGACACAAATTGTAGAGGAGGTAATTATCTACAAAAATGGTCTTATAACATTTTCACGTCAAGTTGATAGTTTTTCCGTTATAAAGCCAACAAAGTGTACACTTTTAATGAAATATGATTTTTTCGCTAAAAACAAATAGCCTTTGCGTTAATATCTCGCTTCATACTGTTTGTACAACAAAAAGTTTCGAACAAAAATTGAAGAGGACAAAATTATCTACAAAATGGTTATATACATACATATGTATATACATATATCCAATCGCACTTGCGCTATACACATTTTAATGTTTACCATACAAAATTACAATAATATAATATAATATTATATCATATTATAATAACGATAATTAGAATGCATTCGTTTCCACACCACCATTGAGTTAGAAGCATGGTGCGTTTTTTTCCATGGTTTCCCCGGTAGGCCTAGTCCATGTAGTCAACAATAATTGTTGAATAGTTATTATTGGTATCATAGTTATCATCAAAACAAAGTAATAAATATTACATTTAAATTATTATTAATCATCAACATCGCTCTCGTATTCATGCATTTCTTCTTCGTCATTTTGATCTTCTTCATTTTTTTTCAAATTTATAATAATTGTCTTCTTCCGTTAAATCCGCTGACAAAACATAAAGCATAATCGGAACTTGAATTGAAACATGATTGCCCACGACAATGTCCACAAATAATCGAACATTTGATACCAATTTTTTTGCAACTGCAGTTAGTACCACAGCCTTTTTTACAGTTACAAAAAATTATATTCACCAATTCATCAGGTGCGGGTGGTAACAATGTCGTTATAGGCTCCAAAACATTGTTATTCATTATCCACCCCCAGTTTTCTGGGTTTAATTTGTTACCCAACCAAGTTTGTACCTGGTAATAAACTCGAAGCAGATGCTGTTGGGTGGCGCTATTTGTTGGTGGTAGAGATGATAATTTCACAGGTTTATTATTTCTAGTTAGTTTAGCAAATGTTATATATCTGTAATTATCGATGGAGACCACTTGTTCTTGGGCACCCGCACCATACATTGCTAAAATAAATTTAATTCCATGTTTGAAAATGTCTTGAACAGAGCAATTTTGTTTTTTGAACACTGTTGCTGCACTTTGAAGGTCTGGACGATTTTCTAATAGTTTTAAAACTTTTACCTTTCCTTTATTAAAAAATGTAGATGTCGTATCACATCCTGTGACAGCGTGCAAAAATAAAATATGTTCTCTACCAAAATTGTAGTGATCCATTCTATTAGTAGATGAGTATATTTTTGTGTCAACTTTTCCTTTACCGGGTTTTAAAAAAAAATTGTTTTTGCGACGGAGTGCGTGCTATTAGTATAACTAAGAGATCTACGTCCTCTCCAACAATAATAGTTTTCCGAGTGTATGCTTCTTCAATTGCTGTTTCTATAATAAGTACGTCAGCATCGTCTGGAGCTACTAAAAAAGGTCGACCTAGTCCTTATAAATACTATATACAGCTGTGGACAACTAATTAGAAACACAAATTGAATTCACTTTAAAAGCAGTATATCTGTTTTTAATTTTTTGTTTGTGAAAAAATTTTTTTTTTTTCAAAATATATTTTTTAAACTTAAAACAATGTTTCCCAAACATAACAATTATTTCATATGGCAGTTTCTGCGAAAAACACAGCTTTTATTGGTGGACAACTAATTAGAAATTAGTCTACGTTGCCTTGCGGTTACTAATGGTTTCTTTCGAGAAACACGGCCATGTAACCCAACTTCCACCAATCTTCTTCTGATTGTGCGTGGGCCTATTGGGACATCGAATACAACTGAGAGTTGGCGTTGTATCTATGTGGAGCTTATTTTTGGGCCTTTTTTGGCCAGCCTACTAATTGCTCGACCCATTTGGCAGCTTGTCTTACGAGCCCGTTTTTTGCGAAATAGATTTTCGGCAGTTCCGAAGTTTTGAAAATGATTAATTGCATTGAAAACTTTCTTTACAGAACAGTTCATTTGAGATGCAATTGCTCCATAGGACATTTTAAGCTTCCAAAGCTCAAGAATCGCCTTCCTTGTAGGATGATCACAACTCTTTAATTTTCCCATTGCAATTACCTCCAAAATTTAAAAATTATTCTTTAAAAACGTTTACAGACAATTCAGAATTTTCTACTTACCAATGCAAAATAAAAAGATTATTTTTACTTCACCCAAATCAAATCTAATTAAACTGTTTCTAATTAGTTGACCAGTTGAAACGAACACTTTTTACACTCTACCTTGATTTTGTTGTGTACTATGCAAAGACTTATGCACAAATGATGCTTTTTCAAACAATTATCTAATAACGCTTGCATTACACCGTTTAGGATACCGCTATTCTACTCACACATGACAAAGTGAATGTGGAAATGAGAAGCAAGTAATGTTTCTAATTAGTTGTCCACAGCTGTATGTATATGTACAACCTGTTACCCCCCAACCATCCAGTTCGCCGTCTGGCGTCCAGACGACAGTAAAATGTACGATGTGCCTACATATACATCTTGCATAAAACGAATGCATTCTTATTATCGTTATTATAATATGATATAATATTATATATTATTGTAATTTTGTATGGTAGATAAACATTAAAATTTGTATAGCGCAAGTGCGATTGGATATATATGTATATGTATATAACCATTTTGTAGATAATTTTGTCCTCTTCAATTTTTGTTCGAAACTTTTTGTTGTACAAACAGTATGAAGCGAGATATTAACGCAAAGGCTATTTGTTTTTAGCGAAAAAATCATATTTCATTAAAAGTGTACACTTTGTTGGCTTTATAACGGAAAAACTATCAACTTGACGTGAAAATGTTATAAGACCATTTTTGTAGATAATTACCTCCTCTACAATTTGTGTCTTAAACTTTTTTTTGTACGACCAATAAAAAACGAGATATTAAAAAAAAGGCTTATTCCGTGACCTTTGACCTCGAATAACCTTTGACGCGTACATGATATCGAGGTCGACTTTTTACACATTGTTGACAACAATATAAAAAAGATGTGTACCAAAATTCAGCTAGGTGGGAATTTTTCCGAGCTGAAAGTCTAATTTGACTGGACTAATCGGACATTCAACGGCAGCAAATCAAAAGAATTATTCGGAACCTAAAGGGAACAAAATCTCTTAAGAAACAATTTAAAGACTGTGAAGACAAGCCTCTTATTGGATATGCCGATGCTGTCTGGGCCACTGACTTGATAGACAGAAAGTCAGTTAGTGGGTATGTGTTTCAAGTAGGTATGTATATGGAAGCAGAGTATCCTGATGTAGCAAGGAACAACTAACTGTAGCCACTTCCTTAAGTGAAGCTGAGTTTATAGCTTTTAGTTTAGCCACTGCTGAAGCTTTGTGATTGAAGGAAGTATTTTACAGGATGTCATTCTCAGAAAAGTCCATTTCTTGGATTGCATTAATAAACTATATATTTGCATACGATTGAGAGATGGTGTTGAAAAACAAGCAGTCGTTGTTTTATAATTTAATTGAAAATCATTTTTCAATTGGAAAGTATTTTTATTCTGATAATAACGGGGACGAAGAAAACATCTTTTTAAATAAATTTTTTTTTTATTCATTTAGAATCCGAAAAGCGTTTATTTACAACACAACGCGTTATCCATTTTAAAAGTTATCGGTTTCAAAAGTATAGGGCTGGAATTCGATATCTGTCAAACTAAGTTGTTAAACCAATTTCTGTTCAATTAAATGTCTGGAAAATGGATCGCTTAACTATCGTACAAATTGTTACAGCCACATATCGTGCTTTAAGAGGAAATTATGGTTTACATTATCGTCCAACTATGTAAGCAATTGGCAAAATTGTGAAGAAATTTGAAGAGTGTGCATTGTTTACAGATATTCTAAGGCCTCTGCACCATATCGTTTCGCTGGTACCACTGAAAATATCGCTGTTGTAAGTAGAAGTGTTGTCGAAGACACGAATTTTTCGATTACTCGTCGTTCTCAGGAATTGGGACTGTCTTACGGCACATTATGGCGTACTTTGCATTTGGATTTACACCTACGTTCATATAAAGTCCAGCTCACACAACAACTGAAGCCAGCTGACCATTATAACCGATAACATTAGTCGAACTTGAAACCTCACTTAGCAAGGTCAAAGGCAAAACCCAAAGCAGAGATAGAATATCTTATCTAATGCTGAAAAATCTACCTTATAAAACTAAGCAGAGAATTCTTGATCTTTATAATAATATCTTAAACAACTCTATCATTCCTCATAGCCGGAAATCTTCTACAATTATACCTATTCCGAAACCAAAAAAAGATAAAAATACAATCGAAGGATACCGCCCAATCACCCTTATCCCATGTCTATCCAAAATAATGGAACAAATAATTGTAAAGCGCATACTATGGTTTGCCGAAACAAACAAGCTCATAAGTCCTAACCAAGTTGCCTTTAGGTCCAACAGAGGATGTGTCGACGCTCTTCTTCATATCGACTATTTTGCTACAAAAGCTCTATCAGCAAAGAACCACGTATCCATTCTCTCCCTTGATTTCGAAAAGGCCTTCGATAGAATAGGTCTCCATGAAGTTCTGAAAAATCTTACAAAATTGGGTGTTGGAAGAAAAATATACGGTTATGTAAAATCCTTTTTAACAAATAGAACTTTTTGTGTAAAGACTAATAGCGTCTACTCTTCCAACTACCCATTGTATAACGGTATACCCCAGGGATCACCTCTCTCGGTGGTTTTATTTATAATTGCATTCGACGATATAAACATAATTTTGAAAAAGCAAAAATTACTAGATCACTGCATTTATGCAGACGATATATATATTTTATGTAAAATTAATGATATTGACAGAAGTAAAATCTTGTTTCAAATTGCCCTAGAAGAAATTATAGATTGGTCGAAAACGTCAGGCGCCAAATTGTCGATCCAAAAATGTAAATTGCTCAACATTTGTAGAAAACAAAACTGTGCACAACTTAATCTTAATATAAACAATGTACAAATCCAAAATGTTAGTAACTTAAGTATTCTAGGTTTAGTCTTTAACAGAACGTATTCTTGGAAACAACACTGTTTGGATCTTAAGAAATCACTAGCTGCGAGAACTAATATTGTAAGATATCTAGCTTCAAATAAAAGTAACGTACATATAAATACCCTTTCAAAAACTACGAGAATGTTAGTTTTAAGTAAGATTGAATATGGATTGTATATACATACATACATATATGGGCATTGTCCTAAATCAATTTTAAATATAATAAAACCAACTTACCACGCCGCCGCAGCAAGGAGAAGCATCAACGCATTCCCGACAATACCTATAAAAAATATATTAGCAGAAGCAGGACTTCCAAGCATAGAGGAACGAAGAGATACTATAATTGCTAAACTGTTTGCGAAACTGTCGTTTTCCAGAAATTCAATAATCGATAACGACTTCAAAAAAGCATCTGATCATAAACTTAAAAAAAGGATCCCATCCGCCATTGCTACGATTCTTATAAAAGCAGCTGAGTTTGAACTACCAACTAAACAGGAGCGTTTTTACTCCTCGTATTCCCCCATGGTTCATCAACCCGGAATCTTTAATATTAACTCTAGCTAGTTATAAAAAAGTAAATACCTACCAGCAATAGTATCTACCGCCAACTCTACACAGCCATCTCACTCGAACTTAAATCGGATGAATGGAAATTTATATTTACCGATGGTTCCATGGCCATCGTATCCAAGAAGCGGCTCATTTCTGGATCTTTTGCTGTACGACACAAGACTGACAGTTACAGACAAAGTGGGTAATCACCCTCGAAACTGCTTACAGACAGTCGAGTACGACAGTGATCACTGCGGACTGGCTGCTGTAATGCAGATTCCGAACGAACGCGTGGAGTTGGAGGAATACGTTGCAACGCATTCTTACAATTACAGTAAGATGCGCTGGCCTCGTTTCACCAACGCCCTAGCGAGAGAACTTCGTTCGAGTGACATAGCCCCACCAAACAACAGAAACCTGACAAATACAGAAATTGACCAACATTTACAACAGATGGACGAAACAATAAAACGAATGATGGAACGGACAATACCAAAGTACAAAGAACGGGACCAAATGGACGCTTACAGAAACGCGATTATTGACGCACTACGTAAGCACAAAAGTGGCTTACTGACAAGACTCAAAAACTTGTACAGACGACTCACAGACCCACACGACTTGGAGGTTAGGACACTGAAGTCGTCAATAAAAAATGTCAATCTGTTGATTAAGGAGAACTACAGGTTATCGATTAACAAGTACTGGGACCGCAAGATCCGGTCAGTTAATTCCAGTGACCCTAGTATGTTCCCTAAAATCAACAAGATATTCAGGAAAAAGAACGACAATGACCTTCCGTGTCTGAAACTTCAAAGAACTGACGAGAACACAAACGTACTCAGGACAGCGCAAATAGATCCAGAAGAAGCCATCTTTGACGATGACTTTTATATAATTGAAGATCCGAAGGAAAAAGTGGAGGCGGTGGGAGCTGCTTTCCAGCAAGTGTACAAGGTGAATGCTAGCATTCGCCCCAACCACGACCTGGAAAACAGAGCCCTACTTAATCATTTTTACCTTCGAAATGATATAACACAATGGCGATCTGAGAACCGCGGTTTCATTCGGTTCAATGACGATTCCTTGGCAAATGCCATAATCGCCGAGCAAACGGGTCCAAGTCCCCTGTTAGTGACGAAGGTTGAGCTTCAGCTCATCTTCAACTCAATAAAAAATAAAAAGTCAGCAGGTGTCGATGGTATATCCAACGTTGTACTAAGACATTTACCGATGGACGCAATTGACATTTACACCACACTCTTCAATAATGCACTGAATAATGCATATTATCCAGTGCATTGGAAGACCGCTGTGGTTCATCCTCTCCCGAAAAAGGGAAAGGACAACTCCAACCCGTCAAATCTTCGGTCGATAAGTCTTCTTCCGAGCATCAGCAAAGTTTTCGAAAAGATCATCAATAGGGCTCTGACTAAGTGGGCTGCGGACAACAAAATATTTCCGGATAAACAGTTCGGGTTCAAGGCGGGTCATGACACAATTCATGCTGCGTCTAAACTCGTTTCTGATATCCAATGGAATAAAACAAAACAACAATGCACAGGTGCTGTTCTGGTTGATTAGGAAAAGGCCTTTGACACCGTATGGTTAGAGGGTCTTTACCTAAAACTGAGCAGGCTTGGCATAAGCAAGCCATTGTTGTATATACTTTATGATATGCTTAACGGTAGAAAGTTTGTTGTCAAAAGTGGCAATGTAACTTCTACCACAACATTCTTAATTAAAAATGGTCTTCAACAGGGAGCGGTGAATTCGCCGATTCTCTTCAGCATTTACACCAGCGATCTGATAGGTAGTCTTACAAAGGCAATTGCGTACGCCGACGATCTAATTGCGTACAGAACGGTCCGAAAGGTTGAGGTTATTAGAATTCTCTTGCAGCGTGATTTCGACAAGATTCAGCGATATTGCGACGACTGGAAACTGAAAATAAATGTCCAGAAGTCGGAGACAATTCTGTTCCGGACTCCGTTGGCTAGGGCCACTAGGGATACATGCAAGAATTGGCGCAAGATGGTTATCGTTGATCTTCACGGGCAGCCATTAGCGAGCAAAAGTGTAGTGAAGTACCTCGGTATCTGGTTAGATCAGTATTTATATTTCGACAGACATATAAATGCTGCTCTGACCAGGGCCAGAGGAGCCTTCGCTCTGACGAAACGGCTGTTTTTTAGCAGTCGACTTGACCCCAGAGTTAAGGTAATTTGCTACATGGCCCTCATACGGCCGATGATCGTTTATGGTTGTCCTGTGTGGTTCAACGTTGCCCCTTCCCAGATGGAGAAGTTTCGGGTGTTCGAGCGGCAGTGTTTACGACGCTGTACCGGCTTGTACAGAACAGCCGAATCTTCTTACGTGCATTACTATTCCAACGAGGTCCTATACAACGGGGCTCGAATCAACAGAATTGACAATTTCGTGATAAAACTCGTCCGAGGTCACATTGCAAGAGCTATGTCTTCGACCAACAATTTAACGACGAGTATTTTGAGAGTGCACGCTTGAGCGGCTTCATTCCACCAGAAGCATTCCTCTTCTTAGATAGATGCGGTCTGATACAGGATAGATTGGCAGTTCCGTTAATCTACCACGTCAGACGACGTACCGTGGATAGGCGACTCCTGTACAATCGGGACGTCGTGGCACAAGGCGGAGCAGAGCTCCTTCGGTTCAGTAGGGATGTGTCCGAACGGGACCGAACTGATAGGGTGAAGCAGGAGAGCCAGTTTTGGTGGCTTCAATCGGCACTTGATAGTGGGTAGTCGGGATGGGGTTTTAAGCCTTGGCCGGCTTACATACTTGTTTTATAGTTTTAGGGTTTAGTTTTAAGTACAATAGGCATGGTGGCACAAAAAAATACGCAAAAAAAATATACACAAAAAAATACAAAAAAAAAAACAAAAAAAAAACAAAAAAATAAAAAAAAAAATCATAAATAAAAAAAATAATAAAATAACAAAAAAAAGACATGAAAATATGAAAAACAAAAAACGTTAGATAGTTAGATTTGCTGCTGTGGTTGTTCTAGTTTTAAGTAGTTTATAGGTAGAATAGGTAGTTTTAGTTAGCTTTAAGTTTTATATTAAGGACCTTATTTTAAGTAGTTTTTAAGTAAAAATAAAAAAGGATATTGACATTAGTTTTTTCTAAATTTTCTAATTTATACAAAAATAAATAAAATGAATTGAAGTTAAATAGATCTTAGGGCCGAAAGGCATTAGCATTAAGTATTATTGTTTAACTTAGAGTGTCCGTATGGGACCAGTAAGTTAGTTGTAAGTTATGGTTAATTAGGCTAGTTTTATGAATTTTTGTCTAGTTTTAAGATAGGTTTAAGATTGAATTAATAAAAATGAATTTACAAAAAAAAAAAAAAAACCGATGGTTCTAAGAAAACTGAAAACACATCATTTGCGGTGACACTTGAAAATGGTGCCATCGCATGCATTGGCAACCTGCCTGAATTCGCTTCAGTATTCACTGCAGAAGCATTCGCCATACTACAAGCTACTAAGATTGCGTCTAATTACCGTGGAAAACACATTATATGCTCTGATAGCATATCCGTACTTAACGCCATAAAAAACCCTAACAACAATGGTGAACTCATATCAAAAATTAGATACCAACTCACCAAATCACCAAACAATACCAAGTTAATGTGGACCCCTGGACATGTTGGAATCCAGGGCAACGAATACGCTGACAGTGCAGCTAACTCAGCCAATAATGCTCCTGTATATAGCTTTAATATCCACACCAAACAAGATCTGCTAAAAATCATTCAAAAAGAGTCAAAATCCGTCTTAACCCACGACTGGAGTCTATACCATCATCATTACAAAAAACTCAATCCTAATAAACTCGCCCCCGTATACCCAACAAACGTTTCCAAACACAAAATCTCTAATTTTGTACGACTTCGACTTGGACACACATCAACCTCTCATCAGCATCTCCTCAAAAAAAATCCGCCACCCACCACTTTGTACAAATTGCAATGCCAGGTTGGACCTGAATCACATCTTAGAACACTACCCTGTATTGCAACCCATAATCAAAAATGTATTTAAAAATAAATGTATTTATGAAATTCTCCAAAACCCTAGTTCCACAAATATCGACAAAATATCAGATTTTCTTTTAAAAGCAAACTTTTTTATTTTTAATAATATTATTTATGGTTTAGTTTAGATAGTTTTGGGCATGCCTTAGCACTCTTATGCTACTTACCAAATAAGTTTGATTTTGTTGCCGAGAATCCTGCGTTTCAAAATGTTGATTGAAAACAAAATATTTCAGATCTCAAATTTAAGTCACACAACAGTTCAAATAATATTTAAACAAATCAAATTCTGGGAAATGGCACTTTTTGTATTAATTTTATCTTTCAATTAATATGTACATATTTTCTTTTCTGCTATTTTAAGCATTTATGGTAGTATTTCAAATTTCATATAAATGAATAAATTCAAGATGGTGAATTTTCAATTCAATTAACTTTGAAATTGAACCTCGAAGAGATCAATTTGTTCTTCATAATTGTAAATGTTTCTTCTTTTCTTTGTTTTCTCGAATTAAACCAATTTCCGACGAAAAGGATTATTATTGTGAAATATCCTGTCTTTCTTTTTTAAATGCAATTAAATATAAAACTTTGCAATATCAATGAGATTTTAATGCAAAGCGTCAAACGTGCCGGTTTCGAGTTAATGAAGCAAAAAAAAAGACTGCTGCATTTCTGATGGGAAGAAACTTCATATACGTAACGTGCATGTATCGTATCGTAAGCATATTCAGCGCGTTGTGCTGAATAATTGTTTCATTGGGTGCGTTCAGCTGGTATACAGAACTGAATTATCAGAATTAGATCGGCTCTGAATACTTTCTAAGTGAAATCGAGATTTATTTGATAAAATATTGTTTTATAAAAAGTAAAACGCAATTTTACTATTTTGAGAAATAAACGTATCTTTATTCCTCGGATATTGTAAAACGAGTAAAATGGTTTTCTCATAAACTTCTGAATATCTTTATTCTTCGGATATTGTATAACGAGTAAAATATTGTATAACGAGTCAATAAATGAAATTGGCGTTTAAATGGGTCGGTTCAACAATTATTCTCCGAAAAAAAAGTTTGTTTGATTTGACAAACTAATGTTTCCAAGTAGATTTCAATAAGTTTTATTTGAAATCTTCATTTGAGGAGATTAAAATTTGTATGGTAAATCTTCGAGATTTCAAGGAGATTTGTGTCAAATCTAGCTAAATCTCGGTTTAGTGCCCGGTGGAAACGTATTATAAATGGCATCAGCTAGCGTAGTGCCGATACCAACATGGTTTTGTTTCTGGAAGATCTACTGCTACAAACCTTCCATTGCTATGCGATTCAGTACTTTGCGGGTTCGAAAATGGTTTACAGACTGATATTATCTTTACAAATTTTGCAAAATCTTTTGATAGAGTTAATCATAGTATACCAATTTTTAAGCTTTCAAAACTTCGTTTCCATTCTAATTTAATAAAATTGATTTCTTCCCATTTATAAAATCGGGTTCAATTTGTAAAATTGGGAAAGTTTAAATCCAAAGGTGTTGATGTAACTTCAGGTGTTCCGCAAGGAAGTCATATTGGCCCCTTGTTATTTATTTATAAGTTGTCAGGGATGGAGGGGACCTACAGTTTTAAGCCGAATCCGAACGGCTAATTTGAGAAAGCACTTTTCATGACAAGAATTACTCTTGGAGGATTTGTCAATTCCTCGCAGGAAGCAGTACCCGTGAAAACCAAGACCTCTGGCGTGACAGCCCTACACACTAACGACCACGCCACAGGTACTACTTTTTTTTTATAAATGACATTCCGGTAAGTTTTAAATATTCGAAGTATCTTATGTAAGCGGATGATGTCAAGATTTTTGGGCTCATAAAATCTTCTACAGACTGTCTGTATCTCCAAGAGGATATCCAAAAACTGGCCAAATGGTGTGAATCTAACAAGTTGTTCCTGAATGTTGCCAAATGTCAGAGCCTTAAGCATTATTCACATGAGCACGACCAACGACCAACGAATGAACGAATATTCGTCGATTTTGACATTTCTTTCACATGAGAGTTTTTAATTCGTCGCGAATGGAGTTTGACATTCACCACCGAAACCAAAACAAGAATGATTTATTTAGGTTAAGTACGCGTGATTATTTTATTCGTTGCGAGTGTGGATGATGTGGAACGCGAATAAAGTTTGACAGTTCGTATCAACTAAAATTTTGTTCGCGACGAATAAATTTGTTTTCTTAAATTTATTAATATATGATATTGAAAAGTAAAAGTATTCATCATAAATCAAATAGAAACTATCCACGACTTCTTCAGGGGTTTTATCTAGATTTTTTATTTGTATTTATTTAATAATTTAACATTCGGATAATTTTATTTATAATGGAAAACTTACTGATTGAATGAATTTGTTGAATTTACATATAGTTTAATTAGAAACAAAACAAAATAAATTAACACTAAAATAATTTAACATAAAAAAGACTTATTACTTTACGGAACAAACAAAAATTATCACAGTAGTGTTTCAGGTACTTGTTGAACTGCCAAAGCATAGCTTACGATCGTATTATCTCTATCCTCTTGTGTATTCATTGTTTTGGTAACTTTTTGTTGAATTCGTAGACTCTCAAGAGTAAATCTCGCGTTCATTCTCTTTTCCTTGTCCAGTACTCTTACATCGTCAAAGTTGGCTCTGTGTCCGCTGTCAAGTATATGTTGTGAGAGACCCGTTGATTGTTTTCCTTTTTTAATGTCTGCTTTATGCTCTGTCATTCTTATACCTAGTAGTCTTTTTGTTGTTCCAATATATACCAAATTGCACGCTTCCCCCTCTTTTCCATCGCAGCTGATTTCATAGACGACATTGTATTGCTGTTCTTTGTCTACTGGAGCTTTGGTGTTGGTGAACATTGATCTCAGTGTTGCGTTGGATTTATGTGCATATGTATACGATGCACTCTTTTGTTTGATGGTATGGTGTAAGCTCTTGCTGTCAGTTAAGTTTGGTACATATCTCATGCTGAAGTATTTAGTGTTGCCGTCGTTTTTGTTTTTGATTGTTTTATTATTTGTTAAGTTGGATTTTTGAGTTTTCTTATTAAGTAAATTGTTGATTAGGAAATTTGGAAAATTGTTCATGTCGAGTATAGTTTTGATTGTTTTTATGTTATTTATTTTAAATTGTTCATCGCTGATGTCTAGGACTTTGTTAATGAAATTAGTAGCTGTATTGATTTTTTGTTGAAAAGGTTGTGTTGAAAAGTAATTAATCATTCTTCCGGAAGCTGTGGGTTTCGAATACCAATTGAAAACAATTTTTCCCTCTATCCGATGAAGTCTTACATCTAAATATGGTATGCTGTTATTTTGTTCCATTTCTATTGTGAATTGTATTTTATTGTGATAATTGTTAAGTGTATTCAATATTGTTTCTTTGTCTCGATCTTTGATTATTGCAAAAATATCATCGACATATTTTGATATGTGTTTGATATTTATGTTTTTATCTTTTAAGATATTAGTTGAATTATCAAGAAGGTCATCAAGAATGATATCTGCTATTGTAGGAGATAGAGGATTCCCCATGGGCATTCCAAATGTTTGAATATAAAGTTTGTCATCATATTTGAAGTAGTTATTTTCTTTAAGACAAAATTCCAACATTCGTAAAAACTGTTTTTTCGGTATTCTTGTGAATTTTTCTATTGTTGGCCAATGTTTCATAATAATCTTTATAGCGAGGTAGGTAGGTATGTTCGTGAAAAGCGATATCACATCAAATGAGACAAGTTTGTCGTCTTCTTCTAATTTAGTGTCTTTTATTTTTTCTTTTAGTATGTAACAGTTTTTTACGTTATATTTGTCTGAAATGATGTTTTTAAGAATATGACCAATATGTTTCGACATTTGGTAGCAAGGTACATTTGTAGATGAAGAAATTGGTCGGAGTGGAGTATTTGTTTTGTGAATTTTAGGCAACCCATAAAGTCTTGGTGCTGTTGCTGCGGAACAGTAAAGTTTTACTTTTTGCCATTGGTCTATTTGTTTATTTTTGAATAATTCGTTTACTATTTCATTATTTGTTTTTTGCAGTTTTTGGGTGGGGTCTGTTCGTATAGTTTTGTATGTATTTTTATCTTCTAGAAGTTTTTCCATTTTTGTATTGTATTCTTCTCTGTACATAACTACCGTTTTGCTACCTTTGTCAGCTTCTGTTATTACTATTTTGTTTTTGTGTAAATGAAGAAATTTTTGTGTTTTTCGGTGTACTGTTAAAATGAATTTTTCAACTGTTGTGTTTTTAATTTTTCTTTTGTATTCAATTATTTTGTGCGATATTGCTGATCTGGCAACATCCCTTTCTCTCTCGTCTTCTATTGTTCTAATGCTTTGTTCGACATCGGTAATAATGTGAATGGGTGAGAAGTTTTTGCTGTTTACTGGAATTGCAAATTTTTCTCCTAGTGAGAGCAGCCATTTGCACTCTAGTGGAAATTCTATGTCAGTTTTGTTGACAAACCAGTCTTCATTAAAAACTATTCCCATGTTATGAATATGTGTTTCTTTAAGCTTTGAGATCTTACATGTGTGAGTTTGTTGAATAAGTGTTGCTATTTCATTGTACATAATGTTCTGTTTTGTGGTGAATGTTGTATATTCTATTTCATTTAGCATAGATCGCATTTTGTTGTCTGTGTGAAATATATTCTTACCTATTGTATTTATTGATATGTTTGTTTGGCTGATTTCAAGATTTAAGATTTTTGTGTGAAATTTATATTCGACTTTTTCCAGTTGTGTTTGTATTTGTTTGGTTGT
Source organism: Eupeodes luniger (assembly GCA_951509635.1). Classification (NCBI taxonomy): domain Eukaryota; kingdom Metazoa; phylum Arthropoda; class Insecta; order Diptera; family Syrphidae; genus Eupeodes; species Eupeodes luniger. The sequence continues at coordinate 301,573,497 of OX608073.1, forward strand.
GAAGTTGTTGATTAGTTGTGATGTTGTATGTGTTATATGTTTGGGTATAATTCCGTATTCCCTGCACTTCAGTAAAAACTTAAGTCGCTCTTTCTGTTTGATAAGTCTTCTTTTCTGTTTACTGTAATGTTTCAAAGTGATACATGTTTCTGTGTCATATTTCATTTTTATGTGTTCGAAAAACTGTTTCATGGTGATGGTGATCTAGAATGTTTATGTGTATTCGGCAGGCCTTCCGACAATATTTATTGACTATTATATTATGTGACCAATTATTTTTTATTATATTTTTAATTAGTTTAAGTAGGCTTTTTTGGTCAATTTGTTTTTTAATGCAAATAAAACAAGTTTACTTCATCTTTTCCCAACGTTTCGTCGCTATCCACGACTTCTTCAGGGGTTTTATCTAGATTTTTTATTTGTATTTATTTAATAATTTAACATTCGGATAATTTTATTTATAATGGAAAACTTACTGATTGAATGAATTTGTTGAATTTACATATAGTTTAATTAGAAACAAAACAAAATAAATTAACACTAAAATAATTTAACATAAAAAAGACTTATTACTTTACGGAACAAACAAAAATTATCACAGTAGTGTTTCAGGTACTTGTTGAACTGCCAAAGCATAGCTTACGATCGTATTATCTCTATCCTCTTGTGTATTCATTGTTTTGGTAACTTTTTGTTGAATTCGTAGACTCTCAAGAGTAAATCTCGCGTTCATTCTCTTTTCCTTGTCCAGTACTCTTACATCGTCAAAGTTGGCTCTGTGTCCGCTGTCAAGTATATGTTGTGAGAGACCCGTTGATTGTTTTCCTTTTTTAATGTCTGCTTTATGCTCTGTCATTCTTATACCTAGTAGTCTTTTTGTTGTTCCAATATATACCAAATTGCACGCTTCCCCCTCTTTTCCATCGCAGCTGATTTCATAGACGACATTGTATTGCTTTGCTGTTCTTTGTCTACTGGAGCTTTGGTGTTGGTGAACATTGATCTCAGTGTTGCGTTGGATTTATGTGCATATGTATACGATGCACTCTTTTGTTTGATGGTATGGTGTAAGCTCTTGCTGTCAGTTAAGTTTGGTACATATCTCATGCTGAAGTATTTAGTGTTGCCGTCGTTTTTGTTTTTGATTGTTTTATTATTTGTTAAGTTGGATTTTTGAGTTTTCTTATTAAGTAAATTGTTGATTAGGAAATTTGGAAAATTGTTCATGTCGAGTATAGTTTTGATTGTTTTTATGTTATTTATTTTAAATTGTTCATCGCTGATGTCTAGGACTTTGTTAATGAAATTAGTAGCTGTATTGATTTTTTGTTGAAAAGGTTGTGTTGAAAAGTAATTAATCATTCTTCCGGAAGCTGTGGGTTTCGAATACCAATTGAAAACAATTTTTCCCTCTATCCGATGAAGTCTTACATCTAAATATGGTATGCTGTTATTTTGTTCCATTTCTATTGTGAATTGTATTTTATTGTGATAATTGTTAAGTGTATTCAATATTGTTTCTTTGTCTCGATCTTTGATTATTGCAAAAATATCATCGACATATTTTGATATGTGTTTGATATTTATGTTTTTATCTTTTAAGATATTAGTTGAATTATCAAGAAGGTCATCAAGAATGATATCTGCTATTGTAGGAGATAGAGGATTCCCCATGGGCATTCCAAATGTTTGAATATAAAGTTTGTCATCATATTTGAAGTAGTTATTTTCTTTAAGACAAAATTCCAACATTCGTAAAAACTGTTTTTTCGGTATTCTTGTGAATTTTTCTATTGTTGGCCAATGTTTCATAATAATCTTTATAGCGAGGTAGGTAGGTATGTTCGTGAAAAGCGATATCACATCAAATGAGACAAGTTTGTCGTCTTCTTCTAATTTAGTGTCTTTTATTTTTTCTTTTAGTATGTAACAGTTTTTTACGTTATATTTGTCTGAAATGATGTTTTTAAGAATATGACCAATATGTTTCGACATTTGGTAGCAAGGTACATTTGTAGATGAAGAAATTGGTCGGAGTGGAGTATTTGTTTTGTGAATTTTAGGCAACCCATAAAGTCTTGGTGCTGTTGCTGCGGAACAGTAAAGTTTTACTTTTTGCCATTGGTCTATTTGTTTATTTTTGAATAATTCGTTTACTATTTCATTATTTGTTTTTTGCAGTTTTTGGGTGGGGTCTGTTCGTATAGTTTTGTATGTATTTTTATCTTCTAGAAGTTTTTCCATTTTTGTATTGTATTCTTCTCTGTACATAACTACCGTTTTGCTACCTTTGTCAGCTTTTGTTATTACTATTTTGTTTTTGTGTAAATGAAGAAATTTTTGTGTTTTTCGGTGTACTGTTAAAATGAATTTTTCAACTGTTGTGTTTTTAATTTTTCTTTTGTATTCAATTATTTTGTGCGATATTGCTGATCTGGCAACATCCCTTTCTCTCTCGTCTTCTATTGTTCTAATGCTTTGTTCGACATCGGTAATAATGTGAATGGGTGAGAACAAAAACACTCTAGTAAAGATATAAATCCTCGGTAGCCATATTGGTTTGCCTACAAGCTAAACCGGAAACGGACCTCATAAAGTATGTCTTAGTGTGCGTGTAATTTCTCCTCTAATTCACTACCGGAACTCAGGAATTGTGTCTATGTATGCGTGAAAACACGTCAATTTTTCTCGTTGAATTCGTCCACATTACAAATACAACAATGTAAACAAATGGGTTTTGGAGGGTGATACGTACGAAAGATTTATATCTTCATATAGAGTGTTTTTGGGTGAGAAGTTTTTGCTGTTTACTGGAATTGCAAATTTTTCTCCTAGTGAGAGCAGCCATTTGCACTCTAGTGGAAATTCTATGTCAGTTTTGTTGACAAACCAGTCTTCATTAAAAACTATTCCCATGTTATGAATATGTGTTTCTTTAAGCTTTGAGATCTTACATGTGTGAGTTTGTTGAATAAGTGTTGCTATTTCATTGTACATAATGTTCTGTTTTGTGGTGAATGTTGTATATTCTATTTCATTTAGCATAGATCGCATTTTGTTGTCTGTGTGAAATATATTCTTACCTATTGTATTTATTGATATGTTTGTTTGGCTGATTTCAAGATTTAAGATTTTTGTGTGAAATTTATATTCGACTTTTTCCAGTTGTGTTTGTATTTGTTTGGTTGTGAAGTTGTTGATTAGTTGTGATGTTGTATGTGTTATATGTTTGGGTATAATTCCGTATTCCCTGCACTTCAGTAAAAACTTAAGTCGCTCTTTCTGTTTGATAAGTCTTCTTTTCTGTTTACTGTAATGTTTCAAAGTGATACATGTTTCTGTGTCATATTTCATTTTTATGTGTTCGAAAAACTGTTTCATGGTGATGGTGATCTAGAATGTTTATGTGTATTCGGCAGGCCTTCCGACAATATTTATTGACTATTATATTATGTGACCAATTATTTTTTATTATATTTTTAATTAGTTTAAGTAGGCTTTTTTGGTCAATTTGTTTTTTAATGCAAATAAAACAAGTTTACTTCATCTTTTCCCAACGTTTCGTCGCTATCCACGACTTCTTCAGGGGTTTTATCTAGATTTTTTATTTGTATTTATTTAATAATTTAACATTCGGATAATTTTATTTATAATGGAAAACTTACTGATTGAATGAATTTGTTGAATTTACATATAGTTTAATTAGAAACAAAACAAAATAAATTAACACTAAAATAATTTAACATAAAAAATACTTATTACTTTACGGAACAAACAAAAATTATCACAGTAGTGTTACTGTGATATCACTACTGTGATAATTTTTGTTTGTTCCGTAAAGTAATAAGTCTTTTTTATGTTAAATTATTTTAGTGTTAATTTATTTTGTTTTGTTTCTAATTAAACTATATGTAAATTCAACAAATTCATTCAATCAGTAAGTTTTCCATTATAAATAAAATTATCCGAATGTTAAATTATTAAATAAATACAAATAAAAAATCTAGATAAAACCCCTGAAGAAGTCGTGGATAGCGACGAAACGTTGGGAAAAGATGAAGTAAACTTGTTTTATTTGCATTAAAAAACAAATTGACCAAAAAAGCCTACTTAAACTAATTAAAAATATAATAAAAAATACTTGGTCACATAATATAATAGTCAACAAATAGAAACTATTTTGCTATCGTTTTGTTAAGATTTTGTGTGGAAATATGTCTTTAAACGTATATAAACTCACATTTTGTAATTCATTCGTCGTTCGTTGGTCGCGCTCATGTGAATGCTGCTTTACATGCCATAGAAAAAAAACACCTATCATATTTGATTATACTATTAACCAAAAACACTCTAGTAAAGATATAAATCCTCGGTAGCCATATTGGTTTGCCTACAAGCTAAACCGGAAACTGGCCTCATAAAGTATTTCTTACTTCGTTTTCAATTGGCAATCTGGAAGTGAAAAAAAGCATTCTGAATGCGTTCAATTGGGCAAAAGTGACAGTTCTGATTCTGAAAAGAAGAGAATTTCCCTTCTGGTTTTAAAAACAGAATCAGAAGCAGAATCACTCACACATTCATAAATTTTAAATGTCACTTCCTCCATGTTTGCAGCACAAAATCAAAATGAAATTTAGCGCGAATACACATATATGTGACACATGTCATACTCAACCAATACATTCTCACCAAACTTCAGATTCTTCGGAATAAAAAAAAACTGTTCAATTGGGGTTCCGAATCGAAGAACAATTCCAGATTGCCAATTGAAAACGACGTTAGTGTGCGTGTAATTTCCCCTCTAATTTATGAAATTTCCCCTAAAAACTCAGTAATTGTGTCTATGTATGCGTGAAAACACGTCAATTTTTCTCGTTGAATTCATCCACATTACAAATACAATAATGTAAATAAATGGGTTTTGGAGGGTGATACGTACGAAGGATTTATATCTTCATATAGTGTTTTTGCTATCAACAATACGAGTTTAGATAGGGTTACGGTTACGGCAAAAAAGGATTTGTGAGTTATATTGGATGAAAAGCTTTCGTTTAATAAGCACATCGATTACATAGTCAGTAAAGCTAATGGGATTTTTCCGACCCATAAACCCTCTAATTATTATAATATTGCACTTGTTAGATCGGTACTGGAATATTGCAGCATAGTTTGGAACCCCTATTATATCACTCATTCTTCTAGAATAGAAAAAATTCAAAAAAGTTTTACTAGGTATGCTTTCTATACATTAAATTGAAATATCGAAGTATACCATCTTATCCATCTAGATGCCTGCTTATTGACATTCAAACGCTTGAAGTTAGGAGAAAATGCTTTTCAATAATGTTTGTAAAAGATTTATTAAGTAATCGTATCAAATGTTCTTATTTGTTAGAACGAATATTTGTTTACTTTCCATCAAGGACTCTCCGCTCTAGTTTTCATTTGCGAGTGACTTTTCATAGAAAAAATTATAGTAGAAACAAACCGTTTGCACGTTGCATAAGAGAAATGAATTCTGTTGTTGAGGTTATAGATATTTTTTCTAATATTTCAAGAGATGTTTTTAAAAAAAATGTTATATCTGCTTTGTTATCGCAATCTGTTTTGTAATTAAGATTTATCTATTGCTACCACTATTATTTATTATTATTTTTGTACATATGTATACATATATTTAAGTTAATTATTATATTAACTTTTTAAAGTAGTCTGTAAGAGTTGTACTCTGTTTGATGAAATAAACTAAACTAAAAGATTGCGCATCCACATTTTACAGAATGAAATCATTTTGAAGTCAATACCTTAATTTATTCACGAGATATCAAGAATCAATTATGAATTTTTAAAAAATTTTGTAGATTTTAATTTTGATGAAAAAAACTGATTTTTGGATTTTGATACAAATTTTACTGAATGTCGAACACAATATTTTCTTTAAGATGAAAATAGTTTGAAGCCAATATCGTAAAGTTTTGAAAAGATATTTGTAGTATTCATCATTGGTTCAAATAAAAACACGTCTGCTTCTCACCGTGATAGTGTAAAAAGCAAAAAGGAAATCTTTATTTGTTTCATTTGTTTCTGACATTTCACAAGTACTGCCAGGTACTACATTTCTTGCAATTAAAAAGCACTGCCAGATACTACATCTATTCCCTTTTTTTTCACAATCAAATATAAATTATTGAACTTTAAAAAGAAAAGAGTGGAATTCAAAGCGTACAACTTATAATTAATTATTTTCCATTGACAAATCGTAGCCCTGGAGATGCGGTGGAATGTTTCTCTTTCTTGCGATTCTAGCCGATGTCTGTATGTCCAAAGGGTCTTCTTCTGGTGCCGCGTTTGCCTGTGATGTTGGTGATGTTATGTTCGTTGTTGTTGTAGCTATTAGCTGGGTTGACGTGCTTGATGGAATCTTTTTAACATGTGTGACGTTTCTCCGATACCGAGTGCCGGTACCCTCATTTTCGATAGTTACCTCCGACCCTTTTCGTTCCGTGACTCTGTAAACCGTGGGCTCGAATCTAGTGGCTAATTTGTTTGTTATCATTTGCCTTTTTACTACCACTTCATCCCCTTCTTTGACATCATTTGTCTTTGCATGACGCTTACGATCAGCATATTCTTTTCCTTTCAACTTCATCTCTGCATCCCTGTCACGCAACTCATCATCGACTCCTACACTTTGTTTCACACATGGTAATTTGTCACGAATGTTTCGGTTGAACATTAGTTCAGACGGTGTCTTCAAAGTGACCGAATGGGTAGTTGATCTGTACATCAGCAAGAACTTCTGCAAGTCTTCTCGCCAATTCCCTTTTTCATGCTGACAAATTATAAGTCTCTTCAACAATGAGCGATTTTGTCGTTCCACTTCACCATTTTCTTGTGGCCAATATGGAATCGTACTTTGCAATCTGATATTATTAATGCGACAATATTTCTTAATCTCCTCACACACAAGCTGAGGACCATTGTCTGCTTTTAAGGAAATTGGTAAACCAAATCGAGCAAAAATGCATTCAAGGTGCTTAATTGTCTCAGCTGCATCAATGTTTTTCATAACATCAACCTCGAAGTACCGGCTATAATAATCCACGACCACCAGCAAATTGTGACCAGATGGTAACGGACCCTGAAAATCAATTGCTAAATGTTCCCACGGAGCTGATGGTAGCTCAGTTCTTCTCAATGGATCCGGTGCAGATGGTGCGCTCACTAAAATACAGCCTCTGCACTTTTTCACAAACTCCTCCACATGCGTATCCATCTTTGGCCACCATACTTTTGCTCGAAGCCTCCGCTTCATAACGGTCATTCCTGGATGACCTTCATGACCCAATTGCAAAGTTCTCTCTCGAAGTATTTGTGGCATAACGATTCGAGTACCACGAAGCAAAATGTTGCCTGTGAAACAAAGCTCGATTTGGAATGCTTTGAACAACGATGCTTTGCCAGTCCATTCATTTTCATTGAGTGCTTTCTTTACTGCTTGTATTTCATCGTCACCTAAAGAAAGCTCTTCAATTTCAAGCAGCGTTATGGCTTTAGGTTCAGCATACGACATAATCCACCTGATATATTCTTCTGTTTTATTGATCGTATCAGCTTTGGTGTCAATCAATAAACGAGACAGGGGATCGGCAATATTAGTTTTTCCTGGCTTGTATATCACTGTAAACTTGTATGACATTAGCCTGATTACCCAACGTTCTATTCGAGCGCATGGCTTTGATTTCGGTCCAAACAGAGTTTCAAGTGCCTTATGATCCATCACCAATTCAAAATGTCGTCCAAATAGATAATAGTGAAACCGCTCAACAGCCCATACCAAGGCAAGGGCTTCTTTTTCGGTCTGGGCGTAGTTCAATTCCGATTGTGTCAAGCTTCGACTGGCATATGCTATAATTCGTGCATCGCTTTGTTGAAATTGCGTCAATACTGCTCCCAAACCAACTGGACTAGCATCGGCTACGACTTGTGTGCGATACTTCACATTATAGTACCCAAGTAGTAAATTGTCGGTCAGATTTCGCTTAAGTGTTTCAAATGCCCATTGTTGTTCTGAGCCCCATTCAAAACTGACTTCTTTCTTCGTGAGTCGTCGCAACGCTTCACTAACAGTTGCCAGGTTAGGGATAAATTTGCCAACATAGTTCACTAAGCCCAAAAAACTCCGGACTTCCTCAGCACTAACAGGCGTACGAAATTCTTTCACAGCTTCAACCTTGTCGTGTTTTGGTTTTATTCCGGACATTGATAAAATATGTCCATAAAATTCAATTTCCTTCACCCCAAATCTACACTTTTCCTTATTTAATGTTATGTTGTATTCCCGTATGCGATCTAATACTTTGCGTAATCGTACATCATGAATCTCTTTAGTTGGTGCGTAAACCACGATATCATCAATATAACTTATAACATCTTCGCACCCAATTAGTATTTGCTCCATCAGCTTTTGGAAAATCTCAGGTGCACACGTTATTCCAAACATCAGGCGAGTGTACCGAAAAAGTCCCTTCCGCGTCATAAAAGTGGTAATTTCTCTTGATTCAGGTGAAATTTCAACCTACAAACAAAATATAATAAATCTTATCCCACAAATAAGAATATAGATATAGACATTGTTTTTTTTTTTTTTTTTTTTTTATTTAATTAACTCATTTAAAATTTCACAATTTGCTCATTTTAATTACTACCATAGTTATTCAACTTAACCATGAAAGAAACAACGAGAAAGAAAAAAACAAAAAAAATAATAAATAATAATAAAAAAAACAAAAATCCAATGAACAAACGAAAACTAAACCTGGTGATATGCTTGCTTAACATCCAGTTTTGAAAACCACTTCGCTTCGCACAAATGAGGCAGAAAGTCATCCATGGTTGGCAACGGGTGGTTTTCTCGCTCAACTGCCAGGTTCGCTCTGCGCATATCAACACAAATGCGGACATCATCCTTTCCTTTTGGTGCGATCACCAGCGGCGACACCCACTTAGCAACACCGTTCACCTGCTCGATAATCTCTTCACGCAGCATTTGATCAATTCTGTCATCAACCAATTTTTCCAATGCAACTGGGACTCGCCGATATGGCTGTGCTACTGGTTTCACATCCGACCTGATTGGAATGTCAACCATCACACCTCTAATTTTACCAATCGATTTGCACTCGATTTCCTTTGAATTGATAGCATTGACATTCACGCTGCTGACTTGTGACCCAAGGTTAACTCCGATTTTCAGTACCCCGAGAGCATATCCTGTTTCATATCCCAGCAACACTTTTCCTAGTTCATTTGCCCCGTAAAAATTGGCCAAACTTTCGCTTTTTCCTGCCTTGATGACAGCGGTGAACATTCCGATGAACTTGAGTGGATACCCCCCATATGCCCGAAAATCGATATCCACCTCCTTCTGCTTGTGCACTGTCACAATGTTCTTGGCCTTCAAATCCAGCCATGACAGCTTGTCAATAACATTGTATCGGACACCCGAGTCCACGACTAACTCGACTTCAATACCACCAATAGTACACCAGATCTTGTTACCTTCATTATTTGAGTCGATGGAGAAAATGTCTGCATTTTCCTTTTCATTTGAGTCAATACAGAAAATGTCATCATACTCGTCTTCAATATTTTTACAACCAAGCTTGGAATCCGTATCAACCATTTGTACGTTTTCTCGCTTGAGTTTGTTGTTTGCTTGCTCAATATCTGGCTTACTGTTCCTTCGCTTACCAGTGAAACTATTCTGACTGGCAGATTCACGACGAAAACAGCACCTCGAGAAATGATCCTTTAGACCACACGTGTGACACGTCTTTCCTTTAGCTGGACAACTGGCATCCGATGCTTTGTGACCTTTCGATCCACACCGGCCACATATAATGGAATAACTGAAGCTTTTGTTCGGATTCAGTCTCCGATAGCCTGTAAACTTCGGTCTCGCATCAATCTTGCAAACGCTTTCTCCTTTTTGCTGGTCTGCCATTATTGAACTGCCATTATCGACAATTGCCTCTTTTCCAAACATTTTCTGTTGCTGTGCCACCGCTTCAAAAATCCGTGCCATTTTAACGATTTGTTCCAATCTCTCGTCACCCCGTTCAAGAATTTTCTGTCGTAATTTGTCAGAATGGCAGCCACTGGTGATTTGATCACGAATGTTTTCATCAAGCTGTTCAAAAAAATCGCAGCGCTCAGCTTGTTCCCGCAAGCGCATTGTGAACATATCAATTCTTTCACCCTTTGTTTGCTTCATTTGTCGGAAAATGTGTCTTTCGTACGAAATGTTTTGTTTTGGCTCGAAAAATGCACAGAGTCTTACAACCGCTTGCTCGTATTCGTCTTTCTGTTCAAAGACATAACCAGAAGCCAATGGCCCTCTGCGTTCGTTTGTACTTTTAACTTCTGGCAGCGAATAATAAACTGTTTGCACCTTCTCGCCACCATAATGCAACATCCAATTCAATTTCTTTGTGCCGTCTTCCATCGAGTTTGCTTGAGCAAAAATTTCAAAACCACGCAACCATTTTCTCCATTCACCGCCGCAATTTCCATCTGCCTTGAAATCAAACGGTGGTGGTCCATCTGTCAACCGTGTACGTAGCATTTCTGAAATTTAACATTAAATCATCAGCCAATATTTCAGAAACCCAATACGTACGAATTCGTTTTGTGCAAAATTTTAAAACAAAATGGCTAATATCTGATTCAACTTATATGACATGCAAGCCCAGTCACCGCCAAAACAAAAATACAGACAATAAAGAACAACAACCAACACAAACAAAAAAAAACGCATCCATTTAGAAAATTCCAGACACTAATCGCATGGCCGCCAACTTCATTCACCGACCAAACACAGGTGCTCTCTTTTCTACTCACACATTTCCATTTTTTTTTTTTAAACAACGCTCCAACATTCGAGCAGACAACTTCTTTCTTTTTTTTTCTGTCCAAAATCCTTGAACCAGACTTTTCAACGCTCCATCTTTCGAGCCGACAAACAACATCTTTTTCTGGCTGCAAAATAATTGCAACAGCGAGTATTTTCAATGCTCCATCATTTGAGCTTACAACATCTTTCTCCTGTTCCAAACACATTGTTGAACCAGCGAGTTTTCTCAATGCTCCATCTTTTGAGCTATCTATTCATTGTTAATGAATCAGATATCAACGAATTCAACTAATTTGCGCTCAAAATTAAGCCGCATCAGATTTTATGTACTTACCTTTTGTTAGTATCTCCTTTCGTGGGTGCGTCTGCTCCTCGTCGCCAAATGTAGTATTCATCATTGGTTCATATAAAAACACGTCTGCTTCATGCCACACAGCATGCGCAACAATGAACTTATTGAGAGGCGAGTTCGATGAACATTTTATTTCACGTTCGGGACCGGTCAATTGGCCGCCTAGATCGTGCGATTTAACGCCTTTAGACTATTTTTTGTGGGGCTATGTTAAAGCTTATGTCTATACAGACAAGCCCGCTTCAATTCACGTTTTGGAAGACAACATTGAAGCATTTATTCGTGAGATAATGGCTGAAATGTTGGAAAGAGTATGTCAAAATTGGACTCAGCGGATGTACCAATTGAGGCGCAGTCAAGGTCAACATTTGCATGAAATAATCTTCAAAAATTAAATTATATGGACCTTACTATCGATTCAAATAAAGATTTCATGCATTTTTTCTGAATTTTATGTTTTTTTTGAAAAACTTTCCTATAGCTTTTAAAAAATCACCCTTTATATGTAATACATAAACCTAGTTTCAAATTTTTCTTTCTATTTCTGCTGAACTAGTAGCATTAAAGAATAGATAACAACAATGCGAAGTTTTCTACTAGCAGTCAATGTATAGTAGGTCAATGATCTGAGTATTTAGAGTACAAGGTTTTCACAGCCATAAACCCAGGTCCACCTCGGACTGTATCGTAAGTAAGTAGTGTGAGATATCATGCACACATCGTCTGCGTAGTCAGTTTAAGTTTCAGTTAAGTTGTCAGTGTTCATCTTATTGCTCCGTTTCTGTCAAGGTTGGCATAGAACGATCACCAATAAGAACAGAATTCGTGGCAATTTGTTGCAATTTTTATTGCCAATTATTATTATAAACAAAATTAAAACGAAAAACACTTGAACCACTACCGCGATGTAGAAAATGTGCACGAATTGTGGTGAAAGCCGAACTGTCAAACAACAGCGGCGAAGAGGCGACGAGGCAAAATTGCAACAAGCAGCAATTAAGTGCTGCCACCACGACGAGCTCAGTGAGGAGTGAGTTCAGTAAATATAAATTAATCGACGATTCGATTAATTAAGTTGCGTTGTGATTTTGTTATCACTTTGATATCAAAAATACGACTTTAATTGAAACCGCCACAGGGGCGTTCTTACGTGTAGTGAGAAGAGGGGCGCCAGCAATTTTTTTTCTGAAAAAAATATAAGGAAATTGCAAACCTTTATAGTCAAAAGGAAACAAAGAAAAGAAACAATCCAACCACTATAAAATAAAAATAAAAACAGAATTGATATACATATTTTCTGAAAGATTGATTTATTCAAGTACGCCTGAGAAACCTTACAAAAGTAGGATAAAAACTCAGGATCTTTTCGAATTATACAAAAGATTTTATGGCCGATGGACCGTTAAGGTCTAAGTTCCCACAAACAAAATTGGGATTAAAAAAAAGAACTAATACGATTCAACACAAAAGAATATTTCTGCTTATCTTTTTTTTTATATTTTTCCTGTACAATCCCCAACTCGCTCCTTTTTTCCTTTCCTTTCCTTTCCTTTCCTTTCCTTTCCTTTCCTTTCCTTTCCTTTCCTTTCCTTTCCTTTCCTTTCCTTTCCTTTCCTTTCCTTTCCTTTCCTTTCCTTTCCTTTCCTTTCCTTTCCTTTCCCTTCCTTTCCTTTCCTTTCCTTTCCTTTCTTTTCCTTTCCTTTCCTTTCCTTTCCTTTCCTTTCCTTTCCTTTCCTTTCCTTTCCTCTCCTTTCCTTCTTTTCTTCCTTTTTTTTTACACCGACATTACTCAACTTTTATTTTTCTCAATTCTATTCCACTCAGTCAAAGTTCAAAATCACAAATTTTAGTCTTTCCACTCTCAATGCTTGAAAAGAATTGACGTCCAGATCCTAAGATCTGTCCTGTCTCTTCTTTTCCAATTACCGCCTGTAACGAAGCGTCACACTCCTACCCACTACCGACCGGCACCAATCATCCTCCATCCACCGACCGACACCAATCAACCACCTTCTGCATACCCACCAAGTGAAAAAAGTGACACCAACACGCAGCCAAAATACAAAAACAAAATACATGCGATATTGTTGTTTGTCATTATAGAATTCGCATTTGGTTCCTGCAGAAAAATTGACTAATGGACCCAAGAAATCCGAAAAAGGGGAAGCTTGCTCGCCGAATATTATCAAAGATTTTAGACTTTATATTCTAAAGCGCAAGTTTCCCCCGATATTCCCCTTCTCTATTACGAGTCGATGGGCCGTTGCTCCCTAGCGTGCTGTGTAGTAACAACAAATTATTATATTATTCCCCTTCACCCTTCCGGTGTCGACGGGCACCTGCCGTATCATTAAGTATTCCCCTTCACCCCTCCGGTGTCGACGGGCACTTGCCGTATCATTAAGTAACTCCCCTTCACCCTTCCGGTGTCGACGGGCACTTGCCGTATCATTAAGTAATTCCCCTTCACCCTTCCGGTGTCGACGGGCACTTGCCGTATCATTAAGTAATTCCCCTTCACCCTTCCGGTGTCGACGGGCACTTGCCGTATCATTAAGTAATTCCCCTTCACCCTTCCGGTGTCGACGGGCACTTGCCGTATTATTAAGTAATTCCCCTTCACCCTTCCGGTGTCGATGGGCTCTTGACCGTAGAATTAAGTTAGTATATACTAGGTATTCTTATCGATAGGTATCCTATTGTTTAAGCCGCTTTATTGGATTAGAAAAAAATAAAACCAAAAAAATATAAAACCTAATTCTTTTTATTTGGAAAGGAGTAGTCTGGTCAACTCTCTATACTCGAGTTTCGTGCTTTCTCGAGACGACCCTGGAGTCCGGCGAGCTTACCTCAGCCTAAGATAAAGAAGCATCACACGCCATTTGAGCTTTCAGCCAATCTGGAGTGGCGGATCGCAATCACTTCATCAACAACCAATCAGAGATCGGCTTGTTGATATCAACTTGTGATGAGATTCTCACGGTCCTGCTTACTCGCATCCGTTGAATTCACTTCCAGGTTACGACGATTCCAGGAGCTGCATTCAGCCACCCCCACTTTCCACCTCGATAACGAACAAAAACTGAGAAACATATTTTTTTCTTAAACTTTATAATAACCGCTCGAAAGGAAAGGAAATATAGTTGTAATCGGGGATCTGTACATTAAGTTTCGTTAACTTAACACAACAAGAAATCACTCTTGAACTAAGTTGCCCGAAACAGTCCATACATCCATAAAATTAGTTTAAAGTTTTACAATTAGTTAATAATTTACGTTAAAAATTAACAATTTAAACAAAAGAAGTAAAAGAAAATATGACTTTACAAATATTAAACTTTATGTTGGGCCTTAGGCCATTCTCCATTTGGAGTGACTTCACGCGATTATTCAGCTCTCAAGTTCACCTTCACCAGACCGTCCATCTGGTTTGGTTTTACTTACATGAAAACCATCCCACCAACCAAGGTAACCTGTCAAAGAAAAATATGGTTTTCTCCACCTTACTGAGTGAGAGAATTGAGCTTCCTTCAGCTCAATTTGTGAAGGAAAAGTGCGCATTTATTTTAGAAATAAAATTTCCGCAACAAATTGTCTCACTTACACTTACACCTACTAACAATTTAATTTAAAAAAAATTAAAGTACATTAAAGTTTTGAATGGACTGTCAAATTGAATAAATGCAGTGAAAACACATTTTAAATCTTGTATTAAGAATTTCGGAATGTGGCAAATTGCATTTTTCTAAATAAATAAATTAGGTGGCGCAACAGTCCGTAGAGAACCAGGGCCTAGTGACTTACAACTCTCAACCATTCCTGTGTGCGAGTAATTACAGGGATGGAGGGGACCTACAGTTTATATGCCGAATCCGAACGGCTAATTTGAGAAAGCACTTTTTCATGACAAGAATTACTCTTGGAGAATTTGTCAATTCCTCGCAAGAGGCAGTACCCGTGAAAACTCTTTGCATTTTTCTATGTTAGTAAAAATAACAAAAAAAGAACATGCTTAATGATACTTACTTTAGTGATACTTACTTTTTTTAAGATTTTTGATTCATTATAAAAAACACTCTTCTTTGGTCATTTATTCTATTATTTTTACTTATTTTTTATTTTAATCCACATTTACAAACTTACGTCAGATTGAAAAAGTATTTTAAACATGTATTTACAAATTAGCAAATTCCATTATACAGTCATCATTATACAGCAATTTTGATTGTACAGACAAGATTTGTATCTATTTCAATTTGCTCTTTTTATCTTACTTATTTTGTTATAAAATTACATACTTCAAAGCTACATAACATATATATTTAAAACACCTAAGTACACTTAAAAAGCAACAATATTTTATTAGAATTTTACTGGGAATAAAAATAATTTCTAAATAAATAAATTAATTTATAGCTGAAGAACTTAAAAATAAATGTGTACAACAATTTTATAATAATTGTAACCATACATTGTGTACACAAACAGATCTTATATTGTTGAAATATTGAACGCACCCATAAAATATAAATAAGATAGAACTGTTCGCCTGACAACTTTAACTTAGATCTTGATTACTTACGGACTACAAGTTGTTGACTGAAAAATATAAAATAAAATTCATTCCCTAAATCTTTTTAAGTCAATTTTATTTTTGTTTACATTTGGTCCAAGTGATGGGGGGGGGGATCCGTTTTTAATATTCAGTTTGTATGTACATATTATAAGAGCACATCTGAGTCTTGACAAGGTTTTAAATTAAATGCATTTTTAATTTCACATATACATAAATGTTTATATTTTATTTTTTTTTTTCAAATTACATAAGTTGTTTTATTTCAACATGAAATATTGATATGATTTTTGTTTCTTTTAAATAGATTAAAATAGAAATAAAAATATTTGGAAGACTGAATGTGACTTCATAATTAAATTTTTCAATAAGAACCATGAGGTAAAATGATCGTATATTAAGTAAAATATAAATTATTTTTTAAGCTTAACGCCCAGTACGCACATCCCAAAAAATTATGTCTCATACATGTTTGTTTTGTTTAGTAAAGTGACATGTTCCCAATTTTCTGCCAGAAACGATACGAAAAAAACCCAAGTTCAACAATACTTGGTAAAGATTTCAAGTTACCAAACAGGTATACAAAAGTCTTCACTTTATGTCTCGGGATTAATAATGTTGCAGTCATTATTTCGTAAGACATGTTTTGACAGCGGCGCGGCGGCGGCAATTAAGAACCCAGTCCGGAGGGACGGGAAACAATTCTACCCTTCGCGTTCCCTTTCTTCCATAGAATTATACATTATTTTTCAAACAGAACACGACGACGGCCAGCGGTTAAAAATAGAACGCTATGGTCAAATTGAAGTTTTAGATTTTTAAAAGAAACGCCATCTAATTTTGTGTCTCGGATTTTGTTTGAATCATCAAAATTGTTGTTAAATTAAAGAAATTATTGAATGTATAAAAGTGCTGTTAATATTTTTAACTTCATCGTACATTTGGGGGCTCAACCGGGATTATGAAAATTAAATTGTCAATCAAAAAAATGTTTCTAAAAAAAACGAGTTTTAAAATTTGCTAAGAAGAAAAAGAGTGAAAAATAAATTGGTTAGGGAGAAGAGTCAAAGTAATACACAAGAGTGAAGATATCGAGTGAAAAAAAGGAAAACCAAATTACCAATGTTATGCCCATACAATGACCCACTGAGGTATTCTGCCTATAATTCAATGAAATGAAAATTAATCTTGTAGCCGCAAAAACTAAAGTAGTGTCGACAACCGAAAATGCGGCCAAAATAAACACATCCACCGACGAACAAAAGGAGCAACAAACAAACAAACGAACACATCTTTTAATATTTAATGTATGTTGGCTATCGTGCCATTTCATTATTTGTTTGAAAATTCTCATGTTTAATTGTTGGCACCTTTGTCATTTTATTAAAACCATTGTCATTTTTTAAACGTTCAAGTTCAAACGTTCAAGTTGAAGGAAAATTACCAATCGGTAAATATACTAATAATCATAATATTTTTCAATATTATAACAAGATTTTATTAATTTTTAGAAAATAAACATTTCGCTACAAGAGTTTAATTTTCGCATTTTCTACTTTGAACATCTATAGGTATTTTCGAAGGTAAATCGAAGGCGTCACATTGCACATGTCGAAGAAGAAAACAAGAAAGTGTGCCCGCCTCAACCCAAATATGTCCGACGAGGAAGAAAAGATCCAAAGCGAGCCAGATGACGATCATGAGGATGAACACATCAACGAGACCATCAAACCATCTGATGAATGTGATGTGAATATACGAATTGGGAATATGCAAGAGGTATTCCAGAAATCGCTGCAGGAAACGGAACAAAAGTTTTTGGCTATGTTCAACGCCATAAAGCCAGCAAATGATCAGGTAATTGACATTCCTCCCTCCTTTCCCCTTGTCCAGGTTCAGGTTGAAAACACCAAAACTGCAATGTTGCCCTTCTCATCGATGCCGCCCTCCAAATATTTACAGTCTTATCAATAGCCGCCACATCCACATTCTTCGATACAGCCGTCTTTGCTCCACGTTCACTAGTCACTGACATTAACGTTGAACAACCACAAGAATCAAATATGGATATCGTCTCACAGCCTTTATGCACATTGCATCGTCTTTCGGATGTAGAAAACACAGAATTGTTTTTCAAAATAATTCCAGTAACATTGTCTGGTGCCGCTGGATGTTCGGTGCATACGTACGCATATCTGGATGAGGCTGCAATGCCTTCCTTAATTGATGAAGATGTCGCAAAACAACTGGGACTACAAGGAAAATCTGGTAACATTAAATTCCAGTGGTTTGGAAATCAGACAATAGACTTACCAACAACTTTTGTGGAATTTGAAATCCAGGGTGTCGGCGAAAAATATAAGGTGAATAATTTCTGCACAATAAAAAATCTTGACCTGCCGACACAATCCTTGAATTTTGATAAATTAATTTCCAACAACAGCTGTCAAAGTGCTGAGTTAAAAGGGTTGCCAATTTATGACTATTTTAATGTAAAACCTACTATTTTGGTGGGTATGTCCAATGCTTATATAGGAGTAGAATCAAACCGGGTTGAACTGGGATCGAAGGGACCATTTACTGCTGAAACAAGGTTAGGGTGAGTAGTTTATGGACCAACACATGTACAAAATTACCACTTGACTAAACTTAAAAGAATTATGACTGTTCGTGATGCAAAATCGTATTCTCATGAAAGCGTTTTGGATAATATTCATGAAATGGTAAGAAATTATTTTACTATCGAGAACATGGGTATTTATAAACCGACGAATAAATTATTATCAAATAATGATCAAAGGGCGATAAACATTATGAAGCAAACTACTAAACAAAACGGTTTCCGATATGAAATGAAATCTTTGGAAATCAGATAACTTGGAATTTCCTGAAAGCTTCACAATGGCCCTTAAAGAATTTCTTAAGCTGTGCACCAAGGAAAATATTGATTTACGAATATCTGTCACTCCCTAGAAAAAAATACAAAATCATTCGTACCCTGTTTTTGCTTTAAGTTGAATTCGAAATTCGAAGAATTTCTTAGTCTCTGAATCCACTCAAAAAAAAAAAAAACAGAGAGTGCCAACTTAAATCAATTCAGTAGCTCACCGCCAAAAACTTTACCATAGTTGATTTTCTCTGTGACCACCAAGCAAGCAAGAGCTTCCACTGAAAGGTACGTTTACATTACATAAAGACCAATAAAGAAATCAAAATCATTTAGAAAAATCCTTCAATTCGACATCTCTTGTAATAGAATTTTATTTCCGTTCTGAGTTCCAACTAAAACAATTTAAAAAGAGAAAATATGTTTAAATTTTGGTCGACCAGAGAAAGTAGATATCGCAAACCACGTCAAGTCGCGAGGGATATTATAAGAACAAAAAAAAAACAGGAAACAGGAAACAGGAAACAAGGCTGCACTATAGGTCTCTCACCAGGTAATCTAAAACATTTTTGCTTATTTAAAAAGTATCTACCTGCAGCAGATCGATTGTCGATTATTATCTATAGGCGCTTCTGTTCAAAGCACACCTTCAGCTCATAAGAGTTCCGGCACTTGCACCACGTGAGACACAGTGTCTTTTGAGTCTTCAGCTAGAAAAAAAGATCAGGGCAAAGCAGAAACAAGAAAACCAAAAATTAGAGAATCCAGGAAAAGTCCAAGGCCAGGCCAGGGTCTCTTAGTCGGAATCTCGCTTAGTTCTTGTTCCTGAGCGGCAAAAACAAAGTGCATAGCTTTAAACTTAAGGCCAGCATAGTACCGTGAAGGACAGTAAGCGATACGGCTGGCGCGGGTGGCGCTTAAGATCGGCGAAGTGCGGGATAGTGGGCGAAGGGGAAGGGGAAGGCTAAGCGTCGTGCCTCGTTTTAGAGCGTTGGGTACCAAAAGAAGAAAAATAAGAATTTAATAAGTGATACGGCTATAATATAATATAGCCGTATCACTCAAGAGTCAACTCAACCCCGTGAAAATGTGTGCACAAAAATGGATTCACTTAATAATTACCTAAAATAAAAACTTATAATCTTGTTGTGTGAAACACTATTCATGGTTTCACACCAAACCATAACCCACCTCAATTCATGTTCATGTTTCATGTTCAAGGCCAATGTCAGCACCAAAGTATTCGAAATGATAAACAAACATTCGATTGCCTGGTTGACGATTCAGTAACCCGTATACTGAAGCGTCATCAGAATTTTGTAACAAAAAGATTGCGGCCAAATAATGAACTGAAATGAACTTTGCGAATGCACTAAATGCTGACGCAATATAAATAAAGTAAAAGAAAATAAAAAGAAATATGTGTGTCATATAAAATAAAGTAAAATAAAATAAAAAGAAATATGTGTGTCATATTTCAAATAAATAGGTAATAGGCAAATTGTTCTGATGAAATAGATTATGAAATTAATGATTAAGAAATTAATGTTAAGTGACATAGTTTTAATTTAGCAATGTAAGGTATTATTAGGTATAAATAGTTGGTAAGATTTAGCAGTAAGGGAATTGTGAATTTGTAATTAAAGTGTCACATAGTGATAAAGAGAATTGTAATTTACTTATTACTTATCCAATCAAGGAGTTCCTGAATAAACTATTAAACTTAAAGGTATAATTTTTATTGTTTTAATCACCATCTTGCTTTCAGGAAATCGGCGCTTTGACGCCTAGTTCTCTGGCTTGGGAAGCCTTTAAAATATCCCAACCATAAGAACATAAAAAGAAATATCTCATGGAATACATTACACAACATTGGCGCAGCCGGTAGGATGGTGTGTCAAGTTGGAGTTAAAAAATAAAGACTTAAAAATCTGAAGGCTACTCCACTTCAGGAACACCATCAATACCTATAAATTAATGTGTTATAATGAGATATTTCTTAGTCTAGCTTTTCGTTTTCTTCCTTCCGAATATCAAATTTATTTTGCCTGTCTCGTTTTTGCTGTCATTTTACTCCCTCCTGGGATCAACTTTTCTTTTACGACGATCTGAACATCAGATGACGACGTTGGAAAAAGAAATAAAAAAAAACCCTAGTGCCGGGCCCAAACCGATTTCCTTTGAGGAATATAGGAAACGGTTGTCGCAATTAGGAGGACCCAAATCTTCTGCCCTGTTTTTCCATTGTCCGTCGTCTCGCTGGCTCCCCCGGGGACAAGAGGGAAACTGGGTGAATTATACTACCTAGCCTCCCTATGCACAGGAGAGGCGAAAAGAAACTACTTACAGGAGGCTAAGGAGCTAGCCAAGGAGGAAACTATTCTTAAGAATAGTAAAAATAACAAAAAAAAAAATTAAAATTAAAGAAAACAAAATAAATAAAATGTTAATATAAAAAAAAATTATTAACAAAAAAAAAAAAAAATTAAAGAAAACAAAATAAATAAAATGTTAATATAAAAAAAAAACACAAAAAACACAAAAAATTCTTTTATTTTTTTTCTTCTGTACTTGCGATGGGTTGCATTCTTTTCTTTTTCGGGTTGTTTTTTTTTTTTGTTGACAATTTGGATCTTTTATAGTTTCTCGTAATTTTCTTTTCCTCCTCTTTCGGTTTATGGATTCCAATCCAAATCAGATCGAGAAATTGCTGGATGAAATTCGGCAATTAGAAAGGGAAAGAAAGGATCAAACACAGGAGATAAAGAACTTTAACACTACCCTGCTAAGTGAATTAAAATCACTCGTGGGTAAAGAAGTTTATCACCTGCATTTTGATCAGGTCAGCAAACACTCAAACAGTGGGGACAACTCAATAGACTTGAGACCACTGACGCTATCCTCTCTATCTATATAGATGCCGTAAAAGGGCAACAAGAGGAACGGGAAATTAGACTAATAGATTTCAAAGACGAAATCAAAAGTCTGAAAAAGATTCAAGCCAAATTAATAAATAACCAACTCGAGGCTGAACAGACCAACCATCACGCAGAGGCAACTATAGCCAAATTAGAGAAACAGGTGACTACTCTTGAGTCGAAAAAGGAGGAAGTTGACCTAGCTCTTAGCTCTTACAAAGCTAAAGAATCTGATTTGGCTAGTGTTGTTAACAAATTCAAGGAACAAAATTTGGTATACATCAGCCAGATTGATTTTCTTAAAAGGGAAGTTGAACAATTAAGAGAAAGGGTAAACACCCATTCCAAAAATACCTGTTTATTAATGTCATTATCGGCAGAAATAACAGAAGCAAACACTCCCAAGAAAAATCTGATTAGCAAATCTAAAATCAAACTGGCTGAACAAAAAACCTTTACATCACCAAAAATGTCTCTTGGATTTGAGAAACTGTTAAAACTCTCCCAAGGTATCCCAGAATTTTCTGGAGGTACCGACGCGAGAATTGCACAAAAACTACAAACATTTCTTACGTGCATTAGGCCTATTATAGAGCATATCCCGAATGAAGATGAAAAACTCTTCTTGCAAATTCTCCAAACTAAACTAAGAGAAGATGCACTCGATTTAGTTCAAACCGCCAAACCCAAAGATTTTAAAGAATTTGAAGACACACTCAATCGGGCTTATCTCCCAATCGAAGACTATCAACGATTTGGTGAATTGCTTAATCACCAGTCGGCAAAGTCAATTCGAAACTTTGAATGTCTTCATAAGCCGAATAAGGCATTCTTTAACTCAATGTCGAGAGGCGGCGGAGATAAAATATGGAGACAATGCAGAGATAGTAAAAACTCAGCTATCCGATTTTGCGAAGTCAGCCTTAGCATCAGGGATCTCCAATAAACAATTAGGCCAATATTTATTCACGTTGGAAAATAAGAGTTTTGAGGAATTGGTACGCACTGCTCTAAGCATGGAGAAACATGTGCAAAGAACGGAAACAACCCCCATATTGTCATGTAATGCAGCATTTATGACAAAAGAGGTTAAACCTGTTCATACCATTCCAGTAGTTTCACCAGCAAGTACAGGACAGAGTAAAATCAACATTGTCTGTAGTTTCTGTAACTTACAGGGTCACACCTACAGTGAATGTTTGAAACGTCTCAACACTCCTATTTGCCAAATCTGTAAACTTTACGGACATGAAGCCGCAACTTGCAGACGCAAAACTAACGAGAGTAATTACAATAGTAATAACAACTACTCGAACAGGAGCGCAGACATTAATAAAAATTATAACGACCGTAGAGGTAATATACCCAAAATAGGTATTACAATAATAACAATCAATACCCACACATACTACTTTACCAAAAGATATGCCAATTCCGCTACCTCCACCTTTACCAAAAGAAAGATTATCATCAATCTCACCCCCTGTACCACCTAACAATATAACAAAACAATCACTAAGACCTTTACATCAAACAAGAAAAATCCAGTTATACTAACTGACGAAACGCCATTTTTTTATGATAAACCGTTTTTTCTAAAATATTAATTTTTTTTAAAGAACATCAACAACACCGACAACCAGTTTAACAAGAACAACTCAAACAATCTCAGCAAAAAACAACTAAATAAAAATGTCCTCAGTACAAATAAAATACATCCAAATGCACCACTACCTCTACAACCTAGCTAAATCAAGGAACATGCACCCCGAACTGACCCCCATGTTGAATTTGCAGTCCATCGCAAACAACATTCTAAAAGGGGAGGAAGACGAAAAAATTAAGCAGTTCCACAAACACAATAACATATTTGATTTTAAACTACTTCTAATACCAATCGAAGTAGTAAGGGCTACACTGGATCCTGATAGTGGTAAATAACGAGAAAAGAACCATCAAACATTATAACACAATGGGAATATCAGGAAGTGAAGCCCTGACGAAGGTTAAAGAATATACACTGAGGGAGTGGACCGCAAGGAATGAACAGACGGAGGCACCGACCCACGAAATAAAAAACGTGAAGGTTCCGGAAAGTTTAATTGGGTTTGATGACGGGACAATCGTATGTATGGTATCGAAATACATTGAAAAAAAAAAAAAAGTTTGTATATGAAAAGAGGGAAAAATCCCCACATAAAATAAAAAAAAATTTATAAAAAAAAAAGATTACCACAGAAAACATCCCCTAAAAAAAAAAAAACACAAAAAATTCTTTTTTGTCAAGTCGCGAGGGATATTATAAGAACAAAAAAAAAAAAAAAACAGGAAACAGGAAACAGGAAACAAGGCTGCACTATAGGTCTCTCACCAGGTAATCTAAAACATTTTTGCTTATTTAAAAAGTATCTACCTGCAGCAGATCGATTGTCGATTATTATCTATAGGCGCTTCTGTTCAAAGCACACCTTCAGCTCATAAGAGTTCCGGCACTTGCACCACGTGAGACACAGTGTCTTTTGAGTCTTCAGCTAGAAAAAAAGATCAGGGCAAAGCAGAAACAAGAAAACCAAAAATTAGAGAATCCAGGAAAAGTCCAAGGCCAGGCCAGGGTCTCTTAGTCGGAATCTCGCTTAGTTCTTGTTCCTGAGCGGCAAAAACAAAGTGCATAGCTTTAAACTTAAGGCCAGCATAGTACCGTGAAGGACAGTAAGCGATACGGCTGGCTCGGGTGGCGCTTAAGATCGGCGAAGTGCGGGATAGTGGGCGAAGGGGAAGGGGAAGGCGAAGCGTCGTGCCTGGTTTTAGAGCGTTGGGTACCAAAAGAAGAAAAATAAGAATTTAATAAGTGATACGGCTATAATATAATATAGCCGTATCACTCAAGAGTCAACTCAACCCCGTGAAAATGTGTGCACAAAAATGGATTCACTTAATAATTACCTAAAATAAAAACTTATAATCTAAACAACACGCTTGCCGTACGTATGCAAGCATGCCAAGTAAGCCCTAAGTCAACTATCCGACACAAACCCGCAGCAGGGTTTAGAAAGAGCTTTGTGCTGCAAGAGTTATTTCCACAATAGTTTTTAGCCCAGAGTGCGAATTCAGACAAAGAATTCAAGAAATTTAAGATATGGTTTACAAAAAAAACTATATTTTTTCATCTAAAGCCACAAGAATATTAACTTATACTTCCCAGTTTTGGTGTGTTTACGATGCTTTTAAAGATAATTTTCCTAGAACTCAAAACAAAGTGGAGGCATGGCATCGCCGAATAATAGTTATTATAGGAAGAAATAATACAGGGTTACATCGACTTTTAACAGAACTATGGAAGGAAATGATAGACATAAAAACCTAAATAAAGAAAATAAACGCGGGAGAGGTAAAAAACTCAAGAAAATAAATGCAAATTAAGTACAATAAAATAAAAAGATTCGTAGAATAAAGAAAATATGTATCAAAACTGAATTATTTGAAGGTAGCTTATAAATTATCTCTTTGTTAAACTAAAAGTATAACTATTGTTTACCAGTCTAGATTTAAATTTGTCATTGTGTTGTTTACTTAAATTTACCTATCTTATTATTGTGAATAAATTTTGTATTATTTTGTTAACGACTTAACTTGTAACTTGTAACCGATTGTGATTCTTCCTTTCGTCATTCTATTTTTTTCGTCAAAAATTTCGTCGTTAATTGTAAAGCTTTGCCGTGGCTATCACGGCACAATAAAGTTGAGTTCAAACCGAGAAGGCCGTAAAAAAAGCGCGTTTTTCTTAGAGAAGATTACAAGTAATAAGATTAAAAAGAAAATTAAAACTACAGTCCACACTTAAAACGGACTTTACAATTATTATAACACACTATAGAGGTTAGAAGTACTTTGTGTACTTAAACAGATACTTTTCTTTCATTTTTTCTTTTCGTTATTTGTAAAACAATACGAGAAAAAGAAATCGCGAGAGTTATAAACACTCAACTGTACCAAAACAGTAAGAGGACAAAATACAACAAAAAAGAATAGCTAATGATCTACAAAAGTATCCTATAATAATATAAAACAAATGAATAACAGATATTTTATGATCAACCAAACAAGATAATAAATACAAAAGCATCCTATCATAATAACATATAAACAAGCAATTAACAACCAAACAAGATAATAAAGAAGGTAAAAGTAACTAACCAACACCACCATAAACCCTGAGGACAAGAATTATGATAAATAGAGCGAACACAGAAGGAGTAGTGATTAGTTGTTGAGGAGTAGTTGTCGAGTAGTATGTAAAAACTATCTACTTATTAAAACTATTAAAATATTATATTTATTAAGTGAAAATAAATTTTAAATTATAATATATCAAAGTGTGAGATGGACCTTAAGTCTATGTTACAAAAGATCAACCGGCTTCATCTTTGCTTCGGAGGGCGGCCAACATTGAAAAAAAAAGAAAAATAAGGAAAAGAAAAAGCTTGACCGCGAAAAAAAGAGGCAATGGATTATAAAAAAAGAGATATAAGAATTGGTTCCATGCAAGTTGTTTATTTTATTAGAAAAGAAATATATAATAATTGGTCACATTAAAAAATTTAAAAATAAATTTTTTGGAAAACTTCTTTTGATTCCGTCGAATAAATATAATTCGCGAGTTACATACCTCACCTGACACCAGGTATCAAATTGACATATAAAAAAATTGAAAGATCAGCATATTAATAATAAATGTAAAATACATATACATCTGATCGAACAACTTAAAAAATATAAATTTAGAAATTCAATCGTGTATATACCTCCGCAATAATGACAACTTAAACAACAAAACGTTTCGACTCTCATTCTTTACCTAATTGGCGCAGTCGCTACGGAAATAAGCAAATGCAGACAAGAAACAATTGTAACTACAAATCAGTGCAAAAATATTTGTTTACAGTGCGCGAGTTACATATATGACAGATTCTTTCCCATCAAATCTAGATATTAGGTTAGCGGATACTTTTAATTCAAATGCATTTAAACTGCAACAATCTGCACATTCCTTCACGCAGCAGACAGTGTAATATTAATCTTTTGTTTTTCTTGGTTATTTTGCTGATAAGCATATTAAGACTATGAATGAATATGAATATGAAATGAAAATAATTGTCAGAATAAAGAGTTGAGTTGATTCCAATCGTCACACGAAACAAGACGTGTTTTATTTAGATCGGAAAGATTTTTTAAAAAAAAACTTATTTCGCTCAAGAAAAAGTTAAATCGGGTTCGTTGAAAGTATTAACATTGTAAAAAAGGAAGTGGTTCTACAAAATAAAACTATACTTCCAATGGTATTAGAAATAGAACCATCTTTACAATGTTATGAGTTAAAGGGTAGTACTGAAGTAAAGCTAGACGATCTAAAAGTATCAGAGAGACAGGAAGTATACAAGATTTGCTTCAAAAATACAAAAAATTTCTTATATAGAGATGGAGATCAGCTTACTTATTGCGAAAGTATATAAACAGACCAACAAATTAATGCTAGACTGTAACGACTGCCTCAAAACTATGAAGAAGAGATAAGAATCCAAATTAATGATATTAAAAGGCAGGTCATAATACGAAAATCGAATAGTCGATACGCTTCAATAATCGTAGTGGTCGCCAAAAAAAACGATATGGAAGGAAAAGTTAAATACATAGTATGTGTCGATTATCGAGCTCTCAATGATATTACTGTAGACGACAAACACCCATTACCAAATATCGAAAGTATTATCGATAAGATAAGAGACCTACCTCTCAGTTATAATAAAGGTGCATCCTGATGATATACATAAGACTGCATTTGTAACACCAAACGGTCTATATGAATATACCAGAATGCCCTTTGGGCTGAAAAACGCCCCAGCGACATTTCAACGTCTAATGAATGCAATACAGAGAGAGTACATATTATATTGATGACATACTTATTTTTTCGACCTCATTAGAAGAGCACATAACATCATTGGAAAAAAATTTTCAAAAATTAGCTGAGTACAATCTTAAGATACAATTAAGTAAATGTTCTTTCCTTCAGAAAAATACAGAATACTTAGGTCACATACTTACTGCAGAGGGAATGAAACCTAACCCTAACAAAATAGAAGTAATCCAGAAATATCCTTTCCCTCAGGCCATTAAACAATTACAAGGATTTTTAGGTAGCATAGAAAATTTATTGCTGACTACTCGAAAATAGCATACCCGATGGTAAAATATATAAAAAAGAACATGAAAATTAATAGTAAGGACCTAGAATACATTCAAGCATTTGAACGATTAAAATTAAATCTAATTAAACATCCCATAATCAAATTTCTTGATTTCAACAAACAATTTTCCCTTTCTAGTGATGCTAGTAATTATGCGTTAGGAGCTGTTCTTACTCAAGACGGGCAGCCAGTCTGTTATGCCTCCCAAACATTAAACAATCACGAAAAAGATTATTCAACAACGGATAAGTATTTTTTAGCAATAGTATGGGCTACCACATATTTTAGACCGTATCTTTGGGGGCAGAAATTTAAAATAAATTCTGACCATATGCCTGTAAAATATTTAAATAAAAAATAGAAAGTAAATGAATTTAGGTGAAAGAGTTGAAAGAGGTAGAGGACTTCTTAAATTACAAGAATTTGAGTTTGACATTGTTACGAATCGACGCCTTGGTGAACAATTAAATTCTCTGAAAGAGAGAAATTAATTTCCAAGAACGTTCTCTACCTTCCCCGGAGACGGTAGTAGAAACCAGATGGAAACTCTAGCGGAAAAACTAGTGGAACCATTCCAAAAGTTAAAGAGTTAAACAGATTACTGCTCAAGCTCAGTCTACTTGAGCTTGGAAGTCGGTGTTATATATTGTTATATATTTCCTACACCCTATTCCCAATTCATATATTATATTTCCTACAGCCTATTCCCAATTTCCGTTTGGCCACACATAACGATGCCCAGCATCCGAATTTTGTGTTTATTTAAATACACATTCCCCATATCAATATCATCCTATTGATATTAAAATCATCCTCCCACACGATTGCTGATTGTGCATTGCACACAATACCCTTTGGTCGCATTTCGCGACTCATCGTTTTTATTCCTTTTAATTATTTAAGCTTTAAGAATTTTTAGTTACAGAGATAAATGTTGGCAGTCGATCATTAGCTCTCAACCAGAAAAGTTCATTTTGTAAGCCTAGGCTCCGGGCAGAGTGAGGCCAAAAATAAAATAATTTCTTTCTTTTTTTTTAATATACAAACTTGATCTTTTATTTAATCCAATTATTTAACAAATCACAAAAATAGTGATTAACAAAGTGGTGTCAGAAGTGGGATACAATTCCGGAAAACATAAAACAAAGTTTTAATTAATCGGGATCAGACCCATAGTGATATAAAAATAAATAATTAAAAAAAATAAAAAGAAAAAAATCATAATTTACCCCATTCATTTTCTCAATATATAATATAGATTGATGAAAATGAATGGGGTAAATTATGATTTTTATTTTATTTTATGTAAATAATAATAACTATCCGTTTGCCTTTGACTAATATAATATCTGTGCAATTCATTAATGCTAACTGAAGTGTAAAGGCCAAAATACCTTTGAAATCTGATAAAGTGAAATTACAAGAAATCCGAAAATCAACATCTTTAAAATCTCGAACAAGAGGAAAATTAAAAGTTACACATCATATATCAACAATGATCTTAATGCCAATATAACTTTCAAATCTAATAAAGTGAAACTACAACAACAACAACAAATCCGAAAATCAACACCTTTAACATCTCGAACAGAAGAGGAAAGATACCCATTTTTCCAACAACACTGAAAACAACAGCCGATAACGATGATCCAGTTACACATCATATCAACAATGATTTTAATGTAAGAAATTATTATTTTATTATTATATTTATATTTGATTATTATTGTATCATAGTTTTAAAGATTATTATTATTATTAGTGTTTTATCAGTGTTTGACGAAAATAATAAAATGCCTACCGAAGCAGAAAAAGTGTTAGATATAACGTTGGATATTAAACTCCTCATAAAATTGATACCTGAGTTCGATGGTTCCTTCAATAAGTTAAACGGATTTATTGATGGGGTCAATGAAGCTATTAGATTAGCTTAACCAGAACAAAAAGCTTACCTCATACCATTCACCAAGGCCGGGTTAAAAGGTCCCGCCAAAAGCGTAACCTTAACGGGGGTTACCTTGGCGAGCCCTTAAAGCTAAGGAAACCCCTACATCCCTTTCCCAAAATCCCCATTATCCAACATTGGCGCAGCCGGTAGGATGGCGTGTCAATTTGGAGTATAAACTTTTGACCTAAAAACCCTGAAGAATACTCGACTTCAGAAGCGTCATCCAAACCTACCATTTCCTTAACTACAAAGTCAATAGTGGTTGGAAATTAAAAATTTTTATTTTTATTTTTTACGATTTCCGAATTTTTTTTCAACAAAAAAAAAAAAAAACAAAATCCTTCTGCACTTTTAGATGAGCCAGGCTGAACTAAAGGAAAAAATCCAAAAAGACCCTACAGTCGGACCCAAGCCAATCAGCTTGGAGGAATACCGTCGACGAAGGGGGCAGTCAGAGAAGGTTCCCGAACTAAAAACTAAACCCCCTCTATTACCCGGAGGAACTTCAAATAACGCTCAAGTCGAGGGCAGGAAAAGACGCCGGGGCGGCCGAATAGTCACAAGGCGTCAAGAGCTTGGGAAACTTTACTTCCTCGCCTCTCTTTGCACAGGGGAGGCAAAGAAAGCTTTCCTTGAACAAGCTAAGGCGTTGACCAGGGAGGATACTATAAGAAAAAATCAAAAATAATTGTATCTATATATAAGAACTTCTTAAAAACAATAAAATTAAAATGACATACAAAAAAAAAAAAAAATGTATAACTCTTTTGTTTTGCTGGTTTTCGTGATTATTTCTCAATTTTCAGATTGCAACCTCAAGGTTGAGGTTATCCTATTGGTAATATTCTTCGGAATATCTCTTCTATCGGTGTTTGTTTGGTACGTTGTTGTTTATGGATCTCACTCTTTAGGTTGAAGAACTGCTCGAGGAGGTCCAACAACTACATAAAGAAAGAAAGGAACAAGGTATCGAGATAAAATACTTCAATAACACCCTACTAGGCGAACTCAAAGCTCTAGTGGGTAGAGAAGTATTTGATAGTAAAAAGTAAAACAAACTTGCTGATCGACGTAATCATTGAAGTTCAAAGCAATTGTAACCTCAATAAACGGTAAAAGTAATGCTTTGGATTCTCGATGAAGTAATTCGAAGCGTTATCAGAAAGTTTGTCA
Source organism: Eupeodes luniger (assembly GCA_951509635.1). Classification (NCBI taxonomy): domain Eukaryota; kingdom Metazoa; phylum Arthropoda; class Insecta; order Diptera; family Syrphidae; genus Eupeodes; species Eupeodes luniger. Next base: position 301,604,508 of record OX608073.1, read on the forward strand.
ACAAGACGAACATTGAACCAAAGCACAGGTGTGAAGTGCGGAAATGCAGGGTAATATGATGGCACCAATATGAAAATAAGGTGAGTTATGTAATAATACTAAGAAATTAATGTGAAGTAGGTTAAGAAATGACATCAATGTGAAAATAATGTAATAATGTTAAGAATTTAATGTTAAGGAAGTAGGTTAAGAAATTTAGTAAGTAAGCATAAAATTAATATAAATAGTTTAAAAGTTTATGTCAGTAGGGCAGTCAAAAAACATAAAGAGGGCAGTCTAGAAACATTTAAAGAGAGGATATTGAAAAAGAACTGTAATCAAAAGAGAAGAAACGATACCAATAAATAATATAACACCAAAAAGGATAATAAAGAAAGGTAATTGTTGTTTCATTTCCAATTTATAAATCGGCGTTGAGCGCCTAGATCTCTGGCTTCCCTTGGCGAGCCATTGAAGCCAGGGAAGCCCCTACATCCCCTCCCAAAATCCCCATTATTCAACATTGGCGCAGCCGGTAGGATGGCGTGTCAATTTGGAGTCTAAAATTTCGACTTAAAATCCCTGAAGAATACTCCACTTCAGGAGCGTCATCCCAACCTACCCATTTCCATAACCACAAAATCAATAGTGGATGGAAATTAAATTTTTTTTTTGTCTTTACGATTTCCGAATTTCATAACAACTTAACCTTTCCTTAACCACAAGTCAGTAGTGGTGGGAAATTCAAATATTTTTTGTGATTTCCAAATTTAAAAAAAAAAAAAAAACCTCCTGTTCTTTTAGATGAGCCAGGCTGAACTAAAGGAAAAAATCCAAAAAGACCCTACAGTCGGACCCAAGCCAATCAGCTTGGAGGAATACCGCCGACGGAGGGGACAGCCAGAGAAGGTTCCCGAACTAGCAACTAAACCCCCTCTATTTCCTGGAGGAACGGCAAATAAAGCCCAGCCAGAGGGCAAGAAAAGACGTCGGGGTGGACGCATAGTCAAAAGGCGCCAAGAACTTGGCAAACTTTACTTCCTCGCCTCTCTTTGCACAGGGGAAGCAAAGAAAGCTTTCCTCAATCATGCTAAGACGTTGACAAGGGAAGATTTAATAAGAACAAATAATAAGAAAAATTAATTGTATAAAATTACACTTCAAAAAAAAAAAAAACAATAAAATTAAAATGAAATAAAAACAAAAAAAAATATATACATATATAACTCTTTTCTTTTGACTGGTTATCGTGATCGTTTTTCAATTTCCGAATTGCAAAGGTTGAGGTTATCCTATTGGTAATATTCTCCGGAATATCGCTTCTATTGGTTTTTGTTTGGGTCGTTGTTGTTTATGGATCTCAATCTTCAGCTTGAAGAACTGTTAGAGGAGGTGTCGAGATAAAATACTTCAATAACACCCTACTAGGCGAACTCAAAGCTCTAGTGGGTAGAGAAGTATTTGCTCTTAAATTCACCAACACACAGTGGGGACAATTAAGCAAATTGGAAACCACTGACACGATCCTTTCTACCTTCATCGAAACTGTCCAAAGGCAACAAACCGAGCGCGAGTATAAACTCTCGGAGTTGCAGCAGCAATTTGATAAACAAACAAAGGCTCTTGAGCAATTGGTGACTAACCAAAGAGAGGCTGAACAAATAAACAAACAAGCCGAAGAAACAATCACTGACCTAAACAACCAAATAACTATATTGGAAAACAAAACCAGAACATTTCAAGAAGACATAAATCTCTTGAAAACAAAAGAAAAGCAGTTTCTCGCAAAAGCGAAAAATTTTAAAACTCAAGAAGCTATTTACGTCTCTAAAATTAAAAAATTACAAGACAAAATAGAATATCAAAAAAGGGAAACCGATCACATTGAAAAACGGGAAGAAACATCAGAAGATCGATCCCAAATTACCAACCAAAATGTCTCTGGGTTTCGAAAAACTTCTGAAAATCTCCCAAGGGATCCCCGAATTCGCTGGAGGTACCGACGCAAGGGTAGCTCAGAAATTGCAAACCTTCCTTACATGTATACGTCCTATAATACAGCATTCCAGAGGAAGATGAAAAACTCTTTCTCCAAATTCTAAAAACGAAACTCAGGGAAGACGCTTTAGATTTGGTGCAAACTGCAAAACCAAAAGACTTCAAGGAGTTCGAAGAGACGCTCAATCGAGCATATCTACCGATTGAAGACTACAACGATCTTGTTAATTGTCTAATTACTAGTCGGCAGAGTCAATTCGAAACCTTATATGTTTGTTGGTAGGTTACGACACTCCTTAACCCAATGTAGAGAAGCCGCCGAAATAAAGTATGGAGAAAAGGCAGATATCGTAAAAACCCAATTATCTGATTTGGCGAAATCAGCCCTAGCATCCGAAGTATCCAAGAAACAGCTAGGGCAGTACTTTTTCACCCTGGAAAACAAAAGTTTCGAGGATTTGATACGAACCGCTCTCAGTATGGAAAAACATGTACAAAGAGTTGAGACAATACCGATGATGTCGTGTAATTCAGCTTTCACGGGGAACGAAAGTACCCACCCATCACAAATGAAAAATCAAACGTCATCTGCAATTTTTCCCCGTTCTCCACTTTAAATAACACAAATAGAAAACACGGGCAACCCATTATTATCAATAACAGTCATATACCACCCCACATTTCTCTACCTTCAGTAAAAATAGGAATTGAACTAGGGAAAAAAAATTGATACAACTGTTAATAGATACAGGTTCGGAGGTAAGCCTTTTAAAGAAGAGAGTTATTGATGATATTAGGTAATTCATTAAACTCGAATAAAAAATTGACCATTAACACACCTTGTGGAATTGGATATACATAAGGAGAAATCACTGGTACTATGTGTCATAATACTGTCATAATACTTACTATACATTCACATAAACAATACTTACAATACTTATCAACCTTAATAAACGAACCAGTCTTCGGTTCACTCTTCACGAAGCGAGCCGCCTGGCCATCAAAACGCCGACAAGGAGGAAACAAGGAAACCCTCACCCCCACCAAGGACAACCATGGCGAAGCCAACCCCGGAGTCGACACCAAATACCGAGGTAAATACTTTCGTCGACCTGACGTTGTCCCCGGCAACAGAGGCAGCGGTTCATGGGGAAGGACTGCCCATAACCCCTGGCAGAAACCTACCGCGCCTGGTAAGCGGTGACGGGCCCGCAGCCTTGGGGTCAAATGGCATGGTGCCCTATATGACTGCCCCAGCTTGGCCACGGATAATGGAACCAACAACGTTGGCAAAAATGTGGTTCCAACCAATAATGCCCCCCACCCATACTCTATTTTGCGTAAAGGGCAATCCACAACCCCAAGGTCCAGCGCCGCAGCAACAGGGACCTACCAGGACAAAGGTACTACCAGCCCCGATATTAGACCCGTTCGCCGGGATCAACATAAAAGGGCATATGCGATACAACGCCAACCACCGTCGACAACGCCTCATCTTCCAACGGAGCTATGGCCAGGTAAAGGCGGTAATAACGAGGCCAGGGGTGGCCCACCTGACGTACGAGGGGCAGCAGAAAACCGTAAGATTTTAAGAAATGAAAAAAAAAAGGAGTTGTTAAGTTAAGTTTTTTTTTTCTATGAATTATTTTTAAGTTATTGGATAATCTTTTTGTTTTTGAGCTTGAAGCTAATTGTTTTTGTTTAGTTTTTTTTTATAATAAAAGAAAATAAGGAAACAAATTTTAAAAACAAAAAAAAAAAGTCAAAAAAAAAGGAGCGTTTTGCTATCAAAGGGAATGAAAAAAAAAATAAAAAAAAAAGGACAAGACGAGGAAGTCCTCGTTTTCCAAAGAAGGAGGGAATTGTAATGACGCATTACAAATCTACAACGAAAACACAAACAAATTACATGCGTTCGGTCACTACACCGAGCATAGAGTTCACACTCAATTCAACTGGGCCAATACATGGTGACATTAATGGGCAAAGCTGATTTTGTCATTCGCAAAAATATAATTCACACTAGGTTGTTACCAAAAGGTTGCCTAGTAGAACCGAACAAGACCAACAAGAGGAAAGAAGAAAGAGAAGAAAGTTAAAAGTTAAGCAAGGATCAGTGGTAAGTAGTTTGGATATAAACAGAGGCTCCCCCCCACCAGAGGTAAGGGGCTTCTTGTGAAATATTCAAGTTTAATTGATTTACCAGCTTCGGCTGTGTGTTACCGGTTTCGGCCGTGTGTTACCAGTTTCGCCTGTGTGTTACCAGTTTCGGCTGTGTGTTACCGGTTTCGGCCGTGTGTTACCAGTTTCGGCTGTGTGTTACCAGTTTCGGCTGTGTGTTACCAGCTTCGGCTGTGTGTTACCGGTTTCGGCCGTGTGTTACCAGCTTCGGCTGTGTGTTACCAGCTTCGGCTGTGTGTTACCGGTTTAGGCCGTGTGTTACCAGTTGCGGCTGTGTGTTACCAGCTTCGGCTGTGTGTTACCGGTTTAGGCCGTGTGTTACCAGTTGCGGCTGTGTGTTATCAGCTTCGGCTGTGTGTTACCGATTTAGGCTGTGTGTTACCAGTTTCGGCTGTGTGTTACCAGCTTCGGCTGTGTGTTACCGGTTTCGGCCGTGTGTTACCAGTTTCGGCTGTGTGTTACCAGTTTCGGCTGTGTGTTACCGGTTTAGGCCGTGTGTTACCAGTTTCGGCTGTGTGTTACCAGCTTCGGCTGTGTGTTACCAGTTTCGGCCGTGTGTTACCAGCTTTGGCTGTGTGTTACCAGCTTCGGCTGTGTGTTACCGGTTTCGGCCGTGTGTTACCAGCTTCACCTGTGTGTTACCAGCTTCGGCTGTGTGTTACCGGTTTAGGCCGTGGGTTACCAGTTGCGGCTGTGTGTTACCAGCTTCGGCTGTGTGTTACCGGTTTAGGCCGTGTGTTACCAGTTGCGGCTGTGTGTTATCAGCTTCGGCTGTGTGTTACCGGTTTAGGCCGTGTGTTACCAGTTTCGGCTGTGTGTTACCAGCTTCGGCTGTGTGTTACCGGTTTCGGCCGTGTGTTACCAGTTTCGGCCGTGTGTTACCAGTTTCGGCTGTGTGTTACCAGTTTCGGCTGTGTGTTACCGGTTTAGGCCGTGTGTTACCAGTTTCGGCTGTGTGTTACCAGATTCGGCTGTGTGTTACCGGTTTAGGCCGTGTGTTACCAGTTTCGGCTGTGTGTTACCAGCTTCGGCTGTGTGTTACCGGTTTCGGCCGTGTGTTACCAGCTTTGGCTGTGTGTTACCAGCTTCGGCTGTGTGTTACTAGTTACGGAAGTGTGTTACATACGATAAGAGGCGATTTACCCGCGTAACGGCGATTACCCCAGTCCGGACCGAATCGACGGAAGAGACGAACCCCGCGCCGCCTGCTGACCGACACCTACCGCGTAGACTACTTCAGACCAGTGAAACAAGCCGAGATCCAGATGAGAAGAAGTATTATTACGAAATCAGAATTAGAACTAAAAGAATGTTAACCGACTATAGGAAATAACTTCAGAATAATATAAAGTTAATTAAAAATAAAGACAAAGACCTATTGATGTTAAATCTCGGTGTTTTATTTAACTAACCCTGGACACGGTGAGCATACCCCAGCTGAGAAATCTAAAACACCCTCACACACTATATCAGACGTGTTTCATTTCAGTGCGCATATTAATTATCAATACATGGTGCCGAAAATAATATAATAAATTGATGTTTATAAGTGCGAGTTACATATGATATAGCCACTGCAAGTATGCCCACCATACGGCCAATGGAGCTGAAAGCAACATCAGCACAATGGGGTCAAACGAAACAACAAATGGAACTAAGTGCAGTATCAGCATGTCTGGGTCAGCCCAAGCAGCAAAGCGAATTAAATGCAATAAAGGCAAAGGGTCAACAACTTGCTAAGCCAATAAGTGCGGTGTCAGCAATCGATGGCTATAAAAGCGAAAGCATTGCAGATCGGCGGAGCCCAATAATACGCTTCCAACCTTCATAGTCGCAGCGACGCTTGGACGGCGGACTATTTTGGTTATGTTAAATCAATATCATATTTTATATCTATTTTGATTGTCAATAAAGCATAAGAGGCCTGTGGCCCAATGATAATAAGAAAACTTGTTTTTTTTTATTTTAACGGTAGCCACGTTAAACGTAAATTGCGCGAACGCAACATTAAAAACTTAAATCGAGTTGCAAATTTTTCTCTAAAAAGAAAGAAGAAAGTGCACTTGAGAATAGACAAATAACGGAAAAACTGTTGTGCCGTGTATGTCCATGTGCATTGTGCAGCTTGTGTGTCTCTCTGTGTAGTATATAATATAACAAAAAAGAAAGAAGCTACATACAAGAGAGCGCTATACATAAAAATCGTTGTCGTCGTTTACTAGTGTGCGTGTCTCCTGTGTAGTTTTGGCTGTCTTGTCTTTGCTGCGAGAACAGATAAATAACACAAAAAACTGTTGTGCCGTGTATGTGCATGTGCAGCGTGTGTTTCTCTGAGCAGTATATAAAAAAAAGCTACATACAATTCAAGAGAGTGTATACATAAAAATCGTCGTCGATTTAATGTTAAGGAAGTAGGTTAAGAAATTTAGTAAGTAAGCATAAAATTAATATAAATAGTTTAAAAGTTTATGTCAGTAGGGCAGTCTAAAAACTAAAAAGATAACAGTATAGATCTACTGTAAGGGAAGTTATTCAAGAACATAAAATAAATAAAGAATACTTAGACGATCCCACTAAAGGATTATAAACTAAATAAGGTAATTGTTGTTTCATTTATAATTTATAAATCGGCGCCGAGCGCCTAGATCTCTGGCTTACTCTGGCGAGCCCTTAAAGCCAAGGAAACCCCTACATCCCTTTCCTAAAATCCCCATTATTCAACATTGGCGCAGCCGGTAGGATTCGAACCTACGCTCCCAAAGGGAATCTGATTTCGAATCAGGAGAATACTGTAAAGTAGACGGACCTAACAAGTTATTAACATTTTCAAAACTGCCAACGCAAGGTACAAAGAAATGTAGCATACCACTGTTCGATTCTAACAAGACTGAGTTAAACAATCCCCATAATGGATGCTGTTACACAGGTAATCACTCGCATGTGAAAACCAACAAGTATCAGCAAACTCAGTTAAACCGTGAGCGCAAGGCAGGTCAAGAAATCAGCTTACCGCACGACAACTGTACAAAGAGTTTACACGAAGAGAACTGTTGCTTGCAGTATAAAAATACTGGACAAGACACTGATTTCGATACTCCAGGGGCATTACAAACGAATTCTCTTTAAAAGCCAATTCTTCCTCGTCCAAAACTTCACCTCGCAAAGTGAAAACAAGAGAAGAAAAGGCACCAAACAAAATGACTAAAAAAGGTAAATCTGCGTGATTTAAATCCAAAAAAGCAGAAAAACCTTAAAGTCAACAAAGAAAGGAAATCCAAAGATGTGAACAGTTGTAAAACAATTGTGGGAAATATGATAGATACATAAATACATAAACAAAATTGCTGAAAGCAATTCAAACATTAATATGACACTGCAAAAAACAGGTCAATTAAATAATGAGTCGCAAGCAGAGACCCTGCATGACTCAGAACCCATTGAAATAAAAATAATTTATAACTTTGCATTTTGTTTACTATTAATGCTGACTGTAATAAAAACAGTATGCAATTCGACACTGTCGATTTTAAGAAGAAAAATGAAAATAAAGAGAATATACAAATATTTGATGGTTCTGGCAACTCTGCAGCCTCCGCGTAATACATAATAACTTGTTCGAGAGTCGATAGAAGCCGCCCGCCACGAACCAATCAGCGAATACCACGACTAACCCTTCGAAAGTTGGTAGAAGCCACCTGCAACTAACCAATCAACAATAATGCAGAAAACGAATTGCGATGCGTTTTTTGGAGAAGAGACAGTCCGATTGATAAAGCCGAGCCGTACACATCAAAACACACAAATATAATAAACCTCTAGTTTGCTTAGGATTAATAAAATAGTAATAAAACTAATTGAGTTCTGTGTTTTTATCTCCCAGGTATTTATACTTTGAGTCTTATTTTCTGAGGCTAAATATGTAATTTGAATATAGTAAAGAAAGAAAAAATTAGGTTAATAAAAGTAAACCTAAATAAAGAATTAAAATTACTTCCAAGGTCTAGGTCGATTATAGAATTACCAGTTAGATATAAGGAATCTAAGATATGCTTATCCAAAGAAATAAGGAAAGGCGTATTTTTAGGAAATTGTATAATAGCCAACAACGGAAAAAATATTAGGGTACCCATAATTAACACAAATCAATATGAAGTAAAATTTAAGAACATAGAGTTAGCAATAGACAATTTAAACGACTACGAAATAATAAGTTTGAGCGATAGGTACACGAATAAAGCTAATAGAACAGCATTCTGTTACCATAATAGTATAGAAAAACAAAACGAACGAATAGAAAATCTCACCAAACAACTTGACAGAGACAATACATTAAATAACGAGGAACGAAAAGCAATACTAGACCTTTGCATACAATATAATGACATTTTCTTTTTACCAGGCCACAGACTTTCTCATACAATGACTTTAGAACATCAAATTCCTTTAAAACAAGATCAAGCCCCAATAAACACAAAGATGTGTAGTGATCCACTACATGCGACCACTCTATTAGCCTTATTTACAATATATGTACATCAATTTCCATTCCCAAGCCACCACACACGATCTTGTATAGTATCATTTTTCGTTGTCATTCGCGAGTTACATGCCTGACCTCCATCCCGGTCATTACCCCGGTCATTGGCATGGCACTCATCAATTATAAATTATAATATCTACCCATTAATTTTCCCACGATACAATTGTAACTTAATATTTAATTTTTCATGCTGCCTCACAGCACAATACTATTGTAACCTAATATGTATTCTTTGCTGCCTCACAGCACATTATTGTCAATTTGACAATTTAATAATATAAAAAGAATTGTATAGCATTTATTATTTGAATTGGAAATAAACCTGGCTTAGCGCCGCAACTAACAATTTTGTTGAGAGGGATGTGTACACATCCTAAAAAAGATAGTAGTTACTCTAACCAAGTGTAAGAGGGAGCTATGATCTGTTCATACCAACATTCAATCGACAAACAAAAACTATATTCAAAGTATTGAATGTTGGTATGAATAGATCATAGCTTCGCCATTTTGTAAGTCACGAGGCAACTTTCTAGAACATTAATAATTTAACTTTTTTTTGCTGGCCACTTGGTGGCTATTTACCATAAAAGACTACGTAAGTAAGACTAATTTTGAACTCCAATGTATTAATACTTATTTTCTTCCAAATAAAGGATTTGTAACCTACCGTAAAAATACCAAATTTGTAGTTTTTACTTGCTTTCACAAATAAGTCTTGGTTGTGACCAAACTGTCGCAACAAATTTGTTTTTTTTTTAATTAAGCTTAACACAGTAACCTTAACTTCCGCCCCTATCTATTTGGTCATAAATTTAAAATCGTTACCGACCATAAACCTTTGCAATGGATAATGAACCTAAAAGACCCTAACTCTAAATTAGTCCTATGGCGTCTGAAGCTCGAAGAATTTGACTACGAAATTGTCTATAAAAAAGGAAAATTAAATCTAAATGCTGATGCCCTTAGCAGAGTCAAAATCGGCAACGAAGACAATCCAATAGAACTTAATACAGAAAGACCTCTGAACGAATTTAATATCCAACTAATACTAGAGAAAAACGAAAAAAAGCAACCAATGCAACCACAAATGTTGTTTAAAAATAAGCAAAGGAGAATTATAAAAAGAGAACAATTTTCAGAAAATAGCATGATCACTATTTTTAAAAATTTTATGCCCCAAAATAAGTAAAGCCGATCCAAAACATTGTCACCCATAAATGTGTCATCTTCCGTAGCCCACTTAGCGAAATCTAACACCACAGCAATTAATTAATTGTCGCCAGTTCTGCTATATACTATAGCTACGGCTATAGTTATAAGTCAGCCGGTACGGTACAAAGGTTCTGAGTGCAGCAAAGTAAGAATGACCACCATGAGCAAGCATTGTTTTGAATTCCATGTATACGTTAAGGCAACAAATATTTTCCTATAATTCCAAACAACCATTCCCACGATTCCAAATAATCATTCCCACAGTCCCACACGCGCAAGGTGTAAAAATGCTGACTACATGTCTGGAAGCAAAAGATGACACCAAGCGCAATCCATCACGTTCCTACGATGCTGGCGGCTCCCATAGGTTAAGTTAGCTTTAGGTAAATTTAGTTTTTAAGAGACAGTTGTAATTTTGAATTGAATGAATAAAGAGCTCTCGCTCGAAAAAAATATATTTTTTCAATAAAATAAAGTAAATAAAAACTTATTTTATATAATCATATCACACTTCGGTAATTAGGCCGCTGCGCTGCCCGTGTGTATCTGGTACCTCTATGGATAAGAGTAAACCGATTGAATTTGCTTCATATTGGGCCAGTGTAAGCAAAATATGATCGAACTCTTCATGCAATGGTTATTGGTATTAATGCGAGTTGACAAAGAATGGTGAAAATTATGATGATAAGGCATTTTTCATATGAGGTTGCGTAAAAATGCATTTTCATATGCAAAATGCTATATTATTAAGTGGTCAAATGGTAATGGAAATTGCTTTAAGAAACTACTATAAATAGGCAAAGGATGATGAGGAATGGTCAGAATTTAGATATCATTCAAACTTGAAGGTCGCAGCCACGCATTGAGAAAGCGGGCCTTTCAAGTAATAAATAAATAAAAAGCAAAAAATATTTCTTTTATTTTCTAAATTCTCCCCAAACAAACTCTTCCCTGAATAGACTTTCAGAAAAACAAAGAAATATCATAAATGAGCAACTAACTGAAATGTTGAAAAACGATATCGTTCAACCCAGTAAAAGTCCATATGGAATTCACCACTTCTGGTAGTACCAAAGAAAGCAGGCCCAGATGGTGAAACACGATGGAGAGTAGTCGTTGATTTTAGGAAACTCAACGAATGTACCATAGGGGACGCATTCCCATTACCAAGAATTAAGGACATACTTGACCAGCTGGGTGATTCTAGGCATTTCACCCCTCTAGATCTAGCTAGTGGGTATCATCAAGTATTAGGGGCACCCTGTGATAGGGAAAAAACTGCTTTTAGTACAGCTTATGGTCATTACGAATTCAAGCGTATGCCATTTGGACTAAAAGGTGCCCCAGCCACTTTTCAACGACTAATGAATTACATTCTAACAGGATTACAAGTGTAGGGTTGGAATGTATTGTTTATTTAGATGACATTGTTGTATACGGAAAAAACATCGAAGATCACAATAGAAAGCTTGAATTAATCTTTGAAAAAATAATAGAATAGAAATTAAATGTAGAGAAATGTCAATTTTTGAGACGAGAAGTAGTATATTTAGGACACAAATGTTCTTCAGAGGGAGCACATCCAGACCCAGGTAAAGTAAGTTGTGTATAAACTTTTCCAGTTCCTAAAAACTTGAAACAAATTCAATCATTCCTAGGATTAGCCAATTACTACAGAAAATGTATTCCTAATTTTTCAAAAATAGCCAAACCCCTGACTAATTTGACAAGGAAAGACGTTAAGTTTAACTGGACAGACAAATGCCAGGAAGCTTTTCAAAGCTTAAAAAACCTATTAATATCCCCACCTCTTCTTATCTATCCCAATTTTGATGAACCCTTTATACTTACAACTGACGCTATAGTGACGAAGCAATAGGAGCTATACTTTCGCAAGGAACAGTTGGAAAAGATAAGCCAATTGCATATGCAAGCAGGACACTAAGCAAAACGGAACGCAACTATTCAACAAGCGAAAAGGAAATGCTAGCAATAGTATATGAGCTACAAAGAACTTTAGATGTTACTTATTAGGTAGGAAATTCACTGTATACACAGACCATGAACCCCTGACTGGAAATTTTAGAACTAGAGACTCAACGTCTAGACTTATACGATTTCACCATAAACTTTCTGAATACGACTGTGCACTTAAGTACAAAGCGGGAAAAAATAACACTAACGCTGACGCTTTAAGTAGAATACCGACTCACGAAAAACTTGAAGAACCTCTTACAAACGCAACATGCTTAGTTGTAACAAGAGCACAAGCAAAGCTACAACAAACAGAACCAAAAAAAATCAAAGATACGGAGGACGAGACGACGACCGAAGCAAATAAATCCAACAAGACACAAATAGACGCACTACCTCAGAAAGAAGACACGTCTGAAAGCATAAACACTTCCGAAGACATAAGGACTATACTAAGAGAATACCACGACTCACCATTTGGAGGTAATCAGGGAGTGATCAATACATATAAACGCATTAGAAGGAGGTATTTCTGGCCAAAAATGTTTGGAGATATATCCAAATACATAAAACAATGCCCAAAATGTCAAAAAATTAAGTCAAGTTTAGAGACCAAAATGCCAATGGTAATAACAGACACTTGTAGCAGACCATTTGAGAAAGTGTATTTAGATATAGTAGGACCCCTACAAGAATCGCATATGGGAAACAAATATAATATACTCACTTTCCAAGACAATTTGACGAAATTTGTTGATTTTTGCGCTATACCTAACCAAGAAGCAGAAACAGTAGCACATGCATTCTTTGAACAAATCATAACTAGGTACAGAATTCCCAAACAACTAGTTAAAGACCAAGGGACAAATTTTTGAAGTAAATTGTTTAACCAGGTATGTAAACTACTTAAAATAGAGAAGCTCCATACAACCGCTTACCACCTACAATCAAATGGTGCATTAGAAAGAGCACATCGACCTTTAGTAGAATACTTAAGAACAATTTGCGATGAAACACACAAAATCTTGGGATCAATTTCTTTCAATTGGCCAATATCCGACCCACTTTTAATTCCCATATTCATCATTTCCTTAATTACCCACAAAAGTTCCATTCAACTCCAAAGTCGTCAACTACGCGATCAACGATCGCTCCACTTAAACCCATTCACTTTCCCAATACATTAAACTTCTCCAATTTCATTGCCTATGCCTCATTGAAACATAACCCAAAATTCCCAAACCATCATTTTCCATTTCTTTCTGTATCCAACAATCAATGCACTCCATTCTAATACACAATATTTAAACCCATTAAACGTGCATTAATCCCACAGACACACTTGTGCTGATGTTGCATCTTTTTCTTTTTCGTCGTGTCGGGTGACGAGCTATTGAGGGGACATTCGGTATCTTGAATTCGGATCGTTCGGTCGTCTTACTATATCTTTTCTTGAACTTCGTTTTCGATAATTATAAATTGTGCTAATTCTTTTGAAATGTATAATTCTTAAAAATAAATCTGTTAATCTTTTTAATCGTTAAGACTAATTGCTAAGACTAAATTGTTAATACTAAAGTAATCCTTAGACTTAAATATATGTTATAAAAAAAAAGAAAATAAAAACTAAAAGGTACACTTCTGTTTACCGAAAGAAACAATATTCTTTTATTTAACACTAGAAACAAAAATATAACACGAATAAACAGGAAAAACCCAACTGAGAATCGTGCTTCTCAGAAAACTAAATATAGCACAACATCCCTTCCATTTGTGTTTTGCAAACAAACCTCTGTAAATGTGCATTGATTATTTCGTGAAGCTAAAATTGACAACTATTCCATTAAAAAAAATTCGATTGGTATTAAAATTATTTGTGGAACAAACGAAGTTCATAAATTTGTTTGCGATTTATTAAAAACAAAAAACTGGCAATTTTTTACACATGATCTTCCATCTGCAAAACTATTTAAAGTGGTTCTCTTTGGCCTGGATGGCCAATTGACACTCTTAAAAATGAACTTATCTCCCTAGGCTTAAAATGTGTAAACATAAAAATAATTAAAAAACAATACGATCAATATTTAGATGTATTCTATATCGTTTTTCTTGAGAGTGGTTCAACTAAACTTGTCGACCTTAAAAAAAACATAAAGAACATTTTTAAAACTCAAATCAAATGGGACTTTGCAAAAAGGCAAAAGCAAAAAGTCACTCAGTGTTACAATTGCCAAATGTTCGGGCATGGTGAAAAAAATTGCCATATAAAGCCTCATTGTGCTATCTGCTCTGAGAATCATGAAACAATAAAATGCAATTCAAAAAATATCAAATGTGCAAATTGCAATGAAACCCATAAAGCCAATGACCCCATTTGTATAAGCCGAAATTTTTTTTTTTAAATGAAAGAGAGACTCTCATCTAAAAACAAACATCAACCGCAAGGTCCACAAGCATACTCACTGAATACATCAGAATTTCCCCCACTTAATCATCGGAATAGAGTTGTTATTGCTGATTCTGTTGTCCCTCCACCAGTGATCACTCTAATTGAAAATAATGCTTGGACTGCAGCATCGATGAACAACAACAACAAAGGCAATGATCTTTTCTCTATGGAAGAAGTCAATCAGCTGATAGCAGAAATGATAACGCTCTTAGGTAAATGTAATTCTAAGGCAGATCAATTCAATGTAATTGCACAATTAGCAAAAAAAATTTTTATATAACTCAAAATGAGTAGTTTATCATTAAAAATAATATGTTGGAACGCTAGAAGCGTTCGATGCAAATCAATTGAGTTTTTTGTTTTTTTTTAAGCAAATATAACGTAGATGTAGGTTTAGTTTCTGAAACTTGGTTAAGTTTTAATGATAAGTTATCAAATAAGGATTATTATTGTTAGATAGAGATGAAAGTAGGGGTGGTGGTGTTGCCATTGTTGTGTGAAACACTATTCATGGTTTCACACCAAACCATAACCCACCTCAATTCATGTTTCATGGTCAAGGCCAATGTCAGCACCAAAGTATTCGAAATGATAAACAAACATTCGATTGCCTGGTTGACGATTCAGTAACCCGTATACTGAAGCGTCATCAGAATTTTGTAACAAAAAGATTGCGGCCAAATAATGAACTGAAATGAACTTTGCGAATGCACTAAATGCTGACGCAATATAAATAAAGTAAAAGAAAATAAAAAGAAATATGTGTGTCATATTTCAAATAAATAGGTAATAGGCAAATTGTTCTGATGAAATAGATTATGAAATTAATGATTAAGAAATTAATGTTAAGTGACATAGTTTTAATTTAGCAATGTAAGGTATTATTAGGTATAAATAGTTGGTAAGATTTAGCAGTAAGGAAATTGTGAATTTGTAATTAAAGTGTCACATAGTGATAAAGAGAATTGTAATTTACTTATTACTTATCCAATCAAGGAGTTCCTGAATAAACTATTAAACTTAAAGGTATAATTTTTATTGTTTTAATCACCATCTTGCTTTCAGGAAATCGGTGCTTTGACGCCTAGTTCTCTGGCTTGGGAAGCCTTTAAAATATCCCAACCATAAGAACATAAAAAGAAATATCTCATGGAATACATTACACAACATTGGCGCAGCCGGTAGGATGGTGTGTCAAGTTGGAGTTAAAAAATAAAGACTTAAAAATCTGAAGGCTACTCCACTTCAGGAACACCATCAACACCTATAAATTAATGTGTTATAATGAGATATTTCTTAGTCTAGCTTTTCGTTTTCTTCCTTTCGAATATCAAATTTATTTTGCCTGTCTCGTTTTTGTTGTCATTTTACTCCCTCCTGGGATCAACTTTTCTCTTACGACGATCTGAACATCAGATGACGACGTTGGAAAAAGAAATAAAAAAAAACCCTAGTGCCGGGCCCAAACCGATTTCCTTAGAGGAATATAGGAAACGGTTGTCGCAATTAGGAGGACCCAAATCTTCTGCCCTGTTTTTCCATTGTCCGTCGTCTCGCTGGCTCCCCCGGGGACAAGAGGGAAACTGGGTGAATTATACTACCTAGCCTCCCTATGCACGGGAGAGGCGAAAAGAAACTACTTACAGGAGGCTAAGGAGCTAGCCAAGGAGGAAACTATTCTTAAGAATAGTAAAAATAACAAAAAAAAAAAATTAAAATTAAAGAAAACAAAATAAATAAAATGTTAATATAAAAAAAAATTATTAAAAAAAAAAAAAAAATTAAAATTAAAGAAAACAAAATAAATAAAATGTTAATATATAAAAAAAAAAAAAAAAAAACACAAAAAATTATTTTATTTTTTTTCTTCTGTACTTGCCGATGGGTTGCATTCTTTTCTTTTTCGGGTTGTTTTTTTTTTTGTTGACAATTTGGATCTTTTATAGTTTCTCGTAATTTTCTTTTCCTCCTCTTTCGGTTTATGGATTCCAATCCAAATCAGATCGAGAAATTGCTGAATGAAATTCGGCAATTAGAAAGGGAAAGAAAGGATCAAACACAGGAGATAAAGAACTTTAACACTACCCTGCTAAGTGAATTAAAATCACTCGTGGGTAAAGAAGTTTATCACCTGCATTTTGATCAGGTCAGCAAACAGTGGGGACAACTCAATAGACTTGAGACCACTGACGCTATCCTCTCTATCTATATAGATGCCGTAAAAGGGCAACAAGAGGAACGGGAAATTAGACTAATAGATTTCAAAGACGAAATCAAAAGTCTGAAAAAGATTCAAGCCAAATTAATAAATAACCAACTCGAGGCTGAACAGACCAACCATCACGCAGAGGCAACTATAGGGGCATTTCACGTGAAGCGGACAGGGAAAAAAAAGTGACATCTTGGATTTCGCTCATATTTAGGTCAATTACAGTATTTGAGAATATAAAAAAGTAATTTCATTTTTTTTATTCTACGGCACTTAGTTTAGGAATTACGGACTACCAAAAAATTGACCCACTATGAAAAGCCATTATTTTAAATCAGTGCTGTAGGTATTAGATTTAAAGTAAAAATATATTGTAGGTATGTTTTAACAAGAAAAAATGTGTATTATTTTTGTGATAAAGTCGGTGCAAAAACAATTTTTTTTTTTCTTCCTCAAAACCGGAAGTAAAGTTTTCAAAGTAAAATTTCAGTAACTTCGACCATTTTTTTTTTAATTTTTATTTCTGCAAAATAAAGATAAAACTATGTAGATATTACATAAAAAGTTTCAAAATGGAGACTTAAGTCGTTTTTAAGATAGAGTTCATTGAATAGAATATTACGCGCCTAGCATTGTACTTAGCGCATACATGCATATACGAAAAATTACTTTTGCATACATGTATGCGCTAAGTACAATGCTAGGCGCGTAATATTCTATTCAATGAACTCTATCTTAAAAACGACTTAAGTCTCCATTTTGAAACTTTTTATGTAATATCTACATAGTTTTATCTTTATTTTGCAGAAATAAAAATTAAAAAAAAAATGGTCGAAGTTACTGAAATTTTACTTTGAAAACTTTACTTCCGGTTTTGAGGAAGAAAAAAAAAAATTTTTTTTGCACCGACTTTATCACAAAAATAATACACATTTTTTCTTGTTAAAACATACCTACAATATATTTTTACTTTATATCTAATACCTACAGCACTGATTTAAAATAATGGCTTTTCATAGTGGGTCAATTTTTTGGTAGTCCGTAATTCCTAAACTAAGTGCCGTAGAATAAAAAAAATGAAATTACTTTTTTATATTCTCAAATACTGTAATTGACCTAAATATGAGCGAAATCCAAGATGTCACTTTTTTTTCCCTGTCCGCTTCACGTGAAATGCCCCTATAGCCAAATTAGAGAAACAGGTGACTACTCTTGAGTCGAAAAAGGAGGAAGTTGACCTAGCTCTTAGCTTTTACAAAGCTAAAGAATCTGATTTGGCTAGTGTTGTTAACAAATTCAAGGAACAAAATTTGGTATACATCAGCCAGATTGATTTTCTTAAAAGGGAAGTTGAACAATTAAGAGAAAGGGTAAACACCCCTTCCAAAAATACCTGTTTATTAATGTCATTATCGGCAGAAATAACAGAAGCAAACACTCCCAAGAAAAATCTGATTAGCAAATCTAAAATCAAACTGGCTGAACAAAAAACCTTTACATCACCAAAAATGTCTCTTGGATTTGAGAAACTGTTAAAACTCTCCCAAGGTATCCCAGAATTTTCTGGAGGTACCGACGCGAGAATTGCACAAAAACTACAAACATTTCTTACGTGCATTAGGCCTATTATAGAGCATATCCCGAATGAAGATGAAAAACTCTTCTTGCAAATTCTCCAAACTAAACTAAGAGAAGATGCACTCGATTTAGTTCAAACCGCCAAACCCAAAGATTTTAAAGAATTTGAAGACACACTCAATCGGGCTTATCTCCCAATCGAAGACTATAACGATTTGGTGAATTGCTTAATCACCAGTCGACAAAGTCAGGTGACAAAGTACTCATCAAAAACGAAAACAGACAACATAAATTATCCGAAATATGGACAGGACCATACGAAATAATTAAAATAATAAAATCCCACTGACAGCGTCGTCGTTCTAATAAAAAAGAAAAAAGCCTCAAACATTACTTTGAAAGAATTTAGTAATAAGTGGATCATTAAAATAAAACCATTTATTTTTAGCACTATGTTACAAAAACCTCACACTTAAGGGAATAATGTTACTAATTACAATAACCACTGTAATCGGAAATTTCGACACATATTCGACACAAACACTGAACAATACAGGAATACTTTACGAAGACATTGGAAAAGTGATTTTTTATCACAATACATTAAATCTTTTAACCGAAATTAAAATAACAGACATAGAAATATTTACATCCATAATAAATCAGACGGAAAAATCTTGGTTAACAATTTGCAAGTCAATAGGAAACAACGACATATGTGAAAGACAGACACCACTGTTACATAATTTAATTACATCAGTACGAGAAAACACAGAAATTATAGAAACACTATTTACACCCAAACGCACAGAGAGATCTTTATTTGATGGAATCGGAAAAGGACTCCACAATGGATAATGAAAATGAAAATCAATTATACAGTAAAATAAAAGAACTTGAAAATGATGGTAAAATCCTAAAAGAGCTTCAGAAAAACCAAATAACTGTGATGCAATCAGGATTTGAAAAACTGAAGGAACCTCTAATAAGCTTAGAAGAAAACCAGAAGAATATTACATTAACCATATACCAATTGCTTAAAATAAATAATGTAACCACAAAAAATCAAAAACTACAAGATATGTTACATACCATAACTCTTCAAATCTTAGACGTCCAAAGGAGGCAGCAAACGCTAGTGGATATACTAACAACGTTGGACAACAATAAAATACACCCATCTTTAATAACCCCAAACGCACTTAAAGAAAAATATGAGCAGGCATGCCCAATCCCAACGATAAAGAACAAAGAAACACTCTTATTACTGCAAAAAAAAACATTGGATGTAAGAACTTATTGTATGAACGGAGTATTAGTTGTTCGGATAATACTACCCATTTTTAATATGTAAAGCTATGACCTTCACCAAATACACATCTTTCCAATTCAAAACAACTCAACGGTAACAACAGTTTTAGATATACAGGATGATTTCTTGGCAGCAAATTCGCTAACTAACGAATTTATTCTCATTAGCCAACAAGAATATAATCTATTAAAGAAAGTATCTATAGAAACAAACAAAAAATGGTATGTATGACCGTTAATGACGACCATTACTAGGGGGCCCAGCACACAAAATTGTCCGATATCATTATTATTCAATCCTTACAATGAGGAAAATAAATGTAATTACCTAATACAACATAACCCGAGAGATTACGTAATAAAACTGATGCATAAGAATTCATGGTTATACACCTTCAGAAACTCTACGAAAATTAAAATTCAGTATCCTGGAAAAATAGATGGAGCAAGTTTAAATGGAACTGGCATAATTCCATTACTACAACCATGTTTGTTCCAAAAGTGAATTCACTGTCAACAGAATAAGTGACCGCATACTGATATTGAAAGGAGTAAATGCGAACAAAGTACTAAAGGAAAACACCTTGGACGTTGCAACGCTGGAACAAAACGTATTAGACTTTGAAAAAAGACATACAGAACGAACAGAATATAAAATATCAACTATAACATCAATTCCATTCAGTACATTAGCTATACTTTGTACAATAGTAGTTTTGATTCTAATAATCATCTCAAGAAATAAACAAAAGAAAAATACCACACACAACTACGAACTACCAAGACACACACCCACTATTAGCATAAAACACCACTCAAATGAATTCCCAACACCCATGAAAACAATAAGATCACCAGTAACGCCACCACCACCGGTACCAAAAAACAATCCAACTGACAACCTTAAGAAAACAAGATCCTTGAGAATACCGAAGAAACTACAACTATACTGATGATTAGTTTTTTCTCACAGTACCAAAATGACATCTTCACAAATGGTAACATTGTCCGAAAAAACTCAGGAAAACAAAAACTTCCTGTTGCCACCCTAAAGGTACGACATCCCTGACAATATGAATGACAGCAACCTCAAGTACCAACCCTGGACGGAGATTGTCATTCTGAAGTGACATATATTCTGGCGGGATAATATCACATGCAGTATGCACATTCCATTTTTGCATTCTCATCCAGCAAGTTCATTCAATTATATTCATTAAAAAGCAATTCTATTTTCCATTTAATGTATTACATAATATTATATTTAAGTTTATGTTCTTAATAAATATTCAATTAAGTCTACGACTTATTAACTGTAATCATTTCAAGCACAGAACATAACACTTCCTAAATGAAAACCGAGTATACAAATTCATAAAACGGGTGCAAGATCAACCGGAACACTCTGTTTTCAATCTACAGTTCATAACAAACAGAATTCTTAGAAGAGAACTGTTGCCGAAATTAGCTTTAATAATGTAATAATTAGAATAAGGTCAAATGTAATGTAGGCTAAGAAAGCGAAAGAATGCAAACATGCAAAACAATACAGGTGGTCATTGTAATTGCATGAGTTGCATCTTTTTGTGAACTAGTTTAAGATATAAATATGTTATGTTTGTAGGTTAATAAACCATTCAGTACGTTCAGCTCTTCAAGTTGAAGTGCTGTTCATAAACAAACACAAAGGGTGTTTTTATTCCTGAACATTTGTTCATAAACAAACACAAAGGGTGTTTTTATTCCTGAAGATTTGGCGATCCTGCCAGGAGATTAACTAGAATCGAATTGAAGTTTCAATTTTAGTACAAAATGGAAGTGTTCAGGTGTTGAGATGATAAAATGGTTAGGACAAATCAATGTGTTCGATTTCAAACTCCTTTACATCCCAATAGAAATAAAGGGACTGCACTGGTCGCTTATAGTGGTGAACAAGATAAACAAGACCATAAAATACTACGACGGCCTAGGAACCTCTGGAACAAACTCAATGAGGGCAACCAAAAAATACGTGGAAAAGAAATTTGAAGGAAACTAAAACACCGGAATACACCACAAAGAATATACGGGGCCCCAAACGAATTACAAGGCTTCGATAACGGAACCCTGACGTGTAGCCTGATCCACCATCTAACAGAAGAGAGAAAACTGCCATTTAAGAAGGAGGAACTGTTACAACTGGAACTCATATAAAAAAAATAGTAAAAGAGGGAGATATTGAGCCCCAATAAAAAAAAATAGTAAAAGAGGGAGATATTGAGCCCCCAAAAAAAGGGAGATATTGAGGCTAAACCCTAAAAAAAAAAAAAAATTATTTTTGAAAAGAGGTTTATATACCCACAATCAAAATTTAAAAGAGGGAAAATCCCCATAAATTTCAAACTTTCAGCGCATACCCCTACCCTAAACTATGAAGGAAGGAAGAAGAGTTTCATACAAACCAAAAACTGACCGACAACACTTGACACCGATTAACAGCACACACAACAAAGCTCCAATCAACATACATCTTACTGGATTGATCAATTCAAATATCATTAAAAAAAAAAAAAAAAATGTTTATACAGAAACAAAAATGTATGTTAACTATTCAATATAATGTATAATAAAAAAAAATAAAAATAAACAAAACATTTAAGAATTAGAAAATTTTATCAAACAAATTTAAGAGCTAGTGCCATAAAAAAAACATGCCGTTTAAATAAAAAATGTAAATGCAGATATAAATAATGTAAATATAAATAAGTAAATACAAAGAAGAAAATTATGTATAAGTTAACACGAGCAGGCATTGACCCGGCATATAAAATGCCAACGAAGCACACGAGCTTCCGTCCAATAGAGTCAAAGCGTTCCCACCGGGAAATCCGATTCCAGGTGAATGTTCGAGGTGTCATGGGAACTTCAATTGTAATATCAGAACTTCAATTGCAATATAAGCACTTTATATCATATTAGTTAGGCTTGATATAGAATTATATTCATTGCTGTAATCATTTTTAAAGTTACATCCGAACAATAAAGTTCAGTTTGTAGTTCCGTTAAATTGGTTGTTTTATTTCCGAGCAGTTGCGCTCGAAGAAAATTATTTTATTATTTTTTTTTGTTATAAACGTACTCAAATCCTTTACTGGCGCCCGAGCAGGGACCCAACCGTCCCGTTTACAAAAATAAAAAATCTCTTACTCTCGAAATTATCCAATAAAAAAAATTAATCTTTTTAAAGAACATTTTTACATTCATCACCAGAACAAATAAAATCATCAATAACAATTTAAACAAAGGATACGGTAATTATAATTCCGGTGTTAAAACAAGTTAAATCAAAGTGAATGTGATTTGATCTAAAGAAAAAAAAAAGAGTAATTTTTATCACAAAATTGATTATGAAAATATAAAGCTGTTACTTTGATGTGCTAGAATATTTAATACGAGAATATATTTATAAAACGTTTACCCTGTGCTGTAAAAATTAAAAATCAACTTTAAAACCAAAGAAAAGATGCTGTCGTTTTTTATGTAAGAATATAAAACAATTATTACATTTTGTACCATACACATACCTATATATTTGTATACTATATATATTTGATTATAATTTTACAAAATTTTCTAAAAACCAAATTGAATTAAATATAAAAGTTCATAAACTTACACTAATAAATAGAGGCAATTTCCTATAAAGGGAAAGAAAAGAGCAAATTAAATAAATATAAATTATTTAAAATTATCGTTGGTACCACTCAATATGGAAGACCTCCAAGTTTCCGTTACAAAACTGACAGGAGCAGTTAACTCTGTCCTTGATCAGTTACGAGGATTTGAGACGCGTATTGTTCAGATTGAACAATACGGGGGTAGTTATGTTATAGAATCAATAGCGAAACAGTTAAGTTCCATTGGGAACAAGATTAAGCAGGTAGAAGATAGGAATCCGAATGAGACAACAATTCAATCTCCTTCAAGTAAGGAGCCTCTTCGGGGCCCGAATACTGAATCGGAACTTCGAGAAATTATTGCAAAATTACCCGATCCTGTAAAGGTAATATAGGTCTTTGAGGGAAACCCAGTACAATATGTGTCCTGGGTACACAGTATAGAAACAGTCTTAAAAGATTACGAAATTGTTCGGGGTAAGCCCGAACTCCAATACTCCAGCACATTAGGCAGAAAATAAAGGGCAAGGCTGATGCCGCCCTTGTTTCATATACTATATTCGATGGGGAGTGAGATGAAATTAAAAGGGTATTATCCCTCCATTACGCAGACAAAAGGGACATAAGAACCCTTGAGCACCAGTTAAATTCATTAAAACAAGGAAACTCAAGGGTGGACGATTTCTACGCGACGGTTAACCACCAATTTTCATTAATAATTAATAAAATAAGATGTGAGGCATACTCATGTGAAACCGCTGATGCCCTCGTGGGAACGTACCGCGATAGGGCATTAGACGTTTTCATAAGGGGATTGAGTGGAGATATTTCACGACTTCTGATTATTCAGAAGCCTAAAACTCTACCAGAAGCTTATTCGGCATGCCTTGAGATGCAAATTTAAATTTTAGAAATAGTTCTGTTCACGTACAGGCAACAAACATGATTTCCACCCCTGTACATTATAATTTTAACTCTGATAATGTACCCTCTCCCTCAGGAAGCAACTTAAGCAAATACTCTAATAACAGGAGTAAGTACGGCGAACAACAACTAACTAGGTATCCCAACAACAGAAGTGCGTATGGCCAGCAGTGGAATCCGTCGTGGATTCCAAGCTTTAGGAGCAGACAGTCCCATCCACCACCCAGACCAACCGGACCTAAACCTCCAGTTAAAATGGAGCTGGGCTCCGTGCAAACAGGAAATTCGAATTATATTAATAGGCCAAATAACCCGTTCAAACGCGAGGCTTCAGATTCACATAACTATCCTTGGAAGCAACAAAGACTGAACCATGCGATTGCAGATGCAACAGCTAATGTCGATGAACCAGACACATCCGGTTCGATTGGTGCTGAACAAGAGGAAAATTTTATGGCAGGAGCCTCATTTCCAGCGTACCATACATAGAGTATGGTACAAAGGAAGGGAAAATTCTACATTTTCTTGTTGACACGGGTGCAAACAAGAATTTTATTAAATCAAATCTCCTCAGGAAATACAAAAACGAAATTGTTGTCACAAAGGCAGATAAAGGCAATAAAACAGTTATAATGTATAAATCAGATTACTTTAATAAAATGTCAACACTACTAGAAGATAAAAATACGTATAAAACAATTAGAACTGATCCAACACCAAAACTGCAAAAAACCAATAACAACATAGTCAATGAACTCTTCAAAAACAATTATATAGACCAATGGCAAAAACAAAAATTGTACTCTTCATCATCAACAGCACCAAGATTATACGGATTACCAAAAATACATAAGCCCGATCTACCACTGAGACCTATTTCCTCTTCGACGAATGTTCCATGCTATCAACTATCAAAACACATAGGACAAATTTTGAAAAACATAGTTAACGACAATCTAAACATTAACAATTCATCTCAACTCAAAACTCAAATAGAAGACATTATTTTAGAGGAAGATGATTTTCTAGTTTCTTTTGACGCTGTTTCACTCTTCACGAATATTCTGACGTACCTCGCCATAAAAATCATAATGAAGAAATGGGACACAATTAAAAACTTGACAAAAATCCCAAAAACCCAGTTCTTAAAGATTATAGAATTTTGTCTGAAAGAGAATAATTATTTTAAATTCCAGGACAAATTTTATAACCAGACTTTTGGCATGCCTATGTGTAATCCTCTCTCCCCAACAATAGCAGATATAATTTTGGACGATTTAATTGAAAAAACAATAGACGACCTTAAAAAAGAAAAACAAATTATTATTAAATACATCACCAAGTACGTAGACTACGTGTTTGCTATTGTCAAAGAAAAAGATAAGGACGAGATCTTGAAGTATTTGAACCATTACCACACTAAACTTAAATTCACAGTTGAAATAGAACAAAATCAAAACCTACCCTATCTAGACATCAGAATGTACAGAACAAGCATCTGGACAGCATCTGGAAGAATGATCAACTTCCTCTCCACTCAACCTCTACAGCAAAAAATCAACACTGCAAACAATTTTATAAACAGTTTTAAAAATAGGCGATGAAGAATTTCGAAGAAAACATAAAAACAATAAAAACAATATTACACATGAACAATTTTCCATATTACCTT
This sequence comes from Eupeodes luniger, assembly GCA_951509635.1. Taxonomy (NCBI): domain Eukaryota; kingdom Metazoa; phylum Arthropoda; class Insecta; order Diptera; family Syrphidae; genus Eupeodes; species Eupeodes luniger. The sequence goes on from OX608073.1 coordinate 301,630,194, forward strand.
ATAAAAAATTTAATAAAAAATAACATCAATACAATAAACAATAACAAAAACTCTCCGAAAAATTTGGAAGTTGGCAACCCTATGAGATACTATGGCATTTCATACATTCCAAACCTAACTGACAAGAGAAACCTCAACCATATAATAAAAAGAGAAAATGTGACATTCGCTCATAAACCAAACACAACAATCAGACAACTATTCACCAACACAAAAACAAAAATAGAAAAAGAACAACAACATGACATCATATATAAAATTGGGTGCAGTGGAAAGGGAGAGGGAGACGTGCAATCTGATCTACATCGGTACAACAAAAAGATCACTAGAGACGAGGTTGATAGAACACAAAGCTGACATCCGAAATAAGAGAGAATCCACTAGGTTATCACAACATATAATAGAAACTGGACACTGCAGACTTTGATAATACAACAATAATGGACAAAGAAAAGAGAACAAACAATAGATACACACTTGAAAGCCTACGTATACAACAAAATATAGACAAAACAATGAATACACAGGAAGATAGAGACAACACAATAGCCAGCTACTCTCTTCCATTAAGAGCGGTGTAATTTTCTGCGAAACTTTTTTTAAATTCTTGATTGTTTACTTTCATGTAGTTCATGTAGTTTTTTTCTCTGTTCTGTAAGTTTTGTATTAAATGTCCGTTTATTTATTTATGTTAAAAAAAAATTAAAATAACTCCTTTTTTTTTATTATAGACAAAAACTCAGTTTAAATTGTTTAAAATAGTGTTTTTTATTATATGTAACAAACAACAAAAAACATATTTAATAAAATTCCCCTGAAGAAGTCGAGAAATTACGACGAAACGTAGGGAAAAAAATATGAAATAAAGTTTTTTATTTGCATATATGGATGAAGTGACCAAAAAAGCCCGATTTCTTATAAAAACAAACAAATCTAGCACCCGTAAATCAGTCTGTAAAAAAACCATTTTATGTAAAAATAATAAAAATTATTGGTGATGCAGACGCCGTATTGGAGTCGTATAATACTCCACTAGACTGGAGAGCAATCTCCAAAAGTCTAACTTTACACTATGCGGATAAAAGGAATTTAGGTACTTTAGATTACCTAATGACATCTCTTGTTCAAGGATATTTTTCAGTGCAATCTACCAATCGGTATATAAACACTTGTCACTCCTCCTAAATAGGATTTCCTGCATGGATGTTGGTCAAGAGGCCATCTCATTGTTGACTAGCAACTACAAGGACAAGGCATTGGATACTTTCATTAGAGGCCTAAATGAAGATCTTCCAAGACTCCTAGGCATGCAAGAGCCGTCGGACCTCCCGGAAGCCTTAAACTTATGTCAAAAACTGGAAAATCAAAAATTTCGCTCCCAATATGCGAGCAACCATCAAAATCAGCAACATTTAGGCGACTATCAAAAATTTCAAAATAAACTACAACAACCAACATTGCCTACCGGAAATGCACAGAATAGGAGAACACCACAATAAAATACTTTCTATCCAGAAATTACCTACTTACCACATAACAATAGTATCCCTAATCTTGCTTACCAAAATAAGCAATTTTCCCAATTTTGCTCCTATACGCCTACCCAAACCCGAACCCAAACCGGAACCAATGGAGACATCAACTATCCACTCTGGTGCTGGTAAAAGGACTTAACCCTTCAGTTCAAAATATGGTACCTCAAAAAATCCAAAGGAATTTTCATATAAACTCTGAAAATCCAGTTCAACATCTTCAAATATACCCAAAGATTTCACCCTGCAACCAACAGGATATATCTCTCCTAACGATGTTTATGCCTTCTACCAACAACCAAACGTACAAGAAGCAGAAAATGATCCCGATCTTTATTATTATATGCAAGAACTCGATAATGTAGCATCTACTAAACAAGGCATACTCCATCCAAGTATATTGACAGAATTGGAAATAAAGCCATTAGGAATAGACTTCTATAAACTTGGAAATGCTATAAAATAGGACTTATGAAACTCAACCAAGATAGACTCATAAGAGCTGTGAAACTACCAAAAGACTATATTTTGACCCAGCTTAAAATGATAATGCCAATACCAAATGTAGTATCGAGTTTCATTCCTAATAAGTAATTGAACAAGTTCTTTATAAAAGAACAATCGAACAGGTCCGAATATTAAAACGTCAGCCGTGTCACTTGAATGCGAACCGTTGAGCGAAGACAACAGATATTACATTGGTGAAATATCTTTATTTGGATGCATATAAGTTATCACAGCGTAAGTTGTCGGCACTAACAACACGCGCGACACAACTTAGTTCATACAATATGTCGTCGACCCCAGACAACACGAGCGGGTGGGATTGCAGCGAAGTGACCAGACTGCAGCGAAGGTTCCCACAGGTGGAATTCCCAGAAAACAACATCAGCAATATCATCAGCGAAAATACAAATAAATTAGGTTTCTTTCAAACAAACAAATAATGTAAAGTTGAGTTTCAATCTGGTTAATAAAGAGCTCACATCGTTGAGCATTGAAAATTAAAAAATTGTTTTTTTTTTAGTTATTCAAACTAAAAGATCCATAACTGGCGTCCGAGCAAATCTTAATCGTGGAACAAATAACCGTTGACTAAAAAGCCGTGCAACTTAAATAAAATAAGTGAAAACCGGTAAAAAGTGAAAAAAAATGAATTAAAGCACTAAATGCAAAAAGTGAACTAAGACACTAGAAGCAAATAAAAAAAAGTGAATTAACGACTTGAAGAATACGATGACAAATCTGACGAAAATTGTAGGTGAATTAGCTGTGGGTATAAGAAACGTCGATACGGCCACGGCTACACCACAAGTTCCTCCTCACGACAGAGCGGCCGGCGTCTAATGCAATGTCACACGGCTCAGGTTCGACGAAAACTTCAATCTATGGAACGCCACTCAGCCCACATGATTCATCCAAATAAAACGCACGATATCATCGGAATCCTCCCTGAATTCGATCCAATGAAACGAAATCTATCGTCGCAACAATTCATCACAAAAGTAGAGCAATTGCGTTGCTTATATTCGTGGAGCAATGAAATGATGCTCTTTGCGGTTCAACACAAGCTTAAAGGGATAGCAAAGAGTTGGGTTGATGCACTGCCAGGTTTTCCAGACTTGGTCGGATTTCAGCAGTGCTCTGCTTAACGATTTCCCTAGTTTAGTCAACGTAGCAGAAATACATCGAGAACTAATGAAACGCAAACGTAAGTCAGGCGAATCTTTAGTTGAATATTATTACGCAATACTTACCATTGGAAGACGAGGTAAGTTGGATGATCTTTCTGTTATTTCTTACGTTATTAATGGTATTAATGATCCCAACATTTCACGAACGCTTTTGGCTATGAACTTCGGGACGTGCAACGATCTTTTGAGGTCGTTAGAAAGTTTGTCCACAACAGTTCCTGCCTATTCGTATTATCAACAGGTGGTTCAACTGAAGCTGAAGAACGTAAACCAGACATCGGACGAGCTATGAACTTCCAAAAAAAATATAAAATGCTACAACTGTAATGATATGGGGCATATATCATCGAAATGTCCCCAACCACCAAGAAAGGCACGATGTACGGTTTGCAATAAAGTTGGCCACGAGTCGAAAACTTGTCGTGCAAACAAGTCAACAATCGCCAAGGTCGAGCCAAATGAGGTAGTTGCGCAATTTATTCCTCCTGTCATGAAGGATGTTGTTTTCTCTGGACAGAAGCATTCAGCATTTGTTGACACGGGAAGTGATCATTCATTTATCAACGAATCAACATCTCCAAAAGGGTAAGCACGAAAAACATCTGTAAAGCAATTTAAAGGGTTCGGAGGTTCCATCGTAGAATCAAAAGAAGTCATCGAGGTTGTTCTGCGGATGGATAATCAAGAAATGCACGTTACGTTTTACGATAGTACCAGATGAGATTCTACCTCAAGGGATTCTTTTGGGTCGCGACGTTCTATGCCGGAAAAATCATCGTATGATACTCGAAGCTGGAGTTTTGCAAATTCAATAGAGAACATCGAAAATCCCCACTATCGGTGACGAGCTGACAGTGAGTGAACGTAAGGTGGTGTTAGATCTTATCACAAGATTTGAAGACTGTTTTGGTGAAGATATTTCTCAACTGGGTCGATGAAAGTGCTTTCGTTCGTCTTACTGACCAGACGTGTTATTGTCTTTCTCCCTATTTATTCAATTTTGTTTCCCGTTTAAATGGCTCTAAACTGTTTTAAATGTGACATTGGTATAATAAATAAAGAAAGTTGTATTTCATGTGGCATTTGCTTGTTAAGTTTTCATCCATCATGTGCTGAAGTTTTTAAAAATACCTTACTGTTGTAAAGTGCGTACTTCACAACATTTCCTTATCATCCTTTCTCATCCCGTTACAATTCAACCCATTGCCACTTCAAATTCCCAAAGTCATCATTTCCTTTTGATTTGATTGACCAATATCCGACCCACTTATAATTCCCATATTCATCATTTCCTTTTAATTACCTACAAAAATTCCATTCAACTCCAATGTTGTCAACCACGCGATCAACGATCGCTCCACTTAAACCAAACCCATTCACTTTTTCAATCCATTAAACTTCTCCAATTTCTTTGCCTGCTACACTGAAACCAAACCCAAAATTCCCAGTTCATCATTTTCCATTTTCCTATATTCAACAATCAATGCACTCCCTTTTCAAACCCATTAAACGTGCATTGAACCCTATAGCAACTACAAACAAGCACACTTGTGCTCATGTTGCATTTTTTCTGTTTCGTCGTGTCGGGTGACGAGCCATCGAACGTTGCACTCTGTAACTTGAATTCGGACGGTTCGGTCGACTGCTATATCTTCTTTTCGACAATATACTAATTCTTGTTTCGTCTTCTATATCTTTTTCGATAATCATATAATATTCTAATTCTAGTGGATAAATAAACTTAGACTTAAGTAAATATTATAAAAAAAGTGAAAATAAAGAAAAAACAAAAGGGTACACTTCTGTTACCGAAAACAATACGTCTTTTTTATTTTAAGAAACTTGGAACTAGAAAAACATAACACAAATTTACAGGAAAAAACCCAACTGAGAATCGTGCAGCTCAGTTAATGCAGCTCTGGAAATGTGAAGTGTGCACTATTTATTCTTTCCCTTTGTGCTCATATGCGCATATACATACATACATAAAGTGCAGATCTCAGTAAATAAACTAAAATCTGAGCTCTCTGAGTTGAAAACCAAATACTCAAACGAAGAAATGTTAAATAAAGAGAGCAAAAATAAGTGCAATTATACAAAAACTAAAGTAAATACAAATACTCCCAAACTTGGTGCCGATAGAAAAACCCGAGCAAATAAAATAAAAGATAAAGTGAAAGAACCATTAAACATAACACCAAAGGCAAAAGTAAATTCTTCTTCTCCCAAGGTGATTGCAAAAACAAAAATAAATTCTAAATACATAAATAATTCTTCTCCTCTTGCAAGTAATATACTAAAAGGTAAAAAAACTGAGGTAAAGAAGAACGCAATAATAACTAAAACCAAAACTAATGGTGACGATGACGATGTCTCTTATATTATTAGAGATAGAACAAATACCCATTTCGTTCCTGTAGTTGATGATGATGGTGGTTGTGAAGGAGAAAAGAATGCGGTGCTCGCTCATCAAGCACTGGTTGCTGAAACGCTGCCTACTGCCGTAATTGAAACAACAAAAATGCAAAAGTAAATGCTGCCAATGCTGACGTTATTGTTGAATCTGGGGCTGAAGATGTTGCAGTTGTTAATTATACGGATAGTGTTGCAAGAGCTAAAGTTGGTGCAACATTTGTCGATGCACATAACTCTACTGCTACAAACAAGGCAATTAAGGAAATTGGTGTTGATGGTGACATTCGTTCAACTTTCTGCCAGAAACAACAAAAACAGCTATCATTGAATATTCAGCAGATAAACTAAATATAGACGAATCCCAAATTGCTTGTTTCAAGTTGACGGGAAATAAAAATATTGAGAAGCTTAGAACTGTAAACTTCAAAATTGGCGTGCCTCTTGAATGTGCAACTGATTTTTTCAGTAGAAGTTTTTGGCCTGAAGAAGTAAGAGTACGACATTTTACAAACAACCAAAAAAACTCGAAGTATCCCCTTACTGTCATCAACCAAACGTAGCTCTAAATAATGAAAATAATGAAGTTCAAATTAATGAAGACGAGAATGCTTTTCGTATTTACTACCAAAATGCTGGTGGGATGCGAACAAAAATTGACAAATTTTATGCTGCTGTTGCTGACAATTGTTATCAAGTTTTTGCTCTAACTGAAACATGGTTGACCCAAGGAATATATTCATCAGAACTTTTCTCCGGTGATTACCATGTATACAGAAGAGATCGTTATGCTGAAGGTGAATCCAAAGGTGGAGGTGGCTTTTATCTGTGAGTTATAAGCTCATAAGTTATCAAATATCTTTATTTAATAAAAATATTGAACAAATCTGTGTTTAAATAGAATTGCCATTTGCATTACTTAATTTATTTATCTTTGTTTCGTATATACCACCAGCATTATGGAAGAAAGACGTAAATGGAAAGAACGATACGATAAAAAACATCAGACACCATATAAATATGCTGAAGGTGATCTTATCGTTATTGATCATGTTCCACAAGCAACAGGAGATTCACATAAACTCGACCCAAAGTAAAAGAGTCCATATATTATCACCAAGGTTTTAGACCACGACAGATACATCGTTGAAGACCTTCCAGATAATCAATTGAAACAAAAGCGCTACAGCAACGTTATTTCGAGTGACCATATGAAGCCATGGTGTAGACTCAGTCCTGATATAAGTAGATGTTAACCAAAGCAGAACAGAACCAGAAGACGGAGATTCGTCCGACGGGGAGGAAATGTCAGGAGAGGCCGAGCTGTCAACGGCAACACTGCCATAAACCATACCGGAGAAACTCATCGAAAGAATGAGATATATATAGTTAGTTGTCGACGTCGTTTGAATGTATAAGTCACCTTCTGCGCAATGTAACTTACTTTTCTATTTTTATTCAGTAAATAAATATTATACTTTTTATAAATTAAAAGTTTTGAGTTCATCTTGACACAAGCAATTTAATGTTTTGTTTCAGCCCGGTAAGTTCCTTTAGAGATTACGGCCTCTAACAGAATATCTGTGACGAGCTTTTATAGTTTTATCGAAAATAAGACAAAATGAACACCAAAAACTTAGCAAACATTACATTAAGTAATGCAGCCCACCAATTATTTGTGTAAGCTGTTTAAAATCAGTGAAGTGTCAAAGAATGCGAGGAGAAAATGACAGAAGTAGTCAAAGTGATTTAATTTAATTTTTAATTTATTGACATAGCCAAAAATTAACAATGCTTGATAAGTGGTTTTCTAGAATCTCACAATTTGTTTAAAGACAATTTGTGTGGTATTATAATTTAGTATCTGAAGCAATTTAATACATTAGTTTTGTTGAATTATAGCTGAATGCGTTCACCGCTTTTATTCTTACTCTTAATAGCTGAACACAACCATCATTTTATTTAATATGCAAAAACAAACTAATCAAATGTATGAATGAAAGTGAAAGGACGTGTTGTCTGATGTGGCTTGTTTTAATTCGTCTTGTGTTTTATTTGTTAAAAGACAATTATTTGTGTGGTATTATACTTTGGGATCTGAAGCAATTTAATGTATGAGTTCAGCCCTGTAAGTTCTTTTAGAGACTACGGCCTCATATAGAATTCATTTGACCTATGTCTTCAAAGTGATTTAATTTATGTAGATTTACTGACATAACCAATGTTTTTTAAACCGTGAGTCTATAATGTTTTTCTAGAATCTCACAATTTGTTAAAAGACAATTTGTGTAGTATTATATTTTGGTATTTGAAGCAATTTAATGCATTCGTTGAACCCAGCAGGGTCTTTAAGATCCTACGACCACTAACAGAATTTCTGCGCGAAGCCTTGTAATGTGATTTCTGTGATCTATTTAAAAACAGTGAAGTGTCAAAGGATTGAAGGAGAAAGAATAACAGAGTAATAATAACGGAAAACAAACAAAATCATTGCTTATGCGTAAGTCTTTTGTATTTTTTTTAGGATCTCACATTTTGTTAAAAAACAATTTGTGTGGTATTATAATTTGGCATCTGAAGCAATTTAATGCATAAGTTTTGTTGAATTATAGCTGAATGCGTTCACCGCTTTTATTCTTACTCTTAATAGCTGAACACAACCATCATTCTATTTAATGTGCAAAAACAAACTAATGTATGAATGAACGTGAAAGGACGTGTTGTCTGATGTGGCTTGTTTTAATTCGTCTTGTGTTTTATTTGTTAAAAGACAATTTGTGCGGTATTATACTTTGGGATCTGAAGCAATTTAATGTATGAGTTCAGCCCTGTAAGTTCTTTTAGAGACTACGGCCTCATATAGAATTCATTTGACCTATGTCTTCAAAGTGATTTAATTTATGTAGATTTACTGACATAACCAATGTTTTTTAAACCGTGAGTCTATAATGTCTTTCTAGAATCTCACAATTTGTTAAAAGACAATTTGTGTGGTATTATAATTTGGCATCTGAAGCAATTTAATGCATCAAAACAACCCAGTAATTTCCTTATTAAAGATGAAATTCTGTAATTTGATGATCATAGTGATATTATGTAAGAACACCTAATTTTAATTTGAGTCATACAATTAACCATTAGGTATAATTTTTTTAAGTTTTCTAATCATTCTTAAAGGCAAGTAATTGATTGATCAAATCAACTCGAGCAATGATCCACGTAAGTTTTAAATCGAATTTGAAGAGACCACGATTCATGTTAATTAAAATCGATGTAATGTCCGTTTAAGTAGTATACGCAATTGAAGAGCCATAGTATACAAGTTAACGTATCCGCATTGCATTAAAAATGCCACCCAAAGTGAGCATTCATCACATCATATCTTTTAACAGAAAAGTATCTATCGATACATCCAGCACACGGATATCCATCCGTCGAGCCACCGTCGTCGCCAATCGAATATATATCGATTTCATGCATTTCATGCACTTCATGCACTTTATGCACCCACGCAATATCATAATAGATAAGATTCAATAATGCAATTATTTGAAGATCAATATTTGTAAGATCAATATTTCTAAGTTAGTTTTTAACCATTACCCAACCAGAACACTTCAGTTCAATAAAGAAACCGTTTGAGATTAACAAAAGAATTGTTTTATTAAATTAAAAGTTCTTTTTAAAAACATCTCCCGGTAACATAAAATTTTAATTGGCGCCCAACGTGGGGCATGGTTAATAAAAACTGAAAACAGTTGTAAAAACTCGGCATGCTGAATAAAACTCAAATCAGTTGTAAAAACTCGGCACGGTAATTGTGCGTAAATTAAAAGTTTATTAAAAAAAAAAAAAATTGTGCGTAAATTGAAAGTTTATTAAAAAAAAAAATCATCCAAATCTTTTAAGAAACGAGTGAAGTAAATGTGGATAAGTGCACGTAAATTACAAAAAATGATACACATACATTCACACTGATGATATAAAAAAATTTAATACAAATATTTTAAGAAGAAAACATAAAAGTTAAAACAATTGAATCAAAAGAAAAATATTAACTGTAGCAGAAAAAAAAGAAAAAAAGGAGTGTTAAATATATTAAAAGAAAAAAAAAAAAAGAAAAACAACAACAAAATAAATTACAAAATAAAATTATTAACTGTAGCAGAATTAAAAGAAAAAAAAGTGAAAGATAAACTCAGAAACAAGAGAAAGACAATAACGAAAACGGAAAAAAGGGTGAAGCAATTAACAAGCAGTCTATCAACAAGCAGAATATCAACGGAAGCAGCATATTTTTATTTTCAAGAGTAAGAACAACATAATTAACATTTTTTATATTATATTGAAAATTTAAAAAAAAAATTTTCGAATTTAAAACAAATTTATTAAAATTATTAAGTGAAAAATAAAATAATTGTAAATAAAAATAATAAGTACTGTGAAAATATAACAAAAAAAAATTAAAAACCTGGAAGAAATAATTGTAAAATTCAGCAAAATGGCGACACACAATGAAGAATTGATATCTCGAATTGTAGTCGAAGCTACAACTTCTTTGCGAGATGAAATCGAAAGTTTGAGAAATCAACTTTCTGTCTTAACGACAAATTCTAATGTAACGGAACATAAACCGGAAACAATAAATGATAACATAAACTTTGTCGAGTCACTCGACGTTATCAAATCTTTGCCTGAATTCGCAGGTGACGAAAATTCGTATGTTAGTTGGCGAGAAGCTGCTAACAATTCAATGACTCTTTATACGAGAGGTAGTAGGAGATATTTCGCAGCATTGACAATTTTGCGAAATAAAATTGTTAAAAATGCTAATGATAGTCTAACGAATCATGAAACAGTTTTGAATTTTGATGCAATTTTGAGTCGTCTCGATTTTGCTTATGCGGACAAACGTCCAATACACATGATCGAACAGGAGTTAAGTGTCCTTAGACAGGGATCTTCATCTCTGATAGAATATTATAATGTAGTCAACAAAAAGTTGACACTATTGATAAACAAAACCATTATGACCCATGGTCAAGAAAGCTTAACAAAAGAGCTAAATGAAGCTCATAGGACAAATGCTCTTAGGATATTTATAACGGGCCTGAACGGTTCCTTAAGTAGTATATTATTTTCACTAAACCCTAGTGACCTCCCAAGTGCTTTAGCTAAGGCCCAAGAATTGGAATCCAATAATCAAAGGGCTCAATTCGCACTTCATTTTGATAAAAATAATTCTGCAAGTCACTCGAACAATAATTACTCAAATAATAATACAGTGGCGTCTCGTCAGGGTGTGCAAGGTGTGCATTGCACACCCTGATCTAACAACGAAAAATATCCCTCATCAAACAATTTCTCATTTACCACTCATAAATAAAATATGCCCAATATGCACCCATACACCCTGTATCACAAAGCCTGCATTCATTTTCTTCCGTCTTATTTTTTTTTATTTCTTCATCAAACAACAGAAAAAAATATGAAATAAGCTCGTACGAAATCCTTCTGTGCACATTTTCTTTCAACAAATAAATTTATCCAACTCGATCGTACACAATTTTCGCAGTATTCCTATCCATCCCCATCGCCATTCTTCGCCCGCAAGATATACACACATACACAAAATATTTTCTCTGATGAATTTCTCGTACGACGGTTTTCTGTGCACGGTCGGTATTCTTATTTTCTTTTCTTTTGTATGTTCCGTTCTGTTTTTGTAAAGGATTGAAGATGAAAAATAGAATGAGTTACATCGAAGCTCGTACGAAAAAAAGGAATGCACGAGATTCGGCGGTGTAGGTATTTTTTTTGTTTCTGTTTTAGGTAGAATAGAATGAATTACATAGAGGCTCGTGCGAAAAAAATAAATGCACGAGAGTCGGCGGTGTAGGTATTTTTTTGTCTGTTTTAAGTAGAAAAGAATGAATTACATCGAAGCTCGAGCGAAAAAAAAGGAATGCACGATAGTCGGCGATGTAGGTATTTTTTTTTTTCAGTTTTATGTTCAGTTTTTCCAAATTTCATAGGAAAAATGTGAAAATGAAATGAATTGGTCACAGTTTCATGAGATGCTTTTGAATCGGTCGGTATACGGAAGTCTTTTGTTTTTATTATTTAATTAATTTAAAAGTGATATAACATCAAAATGTATGAGAGTGAAGACGAAGATCGTGTAAATTCTTTATTAGAAAAATCTTTTAGTTGTTATAGTTATGACGAAAAAAAAAACAATTATTAATGCAGGGAGGCCAACACCAAATTTAGAAAACTTAAAATCAACATACAAAAAAAGTGGAAAGGAATATACGCGAAAATTTAATTTTGATTTGTACAATCAACATGATTGGTTGACGGGGTCAGTTAAGCGAAACAAGCTTTTTTGTTTAATTTTTCAAATTAATGAAAAAGAAAAAGTGTGGAGCACTAGGTATTGGCTATACGGATCTCAACCATTTGCATGAGAAAATCCCAAAGCACGAACTTTCGATTTCGCACATAACAAATGCTCTTTCATTAAATACTTTTGGAAAAAATAGAATAGAGTATTTATTTGATCATCAAAAAAAAATTTCTGCACAGTGTTTTAATGAAAATGTATCAAAAAATGGAAGGGCTTTTGAGGTTTTAATTAATGCAACTATTTTTTTGGCTGTTCATGAGTTGCCATTTAGGGGTCACGACAAATCTAATCTATCTTTAAATAAAGGTAATTTTAAAGACTTGTGTGAATATACAGGCCAATACAATCTAGAATTTCAACAATTCTTGGAAAATTCAACAGTATTTAAGGGAACTTCTGCAACGATTCAAAATGATTTGATTGAAGCAGTAAGCAATGTGTTGTTAAGGGAGATTAGAAGAGAGATTCAACAAACCGAGTTTGTCGCAGTGCAATTTGACGAAACCACAGACATCTCGCGAAAAGCACAACTTTCGTCAATAATTCGCTTTGTAGGGGAAAACGGAGAATGTGAGGAACGTTTTTATAAATTTTTTGATGTAGGTAATGATCAAAGTGCTGATGGAATTACTAAAGTAGTTTTACATGTAATTGACGAACTCAACATTGGTGCTAAACTTGTTGCTCAGACTTATGATGGTGCACCTGTAATGTCTGGTTCAATTAATGGAGTGCAGGCTCAGATAAAAAAAGTATATAGTTCTGCTCTCTTTATCCACTGTAATGCTCATGTGTTAAACCTAGTGCTTTCTAAATCAGTTCAAAATGTGAAAGAAACAAAACAGTTTTTTGGAACTTTAAGTAGTTTATCATCATTTTTTTCAACATCATCAAAGAGAGATACTTTATTAAAAGAAACGCTTAACAAAAAATCCCATCAGTTTGTAATGTGAAGTGGTCTTTTAACTCCCGGTTACTAAATTTAGTTAAAAAAGAAAGACTGAACTTAATTGCTGTGTTCGAATACATAATTGAAGATAATGAACAATGTTGGGGTGAAAATACAACGGTTAATGCTCGCGGTTACTTACAATTCTTAAGCGAGTTTAAGACTATTTTCTTTTTAAATTTATTTTCTTCTATATAATTATATAATTTATATAATTTACTTCAACAAAAATCGTTAGATATTGAACACTGTATAAAAGAAATATCGAACTGTACCGAATACATAAAAAAAATAAGTGGAAACGAGGACTTCGAAATTCAATTTCTGAAAACTTTTGATTTATTCGGAGGTTTGCCTGTGAAACGTTCTGAAAACAAAGAATTCTTCAAAGAAATATATAAAAATGTTTTCGAAAAAGTTTTATGTGAAATCAGTGCGCGCTACAAAGATTTAAGGAACATTAAATTTGTACAGTTGTTAAATAGTGAAAAATGTTCAGCCTATAGTGCTAAGTTCCCTGATGACCTTATAATCTCCCTTAAGGAAATCTATGGAAATTATGGAGCTAAAAGTTCTTTATCGCTCTGAATGCTATACTAAAAAAAATGTAACGGAAATTGCAAACTTAATCACGTCCGCTAATTTAAAGCAAACATTTTCAGAATGCTTAAAACTTGCAATCTAATTATGACGATTCCGTCAACCACAGCAACAACAGAAAGAAGTTTTTCAACATTGAAAAGAATAAAAACTTCCAATAGAAGCACTATGGGAGAAGACCGGCTTTCTGCGTTGTTTTCCATTACTATTGAAAGAGAATTCCTGATGTCCTTACGGAAGTGCCAAACTTTTAATTTTAATGAGAAGGTGATTACAGAATTTACAAAAAAAAAATCGAAGAATCGATTTGATATATAAAAAACTTTAATTTATATGTTTTATATTAAGTTTTTGTTTAAGTTTAATTTATTTAGTTTTTGTTACATACGTTTTTAGTTTAGTCTTTTTTTATAATAAAAATGAATGATGTTTTGTTGCCAAAGATTTAATTTTATTCAAAATGTAATTGAATAATTTACCAAGAGAAATCAAAGAATCAAATTAATATAATAAAAAACTTTAATTTTTATGTTTTGTATAAAGTTTTTGTTGAACTTTAATTTTTCTTGTTTTTGTTACCTACGATTTAAGTGGAGTTTTTTTTATAATAAAAATATGCATAATGATATTTTGTTGTTGTTGTTTTTTTTTTTTTTTTATTTGGAGAAAACAGTAAATGGTAAGAGTTTGATTAATGAACTGATTTTTTTTTAAATAAGCTTATAATTTTCAAGGATTGCACACCTATCTAAATTATTCACGCGACGCCACTGTAATATAAATAGTAACAATTTAAGATTTCCAAAAAGATCGGTTTGAAACCGAATAAAAATAATAATCGCCCTCAAAACTATCAACACCAGCCAATGGTGCTAGGTAGTGATAATACTAGAATGCCAAACCAAAGGCAAAATTACAATAATTATTGGAAACCTCATAATTCCAATTTTAATAACAATCAACATAGAAATAACCCGTTTAAATCAAATGTTAATAGAAACACATACGTGGATAAGAGGCCACATAGTGCACAAAACAGTGCTCAACCACCCGTCAAAAATCAGAGAGTAAATAACATAAATGAGGAAGCTTTTTTAGACAGTCGCCGTGTCAATTGCCCTTCATTTACAGAAACTTATCAGGTAGGCAACTAAAAATTTTAATTGACACGGGAGCAACAAGATGCTACTGTAGACCCAATGTTCTACAAGAAAGGAAAAAATTATCGATAAATAAAAGAATCCGTACCGTCAATGGGGATTCAATAATAACGCATTATTATATAGTTTACATTTTTGATAGAGATGTTGTATTCTACGAGATACAAAATCTAGAAAGTGATTTATTAATAGGTTACAGATTACTAAAAGAAGCTTCCATAAAATTGGACTTTGAAAATAGTGTCCTAATCTATAATAATAGGAGAGAGAAAATATTCTTATCGGTAGATAAAAGTGAAAGTAAATCGGAAAAAAATATAAATATTATAAATAACACAAAGGAATTAGAAGATTCCGAGAATATCTTGAATAATGCGGATATTGAAAAATTAAATGTTGAAATAATAAAAAAAAATTGAAAAAATTCATTCAAATATAGATTTGAATTCATTACTTAGAACGGATGTAAGGGCAGATATTAGGACAACAGTCGAAACTCCTATATGGAGTAGACAATATCCTTACCCACTGTCAGTTAACACATTTGTTAATAAGGAAATAAAAAATTTACTAGAAAATGGTATAATACGCCAAAGCAAAAGTCCGTACAACTCTCCCATTTGGGTTGTACCAAAAAAAGGATTAAATGAAGACGGTAGCCCAAAATTAAGAATGGTTATCGATTATAAAAAATTTAATGAGAAGACAATATCGAATAAATATCCAATACCAGAAAGTAGCGTAATATTGTCAAACTTTGGGAAACCTGAATATTTCTCTACTATAGATCTAGAATCAGGCTTCCATCAAATACTGATGAAAGAATCAGATATTGAAAAAACAGCCTTTAGTATAAATAACGGAAAATATGAATTTTTAAGAATGCCCTTAGGTTTGAAGAATGTTCCGAGTATTTTTCAAAGAGCAATGGATGATATCCTATGGGATTATATTGGAAAAATATGTCATGTCTATATGGATGACATAATTATTTATTCAAAATATTTGAGGGAGCATACAATGCATCTCAATGAAATAATTAATATTTTAAAGATTTCTTTGGAGAAATCTAAATTTTACAAAAAAAGAAACTGAATTTTTAGGGTATATATGTAGTTGCCCACAATATTATAAAAACTGTTCCGAAAAAGATCGAGACTATACAAGACTTTCCTTTACCAAGTACTCTAAGACAATTAAGAAGTTTTTTAGGTATGACAGGTTATTACCGCAAATTCATTAAAAACTACGCTTTAGTGACAAAGCCCCTAACTAAATACTTAGCCGGAGAAAACGGCAAAATATCTAAAAATGTATCTAAAAATACAAATATAACTTTAGACGAGGAAGCTATTTCAGCTTGTAAGACTTTAAAAAATCAATTGATTAACCAAATTGAACTGGTTCAAACAGATTTTAATAAAACATTTATACTGACAACTGACGCTTCTAATAATGCAATAGCAGGAGTTTTAAGTCAGGAAGGAAAACCAATAACCTTCATTTCAAAAACATTGAATACAACTGAACAAAATTACGCCACGAATGAAAAAGAATTATATGCGATAGTGTGGTCATTAAAAAATTTAAGAAATTACCTTTACGGAGTTACAAATCTTGAGATCCATACGGATCACCAACCGCTTACGTTTGCAGTATCTGTACGTAATCCTAATGCCAAAATGAAACGATGACACTCATTTATTGAGGAATTCGCTCCTAAAATCATTTATAAGCCAGGCACTACAAATGTTGTTGCTGATGCTCTTTCAAGACAATATTTAAACCACATTTCAGACGAGGACTCTTCTAGTGTTGTGTGAAACACTATTCATGGTTTCACACCAAACCATAACCCACCTCAATTCATGTTCATGTTCATGTTTCATGTTCAAGGCCAATGTCAGCACCAAAGTATTCGAAATGATAAACAAACATTCGATTGCCTGGTTGACGATTCAGTAACCCGTATACTGAAGCGTCATCAGAATTTTGTAACAAAAAGATTGCGGCCAAATAATGAACTGAAATGAACTTTGCGAATGCACTAAATGCTGACGCAATATAAATAAAGTAAAAGAAAATAAAAAGAAATATGTGTGTCATATTTCAAATAAATAGGTAATAGGCAAATTGTTCTGATGAAATAGATTATGAAATTAATGATTAAGAAATTAATGTTAAGTGACATAGTTTTAATTTAGCAATGTAAGGTATTATTAGGTATAAATAGTTGGTAAGATTTAGCAGTAAGGGGATTGTGAATTTGTAATTAAAGTGTCACATAGTGATAAAGAGAATTGTAATTTACTTATTACTTATCCAATCAAGGAGTTCCAGAATAAACTATTAAACTTAAAGGTATAATTTTTATTGTTTTAATCACCATCTTGCTTTCAGGAAATCGGCGCTTTGACGCCTAGTTCTCTGGCTTGGGAAGCCTTTAAAATATCCCAACCATAAGAATATACAAAAAGAAATATCTCATGGAATATATTACACAACATTGGCGCAGCCGGTAGGATGGTGTGTCAAGTTGGAGTTAAAAAATAAAGACTTACAAATCTGAAGGCTACTCCACTTCAGGAACACCATCAATACCTATAAATTAATGTGTTATAATGAGATATTTCTTAGTCTAGCTTTTCGTTTTCTTCCTTCCGAATATAAAATTTATTTTGCCTGTCTCGTTTTTGTTGTCATTTTACTCCCTCCTGGGATCAACTTTTCTTTTACGACGATCTGAACATCAGATGACGACGTTGGAAAAAGAAATAAAAAAAAACCCTAGTGCCGGGCCCAAACCGATTTCCTTAGAGGAATATAGGAAACGGTTGTCGCAATTAGGACGACCCAAATCTTCTGCCCTGCCGGAACTAACTACAAAACCTCCTCTTGTCCCCGGGGGAGCCAGCGAGACGACGGACAATGGAAAAACAGAGAAAAAGAAACGGCGCAGAGGAGGACGTATTGTAAAAACCCGACAGAAACTGGGTGAATTATACTACCTAGCCTCCCTATGCACGGGAGAGGCGAAAAGAAACTAATTACAGGAGGCTAAGGAGCTAGCCAAGGAGGAAACTATTCTTAAGAATAGTAAAAATAACAAAAAAAAAATTAAAATTAAAGAAAACAAAATAAATAAAATGTTAATATAAAAAAAAAAAAAAAAAAAAACACAAAAAATTCTTTTATTTTTTTTTCTTCTGTACTTGCCGATGGGTTGCATTCTTTTCTTTTTCGGGTTGTTTTTTTTGTTGACAATTTGGATCTTTTATAGTTTCTCGTAATTTTCTTTTCCTCCTCTTTCGGTTTATGGATTCCAATCCAAATCAGATCGAGAAATTGCTGGATGAAATTCGGCAATTAGAAAGGGAAAGAAAGGATCAAACACAGGAGATAAAGAACTTTAACACTACCTACTACACAACACCACCATCACATATCGAATGGAATTTTAAAATGCACGTGGAACATGCAACGGAGAATTTCAGTATTTGGTGATTTACAACCACCAAATATACAAAAACAAAAGGTGTAATTTAATAATTAATAACAACCACTAGATAGCAGATAGGATTTTTAAAATGCATGTTACAACGACACCTTAATGTTAGGATACGCAGAAACCTTCCTGACACCCAAATTGCTAAAGTAATCATATTCCCACTGTCCAAAATACCTAAAACGATTTAATAAGCAAATTCTTCTTCTGAGAATATTGCAAATAATATTGTTATTTCCAGAAATCAAAATTTTATAAATTAGTGTAATTCTGAGAAATCTAAGTAAGCAATATGTAATAGAAATATGTTATAATTATGTTATAAATACAAGTGAGAACAATAAAATCAGTCAGTCTTCTTCTAGTACGTAACTAACTTGTGTTTTTTTTTTACATTAAGCGCACACTGCTAAATTAACTGGCAACCAAGCAACCGGTCCTAAAACGATAAAGAAACGTGAAGAAACGTATTTCTTAATAAAGTGTAACCTCTTGAACCACTTTGCGGTGTAATAAAGTTATTTCCTCACAAGTGTAACCTCTAGAACCACTTTACGGTTGTTGAGAACCACGTCAACACTGGCGCTATTGTCAATTAGATGGCGTATTCATTCATCTCTTTTTCTATTGTGAACCAATCATAACTAATTTTGCTTCCTTTCTTTCACAAATTGTTAAAAAGCGTGGACTGTATGCACAAATTTATTGAATTATATAAATTAAACTCGAAGTTTATTGGATATTATTGTTAATTCGGAATACTATTAATACTAAATGTACATTATCTCAATACAATATTAACAAAAATTTTATCATTAAAATTAAATTTTTATCGCCTCAAGTAGCTGTCAACTACCAGTGAAGAAAAAAAATATATCGCCTTAAGTAGCCGTAAACAACTAGTAAAAATATCGTCTTAAGTAGCCGTAAACTCCAATTTGGGTTGCACCTAAGAAACCCAAGGCTAATGGTGAGAAGCAATACCGAATGGTTATCGACTATAAAAGACTCAATAGCGTGACTATTTCGGACGCATATCCCATACCGGATATAAATGCTACTCTTGCTAGCTTAGGAAATGCTAGGTATTTCACGACTTTGGATCTGACTTCAGGATTTCACGAAATCCCAATGAAACCCTCAGACATTCCTAAGACAGCCCTCTCCACCATGAATGGAAAGTATGAGTTCTTAAGATTGCCGTTCGGTCTCAAAAACACACCGGCTATTTTCCAACGCACGATTGATGATGTGCTAAAGCCATTTATAGGAAAGATATTCTATATTTATATTGACGATATAATCGTCTTTAGCGAAAATGAAAAACAACACCTACAAAATCTTGACATGATTCTTAAAAGGCTTAATGAAGTACATTTAAAAGTGAATCTTGAAAAGACTCATTTTATGGACATTACGGTAGAGTTTCTCGGCTATGTGATAACAGCTAATGGGGTGTTACCAGACAAGAACAAAAATCGAGACAATACAGAATATACAACCTCCAGTTAATTTGATAGAACTCAAATCCTTTCTCGAACTTACCTCTTACTATATGAAATTTATTCAAGACTACGCCAAGGTGGCTAAGCCTTTAACTAATCTTACAAGGGGTGAAAATGCCAAAGTTAAGGCGAACCAGTCGAGAAAAATTCCAATCTAGTTGGATGAATGTGCCATGAAAGCTTTTAATGATTTTAAGGAACTTCTCACTTCTGCTGATGTCCTGGCCTTTCCAGACTTCAGCAAAACCTTTATCCTAACAACCGATGCTTCAAACATAGCTATAGGTGCAGTCCTGTCACAAACAGATGGATGCAAAGAAAGACCTATTGCATTTATCTCAAGATCTCTGACTGGTAGTGAAGAGAACTACGCCACAATCGAAAAAGAAATGTTGGCAATAGTCTGGGCTCTAGATAATCTCAGATCCTATTTGTACGGAGCAAAGAAAATACAAATATTCACAGACCACCAACCTTTAACCTACGCCCTGGGCAACCGCAATTACAACACGAAATTGAAACATTGGAAGGCTAGGATAGAGGAATACAATTGTGAACTGATTTATAAACCGGGAAAATTGAACGTT
Organism: Eupeodes luniger; assembly: GCA_951509635.1. Lineage (NCBI taxonomy): Eukaryota > Metazoa > Arthropoda > Insecta > Diptera > Syrphidae > Eupeodes > Eupeodes luniger. The sequence goes on from OX608073.1 coordinate 301,650,547, forward strand.
GTAGCAGACGCGCTTTCAAGGCTTAAAATTGACAACGAACACTCTACCAATTCAGCGAAAGCTCAAACGGAATGTGAAATGAATGCGTTGCATAACGATTCTTCTACGGAATCTGCCTCTAAAAGATCCCGAACCCACACAGCTACAGAATCTCCTATTGATGAATCAGCTTCCACTGAATCCCCTGATGAAACAATGCACAGTGCCGAACAAGATTCTACGGATCTGACTCCACATGTGGAGGTTCCATTTTAATGTGTTTAGTAACCAAATAATTATTAACGTAGCGAATGTTACTGCTGATTCTTATGAGGAACCACATCCTGGTTATTCACGACACTATATTACAACCCCATTTTTTGACAAAGTAGCCCTTAAAGATGCCCTGAAAGCGAAACTGCAACCTAACATTATCAACGGTATTAAAATTCCAGAGCTCTGCATGGAACTTCTGCAGAAAGTATATTTAGAGACCTTTCCAGGATACAAAATTAGATTGACGCAAAGATTGCTAAAAGATGTTACGGACGAAAATCAAATTTGGGAACTCATTAGCAATGAGCACAAACGAGCTCATAGAAATGCTAGAGAGAACAAAGAACAACTCTTAGAAAAATATTACTTCCCGAAAATGAACAGCTTATAATAACACGATACGTTAAGACCTGCGACATCTGTTTCGCCATTAAGTACGATAGGCACCCAGCCACTCCAATGATTCAGCCTACTCCTGTCCCATCTTATCCTTGTGAGATATTGCACATGGACATTATGGAAATTCAGGGTGAACAATTTATATCATGCATTGATAAATTTTCCAAATTTGCCAAGCTATTCCATTTTAAAAACAAGTCTTCTATCTATTTCAGAGACTGTACGAAAGAACAAGTACAAATAGAATCGAATTTACGGAGAGAGGACAATTCAACACTTGAAGGAAACAAACCTATTACAAATATCAAATCGCACAAAACTTAAAAATGTCACATCGCCCAAAAATTTTGGGTGATTTGACATTATGTTGAATCGCCCAAAAAAAAAATGTCAAATCACCCAAAAAGAGTGGGCGTTTTGTCATAATGCAAAAATAGTCATGTGTCAGATCGCCCAAAACCAAAACTCCCAAATTGCAAAAATGGAGAAAAATACCAAATCGATTTAACATTTTTCATTTTTGCATTATTTTTGGCCGATTTGACACTTTCGTTAAATTGGGATAAAAATTATGTTCAAGAATAATTGTAACAGTTACATTAACGGGCACATCGGAATGTTGGTCCTTCTCCACATGAATGAGATATGATTAGAGAAATATTTGCCATTACCTGATAAGACAGTGTAAAAACACTACTCGAAGTGGTAAGAAGTTGGTGAATTATCCTAGTAAAATAATGTTTTTTTTTTTGTATTTCCTCAAAATGGAATTTAAAATTGTTGACGGGAAAAAAATATAAAAGCAAATTGTTATATGTGATGTACAATTAGTGAGGTCCAACCAAAAAGCTTCAATATTGTTTCACAAATTCCTGGCATTGGCCTTGCTACCGCAACACCTAATCGAGTTAGCATTTGGTATGCTTTGAAAACTAGCCAACGAAGAATTTTTCCAATAATTTTGACAGCTTTTTGGCTTATTATGAGAAGTTTTGGATACGAAAGGTATGTAAATGAATATAAATTTATTTAAATAATCATGTTTGTGAATGTTTGTGAAAGATAATACTATGAAACCTACTAGAAAGTGGTGGCACTTCTGGTACCAAATCAAGGAAAAAATTCGATATAGAGAGAAACAAAAATATAATGGAGGCTTCTGCGCTTCTTGAAAACGGTGCCATTAATATAATGAGATTTTTAGATCGAATGGTTTATGTTAAAAATAACATTTGTACTGGTATGGAACTGACACAAATACATATGTACTGAAAAAATTTGTTTTTTTTTTTCTTGTATTTTGGTCTAATTGCAATAAATATTTTGGGCGATTTGTTAAAAGAACCCTAAATGTTAGTATTTTTGGATTGCGACAAAACGACCATTTCTACTTTGGGCGATTTGACATTTTTCTTTTTTGGGCGATTTGTCATAGTGTCAAATCGCCAAACAATTTTTGGCGATGTGACATTTTTCAGATTTTGGCGATTTGACACAGGGCCAACTAAAATTGCCGAAACACCAAATCGCCCAAATTTTTGTTTGGGCATTGTTAAGTAAAGATTATCATTTTTTTTTGTATTCAAACGCTAATTTTCTTATCTATTTAATTCAATTCATTGTTTTTACATTAATCATCAAAATTTTCTTATCTATTTAATTCAATTCATTGTTTTTACATTAATCATCAAAATTTTCTCATCCAACTCTATTGTCTTGTTATCGGAATAGTGTTCTAATTTGATATTATTTTACTAGGAAAACAGAGCTCTCCAGTGTTGAAACAAAATATATATGATTCACATAATTCAGGCATAGAATGTCACTCTCTGCATTCTTGCCTAATGTTTCATCGCTATAATCATATAAATAGCATGAACATTTTGTGCAAGATGCATAGTTTTGTTTATTAAAGTATTTCATGATGCCACCACTGCGCTGCATTTTGTATACACATAGTGTCAAAGCTATAGGTTGCTAAAGGCAACTTATGCACTTTTTTGAATTAATTGTTTCTTATAAATCAAATAAAGGAATTTGATTTCGAACAGGCATTTTGACATTATTTCAAATCGCCGAAAAAATTGAAATGTCAAATCGCCCAAAAAAGTTTTTGGGTGATTTGACATTTTTTTTTCGCTTTTTTTGCATTTTGGACGATTCGGTTTTGGGCGATTTGACATCCAACCATCAAATACAGTCGTAGACGTTACAGAGACAAAATTATTAAAATACTTCATTATTTCACCGTACCAAAAATATTGGTTACCGCAGCAAAACTCCGAAGTAAAAACCATGAGAGAGTTTCATGATACAATTCATGAATCTTTGGCAGCTTTGAAGGCTCTCAGCATCGATACAGACTCGTGGGCTCCTCTGCTCATTCATCTATTAACAAAGAAGTTAGATCGACAAAGCCATCTACTATATGAGCAATCTGTCAAAAACCCTCGAGAACTTCCAACAATAGAAGAATTCCTCAAATTCTTGAAGAGCCGTTTTGAGGCCCTAGAAGCTGTTGGGGGAAAAGACCGAACCAAGGTGGTATCCAACATTGCTACCTCCAACATCGATAACTGCAAGGTATGTGGCAATAAGAACCACCCAATTTTTTATTGCGAAAGGTTCCTGAAGATGTCAGCCGCTGAGAGATTAAGATGGACGCAAAGAAAACGATTATGCGTGAATTGTTTCAAGGCCGATCACACAGCAAAAACATGTGTGTCACGAAGCTGCTCCAAGTGCACAGGCAAGCATAACACCCTGTTGCACTTGGTACCAAAAATTCCGCGTCCATCCAACGCACCTACTGGCGCAACTACTTCAGAGACTACAACTGCTAAACTTAGCACAACGAAGACTTCAGAGACTACAACTGCTAAACCTAGCACAACGAAGACTGAGGCTTCGGCACCAATGACTGTAGCAAAGATTCAAAAGCTTAATTACAACCAGGACAACGTGCTGTTGGCTACAGCAAGAGTTATCATCGCCGCAAACAATGGGCAATCCTGTGTGGTCAGAGCGATTTTAGACTCAGGTTCACAGATCAATCTGGTATCAGAGAGGCTTATCAAACGCCTATCTTTATCACCCAAACCATCATTTCTATGTATCGAAGGCATCGGACGAAGAACACGAAGCTCCACACAACGAGTCAACATCAAACTTCAATCGTCAATTGGAAAGTTCAACTACATTTTGATTTGTAAGGAAAATTATTATTATATGTAATCGATTGACATACTTTGATTTGTAATACAAATTGTATTATGTGTAATCAATCATTTAAGTATAAAAGAGACATAATTGTCAACAATAAAGGCTTTCGTCAGTAACAACCAGTTGTACCAAGGTGTTTTATTTACGAATCTCCACAAGAACAAGTTCAAGTGCTTGGATCTTGACTCTTCATAAATCTTATTGTTTATGTACAGTAAGAAAAGTCAATAATTATATTGGACAATTGACTTAACAAAACACCGACAATGAAAGAAGTTTTCTTAGTCCTATAATGACTAACATTAAAATGTTAGACATTAAAATGTCAACCGAAGCGAAGCAAACGGCCAAGTTGAGAGATTTTACTCAACAATTCTTTAAATCTACCGATGCTTGAGGGCTAAATTCAAGGAGTTGAAGCTTAAGGAATTATTGAACATCTCTGTAGATTGTTACAATAATACCATCCATTTCGTGACAGAGCGGAAACCATCCGACATGTTATTTGTAACAGAAGTAACAGAGTCAACTTCCAAAACATGGCCAATTTTAAAATAAAAGTCAACCAAGACTTGAGGGAAAAATTACGAAAAAAGCAGAAAAACAAGAATGAATGGTTCAATAAAAAAAGTCAAGTCCAAGAAAATTTTAAAAAGGCGACATAATTTCCACTTCCTTTAAAAAGATCCAGGGTAAGCATAAACCACTGTATCGAAAGGAAGTTGTGGCCAAAGATAATAAGGTCACTATCATAACAGACACAGGTCGCAAAATCCATAAGTCACACCACCTTAAAAATATATAGCACAAAAGCAAGTACACACATACAACCATGCATGTGAAAAATAAAAAATGCACATACTCAAATGTACTATTCAATATTCATACATGATGAAACCTTAAAAGCACACAATTCATGCTTAATATATCGCACTAGTATTACAATACTGTAGTAAAATCGGTTTTTGAGATAATAATGTAGTCAAACGTAAAATTAAATTCTCCACAAGTCAATAAAAACGTCGTTTTTATAGTGCAAGAAACCACGTAGAGATGGCAATAAGAATCGTTGTTTCTGATTGGCTGTCAGTAGTTACCCTTATTTCATTATTGCATCATCTTCAGTTGCAATCGAAATTCGGAGAGGAAAGGATCGCTTCTTTGTTTTTAAAGTGAATTAATATGAGTTGGAACGTTTTTGCTGAATCAGGTATGTTAAAGTTAGATAATTATTTTGAGTTAAAACGTTCAAGTTATAACCCTATAGTTGATTCACAAAAACGCGATTTTAAATATTATTTTAACTTACGACGTTCTTGTCGGTTTATTAAGCAATTTTAGACTTAGTTCAGTTTTGTTGACGAACTTTTACTTTCGAATTTTTTGCGACACTTTGTAAACATTTAAACAAATACTTAATTGGTAAACATTAAGTTAGAAATCACGCATGCGATAATATTAATGTAAAAATTGTCAAGTCGTCCCATTCCCCGTTTCGAAAGAAATTTTGAGTTACTACGTTCTTGTTGACATAATAGTGTTTATGGTGTTTTGCTCTACTTTTTTTGTAGATTAAGAATGCATCGTGCCCGTTTGCTTGTAGAAATGGCTATGAAAAGCATGGAGAAGGAAAACGCCAAGCCAATCTCCAAAGCTTCACGTTCTCCAGTTCTTCAAGAATTAAACAGTGCACCAAGTACATCTCCAGTTCTTCAAGAATTAAACAATGAACCAAGTATATCTCCAGTTCTTCAAGAATTAAATAATGCAACAAGTGCATCTTCAGTTCTTCAAGAAATAAACAGTGCACCAAGTACATCTTGCAGTGTTGGGCAAAAGAAATATTATATTTCCCCTATTCGCACTGATCACAGTGACTTTGATGATTCCGATGCTGACCCTAATTTTATACCCAATCCAATAAGAAATGCTCAAAGTTTAGCGCAACGTCTATTAACAAAACCGCCAACTCGTTCTTCGTCAAGTAGCTCAACTTCAAGCAGCTCTTCTTCAAAAAGTTCCAGCTCCTCATCAAATAGCTCGGATAATGAAACAAACAATTCTGTGAATCCCACTACATCAACAGATGGACCAGCTGTTCAAAGTGTTTCAGAGATGAATATTGTTCCAGAAGTGCAAGTGGAACAAAGAGGCAGAAAGAGGGTAAGACAACCAAATAATTGGAAATGTAAAATTGCAAAAACTCTTCGCAATTCTGGCAAAGCGTACCAGTCGAATACTAAAAAACAAGTACCTGCAAAAGAGACGGGTCCGGCGTGTGGCGAAAAATGCAGGTTGAATTGCAAATCAAAGATAGATGAGACATCAAGACAGAGTATTTTTAAAAACTATTGGAGCTTGGGAGACCTGCAGAAACAAAGAGAATTTATTATTCGGCATACAAAAAAAATTAAACCAAAATACAGATACTCATCCACTCAAAATTTTCGACAACTTAATACAGCATTTCATTTCCAGCTAAACCATATAAATGTTAGAGTCTGCAAAACATTTTTTAAAAATACTCTAGCTATTAACGACAGAAACATTGCTACTGCACTAACAAAAAAAAACAGAGACTGGTTTTGTGCAAGAAGATATGAGAGGGAAACATGGAAAGCAACCCGCTATGAAACCAGCAGTCTACGATAGTGTCAAGAGTTTTATCGATAGTATACCACGAATCGAATCACACTATCTCAGAGCACAGACGTCGCGAGAGTTTATTCAGTGTGATAAATCCTTAGCTGACTTATACCGCGCCGCGACTATAAAGACAATTGTGAAAAAGAGAACCTGGAATATGCTTCTGCGTCATCGTTTAACCGCATCTTTAACAAAGATTTCAATATTTCGTTTTACACACCAAAAAAAGATTAGTGTGATCTTTGCGAAAGTTTTAAAAATGCTGAAGAAGAAGAAAAACAAGAAATTGTTGCAAGTTATGAAAGCCACTTGAAAGAAAAAGAACTGTCCAGAAGAGAAAAAGAAAAGGACAAATCTGGGACCGATAACACAATTGTTGCAGTTTATGATTTGCAAGCAGTGATGCCAATTCCAAAGGGGCAAGTTTCAGTTTTCTATTACAAAAGTAAAATTAATTGTTAATTGTTAACTTCACTGTAAGCGATTTACATGCTAAAAACGTCGAATGTTTCTTTTGGGACGAAACGGAGGGAAAACGAGGTGCCATTGAAATTGGAAGTTGCATACTGAATTATATAGAAAGAATTACTCAAGCTAATACTGATGAAGAACTGGACTTTATATTTTACTCTGATAATTGCTGCGGGCAGCAAAAAAATAAATATCTCCTTTCAGCTTACGCTTACGCAACACAAAAAATGAACGTGAAGAGTATAACACATAAATTTCTGATTAGAGGTCACTCTCAAAACGAGGGTGATAATGTGCATAGCGTGATTGAAAAGCAAGTGAAGCGCTTTCTTAAATCTGACCCAATCTATGTTCCTCAACAATACATAACTTTAAAACGTGCTGCCAAAAAGACAGGGGAGCCCTACAAAGTGAACGAAATGGATCATGAAAAATTTTACGACCTGAAGATTCTTCAAGAAGAGTGGGGCAACAATTTTAATATGAACGAAAAAAAAGCAAGTTAAATGGCACGACATAAAGGTACTTCGTGTTGAAAAAGAATTCCCGTTTTCTTTTTTCTACAAGAATTCTTATGAAGAAGAAAATTACGAAAAAGTTTTCGTACGTAATAAGCGACAAACAATTATTCGAAATGTACTGTTCGATATGAAATTGAAACCAGCGTACACCGAAAATATTCCACTAACCGAACATAAAAAAAGGACATAAACGAACTTATCGTAAAAAAAATTATTCCCCGATCGTTTTACGAATCTTATTTTCAAAAAATAATTAATTAACGTTTTTAAAAAACAAATCAAAAATTCCTATAAATGTAAAACCTATAAGTTCCTATTAGTCATAACAAGAATGAAAAAATTAATTTTTTAATTTTTCTTTATAATTTATTTTGTATTATTAATTTTTGTTGTTTTTTTTTATGAAGTTTAATTTTGTTATTTTCGTTTTTCTTACAAGTTCAAATGAACAATATGAACTATTATTTTTCTTGAATACTTCGTGTTTTATTATCATCTGGTTTTATCTATCAATGTCTTAACTTATTTGGTAAAAATTTTAAAATGTTAATGGTGGTAACTAAAAAACTTAACCCAAAAAGTAACACACCACCGTACCTTAAAATTGTGGTAACTTCAAGTTTTTCAGCTATAACGACATAACTATAAATAAAACATTTTTTTGATAACTGCACTCAGTGCAATATAGTCTTAACTTAATTTTTTTTAAATAACCTGTTATTTTAAAAATTTATGGTAAATAGAAAACAACATCCATTTAACCCCTTTAAATTATAAAATAAGAATTTTTTTTATATCTTTAACAGGAAGTTTAGTTTTTCGTTGATTCTGAAAAAAGACGAATTTTGAGTTACTACAGTATTGTAATACTAGTGCTTATGTACTTATATTGAAAATAAGATACAAAAAAAAAAAAGGTAAATGGACACTAACATACAAAAATGTTAATAACATACAATGTTAAACAACATAAATAGTGCTGACTGGAGTTCATTCTGAGTTGGATACAACGAACGAACGAACGCGGTGGCGTTCGATCGTTGCATATTAATAATTTAATTTAGCATAGTTCTTATTAATTTATTAATTTTTAGCTGAATTATTACCATTTAACAGACTCTTATGCCTAACGGCATGCAGTGCAAGGATACAGCATTTTCGAGTACAAATCACCAATGGTCACCATAAAAGAAGTACAAGGTTGGATTATCAATGGACATTTTAAACTGGTGCATATGATTCCTCTGGACAAATTTGATGAACTATTAAGCAAAGTAACAGAAAGTGTCAACAGGGAGATCATACAAAAAGAAAAGAAGATCATCGCTCTTCATCACATTACTCAATTTCATGAAAGTCTAGTCTAGATTCTCTAAAGGGAAGTGCCCAAAGAAGTAAAAGGTCTATTAACTGGATAGGTTCAGCATGGAAATTGTTGGCAGGGAATCCTGATGCATTAGCAGATTGGGACCAGGTCTTAAATAACGAAGACGTCATAGTCAATAATAATAACCAGCAGTACAGAATCAACTAGAGGGTCCTGAAAATAACTAATGACATCACTGAAAAACTTAATTGGGTTATTAACAATACTGCAAATCAAGTAGCTACGTCAAACAGAGCAATGCTTGAGCAAAATATCATAGACGAACTTCTTGTCTTAAAAGAGGAAGTAAACGAAATCGTTCGTGCGTGTCAGATGGCGAGAAGCGGTATTGTGAATACAAATCTCCTTGACCAAGGATTAATCAACAGAGTCATCAGCGAATTTGAAACTTTACCATATACGAACATCATTGAAGCATTACAATTTGGCAGACCTTCCGTCTACACCAATGATTCTTTACTGTTGTATGTTCTTTCAATGCCAAAGGGTAGTGAAATTGAATACAACTACTACTGCTTACCGGAGCATCAATCATAGAAGAGAAACAGGTAGACCTACCATTTTCAAGAATTTCTTAAGAATAGTTTCCTCCTTGGCTAGCTCCTTAGCCTCCTGTAAGTAGTTTCTTTTCGCCTCTCCCGTGCATAGGGAGGCTAGGTAGTATAATTCACCCAGTTTCTGTCGGGTTTTTACAATACGTCCTCCTCTGCGCCGTTTCTTTTTCTCTGTTTTTCCATTGTCCGTCGTCTCGCTGACTCCCCCGGGGACAAGAGGAGGTTTTGTAGTCAGTTCCGGCAGGGCAGAAGATTTGGGTCCTCCTAATTGCGACAACCGTTTCCTATATTCCTCTAAGGAAATCGGTTTGGGCCCGGCAGTAGGGTTTTTTTTTATTTCTTTTTGCAACGTCGTCATCTGATGTTCAGATCGTCGTAAAAGAAAAGTTGATCCCAGGAGGGAGTAAAATGACAACAAAAACGAGACAGGCAAAATAAATTTGATATTCGAAAGGAAGAAAACGAAAAGCTAGACTAAGAAATATCTCATTATAACACATTAATTTATAGGTATTGATGGTGTTCCTGAAGTGGAGTAGCCTTCAGATTTGTAAGTCTTTATTTTTTAACTCCAATTTGACACACCATCCTACCGGCTGCGCCAATCCAAGATCCTGGGATCAGTACCTAAGAACAGCGGCATTTGTTTACAACAATAGTATCCATGAAGGAACAAAATGTACCCCAATGGACTGCCTATTTGGTTTCACTGCAGATATACCAACTAATTTAAAACGTGAACCAGAACCAATTTATGACCACGAAAATTATTACTTTGTTTTAAGGCATAAACTCCAAAAAACATATGCCATCGCTAGACGAAATTTAATAAACAGTAAAAAGAAATCAAAGATTTACTACGACCAGAAAAACAAACCAGTAACATTTCACGTAGGCGACAAAGTACTAATTAAGAACGAAAACCGACAACATAAACTATCTGAAATATGGAAAGGACCGTATGAAGTCATTAAAATTATTAGCCCCACAGACAGTGTTGTTCTGATAAAAAGGAAACAATCTACAATTCACAACAATCGTCTAAAACATTACTATGACTCTGAGGACATAAAAAATTAATACTCTTCCTAATATTTTTAAGGTATAGTTTTTTTATGATAATAAGTATTACACATTTTTTTCTCTCCCTTTCTATAATTAGACATGTTACAATTAAACATACTTTGGATCTTAAAAACATCCATATTAATGAAATTGGTAATCGGAACACTAACAACAACATATACAACACAAACACTTAATAACACAGGAATACTTTATGAAGACATTGGAAAAGTAATCTTTTACCACGATACATGGAATCTTATAACGGAAATGAAAATAACAGACATAGAAATATATACTTCTATAGTAGATCAAGCAGAAGAATCTTGGGTTACAATTTGTAGGTCAACTGGAAACAATGATTTATGTGAAAGACAGACACCGTTGCTTCATAATTTAATCACATCAGTGCGGAGATATACGGAAATTATAGAAAAGATATTCAGTCCCAAACGCTCTAAAAGATCTATATTTGATGGAATAGGTAAAGGACTCCACTATTTATTTGGTACGATGGACAGTGAAAATGAAAACCAAATATACAGCAAAATAGAAGAACTTGAAAATGACACGAAAACTATAAACGAACTTCAAAAAAATCAAATAACCGTGATGAAATCAGGATTAGAAAAATTGCAAGAACCATTAGTTAAGTTAGAAGAAAATCAGAAAAATATTACAGAAATTATAAACCAATTACTTAAAATAAACAACGTAAACACAAAAGTACAAAAACTACAAGATATTCTAAGCACTATTACTCTTCAAATTTTAGACATCCAAAGAAGACAACAAATGTTAATTGATATAGTAACAACGTTTAGTTTAGTTTATTCAATTTATCGATATGCTATACACATTAAGATATAATTAGATAACAATAAGCTACACCCATTTTTAATTACCTCAAACACGCTTTTAGAAAAATATTTTCAAGCATGCCCAAACCCAACAATAAAAAACAAGGAAGTACTTTTATTACTTTTAAAAAAAATATTGGAAATAAGAACTCATAATATGAACGGAGTTCTAGTAGTTCGAATAATAATACCCTTACTAAACGTTCAAAACTTTGATCTTCAAAAAATCCACCTCTTCCCGATTCAAAACAGTTAAACCTTAACAACAATTTTAGATATACATGAAGAGTTTTTAGCAACAAATTCATTAACTAAAGAGTTCGTTCTGATGAGTCAACAAGAATATAATCTATTAGAGAAGGTACCTATTGAAATAAACAACACATGGTACGTAGGTCCCCTAACGACACCAATAACTATTGGACCTAGTGTACAAAACTGTCCGATATCATTACTATTTAATCCATACAATGAAGAAAACAATTGTAAGCACCTAATTCAAACTAGCCAAAAGGATTATTTGATTAAATTAACTCATAAAAATTCATGGTTGTATTCCTTCAGGAATCCAACCAGAATTAAAATTGAATGTCCAGGAAAAGTAGACGGAGCAAATCTTAATGGAACCGGTATAATATCATTACATCAACCCTGTCTGTTCCAAATCGGAAGACAAACAATACTTTACGAAGAAACGGAGCATATTAGCTTAACATTCCAACAACCCAACATTGAGATTCCTGCAATTGACTCAAAATATAAAAACCAATACAAGTTAAACAAAGATATAAATAACCAGTTGCTTATATTAAAAGGAGTTAATGCAAACAAAGCCTTAAAAGAAAACACACTAGACATCGAAACATTGGAACAAAACATTTTAGACTTCGAAAAACGTCGTATTGAACGAAATAAACACAAAATTGTTTCAATATCAGCAGTGTCGCTTAGTACCTTAGCATTTATTGGTACAGCAGTAGTATCGATTTTAATATGTCTGTTAAGGAGAAAAAATAAAAGCAAACCAAACTAAGAGATACCTAAACCAAAACCTTCTATCAGTATAATACACCACACAAATGAACTCCAACTTGAAACAATAAGACCACCAATTACATCTTCACCATCAATACCCACACATACTATTTTACCAAAAGATATGCCAATTCCGCTACCTCCACCTTTACCAAAAGAAAGATTATCATCAATCTCACCCCCTGTACCACCTAACAATATAACAAAACAATCACTAAGACCTTTGCATCAAACAAGAAAAATCCAGTTATACTAACTGACGAAACGCCATTTTTTTATGATAAACGGTTTTTTCTAAAATATTAATTTTTTTTAAAGAACATCAACAACACCGACAACCAGCTTAACAAGAACAACTCAAACAATCTCAGCAAAAAACAACTAAATAAAAATGTCCTCAGTACAAATAAAATACATCCAAATGCACCACTACCTCTACAACCTAGCTAAATCAATTTGTTGAATTTGCAGTCCATCGCAAACAACATTCTAAAAGGGGAGGAAGACGAAAAAATTAAGCAGTTCCACAAACACAATAACATATTTGATTTTAAACTACTTCTAATACCAATCGAAGTAGTAAGGACTACACTGGATCCTGATAGTGGTAAATAACGAGAAAAGAACCATCAAACATTATAACACAATGGGAATATCAGGAAGTGAAGCTCTGACGAAGGTTAAAGAATATACACTGAGGGAGTGGCCCGCAAGGAATGAACAGACGGAGGCACCGACCTACGAAATAAAAAACGTGAAGGTTCCGGAAAGTTTAATTGGGTTTGATGACGGGACAATCGTATGTATGGTATCGAAATACATTGAAAAAAAAAAAAAAATTTGTATATGAAAAGAGGGAAAAATCCCCACATAAAATAAAAATTTTTTTATAAAAAAAAGATCACCACAGAAAACATTCCCCAAAAAAAAAAAATAAAAAAAAAAAAAGGGGGAAAAGATCCCCACACAACAAAAAAAAATAATAATGAAAAGAGGGAAAAAGATACACACTATTAATACACAAACAAACAAAACAGATTTACACTATTAAATACATTAAATATACAAACAAACGAAAAACATTTATACTAGTAAATACATAAAATAAACACATCATTTACATACATATTACACAAACAAACCCATAATATATACAATGAATATGAAATTTTTAAGGTTAAAAAGAAGGAAAAACAAATTCTGTGTGTATAAATAAAATAAACAGTCAATTTTTTAATAATAATAATTATTTATATTATAATTTTTTTTTAATAGTAATAAGATTTAATAATTAAATTAAAAGTAGTTAAAAATAAACAAACACAGTCAGATAAAAATGTGTAAAGTTAATTATAATTAAGAATTGTCATTTTAAACCTTAGTAAGTCCATTAAATTTTGAAGACCTTATAAAGTTCTAATGTACATAATTTTTAAGTTTACAAAATAATGTATTAAAAATGGGCATTTATAAAAAATTAAACATAAAAGTTAAAAAAAAAAAAAAAAAAAAAAAAAAAATCGTTTTTATTAAATAAATTAGCTATTTTTTAAACATATTTTTTCTACACCTACGACCGTCACTCAACATCAACAACAAAAGTAAACACATATCCGAAAGAAGTAATCAAAATAGGAGACTGTCTAAAGAAATTTACCACTACGATGACCAGCCTATGGAGTAAAACAGTTATCTACATCAACATATCTACATATGCATAATCATTATGAATGGACATAAACTAATTTTGGAACCAACAAACAATCAACAAAAATCTCCAATCAAAAAAAAAAAAACCTTTAATTAAAACATTTTTGGGAATTCATCAAACATAAAAATATAACACAAATATTATATTATATACTACAACCCTATTATTACTATTAAGAAATACAAACATATGAAATATTCAAACAGATACATATATGTATAAATATATTGAAAATAAATTTGCAAAAAATTAAAAATTAAGAATTAAAAAATTATTAACAATCATTTTTGGAAATTAACAAGATTTAGAATTAAGAATTAAAAAATTTATATAAAACTGTAATCATAAATTAAAAATAAACTTATGTAAAGGAAATTAAGATAAACATAGCAATAAACAAATATAAATAAATATATTAAGATATTTGAACTCGTTTAAATTTGTTATAAATTATATAAAATTACTTCTAGAAATAAATAAGTAAATGGATAAACATTACACTTTCAAACTAAATTTCAATAATATAAATTTATTAATTAATTGTATGCCATAACTTCCATAAGTGAATCATCAGAACAATTTCCAAACCCTGATACAAAAAAGAAATATATATAGACCAAAACACATATTTTCTAAAATTTATGAATCATCCATTTAGGGTGAAAGCTCAGCATTTTTTGCCTCTTCAAAGCAAAAAACGTTCTTTTTCAAAGGGGGGAGGTGTTGTGTGAAACACTATTCATGGTTTCACACCAAACCATAACCCACCTCAATTCATGTTCATGTTTCATGTTCAAGGCCAATGTCAGCACCAAAGTATTCGAAATGATAAACAAACATTCGATTGCCTGGTTGACGATTCAGTAACCCGTATACTGAAGCGTCATCAGACTTTTGTAACAAAAAGATTGCGGCCAAATAATGAACTGAAATGAACTTTGCGAATGCACTAAATGCTGACGCAATATAAATAAAGTAAAAGAAAATAAAAAGAAATATGTGTGTCATATTGCAAATAAATAGGTAATAGGCAAATTGTTCTGATGAAATAGATTATGAAATTAATGATTAAGAAATTAATGTTAAGTGACATAGTTTTAATTTAGCAATGTAAGGTATTATTAGGTATAAATAGTTGGTAAGATTTAGCAGTAAGGGGATTGTGAATTGGTAATTAAAGTGTCACATAGTGATAAAGAGAATTGTAATTCACTTATTACTTATCCAATCAAGGAGTTCCAGAATAAACTATTAAACTTAAAGGTATAATTTTTATTGTTTTAATCACCATCTTGCTTTCAGGAAATCGGCGCTTTGACGCCTAGTTCTCTGGCTTGTGAAGCCTTTAAAATATCCCAACCATAAGAACATAAAAAGAAATATCTCATGGAATACATTACACAACATTGGTGGAATAAACGTTTATCAAACTTAAATAACCAAAAAAATAAATCGTATAAATTATATCGAAATTCCGTCAATGATATTGCACTCCGGAGTAACTATCTACGCCTTCAAAAAGAATTCGATTTTGTACATAAATTTTTGTAGAAGGATTATCTGTGTCGTACTGAATCTTGCTTGGTCGTACATAAATAACAAAAAATGCTCTAACGGGATACCAAATTGCATGCAGTATTTAGGGACTACATCAACTAACATAAATACCATATGCAAACTCTTTGCAAATTTTTTTCAATCGGTTTACTCCCCTCAATATGTTCCTCAAAATTATTCATCAGTTATAAGTGATAATTTCATCAATATAGGCAGCTTAAACTTAAGCTGCAAAGATGTTGAGTCAGCTCTAAGGGATCTCAATGATGATAGTCAACCGGGACCTGATGGAATTCCACCAATTGTATTGAAAAACTGTGCTGTTGCTCTTTCAGGGCCATTAACTCTAGTGTTCAATGTTTCTCTCGAAAAGGGCCTTTTTCTTGACGATTGGAAAATTTCCTATATTATTCCTATCCATAAATCTGGCTCTAAAGAGGATGTTTCTAATTACCGTCCTATAAGTAAATTGTCTACGATTCCCAAAATTTTCGAGAAAATAGTTTATGATAAACCTTTATTCTCAAAGAAACGATTGCGCCATCTCAGCATGGATTTATAGCTGGAAGATCCACTACAACAAACCTATCTATCTGATGTAGTCTTTACGGACTTTTCGAAGGCTTTCGATAGGGTCAACCATTTCATACTATTAAAAAAGATGGAATCTATCGGATTCCATTCTAATAGTTTAAAATGGTTTGCGTCCTATCTCATAGGTAGAACACAGTTTGTCCGCGTTAATGATTTACTTTCTGAAGTGATTCATGTAACCTCTGGTGTTCCTCAAGGAAGTCACTTGGGACCCCTTCTATTCCTGATATTAATCAATGACATACCAACGGTTATCAACAATTCTCTCTGCCTAATGTTTGCGGATGATATCAAAATTTTTCGCTGTATCAAATCCTTGGACGATTGTCTTTTACTTCAAAGTGACCTTGAGCGCTTATCTGTATGGTACACTGCTAACCAGCTTTTCTTAAATGTTTCTAAATGCCAATCTTTATCTTTCTCTCGTAGTCTTAGTCCAATTTGTTTTGAATACGAAATAAATAAAACCAAACTTACTAAGCTTAAAGAAAAGAAAGACCTAGGTGTAATATTTGATTACAAACTAAACTTCAACTCCCACATTGATTTTGTTGTTGCTAAAGCAAATACTATGCTAGGGTTTGTGGTTCGCAACTCAAAAGAGTTTAAAGATCCATTTACCCTTCGGTCATTATTTTATGCTTATGTGAGATCTTCCCTAGAATACTGCTCAGTAATTTGGAATCCTTTTTATAAAACTCACTGTTTAAGAATTGAAAGGATTCAGAAAAAATTTTCGCGAATTGTAGTTCACCGACTAAATTGGAACATTGAAATGCCTCCTTATGAAACCAGATGTAAACTGCTTGGTCTAACACCACTTGATATTCGCCGTCGGTATTTTTCAGTGGTTTTCATACGTGATATTATTAGTTCTCATATAAACTGCCCTTTACTTTTGTCCTTAGTCGATATATATGCTCCGTATAGGCAAACGCGATCTTGTACTATATTTCATGAACCCTATCATAGAGTAAACTATGGTTTCAATGAGCCTCTAACTCGTTGCATTAGAGAATCTAATATCATTTGTAATCATGTTGACTTCTTTTCCTACCAAAGTCGAGAATCTTTTAAAAAATATTTATTATATTTATTTCTTAACTCCTACACTGGTGGTTCAAGTTTAAGCCTTACATAATCAGATATTTTTATTTATATTTCATTTCTTTATTACTAAAGTTAAAACCTTGTTTCTGTAGTCTGTAAGATTATATTTTATTGTTAATTA
This sequence comes from Eupeodes luniger, assembly GCA_951509635.1. Lineage (NCBI taxonomy): Eukaryota > Metazoa > Arthropoda > Insecta > Diptera > Syrphidae > Eupeodes > Eupeodes luniger. Next base: position 301,668,055 of record OX608073.1, read on the forward strand.
TATTATATTAATCTGCTTGATGAATAAATAAATAAATAAATAAATAAATAAATTAACTGGATAGGTTCAGCCTGGAAATGGTTGGCAGGGAATCCTGATGCATCAGCAGATTGGGACCAGGTCTTAAATAACGAAGACGTCATAGTCAATAATAATAACCAGCAGTACAGAATCAACTAGAGGGTCCTGAAAATAACTAATGACATCACTGAAAAACTTAATTGGGTTATTAACAATACTGCAAATCAAGTAGCTACGTCAAACAGAGCAATGCTTGAGCAAAAAATCATAGACGAACTTCTTGTCGTAAAAGAGGAAGTAAACGAAATCGTTGGTGATTGTCAGATGGCGAGAAGCGGTATTGTGAATACAAATCTCCTTGACCAAGGATTAATCAACAGAGTCATCAGCGAATTTGAAACTTTACCATATACGAACATCATTGAAGTATTACAATTTGGCAGACCTTCCGTCTACACCAATGATTCTTTACTGTTGTATGTTCTTTCAATGTCAAAGGTTAGTGAAATTGAATACAACCTACTGCTTACCGGAGCATCCATCATAGAAGAGAAACAGGTAAAGCTACCATTTTCAAGAATTTCAGCGAACCATAAAGAATCCTATGGAATAAGATCGGATTGCCTTAGTATAAGCAACATGACAGTGTGTGATGAAACTTCTCTACAAAAGTTGGATGAAGACGGATGTATCGTTCGGCTATTTAAAGGAGGACATGCCAGCTGTAAAATATACGATCGAACTCTGCCGTGGTTATCGAGCTGATCAAAGGGGATAACATATTTGTATGTTTTAATCCATCCGATTATCAAATTTTTTTAACATTTACCCTACAACAGCTTCTCTGTTTAATCAAGGACAACAGCAACAGCTTTTCTGTATGCTTTATTTTCAAATCACATTCAACTAATTTTCTCACAATAGTCAGCAGTTTTCTTTTGCATTCATGTTCTGCACTTACCTGGCTGAAATGTATTATGTTTCTTGTTATATTTTATGTACCTATCATATTATTTTTGTGTATTGTAGGAGTTTGTAAATTTAGCTAAGTAAGCAAAATTATTGTATAAATAGTATTATAATCAAGGAAGACAACACACCAAGCTTGCGATGGCTGCTTGGACGTATCACTAACGTAATAACTGGAGACGACGGGCTGGTTCGAGTGGCAGATTTGCGAACAGCTACTGGGATATTCCGCCGTGCTATACACAGCTTGGCTCCACATCCAGTTCCAATCCAAGATGATGATGTCAATCCAAAAGAAATGATAGATCACCTTTCAAGTCATTACTCATCAACATCGATACATTCGCACCAGAAGTCTGATGATGGTCCAGTACCAAAAAAGAAGTTCAAAACTTCACTTGGCTTAGCAACCCTTGCTTTACTCCTGGTATTTCTATTAGTACCCATGATAGCATGTGCTCCAGTTATGATTCAACCATTTCTGTCACAGCCAGGGATATATACTTTGAAAACTTCGGAACCTCAGTATTATGACATGGACCCTTATTGGACCGAATGCGACTCCAATATAACCTATAGTAGGAAGCTAGCAGAAATTTGCCTACTGTTTCCAAATAAAAACGAGACTTGCAAGGGGACAGTCCTCCAATTTGACCGGATAACAGCAGACATCGAAAAGGATAATGATCTCTTATCCGTAACATCAATCAGAGTTCGTCGTGGTGGTCTAAATTTCGTAGGCAATGTGGCTAATGCCTTATTTGGAGTTTGTAAATTTATCTAAGTAAACAAAATTATTGTATAAATAGTATTGTAAGCTAATAAAATTTATCATTTTACGATCAAACTTCGCACTATATACTGCAACATACAATAGGTACAAGCACCTTTTTGTATATCTTCATTCTGGTCAAGGTTTATGTACCCTGTCCAGGACAGGAGTCGGAGCAAAATAGTTCCGACTTAAATAATATTCGTTACTAACTTCAATGGAGTGCTAATTATTAAAGAGACCCAGAAAACGCTCTCTGGGACTTACCTGATTCAACTTCATAACGAGTCAATCCAGCTAAACAACAAAACATTTACTAGTCTGAGTACAACTTCACTTCAAGCGTTACCTTCTGTCTTAACAAATACTTCCATGATGGAGCACCAAGTTGATATGGAATACCTTCGCAACATGAATTGAAGAACATTAAGATCCTGAGTGGCCTAACTAATAGATTAAACACATACACTACCACGGATGTAGCGATCCTCCTAATTTTGATGATATGGCGTTAACTCCATAGGATATGGCAAGAATCCGGAACTCAATAATTAATAATAAAACAAACAATAATTGCGAGTGTCAGCATGACTCAGTGACCAACTTAAATAGTGACGATTCATATCGCACCACTTGAACCTTTTCAAGTGCATTGCCCGAGTAATGTATGACACAATTGAGTTCGGATAAGTATATATAAGGTGAAAATAATATTAAATAAAGAAATTCAGTATCCATCAACTGAACATCATTGTGTATCTGTGTATTATTCCGCCAATCATATTACATGGCGATCCTGCCAGACACAATGTTCGAGAAATGGAAAGCCTATTTAAAAAGAGTGAAGACTCTAGCCCCCATCAACCAGAAAAAAGACCCGAAGTATTGAGAATAGGACCACTTCCGCTAACAATCAAAGAATATAATCAACATCAACGACAACGATACCAGCAAAAAGAAAGAGAGGAGGAAACCAATTAAAACAAAGAAGAGCGATCGCAGTACTGTACAGAGAGTTAAACCTAACAATTTCAACAAATACAAAAAAAGAAATAAAGAAGAAAATAAGAGCAATCAGAGCTGGTAAATTGTCATAAATAAATAATAAAATTCTGGCAACCTCACGGCTGCTTATTTTATGGGCAAACATTTTTGCCTTTAAATTTGTTGAAAGGTTCACTTTAACCATTCTACATCCAGCATAAGATTCCATCACCTAAAACATAGTGTCACACTGAACACATTCATCGAACATGACGTTTCTTCATCATACATGAATATATTTTTCTTTTCATTCCTTTTTCAACCTCTCGTCTCGTCACTTCGTCAGAGCAATCAACGATTTTATGTTACTTGTTTTTCAACTAAATATATAGTTACAATATCAAAAATGAGTTGCTCTTCCTTTCCCACCAAATTCCGTAAATCTCATCAAGAAAAATAAATTAATAAAATAAATTAAGCAAAATATCAGGTTGCAATGTGGGAAACTAAAAGAATTTCAATTCCCACATCGCGACACCTTTTTGCTTAATACTCACTTTTAATTTTTGTAATTTTTGAAACCAGCAAATAAAGTTTAGTTTTAACATTACTCTCAACTAAAACGGTTGTTTTATTATTATAGAGAATGATAAATAGCCTTAAAGTAAATACAGTAAGTGAACTTTTATTAGAAACTCAAAAAATTAAATACAAAAGTGATGAGTTAAAAGAATATTATAAAGGCGATAGCGCCATAGATTTAAGTACTGTAAATTCAATGCTGGTGAATGTAATCAAAGAGATAAGTCAAGGTGTTTTGTTAGACAAAATCTATGAAGAAAAAAATCTAGATAAAGTTACGTCTCAGACTTCACCTCCTTACATTAACCCATTATTCCCCTTAAATCCCCTCGCCTAACGGCACTCAATTCCATAACGGTATCCCACGCCATTTGTTTTTGCTTAACTTGCAAAACGTGTCCATAACAAATACACCCCTGCACATTCATATTTCATTTAAAGAATTAATAAAGTGATATTCATATTTCATTTGACTCAATTGAAATATGAATATTTTGTCAACAAGAAGTGCATTCCTTTCCCAATGCAGAACTTATAGCTTAGAGATAAATTATAATTGTAAAGTCAGTCTTAAATCAACGATCTATCTGTAAGGTGCAGCCTCGCTTTGGACAGCGGGCTTACTTTTAGAAAATAATAAATCAATTTTAGAATAAGTTTTAAATAAATGAATAAATAAATAAAAAAAATAAATAAAAACAGTTATGTTTTTTTTGGATAAACTCGGTTAACACGATATAATTGGCGCAGTCGGTAAACGCACGAAAAACTGTATATTCGATTAAGAATAAAACAAAAAGTTTTTTTCGTAAATGTTCGTGTAAGAAATAAACCGAAAAAGTGTATATTCGATTAAGAATAAAACAAACAAAAAATGTATGTCTCATAAAAGTTCGATTAAGAAATAAAAACGAATGTTGCCGAAATTAGCTTTAATAATGTAATAATTAGAATAAGGTCAAATGTAATGTAGGTTAAGAAAGCGAAAGAATGCAAACATGCAAAACAATGCAGGTGGTCATTGTAATTGCATGAGTTGCATCTTTTTGTGAACTAGTGTAAGATATAAATATGTTATGTTTGTAGGTTAATAAACCATTCAGTACGTTCAGCTCTTCAAGTTGAAGTGCTGTTCATAAACAAACACAAAGGGTGTTTTTATTCCTGAACATTTGGCGATCCTGCCAGGAGATTAACTAGAATCGAATTGAAGTTTCAATTTTAGTACAAAATGGAAGCGTTATTATCGGAGCAACAGGCATCAGGGAAACGCATCGAATCGATCTGCACCAATTTTGGGAAGGATGGCCCCAAGAGGTGGACGAAACCATACCTCATCCAGAAGATGAGTCAGCTTCACAAGGAATGGAGCGAATTCCGATTGAGGCATCAAGAATTAGAGAAGCAATCCAGTGGTGACGAAGAATATTTCAAAAGGAAATATTATGAGAATATTGAATCATTGCAGTTGAAGTATTCCGATAAGATTCTCAATGAGCTTAAACACATTCAAGATGACACCAAGGAACAATCAAAAAGCGATGATAAGGACGAAAGGTCACATCTCAATATTTTTCGCCATCAGCGAGCAGCTATAGATGCCATGACGAGACTCATTCGTCAAACTACTCCTGAAGACAGTTCAAGAGCATTTTATGAAAAAAGGCAAGAGGCCATAAAAAATTACTGGAACATCATCGTTGAAGGTCATCAGCAAATAATGACTCTTGAACGCACCAATGACTATGATGTTGAAGAATACTTCGAGGTAGAGGACGAATACCTGAAGGCTTCTATTAAGCTACAAGAGGCCATCGATAAATTAAACGATACGAGCAAGGTCTCCGATGTAAAGTTACCTAGGATAACCTTGCCAACGTTTAATGGCCAATACACAAAATGGATAGAGTTCAAGGACCTATACACTGAACTTATCCACAAACGTCAAGTAAATGGAGCACAAAAGCTGCATTATTTAAAGGCGAATCTGGTTGGAGAACCCAGCAAAATGCTACAACATTTTTCTACTACTGATACGAATTATGATGCTGCGTGGAACACCCTTCTTGATCGATATGACAATAAGAGATTACTTGTAACTGCTCTGCTAAACGATATTTGTCAACAAGGAAGTATCACCACGGAGAGTTCTGGATCCATCAAACGACTTCTAGACACTACCAAGGACTGCATGTCCGCCATTCACAACATCGGAGTGGACGTAAGCTCTTGGGACCCAATCGTTTTACACCTAATTCTACAAAAACTCGACAAAGAAAGTCGAAGATTGTATGAGCAGTCATTAAAATCCTGCAAGGAACTACAAACCTTAGCAGATTTGTATGTATTTCTAACATCGAGATACCAAACAATTGAAGCCATATCATCTAAAGAAGAAATTCAAGCCACAGATGAGAAGGTTGTCATAGAAAATAACGAAGACGTTTCAATAACGGAAACGAGCAAACCTGCGACCATTTCCGAACCAGTAGGGTTAAGGAAGCGCAATTTAAAGAATGAAGACAAACCAGCAGCAAAACGAGTGCGTAGTATGCAAGCGCAAAAGGTCAAGAATCCGTCGAACCGAATGCACCCAAAAAATCCAAAATGGCTTGAAAATCCAATAGCCATGGTACGTCGTCAACCCCAAGTCACTACTGGAAGAGCTCTTATAAGCATACTAGTGGTCCTTTGTTGCATATTTCCTTCAAAAGCTACGTCAACAGTTCCAGTTACAACGAATCCAATCAATTCTACTGCTGGAATATACTTCGAACGAATAGGTCAAACAAAGCTTACGACAGACGAATGGAATATTGTTATTTTTCATAACACCACTTCTTATTTTCAAGAACTCAATGTGATTAAGAGAGCATTGGACAACATGCCAATACTTTGTGAAAAGACGCTTTATTACACCACCAATTGCAGAATAACTCTAGCTGAGTTGAAATATCAACACGAAACCGCAGTAGAAATGGACAACGTCATCCTGTCACAAAATTATGCTCGATCTCGTCGATCATTGTTTGATGGAGTTGGAATAGCTGCAAACAAATTATTCGGCATAATGAATCAGGAAGATGCAGAGAGGTTAGAAACAGACGTAAGATGCCTTCAACAGAACCAAGAACATTTAAATGAGCTCACAAAACGACAAACAACTGTTCTGAATTCAACGCTTAACATACTTGAGAGAAGTCAAAGGCATACGGAAGAACAACTTGCCTCAATCAATACACACATGCTTCATATCCAGAAGGCATACAACGTAGTGACGAAAACTTTAGATGAGACACGTGCAATGCTGTTGTTTAACTCAATGGTCGATCTGATAAGTCTTAGCTTCGCAAGATTTCATCGAAGCCAAATGACAATAATAGATGCGATTACAGACGCTCACCATGGAAAAATAAGTTCTGCTATCCTTGCACCTAATAACTTGTTAGAACAACTTCAGTTCATCAAACTACATCTACCACCCAACACGGAAATTCCGTCGGAAGAATTGCGAGTAATTTATTCATTCACACACGTCAGTACCAGAGTCACGAGTAATGGTATAATATTTAATGTGAAAATACCCCTGGTCCAAACTTCAGTATATGACCTTTATAAGGTTATACCACTTCCAATTGCCATGACTGGTCATCTGACATATGTGAATCCAACCACAGAATACATCGCAATAACATTGTAACGTGACAACTATATCAAGCTAGGAGCGGATGACATCAAGAATTGCCAAAAATCCGATGATAAACAAACTTTCGTTTGTACAGGCAGACATCCAGTCTATATATACAAAGAGAATAATTCACCATGCGAGTTGAATTTCTTCAATCACGTTGACAACCCATACTCAGGTTGCACATTGACTACAGTAAATGAAAACCAAGTTTGGATCCAACTACGCACTCCAAACAGGTGGATTTATTCAACCCTATTTCCACAATCTATAAACGTTGTGTGTGGAACCCAAGTACATGCAATTCAAATCCAGGGTCTAGGCGAACTATCTATGAAGGACAAATGTATCCTGGAAACCAAGGTTGCGAAGATTCATAGTCTCCAAGAGATTGAAACAACCTTCTCGTCTCCGTTCATTCCATTTGCAAATTTATCAACAGCTATTTCGCTCAACAACGACGTCCAACAACTATCAACGGAAAAACCATTTCCCGCACTTGTCTTCGAACATAGTCATTCGTACAGGGAATTAAAAAGCCAGCTTGCAGAAACGAACAAGGCAATGTTTCCATTGATGTCGAAGCACGACATACATCAATATGGAATATTATATGGCGCCATGATAATTTTAGCTGTATACGCAGTTTACCGATGGTGGTCCGCACGAGCAAGAAAAACGATGACACCTGTATTTGCTAAAGCGCAAACAATTAAAAATCATACTGGAGAACGGTCTACGGTTGAAATTGAATAATTTCAAGAGGGGGAGCATGTTGCCGAAATTAGCTTTAATAATGTAATAATTAGAATAAGGTCAAATGTAATGTAGGTTAAGAAAGCGAAAGAATGCAAACATGCAAAACAATGCAGGTGGTCATTGTTTCCAACCGTCGCCAAGTATAGTCGCATTCTCTTTTCACGCTGTATTTTTCTGTTCAATTTTTCTTGACCCCGTTAATAACCAATTTTTTTTTTAATAAATACATCGCCAATAACTTTCGACGTGTGTGATTCATTGTGATTATCATAATTAACCGCTTACGTGTTTGACCCACAAAAGTCTTTGTTTTTATTTCACCTGAATCCCATTTACCCAATAGTATAAATATAATAATTAAATAATTTTCGCGACTCATCTGTTTTTTTTTCTTTTTTGTTTTGTTTTTAAATTCCCTCAATAAACAATAATAGACAAAAAAAACCATGTCATCCACTTGTGCAAATCCAATCTGTGTTAACACTGATTCCAATGTTGAGTGGATAAGTTGCAGTGGTATTTGTGGAAAATATTTTCACCCCTCCTGCGTTGGCCTCGGTAAAAGGTCAATTGTGTATCTAAAAGACTTCAAACTAAATTTTTTCTTTTATTGTGACGAGTGCAAGGGCATTTCGCTTTCACATTTAATGCTCGCCATAAAATGCTTAAGTGATACCATTTCAAAAAACAATATAGCTTGCCAAAACATTATTTCAAGCCAATCTAATAAATTTGACATAGTTATAAAAAGTGTTGAAGAACTTTATTCCCAATGGCAAAATACCTCCTCCCTCTGTTTGGCTAAGCTAACGAAGATAGACAAACAGTTGTGCGACCTTCAAAAATTGTCGGTTTCGTTAAACGATTCGTCAACAGAAATAAAAAATGTACTATCATCAAATTTGGAATCACTTCGATCTGACATTGAGATCCACTTCCAAGGATCCTCAGCTAATACGGAATTTTCCCCAATTCTTTCCCAGGACCAGTCTCTACTCAATGGGATCTACAATGAAACACTAAACGCTAAAACATTGTTGACAAGAGTGTCCGCAGAGCTTATTTCCATGGGGTATGACGTTAACAGCAACTGTCAAAGTACGATGGAAATTCAGCGGGATATGGGATCCTTGAATAAACACTCACGGGAATTACGGCTCCTTTTAAATGATCTTTTAGATGAACCAAAATTTCTTGCACCTACTCCGGTAACAGTGCACAATAATCTCTCTGTCCGTGATGAACTCTTTGTAGGTTAAAAAACCATTCAGTACGTTCAGCTCTTCAAGTTGAAGCGCTGTTCATAAACAAACACAAAGGGTGTTTTTATTCCTGAACAACGAAAAAACTACAATTTCTATAAAGAGTGAATATCTTGACAAAGAAAGTGTGACAATTTTTATAAAAAAAGTTCGTGGTCAAGAATAACACAAAAAAAAAAACTCTAGCAAAATTAATAACAGAAGGAATAGAATCTTCGATAACAGGATGGCCCAACTCAACGTTGAGCAGTGCCTAGCTGCACTGATGGAAATAGTTCAACAGAATAACAGACCGTCCAGCATAAGAGCGTGAATCGAAAAGGAAATTACAGATTCTTGGAGACATTTAAGGGCGAAAAAGGTACATTGTCTTCATTCGTAAGCTCTGTCAGTAAAATACTCGGTGACCATAACGAGGAAGAACGAGCAGCAGTTTTTGAAGTCATTTACAATACCAAAATCCAAGGACCAGCGAAGAACTTGATGTACAACAACCCACCAACAACCAACGAGGGATGAGACCAACGAGGGATGAGATGACGATAACAAAAGACATTGGATTAGGTACTCAATGTAAGTTCAATTTTTAATTTAGACAAAAAACTAAAAAAAACTGGGTTGGGGTCAAAATTCTGCCGGGGTCAAAATTCTGCTTTCAAAATTCTGCTTTTCAAAATTCTGCTTTCAAAATTCTGCTTTTCAGAATTCTGTTTTTCAAAATTCTGCTTTTCAAAATTCTGTTTTTCAAAATTCTGTTTTACAAAATTCTGGAAATAATAAAAATAAGGTTTGGAAAATGTTAAAAAGCGCGCGCTTTTTAACATTTTCCAAACCTTATTTTTATTATATCCAGAATTTTGTAAAATTATCCTCTCGCTTGCATAAGCGAGATGTTTAGACGCAATTAATTTTTGCTCTCTTAACTTAGTCAGGGTCTTAGACAATGGTTAGTGTCTTTTCTTATCCCTTCGTGATAGTGTGTTATTAATCTCTCCACTTTAACGTAATTTGCTTTTCGTTTTTAAATTTTATTATTATTTTTTGTTTACATTTTGTTTTTGTTGTTGTTATTTTTGCTCTATTTTCAGTTATTGTTTATAATTATTAAAAGACGAAATTTTGATTTTTTTTTTGTTAAAATTGAAACAAAAACCATGTTAAATTGACTTTTCCGTTAATAAATATACTATTTAAAAAAAAGCAGAATTAGCAGAATTTTTTTTTAATATAAATTTCCAGAATTTTGTAAACCAGACAAAAAAAAAAAGCAGAATTTTGAAAAGCAGAATTTTCGTTAAAAAAGCAGAATTCTGAAAAGCAGAATTTTGAAGCCAGAATTTTGACCCGATCCCAAAAAAACTTCTAGAAAATATCTCGGAATATTCCACATTTTGTGAAAACGGTCCTACAATGACCATGGTTTTTAATTATATGTTGGTTCAAAAGGTCAAAGAATTAGTAGCTGGCTCATTAGCATTTGCAATAATTAACCTGCACGATATTTTTGCTATTAGAGACGTTATAAATAAATTTATAGGATACGACCAGGGAAATCTAAAAGTAACTGAACCTTATCACCAAAACAATTCAGGTTATCCTAGACAAAATTATAGATCCACTAATTTTAGTTATCAGAATAATAACTTCCATAATAATCCTAACAGATCTGGTCAACGCAATTCAAACGCTTCAGGTACATTTAATCATAACAATCTCAACAGATTTAGTCAACGCAATTTAAATACTTCAGGTACATTTAATCATAGCAATCCTAATAGATCCGGTCAACACAATTTCAACAATAGGTATAATCAAAACAATGTAGGTAACAACTCTTATAACAACCCCACTAATTTTAATCGATCCGGACAGAATAGGAATAACTACTCAGGTAATTTTAGAAATCCAGCTGAACAAATGGATACATTGTTGTAAAGTGCGTACTAATGTATTTTAATAAGAACACCATGTCACTTTTGAGTCTGTACCTTTTATTCATCATCTTAAGACTAACTTATTTCTAACCTATCAGTTGACTCAAGCTTACATCGTATTACTTTCCAATACATTCATATCATTAAAAAGAGAAGTAAAGAGAATATTAATACATATATAATCTCGTGTTCTTAATATACATATCAACTCCTCCTTAATTACTATAAAATAACTTTTTTTTTTTTTTTTTTTTTTTTATTTTTTTTTTTTAAATACTTATAACAGAATAATGTTTTCACTTTTATTTACGAATTATTTCATTTACGTTTAATTCTCAAATTAAATTTCCTTTGATCTTTCAAAAATTGCTTTTTTAGTTGTTCTTTATTATCATTAACAATGTCTTCTTCTGCACTATGAAACTCATCATTTTCCTCTTCAAATTGCAATTGACGTTGCACTTTGTTTTCATTACTATTTTTATTGTTTATAAGAGTTACATGTGGACTAAATCGAATAGAACAATTTCTGTGTTTTAATTGATTTATGTGAGCTATTTTCTGAACCCCATTTACAGAAATCTTATATAGTGATTTAGACATTTGTTTTATAATATGTCCAGGAATCCATTTTACATGGGATTTAAAGTTGTTTTTATAATATATATTTTCTTTATCTTTAAATTTAACAATTCTATTTAAATAGCTTAATTTATGTGTGTTAGTATTTACATTCTCAACAGTATTCTTTTGATTTTTAGGCTTTGATGTTAAAACATCTAATAAAGTTATTGTTTTAAATTTAAAAATCATACTAGCAGGTGTTTGGTTAGTCGAAACTGTTGGAGTATTCCGGTATTTAAGCAAAAAATTGTCAATTTTGTAACTTAGATTTTTAATAGACTGTTTTTCTATTAAAAATTTCTTAAAAACTCGTTTTACAGTTTGAACTGCTCTTTCAGCCAGTCCGTTTGACTGTGGATGGTATGGTGGACTCTTAAAAACCTTAATAGCATTACTTTCACAAAATTCAATAAACTCCGCTGATTGAAAAGGGGGTCCATTGTCAGACACTAACTGAGTTGGTAAACCAAAGACAGCAAACCAATTACGTAATTTGCAAATCACTTTTTCTGCTTGTGTACTTTTCATTTCAGCAATCTCAATCCATTTAGAAAAACTATCTACTAATAAAAGAAACTTTAACCCATCTATGTCAAAAAAATCGATGTGAACTCTTTCAAATGGATAAGAAGAAGGAATCCAGTTCGATTCTTCAGTTATCTTGGTAAAATTTTGAGTCTGAGCGCAAACTTGACAGCACTTAACAAACTCTTCTATGTCTGCATCTAAGCCCCTCCACCAAACATAACTTCTTGCCAGCATTTTCATTCTTGTCATTCCAACATGTGTATCGTGTAACATTCTGATAACATCATATTTCAAAGTTTCTGGAATAACAATTCTGTCCCCATAGTATATGCAACCATCATTACACGAAAAACTTCGAGCTCTATCTATATAATATTTCGTTTCCCTATCATTTTTTAAGTTGTCCCTATTCAAAAGCCAGCTATAAACCTTACTCAAAATAAAATCTTTGCTCGTTTCAGTTTTGACATCCTCTAGCTTCAGAAGTTTCATGTTGTCAGGACCAAACTTAAGCACATTTATGAAATCCTCTGGAATATTTGTCGAACCCAGCACGGGTAGCCTAGATAATGCATCTGCATGTCCTACCTGCGAACCTCTTTTGTATTTAACCTCAAAATTATACATCGATAATTGGATAGCCCATCTTTGTAGCCTTGCTGCCGCTACAGCTAAGTGTCCTTTCTTTTCGCTAAATATTTCTCTGAGCGCCTGGTGATCTGTCACAATAGTAAATTTGCGTCCATATAAATATTTATGAAACTTTTTAACTGCATAAATTATTGCCAGCGCCTCTCTATGAGTTTGCGAATAATTTTGTTCTGATTCACTTAGTGTTGTAGATGCAAAAAGTACTGGTTTTTCCTCCCCATTAACTATATGAGCAAGAACCGCACCCACACCGTATGGACTAGCATCACACGTCAAAACGATTGGTTTTTTTGGATCAAAATATTCTAAAATATTATTGCTAATCAAAAGTTTTTTTGCTTCATTAAAAGTCTGCTCATGTTCTGGCCTCCATTCAAATTTATTATTTTTTTTTAAAAGATCGTATAATTTTCTTAATTTAGTTGCCAAATCAGGTATAAATCTATTGTAAAAGTTTAGAATGCCAAAAAAACTTTTGAGTTGTGTAACATTCTTGGGACTAGGAGCTTCCAAAATAGCGCGAATTTTTTCTTTGTTGGGTTTGATTCCCTTACCACTAATAACATGGCCTAAATATTCAACCTCCGATTCAAACCACTTACACTTATCCCAATTTACTCGAACATTATGGTTTTCCAATCTTTCTAAAACTTTCACAACATTAGCTTCGCAGTCCTCTATATCGAACCCTCCAATCAACAGATCATCTAAATATATACCAACCCTATCAAGATCCTTTAAAATTTCATCCATAACCTTCTGGAACTCGGCGGGAGCAACAGCAACCCCAAAAGGTACCCTAGTAAATCTGTATAACCCTTTTCTAGTATTGACAGTTAACAAATGTTGAGACTTTTCATGCACGGCTAGTTGTAAATAGGCTCCCGTCAAATCGAGAACGCAAAACACTTTGCAATCAACAAACTTTGTAAATAATTCTTCCATTATTGGAAGATGATAAATACTATTTTCGATAGATTTGTTTACAGCTACTTTACAGTTGAGACACAACCTTAAATCTCCATTTTTCTTGGGCACCACCACCATTGGAGAAGCCCATTCGCTATATTTGATCGGTACTAAAACTTTTTGAGACACCAATTTTTCAATTTCTGCATCTACTCTGTCACGTATCCCAAAAGGTACTGAATAGGGCTTTGAAAAAATTGGAGTCACATTTTCTTTCAACTTTAACTGGACATTATAACCGACAATGGGATCCCTCATGTCATTAGAAAAAACTTTCGGAAACTTCAACATTAATTTTTTTACCTTCATTTCCACCACATCATCCACTTTGTTTACAACAAAATTGTTTCTCCAACTTGGAAACAATACATCCAACCAGTCACGCCCTAAAAGAGGAGTGAAGTCGCGATTTGATTTGATAATAAAAATTTCCAAAGAATGAAAAGATGACAGCTTGACTAAGTCCTGGACTTTAACCACAATTTTTCCCACCAGTTCCACTTGATGTCCTGTTACCACATTTAATTGCCTCTTAACTTTTTCAATTGTCACCTCTGAAAATTTATTTTTATAAGTATTATAGTTAATTACTGTTGAGCATGCACCACTATCAACTTCCATTTCCAAAACTACATTATTTATATACAACTGTACTACTTGAGCCACACTATTAACATTAGTAAACGAATTTATATACCCTAGTGATAAATCATTTATTTCATAATCTGTCATATCATCTACATAGTTTACATTCATTTTTTTGTTATTACAGGAACTAGTTTTGTTTTTACAAAATTTTCTTATATGACCCTTCTGGCCACAATTATAATAAACCGCATTCCTCCAATCCCTCTTGTCAACTTGATAACTGTTGCGATGCCCTTGCCCAGATGGTTTCTTTTCGAAAGAAGATCCCCTCTCCGAGCTTGGTCTTCTCCACTGACTTCTTCCTCGTTGTTGATTAAGCTGATACCGTTGATTCAGCATGTCGATGGTGTTATGAGATTCTGGTCTCATCTCCTTTAATTGCTTATTTGTCATTTCCATACTTTTTGCTAGCTCGCACGCCTTGTCAAATGTGAGCTCCGATTCATTTAAGAGTTTTTGTTGAAAACTTTCATGATACATTCCGCAAACTAGCTTATCTCTCAGAGCATCATCGAGAAAATGTTTAAAGTCACATGTTTGAGCTAACGTTTTTAGATCAAGAATATATTCACTAATTGTTTCAAGTTTTTTTTGATTTCTTTTATAAAATTTGAATCGTTCGGCGATTAAATTCACTTTTGGCGTAAAATACTTCTCCATTATATCAATAAGTTCATCGAAGGTTTTCACATCTGGCTTATCCGGGTTTGTTAACGATTTTAAAGTTTTATAAGATTCCGGGCCAATTAATGTTATTAAATATGATACTTTGATTTTATCATCCACAATTTTATTAATTGAAAGCAAATGTTGGAGTCGTTCTTTATAATCCACAAAATCTTCACCGGGACTAAAAAACTCGATCGTTCCAATAAATGCCATTTTTGCTTCTATTAAAAATACTTCTTCGTTATCAACTTTTATTTCAATTTCGCTTTGCTTTTCAATTTTAATTTTAGGTAGCACTTCTTTTCCACTTAAATTTTCCATTAAATTACACGCTTAAACTTTAATTTTTTTTTTAATTATCCTCGTCGCCATTAATGTATTTTAATAAGAACACCATGTCACTTTTGAGTCTGTACCTTTTATTCATCATCTTAAGACTAACTTATTTCTAACCTATCAGTTGACTCAAGCTTACATCGTATTACTTTCCAATACATTCATATCATTAAAAAGAGAAGTAAAGAGAATATTAATACATATATAATCTCGTGTTCTTAATATACATATCACGTACTTCACAACATTCCCTTATCATCCTTTCTTATCCCGTTACAATTCAACCCATTGCCACTTCAAATTCCCACAGTCATCATTTCCTTTGATTGACCAATTCAACCCATTGCCACTTCAAATTCCCACAGTCATCATTTCCTTTTGATTTGATTGACCAATATCCGACCCACTTATAATTCCCGTATTCATCATTTCCTTTTAATTACCTACAAAAATTCCATTCAACTCCAATGTTGTCAACCACGCGATCAACGATCGCTCCACTTAAACCAAACCCATTTTTCAATCCATTAAACTTCTCCAATTTCTTTGCCTGCTCAACTGAAACCAAACCCAAAATTCCCAGTTCATCATTTTCCATTTTCCTATATTCAACAATCAATGCACTCCCTTTTCAAACCCATTAAACGTGCATTGAACCTTGTAGCAACCACAAACAAGCACACTTGTGCTCATGTTGCATTTTTTCTGTTTCGTCGTGTCGGGTGACGAGCCATCGACGACTCACTCTGTAACTTGAATTCGGACGGTTCGGTCGACTGCTTTATCTTCTTTTCGACAATATACTAATTCTTGTTTCGTCTTCTATATCTTTTTCGATAATCATATAATATTCTAATTCTTGTGTATAAATAAACTTAGACTTAAGTAAATTTAAGTAAATATTATAAAAAAGTGAAAATAAAGAAAAAACAAAAGGGTACACTTCTGTTACCGAAAACAATACGTCTTTTTTATTTTAAGAAACTTGGAACTAGAAAAACATAACACAAATTTACAGGAAAAAACCCAACTGAGAATCGTGCAGCTCAGTTAAAATAAATATAGCACAACAACATTGTCAGCATCATATCAAAGAGAGGTTAATACTCTCAATGATATTTCGGATTTTCGGGAAGGCAACCAAAAGGCCGACTTCCCTATATAACAAAAAACAAATACAAACTAAGGTTACTCATAGACACAGGTTCGGAGACGAGTATCCTCAACCCAGGGATATGCCACCCAAAATGGCAAACGAAATTAAAAAAATCATTAGAAATAAAAACAGCCGGAGGAATGCCAATATACGCTTATTCTAAAGTAACGATTCCACTATTCGAAGAGTTCGGCATGATAAATAAAACTGCTGAATTCCTCGAACACAAGTTTCACAATATATACGATGGTTTAATCGGAAATAATATATTGTTCCCCATCGAATCAGTAATAGACTTTAGCAAAAAAATATTAATAGTAAAGGAAACTAAAATTCCAATTTACTATAACAACTACGAAGAAAAAACAGCAAATGAAAATTTCGTTAAAGAAATTTCAATACCATGCAACAGTGAACAAAATATAACAGATGATGATTACGAAAATCAATCTATTAGTTTCAAAATACTCTTCGGTCTTCTACCAAAAAGGGACGGACCTCACTTTTACAAATGCGATTAAGCATGAAATAAAAACGAAAAATGACGTCCCGATATATACAAAAAGCTACCGATATCCTGAAGTGCATAGGAGTGAAGTTAGATCTCAAATTAATGAGATGCTGCGTCAAGGCATTATACGGCCGAGTAGTTCACCTTACTCCGCACCAATATGGCTAGTTCCGAAAAGGACGATGCTTCACAAATAAAAAAATGGAGAATCGTAATCGACTATAGGAAACTTAACGATGTCTCCATCGATGACAAATTTCCAATCCCAAATATAGAAGATATATTTGACAAATTAGGAAGATCATTATATTTTACAACCCTCGATCTGGCCAAAGGGTTTCACCAGATCGAAATCTCAGAAAACGATATAAAAAAAAACGCCTTTTTCAACCGACAATGGACACTACGAGTTCGTTCGTATGCCATTCGGACTGAAAAATGCCCCTGCGACATTCCAACGCTTAATTAATTCGGTACTTCACGAGTTCATAGGGAAAATATGTCTTGTCTACTTAGACGACATCATCATATTTTCGACAAGCCTTGAAGAACACTTAGTTTCAATAAAAAAAAATTTTTCAAAGACTCAAAGAAGTAAACCTAAAAATTCAATTAGATAAAAGTGAATTTCTCAAAAGAGAAACTGAATTTCTAGGCCACATAGTAACCACTAGTGGAATTAAACCTAACCCTAATAAAATAGCAGCCATTCAAAATTATACACTACCCAAAACCCTGAAACAAATTGGAGCATTTCTAGGAATCACAGGATATTACCGAGTTCATAAAAGATTATGGAAAAGTAGCCAAGCAAAGATTATATTGAAAGCTTTGAAACCTTAAAAACATTAATTACTTCCTCATCTAAATAAAACATATTAAATATTATAATCGTGGTATTTCATTTTGTGTAAGTCGAACAGTTGGGCCGGCCCCTCGGGGGGCAGGCGTTCGCGTTTTTTTAATATAACGAATCATAAATTCGTTTATTGGCGCCCGAGCAGGGACTGGCAAACTGCATCCTTTTCGCCCAGGAATCAATGCCAAGTTTGGTACGCTTCTCTGAAGCGAACATAACTATAACCATGGGAACATAGTTAACAATTCAAGCTTGCGCATAACCTTTCACATAACCATGGGAACATGTGGATATTCCAACGGGCTAGAGGATGTGGTGTGAAGTTAATCGTGCCACTAGTAGGACTCTTTAAAAGTCCAAACGGGATAACACGATACTTTCATGCCAGTCTCACGTATTGAACCGCAAACGATTCTTTCTTTCAGACCTCTCTAAAAAAATAAAAAACACAGAAGAAAGACACTAACAAAAAACAAAAAAAACAAAAAGAAATGCTCATAGTGTGAGTGAAGGAAAATTAACCTATTAAAATTCAAGTGAACAAATTGCAAAAAATAATATAATAAGAAAATTTGTGTGAAAAGAAAAAAAATTATAAAATTTGTTTCTTACAAAAATATAAAAGGAATAATATCCTGTTTAAATAGCTATATTTTGAAAAAAAGAAAAAAGAAGCTTAGAAAATAGCTTATTAAGAAGTTTCCTAAAAAAAAAGGTTTTATAAATGTGCTTATGTGCTAGTTTTGAAGAATAAAATTATTGTGTGAAAAAATTGCAAATAAAAAAAAAAAAAAAAAGGAGAAAAATAAATGTTTTATTATATACTGTGTAGCTGTACCTGTATCTGAACCTAAAGTAAGGTAAGCCTTCATATTTTGTAAATACATATAATGGACCAAGTAACCCAGCAAATTGTGGAATTGACTGGCGCTGTCAGTAATCTGATAAGCCAGTTGAAGGGGTTCGATAGGCGTATTCAGCTTATCGAGGACAATGTAGCATCGACGAGCTCGACTACTCCTTCGGTGGCGGCTCTGGGCGTGGGTCGTGGCTGTGAGCTCAATCCTCCACAAACGGAGGCTGAGCTCAGAGAAATCAGTAAATTGCCCGACTGCGTCGGAGCTGCAGGCCTTTAATGGTAACCCTACGCAGTATGTATCGTGGATACACGCTGTAGAGGGGATCCTGAAGGACTATGACATAGTCAAGACGAAACCCCTCTATAGGGCTATACTCCAGCACGTAAGGGGTAAGATTAGGGGTCCAGCTGAGCTGACGCCGCTCTAGTAAGTTATAATATCTTTGATGGTGACTGGAGTGAGATGAAGACTTGCTTATCTCTACATTATGCAGATAAGCGAGACCTTCGAACTCTGGAGCACCAGCTCAACCAGCTTGCTATGCGGCTGTTAACCATCAATGACAATTGATGGTTAACAAAATTAAAACTGAGACATATAGTGAAGAGACCATAAGAGCTCTTGTGGAAACGTACAGGAATAGGGCTCTGGATGTGTTTGTGCGTGGCCTTAACGGTGATATATCACGAATGCTCATGATTCAGAGGCCTAGAACCCTACCGGAAGCGTATTCCGCTTGTTTAGAGATTCAAAATCTGAACTATAGGAATAATTCCCTTCATAATTATTCCTATTCCAATACTATTACGGCTCCGCTTAATCAAAACTTCAAAAGTTTGGAGTTTAAGCCCTATATGCCTCCGAGAAGGCCACAATATAATTCTGCGGGAAAAAATAATAAATTCTGGAGTTCTCCCCAAGATAACGGTCCTCCACCTAAAACTAGGCCAAAGCCATTGGAAAAAATGGATACTGACCGAAGCATACAAAGCAAACAGGTCAATTACGTAAATCGCCCAAAACCAAATCCATTCAAGCGTAGGGCGGCTTCCGACAATTTTCTTAATAAGCAGCAACGTCTATACAATATAGAGGCAGAGGATGAAGTGGGGTTAGATGAATACTCCGCTGCTGCCGAAGATGCTGCTTGTGAGGAAATAAATTTTATGACAAGGGGCCATCCAGCGTACCATAATAAGGCCTTCCAGAAGTCCTTATAATTCACCAATTTGGGTTGTGCCCAAAAAACCTAAGGCGAATGGCGAGAAGCAATTCAGAATGGTCATCGACTACAAAAGACTTAACAGCGTGACAATTTCTGATGCATATCCAATACCGGATATAAATGCCACTCTTGCTAGCCTAGGGAACGCTCGATACTTCACAACCCTAGACTTGACCTCGGGATTTCACCAAATTCCCATGAAACCCTCGGAAACAGAATCAACGATGGTATAAAAGACACGATTTCCGGCAGACTTGAACAAGACGTCCTAAATGAAATACTCGTCGTTAAAGGAGAAATAAATGAAATTGTTCGTGCTTGCCAGATTGCGAAAAAAGGCCTGATTAACACCAATCTACTAGATAAAGAGGAAATAGCTAGACTCGTCAATGAAATTGAAACGTTACCTTATGCCAACGAGATCGAGGCGATAGAGTATGGGACACCAGCTGTTTTTACCAACGAGACTATTTTGCTCTACATTCTATCAATGCCTAAGGTTAGAAAAGATGAATTCAACCTCCTACAAACAAGAGCATCGATCATAGGCAACAAACAAATTGATCTCAATTTCAACAAAATGCTAGTCAACCACGAAGAGATGTACGGCATCATAGATGATTGCCTTTCGATGAGTAACACGACCGTTTGCAGTGAAACAGCATTAGAAAAAGTTCCTGAAGATCATTGCGTGGCAAGGTTGTTGAAAGGAGGTTCGGCGACTTGTACTTACCGTACAAACACGAGGACGATTATTGAACTAATTAATCCCTGACAAATTTTAAGGGTGAGGTCAAATCTAACAATATCCAGAGATCTCTCGAGGGAACCTTCATCCTACAGATGCAAAACGAAACGATACAATTGAACAACCAAACCTTCAGAAGTCACACTGCAACAGCCCTACAAGCCCTTCCTCCTGCACTGACGAGTATAACCAAGCAGCATAACAAATTGGATTTGGGTTATGTCCACAACATCGGCTTAACGAACATAGAACGTCTAAGTGATTTGGACGAAAGATTTAAGATATCTCTTATGGCAGAAGCTTTGGTAATCCTACTGTTCATCATCATCATACTTTACCTGTGGCGGAAGATGCACCCGAAAATCAACTTCCCACCAATCCAAGCATCAGTGCATCCCTTTCCTATCAAAGGTCAGCATCCTACCCCATCGAAACGGACAAATCAGTCATCTAGTTCCGACGTCACAGCTGATCTACGGGACGTAGATTTTTAAAGGGGGAGGAGTTAACACGTCGCATTTACATGCAGCTCAAATAATGTCAGCAAATCATGAACGAGCCAGTTATGATTTCCCACGATTGGCGGATATCATATATCGGCGCGTTTTGGGGTAAATGCACGGGAGCCTTGAAGGTCGCTGACTCTGCGAATCATCGTGCAGCGACAAAGCAAATGGTTATGTGAGGTGCAGGTAATTTAGGCTAAGTAAAAGTTAGTCTTGATTAGACAGACAAGCTGTTCGGTTCTAAATAAAACATATTAAATATTATAATCGTGGTATTTCATTTTGTGTAAGTCGAACAGTTGGGCCGGCCCCTCGAGGGGCAGGCGTTCGCGTTTTTTTAATATAACGAATCATAAATTCATTTATTAACCACAACAAAATATAAACAAAAACAGAAAGTATTTGTTTAGTGTGTTGCAAAAAATGAAAACAAACTTGCTGATCGACGTAATCATTGAAGTTCAAAGCAATTGTGGCCTTAATAAACGGTCAAAAACAATGCTTTGGATTCTCAATGAAGTAATTCGAAGCGTCATCAGAAAGTTTGTTAACAAGACGAACATTGAACCAAAGCACAGGTGTGAAGTGCGGAAATGCATGGTAATATGATGACACTAATATGAAAATAAGGTGAGTAATGTAATAATATTAAGAATTAATGTAAAGTAGGTTAAGAAATGACATCAATGTGAAAATAATGTAATAATGTTAAGAATTTAATGTTAAGGAAGTAGGTTAAGAAATTTAGTAAGCATAAAATTAATATAAATAGTTAAATAGTTTATGTTAGTAGGGCAGTCAAAAAACATTAAGAGGGCAGTCTAGAAACATTTAAAGAGAGGATATTAAAAAATAACTGTAATCAAAAGAGAAGAAACGATACCAATAAATAATATAACACCAAAAAGGATAATAGAGAAAGGTAATTGTTGTTTCATTTCCAATTTATAAATCGGCGCTGAGCGCCTAGATCTCTGGCTTCCCTTGGCGAGCCATTAAAGCCAAGGAAACCCCTACATCCCCCTCCCAACATCTCCAAAATTCACATTATTTAACATTGGCGCAGCCGGTAGGATAGCGTGTCAATTTGGAGTCTAAAATTTTTGACTTAAAGACCCTGAAGAATACTCCACTTCAGGAGCGTCATCCCAACCTACCCATTTCCGTAACCACTAAATCAATAGTGGTTGGAAATTCAAATTTTTGATTTTTACTTTTTTTTCGATTTCCGAATTCTTTTAACAAAAAAAAAAACAAAATCCTTATGCACTTTCAGATGAGCCAGACTGAGCTGAAGGAGAAAATCCGAGAAAACCCTACAATCGTGCCCAAGCCAATCAGCTTGGAGGAATACCGCCGGCGAAGGGGGCAGACAGAGAAGGTTCCCGAATCAAAAATTAAACCTCCTCTATTTCCCGAAGGAACTTCAAACGCTCAGGTCGAGGGCAAGAAAAGACGTCGGGGCGGCCGCATAGTCAAAAGGCGCCAAGAGCTTGGGAAACTTTACTTCCTTGCCTCTCTTTGCACAGGGGAAGCAAAGAAAGCTTTCCTAGAGCAAGCTAAGGCGCTGGCTAGGGAAGATAGAATAAGAAAAAATAATTGTATATAATGGCACTTCTAAAAAACAATAAATTAAAATGAAATAAAAATAAAACAAAAAATATATATAACTCTTTTCTTTTGCTGGTTTTCGTGACTATTTCTTAATTTTCTGATTGCAACCTAAAGGTTGAGGTTATCCTATTGGTAATATTCTTCGGAATATCCTTTCTATCAGTTTATGTTTGGCTAAGTTCGCTTAAAGAACCAAACGCCAAACTACAAAGGTGGAAAATCAAATTAGAAGAATACAACTTCGATATAGAATATGTCAAAGGGAAAGACAACCAAGTTGCTGATGGTTTGTCAGGGATAGAAGTCTACCATAATCAAAACGTAACACACCATTCTGAAGACAGTAGTAAACACATATCGATTATTGAATCCCCTATAAACATTTATAAAACACAAATAATTTTAAATACTACAACAAACCCAAGTAATCACAAGGTATATCACCCTTTCAAAAAGAAAAGAATTGTAAATGAACTAAAAGTCTTTAATGAAGACAAAACAGAAATCAAACAAACTCTAAACATAAACGAACAAAATACCAAGAACCTTATCGAAGGATTTAACGATCAAGTCAAAATTAACCATAACTTTAACGAAGCATTTGATAACATAACAAAACACATTAACGGACAACAGCTTGAAATTAAACACCAATTAACTAGTTTAGGCAACACAATCGACAAAGAAGAAATTGCAGAAATAGCAACTATGCAACATTCATTCCAGATACAATACGACTTACAACTACTCAAAGCCCAAGTTAAAAACAATTAAAGAAAATCTACTTATGAGCCAGTTAGGAAGTCTAGGACATGATATTTTAACACAAAAAGAAATAACCAAATTTAATATTACAATGAATGAATTAACTTATATTAAGAGCACAGTAATTATACATAGGAATCAAATTGTATTTATACTTTTAATACCAATATATTCTAACGAAAAAATTTATAGAATCCTAATCGAACCAATTCCTAATAATAATAATTTAGAACTTGTAACGTCGTCGCACAATGGGGCAAAATGGCCTAATCGGTGGCAAAAAATCGTAAATTGCCATTTTATTTTTTTTTAATAGTCAAATACCCCACTGTTAATATTGCAAAAGTTTAAAACCGTTATCCTTGCGTTATCGTTGCGTAACATGCATCAGCACAAGCCATTCTTGTTCACAGATAGCTGGAGTTTATTGTGAAGAAATTTATAAAGTGTTTTTAGTTGCAACAAAAAAAGTGGAGATTATTTAATATTAAAATTTTTTGTATGGAGCCTTCAAGTTCTGGTATGTGTTAAGCTATTTCAGTATTTTTTTGTGAGAAAGTGGTTTTAATTTTAAAAAAGTTAAATATCATAAATAAACCTTTGAAATGACTGTTTTTTTTGCTTCTTTGTGCAAATATTGATCGGTTTAATTGTGTTCCGAAGGAGTCCGAGGCTTAATTTTTATTGTTTTCGGCTGGTGTTACCTTTTTTTGAAACTGTAAAAAAAATTTGCGGATTTTTGCGGTTTTGATTAAAAAGTTTATTTTGTAAATGTGCTTTCTGAAAAAAAAAAAATGTGAACATTTTTAAGATTTGTTTTAACCTTTAGCAGGGTGCGGCAGAGAAACGGATCGTATTTTTAACGATTCTAGCGCCATCTGTTGTTATGTTAGGAAAACGATTTTGGTTTCATTAAAAAGAGGAAGAAAGCCGAATTTTTTTCATGTATTTATTTATTTTATAATAAATCATCATGGCTGAGTGGTCGATGGATAAACGCGCGTTTGCTGTTGAGCAGTTTTTTCGTTATAATGACTCATACGTTTCGGTAGTACGCGAGTTTCGAAAACGTTACGGCTTGTCCGGTAAAGAGCCTATTTTTACTGAAAAAACTTTACAAATGTGGGTAAAAAACTTTCGAGAGACCGGCTCGGTGGGTAAAAAAAACCTCCTGGCTTGCCGAAGAGTGTACGGACTCCGCCGACGATTGAACGTGCGCCAGGCTATTCAGAAAAGTCCATGTCGTTCCGCACGAATGCACGCGAAAAATCTCAATGTTTCGGACCGAACGGTTAGAAGAATACTTCATGAAGATCTCAACTGTCATCCGTATAAAATATTGTATGCCCAGCAACTTCTTCCGGCCGATCGTGCCTCAAGAATTGCGTTCAGTCGAATAATGTTGGAGAAAATCGAGTCGAATGAAATTCCATTAGACGCGATATTGATCACCGATGAGGCGCATTTTTATTTGAACGGAGACGTCAACGCACAAAATCTTCGATACTGGTGTGAGCAGAATCCTCGAATTATTCACGAAAAACCCCTTCACTCGCCTAAAGTGACTGTATGGATGGGAGTTGCGGCATGGGGCGTGATTGGTCCGTACTTCTTCAACGAAACGGTTAACGGCGATCGTTACCGACAGCTCCTAAACGAGTTTGTGCGACCCGAACTGGCGAGGAGAAGGAAGTTATCGCGCACATGGTTTCAACAGGACGGTGCTACTTGCCATACAGCGAATGAAACGATGGTTTGTTTACAGAGACTGTTTGGTAACCGCATAATTTCCAGAAACAGCGAAATCGCCTGGCCGTCGCGCTCGCCAGATCTTTCGGTGTGCGATTATTTTCTTTGGGGATATTTGAAGGCAAAGGTGTATGAAACGAAGCCACACGACCTTGAAGAGTTGAAAATTGAAATTAAACGACATTCTGCGGCAATTCCGGTGACGATGTTAAAAAATGTGTACGATAATTTCGTTTCGCGTCTACGCAATTGTATCGAATTGTATCGAAAATAAGGGGTGTTATTTGAATGACGTTATTTTTAAAACTGGTAAACTATCAAAATAAATAAATACATGAACAAAATTCGGCTTTCTTCCTCTTTTTAATGAAACCAAAATCGTTTTCCTAACTTAACAACAGATGGCGCTAGAATCGTTTAAAATACGATCTGTTTCTCTGCCGCACCCGTTACAAGTTCAAATATGATCTTTATAACCCGGAGGGATCTTGTAAATATAATGCGGCCAGCTAATAATATTAATTTACTAGCGCAATTTGTTTTTCTGGAAGAAGAGTTAAAAAAACGAACACGAAACTATGATAATATAGGTTTAACGAAAAGACTTTCTCACTTCAAATCTGAGTACAAATCTCGTTGGGGAAAGGCTTTTCGAAAATTCGAGACGTTTTCAAAAAAAAACTATTCCTCGCTTGAGACATCTGTTTCTTTTCGTTGTTGCCCTGAAGAAAGGCTTAAGCGTGGTCGACCAAGTGTTTCATTTGATGAAAGTACAGAACGTACAAAAGAATGAAAACAGCAAAATTAAGAGAGTCTACATCGATGTCTATGTTGAGTTTTGCTACTCAAATGAGCTTGAGAGCAGTGGGACAGGTTAATGCTTCTGAAGTATTAAAGGAGATAACAACAACTACCCCTGACCGAGCAAAAAATATAGGAAGTCATACAGGGAGTCACTCGAAACAAACAGTTGTAGCATGTCAGGCCAAGAAGCACTAGGGGTTGCAGTTGAAGCGCAGCTATCTCGGCATCAATACAATATAATAAGAGTGAGTGCACCAGAAAAATTTCCTGCGTATAAGGTCCTACAAGCTGCAAAAAAACAATGTTATCCACCCACCGAGTACATCAAAGTTAGCGAAACTTTAGTAGAGGTTACCCTTAAGGCACTGCTAGACTTAACCACAAAGCTATTTGTTGGAATCGCAAAAGGAAGTTATTAATCTACTTACAGCCGTTGAAATGGAAAATCTGAGCTTATTTTGGAAGTGGGGATTTGATGGAAGTTCGGGACACAGCTCCTACAAACAAGCTTTCCATGGTCTTGAGGCAACTGATTCTTCTGTCTTTATTACGTGCTTTGTTCCGCTTAGACTTTCTTACAGTTCCAAGATTGTGTGGCAAAATCCACGCCCAGGTTCTACAAGATACTGCAGGCCATTGAAAATAGAGTTTGTTGAGGAATCTACAGAAATGTGTATTGCAGAAAAAAATAGAGTTGAAAATGAGGTAAAAAATTTAAAAAAGACTACAACGTTAATTGAAGAAAAACAAGTACAAGTCAGTCATACTGTACTTTTTACGATGATTGACGGCAAAGTTTGTAATGCCATCACGGGGACATCAACACAAAAGTGTTTCATATGTGGTGCGTCTTCTAGAAGCTTTAATGATATAGATAGTATGTTGACAAGGGAAGTAAAAACAGAAAACTTAGAGTTTGGGTTGTCCGTCCTTCACGGGTGGATAAGATTTTTCGAATTTACTTTATGACAAGCTCGAGGAGATGACAAGATAATTGTTGCAGAAAACAAAAAGAGAATACAAAAAGAGTTTAAAGATCGTTGTGGTTTGATAATCGACAAACCAAAGCCCGGATTCGGAAACTCTAATGAGGTTTCTTTCAAAATCCTGAAATTTCTGCAGAAATTACTAAAATTGATGTTCAACTCATAAAAAGGATGCACACTATTATGATTGTTGTGGCTAGTGGCTATGAAATTGATGTCGAGAAGTTAAAAAAATTCGCAATTGACATTGCCAGATATTATGTGAAAAAGTATCCTTGGTATTATATGTCACCAACCCTTCATAAATATTTCATTCATGGACCAGAAATAATAGCCCATGCTCTGTTGCCGATTGGTCAACTGACTGAGGAAGCACAAGAATCAAGAAACAAGGACTTCAAAAATTATAGAGAGCATCATTCTCGGAAAACTAGCAGAGAAAATACTAACCGAGATATTTTTAACTTTTTTTTGTTAAGTTCTGATCCCATAATCACAAGCATAAGAAAACTACCGGAAAAAAAGGAGCAACACGTGCCAATTGCAGCAGTGGGTTTACTTAAATCTCCCCCTGTTGATATTAATAATTCTGAGGCTGAAGAAGATAGCAGTGGTGAAGAAAGCGATGATTTTGTTTTAAGTTGATAAAAAAATCAGTTATATTATGTTTTATTTTTTGTATTAAAATTTGTTTTACTATTCTCTTTTTCCTGAAAAAATGTACTTTTATGTTTTTTTTTTATATAAGACATAAGAAAAAAATATATACTTGTTGGTAGGAGTATTTATGGCCAAATTTGACAGCCCTAAGTTTTGATACATAAAAAAGGCAGGTATATTAATTTTTCAAATTTTGTTTTAAGTCCACAAAAGTGGGCGTTTTGGTGGGCGTGGTCAATGTTGATAGATTGCTTCTATAAACATTCCCAGTAATTTTCAGATTCCTAGCTCTTCTGGATGATTTATTGCCACTAATAGGGTCATTCTGCCCCAGTGTGCGTCGCATAAAGAAATAATAACTGAAGGCAATACCAATTATTAAAATCTGAATGAAACTGTAAAACTTAAACAATTAAAACAAATAAATAATCCTTGTATTCAAAATATTTTTAAGGGTAATCCTGAATGTAATTTTAAAGAAAACCAGGTTTTTGAAATCAGACAAATTACCAATAACATTTTAATAACAAAAAATGTACTATTTATACAAATAATTCATAATTGTCAAAATTACGATGTAACTATAAAAGGAAATTATTTATTTAAATTTCAAAACTGTAAAATAGAAAATTTTCTATACTATGACAATTTAATTTTACCTAATTTTAACAAAATATCAATAAAAGATATTATAAGATATTATAAGAAACAATGGCGGTGAATACGTCAATCGCGAATTCGATAACTTTTTGAAAAGGGAAGGCATTCGTAGGCAGCTCACTGTAGCATATACTCCGCAGCAAAACGGTATCGCCGAGCGCCTTAATCGCACCCTAGTTGAAATGAGCCGATGTATGCTGTTAGATTCAAAGTTGCCAGAATTTTTGTGGGCTGAAGCCATAAACACCAGTTACGTCTGAGATGTCACCTAATCCACTATTCCTAACACCTCCCACATTCCCCTTGCCTAACGGCACACTATTTCTTTAACTTGCATAAGGGCACATGTTTAACGGTTTCCCACGCCATTTTTGCTTACATTGCAAAACACATCCAAAACGGATATACCCCTTTTTCACTCTACACAACACCCGTGCGCATCCCGTTACATTTAAAATAATAAAATCGTGGGAAGGTTCATTTGACATATTTTGCAAGATAAGCATTAAGTATTTTAACATAGCTTTGATGGAAAAGTAATAATTAGTTCTAAGTCAGTTGTAATTCTCTTCTCGACACTAGAAGTGGAGCCTCGCTAAAGACAGCGGCTTCTCTTGCCAAATAATAATTAATAAAATAATCATGTAAATAAAGAAATTAAATAAATAAAGAGAAAAAAAAAATAAAAATAAGAAAAAGAAAAGAAAACTATAAAGTTTTTTTTTAAGCAAACGCTCGGACCCAAACGTAAATGGCGCAGTCGGTTGTTCGAATAAGAACGTAAAGAACAAGTGCGATTAAGTGCGATGAACAAGTACGATTAAGTACAAATAAATAAAAATTAGTTCGACTAAGTGCTATAAATAACTACGATTAAGTACAAATAACTAAAATCAATTCGAAATTAATCCAAAAAGAAATAAAACGTTCGACGAACGGAGAGGAGCAAGAATGAGTCAAAATAATGTAGAACAATGCCTCGCTGTACTCACACAGCTGATGGTAAACCAGAACACAATAAGTGTTAGGGCTAAGATCGAGAAAGAAATTAGATTTCTAACGCCATTTTAAGGAGAACCAGGAACGTTGCCCTCGTTCTCAGCGTCAGTCACAAAAATCCTTGCTAACTATCAGCGGGAAGAAGATAAAAGACAGGTGTTTGAGGTCATCCTTGATACAAAAATATCAGGAGCAGCGCAAAAAATCTGTTACAAGTAGACCCACCAACGGATTGGAGCCAGTGCCTCACCAAATTCAAACAACACTTCCGAGCATCAAAAGACGAGATCACCATAACCAAGAACATTGGAGCATTAAGAGTAAGAAGTATGAATTAGATTATAAAATAAGAAATATTGTAGAAGATATTGCGGAACACGCTACCTTTAGCAATAATAGTAAGATTGTAACAGAAATTTTTAATGGAATACTATTAATGAAAGTTAAAGAACTAGTCTCAGGGGCGCTAGCATACGCAATTACAGCATTACACGACTTGTCAGAAATAAGAGATATAATTAGTAAATTTATTGGTCAAGATGAGGGAACCTAAAAACAACAAACTCCTATATTTCAGACAGGAATAGACAACTAGGCAGACAAAATGGTCAGTTCAATCGATCTGGTCAATACAACCCTAACAATTCCAGAAACCATAAAAATTCAGGACAGTATTCAAATAATTATTCTCGACAAAATAGCTCAAATTCTGGTCAGTACAACAACAATAATTCCAGAAACCATAACAATTCAGGACAGTATTCAAATAACTATTCTCGACAAAATAACTCAAACTCTAGACAAAACAGTAATAATCAAGCTCAAAAAAATAGTTCAGGAAACTTTAGGAATAATTCGGAACCTATGGACACTCTATCTGCAAGTTATGCGAGACAAATAAATAATATCCAAACGAATTCGAATTTTCAATCAACCAGCCTTCCAGAAAATTACCCTATATAGTAGTACAAGCAAAAAACAACACAAAACTTAGATTCCTAATAGACCCCGGTTCAGAAACAAGTATTATTAATCCCGGACTTTGCCACCCCAAATGGCAAATTCAACTCAACTACCCCATTCAAATACTTACAACTGGATCACCTGTATCAATTTATAAAAAAGTTAGAATCCCATTATTTCAAGAATTAGGAGAGAATAAAACAGCAGAGTTTCTAGAGTTTCAATTTCATCAAATATTAGATGGATTAATTGGAAATAACATTCTAATACCTGCCACAGCAATTCTTGACTTTAAGTGTAATCGATTAATGATAAATGATAAAGAAATCCCAATTTATTTTTGCAAAGAAGAAGAAAATTCTATTAATGACTATTACAAATAAGTACCAAAATTAGAGATCTACCACACGGATGTATGCAAGGATCACATCCTCGAGCAAATCCGGATCAACCACCTCAATAAAGAGGAAAGTAAGGCTGTGAAAAACCTTGTCTCGGAATTTTCAAATTTATTTTATCAGGAAGGAACCGACTTGTCGTTCACTAATGCGATAAAGCATAACATAAACACGATTAATGACATCCCCATATACACTAAAAACTACAGATACCCTGAAGTTCACAGATCAGAGGTATCTAAACAGATAAATCAAATGCTTGAACAGGGCATTATCCGTCCAAGCAAATCTCCATATTCTGCCCCCATTTGGGTCGTTCCGAAAAAGGAAGACGCCTCCGGGAAAAAGAAATGGAGAATAGTCATTGACTATCGAAAATTGAACGAAGTTTCGATTGACGATAAATTCCCAATCCCGAATATAGAGGACATATTCGATAAATTGGGAAAGTCAATGTACTTCACTACACTCGATTTGGCCAAAGGGTTTCACCAAATCGAAATCGCGGAAGAGGACATAAAAAAAACAGCATTCTCAACCGATAGTGGCCACTATGAATTTGTTCGTATGCCATTCGGATTAAAAAATGCGCCCGCGACCTTCCAAAGACTAATGAACTTAGTCCTATCAGAGTACATTGGAACAATTTGTTTAGTATATCTTGACGATATCATTGTTTTATCGACATCTTTGGAGGAACACATGGTATCACTGAGGAAAATATTTAAACGCTTAAAAGAAGTAAACCTCAAAATACAGTTGAATAAAACTGAATTCATGAAAAAAGAGGCAGAATTTTTGGGCCATGTCGTCACTACGGAGGGCATTAAACCCAACCCCAATAAAATTTCTGCAATAATAAATTACAAAATACCTTCAACAACAAAACAAATTAAATCCTTTTTAGGTATTACCGGATATTACCGGAAATTTATTAAAGATTACGGGAAAGTTGCAAAGCCCATGACATCGTTCTTGAAAAAAAATGCAAAGATCAATATTAAAGACCCAGATTACATTGAAAGTTTTGAAACTCTGAAAAAATTAATTATTTCAGACCCTATCCTTCGATATCCCGATTTTGATAAAAAGTTCGTCCTGACAACCGACACGCCTCAAACTATGCGTTAGGCGCTGTTTTGTCACAAGACAGTCATCCGTTGTGTTACGCAAGTCGAACACTTAACGATCATGAAATAAAATATTCAACCATAGAGAAAGAGTTACTGGCAATAGTATGGGCCACAAAATATTTTAGACCCTAGCTGTATGGAAGAAAATTTACTGTACAGACCGATCATCGACCACTTGTTTGGTTGAGTTCTTTAAAAGAACCCAACATAAAGTAACAAAGGTGGAAGATACAATTAGAGGAATATAATTTCGACATTGAGTACGTAGAAGGAAAAGTTAACCAGGTCGCAGACGGACTATCTAGAATGGAAGTTTATTACAATTAAAATGTAATCAATCCTGTTGATGATATAACCGAAGATGCACAATCAATGGTAGCTACTATTCATAGCGCTAGAGAAGATAGCAGCGACTATATTCTTTTTTTTTTGTTTTTTCTTGTTTGCACTTAACGACCTTAATGAGGAATTCCTATTTTACCTGAAATTCACATTACATGAAGTGTAAAGCTAGACTCTCGGTCCATTCATTGCCATTCTCCGGTAGTCACCAAGAACATTGCACCAGTGCCTTATTCTTGGAAGACACAAGTACTCGGTACCTAGAAACGCAAACGCCGCGCCGCGCCGCGCCGCGACCTGGTTCATCGTTTCTTTAAACGTTGAATCCGTAGTCGAGCCAGAATTCGGGTCAGTAAATTTTCCTTATCTTTTTGTATACGTATTTTCCTTTTATTTGTCCATCGTGGTTCATCATTGATACGAGATCGGCCTCCCTATAGTCTTATAGTATGAAAGAGTGCCGAGAATAAGCACCATCATATCTTCATACGGCACCGCGAACAGAATCGTAAAGTAATAAAAGAAAAAAGAAAGTTTTGATGATCTAAAGAAAGCAAACATCGAGACATCGTCGGGTGTTTGTCTATCCTCGTATATGAATGTACATAATGTTGTCATTAGTATCCTTTCTGTCTTTTTTTTGTCCACCTTTTTTAATTTTCTTGTTTTCAGCCAGACAGGAGTGCACTGCTGCGACGGCCCATGGGAAGTTTTGTATTTGGAAACTCCCATGAGAGATGGTAAAAATATATATATAATAATTATATAAATCCTTTTTATATTGAATGATTATGACATATTTACATATACATATCTATTTTTATTGATACATACATATATAAATTTAGTAGTTGTTGGTCCTCCAAACAAACGGTTTGGAAAATAATTTTTTTGGGAATCAAACCTTCTCCCTTTTCTATACATTCGGTTTCGTGTATGGTATTAAAGTCCGGAGATCGGGATCGCGAAATTATCACTCGATTAGATCATATTCTTTATTTATTTTTTTTTTTTTTGATGAAGTTTTGCGAGGTCCATTGTCCTGAGATAAAGCGCTCAGAGTCAGTGACCGCAGTTCATGTACTTTTTGCTCAGTCATGTACACCTTTTTTTTATACGTCCTTTTTTTTTTGTTTGAACGCTCGTGCGCATTCTGATACGGAATTATTATCTGGTGTATGATTCAATGGATTGGAGGAGAGAATAGTTAGAATATCAAAGCAGTGAATCAGGCCAGTAAGATCACGTAACGAATTTTCTTTTGGATTTAAACGGTGTTGAATTTTTAATTTAGACTATAAGATCAATAAATGATGGTCGATATTATGAATAATGTTACTTTTTATGAGATGATTTCAGAGTTTGATTTAAGTAATCGATTGTGAATTGCGAAGCAGTTTTAACTGATGTTAAGAATTATTTGGGTCCCGAAAGAATGAATTTTGTTAGGATTAAGGAACTTTAACAAAGAAAAAGAATAAAAATATATCGCGAAGTAGAATCTGAATTTTAAAGAATTATTTTGTCTCTCTTTATTGGTGAGAACATTTCAGTACGACTGTTTAGATCAGATATGTTCGGGGAGTGGACACGATTTCTTAAACGGTCAAGGGAGGATGATGCAACAATCCTGAAGTAAGAGTATGTGGAAGGTAGGAGTATAGCCGATTATACTCCGGATGAGTTATAAGGTCAGTTATGAGGTCCTTATTTAATATTTGCTTCTTTGGTCCATTAAGGACGACGAGACGGTTGAAGTAGGGGAAAAGTAGGCCCTTACTTTCATCATAGGTGGGTTGAGAGGCCATTGGGGATTTTTACAACACCTTTAATCCCCTAACCCTTGTTGTGTCGCGATCGACACCCCTCATATCCTTCCATCTCATCAATTTTTAAGAACACGTGATGGAATTGGATTTGTATTTTTTTTGTTCTATGCATATGCGATCACCTACGTATGCCTCTTGTCTAGTTCGTGCCGGAACTGCGGCGAGCTGCTATGAAGTATTTTTCTGACTCTTTGGGCTTTTTAGCTCCTCTGTTGGCATCCTACCTTGAGGAGCTACTTAGGATGAGGATTCACCAACGCATATATTCGGTCAAAGGTCTGTGTTGATCGGGCCCCAGCGATTTTAAAAATTTATTAGGGTGTAGAACACCAAAACCCAGATCTGCAGGATAAACTAATGTAACAACCGCCTATGATCCCAGAGCAAGAGCCCACCCCCTTGACTGAGCTACATTGGGGCAGGGTTGCTGCAGATCAAGAAAGCGATGGTCGAGCATAGGCACCCTTTCCTTCCATACGTGATCGGCCCTAACCACGGACAGCGGTGGTTGATGTCTTGGGCGCGACGCATATGGATGGGAAGGTAAGACAATTCCTGTATTTTTTTTTTGTAGCGAAGATTTAAGTTTTTTTTTGGGGTTACTCCAATGCGGTCAGGTTTCTTTGTTTTGTAACCGGTGTGTAGGATAGAATGTTTTCAATATAGGTCTTTGGTCTTCTTAATTTACGTTACAGAATGGCGCCCAACGTGGGGCCTGGTTCCCATGGGGGTGGTGTTCTGTAACCAATGTCATCTCAAACAAAAAGGTTTCTTTATTTCACAATACAAGGAATTGTTAATGGTAATTATTTACGTTACAGAATGGCGCCCAACGTGGGGCCTGGTTCCAGTTATCACGCAGTAAGAACGTGAGAAATTCAAATGTAAGCAAAATCAGCACAAGCGATACTCTAACAGTATTTCAGCGCGTGTGCTGATTATGCATTAATATACTGCAATGCATTATAGTATCAAATTATGTCTAAAACATAATTTTGTAAATGTTCTCATTGGTTAAGTTTTCAATAAATATTAGTGAGCAAGGAAATTGTATCTTAGTGTTAAGCAGATTGTGACGAAGTAAACAATAAAAACTATTTTTTTAAAATACAAAGATAAAACTTTGTAACTTTCCCATGGGGGTGGTGTTCTGTAACCAATGTCATCTCAAACAAAAAGGTTTCTTTATTTCACAATACAAGAAATTGTTAATGGTAATTATTCGTTACAATGTAGATAGATTTGGCCCGATTGGTTAATTAGTTATGTATATAGGTACGTTTTATTTATGTCGGTAGTTTTTTTTTTCTCTACAATAGATACGATCACCGATTTATTTATTTTGTAAAGCAAGTCCTTCAACATCAAACATTTTTCTAACCGAAAAAGCCAACACCAAGATTGAAACAAATGACAAACGGGAAGTTTTGACAACAGAAGAAGTACTTAAACGACTGAGAGACGCCGAAGAAAAAAAAAACAAGCAAAAACTTCCTAAGCCTAAGAGAAAAGAAGTTTGGCAAATTAGTCAACCCATTGAGAAAAAGCGATCCTCAAGTTCGAGTTCAGATGACTGCGATGGGGAAAAAATATCATTTATGATGAAGATAGTCCATGGAACGAAGAATTCGAAGAAGATGACGAAATTGAAAACTTAAACCATGTGGATCATTCTACCATTAAAAAAGGTCAATTTGCTTTGACCCAGTTCAAAGGTGAAAGCAGACTTACATCTATGGCCCTTATTACGAAAAGCGAATCGAACGTTCGACTTTAAGCGAACGTTTGAGAAATCCAATATAGACCAAAATTAATATGGGTAAATTTCGACGTTCAAATGGGTTAACATCACTTTCTCCAAAAAGTTAGCTTTTGCAGTCAATATTGAAATGGTATTCACAAAATGAGTGATTTCAAAAACGTTCGCTTTCAGTTCAGTGCGTAATCGAAACATGTCAGAAAATTGATAAAATTAAAATAACTCTTCTTAAAAGCTTGGACACCACCCGAAAGACCTTTGCATTGGTTCCATCCGAAAAAAAAAACAATTTATATTAAAGAAATTATTGGTGTTTTCCCCAAATCCAACTATGGTTATGATGGGAAGCAGAGTTTGAATTTGAAAAAAGTGTTAGTGTAAAAGAAAACTAACCATTCTTTGTAAAATACACTTAATTGATCTCAAAATAAACAAGTTTAACTTTTATAAATGTACAAATATTGTTTTCATTGCCTTTTTCACAGTTTTCGAACTATAAAAACACTTTTCATAAGGCTTTTAACTGAATTAATTTTTAATTATGGGGTAATTAAAAACATTTTTGAAAGAATAAAACTTTTTTCAATCTTTCTCATATATTTAATACTATCAAATAATATAGTTAATTCTAAGAAAAATATTCAAATTTAAATAAAAATAAAGATGATGAATTTTTCCCCTCAGCCTCAGTCGAAGTTGGAGAGTCAACAATAACTTTGTTTTATTTATCAGTAGAAGATAATAACACTACGTTGCGTTCAATGGGTTAGGAAGTTAGTCTTTAGACATCGGTCATAATAAGTGGACTTACGAAATAAAGATTCATTTTAAATATAGAATTTAAAAAAAACGAGCTTAGGAATCAGTGTTTAAAGACTAAATGATTATAGCATGATTATAGGGGTTACTAATGATGATGAAGCTATTGGAGTTAATTTGTATATAAAATACAAATCCCTAGTGTCATGAACATGAATACTGTACTTTATAAGCATTGTGAATTGATGAATATGTATTTTAATTTTGAGGAAAACAAAATTGTATTTTGTAAAATGAACGAAAACAATACAAAACAAAGAACATTTTAAGTTATAATTGACTTACCTATTTCAGAACATTAATTAAATTTTCTTCTTTTTTAACATAACACAAAAATAACTCAAGAAAAAAAGTTTTCTTTGTTTATAATTTTTTTTTTATTTAAACAAATTTTGAAACAATATCGAAAATCTTACACAAATTAAAGACATCCAAGGTCTGAATAATAATATAATTATAATACCTATTTTTTGTTTTTTATTTTTTTTATTTATTTTTGAGTACGAACTTATTACGACAACAAGATAAAATTTTAAATTTCACAAAATATTTCATTGTGACATTGATGTCTCTCTATTGTAGTATAGTTTTGTTATGAGGCACTAAAATAAAAATAGCTCACAAGTTATTGAGGAGCAAAAATTTGATATGATTTCATTCACAATTTATTTGATGTTTACAATAATTATGTTGGTATTATTTTCTAAGGAAACGATCGGAAAAGGACGTTTTAGCCAAAATCACAACAAGTTGTGTACAAAAAAAACAAAAATAAAATAGCCATCATCATTTTATATAAACAAGTAAACCCCTATTACCGATGTCGTGAAAACGCCTGTTGTCCTTGAATCGTAAGCTCAGTTCAAAAATAGCTAGGAAATGGTATTTTGCAGTTATTAAAAATTCAAATTGCGAATATTATTAAGAGGAAGCATTGTTATAAACCCAATATATACCAAGTATTCAAGTATTGTTACATTTTATGGAACACGTACACAAATTATTTTTCATCAAATGCATGTCTCGTTGCAACCTACATAACTAATATTCAATTTTTAACGAATACGACAAAGTGCAGACCATCCTGAAAATATGCAATGAACATGCCTTAAAATATGCAACGGAAAAACTGTACACAGAAATTATGTACAATCGGTGGATATCGGCCGAAAGCCATGCTCATGCATGATTAAACCAAGCCATGGGTAATAATTTCTGTGCCCAGTTTATTCGTTGCATTATTTTCGGGCCAGTTCATTCGTTGCAATTTTTAAGGACCTTATCAAAACTTCTATCGACCATTCAAGTACACTACTTACATTGCAACTGTTTATGGACAACACAGGCCTGATGAGAGTGGGTTGAAGACTAAGAAATTCAGAATTAGACGTAAATATGAAACATCCCATACTACTCCCTAAGCGAAGCACCGTATCTCAACTACTGCTAAGATCTCTGCATGAAGAGCATATGCATGCTGGTCCACAAGCACTTGTGTCATTATCACGACAAAAATACTGGATAATGGATGCAAAGAGAGCTGCAACAGAGACCGTACACAACTGCATTAGATGTTTCCGAGCTAAGCCACAACCTATTGAACAATTGATGGGAAATCTACCAAGACCACGAGTGACGCCGGCTAGAGCATTCCTCAACACTGGTGTTGACTTTGCTGGCCCAGTCAAAATCTTTTCAAGGATAAGAGGACGAGCACCTACCAAAGGATACATAGCAGTATTTGTTTGTTTTTCAACCAAGGCAATTCATTTAGAAGTAGTAAGTGATCTAACAACCGAGGCTTTTTTAAATGCACTCAAACGTTTTATATCGAGAAGAGGATATTGTTTGACGGTTTCGTGTGACAACGCCACCAACTTTGTCGGAGCAAAATCTGAATTAAGTCGACTGCGAGAATTGTTCGACTCACAACATCTGAAAGCGTCACTTCATCAGTACTGTCAATCAAAATCCATTGATTGGAAGTTTATACCCCCCAGAGCTCCTCACTTCGGAGGTCTTTGGGAGGCAGCGGTGAAATCAGCAAAACAACTCCTCATTCGCTGTACCGGGATGGCACCACTCACATATGAAGAATTGAACACCGTTTTGACGCAGATAGAAGCGATTTTGAATTCAAGGCCCATTACGGCGATGTCAAACGATCCAAATGATCTGGAAGCGTTAACTCCAGGTCACTTCTTGATTGGTGAACCGCTCTGTTCATTCCCAGAGCCTGACATGACAGATTGATCATGTAAGGAGATTTCAACGACTCCAACATATCCAGCAAATATTTTGGAAACGATGGTCAACAGAATACATAACAACTCTTCAAAATAGAAGAAAATGGAAAACTAGCAACGGTAATATTATGCCGGGAGAACTAGTCATTATCAAGGAGGATAATATTCCACCCCTCCAGTGGCCATTAGGAAAAATAATTAAATGTTATTATGGCGAAGATAATATTGTGAGAGTAGTGGATGTCAAGACAAAAAATGGATTATTCAAACGAGCCATTGCAAGAATTTGTCCACTGCCCGGACAAGAAGAAATTCAAGCCACAGATGAGAAGGTTGTCATAGAAAATAACGAAGAAGTCCAAAATGGCTTGAAAATCCAATAGCCATGGTACATCGTCAACCCCAAATGTATCCTGGAAACCAAGGTCGCGAAGATTCATAGTCTCCAAGAGATTGAAACAACCGTCTCGTCTCCGTTCATTCCATGTGCAAATTTATCAACAGCTATTTCGCTCAACAACGACTTCCAACAACTATCAACGGAAATACCATTTCCCGCACTTGTCTTCGAACATAGTCATTCGTACAGGGAATTAAAAAGCCAGCTTGCAGAAACGAACAAGTCAATGTTTCCATTGATGTCGAAGCACGACATACATCAATATGGAATATTATATGGCGCCATGATAATTTTAGCTGTATACGCAGTTTACCGATGGTGGTCCGCACGAGCAAGAAAAACGATGACACCTGTATTTGCTAAAGCGCAAACAATTAAAAATCATACTGGAGAACGGTTTACGGTTGAAATTGAATAATTTCAAGAGGGGGAGCATGTTGCCGAAATTAGCTTTAATAATGTAATAATTAGAATAAGGTCAAATGTAATGTAGGCTAAGAAAGTGAAAGAATGCAAACATGCAAAACAATGCAGGTGGTCATTGTAATTGCATGAGTTGCATCTTTTGTGAACTAGTTTAAGATATAAATATGTTATGTTTGTAGGTTAATAAACCATTCAGTACGTTCAGCTCTTCAAGTCAAATGCTTTTGTTCATAAACAAACACAAAGGGTGTTTTTATTCCTGAACATCTTCTTTAAACTTTTAAACACGGCATGTCCTTGTATATTACATTTACATTATAGTAACATAAGAAATCATGTAGTATATAGTTTGTTTTCTTTTAGAAAATTGGCACTACAGCTTTAGCTTTTAATTATATGAAAAGATAATCAGATGTCGCTTAAGCGAACAAACAGAACTAAGTGTCTAATTTGATTTTAAAACCAGAAATGCTATATGAGACCGAACTGCACCTAGAACGAGTAGCTGTGTGGTGCGCAGTTTTATCAAGGTGGGGTCATACTACTTTGAAGAAATCGGTGTAACGATAACTGTCAATAGGAATTGCTATTTAAAGATGTTGAATGAGTTTTTTTAACCAAGAACTGGCGGAGCTCCAACAAAAATTCCCAAACAAATTTATTTCAAGGAACTTAACTTTTCGCTGGACCCCAAGGTTACCGCAGGCCGCAATGAACAATTTTTTGATCAGGTGCCGCATATGCGTGGGTGAGCGTGGAGGTCATTTGTTGTCTATCATCGTTAAAAACAATTAATTATTTAAAATAAAATTTATCTATCGAATAAAAACAAAAT
Organism: Eupeodes luniger; assembly: GCA_951509635.1. Lineage (NCBI taxonomy): Eukaryota > Metazoa > Arthropoda > Insecta > Diptera > Syrphidae > Eupeodes > Eupeodes luniger. The sequence goes on from OX608073.1 coordinate 301,708,703, forward strand.
TAAATGCAATGATTAAAAAAAGTTATTTGAATATCTTATTGTAGCACAATTAGTGCGCCACCTTGTTTATAAAGGAATTCTTTCCAAAATTAATTTTTAGTTCTTATTCACCAGTGTAACATTGTATAGCGTAAAACTTCCCCAACCGTTGGTTCTAAATCTTTTTTTGTATTAAATACCTATATTATAATAAAAAGATATCAAGAACCATGTTGAAATTCTGGGTAATCTTATTAAGAGAGAACCGAAACAAAATTGAGTGATGGATGGGATATAAGTGCTGGCAAAGAACTCTTATTAAGTCTTACAAGCCGCGGCTGAGAAATAAAATTTATCGAAATTCCTTAAAAAGTGAAGGAACTAAAAATATTCCATGGCAAACCCGACAAAATATATGTCGTGGATCCATAATTTCCATTCGATTTAGAGTGACTCCAAAATCATTACGAGAACAAAAGGGACATACTACGTGACCAGTTGAGTCAGTTGGCCCAGAGTAGGGCCATGATTAACTCATTATCAATACTTACAAATCAGAGACGCGAACTTGAAGACAAGTTAAAACCATTAAAAGAATATAAATAAATCAGAAGATACATTTAATCAATTTTTCTTTTATTCATTTATTTTTTGGTACGTACAGTTAGGCCAAGTAAGGTCGGCATCCGTTTTTTTTTTTGTAGCATAATAATTGTGACTTGTGTTCGACTATACTTGTGTCTGTTTCAATGACAAGTGTCGACCATGCGACATATTTCTTTTGTATTTAATTGGGAAACGTTTATCTACTTGCATGCCTAATAAATTGTAAGATTTTGGACCATTCCTCAGGAGTCAACAAGTAAATATATTCATCAAATAAAACTTGATGATCCATTCACGATCGCTATTAAAAGCCAAACAAATGGGTCTACCCTTCAAACGGATTAAAGATTGCATTCCAACCCTTCCATCTTGGAATATAAGCCAACAGTCTTTTGAACCAAAACTAACACAATACAATAAAGACAACAACAATAGCAGAGTTTATAAATCTAATTTTAAAGAAATAGTCGAAAACTTTAAAAGTGAAGGTTCGACTCCTGTGTTTACAGATGAGTGAAAATCTGACTATAACACCTGCTTTGCTGTAACTGAAGAGAATGGCTCCTTGTTGAAGGTAGGGATTTTATGGGAATACTCATTAATATTTACCACTAAAGAGTTAGCGTTAGTATTTCGGTTCTCCGAGCTAGAGCTGGGATTGTAGACGATGCGTTTCTGATGTCTTAATTTGGGAAGATTGCGCTAAAGCCGAATTTCTGGATGAATGAGCTCATCAAGCGCGTAAATCAAAGTACTGGCGAAAGACACTAGAGCTAATGCAATAACAAAATGTTTATCTATGAACCTCATAATAGGATTCCTCTCTGCGTAACTGTTGTTCGATTCAATACTAAAAATAAAACACCACATAAATGTATTGCTTGCCGGACACAGTTTTTTTTTTAATTTGTCCTGTCCAAAAATACAAACTTCCGAAGGGCTTAGGCCACCCTAGAATTTTTGAAAAATCGATTTTTTCTATCTTTAATTGTTCCCAAGGATCTCAAAAATGTTGCATTCAAAATTAATACCAGGAAAAATCTTTTAATACTCGGATTAAAAACTTGTGTATTAAAGGTATTGAAAAATTACTCATGACCCATAATTCGCGCAACATATTTTTGAAGGTAAATTTTAAATCAAAGTGCGTAGAATTTGTTATTACATTGCGCACTTAATTTGTTGTTAGTAATCATGTGTTGATTTTGAAGGCGCATTTTGCATTTTTCACTTTAGAAGTGCGTCATTTGGTCTAAAATCAATATACATTTCGCAAAAATCCTACGTACTTTTCTATTAGTACAATCAAAAAATTATTAACTCATTATACATAGTTTAAGAATTACAGTACTCTTTAGCCCGGCCGCCGTGGACCCATACAAAATCAAAACATCATCAAATCTTTAAAACACCTATTTTTTTCGGCCTCTAGAGTGGCCTAATCCCTTAAACGACATCGGTAATATAGACAAGTACCTCAAACTCCTAAAAACCATAAATAACAATTAGGACTTGATTATAAATTTAACAATTTGTTGCAGGATAAGCAAATAATATCAATTTAAAAAACATATTTCTTCAATAATATCAAACAATAATATTATTGATTCACATTCTTTATGTATAGTTAATTATTTAATTACGTATAATAAATTTTTCAATATCTATCTTTTTGTTTTGTTATTCAATTTGAAATCACATTCAGTCGTTAGTAATATCAATATAAATAGCAGGGGTAAAAGTTTGTATAGAGTTTTTGTTTCTTCTTTATGTTTTATATTTTAATACCTTCGAAAATATTGTAAATGTTTTGGTGTTTTTTAAAATGTTTTTTTTTTTTTTAATTATAATATTTTTATCGTTTCATGTTAATCTCGCTTTCTTTGTTTGTTTTTCTTATATTTTTGGCGATTTTTTAATATTATTAAAATTATACATGTATCATTACGCATTTGTTTATTAATCGAAATTGGTCTAATTTGTTTTGTATTTTTATTCTTTTTGTTAATGTTTTAAAATTTTTATGTAAAACTACAAATACCCTTTATATCCATTTTATTATTGTTATAGCAAAAGAAAAATCTTACTTAAATTAAAAAATATATCTATAAATATTTATATTAATTTATATTGTTGTTGGAGTTTTGTGATGTTTGATCATAGCTTTCAACAGAGATATCAAAACTTTTTGTTAGTTTGTGGCTTAATTTTCTATTTGCCTTAATTTTTGTTTTAGTCATCACATTTTTTTGTTTTTGTTTGCTTAAAATGCGGGAAGCCATTTCTTGTTTTGATTATTTGTTGTTGTTTGGTAATCTATAAATAACTTAGGCCTAGTACTTACGACCCATACCATGACCTGGATTAAGTAGACGGCAAAAGTGAGGAGTAGTTACACGACAGTCAACTTGGATGGTACGCCTTTGACGCATCGACATTGGTCATTGTCGATTTATTGAGGCAATGAATTCGCTATGTTTTTGAACCTTTAAAAGGGAAAAATAAAAAAAATTATAATAAAAAAGTATAAAAGATATTTGAAGCGTTTGGATGAAGAAGGGGCTAAGTGACATTTTTTCGATTTTCGGTTTTTTTTCGAAATATGAGGATGCCTTGCGAAAACTTATATTTCTGTCCAATCTACGTTGCGCTACGATTCGTATTTTCTTATTTAGCGCTTTTATTTTTGGTATAAAAGGGTTACTAACAACTAAAAATCTTATAATATGAGTGGAAGAATGGGCTAACAGCACTTAACTCCTTTTTGGGTAAAATAAAAAAAACTTTAAAATAAATTATTTTGCATGAAGGGGTTAAGTGCCTACTTACCTCCTTCTTGCAGACAAATTAAAAACCATTTTTTAAGTGGTTATAGTAACGATGAAGGTTCTAAGCGAAAATATGTACTCCAATGCATTTAGTAGGCTGTGGCAGCGCAACCGTTTTTTTTTTTTTTTTTGATATTCCTTTTATGCTAACGCTATTTCAGCATTTCAAACGACCAAACAAAATATCCGATCATGTAGTCGACTATATTTTGGAGCATATTAACGAATTTCCAGCCGAAGAATCGCACTACTCAAGGAACAAAAACCCAAATAAACTTTATCTCTCACCTTTGTTAAATATAATATCTAAATTATATAGCCTTTACATTGAAAAATGCACCGAACAAGAGAAAAATGTCCAATGTTGTTAGCCAACATTTTTACCGACAAATTTTCATCACAAAATTTAATCTGTCTTTCCGCCTACCAAGAAGTGACACTTGTAGCATTTGTGACTCTGGAAAAAACTCAGCTAAACACCAAAACAACTATAAGTCCGGATTCCAAAGTCAAAAAATTGACCGCGAAAAAGCTCGGTCCGATCCTATCGTCTTATATACGACATTTGACCTCCAGCAAACAATGCCCTTACCAAAATTAACCAGGTCTAAGGCATTTTACTTGAGGCAGATGTGGTTTTATAATCTAGGAATCTATGTCATTACTTCCGACGTGGAGATGTCGTATATGTTAACCTGGACCGAAGATGTTGCAGACAGAGAAAGCAACGAGGTAATGAGTGCACTCTATACATTCTTCCAAGAATGCGAAATTGCTAAAAAGAGGAAACATTTGATTGCATGGACCGATTCTTGCCCTGGACAAAACAAAAACTTCTTTTTATTGTGTCTATACCAAGTCCTTTTTTTGACGGAATATTTTGATCTGATTGACCACAAATTTCCTGAAGTTGGCCATACTTATCTTGACAGTGACAGGGATTTTGGAAGAATCGATAAAAGAGTTACGAAAAAACGAAACCCTTTACACTGCTGAGCAATACCGACATATAATAAAAAGTGCCAGCAAAAAAAATACCGTTATAATTGACATGGAGAACCACTTTCGATCATTAGAAAATCTTCCAGCAAAATAAAACGTTTAAAATGTTACAAAAAACATATCGAATGAAAAAATCATTTTCCGTGATAGCGTCAAATGGCTTAGAATAAACAAATATGGATCCTATTTTTATAAGGAATGCTACGAGGAAGATAATTTATTCAATGAAGCTGTTATAGCAAAAAACTTCCGAATAGTTCCAGACAAAAACCAAGACTTTTTCGGCCGAGAAAAAAAGATAAAGCAGCTTTCTGTTGAGAAAATAAAAAAAATAACCCTTTCGGTACGAGAGTGGTACAGGTAATCCCGTCCCGAAAGGATTAAAGGAACAAATGATGTTCATACCAAGGGAACACCACTGGTTTTATGAAAAAGCTTTATTGGAACCATACTAACAGAAAACAACTTTTCAAAATAAAAAGATCAAAAAATGAATTTTGTTACTTAACCCCTTTGTATTCTTAAAAATTCAAAATACTAATAAGCTTTTTGTGCAAGAAAGAGTTAAGTGCTCTTTTTCTGAAAAATTTTGTTTTTTTAAATATACCAAGCTACTGTAATGAAATAAAAGTAACATTGTTAAAAAGCTATTATTTTTCTTGTTTTATTAGTTTATTCAATTTTATTTAGATTGGAATACGAAAAAAGTTCTCAACAAAAAACTTTAAGTCCTTATATCTCGAAATGTTGCAAATGTCATTTACCCCCTTCTTCATCCAAACGCTTCTTTGTTTTACAATTCCGTGGGGAACGTGACAAAACAAACAGATTACGACGCGACACGCGGCCAGGGTTAAGTAATTTAAATGAACACTACTGTGACAACTGAATCCTTTTGCGAGAGTTTAAATCTTTTTTTATAACAGTTTCTTTTTTTTTTCATTTATAATGACTTTTATGCATTTCACTATAGCTTATTATTTTAATACTACAATTGGTACTTAATTCTTTCATGCTCTTGGGAGGAAACTTGAACTTTTTCGTCTTAAATATAAAAAAGGGTTTGTCTAAGAACTGAAGTATGATATTTTATAGAGACGATTTACAATTTACAGTGTACCAAACATGAAATTCATTTAAATTTGTTTTTGTTTTTGTAATAAGCGCACACTTAATGGGATATTACTACCCTTATTATGTAAAGACACAGTGTGAGCACTAGGAAAGGGAAAGAGGGGTTGAAAGGAGTTGTCGGTGCACATTGGTTTTGAATTCCTAAATATTGCAATGGCTGGGAATGACAGAGTGTGGTAAGGAATTCCACATTCGCGTAGTACGGCTAAAGAACGAATCTCTGTTTAAGGGGAGGAATGCAGCTGGCTATTTCACTAGAGCATAAACCGTTAAAATAACGGTATAAGAGGGTGAGACAGGAAACTTTACGACGATGTTCGAGCGACGTAAATGATCCTATTATGGTATTATCACCAATCAATCTAAATGCTCTACGTTCAATACTGTCCAAGAGGCAGTAAGTAAGTAAGTTGCAGGAGCACCAGCCCAGATATGGGAGTTATACTCAAGCTTTGGACGTATGTATATAAGTCTTGTAAATAACAGCTAGATCAGGGGGGGAGAAAAACTTCTTCCATCGCCTTAGAAAACCCAAACATCTTGCGGCATTTTTGGCGACATCTACGTGATCGTTCCACAAAAGGCGGTTGGTGATACACATACCGAGAATATCGAGATGTTCAGTCTCCTCGATGCAACTGCCATCCATGGATAATGGCAAGGGGGGTGTATCTCGCTTTAAAGATACAAGACAGCATTGTGTTTTCGAAGCATTAAATTCCACGCGGTTTTTTAATCCTCATTGTAGAATGCTGTTTAGGTCGGAATTTAATGAACTTATCATATTTTGTCGCTGCAGCTGCAGTTCCACATCCGAAGAAGAGGGATGTGAGTCTGAAAACGAATATGAAAAGCTAAGAGTACTATCGTCAGCGAAACAATGTATTGGATTAGAAGTTGCAGACAAGAGATCATTAATAAAAATGAGAAAGAGTGTTGGAGATAGCACAGAGCCCTGGGGCACACCAGCATTTATTTTGTGGTTTTCAGACTTGAACCCATCCAATACTACTTATATTGAACGATCCGAAAGGTAATTACTAATCCAATGAAGCAGGGATTCGTGAAAACCGAAAGCACGCATTTTCGATAAAAGAGCCTGATGCCAAACCCTATCAAATGCTTTTGAAATATCAAGTGCAATAATCTTACTTTCCCCAAAACGATGTAAGGATTTGCACCACTGTTCGGTGAGATGAACCATGAGATCACCAGTGGTCATATTGCTACGAAAGCCGTATTTCCGGTCATTAAGAAGCTTTCGATCTTCAAGATATTTCTTGAGCTGATAATTAATCAGCGTTTCCATGACCTTGGAAAATTAAGAAGGTTAATTTCAAATTAAAAATGGTCTTCAACAGGGAGCGGTGCATTCTCCGATTCTCTTTAGCATTTACACCAGCGATATGATAGGTAGCCTAACCAAGGAAATTGGGTACGCCGCCGACAATCTAACAAAACGGACCGAAAAGTTAAGGTTATTAGAATTTTCTCACAGCTTGATTTTAACAAGGCCACGAGGGATACGTGCAAGAATTGTTGATCTACATGGGCAGCGATTAACGATCAAAAGCGTAGTGAAGTACCGCGGTATCTGGTTAGATCAGTATTTATATTTCGACATACTTATAAATGTTGATCTAGCCTACTAAGGTTTTTCGGAATTCTTGAAAGTATTTTCACTTTGGGTGTTGAAACTGAACTAGACGTAAACAGTCGTATCAAAAAAGCATAGGCTGCGTTCGGATTGCTTTCCAAAAGTATGGACGAACAACTCTTTTAGCTTAAAGACCAAGCTATGATTGTCTCGTTCCAATGTTGAATCATAGCTGCTTTATGGTAGCATTTATAAAGCCACAAACACTGTCACAAGAAAACTGCAAACGCTCGTTAATAAATATCTTCGAAACATTTTGAGGAAAGAACCCCTAGACTCTATCATACGCTTCGAAAAGGCGAATCGAATCGGCAGGATTGGGGAAGAATTGAAGAGAGCTGAGATATAAAGGGTGGTTTAATTTTAAGTGCTGATGTTGAATGTGAACAATACCTAAACGTCAAGTTCTTTTCTGCATTTTATTTGACATTTCTCAATTTCAGACTTACTCAATTTGAACTATAGAAAGATACACAATCGAGCAGCGCGTTAAGGTTATTCAGACTTACTATGAAAATGGGCGTTCAAGTCATTCGTGATTTTTTGATCACTTTTAATCGTCCAAATGAGCGTACAATCGGAAAAATAGTACAAGTATCATAAATAAATGAATTAATACCTTAGAAAATATTGCTGCTGTTCGCGATATTAGTGCACCTCAACTCGTCGTCGTGCCCAACAATTGCACCTCTCACGCTCGTCGTTGATGAACATTATGTATTAAAGACTTGCATTTACATGCTTACAAGGTGCAATTAACCCAAGAACTAAAGCCTCTTGACCATTTCAAACGTCGTCAATGGTCATAATGGTGGCAAGAAATGGAAACATTGGATGATTAATTTTCGAAGCAAATCATCTTCAGTGATGAGGCACATTTCAACCTTAGTTGATTCATCGATAAGCAGAATTGCCACCTTTAGGCGAATGATAATCCAAGAGTGATTGTCAAAAAACTAATGCACCCACAAAAAATTACTGTTTGATGCGGTTAATGGGCTGGCGGCATCATCGGGCTATATTTTTTTCCAAAATGAAGCCGGTCAAGCAGTAACTGTGTGTTCGCTATCGTGAGAAGATAACGAACTTTTTATGCCCCGAATCGGTAGATATGGATGTGGTTTCAACAGAACGATTCCACTTGCCACACAGCTAAAGAAACAATGGCACTTTTGCGAGACAAAATCAATGGCCGTGTTATCTCAAGTGGCGATGTCAATTGGCCGCTAAGATCATGTGGTTTGACACCGTTGGACTTCTTTCTTTGGGGTTATTTGAAAGAAAAGGTGTACCAAAAATTCAAGAGCTAAGGGATGAGATAATTCACAACATTAACGGCCAAGAATCTCAATTTGCCTCAGCGTCATCGAAAATTTCGACCATTGGATGGCAATGTGCCACCGAAGTCGCGGCGGCCATTTGGCCGATATATTGTTTTATTCATAATTGAACCATACCAATATTATTATTATAGAATGAAATGACAATAATTTCCTAAATAATTTGTGTTTCATTCAAAATCAACATCGGCCTTAAAATTTAAATACCCTTTATTTACAGAAATCGTATACGATCGCGTGTAGTGGTGGACCTACATATACATATGTCCTATATATATGTCCCGTAAGGGGAACTTCATGGACCTGAGTAAATAAAAGTAGGCATTTGTGTTTATTAAAACAACGAAACGTTTAGAAGTGAAAGATAACCTCAGCCCAAATCCAAAAACAGCTTTCTAGAAACTAAGCTAAAAAAAATACTTTCTCGTTGACAACGAAGTCAACGTCTGACTACTATGACGACATTAATTAAAATAAACTAAATGTTAAGAAGCTTTTAAAAAGATGATAGAGGTTTGATGAACTATAAGAAATGTTAAGTAGTCTACCGGATAAACCCTGTTATGTGTTTTAAATTCAACCTGTTGAATAGTCTAATAAAAACAAACAGTGATGATAGTCTTGCTTTAAGGGAGGTTACGGTGGGTGGCGTAATTGAATTTCCTGACATAATTTTATACTTACAACATCAGCCACAATTGGTTCTTCGATTTCCAGTCCGGCTAAGCCTTGTTCGCGTGTTAAATGCACTTCATAGGATGTGGTTGGTGTTACAAACACAACACGATGCTTACGTGTTTGTAGTATATTGGCAATAACTAGCTATATTTTGATATTGGTTAGAAGAAAACAAAATTAATTAAATTTAAAATAAATAACTAAAAAAAAAAAAAAAACAAACTTACTTTGTGTTTATATTTATTGAGACTATCTCGTGACTTGACTATCAATAGACTCTCGTCAGTCTCGAGTTTAAAGGAAACTACAAATGCATGTGGTACCCATAAGTTAGCCAATGGTGCAAGCATTTTAGGCACCAATTGTAGGGATATTGTTGGTTCTCCTTCTCCCGATTGCATTTTATGAGTTGGCTAAACGAAGGAGAGGAGAAAGAAAAATAAATAGCAAATTAAAAACAATGTAAGTCCATTTTCTTATTTCATATCCTTATCCAAGTTAACAATAAAGACAAAAATATATATAATCCAACCGAACCCAAGAGACAAATATTATCTTACACATAATATCACCTCCTTTAACTATGAAAAACCTTACAAATCGATATCTAATTTTATCCCAAACTTGAAAGATATACAAATGGAGAATAATAAAGAAAAAGAAAGACTTTCTTCACAAAACAAATAATATACTTATGTATGTACAACCAACCAACCCAACCACAATCCTTGAGCAGAAAAAATAATGCTCTTAAATTTATGGAAACCAAACTTTTGGTGACAATAGACAATAACGCACCCTCAAGGCTTTGCCTCCTTCACACGGTAATTGAATTGTTTATTCAAAAAGAAACTGAAAACAAAATAAAAAACTATAAAAGAATCGAAAAAGGAGGAAGGAAGGAAGGAAGGTGGTACTCTTAGATGCAAAAACAACAGACTTAAAGGGGATAAGATTTTGTCATAATAGAAATGGTGTTCAAGTTCATTGATATTGAATATTTATTTATGTACATTTATATATCCGTAAGAAACATCGGTTTTTAGATGGTGAATTAGAACCAGACGAAACAAGAGGAGGAAAAATAAAACTTTACACTCTGACCCTGCTCTTTTGCTTCGAGGGCAGGCATTCGAAAAGTTCAAGAGTAGTGAAAAATGAGTGATAGTAGTTTATGCATTATGGAGATTAGATTAAATTGGGTTCGGGTTCAAGCAATGGCTGTGTTCTGGCTTTGGTTTTGGATTTTTCTTTGGCTTTGGCATGAGCATGAGTATGGACATTCAAATACCAAACAAGCTTTATTATGCAATAATGGAAATAGACAGGAATGACTTAGTAGGTAATTCATTTATCTTGAACCTTTTTATATTATTATCTACATAATATTACTAGTAGGTACTTTGTTTGGGGGAAAGGTCTCAATGGAAATCAACTGAAAGCATTGTCGGTTATAATCTAAGCAAAAAGGTCAAGAGCAAGTAGGTAGGTATAAATAAAGTTTGGGATATTATCTAAAATATAAATGGCAAATGGGACTATTTGTCAAAAGCAGGAAAACTATTAAGTAAGTCTTTAGTGCTGTGTGTAATAAGGAAAATTGTTGCATTTTATAACACATTAAACTATTCAAGTAAAGTAATTGAATGAACAAGGTACACCATTTATTTACTATTTATAGATGACCAAAGGAATTGAGGTAAAGAGGCTTTGGGTCATTTCTGCTGCATTTTTGTTAAGTATTTTCATTTTATCAATATTCTTGGTAATTAATGTAGAACAAGAGAAATGCGGGTTACCTCTGCCAAATGCAAGCGACAAGTGAAGTTAGATTAATTTTCTTAAAACTTAAGCTAACGACGTTTTCAATTGGCAATCTGGAATTGTTCTTCGATTCGAAATCCCAATTGAACAGTTTTTTTTTATTCCGAAGAATCTGAAGTTTGGTGAGAATGTATTGGTTGAGTATGACATGTGTCACATATATGTGTATTCGCGCTAAATTTCATTTTGTTTTTGTGCTGCAAACATGGAGGAAGTGACATTTAAAATTTATGAATGTGTGAGTGATTCTGCTTCTGATTCTGTTTTTAAAACCAGAAGGGAAATTCTCTTCTTTTCAGAATCAGAACTGTCACTTTTGCCCAATTGAACGCATTCAGAATGCTTTTTTCACTTCCAGATTGCCAATTGCCATTTTCTTGAAAACTTTTCTTAAAAATTTGAAGATTTTGTTTGACAATTTTTTTTTTTTTCTTTTTTTATAAATTTAGATTTTTTCAACACATAGCAAAGCGGCAGATGGAAGGACAACAAATATATTGATTAGACTTTGATTAGAAACTTTGAATAATGCAAACGACAATACCGGACGAGTTGTAGACGATTCAATTGGAAACGGAAAACGTTAAAAAAATGTCAACCAAAGGAATTGAGTGATTTGGATATTAACAATCAATTGCTGATTTTATTAAAAACAATGGTCAATGTATATTTAATAACGATCCATGACACCTTCAATAAATATCAACTGACCCACTACATCAGTATGAAGCAAAACGAACACAGTACTGGTTTTGAAGAACATGGTAGAGACAGAGTAATAGTGTGGGATGGTGTCACAGTCCCTGGAGCGGAGTGAATAAGTTGGTATTTATTAAAGGTGTTGTGGATAGTTGTCATTATGTGTTAATACATTTTCGAAAAAAAAAATCTAAGCGTCGGTCGATCCTTTTGAACTCGGTGCGAGTTGCATTTTTCAGCAAGATAACGATCCAAAACTTAATGCTCACATTGCCAAAGATGCACACCGTCACAAAGCTCGAACTTAAATGCCATTGAGAACGGGTGGACGGAACAAGAATTGAAGAAAAATAGCAGAACATTGTATCAACTCGGTCAAAAATCTAATTTTCTTCGATATAGAGATGATAACATGCTCTTCTAGTTGCCCTTGATTGCCCAACGAAATATTGTTGTTAAAAATTGTTAATAGCGGTGCCTAGGTAGACAAAGTCCTTAACTACCTCAAAGTTATAGCTGTCTATGGTGACGTTTTGTCCAAGACGTCTTGTTCAATGTCCTTTTTCGATGACAGCATATACTTGGTCTTGCCCTCATTGACCACTAAACCCATCTTCTTCGCTTCCGTCGCAATGCTCAAAAACTCTCCACTGACATCACGCTTTGATATTCCAATTATGTCAATATCATCTGCGTATCCGAGTAATTGGATGGACCTTTGGAAGATTGTGCCTCTAGTGTTGACGGTTGAGTTTTGCACAATTCTTTCCAGAACGATGTTGAAGAAGTCGCATGACAGGGCATCGCCTTGTCTAAAACCTTTTTTGACATCAAATGCATCGGCGAGATCTTTTCCGACCTTGATAGAGCAGCGTGCATTCTCCATTGTCATTCTGCACAAACGGATAAGTTTGACAGGGATGCCAAAACTAGACATTGCTCTGTAGAGCTCTTCCCTATAGATGCTGTCATAGGCGGCTTTAAAATCGATAAAGAGATGGTGGGTATCGATTTGAAGTTCCTGGGTTTTTCCCAAGATCTGCCGTAGTGTGAATATTTGGTCGATAGTGGACTTTCCTGGTCTGAAGCCACACTGATAACGACCTATCAGGTTGTTGACGAACGGCTTCAGACGTTCTCATAATACGGCAGAGAGGATCTTATATGCAATGTTAAGGAGACTTATGCCTCTGTAGTTGGCGCAATTTAGAGGGTCTCCTTTCTTATGTATCGGGCACACTATGCTGAGATTCCACCCATCGGGCATGCTTTCTTCCGACCATATTTTGCAGATGAGTTGGTGCATGCTCCCTACCGTCATCGCCTGCTGCTTTGAATAGTTCGGCAGCGATGCCGTCAGCTCCAGCAGCTTTGTTTGACTTAAGTTTAGATATAGCTATCTTCACTTCGTCAAGGTCGGGTAGGCGGAATTGTTGATCTGCGTCGCCGAGGTTGAGTGGTTCTATCTCCCTTACAGCGGAATTCGGTTCGTCATCGCCGTTATATAATTTGAAGAAGTGGTCTTTCCATATTCTAAACATAGACTGCGGTTCCACTACGATGTTCCCCTGATCGTCCTTACAGGCTTCGGTTCGTGGCTTGTACCCTTGGGAGGTTTTTTTTTACCTTTTGGTAAAATTTACGAACCTCATTCCTGTTGTGACATCCCTCTATCTCCTCGATCGCGCGCTTCTCATGCTCTCTTTTTTTCCATCTAAGAAGCCGGTGTTCCTCTCTCCTCTTCTGCTCGTAGAGCTCGCGAGCAGCTCTGGTCCTCCTGTGCAGCGCCGTTTTGTATGCCTGTTGTTTCGCTGCGTGCGCTTGCCGGAATTCGTCGTCAAACCAGGGGTTTCGCTGTTGTGGCCGTGTGAAACCTAGCACTTCAGAGGCGGCATCTCTGATGGCTGCAAGGCAATGTTGCCACTGGTTTTCAATGCTTAATGAAGGCAGCATAGGACTCCTTAAGAGGTTATTAGAGACTCGATCGGAGAAGGACATGGCAGTCTCTTGCGATTGTAGCCGTCTAACGTCGAAACTTCTCACAGTACTTCCTTGTTTTGGCTTGGACCGGGATATCCGTAGCCGTACCTTGGCTACAACGAGGTAGTGGTCCGAGTCAATGTTGGCCCCTCGGAATGTTCGGATATCCTGTATACTGGAGAAGTGTCGTGCGTCGATCGCAATGTGGTCAATCTGGTTGACGGTTGATTGATCAGGAGATTTCCATGTCCCCTTGTGGATATTGAGATGTGTGAACTGAACAGAACGTCTCGCCCCGCAGCGAAATCGATCAGCCTGAATCCGTTGTCGGAGGTGGTGTCGTGCAGGCTGTATCTCCCGATTGTGCCACCAAAGATGTCTTCTCTTCCTAGCTTGGCATTAAAATCTCCTAAGACAATTTTAATGTCATAGCCAGGGCACTGCTCATATGTCTTGTCCAAGAGCTCGAAGAATATGTCTTTGGTGTCTTCATCTTTCTCCTCTGTTGGGGCATGAGCGCATATTAGGCTTATGTTGGCAAATTTAGCCTTGATGCGGATTGTCGTGATGCGCTCGCTCACACTGTTGAAACTCAAGACTTTTTGCCTGAGTCTAGTTCCAACAACAAATCCACACCCAAATAGATGCTGTCTTTGTTCTCGGTAGCAGTCGCCGTAGTATATATCGCAGTCTTTCAGTTTGCGTTTGCCCGGTCCATCCCATCGCTCTTCTTGGATGGCGGTAATATCTGCCTTGCAGCAGTTTAGGGCTTCCGCTAATTGTTCGGCTGCACGTGGTCTGTTAAGGGACCTAACATTCCACGTACAGATCCGAAGTTCGTTGCCCTTATTTCGTTTGCTTGGGTTGTCAACAGTGAATCCGTCCGTATCCGAGGCTTGTTGGTGCTTCGCAACTAGAAAGGTTTTTACGTGGTCGGGAAGTCACCCCGACGGCACAACCCCCAACCTGGAGGGCCAAATCCTTAATATAACTCCAAGGACAGGGAGCCGGATAAACCGCTCCTTATAGGCCTGGGCTCCGAATAAGTCGTAGAAGCCCTATAAGGTGTTCACTAAGTAGTTCAACCTTACTGGAACTGTAGACGCCACCGTTGATTCCATTTCGAGAATTCGTCCGCTGCCATCTGGATAAGGAGAGGTGCCTTAGTGGAAACACCTCTCCCCCCCTCTCTCGTTTGCTGCCCCCAACAACTTTTCACTGGGGTTAGAACCCAATCTCCAGTTGAGGTACTAGGCACCCGATGTTCACCGCGGGGAGGTGAGAGTAGGAGTTGATAGACAGAGGTGGGTTTTGAGAAAAAACGTGTGGACGCTTGTGTCATCTTGAATGCACATGTCTACCATTTGAACATTATTTTTGTCTATCCACAAGTGCATAAAAACTTCTAACTTAAACAAGAAAGCTCTCATAACCAAAACGCCGCCGGCAGTCATTATTACCAAGTTCTGAAAGAGACAAGTTCCCAGGACGCAAAAAATAAAAAAATAGTAATTTTGACTAATTTTTATAACAACTAGACTTTTTTCTGTGGGTGAAATTAATATGGACGAACGAAAAGCTAATATACGATCTGAAATAGCAATGACGCTCACAATACCTACCAATGTTATGCAAAATGCCCAAAAATGGAGTAAAATCTTATAATCTTCATTTTTCTGGAATAATTGTATCGATATCTCTTCTCATTCACACCGTATTTCTCACAAAAGCCGATTCTTGAATTGGATTTATGTACATATGTATCTTAAAATGACTGTATTATAGCAATTGGGTAAATGATACTAGAATGGAGATGCATGTGTAGGTACTACTAATCCTTTCTTTCCAGCATATTCAAAAGCTTTAAATCAAATCTAATGGAAGTTATGTGCTTTTGTTTTGTGCTTCTTTTTAAATTAGGGAATGGCTATTTTGTGGGGAAATTATTTGTAGACATGCAATTTGGCTTTGAAATAATATTTCTACACAACATTGGCAAAGGTTTTCGCAAGATTCAACACCAAGCAATTATTTTGGCATATTGGACAAAATAGCTGAAAAAAAATATCTTAAAAATCTCAACTAGGTGCAGTCGAAACTTATGTCTGTCCCCATATAAAAATGAAACCTATATTTAAAGATTTATAAACTTATTCATCAACAACATACATATATGAACATATTTATGAATAATCTCTTCAAAAATCTTACTCACCTAAACATTTTTCTTTTTATTTCGTTTACTTTAATCATTTTTTAAAGCAGCACTTAATTAATTTGCTAAATTTACAAAACTACTAAGTTACTTCAAACTAATTAAAATAGAACAGTCACACAACAACTACAACTATGTCCTTCAACAATCTTTTGATAACTGGCGTTACAAAAATCACATACATAGGTAAGGTACCTACACAAAACAGTCAAAACCAAAACACCTATTTCAAAATGAACATTCAAATAAAATTGCATGTAAATGCAGATTTTGTTTGCAAACAAGAGACAGGCGCTCAAGGAACTACAGTTGGGTAGGTAGGTATCTATGGATTAACAAACTATGTATATGCAAAAGCTCTCTCTCTTGCATTCAAATTCATAATTAACATCCATTTTTAGAGCTCCTCTATGTACGTTCTTTTTCAAATTATTTCAGAGTGCCATTAATATTCACTTTGCTGAGTCTAAACAAAAACTCTTTTCAAAAACAAACCAGAATCACACTTTTCAAAACAAAATAATAATTGTGTCAGAAAACAAAAACTAAACTGCTAACTACCACACCCACTCTAAAAAAAAAAATAACAAATAAACTTAATCTAAAGAGTTATAAATAATAAATGCTCTCTGTTCGACAAGAGCTCAAAACTTTTCCTACCCCTATCCTTTCCATGTCCTGTCCTGTCCAGTCCTCAACCTCAACCTCCACCCCCACAACATTCACATTGATGTTTATGACAAAGTTAATTAATTTTATATGAATCTCTATATAAATAATGAATGTACATAAAATAGTAGGTATATAACTAAAAATATCGATTAATAAACACTACGATACACATATGTACTCGTACTGTATATACATATATACATATATATTTTATGTATTCGAATCATCATCAAGTTTCCAGGCAGGTCCATAAAACATTCCTTGTTGTTGTCGTTCGTCGTCGACGTTTTAAGAACAAATTCTACTTAATTATAATCGGGTGAAATGGAGAACCTAATTAGAAAAACGACGACGAAGTGTGTTTAGTGTTGACGTTGAAGCATTTTCATTTCGAGAACAGCATTTATCACAGTTTTATGATTTCTTCATATGAAAAACAAAACCAAATGTTTGTTTTTTTTTGTATTTATTTTCTCACATCATTAGCTTGGGATGTTTGGGGCTTGAGGCTTCAGGCATGTGAGTCGAGGAGGGATGATAGAAGAGTATTTATAGTCGCCATATGAAAACAGAAAACTGATTTATGATCTCCAACTAATTGCGTGTTAAAATAACACCAACGTTTAGTTGATGACACCACCTCCACCTCCAATGAACAAAAGGAGGAGAGATGTCTCTTGCAGGAGTCTTTACAGTAAAACAACTAACTCCCAACTCAACTAATCATTTTCGTTTTAAATTGACACCAAGGACACGAAACCATTCATCCACGTTTCACATCGTTTCTCATTTGATAATATTCACATGCACGTACAAAACATCACAATGGCAATGACAATCACGGTTTGTTGAGAAAGCGGGTGGTGGGTTGGATTGGATTGGATGGCATCTACATACATCCGGCACAACGGTAGTGGGGTGCTTCAACCTCAACCTTAACCTCAAGGAGAATCCTCGAAGCAGATTGACTATGGCTATTAAATAAATCATATCTGCTGCACATGGCAGGCAGATAAATTCAACTCAGATGCACATGCAACCACAACGACAAAGAACAAAGATGACAAGACGAGGAAACGGGTTGAAACAACTTCCTTTTCCTCACCCATGCCCATCCATTAGATCCACCCAACTATAAAACAATAACTT
This sequence comes from Eupeodes luniger, assembly GCA_951509635.1. Lineage (NCBI taxonomy): Eukaryota > Metazoa > Arthropoda > Insecta > Diptera > Syrphidae > Eupeodes > Eupeodes luniger. The sequence goes on from OX608073.1 coordinate 301,726,466, forward strand.
CTTAAACAAAACATAAATATTGATTACATTATTAACCCCTTAATTTGTATTTTCACTTTAATGTGACTTACCATTTTATCTTGTGGAATGTAAAAGTCAGATACAGCTGCTGCCAGGTAAAGAACAGCCCTATGTTCAAAAGCAGCTAGGCACTCGCATGCAGCTCTTAAGAGCCACATATAATCTACAACACTCGTAAAACTAACGTACAAAATCATTTGGGATTCGCGGGCATTTTTGTACTTGGCCAGGATTGGTGCGAATACATCTACGGAGTCTGGTTTCACTGTTATCGCTGTGCCTCGTGCATCGTCCGTGATGTCTAGCATATCGAAAAATTGCTGACCGGTGAAGTGACGGGTAAATGGTTCTAATGATTTTTGACGATACATAAAAATCACAGCGTATTCATGATCGAGGAAATATTCCGCTGACGAGGAGCCACGTGTCCCCGCACTAAAATTGTCCACAAAACGTACGGTATTATGTTCCAGGGGGACAGTTGTGCCACCAGACTGTAAAAATAAATAAGAAAATGAATATTAAAGTTTTGTAAATTGTATTCTTGCAGCACCTGGCTAAAGAAAACTTAGCGAGGAGGATTATTTAACATAAATTAAGTTGGTCTATATTTTTCAGCTGGGATTTAAGTTTTTCTGTGTAGCATATGGCGATAGTTTAATTTTTTCTTTATTTGTCTAATTTTTGTGTGGTGGCTAGAGACCTAAGCTATGAATACAACAAAACAATAAAAGTATACTATGTTTGCTTAACGTTCTTTGTACTTTTAGTACTTTTTGCATTTAGGATTACTTCTGTCTGGGAGACGAGACTTTTTTATTTAAGCATTTGGAATTTGGATACGTACGTGGATGATTCCCATCTTCTATATTATATGGAAATAATCTTTTTGGAAGCAATAGAAAAGCCAAGTGACCGTCAAAAAATGTCTTATTTTAGGAACTCGACATTAAACAACGTTATAAAACTACCCACGTGAATGAATTACTTCTTTGAGTAATAGTTAGTCTGTATTATTACTTCGGAATTTTGTGAGTTAGGAGCAATATGTCAGTAGATAAAAGGTACCTGCAAACGCATATAATATTCATAAAGAGGTTGCGAAACAGATTTAAGAAATGGAAGGAAAGTCGTTTTGTAAGCAAAACATACATATATTGCGAGGGACTATACATTTACCACCGGCCGGCCGTCTAGAACAGAAATAACCATATTCCAAACAGCTTAACAAAATAAAACCTAGGTCACATGAAAGTAACAAACGAAAAATGTAATTTGGATTAATTTTTGTATAAGATTTGAAGCGAACTGTGGCGGTAACATATAATTCTAAATAAAATTGTAGCAACAAAAAGAAACACCAAGAGCATTAAGTTATAATTAATTAAGGGGGTGGCAACTTTGATTTGCAGTGTGAAGTTCAGTTTAAGCCGATCGATCTTAGTCCCTTCAGCTAATGATAAATAAGTTTGCTGAATATTGTAAAAGGTGGAACCTAGTGGTAAATTTAAATCCAAAGTGATGGTTTTAACTATCGTGTGCAAGTGAGCAATGGCACTATAATGGTGAATAAAGTTGGTGAAAGAATAAAGTTGGTGAAAGAATACAAATATCTAGGAGTCTGCTTTACTAAGAACTTGAGCATGGAAAATCATCTCACTGACAAACTTGTTAAGGCGAAACAATGCTTTAATAATACAGAAATTATGCATACCAGTAAATTCAGGCCAACAATTCTGTCCTCCCGACTTAGACGAATTAAAGATTTCCATGTCTAAGCTGAAGTCTATAACAAAGCCGCTGGAGCAGATGGCTTGAATGCCGAGTTCTTTAAAGCAGCTGGAGATAAGTTGGTTAGGAGCATGCACCAACTTATCTGTAAGATATGGTCGGAAGAAAGCATGCCCGATGAATGGAACCTCAGTATTGTTTGCCCGATCCGGAAAAAAGGAGACCCTTTAAACTGCACCAATTATAGAGGAATCAGTCTACTTAACATCGCCTACAAAATCTTCTCTGCCGTAATATGTGAACGTCTAAAGCCCATCGTCAACAACCTGATAGGTCCTTATGAGTGTGGTTTTAAACCAGGAAAGTCCTCGGTCGATCAAATATTCACATTACGGCAGATCCTGGAAAAAACCCAAGAACACCAAATCGACACCCACCATCTTTTCATCGATTTCAAGGCCGCATATGACAGCATCTACAGGTACGAGCTGTATAGAGCCATGTCTAGTTTTGGCATCCCTGCCAAACTCGTCCGTTTGTGCAGAATGACCATGGAAAATCCACCAAAAAAGGTTTTAGACAAGGTGATGCGCTGTCATGTGATTTTTTTAACATCGTACTTGAAAGAATAGTGCAGAGCTCACACGTCAACACTAGAGGCACTATCTTTCAAAAGTCTGTCCAATTCGTCATATGCTGATGACAATGACATAATCGGAAGAATTCAGCGTGATGTCAATGGAGCTTTTGTGAGTATAGAGGCAGAGGCGGCAAAAATGGGTTTAACGGTTAATGAAGGCAAAACAAAGTACATGTTGTCGTCAAGAAAGGACTTACAACACCGACGTCTCGGTCAAAACGTCACCATCGACAGACGTAACTTTGAGGTAGCCAAGGACTTCGTCAACATAGGCTCCGCTATAAACGCAGAAAATAACACCAGCAGCGCTGAGATCAAACGAAGAATAACTCTTGCAAACCGCTGTTTCTTTGGGCTGAGAAGGCAATTGAGTAGCAAAGCCCTCTCTAGAGGGACCAAAGTGTCGCTATATAAGACACTTATCATCCCCGTCCTGCTATACGGTGCAGAAGCATGGACTATGACAAAAGCGGATGAAAGCACCTTGGGTCGTTTCGTGAGAAAAATTCGTCGTGTGATCTACGGTCCCGTATGCATCGAAGGGGAGTGGAGGAGAAGATGGAACGACGAGCTGTACGGGCTGTACAGCGACGTAGACTTAGCCAGAAGGGTAAAAGTCCAACGACTAAGATGGCTGGGTCACGTAGAGCGCATGGAAACCAATGCGTCGGCCCGGAAAGTCTTGGAATCCACACCCACAGGACAGCGCAGTGGATGAAGATCGCGAATTAGGTGGCGAGCACAAGTGGAAAGTGACCTCAGCCAACTTGGAGCGTGAAACTGTAGACATCTAGCTGGGGACCGAGATGGAGAAGTTTGTTTAATGAGGCCCTAGTTCACAAAGGACTGAAGCGCCACCTTAAGTAAGTAAATTCAGGGTCTTCGAAGCTTTATCGGAATCGGTTATGTGGATGGTTTAAAGAGTGAATAAAACTAGCCGAGCAGGTTGATGTTGACCTTTAGTAAACTAGCCTCATGGAAACCAACTTTATATAGCTTAATAGATAGCATTTGATAGGGTTTGGCATCAGGCTCTCTTATCGAAAATGCGTGCTTTCGGTTTTCACGAATCCCTGCTTCATTGGATTAGTAATTACCTTTCGGATCGTTCAATACAAGTCGTATTGGATGAATTCAAGTCTGAAAACCACAAAATAAATGCTGGTGTGCCCCAGGGCTCTGTTCTATCTCCAACACTCTTTCTCATTTTTATTAATGATCTCCTGTCTGCAACATCTAATCCAATACATTGTTTCGCTGACGATAGTACTCTTAGCTTTTCATATTCGTTTTCAGACTCACATCCCTCTTCTTCGGATGTGGAACTGCAACGATAAAATATGAAAAGCTCATTAAATTCCGACCTAAACAGCATTGTTCAATGGGGATTAAAAAACCGCGTGGAATTTAATGCTTCGAAAACGCAATGCTGTCTTGTATCGTTAAAGCGAGATATACCCCCGTTGCCATTATCCATGGATGGCACTTGCATCAATGAGACAGAACACCTCGATATTCTCGGTATGTGTGTCACCAACCACCTCTTGTGGAATGATCACATACGCGATGTCGCCAAAAAGGCCGCAAGGTGTTTGGGTTTCCTTAGGTGATGCAAAAAATATTTCACCCCTTCTGATCTGGCTGTTATCTACAAGACTTACATACGTCCAAAGCTTGAGTATAACTCCCATCTCTGGGCTGGTGCTCCTGCAACTTACTTAAGCCTCTTGGATAGTATTGAACGTAGAGCATTTAAATTGATAGATGATAATATCATCATAAGTTCATTTACTTCGCTTGAACATCGTCGTAAGGTCTCTTGTCTGACCCTTTTTTTACCGTTATTTTAACGGCTTATGCTCTAGTGAAATAGCCAGTTGCATTCCTCCCCTTAAACAGTTCAACCGTAATACTCGCGCTTCTAGGAATGCTCATCAGTATACCCTCGAGTCCAACTTCGGCCGTACTGTCAAATACAGAGATTCGTTCTTTAGCCGTACTACGCGAATGTGGAATGCCTTACCACATTCTCAGGGCTATCAGAAATCTGCCCCTCATTCGAAAAATAGCTATCGTTAACTAATTTCGAAATTAAATTCTAGGAAAAATTCCGGGAGAAATATTTACCTATCGTGAACTATTTTTGAAGGGGAAATGTTCTTCTCTTTCTCGTGGAATATTCCGTTACAATTTTGCAAAGGAATCCCAAAAGTTATCAACAATGTAAGTTATCTTTAGAACAAAAATAAATAAATAAACGTAGATATTAAAACTAACTAAAATGATTGATTTTTTAAGGTCTAATTCTTCAAATTGCAAACAAATCGAAAATTTGACTTCCTTAATGGAAAAAAATCAAGACAATGCAAATGGTTTTTTCACAAATAAAAGTTTGAAATATAAATGTTTGTATGTTGGTGGAGCAATTATTTTGACATGAGTGCCGTCTATACTATCCTATAACTCCAGGTATTTTATGTTTACCGTAAAATGTTGAAGTTATTTTTCTCTTTTCTTTTTCGGTCGTTAGCATCTTAATCCATGTCGGGCACATTTCGCTCTCAAAGAAGCACACGACATTCGAAAGGACTTTTGAAAATGAAGATTCAGCCAACCCAACTTCATGATCCTTCCCCACTTCGGTCTGTTAGCCTCCTTCGGCAAAGAAACGCAAGCATGCACTTATTTTTATAAAAAAAAAAGGAACAGCGCTAGGTTTCTTTGCATGAGGTAAGCAATTAGAAAGTCCTTCAACCACATATTTAAACAACGGCTTGATAAGTCTGTTATAATCGTGAAATCTGTGGATCAAAGCATATATTCATAAAAATGTGATGATTCAGTGCTTGTGGTAACTTCAAAGGATTTGAATGATCTCTTAAACCACGTGTCGGTCGTCGTATGGCACTTGTTTCATTTCGCCTTCTTTGTTGTTGTTCTTCTAATAACAATAACACTCTAATCTTTGCATTTTTACACAAACTAACTTCATTGTTTTTTTTTTTCTTTAAAATGAAATGTCAAAATATTCCAATGCTATGTTGGAATATTTTTTTCTCATTTTTATGTTGGTAAAACTTGTTCCCAGGGAAAAGCATTCCGCGAGGAATTTCCGATAGGAGGAATGTATTCTCGAGAATAGTAAAATTCCGTGGGAGAAAAATTTCCCAAGGAATTGCCGATAGAGCTGCCTGTCTTTCCCATTCAATTCAGTTAGGTTTTCGTGTTTTGTTAATTTGGACGGCGCGGCGGCGCACAGTGGTGCGAGAGCGGAAAAAAGTCTTTTTAAGAAGTCATATTTATCCTTTTAAATTTTATGTTTAAGTACTCTTATATAACCCGAGCGTATGATTTAAAAGTATTTTTTAACATATATATTGTATGTTCTGATTTACAAGCCCTCAAAGTTGAAAAATAATTTTACTCAAATCGCGAACCGTATTTTCAACAAATTTTGAGATTGTTTTTTCCGAAGTTCCTTTAAATAAATTCTCTATCTTCTTAAATAATTTAATTGTTCTATTTTCGATTATCTAAAAAAAAAAAAATTTGATTATTTATAAAAGATAGCTTCTATAAGTAGTCTGAAGCTTTAGTACTAGGAAAAAATGCGTTTTTTTTTAACTTTTTGATTTTTAAAAAAAGCGCCAACAGATACCAAGAACGTAAGTATGCCAGCATATGCTGCATACATTCATGTTAAAGCACAGAAAAAATCAGCTGCAGATACGTGCAGATGTGGAAGTTATGATCAAAAATGTTTCACTGAATCGGATTTCAAAAAACTGCGTTTTGACGGTGGTGTTTACCAAAAAGTTTGATTTTTTCGTTATTAATTGTCAGAATGAACTGGTTAAGCCCATTATTTTAAGAAAAAATGTCAAACTTTATTTTAAAAATAAAACAAAATTAATACATTGACCCAGGTCTAAGAATTTTGATTTTTGCGAAACCATTTATTTCTGCCCGGAAATTTTTTTCAACTTTGAACTCAATTTTCTTGGAAACAACACACAAAAAACAATATAGTTTTATGATATTTTAAATTATATGATAGAGCTTAATGCAAAATAAAGAAAAGGATTAGGGATAATCCTTTATTTTTTTAATTTTTTTGCTAAAAGTAGTAGGTAGAAATAAAAAAGGTGTTATTTTTAAAGTTTTATTGCTTCGTTTTTGTTGTGTATTGCGAAATTTTTTATTACGTGGCTTATTAGAATAAAATCTCTTGCTTAAATCTATATATACGTATAAAGCATTAATTAAAAAAAAGTCAGTATTGAGTTATTGACCATTTGTGCAAGGTCTTTAAGAAGAAAATACTTCCAATCAGCGCAGACGCTAAAAACCTCATTTTAGTGTTATAATATTACTACTTTATAATTTTTTTATTTATTTTTTGTATGTATTTATCTATTTATTTATTTAATTTTATAATATACATAGTTAGTAATAATATTTTGTTCAAAATAAAAAGTTAAGATTTTACTAAAAAAAAACTTTTATTTAAATATAACATCAAAAGCCTCAAATTTTAGAAAAATGTCAATAACTTTTTTTCTAATAATTTTTTCTTGACCAAATTTTGACCAAGCGTGTATAAGACTACTCTTAATATATGTGTAAAATTTCATTAAAATTTGTTTAATAGTTCAGATTTTACAGACTTTTTTCCGCTCTCCCATACAAAAATCAAAAACCCTCAAATTTTAGAAAAATGCCAATAACTTTTTTTCTAATAATTTTTTCTTGACCAAATTTTGACCAAGCATGTATAAGACTAATCTTAACATGTGTTTCCAATTTCATTAAAATTCGTTTAATAGTTCAGATTTTACAAATTTTTTTCCGCTCTCCCATACAAAAATCAAAAACCCTCAAATTTTAGAAAAATGTCAATAACTTTGTTTATAATTTTTTTTTTTCAACCAAATTTTGACCAAATATGTATAAGACTAATCTTAACATGTATGCCAAATTTCATTTAAATCCGTTGAACCGTTCAGATTTTACAGACTTTTTTCCGCTCTCCCATACAAACCGAACCACTGTGCGGCGTACTTTAGAATCAGCTTTCACATTAATCTCTATTCATTAATTCTTTCGACAAGCACCAACTATGTTTTCCTTCGTGGAACATTTTGACCAAAATCTAAGACAAATTGATTATCACAAACAAAAATAATAATAAGAATGTTATTTAATTGTCACTAAATATCCCATTCTAATCCACTGCCGCATGCTACCACTCTTAATCACCTTTTAAAAGATATTAAATGTAAAGAAATCATTGTGAGCTACTATAAAGCAGAGTAGCCTTGTGTAAGTTTAAGATCTTCGTTGTTTCTTTCGTTCATTATTTTCTTGGTTTGTTTTTTTTTTTTTGAAATCCTTGTCTTTTGTTATTTAGGTTCACTGTAAAATCTTTCATCTCCTTAAGGGGTTGTTAACATCTTTCGTTTTAATTCTTTTACTAAGAAAATTAAATAAGAACCAGTACCGCACTTTTTTTTCAACTACTCATATGTTGAAAAAAAGTGTGATTTCAAGATTATTTTATTGCAATTTTACTTTTTTGTGGGCAATTTTGGGTTAACAAGTTCATGTTACATTTCTTTTGAAAAGAAGAAAAACAAACAAAATAATAATTATAGTGTGCTGACCGAACGTAAAAATGTCTGCAAAAAAAAAAACAACTTTCCAATTATAAGAAATACAATGTAATTATATTCAGACGTCTTATAGAATTGTTCATCAGGATGAATATAATAATTAAGTCTCTAGAGTCTATAAAGCAGCTTATAAATACCACAATGGTAATTATTCCATTAGACTTTGTGAATTCTTCCATACCTACTATAAGTACAGAAGATAAGTACGATGTACTTGACCTTAGAATTAACGACCAGGTCAGGGACACAAACTCATCAACGTCATTATTTTACCTACATCGGGTATTTATAGTTCACTCCACCAGAGACATCACCCTACATAACACTTATGTAGATATTTGATGTCAATGATTGTGATTTGCTTAAATTTTCCTGCTTTCAAGAACACAAGTTCTAAAACCAAAAACAAAAATCATAAAAATAAAAATAAAATAACATTCATAGTCACGAAGATTTCTTCCACTTGTCAGTCGAAGGAATTGAAAGAGTGGTAGACACTGATTTGTTAAGAATTGCAGAACTAAAATAAAAATAAGTGCCCTTTGGCTGTTGTCTGCCACCAGAAAGAAGCCATATTCCTCTTTCTAGAGAATATTGTGGACAAAAGCAATCAAGAAATGTGTCAAGAATCTTCATAGCATCGAATCCAAATGATGATAAGTAGGTTGTCGTAGTCTTAGTCGTAGTTGTAATGATGAAGAATAAATGCTTTTCTGGTTAAGACTTGGAAGTTTTTCATTTAAAGTTTTCCTTCCTTCCTTTTTTTTTTTTATTTTTGTTTTTGTTGTCGTTATCGTGAAAAAGATAATCAGTCTTTGTGAAGGCCAAAAAGTGAAATTAATCAAGGGCTACAATATATCCCGTCGGTTGCTATTAGAATTGAGAGTGATAGACTTACAAAAATTACGTCACATTATAAATGATGTAATAAATACAGAAAATTATACGTATTAGTCCGAAAAAAACAATAAGGGTCTGTCCATTGTTGACATTGTTGATCATAACCGAAAAGGATACGGAAGTAGAGGTATGGTATAGGACTGGATGGCCGGGCGGCCGGCGCTGCGGTAGTACAAAGTTATGAACACACAGAAGGTGAAGGACAATATTCATGGAAATATTTTTCATACATATTTGTTTGGTTGGTTGAAGGAACAAATTCTAAGGAAAAAATACTTTATAACTTTGACTATGGCAATTTACGTCATACCAATCAGTGTGACTTCATCATCAAGCATAAGCTAAGCAACCCTTCGTCGATATTTCTATTGAAAAAAAAAAATGCTTTCATCTTTAGGTATACATATTTATGTATGATTTCCTTCAACATGAAATTACCTATAGTCTTTAGCAATAGCAATAAAACATCTCAATTTTTTTTATATGAATAAAATGAAAATAAAGTTCTTATATGGAAATCTGTTATGTGCCAAGAACAAAACAAAACAAAAGAAAAATAACAATTTTTCATCGTTCATAATGTCATCTACGTTTATGACAATCTGGAGGTGGTTTCCATTTATTTTGAAATGTTTTAGACATGTCATTGAAGAACATGGAAGTTTATACATAAATATAGTTAGAAGTCCTGTAGAACCTGTTATAGGAAGGAAATCGACAGAGACTCCGCGATGGAGTAGGACACACTTAGATCAGTTTTGGGTCCATTGTGATACCACAAGAATCATGAGGCTTTTTTCTACGTTTTTGAGCTAGAGCAGGTCATGTACAGAGGACGTGAAGAACTGTTTCTTCCACTTTCTCTTTCATGCAGCTTTTGCACGTCATTTGATAATATGCCTAAAAACATGGAGATAGGGTCTTACGAAGCGATCCCCTTATTTATAGGCAAAAGACATAGGCAAGTTATTTCTTACATTACAGTGGAATAAATTTAAAAAATCGTGTACGAGTTCTACTCTGATTCACTTCAAGAAAGCTTTCGAAACTGTTTTGTTAGAGGGCCTTTATCTTAAGCTAATCAGACTTTATAATGAAAAGTTTGTTGCCAAAAGTGAGTGTCCTTACTGTAATCGATATTTAAAATGCATTCAGGGTTAACTCATCGATTCACTTCAGCATTTACACCAGCAGTGATCTGAAAATTGCGGATGCAATGAGGTTTCCAAAAGTCTTCTGCAACTGGATTTTGATAAGATTAAGCTACATTGTGAAAATTAAATTCTAGAAATCGTAAACAACTTTTTCAGGATTCCATTGGGTGGCGCTTAAGGAATATAAAAAGATGGCCATCCCAACAAAACTCTAAATCTAAAGCATCTTGCACATGAGCTACGAACTGCGAACCGAAAACACTCTAGTAAAGATATAAATCCTCGGTAGCCATATTGGTTTGCCTACAAGCTAAACCGGAAACTGGCCTCATAAAGTATTTCTTAGTGTGCGTGTAATTTCTCCTCTAATTCATGAAATTTCCCCTAAAAACTCAGGAATTGTGTATGTATGCGTGAAAACACGTCAATTTTTCTCGTTGAATTCGTCCACATTACAAATACAACAATGTAAACAAATGAGTTTTGGAGGGTGATACGTACGAAAGATTTATATCTTCATATAGAGTGTTTTTGCTGCGAACTGTGGATGATCGCTTTTTTTGACTTTTCTTTCACATGAGCTTTATTTCTATTCGCAGGCAGCGACGAATTGTCAATTTATAATTACCCTTTTCTCCATATTTTCCTCAGCCATGATCTTTTACACAAAAACAAAACAAGAGTGGTATAATTTTGAGGCTAACAATTTATTCGTTGCAGTGTGGATGGTATGTGGAACGCGAATAGAGTTTGACAGTTCGTAGCAACCTCACTGCAATTCGTTACTACCAAATTGTTTTTACAAAGTTTTCTTGTTTTAAAGAACAAAATACAAATTTTATTATCCTAATATTAGTGTCAATTGGTTTCTTATAATTTAAATGTGTTTTTGTTTGGAATTGACTTTTTTGAAATGTGTAAAATCACGTTTGTTCGTCCATTCGGTCATTCGTTGTTTGCTCTCATGTGCAAGGTCCTTAATGTCTAATCTTAAGCACTATTCACATGAGCACGACCAACGACCAACGAATGAACGAATATTCGTCGATTTTGACATTTCTTTCACATCTTTGTATATATATCGGAATAGTACTATCATGAAGGTGAAACGTCGGCAATAAAACTACTTGCCGACTTCCCAAACGTTAGTTCCACGTGTTTGACGTGTGGAATGTATTGCGGTGAGCGAGAATTGCAATATTAAGAAATAATTTTCCAGATAATCGAAGAATAGAAGAATAATTTTCCAGATAATCGAAAAATAGAAGATAGAGAAGAATGTATACAAATTTAGCGATAGTTGGAGGGAAAGGCATTTTTGTTATTATTTTTCAATGCATATTCTATACAAATATGTATAATGTGTTTTTTTTTGCTTGGTAGGTATTGAGGAATATTGAAAAATATCAACAAGGCAAAAAAGGATTGAATGAGTACAAATTGTTTCCGGTTCCCAATTTGAAACTTTAAATAGGTACTTTTTTTTTTTTAAATTCAAGTATGAATTAAAATAAATAAGAAATTGAATTAGAAATTCAATGAATGAAATGAATAAGAAAATTAATATAATGCTCATAATGGTCAGATATTTATTGTTTGTTTTTTATAAGGATAAATATAGGTAGGTAGATATTATATCACCTTTACAATGTTGGATATTTTTAGAAATATAACGAACAAATCTAGATTAATGTTTTCTATTTCTTAAGCATAGTAAATACGCAATCATGTAGGTACAAATTACAGTATTAATTTATTTTATTTTTAAAATGCATTTATGTCCATATGAAGTTGTTAACATTGTTCAGGTTAATTTAGAATTAAATTCAGGTGAAGATTAAAATTACATTTCAGTGTTTGTTCACTTAAAAAAACTAGCAATTCCTTTAATTTTAATTGTGAAACATGTTTTATGTAGTATAAAACATTTTTGAACAATTTGAATTCCCTTGAAAATGGTTTTAAATTTCATACTTTAAAATTTAAAATCTACTGTAGTTCACGGAAACATTAAAATAAAATTTTAGTTCACGTAAATGCATTATCGTATACCTATTGGTAGGTACGCATTTATAAGGTGAAATGAAAAACAAATCTTAAATTACTAGTAAATGATTCTATTATATTCACGTTCAAAAGTGGCAGCCCTGTCCTATTTCTTTCGATTGCAAATTGTAGCGTTTTTTGATGAATGAAATTAATTTGAGGGATATCGAGAACCGAACATCAATTCTTAAAAAAACTTGAGTACTACTTTTTGTTGATTTAATTTTTACTGAAAAAACGAACTGATGGATTTTTATAAAAAAATTAATGAATATCGAAAACAATATTTTCTGTGAAATAAAAAGAGTTTGAAGGCAATATTTTTAATTTTTGAAAAGCTATTTGAGTCGTAAGTAAATTTTTACCAAGTTTTAGTATTGTTTTTTTGTTAGGTTTTTATTTTTTGTAAAATAAATGTCAATTTGATTTTTCTCAACATTTTTTTAGAATGTTGAAAACAATATTTCTCATATAATAAAATAAGTTTGAAGCCTTAATCTCAAGTTTTTGAAAAGATATTTGAGTCGCAATTCAATTTTTACCAACTTTGAGTAGTGTTTTTTTTAGGTTTTTATTTTTTTATAAAAAAACTGTCAATTTTATTTTTCTCAAAATTTTAGTAGATGTCAAAAACATTATTCTTCGTTGCACAAAATTATTTTGGAGATGAAATCATATTTTGGTCGTAAAATTTTCGAGGTGATAAATTTGTTTTAATTCGTTAATTCGATTTTTTTCCAAAAATATAATTGTTTTGTATTACGTTACAATACCTATACTTCTATACCCCATATTCAAAATATGGCAACAATGAATCCTATAGAGAATGAAATTTGAAAACGTTGCATTTAAATTTTCAAATTTCTCAAAAACTGAAAATCTAAAATCAAATGAATATAATTTTCTTCAAGCAAAATACCTACTGCTAAAAGCATACAATTCATAGCTATAACGACATGTATGTATATGCATAACTCCTTTACATTGATAGGTACACGAGGCACAAAAAAATCCAAGGTAACTATGGCAACGAACTGTTTTTGTGTTTTTGCTTTCATATTTTCTCATTTTTTTTAAATAAACAGCTGATTCAACTGACTCCCTCACACATCTTAATACTTATGAGGACAAAATAATATACTCCTTTCATTCCCACTTTTGCTTTAAAAATTTTATTTTCCAGTCGCTTTTAGATTCCACACCAAATTTCCGTACACACAGCGCCCTCATCTCCGCCTTCCGTAACATAATTTTCTGCTTCATGATAGTACTATTCAATTTTATATACAAAGTTTCACATGAGAGTTTTTAATTCGTCGCGAATGAAGTTTGACATTCACCACCGAAACCAAAACAAGAATGATTTTTTAGGTTAAGTACGCGCGGTTATTTTATTCGTTGCGAGTGTGGATGATGTGGAACGCGAATAAAGTTTGACAGTTCGTATCAACTAAAATTTTGTTCGCGACGAATAAATTTGTTTTCTTAAATTTATTAATATACCATATTGAAAAGTAAAAGTATGCATCATAAATCAAATAATGGGTGATTTTTTTGAGGTTAGGATTTTCATGCATTAGTATTTGACAGATCACGCGGGATTTCAGACATGGTGTCAAAGAGAAAGATGCTCAGTATACTTTGACATTTCATCATGAATAGACTTACTAACGAGCAACGCTTGCAAATCATTGAATTTTATTACCAAAATCAGTGTTCGGTTCGAAATGTGTTTATCGACAAATTTTGTTCAGCGATGAGGATCATTTCTGGTTGAATGGCTACGTAAATAAGCAAAATTGCCGCATTTGGAGTGAAGAGCAACCAGAAGCCGTTCAAGAACTGCCCATGCATCCCGAAAAATGCACTGTTTGGTGTGGTTTGTACGCTGGTGGAATCATTGGACCGTATTTTTTCAAAGATGCTGTTGGACGCAACGTTACGGTGAATGGCGATCGCTATCGTTCAATGCTAACAAACTTTTTGTTGCCAAAAATGGAAGAACTGAACTTGGTTGACATGTGGTTTCAACAAGATGGCGCTACATGCCACACAGCTCGCGATTCTATGGCCATTTTGAGGGAAAACTTCGGAGAACAATTCATCTCAAGGAATGGACCGGTAAGTTGGCCACCAAGATCATGCGATTTGACGCCTTTAGACTATTTTGTGTGGGGCTACGTCAAGTCTAAAGTCTACACAAATAAGCCAGCAACTATTCCAGCTTTGGAAGACAACATTTCCGAAGAAATTCGGGCTATTCCGGCCGAAATGCTCGAAAAAGTTACCCAAAATTGGACTTTCCGAATGGACCACCTAAGACACAGCCGCGGTCAACATTTAAATGAAATTATCTTCAAAAAGTAAATGTCATGGACCAATCTAACGATTCAAATAAAGAATCGATGAGATTTTGCAAATTTTATGCGTTTTTTTTTTTTTTTAAAGTTTTCAAGCTCTTAAAAAATCACCCGATAGAAACATCCCTATCTTTTTAGTCCCTTATGTCAGCTGAACCTGCCCATTCTTGAATACCTTCAGTTTCCTTTTTTGACATCCAAGTTCTTTTGGATCAGCTGTTCCTTTACACGTAAAACACTAACAAAATACCCTATCTGTCTTAGATTGGTCGCATTCACAAAGCTAGTGGATGCGTAGTCAAAATTCAACTAGCTTTGTGAACGGAAAACTACACTACAAATCTAGTCAATCTGGAACTGTCATATTATTGACAAATGAAAATATATAAAATAAGAAACATTTTTGATTTGATAACTTTAACTTATCTTTTGTGTTTTTAAATTCAATAAAATCAAATTTAAGACACAATTGCCCATGTTTTGCATTTCACTTATTGTGAATACACTTTGCGAAAGTGAATTTGGGTGTTCCACAATTCGTTATAGTGAATTGGATTTTCGAACATGCAAATGGATGTTTTGTATTTCGGTTTGTTCCATTTTTTGAACGCATTCAAATTACATTTTTTATTTCTGTGAATTGATCTTTGATAGCTTTCTTCTGCTAGGAATCGGAGGGTTGCAGCAAGTTTTTGAATTGAAGGAATCGATGAAGGTATTATAAAAGGTTCTATTTCCCTTAGAACATATAAAAAAGCGTCTTTGCTTAATCTTAAATTACGATGAAAGCTTAAAAGAGGAAATCAAGAATTTACTTTATTTATCAGAACAATTCTACATAATTTTCACACACTTGCCAATAGTATTGCATCCATCTTCAAAACAGCAACAATTTTACTTTAGAAACAAAATAAAAATGGACGATCCTTCAGTTCTGACAGTTCGAAGCAATTTCGAAGTTTTCGAAATCGATCGAATTGAAGAACATCCAATTTTATTTCACGTGAAATTGAAAAGTGATTTCAACTCACTTTCGATCGAAATTCGGAACATGGGCGGATTTGAATGATTTATATTTGTATTTAAATACTGAACGATTTATTTCATTTTGAATTCGTGTGTCTTTACCGAGCCGCTGATTGTGAAACGTCAAAGTCATTCTCCACTAACTTTGTAGCCGAATTGTTTACACTACGTCGGAGGGGAAATTTCAACTACTTTTGTAGTTAGATTAAGCCAATCAGAATCCCTTGACTACGTAGCCCCTAGCTTTGTGAATGCGACCATTGATAGCAGCCATTAAGTTAAAATTTATTTGAACTTGATATCCCTGGTAGACCTTGTATTTGAATTAAAAATGTTTAGAAACGTCAAAATTTTCAATTTGACAAAGAAACCTTTAACAATAACTTTCTATAAATAAATATTTAAAAATAAAAATGCATTATTTATGATGTGAATTATCCTCAACTGTTATTTACAAAAGGAGAGTATGTAATGAAGGACCATGATATAAAGAGTAACTTATGTCATAGAAATTTGAAAATTGATGCCATGTGTACTATTTTTTTTAATGAAAAGGAATTGAACGATCTGTTCAATAATTTAATTTGTCTGAGTTATTTGATAGGGATATACTCGAACCTAGT
This sequence comes from Eupeodes luniger, assembly GCA_951509635.1. Taxonomy (NCBI): domain Eukaryota; kingdom Metazoa; phylum Arthropoda; class Insecta; order Diptera; family Syrphidae; genus Eupeodes; species Eupeodes luniger. The sequence goes on from OX608073.1 coordinate 301,742,639, forward strand.
ATTTAAAGCTCCATCCTAAAGTGTTTTTTTTGTATGTTAAGATTTAGTGTGATTATTATACCAAGGTATTGTTCATTCTAATCGTCTTGGTTGGCTTACATCTTTTGCTAATGCGAAGGTCTCAAAGATATAATAAACAACACTTTTTCGAGATCTACAAAAATTGAAGTTTAGGTGTTCCTCAAGGAAGTCATTTGGATCCCCTCTTCTTTAGTATTTTTATAAATGATAAATACAATAGTTACATATGCTCAATATCTTTTTTTTTACGCTTATTATTTAAAACTATTCTTAAAAAAATTAATCGCCTCCACAATTGCAAGCTGCCGCAAGACGACCTTAATGGTGTTTTCGAATGGTGTAAATTAAACGATATAAAAGGTCTTATATACACATTAGATTACACATCTTGTGTAAAATGTGAAATTATTCCTTTAAAAGTCACATGGATTATGGTGTAATAATTGGAAGGGCTACCTCAGTTGTTGAGTTCAATGATCCTTAGAAATTACTTTGCCTATATTGGAATATGCAGATGGACTGAACGTTTGGAAAAGGTTAAAAGACTGTTTACTAGATTCATATTTTATAAGACAAAGTGAACTTCTATCCCAGATTACAAAGCAGGATGTCTTTTTCTAGTTCTTAAGTCTCTTGAATCAAGAAGAAATATTTATAACTAGCGGCCCGTCCCGGCTTCGCACGGGTAGGTACACATAGATACAGATATTTAAGTTATAAGCATGCTAATTAAAACGACCATGAATCACTAAATTAGAAAACATTTTTTTGTCCTATCATTAATACTCTTCGCAGCGTATGCAATGAAAGACATTTTATGGCTAATTTTTTTACACCTTCGGTTGGTTTTAATAGGAATTTCTAAAGATTTCTATAGTACAATGATTTGAGTTGAGTGACCCAAAATACCACTCCGCCAATGAGAAAAAAGTCACACAAATACTCATTGACAATAGCTTTCCGATAGAAATCATAAGAAACTTGATACTTCGTCAAAAACATCAAGTTTCTTCCGGAAATAAGTTAGAAGAGAAGAAAGGTGTTTATAAAAGTGTTGTGTATGTTCCCAAACTCTCGGAAAATTTCAAAGAAGTTCTCGCCAAAAACAACCCTGACGTGAACTTAGCTTATAAGTCAAACCAGACAGTTGCATCTTTATTTACATGCCTAAAGACGAAAACAGACAAGGATCGCCGCTCAGACGTAGTTTACAAAATAAACTGCAAGGAAAACCGGACGAACCATGCAATCTCTGTTACATTGGCACAACTAAACAACTCCTTCGACAAAGAATGGCTAACCATAAATCAGACATTCGCCAATAAAAAACCGGAAAAGACAGCACTAACCTGCCACACCATCGAAACAGGACATCAACTAGATATTGAAGGAGTCCAAATTCTTGCAACGGAGAAACATACATCCAAACGCTATACATTAGAAACACTTCACATAATAAATAACAAAAATAATATGAACCGCAAACAAGACACTCAAAACATATCCGCCGTTTACTGTTCCTTAGTTTCAGACACAAACAATTCAACAGTTTACATTTAACAGTTGACAAGTCTTCAAATCGGAAGCGCTTTAAATTATATTTGTTTTAATTGTTTAAATTGTTTTTTTAATGTTTTTGTAATATTCAAATCAATGTAAGTCATACTTGTACGCTTTACATAATATTCGTATGTATTAAATAAACATTTTTATCATTTTTGTGAATAAAGACATCCCCTGAAGAAGACGGCAATCACCGTCGAAACGTTGGGAAAAATCAGATGAAAACTGTTTTCATTTAATCGTCAAAAAGACCAACAAAGCCGATGAGAATCACCACTTTAATTGTTCTCAAATCAAACGATTTCTATAGTAATCTAGTACTAAATATAGCCTATGTTACTCAGTGATAATGTAGCTTTCTAATGAAAAAAGAATTATTAAAATCGGTCCAGTACTTTTTGAGTTTATTCGTTACATACAAAAATACAAATATTTCCTCTCTATAATTTATAATAATAAATAATATAATAGAATTGAAAAGAAATATTCAGAATTATATATTATTTAGACCATTAATCGAAATATAAACTATCCTATATCTCAAGTTAGACCAAATAACACATAAAATGCCAACTTTCATCGAAATCGGTTGTCTTGGTGAAGAGTTCACTGGGAACATACATATGACACTGGATTTTTATATATTAAGATGTAATGCTTGTGAGGGATATTTTATGTTGTCACATGTTCCATTTTTGCTTTTATTCATACCAATTTATGTTCCATTAAGGGGGTATTCTAGTGTAGAATTTTGAAAAAATCCAAAAATTTTTGTTTTCATATTTCCAAAGTTTAGACATTCAAGAATATGCGATTAAAAGGATTTTTTAATATTCCTATTATTTCACAAGTTAATTGAAGGTCATAGAAACTGGTTTTGAAGGTCATAGAAACTGTTTTGTCCTTTTAGTTTCATTTTAAGTTACTTTGTGGCAACCTTTATACTGAGTGGAAGTGCTAGCTCTGACAACGTGTTTATTTTTGAAGTCATAATTATATGTACGTATTCTGTATCATTCTATAAGTAAAATTGTCGAAAACTTGTTTGAAACTCTGAACGCGTTTTTCTCGAAACTACTTTTTTCGAGCTGGCGGTAAGAATATATAGAGTTCTAATAGACCGATTTACTTCAAATTTAGAGAGGATGTTCTTTATACATCTCTTTATCGTGTGGTCCTTGCCCAAAAATATAACTTCTCATTTAGTATTTTTAAAAAATTCGGAATTTGTGAAAAATATGCAACAAGAACATTTTTTTTTCAAACTGCTGCCATTTTGTTAAAAGTAAAAAAAACCTGCGGTTATATTGAGCCAATTTGTAGACGTTCAAGGAGCAATTTGATGAAGAAAAACAAATAAGAAATGAAAAAAGAAAACCTTTGCAACTTCAATATTTTCACCATTTAAATACCCATCTTTCATTCAAACAGTGCTTTACTATACAAGATCTGAAAATCCTTTTCTTGGATTTTGATGTATTTATCACCAAATTCTACAAATGACATTATCTATTTAGATTGTTTATCATAAGCTGGAGGATTTCTAAAGAGTCTAGTCTAGATTGTCTAGTTAATCCCACTATATAAATAAAAACAATAGTTATCAAATTTATACTTAATAATACTTTTGTATCTATTTCTATCATTATTTTGATTTTAATTATGCCTATATTAATGCAATAGCTTGTAAAAACCTCCCTGATGCAACGTGGGTTACCATGGAATTGACCGCATATGTTAGTCTACCCACATAACACAATAACATTCCGCCTTAATGTTCTGTATACAATGTATATGACAATACACAATTCTATGCATTTTAAAGGTACACAATATTTCATTCTTTATAATAATTTTTAAGCAAACTAAATTGGAAAAAAAACATAGGTAAGCCATATTTTTTTTCACAGGAGAGCAGTTTGAATACATCGCCATAGGTATGTATGTACTGTACGTATGATATTTATGAGAACATTATGGATAAAGTGTTGACACAAAAATACATTGTTATTTTGCTTACAAGCCAGACTGCAAAAAAATAAAATATTGCAAGTTTCTTTTCTTTCGTAATGTATGTATATATGTAATTCAGAAACCGAATTATAGTCAGCATATTATATAAAAAATATATCTGCTTCAAATTTCAAAGCTATATTTTTCATTTACAGTGGGTAACAGCATAATTTATCCAGAGAATGTAAAAAATATTTATACAAATACGTAGTATGCATTTTACAAAAGTTACCCCAATTTCTAAGAATACAGCAAAATTTAATGTTACAGCTTATTTATGCACGTTTAACAAATTGACTGTGCTGGCGGTTTCATTAAATGAGGGCAGTTCTATGTCAACCAGGACTGCACAATACCTGTTTTTTGCTTCGGATCGTTGTCTTGGTAGTATCGAAACCAATTGCGTACGTCCGGCTTTTTCTGCCTTGGTAGAATCGAAAACAATTGCGTACGTCCAGCTTTTCCGTGTTTTGAAACAAATTTTTGTTTAAAATGATCAAGTGAAGAGTTTGGCCCATAATTCCACCGATAAATTCTATATTTTCTTTATTTTTGAGTTCTGCATTAGGCTTACGCACTACGTAAGAATTTCCATCAGAGCCAAAAATATTAAATTTAGACTCGTCTGAGAAAATAACAGAGTTCTAGAAGTTAGAGTCCTTGTCGTTTGTGGAACCTAAGACGACTGTTTATTTTTCTTATTTATAAACGGCTTTTTTTTTTTAGTTACTCGACCATTTAGATCATGGTTGTAAGGCACGCGGCATATTGTTTGGGTACTGCACGACTTAACCAATTTCTCAAGCACCTGGAAAGCTAATAACTTTGGGTTTTGCTGCACTTTTTAAATTATCTTGCGTTTATTCGAGGCTCTTTTCCCTTTGTCTTATAAAAGATTTTAATGCACAAGTCTATTTATGATATGTTCCACTGTTGCCGGACTCATGTTGACGTCGTCAGCAATTTTTCGCAGTAAAAGACCTTTTTTAAGTTAGTTTATGACGAGTTTTCGCAACTCAATCTTAGTTCTTGGAAATGGGTCTATGCATGCAAGGGTATTCTTTTCTTTAACTAACATAAACAAATTCATCTCAAAAACAATAAAGAAAATTAGTTTAAAAAATGTTACAGTTAACATTTATAAAGTTAGCTGCATCAAATAATTTGTAATATTAATTGTCTGTTAAAAAGCTTTCTATACTCTAATTTTACTTGCGTTTTCTTGGTAACATTCTAAAATAGCATACCTACGTGTTCAAGATATTATAATTTATGACATGTAGGTTTAACTGAATGGATTGGATCTCACTTGGGTTCAAAGATACTGAGCTTAAAACTTTCAAAATTGCACCAAATGATTTAAGCTGCTACCCACTGTATTTTTTCTTGGTATTCAAGATTTGATTTTAAACTCATTATCGTTTCCGTTTTTTTATGTTTGTTTATTTTGCCAATTCGAAAACTCAACACACAAAAATAATGCCATCCATAAGTAAAGAAAAACAAAATATTGTTTAAATTTTGCTGATTGCACTACTGGACTGTTGAGGCGTTGCTATCTAGATTTACAAATTATTCTCATTTGTCTGCTTTTGTTTTTATGCACTCCAGGCATTTAGTGTACCTACAGTATAAATCAAGTTGTTGTTTTAATTTTTCTATCACCGGCAAAACGTATCTACATATATCTAATCTATACTTTTTTTTTTCAAAGAGTAGGTATAACAATAAGCGCACATATGTAATTGATTTCAAACCACATACATAATTATATTACAATAATTTGTTACCAAAATAACTTAAATAAATAAATTGGGTGGCGCAACAGTCCGTTGAGAACTAGGGCCTAGTGACTTACAACTCTCAACCATTCCTGTGTGCGAGTACTGTTGTCAGGAATGGAGGGGACCTACAGTTTTAAGCCGAATCCGAACGGCCAATTTGAGAAAGCACTTTTCATGACAAGAATTACTCTTGGAGAATTTGTCAATTTCTCGCAAGAAACAAACCCGTGAAACAAAATTTAGATGGCATAGGCAGGGATCGAACCCAAGACCTCTGGCATGACAGTCCAACGCACTAACCATCATGCCACGGGTACGCGCACCAAAATAACTTACAACATAGAATTTAAGTTTTTTATAAAAAGGAAGGTAGGTACTTACCGTGACTAGGACAATTCGATTTTGTAGTTTATTATGTCGGTCACAAAATTCCTTGAGTAGAGATCGATTATCCTCGAAGTCAGCTGGTGGAAGATGCTTCGCATAGAACTCTTCCCAATGAGTCGACGTCATCTTATCTTAATAGCTGTAGTAGGTAGTGTAGTATTCAACAACAAAAAAAAACAAAAAGTGTGCAAAACAAATCCAATTAGTCTAATTGCAAAAGGGCACTCAACTAAAGATGAATGGAAATTTTACTTGAAAACAAAAAACCAACTACCTAGCTATTTATAAAAATTAAATGTTTTAAACTTTCACAGAAGAATGTTTTTTGTTTTGGTTCTGTATAGGTTTTCAACGTTTTAGATTTGTTTTATTTTTTTTGTATTGTTTATTAGAAAAACATTATATAAGATATAAATCAGAAAAGAAATTAGACTTAGACAGAAAGGGCAAAATGTAATTATGAAAATTTCCTGCAACAGTTCAGTTTAAGTTTTCACTTTTTCAGTATCAATAGAATAAAATCTGATAAGAGAGCGGCAAGACAAAAACTAAAACACAACCACTCCGTTCAGATGTTGAAAACGAAATGACAAGACAGGCACTGGCATGGCACAGGAAGAAAAATGAATTCTCAATCAAAATGAATTAATTTATTTGAATTTAGAAATTTCACTTGTTGAAACGAATTGAAAAAAGGTGCAAAATGCACTCACTTTTGATGGCTTCTGCGTTGCCATAGTATTTTTTTCAGAATTCGATTACAATTATTATCTTCATTTTGAAATTTACTGAATGGTGTTTGTAAATTTATAAGTAAAACAAGCCTAATAGCTAAACCATAATTAAGCGATCAGTCGTTCAGACTTTGACATATCGAATAGAAATAATGGACTCTTATCAGGCGATCTGAAATGTTATCTCAAGCTTTGTGCTCGATTTAGATCGTAAATATCGTAAACTCGAGCTAAACGCACGAAATTTTACTTTTTTTGCGCTTTGACAGCTGATTGTCATTGCAATTTTGTCAGAATCTGTATGTATCAGCAGTGTCTTCCTTTGTTAAATTCTTTGCAAATTCTTAGGCGCGCTTTAAGACACATGATAATAGTAAATAGCGTAAAGTCCGTAAGAAGCCTGTCAAAGGCGATTTAAAACTGAATTTATAGGTTTTTGAAGTTGTATGGAAACACTGCTACTTTATTTGGTGTGGCATAAGTATTTTGCAGATCCAAAATCAGATTTTTTATAATTTTAAAATATACATAAACATACAAATTGGTTTGACTCGTTATGAATTCATTATTATTTATTAAGTAAGACTTCAAGCAATAAATTTGAAGTTAAGTCTAACTTGTAACTCTATTTTAATACACTAACATAATGACATTTAATTAACTTCCAATTGCCAAAAACAAAACATTTTTGTTTTACTGATGGCTTTCCGATTTTTACTGTGCGTTTTGCATCATTAACAAAATTACTGATGAAATCAAAAGCAAATGAAAAAAAAGAATCAATTTTGGTTGAAGGTTGTGTTTTACACCTCTAATTAAATAACACATCACTCAAAATTTTCAAATTCTTCCTGATTCGAATTTTACTGATGGATTTTATTGATAGTTATAATTTATCCCAAAGATATACAAAAATTAAATTATTTTTTAAGAAACAGATTTAAAAATAGACTTATGGCAACACTATTTCAATTTGCTCTTTGCACTTATAAAATTCTGCGCTCTAATCGGAACATTATGAGAAAAGAACTTACGAGAAGAAAAATCTTATTCGAATGTTTTCCAAATTTTTTAAAAGAAATACATTCAATTTCAATAAGAAAATAGTATTTCAACAGCACTTAACACTTATTTACTTATTAATTTTATCTCTTTATAATGTTCACACAATTTATAAAAAATAAAATAAGATTTTTAAGTCAAAATTTCAGTCAAATTGAAAATAAAAAAATATCTACTTCACTTTACGGTGACGTCCAGTATCAGTCTGAGAATGAGATGAAAAAAAGAGGAAGAAAATATGATTTTTTGAGTTGACATAAATGAAACAAAATAAAAATGGAGTTAATATGAGCCCTACATGGGCGAAATATATGTGTTTCTTTAGACAGTGGTGCGTTCTTTTTTGTATTATAATATAATTTAATTGGGTATTTGGATAGAACTCACATTGAACGAGTTCAAATGGAGTATGGACTCATTTGGACTTTTCATAAATAATAAAATAATAATCAATCAGTATGGAGACAAGATGTCAAAATGAGTTGTCTTAAACAAATCTTATGTTTGGTAAAGCGTGAAACAAAGTAAACCATCGACCAAAGATATCAATATAGAAGATAAATTAGGTCTATCTCTGAAGAATTGACAAACTTGATATCGACGATTACCAGAAAATTATTATTATTATTATTTTAATTATTAGAACTTGTGCATCTGGACATTTAACTGTCATCGTGGGATTTTATTGGCGGCACCTAGTGGCTACGGCGATGTTATCTATTGCAGTTTTTTTAACTTAACTTTTGTGTATACAACTTTCAACGCCACCTTGAGGCTACTGCGCATGTTACAAAAAAACAGCTCCATGATAATGATATTGATTTTATAAACTAGATGTCATCACAACAACCAATGCGAATATTTTAATTTTTCGATTTTTTAAAAATTGAGTTAAATTAGGTACTCTTATTCTTGGAGGGGCGCACTCGAAAGGTCAAGTTTTCAATGACTTCGGCACGTAAATCAGGATAAATTTGACCGATTATGTTCTTTTTGAGGGCCGCGGTGGTTTGTGGCTAATTTTCATAAACCCCTGACAAAAAAGAAATCCCCAAAACAAAAAGTCTAAAGGGGTCAGATCACACGATCTTGGTGGCCAATATACGTCGACTCGGTAAGAGACAACCATGTCTTTCGTATCCATCATCCAATTCAGGTCAAAAGAAATTGATGATCATCTACCTATAACGATCGCCGTTGACGGTTAGCACAATTTTCGAAGAAATACGGATCAATGATGCCTCCAGCTCAAAACCGCACCGAACAGTGACTTATTTATTTGGGTGCCTTGGCACCTCGTGAATCTCGCGCATATTGGTGTGGGCCTCATCGATAGAAATGTTTTTTTAAACAAAATTGGCATCCAATATTGCTCCAAAATCGAATTAGCGAACACACGACGCTGCGTATGGTTATTTTGGTGCAGGCTCAAATCACGACACCAAGTCTGTTAAGATCTGTGAACTGCCAACTTCTATAGGCGGCAGAGATTGACTTCCTCTGTTTCTGCTGCACGCACTTTCGTGAACAGAAAGTAAAAGTAACAATATGGTCGACACAGAGCTGTCAAAATCACCCTGTCCCTAGTAAAAAAACCCCTTTACATGTCTCATAGCTTCTTTCTTCCAATAAAATCATGCTTTGAAGTGGACTGCATCCAGTTTTTTTCTCATTCGAAACATACAATTTTTATGACTTCAACTTTCTACAAAATAACAAATATTACATCTTATGGCTATTTCCGTATTATTGAACAACTTAGTGTTTTACAATTATAAAAAAAGATTCCAAAGAAGCGGGAGAACTCAGAGATCGATTTTATGCTAAGCAACGTTGAAAACTAAAATGAGATTTGAATTTTCTTATCTTTTTGCTTGAAGACTTCCCAGATACTTTTTTAGTTTTATTCCGAAAGGTAGAACAATAATTGGTACGGTAGTAGATTTTTAACCCATTTTCCATCGAATATGTAAGCATTCCACTTTATCTACCAAATTTGGCAGCCGATTTTTTGATAGAAAATTCTTCTTGCAATCGTTTGAACTCGTCTAAAAACCTATTTTTTGTAGTTTCAAAATATTGGGCAATTGTGAACTAATTGGTAATTTTTAATTGGCAAAAAGTTTTTGAACAGGAAACAACAACAAAAGTTAACAGGATTTTGAAAGAATTTAAAAAAATATGAAAATGGATAGAAATAAGAAGTCACCGTCTGGAAAAATTACGAAAAAGATTGTGGCAACTCATCTTCCTCTTCACTGCTTTTCAACAAATATGCTGCCAAGATAGTCGTTATTGGCTGCTTCATTATTGTTTCACTTTTTATATTTTATATTTTTATCAAATGTTTTTGGACGAACTGTTGCTTTCACTTTAAAAATTAATTTTCGTATTCTCTGTCTTCCAATGAGTACCAATTTTTTTTTTTGTTTTCCAGTCTTCCAATCGTGTAAACAGAACATTTTTAATTAAAAACAAAATTGTTGGAAATTTGCAACCAATTTTCTACCAAGGAATTGTCTAGTATTTGGATACAATTAACCAACCGTATTTGAACTTGATAAAAAAAATTGGCAATGTTCACTAAATTGGAAGGCTTTTGACAGTTTGGCCAATATTGGAAAATCTTCCAATAGTGTATACCTAGTTTTTATTTCAATATTAAGCAATTGAAGTTTTCTTAAAATTGCAAAACCAATACTTACAATATTTACAATATTTGAAACTTTACTTGACTATGTTTTACTTGCAGAAAGTACTAAAAACATTATCTACAAACAAAAATTCTTACAAAGGTTAGAAGTCCATCTTAAGTTAAATGTTTGTATTGTAAAGAAAAGGCCCTTAATTCCTTTTCCAATATGACAAGGAACCCTTGAACACAAATATTTCAATAAGTTGCGCAATAAATAAAATATACCACAGGGTGAAGCTATAAAGTTCAGCTTTGAGTTGAATGAAAAAAACTGATCAACTGTCATTTTGACACAAGTAGACTTTTGACTTGATAGTTAGGAAGATCTTGGTTTTCTTTCCAGGTAACTTTCCTTAACTGGAAGGTAACTTTTTGGCAGCTGGGCCAATCGGATACTAGAAACTTACCTTACTTTCAATTCATTATGCCGTCTGAACCTGACCAATATAAAGCATATGACTTGCGTTCCTTTTCTCAGAAGAGAATAGAATTTTTGCGATTCGATAAAATTTTTCCTGAAGAGTGAATGAAATTACCATCAACTTTTCCGGAAAAATAAGTCAACGCAATGCAAGTTTGCTTGAAAGGGTCATAAATGGTTATGAAACATGGGTCCACCTGGAAGCACGTCAAGTTCCATCAAATGTGAAGGTTTTACTTACTGTTTTCTTCGATTATAATGGCATAGTGCATCAAGAGTTCTTACCACAAGGTCGTACGGTTAATAAGGAGTATTACCTTGAAGTTATGCGGCGTTTGCGTGAAGCAATCCGAAAAATACGCTCAGATTTATGGAAAAACAATTCTTGGCTTTTGAACCACGATAAAGCACCTGCTCACTCGTTGTTGCTTGTTCCTAATTTTTTTGCCAAAAACAATACCGTAGTCATGCCCCAACCTCCATATTCACCAGATATGGCTCCGTGTGACTTTTTCCTGTTTCTAAAGTTGAAGAGACCCATGAAAGGACGGCGTTTTTCTTCGATTGAAGAAATAAAGGTCGAATCGCTGAGAATGCTCAAGGACATATCAAAAAGTGAATATCAACAGTGCTTCGAAGATTAGAAAAAACGCTGGCATAAGTGTATTATATCTGGGGGACTACTTTGAAGGGGACCACATCGATGTAAACGAATAAATAAATATTTTTTTGAAAAAAACGAAAATTCCGGGTACTTTTTGAACACACCTCGTATTGTAACAAAATATTACAAAATGTCAAAATCAATCTGAGCTACTTTGAAATAATAAGACAAAAGTCGAAGCATTTCCTTTTTTTTTGTTACACATGTGATTAATGAGATCAATTTGGATTTTATATAAAGAAAAATAAAACTTCCAAGAATAGTTTCTATTGCATAGGTAAGGTACCTATAATTTATTATAAATTATAACTAAATATATGTACATAAACATTGTCACGAATCGTTTATATATTTATTTGTAAACCTATTAATATCACAGTCATTGTGTTTAAATTAAAAGATAAAATAAAAAAATAATAATATAAACTAGTTCTTATTATACAAGAGGCTACATATATGTAAGCCGAAAGGGCCACTCACTTAACTTAATAATCTTAATTGTCATTAATTACATTTTTAACTTAAAATGCGCATACACATGATATACATATATCTGAACCTAACAATACAATTAAGGTAGAGTTGCATTGATTTAATAATTACGACGATGTCAGCATCCAAAGGTAGTTTAAAACAATACAATAAAAATAAAAACTGGAAATTCCCCGATTTAATGTGCTTATGATTAATAACACTTTGAGCGATTTCAAATCCATTTGAAATTTGATCAAGTTAAAGGCATTTATATATCTAATTGGTATGGAACATTTAAAAGTTGGCTTCTGTCATTATTTTGATTGCTGCATTAAAATGGTCGAGTATCATGAATGTTCGTACAGAAGTCATCTTCTGTCATCAATCGTTGCCGCATTCCATACTTTTTCCTAGAATTAAAAAAAGGTATACATTTAATATTATTTTAAAGAAATTTAGATTGTAGTAGGAATTAGTCAAATTATTTTATATTTATTATTGTGTTAGTCACGTTGGACTGTTTTGACATTAGATGAGACGTCAAAATATGTCGCTTCAGAAGACATTTGGCCAGTTTATATTTCTAAGATCTCAGAATTAGACTTTTGACTACTGCTGCTAAGCTAAGAATAGAATTTGTATGTTTCAATTTCTCAAGAATTCTCTATCTCATAATTCACAAAAAAAGAAAAGAAATGCAAAACTAATTTGATTGCTGAATGAGAATGAATAGTGAATTCTCCTGCTCTGTTTATCCATCCGGGACAATTCTCAGAACTTTTAGAAATATAAACTGGCCGATAAATGTAAACATCTTATTTCAAATTTAATAAAAATGGCTGACCACTAATCAGTCTTTTCATAACCATCAGGTTGAAGTGAGGTAAAATGATGAGACGTTAAAGTTTAATTTTGAAGGATAATAGCTAAACCACAATCACGAGTTCGGTCGTGTCGACTTTGAAATATTGAATAGAAAAAATAAACTCTTATGAGACAATCTTAATGTTACCTCAAGCTTTGTTTTCGCTTTTAATCGTAAATATCGTAAGCTCGAGCTCAAAATATTTTCTATTTTGTTGCGCTTTGACAACTGACAAACGTATTGTCCTTGCAATTTTGTTTGTTTTATTTCAGATTTTGTGGGTAACACTAGTGACCCCTTCTGTTGTTAAATTTATACAAAAAAATAAAAGAAATAATTTTAAAAAGTGTAAGAACGTTACGTTTTGCAAATTCTTAAGTCGCGTTCTATCTCACACATTTAAAATATCGTAAAATATTGTAAAGTCGGTCAGAAAGCTTTCAAAAGCCCGACCGACCTAACGAGTGATTGTGGTCAAAAACACTCTAATAAAGATATAAATCCTCGGTAGCCATCTTGGTTTGCCTACAAGCTAAACCGGAAATCAGACTCATAGACTCATTTAAGTATGCCTGTCATTTCTCCCCTATTTTATGAAATTTCCTCTAAAAACTCAGTAGTTAATTCTATGTATGCGTGAAAACACGTCAATTTTTCTCTTTGAATTCGTCCACATTACAAATACAACAATGTAAACAAATGGGTTTTGGAGGGTGATACGTACGAAGGATTTATATCTTCATATAGAGTGTTTTTGGTTATGGTTATGCCCTTATACGGAGGCTTTCACCAAGATTGATAATCCGTTAAATAGACTGCGGAGGGAATCTAATGTCAATTTGACATCTTTGCAAATGTAAAAATGTCAAAAAATCACTAAAAATCCATCCAAAACTCAGTTATCAAATTGGCATTAATACCTCTATACATTTGGTTTAAAAATATACTTAAACAAATAATTTAACTAAACTCACTCTAAATTCGATCGCCACATCACAAGACCAGCATATATTCCAATTGACATAACGGCTAAACCAATAAGGGCAATTGTCAATATGACATGTCCCTGTTGCATAGTTTGTGAATTAACTTCAATGTTCTCCTCAATAAATTCATTGGTGTCAAAATTCAATGAGGGACCTCTGTTAAAAAATTTTATAAAATTTATATTTAGTATGTAAAATTCTTAGCAGGCCGTAAATTTTCGGTTTGCTTACTTGAAACGTTCTTCGATTTCAAGATCTTCTTTTTCGATTCTTCCTGGTTGCAGAATCTCAACTTCATACTTTAAATCATTTACATCCTCAATTGAGTCACGATTTTTTGGGGTCTTCTCTTCGCTGTCGATGTGTTTCTTACGAAACTGGATTGATTCCAGTCCTGTGTCATTTAAAATAAGACTTGTTGATTCTGAAGAATTATTATTTCTGGTTTTGGTCTGGAAATTAAAACAAATAAATTAAGAAATAAAATGCATGATTAATTTAGTTTAAATAAACACGGTGAGGTTTTATTTGATGAAGTTTAATACTAAACCAATAAAAAACAATTTTAAGAATTTTATAATGTAATCTTCGTCATGGACTGTGCGTAAATGGTTTTAATTAAGAAAACAAAATACTTTCATAATTAAATGTTTGGAATAATTCCTTTGTTTGCTTATTCAATTTGAGTCAACAAAACAACTATACAAAATATTTGTTTTTATTTTTGCAATTTCATTATTTAACCAAGTAAATTAAATAATCTGACAGTTTGAATACAATAATTTGAAAATGAATTTCCGTACACTTTATCAAATCTACCGAGTTTTACAATGTAAAAATTTCAGGGAGAGATTGATCTTAAATTGATTTTTTTCTTGGGAAGGCAACTGTCAAAACCGGTTGAAAGTTAATATACAAAACTCATTTAATCTAATTTCGGCACAGAAATTCAGGTTAATGGAACAGAACTAATAACTTCAAAAGGTATATTCTGAATTATATCATACGGAAATTCGTCATCTTAATGATCGTGTTAATTTTCCAGTTTATACAAATTTTTAAGATTTCTGAGATTATTTTCGATCAGTTTGACAAAAAGCAGACGCTTTCACATTTCTTCTCTTCTGTTTTAAATTTTGCAATTAAGAATTCTTGAGACATCGAATCATAAATCATATGAAATTAGGCACAATGTTTTTAACTGACATGTCTGAAAATACTTTAAGATTTGACAAGCTTTAGTACCAACACTTTGAGTAACTTCAATTTGTATGTGTCTCTAACCATACAAATGTCTTGCCTTTTCCGTCAAAGATTATCCGCAAAAAATAAATTAGCTATAAGTTTGTTAACACACAAGTTTAAGCTTTATCTTTTAACGTAACATTTTCCGTCATTTAAACGAGTATACTCATCTAATTAACTCATTTCTATTCAGTGACATTCTCTTATCGTTGAACTGTCAAACATTACTTATGTAAAAGAGTACATTTAGCCATCACTGTGCTCTATTTTGTGATGAGTAGAAAGTCGATGATCACGATTGAAGTTTCACTTGATCATATCATCATCTTCATATTATGACTTCAGATGGTAAAAATAAAACAAAATTCAAACTCACGAAATTCAAATAAAATTTCTCAAACCAAAAATAAACAAAAATCAAACCAATTTTTGAAACTCGTGATTTGTTTTACTAATATTATTAAACAAGTAATAATCATTTGATGCATTTATTAAAGTCAAAAATTTATCAAACGGATGATGAGTCGAATTTGATTTCTTTGTCAATTCAATTAGCGTAATTTTTGGCAAATAAAGCTTATTTATATTCTTATAATAACTCCATAGACGTACTTACAAAGGTATACAAATTCATTAAATTAATGTTCCTACAATCTCTCGCAGTCGAAAAAAAAAAAACATATAATTTTGTAATTAGCATAAAATCTTGTTTTTGTTCAGCACATATTTCTTTTTTTTTAGCTCAAGGATTATCTAAAAATCGGTAGATAAAAGTGACGTATAAACTACTCATAGATTTATAAACTAACTGACAAAGTGACAACCAACTATTTTATGGATGTGTCATCATGGGAATCTCCAACGTGTTTCTGCGAAAAGTATTTAAAGAATTTACAATTTCCGATTCACACAACAATACAGAAAAATATTTAGTGACGACTGAAAAATAAAAAAGAGTCATTTTTATTCAAAATAAAATTAACATCAAAAAAACGTGAGTCAACGAATATAATTTTATTTTTAATCAATAAAACTCGTTTGCATGTTTCTTTATCTGCAAATCTGTTTGATCAGTCAAATGGTATTAACAAAATCGAGAAATTAGTAGAGGTAGATACTATTCAGTAGCATGATTTAAAACCCAGCTTTTTTCCATTCATTAATTTAATTGCATATCATGGCTGTAAGCCAACAACTCGGACTGAGAGAAAATAAAGATTAATTATTGCAAATCTTATTATTAGGTGTGTTTATACTTTAAAAAAGAAATTATTTTGTTTTGAAGTTTTGATTGTAAACATACCCTTAAATCAATGTCAAAACACTGAACATTTTGTAGAATCCAGAATTATACCATTGCAAAGAATTATTAGAAGCAGGTTTCAAGCGAATGTCAGTTTATTTATTTATTTATTTATTAGGCTAAGATGGATTCAAAATTGGATTCTATTCAACTCGAGAGTTTGATCCTATATATTAAGGAAAACCGATAGTTGGCGTTCAATCTGACCCCCTTAGCCAATGTGACAGTTCTTTAGGGTAATGGACAGGTTCATAAAACTATAGGGACTTCAGTCATTTTAAACTAACACAGTGGTTAGTTTTTCAAGTATCATTAATTTCAAACTCGGAACATTACTACACTGATCTTTAATTTTAACATCAGTTATTCGAACAGAAAATACCAACAATTTACTATCTATTTAAAAAGCTCTTTTCATGAACTATAAATTCATTATTTTGAATGATAGTGAAGTAGTATTTATTTCTTTTTCAATTTTATGAGGAATATTTTTATATACAAATTAAAATGAAATAATGAAAGTTCAGCCTTTCCATGGGTAAAATAAATCAATTTATATTTGATCTAGATCTGTCAAAACACAAATATCCCTTGTTTTTGCATCCTATGGGGTAAAATTAATTGCTTTATTTTTGATTTTAGATCAAATCTGCGAATCTGGATTTTTAGCAGATTTACCCCTCTTTGCACTAATGCTAATACAATTATAAAAACAAACTTTTGGTGGAAACTTGACGGTTCTACCGCACTTGTAATCACGTACACGAAGTAACACTAATGCAATGACACAAAAAACAATTACAACCGTGTTCGATGCGCCACGAAAAAAAATCAATTTTTGAGGGAAATCTGAATTTGCCCATGGAAAACAATTACATGAAAACATCTGACCAGCTTACGTTTAGATGTAAGTACACTCGATTTTAAAGTAAGGGCATTTTTTTTGAATAACTTTCCAGTAAACTTTCCAATAAAGTTAATTGGAATTATAAAACAATTTTTTGGCAGCTGACCAGTCAGACACTTGGTCAGTATATTTTTCCAAGATTTCTCAGAATTGACAATTTAGATGACAAAGCAGGAGCAATCAAAATAGTTTTGCATTGGGCAGGTTCAGACAACATAAGAGACTTCATTTGCAGTCAACTTCATTCTTTGAACGTAAATTTTGACCAAGGCAACAAATTCGTTTTTCAAGTGTCATGAATTTAAAATTCAGAACTTTACTTCACAAACCTCTACTTCAAGTTCATAGTACAAAAACTACCAAAATCATTATTTTCTACAAAACACTCGTCAGGCAAGCTACAAGTCCATCACGATTTGTATTTTGTACTGTAAAGAAATATTACTTATTTCTTTTCCAAATTTACGAGTACAAGGAACCTTTTTACAGAAAGCATTATACTACGTTTCCACCAGGCACTAAACCGAGATTTAGCTAGATTTGTCATAAATCTCCTTGAAATCTCGAAGATTTACCAAACAAATTTTAATCTCCTCAAATGAAGATTTCAAATAAAACTCATTGAAATCTACTTGGAAACATTAGTTTGTCAAACTTTTTTTTCGGAGAATAATTGTTGAACCGACCCATTTAAACGCCAATTTCGTTTATTGACAGATGGAAATGCCAACAAAAACTATCTGTCTCACTTCCATATGACTCAAATTCAAAACAATAAACAACTTTCAAGAAATCACAGACGAAATAAAATGTAAGTATACAAAAATAATAAATATGTACAAGAATATAATAAAACTAATTACTTACAGTTACAGATGATGAGTGAACAAATATGTACATACATATTTTTTTTCTTTTCGAAAGGAGAATAATTTGAAGTTTGGTTGTTATGACATAAACCAAACGTCAAATTAATCTCCTTTTCTTTGGTGGAAACACCTCATGATTTATTTTAAATCACTTGCCTTAAATCTCGGATTATTTGTTGGTGGAAACGTACTATTAAATGAAGTTGTGCAGAAAATAAATAAATCAGTAATGAGTAATAAAGTTCAGCTTTTAGTTGAATTAAAAAACATGATCAATTGTCATTTTGACATAAGTTGACTTGACTTGATAGTTAGGGAGATTTTTCTTGACTAACTTTCCAGTCAACTTTCCAATAAAGTTGCCTTAATTGGAAGGCAATTTTTTGGCAGCTGGCCAGTCAGATGGTAGAAACTTGCCTTATTTTCAAGTCCCTTATGTCGGCTGAACCTGCCCATTTCTTCTCTTCCTTTTAGAACGGTGTGATATAAACTCGTCAACTAGAATATTACCTTATCTTCAAGTCCCTTATGTAATCTGTTTTATTAAACTAGTAAAGGCTGGTATAAACACATCTTTGACTACGGCCTTGCTTCTTTTTATTCTTATTAAGGGTTAAAAATTAAAGAGTATGTATTTTTTATATGTCACAAGCACGTGATTTTTCTCATTGATTACATTGTCAGCAATTTACACCTTTTGTCATTGTTGACATTTGTGATCAAAATTCAGATAACATTATGTAGACCTTTTGATAATTATTTTTGTGAATGACATAGAAACCTCATATGTATATCCTATTTGCATAAAGTTATTGCAAAAGAAGATAAAATCAATATTTGTCTATATTGCAAATTAGGTTATTAAATTATAGCACGTCGTCGTGTAGGTAGGTACTTACTATAAACGTAGAAGATATCTGTGTTGGCATTAAAAACATACGTGTCAATTTATAAAAGAAACACTAATTACTAATTATAAAAGAAGACGCGCAAATATTTGAATTCTTGCAAAAATTGATATAAAAACAAAATCAAATATTGGTTTTTAGGTATGTAGGTAATTCATTTGGCGGTTTATCATTAAACGACGCAAAATAAAATACAAGTATTCTTATTTTTGTTAAGGTTAAATATATAAATAATAAATATCAGGGATGTGGTTTTTATATTTTTTGTATTTTAGTAGTAGATAATGGTAATTTTATATAGGTTTCCTATAAAGTTCTGGATCCGGAAAAAATAAACACCAATAAGATTCTTCTTACATTTGAAATCAATTCGGATTTGTATGAGCAGTTTCAGGCGATATAAGGGACTTAAAAGTAAGGCAAGTTTCTAGTATCTGATTGGCCAGCTGCCAAAAAAATTGCCTTCCAACAAAGGCAACTTTACTGGAAAATCAACTGGAAAACTAGTCAAGAGAAATCTCTTTAAATATTAATTCAAGTCTACTTATGTGAAAATGACAGTTAATCATTTTTTTTTATTCAACTGAAAGCTGAACTTTATTACTCTTCTTATTTATTTTTTGCAAAATTATAAATACTTTATTAAGTATTGAAAAACTAATAAGGACTTTTCTTGATAAAACAAAATACAACTTATGACGGACTTGTAACTTGTGGAAGAAGCTTTTTTTTGTAGATAATAATTCTGTTGGTACTTTCTGAAAGTAAAAGATAGTCAAGAAAAGTTCCAAGGTTAAAATGAATGACATCTGAAAAATTAACTTGGTTTTATTTTGCGTTTATAGAATGCAGTTAAATGTGTACAATTTCAAATATTCTATCTAGAAGAACTGTCATGCTGACAGTTTTAAAATGTCATTCGAAATGTTGGCAAATGTTAATTTGCAAATACAAAATACAAAGCAAATATAATATAGATGAAATGAAGCCTTTTGTGTTGCTGATGAAAATTATGACAAACAATTTTAAAATATAAAATTATAGTAAGTAGATACTAACCATCGTTTGTAAAGTTCCGTTCCTGTTTAAAATATACAGCGGATTGGCTGATTCTGAAAAATGAAGAAACAAAATGTCATTAAAACTTGGATACAAATTTTTGTTTGCAAAATAACAATACAATCCAAAATTAAGCATTAAAAATAAAAGCATATTTAAATAAAATATTAAATTGAGAAGTCATGGTCATATCTGAATATTTAATAGAATATTTTAATTTCGATCATGTTAAGTTTTGTTCCGCATGGGTCATAAGTCATGTACATATAAAACAGAGCGAAAACAAAACGATTCGATACAACAAACATCACTCAAGATCAATTATCCGGAAATAATAAACGATTATAAAAAGTTAATTTTATTCTATGTATTATTTAATTATTGTTGGTGAAAGGAGAATTCATGTTTTCGTTTTCTTTTCTTCCAAGTATAAAGAAAAATAAATTATTATATTGCAATTTCTGTTTCAAGTCTATAGTGATTAATCGCGTGTATTTTCAAAGCGATTATAAAATGATATTTATACTTAATTATTATGGTAACTATGGAAAATATAAAGAGTTAACAAGAAGGAAACAAAGCAATAAATGAAATTATGTCGATATATGCATTACTCTAAGATTTATTTGTTGCTGTCAAAAAAGAAATCAAAACCTCGACTTTACATTTTTCGATTAATTGAACTGATAACAGATGGGTACCAAAAAGTTTAATAAAGTTCCAAATGAAAATTATGTTTCCAATTTGATGTGATTCATCAGATACCTTGTAAGTCAGTTCTTTATCTTAAGTCAGGAGGTAGTAAAACTACTAACGAACATTTAAACATGACACATTGTCATCGTTGTCGTCGTAAATGTAAACAATAATATTGCTTAAGCAGGAACAGTTTTGTAATTCTTCTTTGCTGACGGAACGTATCTACTTTTTCGGTTAAATGTTGACATAAGTGACATTTATATTTTTTATTTCTTACAAAATAGATAATTAAGTTGTCAAAAGCAATCTTGAGTGATCTTGTATGTAGATAAAAACATTTTTAATTTGCATAATATTTGTGATTTATTTTTGATTATATTCTGAAATACATAAATTATAAAATTGCATTTAACGAGTTAATATTTTTATTTCTATTTTTGTATCATAAAAAAAAACTTTTTTCTTTTGTTTAAACGATAAGGATGTCTTTGAGTACATTCAACTGTCATATCAGATAAACAAGAAGTAATTAAACGCCAAATATGTACTGAAACCTGATTTACCATACAGTTTAAAGTTCATAAGAAATCAGGAAATAATTTACAATGGATTTTTTTTTTAGGCGACTCATTTTGACATTTGTCATATCTTTTTTGTTTCATTCATACTTTGTGTTTAAAAAGTAGTTGAGAAATGAAGCACCGATTTTAATTGTTTTGTATTAAGGGTGAAATAGACAGATTAGACGTCAAAGTGCGTTAAACGCTGAAAATATCAGGATATAATTCCCTTTGCGATTTTTTGAGGAGCAATATTTTGGCATCTGTCTTATCATATTGTCTTGCTAACACTTGATAGTGAGATTGAGAAGAAATTATGAGACGTCAAAATGTTATAAGCACATGCCATATTTAAAAAAGTACATGTTCAACCTCGTTGAACATAGTGACAGTTCATTAACTCAACATGACACAACAAACAAAATTATGACGTATCTGTTGCATAATTCCACAGCTGAAATTCATTGGCTAAAAATTAAAATTTTATAATACACAAGATGACTGGCAATGTAGTAAATTCTTTTTCACTTAGTTGCATTGAAATTGGCTCGGGCCTATGACATTGACATCTTTGTATACAAAAGTTATAGCACTATCACTGATCCGATTTTTTAACGTTCGCCGTAGCCGCAAAGTGGTGGTGACGGCACTTAGTGGCTACGGCGACATTAGCTACTGCATTTTTTTGTTACTTAACTTTTGTATACAAAACTTCTAATGCCATCTTGAGGCTACAGCGAACGTAAAAAAAAACAACTCCTTGACAATACTATATATTTTATATACAAAGATGACAGATTTAATGGATTTCTTATTTGCTAAAAATTGTAATGCATTGACAGAGCCAATTTATTATTACGGCCTCGAATCAACTTGATTTTCAATGATTCCGAAATACAAATACCCCGAATGACAACTGTCAAATTAGCTCGGTCATACAAATTCTGTTCTCAGATTTCTGACAGCAAAATTGAGAAATTTGTATAAGAAATTGAGCGCATTCATTAAGCTGGTGACTACGAAATCAAAACTCAAGCAGCAAAATTGCACTTCAAAGCTAGTAAATCCGGAACTGTCATTTAAATGACAAATGTTAAAACATAAAATAAGAAACTTTTGTGTTTTGAGAACTTTGTATAATCTGTTTTGTTTTTAAATTCAATAAACCCAAATTTATGTTATTATATGAGTGATTTATATTTAAGTACCAAACGCTAAATTTCATTTTGTTGTATGTCTTTACCGAGCAACTGATTGTGAAACGTGAAAATCAGTATCGACAAACTTTGTAGCCGAAATTTTAACACTACGACGGAGGGGAAATTTTAACTTTGTAGCATCAAAAGCCAATCAGAATGAAATGACAACGTATCCACTAGCTTAGTGAATATGTTTCTGAGAATACGGAAATCTCTGAGTTCTTAGAAATATTAACTGGCCACTTCTAAACAACAAAAGTAAATACATACTGATATTATTCACTGGTAAGCAGATGAATCAAAATAAGATCAATGGAATGACAGCTACTTAATTCGTGTCATCGTGTGAACAAGTAGGAAGATATACAAATAGAAGTTGTAAACTACGTTCACATATGTATGTATATAATTAAGTACCTTACCTACCTACACATATTTTGAATTCTTTTAACGAAAACAAAAAAATGATTCACAAAAATTTTAAAAACTAAGTAAACTGTCAACTATTTCCCACAAACAATGGTGCTTAGTCATTTCTTTCACTTTTTGAATTGCAAGTAAATAATTAATCTTAGGTGATCTTGATGTGAAGTCATTTTATTTATTGAGCTTTTGAACTATTTAATTAAGTAATAAAACATACGATATTTAATTTGAATCCCACCATTGTTTCGGTCTATGGCGAAAATTGCTTAAACTCATATTTTATTCATTATTCACCAATACAGAAATAATGAAACCATTTCATGAATTTTATTTTCTTCACGAGCAGTAAAAAGTCTTCAATTCTTTAGGTACCTTACCTTCATTATGTACATATACATATCTTATCTTTATTATTTTTCAAAATTACTTCATTATTATTATTTCAAAATTGTATAGTATAGAGATAATAAAGTTATTCGCATATGTATACATATTTGCACTAGATAATAATAATCTTGATAGTGAAAATAATATATTACTATGTTGCAGGTACAATATAAAATTTATAGAAAAATATTTTGTTTTGCTTTTATTTGCAAACAAAAAGTTAATGTTGAAATTTGCATAAATAACAAATTTTGTATTAAATTCATTCATTCGTTACATCTAGTGCAATTTGTGGCGTGTATATGAATGAAAATAATAAAGCAACTGTCAAACAGTGGGGCCAATGAGAAGATGATGTAATTGAAGCAAAAACCCGGCGCAACATAGATTAACAACTTTATACTATACAAATGTCAAAGTATAACTGACGTTTGGCACAATTTTCAAAAATGATTCTATCTTCCTATAGCGTGATAACTTTTGCATTGGAGAAAAGTCTTAGGCTTTATTAGGTAAAACACAATCACGTGTTCGGTCGTGCCAACTTTGCCATATTAAATAGAAACAATGTACTCTTACGAGGCAATCTGAAATGTTACCTCCTTTGTGAGCACTTTAGATCGTAAATATCGTAAGCTCGAGCTCAACGCACGAATAGATCTATTTTCTATTTTGTCGCTCTTTGACAGCTGACAACTGCGTTGTCATTCCAATTAAGTTTGTTTTATTTCAGAATCTGTGTATAGCAGCAATGTCTTCCTTCTGTTGTTTATTTATAAAAAACAATAAAAGAATTAAAAAAATAACTCAAAAAAACGTAAGTAAACTTTCTTCTCAACACCCGAGGCTTGAAGCTACCTTAATTCTTAGGTCGCTCTTTATGACATATGATATGATAAAATATCGTAATGTCGTTAAGATGCCTGATCAAAGAGCGACTTACCTAACGCAGAAATAAGTACAACAATTCTCACAAATGTATACTTCTGATAAAAGTTCTTTTTGATATTAAAAAACGACTATTTCTATAAAAAAGAAGCTATATTATCAACGGAATATGATATCAGTCTAATGGCAGATACAACACTTCTTCTCCGTAAAATAACACGGTCAGGAATTTTTTTTTGCACAACTACGATTATTCATTGCTGAATTTTAGCAATTTAAAGGCGTTGCGTTGGTGATTATCGTTCCATTTTCAGTAATGGCGTAGCTTTAAGTTGTCAAATGTCAAAAGATAACAGTTTTAGCAGTGACATTTGCCCAAATAGTGGCCTATTCAAAATGAAACCTTTTTCTTCAAAAACCTCATAGGTATACCAAAGATTAAATATTTTAAAGAAATTTTATAAAATCAAAATCAATAAAAACGGTATGTATCAAATTTGATAGTTTATATGACCATGGGCGTCCTAAATAAAATTTTAAAGTTAGCTAACAACACCCTCGAAGTTTATTCGAAATTTTATTGTTTAAATAAAATTTGCACGCTACTGTTTTGTATGCAAAATGTATTTATTCTCTTTTAAATTGTCTTAGCTTTTTATCACGATGCGGTGGATGGCGCTGCTAGACATTGTGTTGTTACCAAGATACATATATTTTTTTGAATAAATAAATTGGCCTCAATAAAAAAAAATTACATTCAATATCAATAACAAAATAAAATACGAAAACAAAAGCAAGAAAAATGTTGGCACTTTTCATGCAGAGACCATACATTATCGTGACTTACCTACAATTGTATTTATTTAACAAAATAAAAAAGTTCACATGATAATCTTTGTTTTTAATTCATAAAAAATACTACAAAAAAAAATTAAACATAAACTTGGCTATCTGCGGTATGGAATTTTATTTATTTTCCGTTAAACAATATAAATCGATGTCAGTAGGTTTGATATGAGACATGAGAATAATTGTTAAGTTTTAATGGTCAAGGATACGATTTCATTTTAACTTAAATTGTGGGATCGGCAATTGGCTTGCTTTTTGACCTTGAAATGGATCTTGTTCATTCTTTTTTTTGTTTTGCCTTTCATTGTCTTTTTGAAGCAGAAAGCTGTTTGGGCGATTTGCAAATAGTTAAACCTTGTATTTTGAAAGCATTGGTGTTGGCCAACAATTTACTCCAAGCTGTGGTTTAATTCACCCATAAGTAAAAAGACATACCGCCTTATTACTTTTGTAGGCTTGTTTTAAATTCTTTCCAACAAACAAGAGCTATTTTGACAGGATATCAGTAAATAAAATTTCATTTTTGCAGTAATGGAACACAGTTAAAATTTTTGTTTGTCATTGTAATGATTTCGGATAATTTTACCGAATTTTAATTCAAATTAATTTTCTCATTGATCCACTTCAGAAAAAAAAACATGAACTTGATACTTAATCTGAATTAAGTACATATGTATGTATTTTCCCTCAAATTAATCCAAATAAATTACAAACCACATTCTGCAAACTGACAGATGAAAATTGTAAGGTGGGTTAAATCTTTGTGAAGGCACATTTTTGTAAGAAGTGCAGATTCTGAAAATAGCACATCGTTTTCAGTTTGAATGTCTTGTTTTAACCCTGAACTTTAGTAAAGAGATTGTAAAATATTTGTAAGTTATTCATTTTCGGGTTCGATTCGATTCCATCTAGATATGAGTTTTGCACAGTGTTGGATGTCACTTTTGATTTTGAAATATTCGTAAAGTCCCTTTTGATGTCTCAGTATCAATGTGGCAAAAGTAAGCTGGCTCCAAAAATCATTTTCTTTGTACCATAAAAGTGAATTGATGAGACTTGAACCTGAACAGAAGACAGTTTTATACGTCAAAAGCGGTGACAGTTCATAATTACTTCATTCACATATCATATCCATTATCCAAAAAGAATTATTTTCTGACGTTTTTAAGTAGTGTGTGTATTGTTTTTTTTTTGTTTGGTCTGTAAAGTTGAACATTTCATTTTATAGCATTTGCCATAATTAATTATGACAACATGAAGCATTCTCATGTTTTCAATGCCCATACCGAACATTTGTCACATCTGAACTGAAACCGCTTTTATCATTAAGTAACATTTCATATTGCAACGATAAAATCTCAATCAAAAGGTTATTTGCAAAAAATGCACCACAAATAAAACCCAAAACTTGTTTTCTTGAATGAAAAAGAAAAAAAAAACCATAAGGACGGAAAATGTCAATTTTCAACTTGGAGTTAAAACGCATATACATATGTAAATACAAAGAAGTTTGCAGACAAAGAATTCCCCCAAACCACATAACTAATATTATTTTTCATATAAAACTCTCAAACTATGGACTTTAGCGAGAAGTCTTAAAACAGCATCTGTGATGATGCTGAATGATGAGTTGTATTTGCAAACTATTTTTGCTTATATCTCTTCATATCAAAGATTAATGATAAAATGAAAATGAAAAGTAATCATGGAACTTATGGTTGTATAAATAAAGAAATAAACATAAACATTATGTAAATGCTTTCATTTTTATTTAGCTTTGCAAATTGTCGCATTGTTGTTTCGTATAGAACAGTTTATATTTAAACAAACCGGCTTTTTTGTGTAGCTTTTCAAGTAGTTAAATTAAAGAAAAAGAGGAAGAGAAAAATCTATCTTAAGTGTTTGTGAATTCTGATACATTAATCTGTACTTGCGTCAGCATCAGCACTGCAAGAGCGGACTCAGCTAACAGTCAAACATAATATATGTTCAGGGTGCCAAAAACAATGAACATAAGAAATACAGACGTATTTAAAATGGCTGCCATATTATGGGAAAAGTGTTTGCTGTGATATAAAAACAATTTGACAGTTAAAAGCTGAACTAAGGTTTAATTGTGAATATCCGGCTATTTGGGCAGGTGTCACTTCTGAGGCAGTTATCTTTTGACATTTGACAAGTAAAAACTAAAAATTCGTTGAGAACTAGAGTCTAGTGACTTGCAACTCTCAAACATTACTGTGTGAAAGTAATGTTATCTGAGATGAACAAGTAAAAACTACCCATAACCATGCATTGCTTAAAATTAAACTATAAACGCTTGAACAACGTAATAAAATTGTTAAAATTTACTAGAATAATAGTGCTACTTGAAAGACAAGTAACGAAAGAATCATAATTTTGCAAAGAAAGTTTCAAAACCGTGTTATTTTTCTAAGATGTGATCACAATTGGCCTCACAAATTGTGTGATTTAGCACATTTAGACTCATTTTTTTAATTCTACGTAAAATATAATGTCTTTGTCAATACTCCACTGTCAATTAAAGACTTTAAGGGCCAGTTATAGCAGTCATTGGCTTTCATCACTGAAACTAATCATTGGAAGATTTTTGACAGGTTGGTTATAGCTTTCATTGTCACTAAAAAAAATGTCCTTATTGCTAACAAGAATTTCTTGATTTGAATGAAGAATTCAAGGTTAGAGTTGATCATTGAAAGTAAAACTGACAAGTGGGAATACAAGCAAAATGACACGCTTTCATAGGAACGATTATGTTCCGAAATTTTAATTCAACTGTCATTGAAAACGATTTCATCAACAACTAATCAGCTCCATTTTAACACCAAACATTACAAATCTGGCTCTCTTTAAAAATATAAAAATGAAATATCTTATTAGAAAACCCTACATTATATTTCATTCTGTCAAATAAGCGATTTTTTATTTTGAGTAAAATAATTTGTGCCAATTTATATTATTTCTAAGTTCATACAATTTTTTTACTTTATTTTCTGTCAAAAATCTGAGGGCAGAATTTTTATGATTCTATTTCTGAAGAATTTTATGTCGTAGAATTCGAACAAGATGAAAAGAAATGCGAAGCTAATTTGATTGTAAAACCTAGTACGCTGCTGATGCGAAACGAAATTTTTCGGTGGTCTCCAAGTGCAGAGCGAAGTGAAAACGAAAACCACAGCGGAAAAAATAGTTGTGGAGAGTTCTGTCTGGAAGTTGAATTTCACTGCTTGTCTTCATCACTTGTTGCACATCACCAATAACATCCTGAGTTTCCGATTCAGAAATGCAATGTTGGAACACATTAGACAAATCCATTTTATTTTAAATTTTAAATCAAATATAAATCAAAGTCAAAACAACGAAAGTCACGAGTAAACAATTTTTTTTCAGTAAAAAATTTAAACGTCAAAATTTCGCAAGCAATTAATGTGCTGGGCAATTAAATTGAGAACGAAAAGAGTGGAGAATTGTACTAAGAAATCTAGTACAGCTCTCCACTAAAATGTCACATTTCGTGGTTCAGCAGCGTACTGAAAAACGAAAAGCACAGCGAAATTTTTCGTTTATGATTTCGTCATGTCATTTTTGTATGGAAAATTTCGTTTCGCATCAGCAGCGTACTAGGCTTAAGGTGAGAATGAATAGTGAATTGTGTTTATAATTCATTTTCCTGCTTTGTGGCACTATGAATTCCTTCCGTCAACATAGAATATTATTTGAGCGTTATGCCGCATCAGCTATTCGTTTGCAACGGCCGGAATTATTTGCAAACAAAACCTGGTTCCTTCATTACGAATAATGCACCATGTCAAGCGCCATGTTCTTTGCGAATTTCTGCATCTGCAACCACCGTATTCGCCTGATTTGGCTCCGAGTGACTTCTGGTTATTCACCAAACTCAAAAAGCCAATGTGGGGACGCCACTCCTCCTTTTTGAAAAATATTAAGTTGATAAAAATGGCATCGAAGAAGGTTACGTAAAGGTAATACCGGAAAAAAAATATTTCGACGATTTCGAGAACTAAAAAATGGTTGGCAGAAATTTAAAAGAATGAATAAAGAATTCAAATTTTATAAACTTTCTAATCTCACTAGTATACAATTTTGATCGGTCAGTTTAATTGAAGTGAGTTGTGATTTGTTCGTTTGGTAAAATTGTGTTCAATAGAATTTAAGTTCATCAAATTTGGAAACAGTTCTAAATAAGTATTTGGAAAATTTGAAGAGAATGATGTCATAGGGCCTTTGGATTATAAAAATATTGTGCTGCAAGTGATCCAAATTTATCGATTTCCCAGATTTTGCAGTATTTGAAAGCAGTTCTTTTGTAGACCATGACATAGAAAATATATGATTTCAAGAAAAAATGGAAAGAATTGCTACAGAAGGCGAACAATTTTGGCCATTTTGGGTGAGAAGTTTTCTGGTCGCGTTATTTCATATTTTAGAAACGTCAATTGTCAACCAAGAGCATATGCAATACACCGTTAGATTTTCTGTGGGGCTACGCAAATTTACGCTAATAATTAAGAAAGTCTAGAATCAATTTGGCTAAACCTCAACATCTCGTTAGGGCGCTCGGGCTTTAGACAAACTTCTTACCGACTTAACCATGTTCTACGATATCATGTGTCATAAAGTACGATTTAAAAATTTGTAAAACGTAATGAAGCTTCAAACTTCGTGCGTTGAGAAAAAAGTTTACTTAAGTTACCTACTTAAATTGTTTGGATTTTTTTATTTAATTCTTTTATTTCTTTTTATAAATTAAACAACAGAAAGGAAGATACTGCTGCTATACAAAGATTCTGTAATAAAACAAAGAAAATTGCAATGACAACACAATTGTCAGCTGTCAGCTGTCAAAGCGTGACAAAAGAGTAAATTGTTTCTATTCAATATGTCAAAGTCGGTACGACCGAACGCGTGATTGCGGTTAAACTGTATTAAAATCCAAAATTACTTAAATTAGTTTGTGGTAAAAAAAACTTCATGAAAGAATCTTTCCCAAGCTGACGTTTGAATGACATTCTTTTTCATACTTAAATTTTTCATACTCCAAATTTTATACTAACACCATTGTGTGTGTTTTCTTAAGGTTTACTTTCGAAACGGATAAATCCTATGTACTCATATGTCCATCAAGAGGTTGAACAGACTAATAGGACCCTATTTCACTTTAAAAAAAAATTTGAATGTTAAATTCTAAAAATTTACCAATGATCTCATATTCGCACAAACAGACCCTTAAACTGGGAGCATCTCAATACCGATTAAACTTTTCAACCCCCTTAAATGGTACTTTAGTCAAATAAGGTCGGTAATGAATTCAAAAATCAAATCGTAAAGTTTAAAATTTTACCGGTTTACCAAATTTAGACAACTTTAAATAAAAATTATAAATCCCACTCCTTTCTCATTTAGCAATCCAACCCTGAACATAAGATTCTATAAATGTAAGTTAAGTTAAAACTTGTTTGAAAAAAAAAACATATTCGAAAAATAATTTCCTCCCGTTAGTTTTTTAATCTCAGTTATCTTAAAAAAGTAAAAACTAAATAAATAAAATAAAAAAAAAAATACATACCAATGCCAATGACCAATGTCAATAGCAAAATCAATCCAAACGTATTCCAAGTCATTTTGAATCGAATATCAAATTCAGTTATTATTATTATTTTTCTGATAAATATTTTTTTTGATTTCTTGAATCTTATCGTTACTAAATGGTCTTATCACTTAGGAGGAATTAATATAATAAATTTGATCGATGAGTCACACATACAAATTTGCAAATCAAAAGATTTTGTATCTAAACTTTTACTTATGGTATTCTTATGATTTATGTAAACTCACGAAAACTTTTAATTTAGAATAATATTTTATTTTATGGGAATATTACAAAACGCGCGAAAACTTTGCATAAAGTTTTTTTTGACGAAACAAAAACAATTGTTTTCAAAACGATTTATTATTTTGTAAATTATTTTATCGACCACGTTTTACTTGTTCGAGTAGCACCATCTAACTGAAATTGAAATGAAAACGATCTTTTTTACACCTGAACCTTTACCCGCTCTGACTGAGTGGAGGCTTTTAGATTCGATTTTCATATATGTAAGTTCTCTGAATTATTAAAAAACAAAGAGCACCTTATTTGATTTTGTATCTTTCTTAGTAACTCTGAGCTTTAAAGAGGGGTTATAAAACAAAAAAAGCTTTTACAGGGTGGTAAATAGTTAAATTCGTTTAAGAACTCAGAAATAAGTTTATAAGTTTATAACCATATAGGTGGCTGCCTTTGTTTTATCTCATAATAAATAGTAATAAATATTATAGTTTTATGTCCCATTCAAGATGTTTTGTAAATTAAGTATATAGAAACAATATGATATCTACTGTGGGTAGGTCTTGATAATGCAACACATTTTTCCAATGAATTGTTTGTTTGAATTAAATTTACATTCCGCCAGACATTAGAAATAGTTCTAGTTCCACAGTAGTAGAACTTTTATTATTATTTTTATTTAAAAATAATTTGCAAAGAGGAAAAACGTGACCTTAATCTTTTGATTATTTTAATAAACATTTATTACAAGTTATTTTATTTTGGAAGACGAGACTGTTTTTTTGTTTTTTATTTTTGGAATAAAGACTTTGTATACATATTTTGTTTGTTAAAAGTGAACTTTAATCTAAATTAATGTCAAAACAAGATTAAGTTAACTTTATTTTAAAATAATTTATTAATATAATAATAAAATAATAATACATTTTTTATTAATTTTTAATTAAGTAGTATAAAACTTATTTGTGAAACAATATTTAATGTTGGTACTCGTGGCGTATACGTAACTTTTTTTTAGTGTTGTTGGGTCGATGTTGAAAAAGATTTTAAAAAAGCCGTGAGTTACACATGATTTTGAATGGATTTCTTTTATATTTTACAAACAAGACGTCGGTACACCACTAACAATTTTAGTCGATGTTAGTCAAATTACCAATAGATTAGTGGCTAGATCTATTGACATCTACATATAGGAAAGGAGCCAAAAGAAGGACTTACCGTCTAAGAGCCCACAGCAAATTTGATGAGTTTGAAGCTGTTGCAAATCTAATGACAAAAAGAGGCTGGGATGCGACCCACACTGATAACTTCCCATCCCGTCTATCGATTTGTCTTGCTTAAAAGTTTGTCTATATGTATCAATTTTTACCAAATTTGTGTACTATTTGTTGTAGATTTTATTTTTTTATGAAAAAAAAATTACTGAATGTTGACAACAATATTTTTTTAAAGATAAAATTAGTTTAAAGCCAATATCTTAAAGTTTTGAAAAGATATTTGAGTCGAAATTCAGTTTTTACCCACTTTTAGTAATGTTTTTTTAGGTTTTTATTTTTTATAAAAAAAACTGTCAATTAGATTTTTCTCAAAATTTTATCAGATGTCAAAAACATTATTCTTCGTTGGAAAAAATTTTGAGAGTTTTGAGATGAAATCATATTTTAGTCGTAGAATTTTCGAGGTGACAAATATTTTTTTTCAGTTTTTTTGATTTATAAAAAAACCGTTAATTGGCATTTTTTCTAAAAATATAATTGTTTTGTATCACGTTACAATATATAATATAAAATTTAATTCAAGTCTCTAGCATCATTAGTTCGTGAGATATTTAGGGTTAACCAAAATGTTCACCTTTTTTTAAACTGCTATGGTAAAAAAAACCACCCACGCAATTTTCTTGAGAGCCCTTTCTGCATCTTTCTGCCTTATTATCTGTATAACAAAATTTATTTGAAGTCGATATCTCTTCTGGTTCTTGAGCTATGGACGACGAAGAAAACGTCGCGAACGTACGGTACGGACGTACGGACATACGGACATACGGACATACGGACGTACGAACGTGCGTACACACGCACGCACAGACATCTTTCTAAAAATCTTTTATTTCGACTCTAGGAACCTTGAAACGTCGAGAAATGTCAAAATTTTCAATTTGATAAATCGGTCCCATTACAATAACTTCCTATGGGAAGTTAAAAATCGATGCCTTGCAGTTATTGGTTGTGGCCTAAACGAGGTCAAAAATACAAACAAATTAACTTTCGGGAAAATCAAATTAACTAAATTTATTGTTTACATTTCCCTAGATCAAGGGTGGATCAAGGCTTCTAATTTAGTATATACTTCAAGGGCTAAAGTGACAATTTTAGTTATTAGATTTTTTTAGGAACACTGCAAAGCATGGTCTTGTTATTTAATTTGAACGATTCCCTACATATGAAATAATATACAGCTAATATAAAGGGTTTTCCAATAAGGCCGGGTAGATGTTGAAATGAAAAAAAACAAGCTGTGTGTGAGGTATTAACAAAATTATTTTTTATTTGAAAGGCGCATTTATGCCATTAAGTGTGGAATATGACATCATTCAAATGCCCACCTCGGCTTCTTACGGTGGCATGGATCCGAGTGGTCCAATTTTCAATGACGTTTCCGGATAGGCCCGGCTAAATTTGAGCGATGGCCTATGTTATGTTCACCTTTAGGGCATCGGTCGATTTTCATAGACCTGCGACTTCAAGAAACCCCACAGGACAAAGTCTAGCGGGGTCAAATCGCATGACCTTGGTGGCCAATTCACATCACCCCTGCGAGAGATAACCTTATCCACAAATCGTTCATGCAAAATGTCAATCGTGACGTATGCTGTGTGGCACGTAGCGCTTTTCTGCTGGAACCACATGTCGTCTAGGTCCATATGGTTCAATTTGGGCCATAAGAAATTATTTATCATAGTTATGTAGCGTTTTCTGATGACGGTGACAGCCTCACTAACATAAATAAATAAATAAATTGGGTGGCGCAACAGTCCTTTTGAGAACTAGGGCCTAGTGACTTACAACTCTCAACCATTCCTGTGTGCGAGTACTGTTGTCAGGGATGGAGGGGACCTACAGTTTTAAGCCGAATCCGAACGGCAAATTTGAGAAAGCACTTTTCATGACAAGAATTACTCTTGGAGAATTTGTCAGTTCCTCGCAAGAGGCAGTACCCGTGAAAAAAACTTTTAGATGGCACAGGCAGGGATCGAACCCAAGACCTCTGGCATGACAGTCCAACGCACTAACCATCATGCCTCACTAACATCGTTTTCAAAAAAGTACGGACCATCTCCACACCAAACGGAAACTTTTTGAGGATGCATTATCACCCGGTGAACCGCAATTTTGCTTGTTAACACAGCCATTCATCCAAAAATGCGCCTCGTCACTAAAGATGATTTTTCGACCGAAAATGGGGTCCTCTTCCAAACGATTGGAAGCCCCAGTCAGCGAACAAACGGCGCAGCGTTGTCTATGGTCATAACTCATAACATTTGAGCTCCTGGGTCAGTTGGATGTTGTACGGGTGTAGGCCCAAGTCCCGACGCAAAATTCGCCAAGTTTAAGTCTGCGAAGTTGAAGGCCGAGTTCTTGTGCACGGCTAGGAATAGACTGCCTCGGGTTCTGCTGTACATTTTCATGGGCCGCGGCGATGTTCTCGGCCGATCTTGCGTTTCTTAAACGTATGGGTGTTGGATGTTATGGGTTTAAAAATGTAGGCGTTTGACAAAATATTTGTTTATTTAGGGCACTACGATATTTTAAGTTTTAAATTTTATCGACCAAACGGAAACATTAACGATATAAAATGTCAAATTGCCCAATAACTCGGAATGTCAAGAAAGTGTAACATTTCACTGTTCAGAAAGCGAAACAATGCGACCCCCTGTTTCTATAAATCCAGACTTTTCAAATGCAAAGAAACTTTGCAATCTCGCATCTACTCCAAATCCTATAATGATCCCAAGCAGGGGAGTTTAAGGGGGACAGCATGGCGCCCATACATACCTCACCGTTTATACGGCATTATATGACGTTTCTCACTTTCGTTACTACGTTACTTCCTTTATTATGCAGAAACACAGTGTGAGCGTTAGGAAAGGAAGAGAGGGGTTGAGAAGAGGTGTCGATGCAAATTGATTTTAAATTCCTGAATATTGCAATGACTTGGAAAAACAGAGTGTGGTAAGGCATTCCACATTCGCGTAGTACGAGTAAGGAACGAATCATTGTACTTGATAGTATGACCGAAGTTGGGCTCGAGGGTATACTGATGAGCATTTCTAGATGCACGAGTATTACGAAGTTTAACTGTTTAAGGGGGAATAAAGATGGCTATTTATCTAGAGCATAAACTGTTAAAATAACGTTGGAAAAGGGCTAGCCAAGAAACCTTACGATAATGTTCAAGCGAAGTAAATGAACTAATGATGATACTATCTCAAATCAATTTAAATTCTCTACGTTCTGACCAAGAGACTTGAGTAAATAGTATAAGCACCAGCCCAAAAATGGGAGTTATACTTAAGCTTAAGACGTGTATATGTAAGTCTTGTAGATAACAGCTAGATCAGAAGGGGAGAAAAACTTCTTCCATCGCCTTCGGAAACCCAAACACCTTGCGAAATATTTGGTGACATAGCGTATGTGGTTGTTCTACAAGAGTTGGTTGGTAACACAAATTCCGAGAATATCGCGATGTTCAGTCTCATTGATACATCCATGGATAATGGCAAGGGGGGTATATATCGCTTTAACGATACAGATAGGGCCCTGGGGCCCACCACCATTTATTTTGTGGATATCAGACTTCAATCCATCCAATAATACTTGTATTAAACGGTCCGAAAGGTAATTACTAATCCAATGAAGGAGGGATTCATAAAAACCGAAGGCACGCATTTTTCATAAAAGAGCCTGATGCCATATCCTATATCAAATGCTTTTTAAATATCAAGTGCAATAATCTTACTTTCTCCAAAACGATGTATATAGTTTTGTTCAACTCTTCGGTTAGATAAACCATCAAATTGCCGCCGCCGGGTGGGCCTATTGCCAAGAAAGCCATACTGCCGGTCATTCAGAAGCTTTAGTTTTTCGAGATATTTCTTAAGCTGATAATTAATCAGCGTTTCCATTACCTTAGAAGGAAGGGACGTGAGTGCAATTGGACGATAGTTGAAAAGGCAGGAGGATTTACCTTTTTTAGGGACAGGCTGGACAAATGATGTTTCTCATCCGTTAGGAAAGAGACCTGTAGAGTATGAAAGATGAAAAAGCTTATGCAGTAGTTTTTGCCAGCATTGAAGAACACCTTTCAGAACAATTGTGATGCTACTATCATGTTCTTTCAGTAGTCTCGCAACTGCACGAGTGCAAAAGAAGATCACAATTATAGGAGGACTTATGACACTCTTTGATACCGTCGAATTAACAGTAAACTGTGCTGCAAACAAATTGACTTTATCAATCGATCTAACATAGGGAGTGTCATTGTGAAGGAGCGTTGTAACCGAGGATGATGTAGTGTTACGTACGTTTTTTAAAAACGACCAGAAATTTGTACTACCTACCACGTCAATTTTGAGGAAGCAAAGTGACCAGTTAAAGTTTCTGAAGAAGTCTTTGAGATCATCAAAGCAGTTAATTCATTTAACTCCGCAAAGAATTTAACATACCTTCCTCCGGAAGCCAAGTAGAATTATGTACACTTAAATCGCCCGCAATGAGGATTTAATTGTTTGGGTACACAATTATCAAAAACATTACAAAGTTTTATAAAAATATAGCTGTTTTGTAAACTTGGCATAGTTTTTAGTTTTATAATAGCCAATATTTAAAAAAAAGCACATAAATAATGTTGCTATAAAAATATTATATTAGACATTTAGTTCTCAAAAATTACCGAGCCAGGTTGGCCGAGCGGTCTAAGGCGCCAGATTTAAGCTCTGGTTCCCGAGAGGGAGCGTGGGTTCGAACCCCACACCTGGCAGTAGTTTTTTTAAAATTTCTTTTAGCGCTACATATTTACCCCTCCTTTTGTTGAGTACCAAAAATTGGGGTTCCATAACAACTGTTCAAGTTTCTAGGTTAGGTTAGGTTGATGGGCTGGAGATTGAAGACATAATCGCCCATACTTATGTAGATCAATGTGGATCCATTTCCATTGTGATAACCTAAAGTGTTGAACTTCCCTAAAAGTGAATGATTAAACCTATGACATTTATGGATTGTCTTGTTGCAGCCACTAAGAGTCTTAATGGAATATCTTCGAGTTCTTCAAGTTAGTTTATTGAAGAAGTGTCAAAAGAAGAGAACAGTGTCTGCTTGTTCTTCCACATCACTGCATTCTTTTTAAAGTCAGGACATGAAAAACCATTGGAAAACTTTAATTTGCTTGAAACTAAAAAGTTTTGTGAAAATGTACTTAAATGTTTGGTATCAATAAAAATGATTTTGTCAGGTGTGGGGTTCGAACCCACGCTCCCTCTCGGGAACCAGAGCTTAAATCTGGCGCCTTAGACCGCTCGGCCAACCTGACTCGTTGAAAATCACTTGCTAAATGTCTTATATAAAATCATTATAACAACGTGTTATAATACAATGTCCAATAAGAATTTTAATTGTGTGATTGTTGAAAAAGAAAACATGGTTCAATAATTTGCTATAGCTATTAGCAGAGACACAATCCTATTTTAAAATAGAATTCTATGTTTTTCTTTAAATTGAATTGGTTATGTGCTGCCACTTTTCAGTTTTCAGGTTTTTCTTGAAATTATTGTACCTGTAAATAATGACTTAGTTAATAGCCTTTACACACTAGGAGCAAAAATCAGTTCTCACCGCCTTTGTACATAAAAACCATAGGACACTCATGCTGGAATTCGAGTCGGGCAGCTTCTAAATATTTTTTGTGGAACGTCTAGTGGAGACATTTATTTGCAGCCGGAAGACTTAGGAAAGTGTTAAGCCTAGTACATACTTCCTCGTGAAGTGAACGTTCGCCAGTGGAGAAAGTGAACTTTTGAAATTGCTCACTGTATTCTATTTCATATAAATGCATTTTAACTTTTTTTTTTTAAACCACACGCAAAGCAGCCACAAACTTTAAATGAGGAATCAGTATCAGTATTCAGTACAAATTGAAAACTGTCCTTTTTTTCTAACCAAATGTCAAAGCTTCACCAACAGTTCCCGTACATTTTGCACGTGAATTGCCCGTGAACGAAAACTCTCCACTTTGTTCTCCACTCAGCTTCACGAGCACGTTCACGGGTGAACCAAAAACCGAAATTTGTATGGGTTCACGAGATGGTTCACAAGTATGTACTAGGCTTTAAGCATCTTGCACATGAGCTACGAGCTATGAAATGCGAATTGTGGATTTCTATTCGCAGACAGCGACGAATTGAATTACCCTTTTCTCCATATTTTAATCAGCCATGATCTTTCACACAAAAACAAAACAAGAGTGATATAGTTTTGAGGTTATGTTGCGCGAACAATTTATTCGTTGCAGTGTGGATGGTGTGTGGAACGCGAATAGAGTTTGACAGTTCGTAGCAACCACACTGCGATTCGTTACTACCAAACTGTTTTTACAAAATTTTCCTGTTTTAGAGAACAAAATGCAAATTTTATTATCCTAATACTAGTGTCAATTGGTTTCTTATAGTTTAAATGTGTTTTTGTTTGAAATTGACTTCTTGAAATGTATAAAATCACGTTTGTTCATCGATTCGTTCATTCGTTGTTTGCTCTCACGTGCAAGGCCTTTTAGTTCGAAACAGACGAAAATAGGGAAAGACCACGCTGAATTATGTTGGTTACTTACGCAAAACGGTTGATGATTGGAGGATTATGTATATTAGGGAATTGTAATTTGAACTATTATAGGCAAGTAAATATGTAAGTGATGTTCAAATGGTAGACATGTACATTCAAGAGGACACAAGCGTCCACAGGTTTTTCTCAAAATCCACATCTGTCTATCAACTCCTACTCTCACCTCCCCGTGGTGAACATCGGGTGCCTAGTACCTCAACTGGAGATTGGGTTCCAACCCCAGTGGAAAGTTGTTGGGGGTAGCAAACGAGAGAGGGGGGAGAGTTATTTCCATTAAGGCACCTCTCCTTTCATCCAGACGGCAGCGGAGAAATTCCCAAGATGGAATCAACGGTGGAGTATCCAGTTCCAGTTAGGTTGAACTACTTACTGAACACCTTATAGGGCTTCTACGACATATTCGAAGCCCAGGTCTGTAAATCGAAGACCTGGTCCTTCAGGTTGAAGGTCGTGAGTCAGTGTGACTTCCTGATCACGTAAAGAAAACCCAGTTGCGAAGCGCTAACAAGCCTCCTATACGGAAGGATTTTCTGTTGACAACCCACGCAAACGAATTAAGGACAACGTGGAATGTTAGGTCCCTTAATAGACCACGTGCAGCTGAAGAATTAACGGAGGCTCTAGACTGCTATAAATGAAACATCACCGCCATCCAGGAAATGCGGTCAAAAAGAGGATGAAAAACTGCGATATTTACTATGGTGATTGCTACCGACAAAAACCAACAACGCTTATTAGGGTGCAGCTCTGTCTGTCTGTCATTGGAGCCAGACTAAGACAACAAGTCTTGAGCTATAGATACATCAACGAGCGCCTCATGACCATTCGCATCAAGGCTTAAGACAGTAACATTAGTCTAATATTTGCACACGCCCCCACAGAAGAGAAGGATGACAAGGATATGTTCTTCGAGCTCTTAGACAAAACATATGAGCAGTGTCCTAGCTACGATATTAAAATTGTCCTGGGCGATTTTAATACCAAGCTAGGAAGGGAAGACATCCTTGGAGGAATAATCGGGAGAAACAGCCTGCACGACAACACTTTCGATAACGGATTCAAGCTCATCGATTTTGCTGCGGAGCGAAACGTCATGTAGCCAGTACGCGTTTTCCACACCTCAACATCCACAAAGGAACATGGAGTTCTCCAGATCAATCTACTGTCAACTAGATTGACCATATTGCGATCGACACTAGACACGCTTCCAGCATCATGGTAGTCTGAACTTTCCGAGGAGCTAACATCGACTCGGACCACTACCACTACGTTGTAGCCAAGGTAGCACTTCAGGTTACCAGACCCATGGCAAAACAGGGAGATGCTGGGAGAAGATACAACGTCGAACGGCTACAATCGCAAGAGATCGCCAAATCCTTCTCCAACCGAGTCACAAGTAACCTCTTTCGAAGGTCTCTGCCGCCACTATTAATTTCATTTTGAATTTGTGTGTTCTTACCGAGCAGCTGATTGTGAAACGTCAAAATCAGTGTCCACGAAATGTTTTTATTTTACCTTATGTTAGTGTAAACAGATTTGATAAACCACAATCCAAAATTCTCTTCTTCACAACTTCACATAGTAACTCTCCATCAGTCTTATTCCACAATTCCACATCTTCTTATTTCTTTCTTCGTGTAGAAGTGGTTGTGTTTAAAATCAGCTTGATTAGGAATACAAACGATTTTAGTATCAAGGTAATATCAACTTCAACTAAAATAATATTGAGGTCCAAGACGTTCCTTCCTCAATTTCTTTCCACCCTGCCAGACGCTGCTAAAAATGGTCGAAAAATCCTCCCTTTTGGGAAGCAAAAAGTCTATAACCTAAAATTCAAACACACAGAATTTATAAATAGAAATCTTTTATTTTGTGTTATCTTTTAATTTTACATAGTTTGCATACATCAATATAATAATAATAATATTTATTTAATTTTATTATTTCCCATGCTTCAATAAATTTTTATAATTGTACATCCTTTTCGCAAGATATCAAATATTCAAACACCGTTAGATTTAAAACATAAGAGATGCCATTTTTTGTGTTTTCATTATAAATTATAATAATTTTTCTTCGTTTTTCTTTTTATTTCTCCATAAATTATTTCAAACTAGTTAACTATATTAAATATATAATATAAGTTGTTCATTTATATATTTTGTTTATTTTAAAAAATTTTACTATTGAAATATGGAAACATTTAATTTTAATTAATTTACTAGAGCAATTTTTATTTTTATTTTTTGTTCTGTATATAAATGCATTTATATAAATTTATTTAATTTTATTTTTATGTTTTTAAATTTTAAACAGTTGGAATTTTATATTGAAATAATTTTTAAATTCCTTTAAAGATAAAGATATTTTTTTGTTTTAAATACATTGGGAATGCTTTATGGAATTCGGTTAGTTTTAAAAATTCAATACTGTGATAAATATTTAATAAATTTTTGTTTATCTAATGTATAAATCTAATTTTGCATACATTTTTGAAATTTATTCATGTATTTATTTTAACTTCGCAGAAACAGAAAAATTATTTTTAAAAACTGGTCGAAATGGACAAAACTGGTAAAAAATGTGGGAACAAAAAGGCACTTTAACTGGATTTTGTGTGTGTTGTTTTTGTTTTTTGATTTTTGTTGTAAATAATTCTGTTTGCTGCGATTTCATTTAGATGTAAAAGAAAAGAAAATATGTAGACGAAAAGACGTATAAAATGCAAAATTCGATTTGAAAACCAAAATCAAGAACAAAAGTCTATGCGATGGTGTTGTTTATGGTATGCCATTTTGAGTTTAATGGTTGTTATTAGCACCCAGATTTTTATACGGCTTGCCACCATTATGTTCCCATTCTCGGTTGAATTCGTGTTCAAGTATTTCGGCACCACGTTTTCGGGTGAGTCCTGTCTCTTCTAGGCTAAGTTCGCACATTTGCATATCATCAACACCTGTGTTAAGAGTTTTGAAAATTAATTAAAGAAATTGGGTAGTTTTTGAATGTTTTGTATCCTTACCAGCAACAAGAAGAATAGGTGCTTTATCAGCGTGCAGTTCCATTTGGCGGGCAATCCATTGGCCATCAAAGTGAGCATACCACAAACCACGTTTTGCTAATGAGAATTATAAATTCATTGAAATTATTCTTTCTGCAAGAATTTTGAAAAAAATTTTTAGCTTACTGTTTTCTGGCGCATTTGCACGCATAAATGGAATACGGAAATACCGATGTTGGGCAGTTGTAATTTCTTGCTTGGGCTGTACTAGTGGCGGAGTTTTGAAAGCTAAACCCAAAAATAGATTTTTGATTTAATTTTGTATGATTCAAGAAATTTAATTCGAGAATACCTGCTTCCATAACACTTTTTGGAGCTCGTTCGTTTTCATCCATAGTGGTGCGTTTGCGGTTCTTTGCCTTCCAGGCATGGTATACCTTCAAGCGGCGATGAAATTCATGTCGGCATGCCTGAGAATGATAAGTTTGCCATTTTTAGTTGTATATGAGGTTTCTGGTAATGAT
Organism: Eupeodes luniger; assembly: GCA_951509635.1. NCBI lineage: Eukaryota > Metazoa > Arthropoda > Insecta > Diptera > Syrphidae > Eupeodes > Eupeodes luniger. The sequence continues at coordinate 301,784,890 of OX608073.1, forward strand.
TTTCTTATATTTGAACTTACCTCAAGCAATTCAATATCACAGGAAGTGTTGATGGCGTCACGCAATTCAGAATACTTCCACTTAGACAAATCGTATTTTTGTTTGCCCAAGAGTTGTTGCTGAGCGCGAACATTTTCTGACCTAAATAAATAAAATTTAAACCAGTTAAATAAAAACTGTCTAGAAATTTTGAAGTATATGGAAATTATTATTATGAAATTGAAGCAACTGGAACTTTATAATTTTTTTCATTATTGATTTTATCACTGAACCCATCATTATAGAAATTTAATTAAAAGTTCTTAAATATCCTTTACATAATCTACTCGCAGTTAAGTTTGCATGAAAGTTTAACTACGAATTGATTTGTTAAAAGTTTAATTTGTATTCGTTAATTAAATTCTATCTAAGGGTTCAAAAAACCTTTTTTAAATTTGTATTCAAAAATATACAATACAGAGTCAGTAAAGCCGGTGCATTATTTAAATAAAAAGTATGTACAAAAATTAGCGTCTTAAAGCTTATCTTTTTACAAAAATATATATATGTATGTCTAAAAATATTGATTGTTAAAAATGTAGTTTAGTGCTTAAACTACAAAATACCGCTATCGCTTAAAATAATGAGTTGCCTGAGTATTTTTGTTTTCCTTAAAAATGATGATTTACAGTGTGGTGAATGATATATATTTTAACATGGGAACTTCAGCTGAGATGATGATTTATTGTTTCTACCAACAACAACAACAAAATCGAGCAAACTTTAAGAAAATAGAGAGTTACCATAATTTTTTGCTAAGCAAAAATAAAATAAATGATTCAACTTAAGCATGATGGTCTCCAAAAAAGAAAAAGAAACACTGTACAAATTCTTATCATTCACTTACTTTTGATGGAAACGCGATGCGAAGTTTGTAACTCCTCTAAAACTGAGAGGAAAAATTTGAAATATTATTGTTGGTATAATATCATTGTATTGAACAACAATGAACAAAAATTGGATAAAATCAAGAGAAATAAAAAGAAATATAATACAAAATAACAAGAAAATAGAAAACTTATAATCGAGAGATCTCAGTGTCCTAGCCATAGCTAAACTGAAAGGGGACCTCAGTTGCTGGGGTTCAGTTGCCTTGAGGAATTTTGAAAAAAATATCTTCAGATATATTGATCGTTCATAGAATTTATTGCTTTTACGAAATTTCTCACATATAAATGGAAAACTGCAAAAGGTTATAGTATAGACTATAGTCACCACACCTCATTACTAGAATGGGAATATTTTTATATTTCAAAGGTTTGAAGAAGGCAATAAATTTCAGGAATTTGTAAAATTTTTAACTGTGTTATCTCCAAAAAATGCGCTCATAATGGTAACAAATTAAGTTTTTGGATTTAAAAGATAAACAAACATTAAGAGTGAAGTTTTTTGAGTCAAAAAGATAAGAAAGAAAATGCTAAACAATTCATAGGGATACATTGCTTAGGGCCAATTTTTTGACAAAGTTCTAAGATCGGTCTAATAACTCATTTCATTTCATTTTATTTATTTTATAAAAGCCTTGAGAGGGATCTCTTTCATGGCTTAAAAATATTCATTTACAATGGAAATTATAAAGGTTATAAAAGTTGAATAAAGTTTATCTTTGACAAATTTCTTCACTTGTCAATGGACCTTAAGTCTATATAAAAGAACATAAGGTGGGTGGACTTTAGGTTTTTCTCGTTACGTCTATGGACTTCTAGATAAGAGTGAGAAAACTGGTTGAGTTACCAAGATCTCACTTTACGATATAATGGCCATTTGACCTTCTTTATTTAATTAGAAGTATAGTAAGATGAAAATTATTTTTAAAACAATTGCAAAGGACATAATTTATTAACGTTTCCTTTTTTTGTTTCTCATAAACGTCGGTTGAAGCGTCAGAAACTTACATATATTTTTGACCGAAAAATCGTTCACCCGTAAAAGTTTCGTTCCCCCGGATTTTAAAAAGCTATCAGGAATTTCGTATTAATAAGATTTTACTTCGAGTTTAGAGCCGACTGTTCCAAAAATAGATTCGTTTAGAAAATAACTCTCAACAAATGTTCCCATCACCGTTATGGAAACAGAGAGTGAAATCTCTTTCTTGAGCATCAAAATGTAGAACATAAATGAGGTGTTCCAATTTCTTAATAAATGTATGGCTACGACTTTTATTCTTTCTTCAATTGATTTATTTAAAAAAAAATTAAGTAAGCGGATATACAAAATTTCCCTTTCCGTTTCTAAGCAAGGTGCTCAGAAAATGAACGAATCTAACTATTTGAATTTTTGTTTTAACAGCTGTTCTTTTTGTTGAAAAACTGCAAGGATCAAATCAATAGACGCATAAGAAACATGTTTTTGCTGATATCATTTCAGTGTTGTAAATGATAAACTAAAAGCGATCATATCACCGATATTAAAATGCAAAACGTAACCATTCATGACCTGTTGCTTAAGGAAGAAGAAGAGGCGACACTGCGACACTGTTACGAGAAATCACTCAAATCTGTTGGGCTTTTGTTACCTAAACTATTGTAAGAATGAAATTACATTTTCAGCATTACTCGATCTCCAATTATAAATAATTTTTAGATTTCAAAAGCTGTATAGCTTTTACGCATAGTATTAACTAGAGATCTTAGCCACCGCATTGCTTTTAAATAAAATACTTTAGAATTCCACCCGTGGTTAAACTTGCACCAATGTCCGGGTTTCCTTGCATTTTCAGCAAATAATATTTTTGCTTCAAGTTGATTGATTTGAAAATAAAACAAAAATTAAAAATACTTGTGTAAATAATAAATAAAGGAATTGGTCGAAAAACTTAAATTTTATAGTTTTTTTTCGTACTCTTTGCCTACAAAAATTAAGTGAAATTTAAAGCTGTTAAATGTGTTTACATGTGTAATGACATTCGGGCTAAACTCATAATACGGCTGATTATGTCGGTTTGGTAAATTATCCATTATAATCGCATAAAATATGGGTCTTTCTTTCACACCGCTTTGTTTAATAAATAACTTTTTTTTAAATGTATCAACATTGTGCCCATAATTTGAGGGTGTAATAAACCGAAGTTATATCTCAAACTGAGCCCAAAATCAGAGTTCTTACACTTGAAAATTTGATAAAGAAATTATTTATAAACTGAGCTTTAGAGACCAGAATTTTGTCAAGAAATAAAACGTTAGAAGATTAAGTGAAAAAATAAAAAAAAAAAGGATTTTAATTCGCTTCTTTTTTTACAGTCGACATATTGCACGACGACTTTCTGCCTAACTTGACTTTCTAGATGAAAATAGAGTATACGTGAAACTGATCATTCTCAGCTCACTGACACATAGGTTTTTCCATTCATAGTGTTGACGAGAAACCATGTTTGTCAATTGCTCCTCAATCTTTGGAATAAGGCATTCCATAACCTACATTAAACCGCATTTTGAATAAAGACTTGGGGTTTAAAGCTTTCAAATTTAAGTTAACACATAAACTCAAGCAGGTCTATCAACATCAACATCGTATCTTCGCTGATAGATTTGCATACAAAAATCATCTTCAGTGATAAGGACCATTTTCAGGTTACGTTAATAAGCAGAATTTTCGGTCGGATTTGGGGTTCGGAAATCTATGTAAGAATGAAAAAAGCAAAAGCTCTTCCATCCTTAAAGTGTCACTGTTTAGTGCAGCTTTTGGACTGGCGGTGTTAATGGACGGTAAATGGACTGAGCTACCGAGCTATGATTTTTTATTGCCGGAATTGATGTGGACAGTTTTTATCTTCAACAAAAAAGCGCTACGTTTAAAAAAAAAACCCTCTGAAACAATCGCAATTTTGCAAGAAAACGTGTTAATTTTCGAAGAGGTGATCAGAATTTGCCACAGAGCTATTGTGGTTTAACACCTTTAGACTTTTTATTTCGGGTAAAAGATAATCCAATGCTTTTAAATCAATTCCAGACCTTAAAGATCGAATTTATAAAGTTATCATACGCATAGAGCCACAAGATGCGAATTCGTTATTAAAAAGTGATGCAACCATGGTCTTGACGGTGATTTATCTAATATTGTTTTCCATTGGTAATGGCATAACTTCTTCTTTATAATGAAATAAATATCCATTGAATTTCTCTTAAATGAAATATAAATACTCGTTTTTTTTTAAATATCAAAACGAAACCTCCCTTTTGAAAACCCTTTGAAACTGTATTCTATTCAAAACTTAGAAAATAACATTTAAAAACATTTTGTTTATATAATAATTGCATTATGCATTGGTTAGAAAATATTTAAGATTAAAAGATTTCAATATATAGTTTGTTTTCAAGTTCCACAATCACAATCAATTTTTCACTAAGAATTACTTTAAATAGTAGATGCTATTAGTTCTTTTAGAGTGTATCATAATAGTCTTTTTGTTTTTCTCATGCTGTAGTAAGTTAGTGTTCATTCAAAGAGAAATACAATACGTGTGTTGTTTTTGTGTTCTGATTAATATATCAACTTTTTTTTAACTCTTGTTAGAAAAACAATCCAATCAATTAAAATTATAAACAACTTCCTGTAAAAACAAAAATAAAATTGTATAAATTAACCGTAGTGTGCTGTACCTGATAAGTTTGTTTGGCCCCATGGACGAAACTTCGCTTTGACCACTGAGAGAAAGAAATGTTAAATAAAATAAAAATGAGAATAAAAGTTCTTATTTTGTTTTTGTTTATATAATACAATATCAAAAAAAGTAAAATAAAGAAATGAAAATAAATACATTTTACAAAAGAAGAAGAAAAAAGGAAATAGCATAAAAATAAATATAGAAATAATTATGTATATAAAAACAGAACCAAATAAATAACAATAAAAATGTGTGCTCTCCAGATATGAAAAATTAAAGTAAAAAAAATTAAAAAATCAAAACATATATTTATGTACAAACCAAAACCCAAATCGATAACCACACATACTTCCTGATCACGGGCGGGCTATCCTCCACCTGGCCATTAGATTCACTAGCTAATCGAAGAGCTAATTCATGATCACGACGTTCTTGTTCCAATTGTTGGCGATACTTGGCATCGTCTTCGGCTTCTTTTTGCAATTGGGCTTGCAGTGAAAGGGCCGCCCTGCGGTCTTCCTCTTCTTGTTTCAGTCGTTCTATTTCTTCAGCCTTACGACGGGATTCCATTTCAGTTTTCCTTTAAATGGAAATTAGAATATTTTTTTCTAAAAATATTCAATTAGAGAAAAACTTACAGTTTTTTGTTCTCCTCGTCTTCGCGATTCTTTCGCTCTTCTTCTTCCTTTGCACGACGATCAGCTTCTAGTGCCTCTTGAACTTTCCTAAGTCTTTCTTGCTCCTCGGCTTGTTTTTGTTCCTGTAAATAATTTTATTTTGTTAAACATGTTCCTTATCGATTTTTCTGATTTTGTCTATGCATACCTCTAATTTGCTATTCAAAGCCACTGTAAGTTTGTTCATATTGCCTGTGATTCTATTCATAAGATCATCTATTTCTTTCGCTTTTATTTTCGGATTTGCCTTTAAAAATAAGATCAAAAAGACGTAAAATAATAAATCAACTTAAAGTTTTACTTTGTAATTTACCCTTATTTTCTTAATTGAATCATCAATTTGTGATTCTAATGAGCTAACTTCACTCATAATGCTCTCCTTTCCAGCCTTAAGTTGATTGGCAATATCAACAGTCTTTGCTGCACTCGATCGAATGTTGTTTATCTTTGTAATTCCATGAATTCTTGGGCGATGTTGTTTCCTCGCCAAGTATCCACGAACAACTTTCTGTATGACAAGCACACATTTGTTGCGATACTTTATACGATTCTTCACTGTGGATTTAAAAATCAAGGTAATTAAAGTTAAACTCTCCCACTCAATACAAATAAAAAAAACTCACATTTAATAACACAAACGGCTCCCAGAGTTGACTTAATCCATCTGGAACGAATCAACCATTTCTTGACCTTTGCAACAATTGCCTTAAGATTCTCTGGATCAGATTTCATGATACGATCAAACTCTACAAACTTCCCTGGTCTAAAGAACACTCGAGTTATACCGAATTTAAAGTCTTTCGAACTTAGATTGAGTGATTGTAACATAGCTTCACAGAAGGTTCTGGGTAAGAGTTTGGCCAGCTCTGGTGGAAGATATGATTTGTACATATTATACAAATCAGCAAATGGTACTCTCGATGGATAACCATGTTCCATCAGTTCAAGAACTGAAATTGTGCCAGAACATTTGAGCTGACCCAGAGCAAGACCACCTTCGAAATCACGATCAATCATTTTGCTATTCGGTTTAATACAACGAATAAAGTTGGTGCCCTAAAAGAATCCCAACAATCATTTTACTAAATTTCTCATTGATTTTGTTTTATTAATCTTACGTTCTTTTCTAGTTTCTCCATTAGCTCGGCAAGTTGTGTCTTAAATTTAGATCCTACAGATATGAAATTGAGCTTTCCACGGGAAGTATTGCTTCCAGAGGGGAAAAGGGATTTAAGAAGAGGATTCTCACATTCTTGGACGAGGCCTTCAAGCGATGCATGCAAAGCATCATTGTTTTTCTCAATAAATTGTTCCTAAAGCAAACAAAATACAGATTTATCCACAGGGAACACAAATCACTTGTAATTTATCATTCTTACCGTTTTATAGCACACAGCTCCAGCAAAATGTCTCACCAGGAAACCTTCTTCATCGCGAAGGGTTCGATGTGCTTTTAGTCGTGAAGAACGAGGAAATCCCAAACGAAAATGTCCTGGCCATGCCTTATGAACTTCATCAGTAAAATGCATTGCAGAGGGTTTGGGCAATTTACTCTCCTCATCCAACAAAGTGTAGATGCCATTTGCTTTCGATTCAATCAACTCAATTATATCTTGATTATCAGTGAATTGAATTTCAGGAACATTTAAACCTTCGCGTTTGTATAATTCTTGCTCGTTCTTCAAAATGTTGTCATTAAAGAACTTTTGTAGTTTTTCATTGCAATAATTTATGCAAAATTGTTCGAATGAATTCACTTGAAAGTACTCAAATCCAGCGATATCAAGAACACCAATGTAATAGCTCGATGCCTTGAAAGGAATGCTCTGATTGATGAGAAAGACAATACGATCAAAGACGCGACTGTAGATAGCTTTTGCAAGAGCATCTCGTGCATTGCTGGCTTCGTAGATCTTCAAAGGAACCCTTTAAATAAAAAGTAATAAGTGTTTTTTGTTTCGTTTGCTTTTTTTAAACTTACATGATAACAGTTCCCTTAATGCCACCTCCTTTACTCTGCATAACTCTGGATACCAAAGCTTGTCGCAGTTCAAATGGATCAACACCCAGCAGTCTTGAAGTTATGGTCAATGATTTTTCTGATGCCTTTGAAACCTGGCAGCCACCACGAGCATCGTCGGGAATTTCTTCGAAGGCTATGTTTCCCAAATGGAGTACAGCAGCTACTAGAGAGTATATTTCTAATTTATTGTCTCCACTCAGACCCAGACGACCAAGAGCATTGTCCAAAGATTGAAAGTGTTCGTAGTCATCGATGATGGGATCTTTTAATGGACCCTTCGAGTTGTGATCACGGGACTTTTGTGACGATGGAATAAGTTGTTCAGTTTTGGGCTTGGCAAAATATTGAGTACAACCAGAAAGGTACTAGAAGACAAAAGAAAAAAATATCACAAATTTATTGGAAGAAGTCTGATTATTATATAAAAATTGTAAACCAATCAGTAATGATTCAACGCCGTAGATATCAAAATATCAAAGCAAACAAGTAATTTTTGTAAATGCATCACAAACAACAATTGAGATTTAGACACCGGATAGAGTGTGGAAGCTTGTTAAATAATCGACATGACAGTACATTCAAATTTCACTCGAAATTATTCTGAAATCGATATTTTTACTGATCTTTCAAAATTGTCGAGTTAGAAGTATTTCAATTCAATAAAAAGTGGAAAACTAGGATATGAGCGAATACTACTAGTGCCATAAGGACTACACCAACTGCAGCCCTAGAGACATTCCTCTGGCTAGCCCCTCTGGATATATTCGAGAAAGAATTGATGGTCAAAAGAGCACTACGTCACAGTGTAATAACTGTAAAAGTGCTGCTTTAGGTCATAGAAATATAAAAAAACACTATCGACTTTGACCTAGAAACTCAAACATACTATTTAAAGCCTTGCGTAGATTTTAATCCAGTAGCCTTTACAGAAATCTCTACTAGGAAAGAATGGATGAAAAACAGGGTCATAAAAACAAATCATGTGTCGGTTTTTACGAACGGGTCCACAACGGAGGAGTAGGGTTTAGTATCTTTTCATCAAATCCTTCCCTAGAAAGTTCAATTTAAGTCTTCCGGACCACTGCAGTGTCTTTTAAGTGAAAGTACTCGCAGTCTCGGAAGCGGATCAATTTCTTTCTTCCCACAATTTGGTAAACAAAAACATAGATATTTGTTTCGATAGTCAAGTAGAAATTACGGCCATATCCATCACTGTCACAAAGTCAAAACTGGAAACATTAGAGTAGGAAGCTGCGTTTACTCAGTGAAGTCAACACGGTTACCCTTCGTTGGGTCACAGGGCACTGTGACATTGACGGAAATAAAAGAGCACATAAATTGGCCAAAAACCGATCAATGCTTCATACGAGTCATGTTGTTGATAATCTATAAGCAAAAAGATCAAGTATGTAAATGGTATAATTCAGCAAAGTTTCCTTAAACCGCCAACAACAGGTGGGCGGTGCTTGAAACTTGCAGGGTTGGGAGGAAGGTTAGGTTAATTAAGGGTAAAATGGCTGTCCGGGATGGAGTAGGACACACTAAGGCCAGTTCATTGGCCCATTGTTGTACCACATGATTCCTGAGGCTGTCTTCTGAGCTGAATGAAACCAGTTTGAGTCACTTACACAACGTGAAAGATTGATAATGTTAATATGATTGAGATCGTTTAGATCGTTACAGAAGAATTCTCCTAGGTAATTTTTGCGTTTTTGTATAGAGGAGGCCCAGAACTGTTTCCTCCTCTTCCTCAACCATACAGCTTCTGCAAAAGTCATTTCAGAATACAGCCGCGTGGCGTGCTTTCCTATTAATCAGTGCCCGGTTGTGACACTCGGGCTTATATGCGAACTGTTTAGAGATAGCAGCACCTTGAGCGCTTTAAATCTAGTGTAGGACAGATGTTTTTCGTGACCTGGCACATGGTGATGTTATTCCACTTGATGATTGTCTTCTTCATAGCGTCATGCGTTAGCAAAAGTTTACATATAGCGATTGGTATGCCAGCATTAGCTAAACGTGGTAGAAAGGGTTGTACTGTACCATTTTTGGCGAGTTCATATTCTTTATAATTTTCTGGAATGTCTATATGGCCCGGCACCCAGTAAAGGTAAATGTCAACCTGTTGTGCCATCTCTATTAGAGATGATCGGCAGTTATGGACTGTTGAAGAGACACGGTTGCAAGAAATCTATGGCCAAACTTTTTTAAAAGGAAAAACAAAATACCTTTTGTTTGGGTACCTAGATGAGCAGAATGGGTATTAGCTTATCTGATTTATCTGAGGGTGCAAAGACGAGTAGACGGAAGAGGACACTTTCCATTTTCTATATGAATGTCCTACACAAATACTTATGTACCATTTCCTGGGGAGCACCACAGTGATCCGAGTGAAATGTTGTTCGGCCTACAGTTGCATCACCCCGTCAACCCTAACCTAACCTAGGATATAACCGAGGTTTACGGCAAATCTTCTTAAGGAGACTTTTGCAGTAGCCAAAGAGTTTGCATTGTGTTGTCCCTATTGTAGTTTTTAATCAAAGATCGCATCATAAATTTGTATACGTAGTTGGTACGAGCAAACATTCTAAGAAAATAAAAATATGTTAATGTACGAAAGTATTTTCTGTGTGATTGCAAAAGATCATTTTAGAATCACGTGAATTAAAATCGGGACTACAGGACTCTTTTCATATGTTGATTGGATAAAACTTGGATTATATGTATAGAAGAATGGGAAAATCCCATGGTTTTGCAAGAGTCTATCGCGATCAAAAAATGTTATGATAAAAATGCAATGTAAGAGTAAAGTCAACCCTAGTCTTCAAAGCAAATTCAAAATGTTTCTGGTACTTTATCAATTCTAAGAAATCTTTTAGAATTTAAAAGTGTTGAAAACTATATACTATAACTATATATTGCAAAATCCTAGTTAATTCAAAACTTTTTTGAATCATATGTTAAGAAAACGATGTACAGGGCTGTTAACAAAAATATTTATCACCTTTTCAACATGGGTTTATGAGTGGAAAATCACCAGCTCTTGCAGATTGCTTTGATCTTCAACATGATTTCAATTAACTCTAATGACATCTTTAAATATAGTAAAATGTAGTGTTCTATGTACCATTTTCAAGATCATCTTTTTTTTAATTATTTATTGTTATAAAATTTTAAGCAATAGCTTATTGCTGTTGAGATTTTATAACCTTAAGGATTTAGAAGTTATTTTTGATGCAAAATTAGATTTAGTAGACTACGTTTATCTCTAAAACTCTATGCTTGGGTTTTTGAAAAGGAATTCTAACGGCTTTCAATGTAATTTTACATTAAAATATTGATATATTTAATAGTAATTTATTTTATTTTCATTTTTGCTTAGGTCTTAAATTGTTTAAAATTGTGTTGTATTTATGTAATGGGTGATTTTTTTGAGGCTAGGATTTTCATGCATTAGTATTTGACAGATCACGCGGGATTTCAGACATGGTGTCAAAGAGAAAGATGCTCAGTATGCTTTGACATTTCATCATGAATAGACTTACTAACGAGCAACGCTTGCAAATCATTGAATTTTATTACCAAAATCAGTGTTCGGTTCGAAATGTTTTTATCGACAAATTTTGTTCAGCGATGAGGCTCATTTCTGGTTGAATGGCTACGTAAATAAGCAAAATTGCCGCATTTGGAGTGAAGAGCAACCAGAAGCCGTTCAAGAACTGCCCATGCATCCCGAAAAATGCACTGTTTGGTGTGGTTTGTACGCTGGTGGAATCATTGGACCGTATTTTTTCAAAGATGCTGTTGGACGCAACGTTACGGTGAATGGCGATCGCTATCGTTCAATGCTAACAAACTTTTTGTTGCCAAAAATGGAAGAATTGAACTTGGTTGACATGTGGTTTCAACAAGATGGCGCTACATGCCACACAGCTCGCGATTCTATGGCCATTTTGAGGGAAAACTTCGGAGAACAATTCATCTCAAGGAATGGACCGGTAAGTTGGCCACCAAGATCATGCGATTTGACGCCTTTAGACTATTTTTTGTGGGGCTACGTCAAGTCTAAAGTCTACACAAATAAGCCAGCAACTATTCCAGCTTTGGAAGACAACATTTCCGAAGAAATTCGGGCTATACCGGCCGAAATGCTCGAAAAAGTTGCCCAAAATTGGACTTTCCGAATGGACCACCTAAGACGCAGCCGCGGTCAACATTTAAATGAAATTATCTTCAAAAAGTAAATGTCATGGACCAATCTAACGTTTCAAATAAAGAATCGATGAGATTTTGCAAATTTTATGCGTTTTTTTTTTTAAAAAGTTCTCAAGCTCTTAAAAAATCACCCGATATTTAGTCTTTTAAGTTAAAAAACCTTTAAGTCTAAAAAACTTTGTACTTATAGACAAATAAATTGAAAAAAGCAACCAAAACAGTTTATTATGAATTCATCCACCGAATTTTGGCATGCACCTATTTCATGACGACATTTTCAAATTAAAAGCATCTTGTTTTCATATGAGACTCAGAAAAGATATCAGGAGGTCAAAATCCACCAAAATTGTTCATCCCGGTTACAGTCAAATAGGTTTTTTTGAATTACTAATATTCCTCGCAAACTTTTGTTGGGGTCTTCTGAGTCCCTCATATCTAACAAAATCTCATATAAAAATCAGAAGCTTTTAGTTTGGAAATAATATCAACAAAATTGATGGATGTATTCATGATACCCCCTCCCCACCCTTATATTTTGTACAGGTCTCATATGCAAACAAAACTTTCATACAAACATCAAAAAGTAGACGTTCCAACTATATCTGCTGTTGTGTTTTCAAAAGTTTAGTATTAATTAAAATTACTTACTCTATAATCATCTGGCTTGCCCAGCCCCAATCTATCACGCAATTGTTGGGGAGCTCCAGCCAAGAGCATATAAAACACATGATAATTTCTTTCCTCCGAGCTTTGAGTACAAATTCTACTCTTTTCCAATAAATAATGAGAAATGTAACCTCCGACAACTTGACACTTGGAATCATAATGAACTTCAATGAATTTACCAAATCGGGAACTGTTATTGTTGCGAGTTGTTTTAGCATTACCAAATGCTTCCAACACTGGATTAGCTATAAAAATAAGACAAAAAAGAATTAGCATTAGATATATGTACAAAGAAAAAGTATAAATAATATTTGTTTATACCATCCAAGATCTTTTGTTCTATTGGACCAGCACTATCCAGAGAATGACAGAGATATTTGAGCAAATATTTGGTGGATTCTGTTTTTCCAGCTCCTGATTCACCAGACACGATGATGGATTGTGATTCTTTGAGGACACGCATATCTCGTATTGCTTTGTCAGCTAAAAGAATAAATAAAGTTTTTGTTGTAGGATTGATTTTAAGGAACACAAATATTTAATTTTGCACTTTACCAATAGCAAACACATGTGGCGGAAGTTCTCCAATTGACCTGCCATTGTATTTTTTGATGGTCGGTGATGCGTAAAGATCTTTTAACTCCCGATATGGATTGACAGCAATAAGAATATTGGCAACGTATGTCTGGTGGGGAAAGGCAATGATGTTAAATAAATGATAAATAAATGGGAACATGTATCAAATAACTTACGTAGATTTTATCCTTATAATATCTAGTCTTTAAATTGTCAAGGAATGTGGCCTCATTGAGGAGCATCAATTCACCTGGAATCAAAGAAAAAAGGAATGCATTAAGTCAAATGTTTATGATAGAGGGAAATTATATTAAATGTCAATGGTAGTAGTACTTTACTGTTCTTATTTCTATGCTTAAAAGCCTTTTATGTTTTTTTAATTTATAACAATTCTTCGAGTAAAAACATTAAAGCTTTTGGATTATGTTATATTATGGAAATAAGGTTGGTTTTTAAATTTGCATAAAAGCAAAAAGAACATAAGAAAATTAACATTTTTCCCATTCGAACAATATTAAAACAACCTAATAACCTAATTATTTTTGTTGTTTTATCAAATTTATGTTGTGGCATTGAAAGATATTATAACGGTGTATAATTTATTCAAATAACATAAAGATAAATATTTAATTCTTTATATTCTAATTTATGCGTTCGTTCTTTTTTGAATAGTGAATTGTTGGTTTATTTTTTGATAAAAATTTGCATAAGAAAGTGTAAGTCAATCTCAGAACAAGATAATGGATAAATTATTTATTTAAAATTATGTATGAGTCATAAGAACTTTTAAAAAAATTCTGAACATTTAAATTAAAAAGGTATTATTAGATGAGGCACATATTATAAAGTGAATGGTAGAGCCGTTACATAACTTAGCTAGTAAAAAAATGCCCTATTCTTAAATGTTAGTTAATTTTGCAGATGACATTATCAAAATTTGGAAATTTACTCGAAAAGTTGTCCTCTCGAAGTGATGTATGTACATATGTGATTTAACTTAAACATCAGTCTATGTCTTCAAGATGGAATCGTCAGAAAAGTTCAGAAATCGATAGATAGGAGCCGTTTTTTCGAAATGTGCGCAATACTTACCAGGGAAAGAAATCCAAGAAATTGAACAAATTAGCACAAAATTAAGATAAACAATATGTTAAGGTTAGGTTAAGGTGGCTGCCGACTTTCCGTCAGCCAACACACAATAGTTAGTCTATTTTTGATACCACATGGATCTAAAGATTTACCTTTCTCGTTAAAACAGTTTGAGCTAGCTATGAAGCGTTTGAGAGAGACAATCCATCATTGCAGTAGAAGCCTCTTAAGAGGAGTCTACCTCTTTGTGAAAGTGAAACACTGTCTCCTCTTCTTCTTCATTCATAAAGCTTCTGTTAAAATCATTTGCAGGAGCTCTAAGTGAAAAAGCATGCCTACACATTAAGCAGTGTCCTATTACAACACCTATAACGGAGTATGAGCAATCTACCAACCGAAATGAGTTGCTTAGACTGTTTAGCATCGGGCATTGGCCAAATTAATTTGGCTGATAAACAAGTGGTGGTATTAGACCTTCTGTAGTTCACTTTCTTTATGGTATCATGCTTTAGCATAAGTTTAAAAGTAGCTAGGGGTACAACGATGTTGGATTTGTCGCCATTAAAGTTAAAATTCTTCCATTTTTTTTTGCAAGTTCTTGAGCTTTGCAGTTTCCTGGAATGTTTCTATGACCCCGAGTCAGAGACAGATGATTGTATGACAGCTTACCTATCTGAGAAGATGCGTATATCGGTAGTTGATATCACGTTTTCACTGAACCAGAAGAGGGCTTCTTCAAAAGCATTAAGAAAAAAGTTAGGGGTTAGAAAGGGTGTATCGGTGAACATCGGTTTTGAATTATTGAACATTGAAACTACAAATAAAACCAGAGCGTGGTTAGGCAATCCATATTGGAGCAGTAACGCTAAAAAATGATTATAATATGTACATACTTCGCAGTCCGTTCAAAGTTTATGTAATAAGTAACTGATGGAGGCATCCCTAGAAGCGCGAGTATAGTCCGTTAAAATAACGATAAGAAAGGTGACTTATAATTGATACAATGAGGTTATTGTCACTAATCATTTCAAAAGATCTTCTTTGAATATTGTCAAAAAGACAGTTTCATGTACATCGTAGCCAGATCAGAAGGTTAGTCAAATTTTTTCACATATTTTCAGAAAACACAAACATCTTGGGGAATTTTTCCACAAGAAGGGCTACACATACCGAGAATATTGTGATGTTAAGGTTTTAATGAGGGTGTTCGATTTTAATGTGGCACTCATCATAGTACCCTGACCTGATGGTGCGTAGGACTGACTAGGATAAGACAATAATTCCGGGTAAACAGTTCGTGTTCTAGGCGGGACATGAGAAAATTTATGCCACGTCCAAGCTCGTTTCTATATATATCAAAACAGATCTAGAAAAGGCTTTCAAAGCCGTTTGTTAAAACGGTTTTTTTTAGCTTCTCTACCACAACTTTTGAAATGTCTTCAATGAGAAGCGGTTAATTCGAAAATTCTCTTCAGCATTTACGCCAGATATCTAAAAGGCAGTCTAACTCGTGCAGTTGAGTATGCCGACGATTTTATCGTGTATAGAACGATCTTATAAGTGCAGGTCGCTAGAATTATTTTGCATCGTGAAAATCAACTTTTTAGGGACACGAAAATATAAGTGTAGTAAAGTAACCTGGCTTCTCACTGGATCAATACTTGTATTTTGATAGACATATTTCTACAGCTCCCATCAGGGTCAGCTGAGATTTGTCAATGATTGTCTATGGGTGCCCGGATTAGTTTAACGTTGTTCATCTTAAATGGGCATGATACGATTGTTTGAGACGCAGCCCCTAAGACGCTGCCTTGGATTGCAAAAAACACCAGAGTCGAAGTAAAAATATTACTATTCCAATCAGGTTCTGCAACAAAAGTGCCAAATTAAAAAGAATATATAATTTCTTGTTGAAACTGGTTTGTGTCACATTGCAAGATCAATAGCTTAATTTTTGGGGCCTATGATCACAATGATGGATGATATGGATGATACAGAGGTGGTTCCGCTTATCTACCACGCCGGTATCAAAATTGTAGATAAACGAATGCTTTACTGTCGAGACTGAAGAGATAAGGAAAAGTAGAAGAGGTTGCTTTTTGAAGTAGTCAGATAAAGTTGTCCAGGTCCTGGTCAACTTACATAGGTTTAGGTAAAATAGTTTTAAGTAGAGACGGGTGTTACGTTCCACAAAAAAATGTTTTTTTTTTTGGACTTAATTTTTATTCAGTGATTCAAAATAAAATTTCTAACTTACCGAAGGAAGAAGGGATTTTACTAAATGTCTTTGCAATATCAAGGGCAATAATTTTACTTTTTTCAAAACGATGTAAGGAAGTGTACTTCTTGCTTCAGAATCAGTACAAAAACTGTTTTAAAACTGCTCGGAATAAGCCCAAAAGAAAATGACTGATGGAAAAGCTGTAGCAGGGTTTTTCTAGTGTGGAAGAACATCTTTTCAGACTAATATCGGGGATACAAACCAGATTGCATAAGGATTTGTTTTAAACAGAACTAGGGTAAGGGAATTCATGATACTACCCGGCTAGATGGAACTTGAGGCGAATTGCCTTACAAACAAGTTAGAATTTTGAATCGAGCTCACAATAGAATGTCTCATATTTATTTCGACCAAAATGAATATTTATATTAATGCGATTAGCGGTA
This sequence comes from Eupeodes luniger, assembly GCA_951509635.1. Lineage (NCBI taxonomy): Eukaryota > Metazoa > Arthropoda > Insecta > Diptera > Syrphidae > Eupeodes > Eupeodes luniger. Next base: position 301,801,445 of record OX608073.1, read on the forward strand.
CTGTGTTTACTATGATCAGAAAATAAAAAAAACACTTCACGTAGCATTTACCTTAACTACATAAATATGTTTATCTGGGGAATATTTACATCTGGCGTTTCCTTAAATTTTTAAACATTCTGTTTATGATCCAAGAGGCAAGCTTTATAATCAAGGAACTTAATTTTCTATTGGGTACTAAACACTAGTACGAGAATTGATGTAAAGCTTTTTCAAAGTTTATGCTCGCATATATTCCCACATGAAGGATAACCCTTTAATACTTAACAATATATTTTAGATTAAATTTATAGAGTGAAATTCTCACGTTATGAAGTCAGGGAAAGAGAAAATCCCACCTTAGCTTTGTTTACTCGTATTTTGTGTCGTGTTTTGCTAAACAGAAAATTATTTGACGTGTTTTTTTGAGGAAATTATCAGACAATAAATACACATAGGTAGCTAAGGTATGTACGTACAACGACTTGTGGTTGTGGAGAATTTTCCAAGCAATTGAATGGTTTCAAAGAGATTCTTCTGGATATGCACAGATCCAGAGACTTACTGTGTGCATGTAGAGAAGCTCATTTAAACCTTCAATAGAAAAGCATTTTCAAAAACACCACAACCAACAATAGAGATGTTCCATATGATGAAGGAGTCTTTTGGCTTCGTATATGGTTATGGTAATGGTACTGGCATGGCACATGAAGCCTTTTAAGCATGGGTTATAGGTAGGGTATGGATATGTGTAGGTACTTTTTTGTTCCTATAACACCTCGCATATTCATTCAATATCTGTGGATATAGGTATCTAGTTGTTTTCATTGTGTCTTGTGTGGTCTTAGCACATCATCATCATCATCGGTTTGTCTTTAGTGGTTGATGCTGAAGCTGTTCGAGAAGCAATATATATTTTGAAGAGAACTTGTTGGTTCATTGGACGGAAAAAGGCTTACGTGTGGTGCTACTATGGGTGCCTTTGCGTGATATTGCTATAGGTGACGGATCCTTTGTTTAAGCAAATAAATTTCTATTAATAGAACAGGGCTTGCTTTATGTGTACAATGTACATAATGTACACAAATTCATATATATTTACCAACAATTTGTTAAGCTTTTAGCTCTTGGTGGATTTTAACCAAACGGAAATGCCTTCACATGCAAACATAGATGATTGCAAATATAACCAATAATCTCTCGGTTCGGTTTGACTAGCTTCTGAACAAAGTGTAAATCCTGCTACCGGAAGTGTAATTGAAATGCAATTTTATTCTACTGTTGATATTTATTAAAGCATTTGTTAGGAATAAGAAAATGATTTTATAATCCAGAAATTCGAACATTTCACCGATATTGACGAAGACTTATTTAAGTTTAGAAGTCAGCAATCAGAAAAGTTTTCTCTAGGATTTCGATAGTAAATTGTAGCCTTGGTTAAAAAGTTTAAATTTTTTAAAGGCGTTGAAGATTCTAACCCAATACACATCAATAAGAAAGTATAAAAAGTTAAAAATGCTCGACACCCAACAACGTCATTCCAATGAAGGAATCATAGTTATAAATGAATTTACCTCAAATAAAGGAGATCATCAAAAGTCATACCTTTTACGTGTATTTTGTATGTACAATTTTGAAATACCGTCGGCAAGTACTAAATATTAATTCTAAGAGGCGAAATTGACAGAGAATTGTTATTTTTGACATTTGCAACAAATTCTAGTTGCCAAAAAGGCACTTTCTACAAAAAGTTATTCTCTGACTAAGGGGCCAGTTATAGCTATCATTGAAACCGATCCGGAAAAACTTTTGAATCGATATTTGACGGTGGTTCCCTTTGATTAGAAATGAAAATTATAAACTGATCGATCGGAAATCACACAAACAATTTTTTTTGACAAAAAAAAAAGTGTATTTACGCATTTATTTTTCTCTAAAAATGTATTTTTCTATTTTCCGGACGGAAATTCATTTTCCTGAACAGCTGATACTTTTATGTTCAAAAGTGAAACGAATCGTTCCACTGATTTGTGTTCCAATTTCACACAATTTCAATGACAGATTTCTGTCAGTAAACATTTTTCGGTATATTTCAATCAGGAAATTTTTTCCAATGACAGAAATTTCTAATGATAGTTATCAACGACCTGCCAAAAAAATTCCAATGTTTGTTTTCAATGATGAAAACCAATGATAGCTATAACTGGCGCCTAACTACGAGCTTACGATCCATCAATGGACAGTTTCAGAAAACATAAGGGACTGCATTCTTCGAACACAAGTTTTGACTACTTAATTTTTCAAGTGTCATAAATTTGACACTTGGAACTTTACTTCACTTCCAAAAACCATTGTTGTCATGACGACTTGTATTTTTTAAATATTACTTATTCCTTTTCCAATTTGACAAGGAACACTTTTACACAAAAATTTAGTTATGTAGAAAATAAATAAATTACAGAGTTATAAAATTCAGCTTTACCTGCATGAAAAGACATGATCAGCTGTCATTTTGACATAAGTTGCTTTACTTGATAATAAGCGAGATTTTTTCTGACTAACTTTCTAGTCAACTTTCCAATAAAGTTGCCTTAATATGAAGGCATCTTTTTGGTAGCTGGTCAATCAGATTGTAAAAACTTGCCTTGCCTTATGTAGTCCCTTATGTCGTCTGCGTGTTGCTCTAGGGGAGGTTGCAGTTTATCATTCAATCTTTAACCTTAATACACGTTCCTATGAGAAGTATAAATGTTTGTACTAAAAACCAACCCATACAAATTTCGGTTTTTGGTTCACCCGTGAACGTGCTCGTGAAGCTGAGTGGAGAACAAAGTGGAGAGTTTTCGTTCACGGGCAATTCACGTGCAAAATGTACGGGAACTGTTGGTGAAGCTTTGACATTTGGTTACAAAAAAAAGGACAGTTTTCAATTTGTACTGAATACTGATACTAATTCCTCATTTAAAGTTTGTGGCTGCTTTGCGTGTGGTTTTAAAAAAAAAGTTAAAATGCATTTATATGAAATAGAATACATATGTTCACAACGTGTATTCACAAGTGTGTACCAGTGAGCAATTTCAAAAGTTCACTTTCTCCACTGGCGAACGTTCACTTCACAAGGAAGTAGGCTTAAGCAAGACTGAATGAGTGACGTTTAGACCTCCAATGATTTGTTTTCGATATGTCGGGTATTACATGGAGCATGTTTAGCCGTGCAGAAATAAAGTGCGAAAGAGAAAAAAAGAAAGAAAAATTGAGACAGAAATAAATCTTCAACGACATGCACGGGTACGATATTTTAGCTTGTTTTTGAAGCTTCTCTTTCTCGATCTGCGCTGTTTTTCAAATTTATTTTATTTTGTTTTTGCCAATTAAATCAAAAGAAAAAAGCAAAAACACTCTATATGAAGATATAAATCCTTCGTACGTATCACCCTCTAAAACTCATTTGTTTACATTGTTGTATTTGTAAAGTGGACGAATTCAACGAGAAAAATTGACGTGTTTTCACGCATACATAGACACAATTACTGAGTTTTTAGGGGAAATTTCATAAATTAGAGGAGAAATTACACGCACACTAAGAAATACTTGATGAGGCCAGTTTCCGGTTTAGCTTGTAGGCAAACCAATATGGCTACCGAGGATTTATATCTTTACTAGAGTGTTTTTGGAAAAAAGCCTTAATACGCGAGTTATTATTACATATGGTCTAACCTGGATATGTTTATTTTTAGGTATCCTATTGAAAAAGTTGGATACCTAAACTTAGATAGCTGTCAAAAAATAAAAACAAAGTTCAGCTATTCACAGAAAGCTGACAAACATTTAGTTTTCGAGGTCCAAATGATTGTAAAACCAAATTTTGAATGGATAATTTTAATAATTTACCAGATTTTTAGAAAAAACATACCTATTTGAAATCAATTTCAAATCAATCGAGCTCCTTCAAATTCAACCATATATTGAATCAACTGTTCTGTCAAAAACCCAAATATACAAGCAATTCTTGGTTATCTTTTTTGACATCCCAGCTGTTTTGGATCAGTTCAGTTCAGTGAAAGGTATCCAAATACCCTATCTGTGTGAGATTGAACGCAGTGATTGTTAACTATTGTTGTTATGTCAAACAAAGTTTGTTCAAGAACATTGTTATGAATTGTTGGAATTTGTTACAAATATGTAGGAACGACAATTATTACAAATTGTTAATCTGTCAATCTACTCCAAACCAAAATTGAAAAGAACTGCAAAATTATAACTTTGAACTGCAAAATAAGCAACGAAATACAATTTAAGGCTGCTCTTAAATGGTTTGACAATTGTGATAAAAATTGATTAGATAAATAATAAAACATTTTTCCCGAGATGAGCTGTGAATTGTTACAAATCGAAACTAATTATTTGACACTTCAAATGAAATGAAATTAAATGAAAAAAAGTATGGTTGCCTGTAAAGTCGGTTTTACGGGCGAAGATTTTACGTGACAACGTCTTTTTCTCTGTAGAATATTTATTGATATTTTTTTTTTTTTTTTTTTTTTTCAAATTCATTTTTATTAATTCAATCTTAAATCTATCTTAAAGCTAGACAAAAATTCATAAAACTAGCCTAATTAACCATAACTTACAACTAACTTACTGGTCCCATACGGACACTCTAAGTTAAACAATAATACTTAATGCTAATGCCTTTCGGCCCTAAGATCTATTTAACTTCAATTCAATTTTATTTATTTTTGTATTCATTAGAAAATTTAAAAAAAACTAATATCAATATCCTTTTTTATTTTTACTTAAAACTACTTAAAATAAGGTCCTTAAATAAAACTTAAACTAACTTAAACTACCTATTCTACCTATAAACTACTTAAAACTAGAACAACCACAGCAGCAAATCTAACTATCTAACGTTTTTTGTTTTTCATATTTTGTTGTCTTTTTTTTTTATTTTTTTTTATTCCATGTTTTTTTGTATTTTTTTAATTTTTTAATTTTTTTTTTAATTTTTTTTTTTTTATTTTTCTTTTTTGTATTTTTTTTGTATTTTTTTTTTTTTTTGTGCCACCATGCCTATTCTACTTAAAACTAAACCCTAAAACTATAAAACAAGTATGTAAGCCGGCCAAGGCTTAAAACCCCATCCCGACTAACCACTATCAAGTGCCGATTGAAGCCACCAAAACTGGTTCTCCTGCTTCACCCTATCAGTTCGGTCCCGTTCGGACACAGCCCTACTGAACCGAAGGAGCTCTGCTCCGCCTTGTGCCATGACGTCCCGATTGTACAGGAGTCGCCTATCCACGGTTCGTCGTCTGACGTGGTAGATTAGCGGAACTGCCAATCTATCCTGTATCAGACCGCATCTGTCTAAAAAGAGGAATGCCTCTGGTGGAATGAAGCCGCTCAAGCGTGCACTCTCAAAATACTCGTCGTTCGGATAGAACGCCCCGAAAATTAAATTGTTGGTCGAAGACATAGCTCTTGCAATGTGACCTCGGACGAGTTTTATCACGAAATTGTCAATTCTGTTGATTCGAGCCCCGTTGTATAGGACCTCGTTGGAATAGTAGTGCACGTAAGAAGATTCGGCTGTTCGATATAAGCCGGTACAGCGTCGTAAACACTGCCGCTCGAACACCCGAAACTTCTCCATCTGGGAAGGGGCAACGTTGAACCACACAGGACAACCATAAACGATCATCGGCCGTATGAGGGCCATGTAGCAAATTACCTTCACTCTGGGGTCAAGCCGACTGCTAAAAAACAGCCGTTTCGTCAGAGCGAAGGCTCCTCTGGCCCTGGTCAGAGCAGCATTTATATGTCTGTCGAAATATAAATACTGATCTAACCAGATACCGAGGTACTTCACTACACTTTTGCTCGCTAATGGCTGCCCGTGAAGATCAACGATAACCATCTTGCGCCAATTCTTGCACGTATCCCTCGTGGCCCTAGCCAACGGAGTCCGGAACAGAATTGTCTCCGACTTCTGGACATTTATTTTCAGTTTCCAGTCGTCGCAATATCGCTGAATCTTGTCGAAATCACGCTGCAAGAGAATTCTAATAACCTCAACCTTTCGGGCCGTTCTGTACGCAATAAGATCGTCGGCGTACGCAATTGCCTTTGTAAGACTACCTATCAGATCGCTGGTGTAAATGCTGAAGAGAATCGGCGAATTCACCGCTCCCTGTTGAAGACCATTTTTAATTAAGAATGTTGTGGTAGAAGTTACATTGCCACTTTTGACAACAAACTTTCTACCGTTAAGCATATCATAAAGTATATACAACAATGGCTTGCTTATGCCAAGCCTGCTCAGTTTTAGGTAAAGACCCTCTAACCATACGGTGTCAAAGGCCTTTTCCAAATCAACCAGAACAGCACCTGTGCATTGTTGTTTTGATTTATTCCATTGGATATCAGAAACGAGTTTAGACGCAGCATGAATTGTGTCATGACCCGCCTTAAACCCGAACTGTTTATCCGGAATTATTTTGTTGTCCGCAGCCCACTTAGTCAGAGCCCTATTGATGATCTTTTCGAAAACTTTGCTGATGCTCGGAAGAAGACTTATCGACCGAAGATTTGACGGGTTGGAGTTGTCCTTTCCCTTTTTCGGGAGAGGATGAACCACAGCGGTCTTCCAATGCCCTGGATAATATGCATTATTCAGTGCATTATTGAAGAGTGTGGTGTAAATGTCAATTGCCTCCATCGGTAAATGTCTTAGTACAACGTTGGATATACCATCGACACCTGCTGACTTTTTATTTTTTATTGAGTTGAAGATGAGCTGAAGCTCCACCTTCGTTACTAACAAGGGACTTGGTCCCGTTTGCTCGGCGATTATGGCATTTGCCAAGGAATCGTCATTGAACCGCATGAAACCGTGGTTCTCAGATCGCCATTGTGTTATATCATTTCGAAGGTAAAAGTGATTAAGTAGGGCTCTGTTTTCCAGGTCGTGGTTGGGGCGAATGCAAGCATTCACCTTGTACACTTGCTGGAAAGCAGCTCCCACCGCCTCCACTTTTTCCTTCGGATCTTCAATTATAAAAAAGTCATCGTCAAAGATGGCTTCTTCTGGATCTATTTGCGCTGTCCTGAGTACGTTTGTGTTCTCTTCAGTTCTTTGGAGTTTCAGACACGGAAGGTCATTGTCGTTCTTTTTCCTAAATATCTTGTTGATTTTAGGGAACATACCAGGGTCACTGGAATTAACTGACCGGATCTTGCGGTCCCAGTACTTGTTAATTGATATCCTGTAGTTCTCCTTAATCAACAGATTGGCATTTTTTATTGACGACTTCAGTGTCCTAACCTCCAAGTCGTGTGGGTCTGTGAGTCGTCTGTACAAGTTTTTGAGTCTTGTTAGTAAGCCACTCTTGTGCCTCCGTAGTGCGTCAATAGTCGCGTTTCTGTAAGCGTCCATTTGGTCCCGTTCTTTGTACTTTGGTATTGTCCGTTCCATTGTTCGTTTTATTGTTTCGTCCATTTGTTGTAAATGTTGGTCAATTTCTGTATTTGTCAGGTTTCTGTTGTTTGGTGGGGCTATGTCACTCGAACGAAGTTCTCTCGCTAAGGCGTTGGTGAAACGAGGCCAGCGCATCTTACTGTAATTGTAAGAGTGCGTTGCAACGTATTCCTCCAACTCCACGCGTTCGTTCGGTATCTGCATTACAGCAGCCAGTCCGCAGTGATCACTGTCGTACTCGACTGTCTGTAAGCAGTTACGGGGGTGATTACCCACTTTGTCTGTAACTGTCAGTCTTGTGTCGTACAGCAAAAGATCCAGAAAGGAGCCGCTTCTTGGATACGATGGCTTTTCAGTAGCCAGCAGGTCGACGCCATATTCAACGCTGTAAAGATCCATCAAATTAAAAAGATGGTTACCTCTGGGATTACTATGTTGATTTCCCCAATCTTCATGTTTTGCGTTCAAATCACCGGCCAAGATGAAATAGCTTTCTTCCAAGCTCAGTTTCAGTTCCCTAAAAAGAATCTCGAGTTCTGAAGCAAAGTAAGTAACCTGCGGAGCTCCAGCCGCATAAGCCGCAATCATATACATCCGCTTCCCTTGAGTGAGAGAGATGCATACAACGCAAACTTCTAACGTCTTGAGCTTTCGCAATTCATTGTTGTATATGACTTTATAATTAATGCCTTTTCGTATAAAGAGAGCGACACCGCCCCCTTGAGTGGAGTCGGGCCGGTCTCTTCTTACGATATTGTAATTTTTATGAGTCAATTTGTGTTTGTGGTTTAGCTTAGTTTCGCTAGCCATAAACACATCGGGACTGTAGTCTTTCAACAATTGGAACATATTGGCTCTTCGTTCAATCCTAATCAGTGAATTTACATTCACAGCTAGGACTTTTAGGCGCGTCTCCGGCAGCGCGCCCATTATGGTCTAAATTGCGCCAGGCCAGGCAACAAAGAGTAGAGATGATCTACCCTTTTGCCTTGCTCCTTTATCTGACTTTGCAGCCCTGTAAGTTGACCTTGAATGCTCAACAACAAGGCTACAATGTCAGGCTGCACCTCTGGTGCCTTAGGCGCGGGGGCCTTTGGGACAACCGTTGGTGGAGCCTGTCTCGTATTCCCATTCCCTGACACCATTTGGGCGTAAGAGAATTTGGGATCCACGAATTTTTGTGTTGGAGCCTGTCGAACTGTTCGACTTCTTTCGGCTTTTTGACTGGCCTGTTTCTGTTTAATTTCTTGGACCTTAGGACAACCCCTATAGCTAGCCGGGTGCCCTTGGTTTCCACAAAGGACACACTTGAGCTGGGTCAAATCCTCAACCCGCTCATTCCCCAGCTTGCATTCTCCCTCATTGTGGGTTTCGGAGCACCTGACGCAGCGCAACTGCATATTGCAGTTGGCTCCGGCATGGCCGAACCTCTGGCACTTCGTACATTGTAAAATGTCGTCGTGCCTTTTTAATGTCTCCCAGTGTATGGCTTGATAGTCGAGGCATTTGATTTCCCTCAGACTCTCAAAGCTACTTTGGGGCGATAATGTTACGAGGAACATTGGCAGCCTATAACCCCCTCGTCTGGACTTCACCGTAGTGAAAGGCTTGACCCCGATGAAATCGAGATCGTCGTTGGCTTTTTGGCGGAGCTCAGCTAAGAGCGCCTCCGGTTCCGTGCAGGAACTTATGCCCTTTAGTAGGACCGTCTTAAATTTTTCGCTTTTCGGCGTGAAGCTGAAGAACTCAGCGGTGGCCTGCTTAAGCACTTCTTTCAGTAGCTTGTATTCGGCCAGTGAGAAGCACTGTACCGAATACCGCTTTTCTTTTTCATTCAGAATATTTATTACAAAATTGCCCTTAGTGGCCGACTTACATACCTGTTTCAAGTCCTGCAGGTCAACCCGGTAGGTCCTAATCGGTGGCACCTTCTCTTTCTTGGGCTGTGGTTGTTGCTGGTGTTGCTGCTTCTGTTTCTGCTGCTGTTGCTGCGGCTGCTGTTTCTGCTGTTGCTGTTTCTGCTGCTTCTGTTGCTGTTGCTGCTGCTGCTGCTTCTGATGCTGTTGTTGGTGTTTGGCTTTTGTTGAGGTCGATGGGCCCTCGACACTTAGGCCTGCTTTTGCTGGCGGTGCTTTATTAACTTGCTCCGCTCCTGAGTTTTTAGTAGCGGGCTTGGTTTGTGGTTGTTGCTGCTGTGGTTGTTGTTTTTGTTGCTGCTGTTTTTGTTGCAGTTGCCGTTGCGCTGCCTCTTGATGTCGGCGCGCTTCCTGCTTCAGCTTTAACTGACTGAGGAGGGGCTCCAATTCCTCCCTGAGCTTTTTAAGACTCTCCTCAAACTGGCTGATGGCTGCCTGTTTGGCTTGCAGGGCCTCCACCAGGTTTTTTTCTTCTTGGAGGTCCGCCGCTCCCTCCAAAGCCTTGTTTGTCTGCGGGACTGGCTCTGGCTCCGATAGGATTGAATCCATATTCGGAGGCCTGAAGAGCCCCTCTCCACCCTCGGACACATATTCTGCTTTCTCAGACTCGGCGTAGTCTGAGTATTCACTCTCAGTGGTTACCTTACCACCCTCCATTTCTTTGCGCATATCCCGCCGCTTAGCGGCGTTAGCTCTTTCTACCTTGTTAGGGCTATGCTTCTTCAGCTTCCTCTTTTTGTTAGTTGTTGCTGCCGCTATGCCCTGGTCTGATGCCTGACCAGATGTTGTTGGTGTTTTCGGTACTGCTGCTGGCACTACCGTAACATCACCTGATGTGTTGGCAGAGGTATCTTTCGATACCCCTGCTCTTTTTTTCTTCTCCATTTGCCGATTTTCCCAATTAATTATATCAGCAATTTCTCTGTTATGAAAAAAAGCTTCCAAAATTTTGGTAGACTCCAGCTGGGATTCGAACCCACGATCCTTGGAGCTGTTTTCCGACGCCACCTCCACTGGGCTACCGATGAGTTAATTAATATAGTGGCCACTTGCCAACTTTACTTTTACTGATAGCACTGATTTAATTTTAAAAATACAAGATAACACGTCTTTCCTCACTCGAAGTCAAATAACGACTGATATTTATTGATATGAATATAATTAAATTGCACAATAGGAACAAGGAATTGAATGAAAATAAGAATTGCACAAATTTTAACTATAGAAATATATTTTGTTTACTAAAATTAATTTTAAACTAATAATTTACTTAACACTATCAACATTTATCAATAGTATGACATAACCTATAAACTCAGTTTCTCAACTTTTGTGTCAATCTAACAATTAATCAATCAATCATAGTTTACGATAATGAAATATCAGTGTACAATTATTTACCTTTATTGTTGTAGTTGTTGTAAATGACGAATCTAAGCACTCCACATTTTCACTACAGACACAGCTGACGATACTTTACTGCTGGAACACAATGGTGTCGGAGCCGGAGTCGGAGTCGTAACTGGAATAGCTGTCAAAGTATTCAATGTACGCAAATGCAAATGTACGAACACAACGCAACGCAACTGGAATCGGAGCCGCAGCCGGAGTCGGAAGAGTTGACCAACTTTTAACTTTGTCGTACGACACATGTGACGTTTCCATTTTTTAAGTGAATAACTTGGTGATTATATTTTTTTCTAATAGTTTTTCAATAAAAAAGTGGAAAAATATTTAAATAAGAAATAAAAGTGAACAAAAAAATATTTTCTGAGAAATTTGATGTGGTTGTAAACTGCAAATAAACCAAATAACATCAAAAAGTCGTACGACACATTGTGTGCGTACTTTTTGTGAAACGTACGACAACTTTTCCGACTCCAGTTACGACTCCGGCTCCGATTTTGCATTGTGTTCCAGCAGTTAACCACACGTGTGAACTTGTATTATGACGCTTTCTTGTTTTTCCAACGCCAAGAACGTTCGAGAAAGACAAAGACAGAGACACAAGCATGCGCCGATTCAATGCGCCTAATTCTCTAGTGCTGCGCGCGCGGCAGACCGATCATAGTTGAGTGGGAGAGAGACGCAAGGCATTCGGCGGGCCTCTCTCTCGTTCGGTGACTCATCGTAACGTTACCGGGCGTTACACTTTTTCATAAGTGACTCCCAGCCCAACCTAATTTAAGACGTTGTCACGTCAAAAGAGATAGCTGTAGAAAAGTTATACGTCTCGGATCAATATGAGTTATTGGCGATCATATTTTTGTATTCAACCTTTAATTCAATGAAGTTTAAGCATAACGTTATTTTAAGTTTTGTATATAAATGTTTCTTGTCAAATTGGAAAAGAAGTGAGTACTATCTCACTAAAATACAAAACACAACTCATAATGATTTTGTAGTGTGTAAGGTGGAATTTTTTAGGATATAACAATGTTTTGGTATTTTCTGGATTAACTGATTGTAAAGGTTGGTGAAATAAAAATCTAAGTTTGAAATTGAATTACATCTGAAAAACTAACTTATGAGGATGCACTTGAGAATGCATTATGAACCTGCACATAAGCTGCGTTTTATTATCAACAATGATCCATATGGGTTATCTTTTAACACGGGACACTGATATTTATCTGGGTCAGTTACAGAAACCTAAAATTAAGTTTTTATTATGGCGGATAAATGGCTATTTTGTGTTCTATTGTAAATGGTAAAGTAGTGTGAAAGAAAGAGACCAGATAATGTTTGAAAACTAAACAAACATAAGAAAAAACGAGATAGATGGATGAAAGAGTTATCTCTTCGATGTACATGGCTTTATTTTCGCAGCATAATCTAAATGGGTCATTGGCGATAATAAAACGCAGCTATTATCTAAGAGGGACATTTCATTCTCATATAACTCAATTAATTGAATACGTCAAAAGTTTTGCAAGAACGACCCTGACTTTGACAAATGAGCAGGATTTATCTGACGCAATGGCTGCGTTCAATCTCGTGTTGGATATGGTATCTTGGATAGGTGGATTTTTAGATACCTTGTTGAACGAGTTGGATAGTTGTCAAAAAATAAAAACACATTTCAGCTGTTCACAAAAAGTCAAAATTGTTGTAAGATAAAACATTTAATGGATAATTCAACTGATTCGTTTGACGATGATAAATTGATAGGTGCGTAACAATTTAATAAATAAGAGATAACCTTAATCTGTAATCTATGTTAAATTTCCTCTTAGCTCAATTGGAATTCCATACGATTAATAATTTAATTGCGAAATCTCCGGTTTTAAACGATTTTCGTTTAACAGAAAACTATCCTAACAGAAACGAGGACTATTATGAAGTGACAATACCTGGATATAGTTTGGAAGAATTTCGATCTCATTTCCGAATGAGCAGAAGTTGCTTTGCGGTAAGATTTTGAATTGGTTTGTTCAGAGTAGATAAAGTTTTAGCTTAATGCTGGGACCAACGCAAGAACCTTTGTTGTATGATATATCCGTTTGGTTATCCAACGCTTCTGTAAAAACAATTCAAGGGGCACCATCAACTAGAATAGCCAATTGAACAAACTAGTCTTGATATCTATAATGAATTACTTATTAACGATTTCAAATTATTAGGATCTCTTGCACAAAGTGCAGCAAAATAAAAGAACTGTTGTTTTTTGTTTGGATCTTGAGTAAGCAAGAAATATTCTTATCAGCTGGAGACAGGTTCAATTTAGCTAAGAGTTCCGCTCATTTCGCATTCAGCGAAATTCTCCAAGTGGTATGTTCATTGCTCGGAGAGTATATTAAATGACCAACTGTTCAACATTACAACAATATTTCTCAAGTTAAATCCTATCATCAATATCACTTAATCTAATTGTTAAGTCTTTTTTGTTTACCAACAAATACAAAAAGCTGAAATCAATTTTCAAGTTTCTTGAAATTCAACCATGTGTTGAATCAGCTGTTCTGTCAGATACCTAAATACCCCAGAAATTCTTGGACACCTTTGGATTCCTTTTTTGACATCTCAGCTGTTATTTTACACGTAAAACACTAAAAAAAAGGTATCCGGATACCCTATCTGTCTGAAATTGAACGCAGCCAATGGATAGGCAGTTTTGACAGATTGTACAAACTAATTTAGAACGTTTAACTGCATTTTATGATTTAATATTTTTTGTTAACGGAATATTTACCACGTGAAAAAGAACATTCTCAATTTTTCCGTTGTTTCCATCGCATAAACTGCGAATCATGAAAAATACCTTATTTTTTAACCATATCATGCAACTCATGCAGAAAATTCGAACCCTTAACTCTTTATACCATCAGCTTATGTTCCGATGCAATCTTAGTACGTTGCTCATTAAATACATCCTTGCTCCATTACATCAAATTAACGACTTTTTTTTTAACGAGGAAACAAGTAGAACTTCATTTGCACCAATTTAGATGGTAAGTACAATGGAGTTGGTCCAATCATGATATTGATGAAAGTCTCTGCCTTTTTTTTTATTCTTCATCACCGTCACCATTCCCATTATATTCATCGTTGTCGGTCGATGCTCTACACACAGAGCTTCGCAATTTCCAATTCCAATTTTGTGCATAAACTAAAGCTCTCAGGGGGGGGGGGGTTCTCTTTATAATTAACACACTGTGTTCACGTTCTGATTAAAAAAAGAACTTAATTTGAAAACAACTCCTTCTCTCCAGGAAGCTTCATTTTATATGCGCTCTAGAAAAAGAAATACTAAAAAAACAACGTCTATACCTATGAACATGTATTAAATGATGTTGGATGTTGGAAACAGAAGCACAAAGCCCCAAAGGAAATGAAATGCTCATACACAAATAAAGAAAGAGGAAAATTGAGCCTGCATATTGACCTGCATTTGAAAATGGATGCTTTTGTATACACATATTTCCAATTTAAGACTGTACAACAACAAGGGTATTATATCGTTGACGTGTACTAGTGCCCTCTCTGATGGTCTCCACTTTTCCTACGTACCTACATACCCACAGGATAACATAACTTAACATAGTAGGAAATTGGTGTCATTATAATGGTCCTCTTTGTAGGTAAGGTAGTTTCATAGGGTTCTGTACAGTATTGAACCATTTCTCTTTCAATATACTCTCAAGTACAACAATCACTGCTATAAAGCGCCACAGCGGTCGATGAAGTACCTTCATTCTTATAGAGCTGCAATTATATAATTCCATTGCTCTAAATGACAGCAATTAAAGTGTCAGTTTCAGGTAATTTTTGCACCACGAACACGACTCTAGCTGAACTACTTTTAATGGCCATTTAGTTCTCAACTGAAGCTTGAAAAGATTTTATGAAATTATTGTTCCTACTGGGCAAATGACCATCAGGCGGAAAAAACTTTAAGACAAATTCATCATTTAAACATAAAGATTGAAATGGCGCCAAAAAAGATAACACGGCAGCACGCAATGATGATGATGATGTCTCTTGGGATGCCAAGAAATGAAAAAAAAAAAGATTTTTCGAACAGGGTGTTTTTTTGAGCTAGTAATTTTTGTGCAGCATAGTGAGGAATGGAGAGTTACCATACCAAATTTGATAAAAAGGCATACTTAAAACGTTTAAGTGCTATAATGGCAATATCAACAATTCTTATTGGAACAAGTAATTTAGTGAATCTACTAACAATTACTGTAATTTAGTGACGTCTGCAATCTTTGACAATAGTTCAATAGACTGTAATAAAAGGACTACATTTTATTCATACTGTATTTTAATGAAGTTGTTTTCTAACACTGGGATTATATTTCAACCACTTATTACGACTCAAATTTGAATATTTCTGATGATTTATACTGTAACAAAGCGAAGTACTCTACATCAGTCTGTAATTTAATGACGTATTTTTTTCTGACTATATTAAATGACTTCTATTGTTTCCGAAATTTAAAGTCTTTTTAAGGATACTATTACTTTAATCAGACAGTAATTTTAAGAAGTAACACTGTAAATAACTTATGTAAGTTAAGACTATATCGGACTGTAAACTAAGAAACTATGCAATTTTAAACTGAATTAACTAAATGTTTTGTTTTAGGTCGAAATTATAATACACATGTTTTGTATAAGAAATTGAAATGCCCTATATTATAGTGTTAATTTTTAACACTGTAATTAAGTATCATCGTCTATCTCAGACTGTAAAATAGCAAAATCAAACAACCTCAAACTAAAATAAATGAAGTTTTTCGCTTCAAATCAAAATTTACATTATTAATGCTATGTCACACTGCAATTATTAAACGCCTTCTGTTTTTTTGAAATGTAATTTATTAAAGTCTGCTTCGTATCTGTAACTTTACTGTAACTAAGAGACCTTTTCTATATTAGACTGAAATTCAATAACGTCTGCTCTCATGAGAATGTTATTTAGTATCGTCTGTTATCTAAGACTGTAACGATGCTTATTTTTATATATCAGGCACTAATTTAGTGCCTTCTGCAGATTCACACTCTAACAAAACTAAGATTTTTTACAAGTCTGTAATTTAATGCCTTTTTTTTCCCTTTATGTAGAATCTTCTATTTCAGAATGTTGTAAGTGAACTTTAAGTTCAAGAGCACTCCACTCAATCAGGCTGATATTTAAAGAAGTATGATTTCTAACAAACTGCGACTAAGTAACATCTGCAGACTGTAGTTAAGAGAAATCTGCAAACATCAAACTCTAAATAAGCAACGCCCAAACCGAATCGTTGACATCTACTTTTAACAACGTCTGCTATCTAAGAATGAAATTTAGTAACTTACGCTTTTTGGGATTTTAATTAAGCTTCGTTTAATAGTAGTGACATTTGTTTAACAGTTAATTGTCATGTCATCAATCAAAAACAAAATAATTTAAAACTAAAATAAAAATACATACGATTTTATTGCTGCTTGGCGATCAATGAAAATGGTGATGACAGTTCGTGATAGGGCCATTATTGAGACCTGTTCCACAGCGTTTGTCACTGCAAATACCTCGGTTTAAACGGCACTTGTTTGATCGGGGAGTGTGAAAGAGTTGGAAAGATTGAGTGTTTCAGAAAAGAAACTTACACCTATTCCACATCCGTCTCAAGCCGTCAGTGTATATGGATATTGTCGGCTCACTTATGCGTGGGACATTGTTCATCCATTCGTTCCTATCAGGGTAGATAGTAGATACAAAAAGTTTTATTGAAGTTTAGACAGGGAGTCATGTAGTCTATGCTAACAGTGTTCCCAGTGTATTCATGTATAATCTGCGAGTGCTCGAAGTGGCTAGTTTTTTAGCAACTGGTCTGGCTTAGACGCAAGGCGCTCTTTGCAGAAGTTTCCTTTACATAAAGGTCCAGTGTTAGAAGATTGAGTATTGCTTCCATTCTTGCAACGGGAGTGTCCTCATCGTTTCTGTTATGCCTATACCTGCCATTCTCTGTACCTTTGTGAGGGTTTTTAGATTTGAAGCTTTTTCTAACGCATTCTTCCACACAATGTTATCATAAGTGAGTACTGGAGCCTGATTATGGGATTCACGGCGAATCGTTTTGCTAGCGAGTTTACCATTTTTCAATTATTGCTTTCGCTTTCACCTACTTCGTTTTGAATTCGACCAATTAACGAATTCGAAGGCGAATTTCAAATGTCATAATGTTTTTTTGGCGAGTTGAAATCCGACAGCTTTTTTTTGGTGGATTCACAGGTAAAAGAATGTTTATTATTATTCACTGTTCGATTTCATGTATTCTTTCTTGATTGTAATTATATAAAAATGTGAGTTAGCTTCATTTTAATTTATTTAAATATACACCGTAATTGATTCCATTTTTTAAATTTAATATTGTTTATTGAATAAATCACCGCAACTTTCACAAATTCAATCAAAACAAAACAAAATTTGTGGAAAGCTGTCAAACCAAAAGTGTCAAATAACTGGAATATAGGAAGAAAAAGTCAAACCAAAAGTGTCAAATCACTGGAATATAGGAAGAACTATTTTCGCTTCGCCGCGAATTCGTTAATAAGGAAATACGACACGAGTCGATTTTGAAAGGTCGAATTGAAAACGATCCCCCGCCAGAGAAGTGGTGAGAGTACACCTTCCTCTAGATGTTAGTACTTTAATCTCTGTATTACCTAGTTCGCTATTGATCTGTATATGTTTTAACATACACATGATCCAATTTATAATGGAGTTTATAATCGGACGCAAAGAAACACAAATATTTCGCCTATTTCTTCAAAAATCCCATTCATGTAACAGATATTAAAGTATTTAATTTATAAAAATTATGAATTCCTTCGTATTGAATGGTTGTGAATGTGAAGTCCCACAGGGATCTGTTATTTCCCCTGCTCTTTTTAAAATGTATTCATTTCTGTTGCATGATTTACATTCATATGTTAAAGTAACTCAATTCAAAACTTAACATCCTCATTTAAATCAGAATTTAAAACTAAAGGTAAACAAAATAATTTCTTTTGACGTTTAAGTATAACGATTTTTGTTTAATTTACGAAAATGGATTCAGAACAAAACTTTATATTTTTATTTCAACAAAATAAACTAAAATAAAAATCAGCATACTTCCTCATAACTTCGAAGATTGCTACGGTAATTGAAAAAAACCTTCAACCCTCTTCTAATCGAAGCAAAGGTTCAAAACACTTTTCTTTTTTTAGTTATATTATAACCATTAATACTATGATACATTTTTTTACAATCTTTTAAGCTATTTACAAGTATGAATGCATCAATAAAATGCTTTGCCCAATAATATACTGCGATAACGTTCAAAGCAGGTGCTCTATGTACGTTTAATTTGTTAATTTTCAAATTTTTCTAAGAAAGTTAATATAGAAAAATATAGTATACCATATCTGACAGTTAATTAAATATTACGTAATTTAATGTACTATATTAATGAAATTACTCACAGTTATCGTCATGATCTTGTGGTCCATCACACGATGAGAATATATCATCGACGGCGCAAACACGTTTTGGAAACTTTTTATCAATCGGTGTCACATCAAAATCCTTTGTGCCAATACTCTCGATCCGGCATTGGATGTAGCCCTCGATTGGATCACGGGCCCACACCAGTTGTGTGTCCATTTTGGCCACTAAAATAAAAACAAATAAAACTTCGTTAGGTACTAAAACAAAAACTATTTCAATTGATCAAAAAAAAAAAGCTGTCATTTTCCGCTTGACTATTTATTACAATCTTATCAATTTATTAGTATGTCTGCCTGCGGAACTTAAACGAAGAAGAGAACAATAAAAACACAACTTGACTGCAACAAGATACCTACAAATGGAGTCAAGTGGTGGGCTTGAGTAAATATTATGCCTTGTGGAATGCTAGCTAACTTTAACGCGCTGACAATCTTAAGTTAAAAAAGTTGGAAAAAAAAGCTTAACAAAAAAAGTAAGTACTCGTATATTTATACCTAACTAATTTACGTGTACACCTTTTAGGTATGTATATTTTTAAAGGGGGTGACTCACTTGTCGAGGTGATAAGAACACTTTTATTTTTAATTCAACTTTATTTTCATGGAGAGTGAGAGGAAAGTTGAATTGTTTGTGGGAACATAGATATAAATTCAAAAGGCGCTAGGTAGCTGACTGTTTGACTGTTGATAAGTACTGAACACAGGTGTAAGTCAGAGCTGTCGTTTGGTAACATTGTACTTAGTATTATTACTTGGTGAGAAAGGTTTTTTTTCGTTACTTGAAAAACTGTGGACAGTATATAAATTATGATATTAGATATTATTAGATTATAAGAATTTTTTAAATATTGTTAACGTTAGATTTTAACGAATTAAATAAATAAGTATCTTATACCTTGCAACTATATTTATTAAAGTAGGAGAATTTATTACAAGGATAGAATTTTGACACCCAATAAAAAATTTATCAAATAAAAAGTATAAGTCCCTAATGAAGTGCTATTTTTCTAGTACTTAAACTCAAACATAAATCCAATCTTCAAAACTAAATAAGTACTATAACTATTTTAAATACTTAAAACTGTTAAAACATATATTGATACAATAAAAGTTCACTTTCCACTTTCGACAGCTCTGAATTCAAGTACCAAGTGAAAAGCCGTCTTAAGAGATGTATTTTTGTTAGAATATTGTAAGCAGATAAGATGAAGAAATTCACAGTGACGAACAAGTTGAAAAGCAATAATGAACAAAAAATAAGTCTTGAAGTTGAAACTTTTGAAAAATTAAAATTATTTTATTTTTATTTCAGTTATTACATATAAGAGGGTGCAACGAGTGATAAAGGTTTTATGTCAACACGGTCATGGACATCATATCATATCACGTATATCTTACATGTGTTTTTTTCTTTTTTGTTATCTTTCCACAAATAAATGACCATGTTTTGTTTGGTCTAGAGAAAGACCAAGAAAAAATTATAATAGTAACAAAAATTAAAGTTAACAGTTAAAGAGACCGAAGGAAATGAAAAACAAATAGCTTGGCGTGGTTATGTTTTTAAGGGTTTTCCAATTAGAGATTTAGTTTTGAATAGCCCGCTATTTAAGCAGCTGTCACTTTTTATGCTGTCATCTTTTGACATTTTACGAATAATCTCAGAATTCTCTTTAGGCTAGTGGGTAAAATGTTGAGCTGTTAACAACGACGGCGAGTTGATGTTCGTGAATTTAGAACCACACTATCAATTACAACGACCACATTCTCACCTGGTCGCACCATATGACAGTTAACAGCAGGCGCAGCGGGTGCTTAAATTGGACCAAAACTTGGTCCAAAAAACACAGTTTCAACAACAAAGCAATAACTTTGGAATTAAGTTTATAAGGTGTTAAAGCATTCTGTCTTTAAGGCTTTTCCAATTAGAGATTTAGTTTTGAATGCCCCGCTATTTGAGCAGCTGTCACTTTTTATGCTGTCATCTTTTGATATTTTACGAATAATCTCAGATATTTGTTAAATGCCATACTCTCGGTTATAGCAGTAACATTCTCGTCTGTTCGTACCGTACAATGGCGTAAAACATGACTGTTGTCAACTGGTATAATAGTCCTACAAACTTGCGCCCAGCAGGCGTAGCGGGTGCTTCAATTTCGACAAAAACGTCTATAAAGCATTATTTGGAATACAAAGCACGCATTTTGGAAACAAATTTTTTAATATTTCCCAACGTAAGCATAAAGTTATTTATTTCTTTTTTCGAAGTCATAATATTATATTTCTGTCAAAATTTTGAGCGAGAAACAGCTGTAAGTGTCAAAATAACTTAGGTGACTTTAATAGAAAAGGCTATGGGTGGGCTACGTTGTATGAACTGTCACAAGCAAATTTTGTTGTATTTGTCTTATTTTGAAGTTTAAGCCAAATTGTCAAATTGTTATTTTTATTTCAACCCTAAAAATGTATAAGTAGGTCTCTGAAGTACTCGCAAATACATTACCATGAATCTAAAAATCTCTTGACATTGATATCGTTTTTTGTTTTAACTTCATTTCCATGCATAGAAAGATAGACAAAGCGTTTATTCATGTAATATTGTGTGTTGTAGGTTCATTTAACAGGCGTTTTTCATTTTAGAAATGAGTATCTTAAAATTGCCAATGCCGTTTTCTATGACAGCTTATTTGACAGTTTATTACCAAATTTCTCAATTGTAATCTTTTAACTTGACCATTGAGTCATTAAATTAATTTCTTTAGGGAGAAGTGAAAGCACATGTCATAACTGTGAAGTGTTTTAAAATAATTAAACGCCAAGTATGTCACCCGTAAGCAACGGTAGCTAAAGGATTCCATAAAATGATATGTCAAATATATACAATTCCATGAATTTGTATGTTTTAATTTCTTAATTCTCCACTATGACGAGTTTGTTCCATTTAAAAATACAAAATGGAGGAGGCAGGTACTGGAAACAAAAACCTGGTAACATGAGCAACGAAAAGAAAACAAACACACCCACGACATTACTATACACTAACCGTCTCCATCACTGTACCGTCATTCATGAGGTTGTTTTTGAAATAAATATTGAAAAAAAGTGAATTTAAAATAAGGTAAGCATAAACAAAAGATAAACACAAAAAAGAGAACATTTGCTGCGTTTTTTCAAGGCCAAAGCCGGATATAGATGTCATTTCATTTTGTCTGTGCATGCGCCGCCGCTGGCCACCAGCCGAACCGTTGTTGCCGCGACTTTGGTTTCCATCGCCCCATGCTATGGTATTTTGTATACAAAATTACATACATGGATCAATTCAAAATTTATACATGTACGTGATGCATGGTGTATTTAAAAATCGTTATTCAACTGCATCCATTAAGCCCTTTCGAAAAGATTGTATTTGACAACAACGCATAACAAAAACAACAAACATCGAAATTGTCTCCTCGGCTCATCAAGTCAATTGTTGTTGATGTTCGTCTGTTTATTTTTTTTTTAAACTAAACTATACACAGAAAGAAAACCAATTGTAAAAAAGTGTTCTTAAAACGAGAACTGTACCCAACTTCAAGTAGATATAAATTTGACGTTAATGACATGCGTGACGTGACGGCACTGCCAAGCCAATAGGCGTTTTTCTTTTTAAGCTTAGAGCATAGTAGGTACGTCGAGTAAGCTCTGTTTAATCAGAACTTTTCGATTTATTTATGAAACACACTGGAGAACTGAACTGGCAAAAGATTTAGAATTTGCAATCTGTCTGTTTTATAACACACGAAACAAATGTGAAGTCAGCCGCGTTTTGTTGTTTACTCCATTAGCTTCGTCATTTTATTTACAGTGCTTCCAGCTAGCTCTGATTTAAAAAAAACACAACTCGAGCGCTCTTATATCTGCTTGTGAGTTAAAAAAGAAACACAGATCTTTTTTTGACAGGTCAGTTCTCTGATCTGAGCTTAAAAACAAAAACCCATAATATTATGACAGAACAGATAGGAAAGCATGAAATGTCAAAATTCGCTACTATTCACCATTCAGAATTATTTAAATAAAGAGTGGGTTCTTTGTATCGAAAAACATAATGTTGAATAAAACAAGTGTTAAAATATTAATTCGCGACTTATGTAGTATGTATGTCATCAATCAAACATTATATTTTTTTTTTCTTTGAGTGTACGTATACATTGAACTTTTGTATGTGTTTATGAAATTAGACATACAATTTTCTAATAAGTGAATCAACTTTTTATACGGCCGGCATGGGTTTGTTTTCGGTGTTAGTAATTAATTTAACCTTGTCACATGTTTCTCATATATGTATATGGGAGAGATTTAGTATTGAATAGAATAGAACTGTCATCGGAATTGATGACTATAGATTTATATTATATTATTTAAAAAAACACAGACTACAAATTTGCATTTTTAAAAAGTAAATTTGCATAGTATCACGTATGTAGGTAATAAAATCAAACTAATAATCAACTACCGTTAAGATTGTAAAAACAGGCAGCATTCAATATTGATGCAAGTATAAGTGTAAAAATTGTATTTGCAACTTAATATATTTATACTAGAAAATAATTAATGATAAATAAATTCTGTAATTTAAAATATCCAACTAGACATTTCGATGAAATTTGACATTTAAAGAAAAATGAATAGGCCAGTTTATATTTCTAAGTTATCCGGGATTGCTGTATTCTCGTTAATATACACCAACATTTTCAATACAAATTTCTCACTTTTGCTGTCAGAAACCTGAGTATAGAATTTTTATGATTTGATTTCTCAAGAATTCTATCACACAAAAAAGAAATGCGAAGCTAATTTAAGCGAACGAAAACACAACGGTTTTGTTTACTTTCTTTCTCCCTCTAAAACTACAAAAGAAATATCTGTCAAACTAAAAAATTAAACGTCAAATCATCAATATAACTATAGTTTCATTGTACAAAAGGGAAATAAGTATTTTTGTGTTGTCTTGTGATTGAATTAAAGTGCGCGGTATGAATATGGACATCCAGTTTCCATATCTTCAATTGCAGCACATGGATGGATAATACCATTTGTTTAATATTAAGTCTTGTGTACACCATGAACTACTGTCATTGGCTTCAATTAATTTTTCCACATTGAGATAGTTGAACCATATTGTAGACAAAAAGGCGAAATATTATTTTAAAAAAAGCCGCAAGACGTTTATCCGGTTCTTGAGCCAATTAATTCGAGACAAAATATTAAATTAATCTTATCCATAGCTATTCAAGAAGAAGTTTGGTATGCTGCATGTTATACATGACGTGAGATATTGTACTTCAAACTATACAATTTTTCTTTTAACTATAATTTCTAAACCTGTTGATGATGCCTTTCACTATATATTCCTGTATATACGATGCACATTTTTACTCTATTCCATTAACGATAATAATATGTTTAATAATTTCTAATTCATGTTTTTTTGTTGTTACTGTTGTTGTTGTTGTTGTAGAGATTGTTGTTGCACACAACTCATCTTTTCATTTGCCCGCCGCGGTCTGTCAGCGGCAAAAGTGCATCAATAGATCTTTGTAGTGTGAAATTATGCCTCAATTAGATACATTGTCTTCGAAATGATGACATAGTTATTATTTTAAAAGCATATAAACAAAAGGTGTTCCATTTGAGAAGGTGTAAATTACGTACCACACAAGAATTAAGGTTCGAAATCACACAATTTGTTTTCATGTGTTTTTGAATTTGAAACAGCTTAACAATGGTAAAGTTGTTGTATTTTTAAGAACTTACTTATTTTAACATTTACGAACACACTTTTTGTGAAAAAAAACCGTTACTACAATTTTGACATAAATGACATTTTTTAATATGGTGAGATTTTAATTATCGTAACTTTTTAAGTTAAAATAATGACATTTCCTTTCTATACTCTGTCCAACAAAAATAGTCAGTACAGTACAGAGAAGATAGGACGTTTACCTCTCACTCTGACTGAAGTGAAATCTCGTTAACCTGTGAGAGAGAGCAAATATTACAGGGTTTCCGTAGTGCCCATTATACACCATTCCCATATTTGTTCTCAAAAGCTTTTAAAAAAGCACACATTCTGAAAGCTCCCAAATAAAATCCAAAGAAAAATCCACCATGATTTGCATTAACGTGGAAATGGTAACTCTAATAACGATCTGCTTATTTTCAATACATACGAAGAGGGTTGTTTGTGAACACATTATTTATCAGTGTCAGTGTGGCTTTGGCTGCGCAGGGTAAAGGTTGTGGGGATGTACGCTCGTCGAAGCGTAATTACAACAACAATTCATGTGTAAGTCAGTGGTTGAATTTTCTTTTTCAGTAGGTAAAAAGGGAATAAAACCACTGACTGGCACCATTTGCAAGAAAAAATCTCTCCCATAAGACGTGTACTGACTATTTTTGTTGGACAGAGTATAGAAGTTTAGACAGAGTCTAGACGAGAATCACATGATTAACCAACAACTGACGAATGAATGAATCTATGTGATTTTTAACATATCATAAACCAAAGTTATATGCGAATTGTAAACAAAAAGGTAGAATAACAGCTTTAATTATCTAAAGGTAATAAAATTAGCTTTTTCATTGCTAAAATAAGAGACATTTTAGAAAACAAATTGTACGTCACGAATTGCAATCTGATTGTAATGAACTGTCAAACTCAATTTGCGTTCCACATACGATCCACACTTCAACGAATAAAATGTTCGCGCTCGTCGTATCCTAAAGTGCCTTGCACATGAGAGCGAACAACGAATGAACGAATGGACGAACAAACGTGATTTTACACATTTCAAAAAGTCAATTCCAAACAAAAACACATTTAAATTATAAGAAACCAATTGACACTAATATTAGGACAATCAAATTTGCATTTTGTTCTCTAAAACAAGAGAATTTAAAAACAATTTGGTAGTAACGAATCGCAGTGTGGTTGCTACGAACTGTCAAACTCTATTCGCGTTCCACATACCATCCACACTGCAACGAATAAATTGTTCGCGCTCAACTTAACCTCAAAATTATACCACTCTTGTTTTGTTTTTGTGTGTGTGATCATGGCTGAGGAAAATATGCAGAAAAGGGTAATTATAAATTGACAATTCGTCGCTGTCTGCGAACAGAAATAAAGCTCATGTGCAAGAAAAGTCAAAATATGCAAACATCCACAGTTCGCACTTCGTAGCTCATGTGCAAGATCCTTAAGAATGGGCAGGTTTAGACAGCATAAGGGATTTCATCCAAAGTTATTCTTCATTCTTTGAACGTATATTTTAACTAAGGCAGCTAGTTTCTTTTTCAACTGTCATAAATTTCAATCTTGGAACTTTACTTACTTACTTTACTTCTACCTTTAGTTCATAGTACAGAAACTATCAAAAACATTATTATCTACAAAACACTCCTCATCCGGATTTGTATTTTGTATAGTAAATAAATAATACTTTTCCAATTTGACAAACGTTTACACAAAACATTAAATGGAATTGTGTCGCACGAACTTGCTCCTGTATGCAAAGAGTCTGTTTAAAAAAGTATCTATATAATTTGACAGATCACGCGGGATTTCAGACATGGTGTCAAAGAGAAAGATGCTCAGTATGCTTTGACATTTCATCATGAATAGACTTACTAACGAGCAACGCTTGCAAATCATTGAATTTTATTACCAAAATCAGTGTTCGGTTCGAAATGTGTTTCGCGCTTTACGTCCGTTCAGCGATGAGGCTCATTTCTGGTTGAATGGCTACGTAAATAAGCAAAATTGCCGCATTTGGAGTGAAGAGCAACCAGAAACCGTTCAAGAACTGCCCATGCATCCCGAAAAATGCACTGTTTGGTGTGGTTTGTACGCTGGTGGAATCATTGGACCGTATTTTTTCAAAGATGCTGTTGGACGCAACGTTACGGTGAACGGCGATCGCTATCGTTCAATGCTAACAAACTTTTTGTTGCCAAAAATGGAAGAACTGAACTTGGTTGACATGTGGTTTCAACAAGATGGCGCTACATGCCACACAGCTCGCGATTCTATGGCCATTTTGAGGGAAAACTTCGGAGAACAATTCATCTCAAGAAATGGACCGGTAAGTTGGCCACCAAGATCATGCGATTTGACGCCTTTAGACTATTTTTTGTGGGGCTACGTCAAGTCTAAAGTCTACACAAATAAGCCAGCAACTATTCCAGCTTTGGAAGACAACATTTCCGAAGAAATTCGGGCTATTCCGGCCGAAATGCTCGAAAAAGTTACCCAAAATTGGACATTCCGAATGGACCACCTAAGACGCAGCCGCGGTCAACATTTAAATGAAATTATCTTCAAAAAGTAAATGTCATGGACCAATCTAACGTTTCAAATAAAGAATCGATGAGATTTTGCAAATTGTATGCGTTTTTTTTTTTTTTTAAAGTTTTCAAGCTCTTAAAAAATCACCCGATATTTAAAAATATATCTGTAAAATAAGTTTGTCTTCAAAGATATACATATATGCCATTTGATTTGTCGAAAAAACCTCCATTTTTCAATTTTTTGGGAGGGGGTTACATTTAATACAGTTAAGATAATTTAAAAAAAACTAATTTAAGATTCAAAATTTTACCTGAAAAATAAGTTTGTCTTCAAAAATTTAAATGCCATTTTATAAATCAAAAAACCCTTGATTTTCCAAATTTTTTTTTTTGAAAATCGTTAGAGCGGTTTTTTTTTAAATTAATTTTTTATATATAAAATTTTTCAATTTTGTTCTAAAAATTTGTTTGGTATGCAGTTGTTTAGTGATTGTAAATATACGCTCTATATTTCAATTTCGTAAAAAAATGTTCACCCGTTTTTGAGATATAGAATTTTGAAAAAAAAAATTTCAATATTTTTTTTAAAAATCCAAACAATAAAAAAATGCACTTTTGATAATCAAATATTGTTAAGGCAATATAAGAGCTCGTTCAGAAAAAAAATTATTGAAATCGGTTGAAAAGTTGCTGAGAAAATTAAAAAACAAAAAAACGGTTCTATAAGCGGTACCTTTCCTGAGCAATACAAAAATATGTTTTTCTTATTAAAAGAAGCCAAGTTAAAAAATAAAATTTTAGAGAAAATTAAAAAAAAATCTATCGGTTTATTTTTGAGAAAATTCAAATTTTCGTTTTTTGGCCAAAAAAATTGTATGGGGGCCACTGTTAGTTTTGATCTTTAAAAAAAAAATGAAAAAACGCCTAACGTAAATCTGCTCAAAACCTTAACTTCCAAGTTTGAACTCAATCGACCTAATGGTTTAGGCTGTAGGAGCGTGGACAGACAGACAAAATTGACCGGACGGAATCGCGGGACCCACTTTTTTCGACTTCTCTACCATCGTAATATCATGTTTGATTAAAATCTCGAGTTCGAAATTTTGCACGAATGCAAAACTTGCCATATAGTTCCTATATGTCGCAAGTAAAAAACATGATCAATTGTCATTCTGACATAAGTAAAGTTGACTTGATAGTTAGAGAGATTTTTCTTGACTAACTTTCCAGTCATTTTTCCAATGAAGTTGTCTTAATTGGAAATCAACTTTTTGACAGCTAGCCATATTTCATTCTAGTCTTTGTTGTGCATCTGTATGGGGGATAAACACAAGCCATGTGAATGAAATGTCATAATGGACGAATATTCGTTGATTCGTTGGTCTCTCTCATGTGAATAGTCTTTTACTCTGCTTGTCGTTCCTGTACGAAAGACCACTACGATTTGGAACACATCTCGTTCAAAGGTAAGGATTCAAAAATAGATTTATCAATACAGATCCGTTCGATATACTTATGTAGATTTACCTAGAATTCTTGCATAATCTGCTTCTATTCCATCGTATTGATCCAAACTCATTGATGTCCTGAAGATAGAACTACAAGATTAATTTGAGATGCATGAGAGATAACTAGATTTGATCAACCCCTTTAACCTTAAGTAACAAGTTCCAAAACACATCTAACCGCAAATATTCGCATTAAAATTCATCAGACTTCCTAGAATGATGCATAACCACATGACTTAAAACTTATATTAAACAACTTCAATTTGATAGATTTTAAATGAAAAAATGTGCAAATTTGAATAACCTTAAACTATTTTAAACTATTTTTAAATTCTGAATCATAAAAAATATAATTTCCTCTATAACATACAAATAAAATAAATTCGAAGAAGAACTAAAAGAGTAATTTGGCGAAAGTGTAAACTTCTATATATATGGAAAATCTTCATTAAATCTTCAACGGTAGACACATTAAAGTCTGTTTAAAAAAAAAAAATTATACATGGTTCTGTAATTCATTTGGATAAATTAGGTCTAGGTAGGTTAGATACGTGTATGGATCTTTTAAGTATGAGCAATCCATATACAGCTTGTGCGATTGTTTGTTGTTTCTTCTTAATTTTTGCCTTCGATGCGCATTAAGGTCAAACAAGAACTAACAATATAATTAAAATAAATGAAGATAGTTTTTGATAACTTTTACCAAAAATGCGAACAGAGCTTATTATAAAAAGAAGCACAATTAAACACGATGCTATAAAACATTTACCGAAATAATAAACACGTAATAGAAAGTCAAAAAATAATAATCTATTGGGGTTTACAACAAAAGCAGTATGCAATATGGACTAGCTAATAAAATAAAATTGACACAATTTTTGTGACTTACATTCTAGTGATTAAAACTAAAGACGGTAAAACCGATCTATTGTCATTGTGTCTAAAAACCTTGCATGTGTCATTTTGAAAATGTATAGATATTTCGATGAAATTTGACATTTCTTTGACAGTTGAGACAATTTTTATGACTAATAATTTTTTAACCCAAATTTAGATCATTGTTTACTTAATGCGAGAACTTCTGATTTAGGACGATGGTTATCGAGAACTCTTAGTTTATGAATGTAGTTCGTATAGTAATTATACTTAGTTTATTTTAAAGATCTATGTATGTTCCCGATCAGTTACAAATCATTTGCTCTGTTTCAAAAAAATGACAGGTAACAATTTTACAAATTCACACTTGTCTGTCAAATTTGTATTTCACAAAATATTGACAGGTGAAAAATTTGTCATAAAAATAGAATGACAATTTTTTCAGGACAATTTTGTCATTGTCATATACTGACACATTTTTCGTGACAATTTTGTCATTCTCATTCTAACTGACAAATTTAACGTGACAATTTCATTGTATAATCTTGAAATGTGTTATGATCGAAAAATGATGAAATACGGAACATAACCATTGCATTTTGTTTCAATTTGCATGAACACAATCAATTTTAAAATGTCACAGTTTGCAAAATCGTGTCTTATTATTATTAAAGAGTGAAGTGTCAAAAACGCTGAGAACGCTAGCATCGTGAACGGAACCTAGCCACCGGGCAGGACCACATATGTACATGTCAAACATGTCATTAATTCAATAGTCACCATTTCAATCCACAAACGCTGCTACATTTTCAGTCCAGGAACGTATGAAAAATTTGCAAAATTCCTGAAACGTTGTGATACTAAAACTAATTGTTTTACCATTAACACTTCTGT
The DNA here is from genome assembly GCA_951509635.1 of Eupeodes luniger. Taxonomy (NCBI): domain Eukaryota; kingdom Metazoa; phylum Arthropoda; class Insecta; order Diptera; family Syrphidae; genus Eupeodes; species Eupeodes luniger. The sequence goes on from OX608073.1 coordinate 301,831,405, forward strand.
CACACCGATATATTGATGATTTTGAAACACCCTGTCTATCGGCAGCTACATGGGCCTGAGTTATACTTCCAAACCAATGTAATGCACATAGAAGTTGGATTTTGGCATCCAAAGAGTAATTCCTCTTTGTGGGATGTTATAAACTTGCACCAATTCTCTTTGAAACATATTTCACAGCTGTTTTTCCGAAACGAAATTACTCTAAAAATTGTAGGCCATTTAACAATTCGAAATCAAAATTTATTCTTTGTTTAAAATTCCGAGAACACCGGCAACGAATTCCACGAAGAGCCAACTGAGAATCATCATTTTTTATCATTTTCACTGTCAATACTTGAACGTAACTGAGTTTCCTTTCGCAATTGTCAATTAAATACTAACAAATATGTAAATTGTAATTTGTTTCAATTTCATAAAAGAATTGTCTGTACAAATCTGTTGAAAAATTTCTGACACTCATGGAAAAAATACTTGACAATTCATTTTGCTGTCAATTTCTTTATGAAACGAAAAGATGACAATTGTCAGGTATTTTCCTACAATTCTACAAAATTGTCAAATTATTTAAGGAACATATTTTGACAATTTTCAAGTAATAATTTTCAATTTGCAATTTTCAAAAAGTAAAGTAACAAATTGTCGTCTGCCACCTGTCACCTGTCACAGTTGTCAATGTTTATAAAATGGGGCCCTGATAGCAGTAAGTATTTTTTATATTGTTAAATTTTAGTAGCTAATAAATTTGTTAATGAAACTCATTTGTCAAAATGTTAGGAAAGGTTTTTATTTTTTCATTATACACTAAGTTGTTGATTTAGATTCATACTCTCACTCAAAATTTGATTGTATTTATTTTGATTGGCAGAATCTTTGAAGGTGAAATTCGATTCATCCAAAAGAATCCCTTTGTCCATAAAACCGTTAAAACTGCTCCAAAACGAAATCCTAATGACATTTAACAATCAACCATTATCATTGGCATAATAAATCTGTGGAATTACTCTTGAAGGGTGTTTTAATTCTAAGCAATTCAAAACAATTATTATGAAACATAAGACCTTGTGCACTGATTTTAGGCCTAGAACACTGCTCCAACAACTTCTGTAAACAAATTTGAATTATTTAATGTTGCATGGTATTTGTTTGATAGATGTCTCGCATTTCACGAATTATTTAAAGTTTTTGTGAAAAACTCTCCATTTTGACTGATAATCAACTGTCAAATTGTTAATTAAATTAAAAACTTCCTTTAATGCTCTGAAGTTAGTGTATTATTATTAAACATAGTCTACAAAAATATAATTCTTTTTCAATTACTGCGTTAGTTCTCATTTTATACAAAAAAAAATTAAAAAGGGAAGAAACTTTGAGCCTTGTCTCCATTTTATTTGTTTATGTAAAAATACCAAATACGAAATAATTGCATTTAACATAATTTCTGTAGTTACAAAAATGTTCTTTAGTCAAATTACATACAATTTTCAATTTCCAACAAAAATAAAACAAAACAAGGAAAAAAAAACAAACAACTTAAATTATTGTACCTCAGAAACTCATCAAGTAACAAAGAATTGTTCAATATTTTGTTTTCAGTCCGAAGTAAGTTTGGGAAAAAACGAATAACAAAAACATAATCGCATTATAAGCGTCAGGGTTCACATGATAATAGAACGTAAGACCCAACAACTCAGTGATGTATACAAAATGTCAACATGGATTCTTTCCAATACCATGAACCGTATACCGTGCCGAGTGCCGACAATTAAAGGTCATAAAACAAAAACAACAACAAAACCTCAAGGGGAGCAAACTAAAAAAAAAAAAAAAATAACCTTCTGGCTCATAACGAAGTCAGTTTCCTAATCCATCCAAGCCGCCATGTCAAGCACCAAAATCCCACAAACAAAACAACTTTACAGTTCTTTTTTCCTTCCACAATCCACAGAGAACGAACTCAACATCAACAACTGGGGCGGCGAGTGATGTGGAAAATCTTGCATTCACCAAATATGTCACACGAGCTGATACACAATATATACTCTGTATAGGTATACTTACTTATTACACAAAACTACCATACCACGGCCATCATATAATATCACAAGCCAGCCCAGAGACATCGCCAGCCAGAGTCAGAGCCAGACAGACATGATATCCATGAGATATTATATCTTTTTTAACTTTGCACTACCATAAAATTATAATAAAGAAGTTTGAAGGGTAGGTTATGGATTCATTGGAAAATCGAACTCAAAGTACTTTAAAGTAGATAAATTGATATAAGGGGCACTTTTGATAGAACAGATATTCAAAATCAAAATCTTGATGGGGAGACAATTTCCCATGGTAAATTTTTAATGGATTTTCCGTGAGAAACGATTTTGGGAAATATTTTATTTTTATAACAGTTGGCAATATGACATTTGACGCGAAAGAAGTTAGTTCACACTTCTAGAATTTTGCTGAGTTTAATACATAATTTCACTTATCAACAGGGGCTATTTGTTGATAAGAATATAAATCGATCAATCACAACAGCAAATGAAAGTTCAATCGAAATCAAAAGAAATGTCAGTTTCAGATTTTTGACAGCAAGCTAAGAAACTGAACTATCTTTTATTGGAATTCAACAAGTTTTGTCTAATTGCCAGACTATTAACTTTTAAACTCAGCGCCCACCAAATAAATATTTTCAGTCCAATTCAATGAACTCGAGCTCTGTTAATTCCCGAACATAAATTTCAGTGTTAGATTACAATTTTATGTTGTTAAAACTCACCACTATGGTGAGCTAAGACTAATAAGATTTATTGCTATACGATTGTTCAAAATCATTATGAACAATCGTATGGTGATTTGTAATTAAACAGACTCTGGAAAATTGGAAAATGAGAAAAATGTTTTTCGAATCCTTAATTGACATTTGCTTAGCATCATCATATCATTCAGTTGGTGTATAAAGATTAATAATTTAACCCATAATGTAGAGTGGGCTTGTCATTTTGTTCTTCAACCAATTGAATTGAAAAATACGTATAAGAGCTTTCAAGTATAGTTTGAAGTGATTTACAAATCTTTAAACTAAATTATACTGTCAAGTGGCAGGTATAGCTGTCAAACTAAATCTTTTTTATTCGGGTTATTATTTTCAGCCGGATGCTATAAATTTCTATCTAGTTTCAAACCTTATCAGCTTTTGTTTCTAATAAAAATTCACCATTTTATATTTGAGCAAATGTTCATCATCTCAAAAGTTTGCAAATTTTAAGTAAACGACTAATATTTTGTTGTCTTTGCTTTTACATTAACCAACTATTGTTAGGAAAAGTATATCGAAAGGAATTATCTACTGTAAAACTTGGTCATAGAAAAATACTATTTTTTGACAGTTGTTCTTATTGTCATTTCAATAAAATCAACTCGTGTCTGAGGTGGTGAATTAGAACATTTTGACAGCAGTTATAAAAGTAAAAAAAACTTTGTTCGAACGATCTTTAATTTGTTGAGTTTGTCAGGCGCTTTTTTATTTTTCTATTTCGCACAGTTGACATTTGAATTGTGTTATTCTGATGCATTCAAAATGCTTCTGGATGTCAAATCGAAAACGTCATTTGCGAGTTGGCTTTAAAGTCGAACCAAACCAATTTATTCAACTTCATTTCGAACCTGCTTCCGACATTATTGTTTAAACACTGCAATAATAATAATACGTATTTTTACTTACGTTTAAAACCTTTAAAATTATTTTAGGACTTGTATTGGATAAAAAACAAATTAAAAATTAGTGTCCTTTCAAATAAGATTATTTATTTAACTTTAACAGATACAATCATGCCGATTACAGAATTTAGTCGAATGAGTTGCGAATGTCATCGGAGCAAGTTTTTGACGTTTTTAATATGAAAGAAATGTCAAAATTGACATTTGACTCCCTGCGCAGCCTACTTATGGATTCTGTAATCAGTGTGAATGGTTTTTGGACAACTTTTTTCACAGAAAAATTGACAACTAAATTGAAAAGTCAATTCCTTAGTTGTTTGTAACCTTTAATTAAATTTGAAAGCAAGTAAATACGACTTTGTTAAGTCACTTAGGATTTCACGACAAAAAAAAAAAAGAAAGAATATGAAACCTATTTTATGAAAAGAAATTAACTATGTAAAGTCATGTGTAGGCACAGCAAAGACAAAAAAACTGCTATACCTATGTACATTTCAGGGAATGACTATTTTTAGTGACAACTTCTGGGATTGAACTTCAATGACGCGTATATCGTATTGCAGTGGAGAGTGTATGAAATGAAGGCAGTCATCAGAGCTGTTTGACTTGGGTCTTTTTCTATACCTATGTTATATGTACCTATGCAAATACTTTACAACACGGGTGTTGAAAAGATGAATTTTTTACAACAGTTAGAGGCCGTGCTGATTCAGCACACATGTGGTCTCTCCATAGGTCTCCAGTTGCCATCCCATAGATAGTTGTTGGTATTGCTTGCAACTGAGAGGAATGTGGAAAAGTAAGATATAGGAGGGAGTTGAAGTTGAATATTATTATAGAATTTTTATTTCTAAAGAAATATAATATTTAAATTGACGCATAAGATAAGCAGCAGATCCTTGGTAGGTATCATCCTTGGATATTTTTTTTTTTTTTTTTAATAAACATCCCCGAGGTTACACAATCAGGGTTTGAGATTATGTTTATTAATTTAAATATTCATGAAGTTTGTTGGGAAGGAATAACTACATTTGTCCTACAATCTGGAAAATAATGGAGTAGAAAATTTGTAATAGAAAAATTATTCAAGTAAACTTCAGGATTCTAATAGAGGTTGAAAGTAGCAAATTGTTGGTGTTTTTGTTTTGTATTTTCCTTTTTCACAATACGAAACTTTTTTGTGTAAGTTTAGTTGGTATGTAGGATTATTGAGGATTTATGTCTTGGAGAAGTTTCTTCGAGAATAATTTATGGCACACATCGAATAAAGCTACTTACATGAAAAATGACTTAGATAAGGGAATTGATTGATACCTTCCGATAGTCACTAAGGGGTCTTTAAGTTTTTGGTAGTGATTTAAAGGCGATAAATGTTAAACTTGCTTTCACATTACTTCTTTAAAGCTGCTCAAAAATAGTACGAGCGGGGTATTTAAAAAAAAGTGAATTTGATGAATTTTGATGACAGGAACCATTCAAGTGCCTATTTCTTCATTAAACGGCTCTATCAAAAATTAATATTTATTGAACATTGAAATTAAATTATTGAGGTTGCAATTTGCACCATAGTTTGATCTTCTAAAATTGTAGCTGTAGACCTTCATATATTTGTACTACTAAAACTAAAATTTAACTTACTTAGAATTGATGGAGATCATATTGACCCCCATTAATAATTCCAACCATAAATTGTGGTGAGTGTTAGAAGCTAGTCTTTGAGAGTAAGGGGGAAGTGTATGTTCTTGTGACCATGAAAGAAAACGAAGGCAAAAACGCATAAATCTAGCAGGAGTAATTACTAATTTGACCACACTACACAACTATATTTAACGTAGGGGTCGAATCTTCTTATGAATGTAAGGACCCTATTAGTTTTCTTAACTTTGTATGTAGTTTAAAAGCTCATTAAAAGTTAACTTAGGATCAAGAATAACCCCTAAGTCAGAAAACATATAGAGACTTTACTTAAAGTACATGCATCAAACGTTAATTATACGTTTCAATCAAAGGGAACTTTTTTGCGTGTAAAACTAATTGGTTCTAAACTTGTCAACATTTAAAATGAGCCGATTTTCAGGCACCATTCCATAAATATTAACAAGTCTTCTTGCGAAAATAAATAGTCTGAAGTTAGGTTATTTTAGGTTAAAGTGGCTGTCCGTGATGGAATAAATAGGACACACTTAGGCCAGTTTAATGGCCCATTGTGATACCACATGAATCTTGAGGCTTCCTCCTAAGCTCCAGTTTGAGTCCCTTACGAAACGTGAGAGGCTGATTATGCTGATATGATTTAGTAGATTGTTAAAGAAGAACTCTCCTAGGTAATTCTTGCGTTTTTGAGCCAGAGCAGGGCATGTACTGTACAGAGAAGATGAAGAATTGTTTCCTCCTCTTCCTCGTCCATACAGCTTCTGCAAAAGTCATTTGAGAATACGCCTAGTCGCGTGGCGAGCTTTCCTATTATACAGTGCCTGGTTATGACACCTATTATCGAGCTTTTATGCGATCTGCTTAGAGATATAGCAAGCATCTTAAACGCTTTAAATCTAGTGTAGGTCAAATGTTTTTTGTGACCTGACACGTGTGGTGATGTTATTCCACCTGGTGTATGCCTTCTTCATAGCGTCCTGTATTAGCAATAGTTTACAAGTAGCGACAGGTATGCCAGAAAGATCTGGAAGGTATAGAAATATAGATGGTGTAGTGTGTGCTTTTGAATTGACAAATGGAATTTTGTATTTCCTCGAAAATAGGACTAATTCGGTTTTCTGTGGGCTAACACCCAATCCACTTCGATCAGCACAAAGTATTAGTCTGTCTAAGGTATTTTGTAAGAGTTCTTTTAAGGTGTTTAGATGATGCTTTCCTAAAACCGCTATAGCAACGTCATCCGCATAGGCAATCACTCTGAAACCCTCCGCATCCAGGCTAGTTAGGATTTCATTTATCACTAGGTTCCAGAGGAAAGGGGATAGAACACCACCTTGCGGTGTCCCTCTACTAAGGAATTTTCTTGCAGAAGAGTTGCCCAGTTTTGAGTTAATTATTCTGTTAGTCAGCATTTAATGAATTAACTCCCCAAGCGAACTCTCTACGTTTATATAGAGATGTTAGTGCAGATGTGATTGCAGATGTGTCCACGTTCATAAGATCTGAAGTAGATTTTATATTTTTGGAAAGCTCAATGACATCTGCATAAATAAGGACGATTAATTTTTCTATGATTGAAACCAAGTCTTTATGAATAAAATAAATAAAATTGGACCTAAATGGCTCTCCTGAGGGACGCCAGAATTTACAACAAATTGATCAGAATACTCATTATGAAATACAACACTATAAATTCTACTTTTTTAATACGATGAGATGTATTTAAAATAGTTTTTGTTAAAACCTTGATTATTTAGTTTTAAAGTATTGTATTGTGACAAAACTTGTCAAAGGCTTTACAAAAAGCAGTAAATACAAAATTGACTTGTCGACGTTTTTCAAAAACATCTAAACAAAAGAACGTGAAGTTAAATAAATTAGTAAACTATACTGATTATCACATGTAATTGAAGTATAAAAAAGATACGATAAACAAGCAACGCATCTTTTTAAGATGGAGGATGATACATTATGAGGGCCTAGACCAAAACACTCATCAAATTTCATGATACTCTGTACAACATGCATTACAACAACAACACAAGATCCTGCTTTGTGTATGGATCTCAATTTGAGATCCAAAATTTAATTCTTTTTTCACAACAAGGAGCGCTTTATCATTGTAATTTCACATGTAAATGTTGGTATCATTGCAAACAAATTAAATAAAATCTGTATTGCCATATAAACTTTTCCATTTGACTGAAATAAAATATTTTTTAAATAGAAAGCGAGAAGCTTTATATTTATTTATTTGGTATATAATCCATGAAATAATTAGATATTTTAACAAAACTAGATATTAATTGGTGAAATTAAAATAATTAAGTCCAAACAAATTTATATTTGACATAATTTATGGGTATTATTTTCCCCAAAAAAAATCATTGAGCAAAATGTTCTTTGGGCAACCCTGCTTTAAATGTCAAAAAATATAAATAAAATCGAGAAAGCTGCAGCACAAATGGGAGAAAAGATGTTCAAATAAATTGTAAGTAATCTCCAAATTAAATTATTTAAGTGTCACATTTATTAATAGGTCAAAAAGAATCTGGACTACGTGTGAGACCAAAGCGTTCCTGGATGCTTTGAGTTTGAGAGTGCAATGGTGATTTGCAGAAACATTTTCAAAAGTTGTGGAGCTTCCATTTTTGGTATGTGTTTGTTTTTTATTTGCTTCGAAATGTCACTTTTGAAAGAACGAATTTGACACTGCTACCAAACTTTAAATAATAAAAAATATGATGATCTAATGCTATTTTATAAAATAATAAAACGCGGCTAGTGTCTTCGTTTATTTCAAAATAAATTGAATTCGAGTGAAGACAATTTATTTCAGAAGAAGGAGTATCGTTTGTATCTATGAAAGCCTCTTTGAAGAAGTTTTCAAACATGTTTGCGATATTCTTATGCTCATGACTAGTTGACGATGGATTTGACGAAGAGTTTGGTTTTATTTTTAACATTTACAATTTTCCAGAAACTATCGGATTAGATATTAAGGTCATTTTCTATTTTAAAAATGTAACTTTCATATAAAGAATTTGAATATTCTATAAATAAAAATTACACGGCGGAACAGTCCGTTCAGAACTATGGCCTAGTGACTTACAACTTTTAACCATTCTGTGTGCGATGTTTTTAGAGATGGAGGGGACCTACAATTTTAATCCGAATCCGAACATCTAATTTGAGAAAGCACTTTCAATGACAAGAATTACTTTTGGAGGATATGTCAATTCCACGCAAGAGAAGGTACCCGTCAAAAAAAAAACTTTTGATGGCACAGACAGGAATTGCACCCAATGCTTCTGTCATGACAGTCCAACACACTAACCATCACGTTACGGGTACTTTCATAATGTGTAAATAGTAATTTTAAAATTAAAAAAGTTTTATAATTCCTATCAGCTCTTGTTCTATTATATATATTTTATATTATATTTTACCCAGGCTTTGTTTCTTTTATTTTGTATGTTTTTGAGATGTGAATCAAACCATGGTGGTGCATTGGAGACCTTTTAAGAGGAATTGTTTTGTAAAAACATCACTCTGCAAAAACATTAGAAGCTATACCATTTACCGGGGCAGGCAGATCAACGATAGAACCAATCTTCATATTGAAGCAAATCCTGGCAGAGGCCAACGAATTTTAAGTCGAGAACCACCAACTTTTCGCCGACTGATCTGAGCTTTTCCAAACATATACAATTTTCCGAGAAAAAGATGCGCTATCATGTTATTTTTTCAACCTTGTCCTGTTCTAAAGCAGAAGTGAAAGAATGGTGTTTTCCTGTAGGGCACTATCTTCAACAGGCAGTCCCAACTGCTTGGATAAGCGGACGACATGGACATTAGCGTCTAAGTTATACAGCTTTGAACATGCTCAACGCGTTGGTCTTAAAGTGAATGAAAATAAAACAGAGCTTATTCTGTCAACAAAGAAAGCCAAATCCGTCCATCGCACAAAACCTTACTGTTGGTAGTAGTAACTTCGAGGCATTTAATGAGTTCAGTTCACCTACTTCGGAACAAACATCAATCCAAACAGCCTAGCGAATCACTCCTTCTTCGGTTTGGCCAATCAAATGGGCTCAAAACTCCTTTCTCGAAAAAAAGTGCATGTTTTAAAAAACTTTAAATTAACCAGGTCTACGAGTAAGAGCTGTATCAAGATGTGGATGTAGTCCAAAAAGCTAAAACACTGATTCGGCTATATCGGGCGAATAAACAACAAAGTTGCAGTCAAAAAAATATTCGAATCACAGCCCCGAGGTTAAAAGGATTTGACATATACTTTAAAAGCTTCCATTTGTCATCAAATAATGCAAATCAAGCTTTTCGGTTTTGGTGTGAAATTGTAGGTCCCATTTATTCATCTCGACCGAGCACGTGCTATGATAATTCACCAGGCCTTGGTTTTTGTTTACTAGCTCTGGCGCCACCAAATATAGTTATTGATTTTATTTGTTGTGAATAGTGACACATACATATGTCAATGAACTATAAGTTCCCCATGATATTGTTTTCGTATGGATCCTTTTCATACAAATAAGGAGCAGGAAAAACACTAATTCCTTTCAAACCCAGACTAAGAACCTCGACAGATAGACTCCTATAACAAAACCAAAATATAAATCCCTCGAATAAATTCCAAATATTCATCACTTTTTGTTTTAGTTTTTAACTATTTTTTTATTTCATAGAACACAACTCATTTGTTTCAATTTTCTCCCTTTTAACACGATACTATATTCATGTACATGAATTAGTTAAAAGAAAAGAAGTAATCATCCAAAAAACAGACTTTCCAAAACAAAAACATTGAAAACAAAAAAATAATTCCTTCCGAACTTTCTGGAACATTGCCAATTGGAGCATTGCCTTTTTCACCAGATTGCAGCACTCGTCCTCGTTTTTGCAGATGAACAGAACATCAAAATAAAAACAAATAAAATAACTGAAACTTCCAAATGCATTGCACACACACACACACACACACACACAAAATACTAGAATCACTTGCGAAAATGAAATCAATAAACCAACTGGTATAAAGTGACACTATTCAACCCCAATTAACAACCCCCGAGCTTTAATGGCCCACATCGCTATTTATTTATATGTAGACATAGTCCCACAATTGCTTACATTTTCGCATTGGAATTTAATTGTGTTTTCCCATGTTTGATTCAAATTGGGGTATTTAATGAAGAAACATTGATTAAATAATTTAATATTTTTTTGTAACTGTCATCGGGTTGTAATTATTTAACTATTAGCGTGATAGTTCAAGGTTGATGAAAAGTGATTTTTAACAGCGCAGGAAGGAAACAGAACCATGAGCCATTTTGATAAAAGGTTCCTTTTTAAATAACCCCTGCCAGCTGTCGCTTTTGGATCAAACAATTTTTGACATTTCACAAGTAAAAATTTCGCCATTAGTAAAAATGGAACGTAACGCTCTGATTTGCTAAAATTCACTAAAAAATTGTGAAATTGCAGTTAGCTAGAAAAGCTACGTTGACTTGATATTACATACTTGAAGAGGTTATCTTATCACACTTGGCTACCGCGATCTTAAGATTTACGGTTTTTGAACTTTTCTCTTGGGACACATAAGAGTTAAGGTCGATTTCAATGCTCTTCGAAAAAATTAATGAAAAGAATATGGTGCTGCAATAGTAGCCGTGTTTTTTTGGTATTCCATATACAGTACAGTGAGAAATTGCCAAAAAAACGATCCGCAGTAGTCCGGTTTTTATATTTGAAAGTTGATACAATTGAATAATTGCCAGAATAATTTATCAAAAAATTCCAAAAAAAAAATAGCGAAATTCAGACCAGGGGTGAAATCGTGTAAGCTGATTTTTGATAGTTGACTATCAAAATCAAGAAAATACGTATGTGCAATGTGATAGTCTATTATAAAGTTTTAACAAAACAATTTGACATAAAATAAAAACTTCAAGAAGGGGGTTTGTTCGTAGACTACTACATTAACATGTGGTGTTAAAGCGAGCTTGAAGCGAGCCTAAATTCTTTATATACCTGAATCGAGTTGAAATGAGCTTGATTCGCCTCGACTCCGGTCGGGGATCAGAGTCGAGTCAAAATTTGTGAAGAAAAACCTGTGTGGAGGAGTTGGTTTTGCAGATAATGCGTTATGGTCTGTTTATTTGCATGTTTGTGTACAAAAAATATAGTTTTGTTTCAATCAAATTAAAAAAAAAAAATTGCACATGCAGCACTCCATGTGCAGTTCTTTTATTGTTTAACACGAATCAAACTATCTAACTTGCACTTCATAAGAAACATCGAAACACCATTTGCATTTTAGAAAGTACTGTCAAACTTAATAATTTTTAAATCTTCTTGTGCGGTGGAAACATAGCAAAACTTAATTATCTTTTCTATTGTTTTCTCCTGCAAAATAAGCCCAGTTAGTCCATTTTCATTAACAAAACTAAATAATATCAACAGTAATAGATTGATTTTTTTTCCCCAATGGAAAACAAATAATTCCAAATGCACAACTACTCAACGAACACAGCCATCGAGATACAAATACAATATCGCACCAACATTTGAGAACGAACACCAACATTTGAGAACGAAATCACATAAGATCCATTCGAGACTCGTATAAATGTCAAAAACAGATCCGTAGTAAGATTCTACTTTAACTTTTATCGGTAGTATTCATACTACGGATATTATTTTTGTTATTTGTGTAAAATCCTACTATACTATTGATAGATTTTCCAACAAAACACGGGTAGTATCTGTGCGCTGATGTCTTTTTGCCATTGTTAATGAATGATTTTTTTCAAGAAACACTTTTTTCATTATCAAAATGAAACTTCTTGTTGGAAAACCCTGTAGAACAAAAAACATAAGTTTGACTGTACGACGATTTGTTGCCAGTTTCTCTTTTTTACTGACAAAGTTTCTTGCGAAGAGTTAAGAAATCATTCAAAGATTATGCGAGCATTTTGTTATAAAAAAATGCTTTTGACAACAAGTTCGGTTTTGATGAAACATTGTAGGCTCTTATTGCTCGTTCAATTTTAACGAAATGTCAGATATGTTACACATAATGTGCAGTAAGTGATCTTATATAAAAATACCTTATCACTAAATCGTATTGTGGTTCAAAAGATAGCGAATCGAATGTACAAACTGCTTAGGGTCCGTGAACTCGTTGTATAAACAAATGTCTCGATATTATGTATCCCCAATCTTTATATCTCTGAACGTTTCCATTTTTTATAAGCCTGAACTGAAACACTGTGCAGAGCCCTGGATGGGACTCAGTTCAGTGCTGCTCGGCTGTAAGCACTTTTTTAAATACCAAATCGATACATTTACCTATTTTAATTTTTTAGATTTAATTGCTCGTAAACTTTCTCTATAATTATAGAATAAAAGTAAAATACAGTTTTATTCTTGACATTAATGGCAAATAACCTCTCGGAGTTTTAAAATACACCTTCTCAAAAAAAAAAGGGTTAAACATCAAAATTGAAGGTGCGAGTAATTTTCAGTTGTCAAAAATCATTTCACGGACATGCGTCACAATAAAAAAAAAATGGCGTTTCAGTAAAAGATCTTTTTATAAATTAATTAATCAGGTATTTTCTTTCTATTTTGACAGATGGTTAAAACTGAATAAATAACTGTTTCAATCGTGTTCCATGCGCCATGACCAACAATCAATTCTCGACGGAAACCTGAATTTACCCATATAAACCCCGTAAGAATGACGTTAACGGTCGGTCATTCACCTCCTAGTGTTCAAAATTGTAATTGGACGTTCGATTAATCGTAATCGTGTCATGCGTCAAAATTAAAAAAAAAAATGCTTGCTAAGTATACATTTGAAAAGTGGGCCAGCCATTTTCTTTCTATTTTGACAGATGCGAAGAACTGAATAAACATTAGTGAATCAGATTATATATTAATTCAAATTTCACAGAAGCGGTCGGTAAACACGTTTATATAATTCTATATTTTCAACTAATATTTTAACACATTTTTAAGTAGTTTTTTTTCGGATTTTTGTAAGAGTGTATCATATGTTATATATAAGCAACATACTGCTTGTCCCCTAAAAATACATAAACCGAGGAACCAAAATCAACAATTCCATATGCTACAGTTACGCACCCCCACAAACTAGAAATAAACATACTTTCTAAGAAATCAAATATTCACCAAAATAATAAATCCAACAAAATAAGAAGAGAAGAGAAAAACCTTCTCAGTTTGAAACAATAATGGAATTCAATCAATATCAAGTTCAAATGCGGTTAATAATTCCGTTCATCCCGCTTAGATGTACACAGACCTTAACTACAAACCATATGCGTTGCAAATGAAGCAATTTAATCGCCTCGAGTGCTGAGACTTAGAAATATATCACCGCGCACCACACCGTACCGCATCACATCGCTTCGCAACGGATATAATAAATTAAGACCGCACAAAATAACGATGCAAAATTCCCGTCCCGTAATTTTTCAATTTTCTCATTGAACTAGAAAGTACTTCTATGCACATAACGTGTGTATGGCGTATTCACAATAACACAATACGCCATTGCCATGCCATACGGGGTTCTGTATATAGTTAGTTGGTTTGGTGTTTGACAGTCGCTCGAGATCGGGACGAACGGACAAACTAAACTGCGTATCGTATATCTTCTTTTCATCCTATCATTCCAAACCATCTCATTGCCATGGAGCTAAATTTCTGAAACCATGGTGGCGATGATGGTGGATCTAATATGGCGCGGATGCAATTGCAAATGATGGAAATGGAGATGGAGATAATGAAGAGAAACAGTTACTGCCACCTTTTGTTGTTGCGTCTGGCTTGGCTTTTGCTGTACCTAACCTACCTACTTACTGTACGCGGTGACCTACATTACGAGGTGGCCCATTGCAGTAACCGTGGCATCGATTTTCTGCTTCGCATGCAATTTACAAAAACACAACAACAACAAACACAACAACAACAAACACACACACACACACACTTTGCTCTACTTACTCCTTGAACCGTTATTACTATTATGTTCTATCCACAAAATTATTTAAGTAGGTATACACCTTTAGCTGTGAAAGGGTTGCACTTGTAATGTTATCCAAAAGTTTACCCAGGCAGCAGCTAACAGCACCAGCAGAGTACTCTACACGGCGCGGCGGAAATGGCGGACAACAAATTCGGATCGGTTCGCGTGAGATAACAGCTGCACTAAAACTGCACCCGAAATTTCTATGATGCGAAATTATTGTGACGAACGAACGTTTTCTGTCTACGATATTTACGATATGACGCCCAAAATAATAGAAAAAGACGAAGATAGTGAGAGAGTGTGACAGAGCAATAAAAGCTTTGGATTTCTGTAATGTTTTCAGCGATGCGCAAAATCGACATTAACAAAAACACAAAAACAAAATTTTGGTTCACGTGCTGGCACTGCCTGGCAGTTCAAAAAAACCTAATACCATTTGATTCACTTCAAAATTTCTCACCACCCATGCCACCTGTCATGTCCTACCACACGCCCAAGCCTATTCTAACATAAGCTCCGGGAGTTGTTGCTACTCCCAACAAACGAGAAGATGGGGAAGGTCAACAAGTTCTTGGGTGTAGAACCGACCCACCGAGGACGCGACGCAACGACGACACGATGTTCTTTGTTTTTGTTCATTTTATTTTCTAGGGGGTGTAAAAAAGGGTAATCATCCGAACGTGCTTCTGTGTCAGCTTCCGGTGCAATTAGCAATTTAGTTACTATACAATGATTTGTGATGATTCTATACACAGGAGAGAAAGCGAAAGAGGGATGTTCAATGTTCTTTCATGTCATGCATGCTGGGGCTCATTTAAATATTGTCATTGGTGCTCTTGCTCTTGGTGCTCTTGCTCTGTGAAAGTTCATTTCTTTATTTTCGTCCATGTTATGTTATTGTTTTGTTCGTCTCTGTGTGTGCTTTCGCAAAAAGAGGGGTTGTTTGAGGGGTTTTTTAATGCTGATGCAGCTAAACATTGTATTCGACTTGCATTTAAAGGAATTAAGTTCGTGCTTGTGTCAACAGTCAGATTGGCCGAGCGGTCTAAGGCGCCAGATTTAAGCTCTGGTTCCCTCTGGGAGCGTGGGTTCGAACCCCACATCTGACATTAATTTTTTTGCAAGGAAAATAATGACTGATGGCAATTAAAGGACTCTTGCGTTGCAAAGTTGTCCTTTAAAAAAATCACCTAAAATTCTTAGTTTCAAAATAATGTTTCTTGTATTATCAAATTTCTCAAAAAAAAAAGATGCTCTTCTTGACACCCTTAAAAGGATAACATCATCAAATTTATTCATTTACATTCAACTTTTGTATTTACATTTTGTTCCATTTGAAAAAAATTACCCTATTCTATTCTATTTTATTCTATTCTATTCTATTCTATTCTATTCTATTCTATTTTATTCTATTCTATTCTATTCTATTCTATTCTATTCTATTCTATTCTATTCTATTCTATTCTATTCTATTCTATTCTATTCTATTCTATTCTATTCTATTCTATTCTATTCTATTCTATTCTATTCTATTCTATTCTATTCTATTCTATTCTATTCTATTCTATTCTATTCTATTCTATTCTATTCTATTCTATTCTATTCTATTCTATTCTATTCTATTCTATTCTATTCTATTCTATTCTATTCTATTCTATTCTATTCTATTCTATTCTATTCTATTCTATTCTATTCTATTCTATTCTATTCTATTCTATTCTATTCTATTCTATTCTATTCTATTCTATTCTATTCTATTCTATTCTATTCTATTCTATTCTATTCTATTCTATTCTATTCTATTCTATTCTATTCTATTCTATTCTATTCTATTCTATTCTATTCTATTCTATTCTATTCTATTCTATTCTATTCTATTCTATTCTATTCTATTCTATTCTATTCTATTCTATTCTATTCTATTCTATTCTATTCTATTCTATTCTATTCTATTCTATTCTATTCTATTCTATTCTATTCTATTCTATTCTATTCTATTCTATTCTATTCTATTCTATTCTATTCTATTCTATTCTATTCTATTCTATTCTATTCTATTCTATTCTATTCTATTCTATTCTATTCTATTCTATTCTATTCTATTCTATTCTATTCTATTCTATTCTATTCTATTCTATTCTATTCTATTCTATTCTATTCTATTCTATTCTATTCTATTCTATTCTATTCTATTCTATTCTATTCTATTCTATTCTATTCTATTCTATTCTATTCTATTCTATTCTATTCTATTCTATTCTATTCTATTCTATTCTATTCTATTCTATTCTATTCTATTCTATTCTATTCTATTCTATTCTATTCTATTCTATTCTATTCTATTCTATTCTATTCTATTCTATTCTATTCTATTCTATTCTATTCTATTCTATTCTATTCTATTCTATTCTATTCTATTCTATTCTATTCTATTCTATTCTATTCTATTCTATTCTATTCTATTCTATTCTATTCTATTCTATTCTATTCTATTCTATTCTATTCTATTCTATTCTATTCTATTCTATTCTATTCTATTCTATTCTATTCTATTCTATTCTATTCTATTCTATTCTATTCTATTCTATTCTATTCTATTCTATTCTATTCTATTCTATTCTATTCTATTCTATTCTATTCTATTCTATTCTATTCTATTCTATTCTATTCTATTCTATTCTATTCTATTCTATTCTATTCTATTCTATTCTATTCTATTCTATTCTATTCTATTCTATTCTATTCTATTCTATTCTATTCTATTCTATTCTATTCTATTCTATTCTATTCTATTCTATTCTATTCTATTCTATTCTATTCTATTCTATTCTATTCTATTCTATTCTATTCTATTCTATTCTATTCTATTCTATTCTATTCTATTCTATTCTATTCTATTCTATTCTATTCTATTCTATTCTATTCTATTCTATTCTATTCTATTCTATTCTATTCTATTCTATTCTATTCTATTCTATTCTATTCTATTCTATTCTATTCTATTCTATTCTATTCTATTCTATTCTATTCTATTCTATTCTATTCTATTCTATTCTATTCTATTCTATTCTATTCTATTCTATTCTATTCTATTCTATTCTATTCTATTCTATTCTATTCTATTCTATTCTATTCTATTCTATTCTATTCTATTCTATTCTATTCTATTCTATTCTATTCTATTCTATTCTATTCTATTCTATTCTATTCTATTCTATTCTATTCTATTCTATTCTATTCTATTCTATTTTATTCTAGTCCAATATATGTCAATTATATCCTTCTTTTTTTTTTGATATTTCATAGTAGGTGCAGTTTTTTCCAACAAAAAAAGTTTGTCAGATGTGGGGTTCGAACCCACGCTCCCAGAGGGAACCAGAGCTTAAATCTGGCGCCTTAGACCGCTCGGCCAATCTGACTGTGCACAACCTTTGAGATAAGAATTAAGCACATCAATATGTCGACCCAAGACTGGTGGCCGACAACGTACGGTAGGGTGAAGGGGGCGTGGCCACCGACAAAGATAAAGATTGATAAAAGTGTCTTTGGTTGTTAATGGTTAATTGATATGTTCAAATTTTGGTATCTAATCTAGAAATCTGTTAACAATCAAAAAGTTCAATCCATATTGCTTCAATTTCAGTTTGTTTTCTTCCCTGTACTTTGCTTTATTGTTTATGAATGTTTGATTCACTTGCTGAACTTTATCCTTATTTCTCTTTATCTTTAGAAACTCTCAAAGCTTTTGCATAATTTTATAGCAACCTACTGATAGCTTTCATATTTATGAGCGAATGAATAATTTATATTTTAATTTCTTTACTTTTCCTGTTCTGACCCAATTTGGGTTTGTTTTGAAAAACAAATAACAGTAACATCATTAAATTTTTTAAAGTATTTTTGTACTGCAGATGAATTTTCAAATTCAAACATAAAGTTAACAAACAAAACAACAAAGCAAACAAACAGTAGTAAAGAAAAAATTTGTTTTGTTGTACGTCTTTCAGGCGCAAAAACAGGAAATGCATGTGCACGACATTTTTGCAAACATTATTCGTTGCAGAAAGTGAAGATGATGAAGGAGGAAGAGAAGGTTTTTGTCCGCTTTCGCTGTTTGTATTGTAGGTGAAGCCGACATGACGATTTATATCTGTAATATCATCCGTTATATATCTTTTTTATTTTGACGTTTGCTTTCCTTGACAGTGGGTTAGGTAAGCCTTACTCTGTTGTACAACTCAACTATAAACCCATATGAATATGTGTGCCTTGTTGTATGTGCTTTGTTATAGGGCAAGGAAAGGATTCACCATACACTTATACACTTCATCCATTGCAAAAGGACATCCACTTCCATTTCAGACAAAATATGATCCTGAAACATGAATGCAATATGTGTAGATATGAATTTCATGAATGCGAAGCATTGCTTTTTGCATAATTTGTTTTCCTTTAATGGGATAGGTTTAAGGATACAAAATAGGATAGTTGTTGTTTACAAAAATAGGGGAATTTTAATGCGAAAAGTTCTAAAGTTCGGTTCAAACTATGAGTAAATTATTGTAATAATGGTAGGCGGAAGTTGTAAGCAAGGTGATAAAGCTACATCAGCAGACTTTAAGGGTCTTATTGTACTTTTTGATTTTTGAAAAATTGTAACACGATTAAGCCAAAACATAAAATTTAAAGTTCTGCTTGAATAAAAATAGCTTAAGTAAGAATGTTTGAGTAAAAATATACGATATTCAACCATTTCTAGAAAACTTTCAGTGGATACGGTATTTCGAATTATATTTTAGCAGATGTCAAAATAACCAATGACATCCAGCTGTAAAAATATTAGTTTGACATTTCAGCATGCAAAGTTTACGCTGTGCTTCCGACAACTGATTGATTTTGAATTCCCGAATATTGCAAAGATAGGAAAAGTCAGAGTGTGGAATCTCTGTTCCTGACAATGGCTAAGTAGCTGCAACTGGAAAACCTGTCAAAATATTCAATACACACCAATTCAATCTTACGAACAAAACGCAACACAGTCGGTATTTCAGACAGTGCTGAAAAGGTTCGTCATATTTTAACCTTTTCGTGCAAACATTTTGACAATTCAAAATGTATGGGAAAATATGGTATCTGTCACTTTTTTTGAGTGTTTAATGTGATTTCGTGATGTTCAAATGGTAGACATGTGCATTCAAGAGGATACAAGCGTCCACAGGTTTTTCTCAAAACAAACCTCTGTCTATCAACTCCTACTCTCACCTCCCCGTGGTGAACATCGGGTGCCTAGTACCTCAACTGGAGACTGGGTTCCAACCCCAGTGGAAAGTTGTTGGGGGCAGCAAACGAGAGAGGGGGGGAGAGGTGCGTCTACTAAGGCACCTCTCCTCATCCAGACGGCAGCGGAGGAATTCCCGAGATGGAATCAACGGTGGCGTCTACAGTTCCAGTAAGGCTGAACTACTTAGTGAACACCTTATAGGGCTTCTACGACTTATTCGGAGCCCAGGCCTATAAGGAGCGGTTTATCCGGCTCCCCGTCCTTGGAGTTATACTAAGGATCTGGCCCTCCAGGTTGGGGGTTGTGTCGTCAGGGTGACTTCCTGACCACTTAAAAATCTCATAGTTGCGAAGCACCAACAAGCCTCGGATACGGACGGATTTACTGTTGACAACCTAAGCAAACGAATTAAGGACAACGAACTTCGGATATCTACGTGGAATGTTAGGTCCCTTAACAGACCACGTGCAGCCAAAGAATTAGCGGAGGCCCTAGACTGCTATAAAGCAGACATCACCGCCATCCAGGAAATACGATGGGATGGGCCGGGCAAAAAGAGGATGAAAAACTGCGATATTTACTATGGTGACTGCTACCAAGAAAACCAACAGCGCTTATTTGGATGCGGCTTTGTCATTGGAGCCAGACTTAAGCAACAAGTCTTGAGCTATAGGTGCATCAATGAGCGCCTCATGACCATTCGCATCAAGGCTAAATTCGGCAACATTAGCCTGATATGCGCGCACGCCCCCACAGAAGAGAAGGATGACAACACCAAAGATATATTCTTCGAGCTCTTAGACAAAACATATGAGCAGTGTCCTAGCTACGATATTAAAATCGTCCTGGGCGATTTTAATGACAAGCTAGGAAGGAAAGACATCTTTGGTGGAATAATCGGGAAAAACAGCCTGCACGACAACACTTCCGACAACGGATTCAGGCTCATAGATTTTGCTGCGGGGCGAAACGTCATGGTAGCCAGTACGCGTTATCCACACCTCAACATCCACAAAGGAACTTGGAGATCTCCAGATCAAACTACCGTCAACCAGATTGACCACATTGCGATCGACGCCAGACACGCTTCCAGCATCATGGATGTCCGAACTTTCCGAGGAGCTAACATCGACTCGGACCACTACCTTGTTGTAGCCAAGGTAGCACTTCGGGTTTCCAGGCCCAAGGCAAAACAGGGAGATGCTGGAAGAAGGTACAACGTCGAACGGCTACACTCGCAAGAGATCGCCGACTCCTTCTCCGACCGAGTTACAAGTAACCTCTCTCGAAGTTCTGTGCTGCCAACACAATGTATAGAAAACCAGTGGCAACATTGCCAAGACGCACTCAAAGAAGCCGCCTCTGACGTGCTGGGTTTCAAGCAACCACCAACAAGGAACCCCTGGTTTGATGAGGAATGTCGGCAGGCAAATGCAGCCAAACAACAGGCACGCAAAGCGGCGCTGCATAAAAGGACGAGAGCTGCTCATGAGCTCTATGAGCAGAAGAGGCGAGAGGAACACCGACTTCTCAGAAGGAAAAAGAGAGAGCATGAGAAGCGTGCGGTCGAAAATGTTGAGAGGTTTAAAAGCAGGAATGAAGTTCGAAAGTTTTATGAACAGGTGAAACGAAATTCACAAGTACATAAACCTAGAACCGAAGGCTGCAAAGACGAAAGTGGAAACATCATAGTGGAACCGCAGTCAATGCTGAGGATATGGAAGGACCACTTCTGCAGACTGTATAACGGCGACGACGAACCGAATTTCGCTGTCAGGCAGGATGATCCATTCAATATAGACGACGAAAGCCAACAATCCCGTCCTCCCGACTTAGACGAAGTAAAGATTGCTATATCTAAGCTGAAGTCTAACAAAGCCGCTGGAGCGGATGGCCTGAATGCCGAGCTCTTTAAAGCAGCTGGAGATGAGTTGATTAGGAACATGCACCAACTTATCTGTAAGATATGGTCGGAAGAAAGCATGCCCGATGAATGGAACCTCAGTATTGTTTGCCCGATCCTGAAAAAAGGAGACCCTTTAAACTGCACTAATTATAGAGGAATCAGTCTACTTAACATCGCCTACAAAATCTTCTCTGCCGTTATATGTGAACGTCTAAAGCCCATCGTCAACAACCTGATAGGTCCTTATCAGTGTGGTTTTAGACCAGGAAAGTCCACAGTCGATCAAATATTCACATTACGGCAGATCCTGGAAAAAACCCAAGAACACCAAATCGACACCCACTATCTTTTCATCGATTTCAAGGCCGCATATGACAGTATCTACAGGGACGAACTGTATAGAGCCATGTCTAGTTTTGGCATCCCTGCCAAACTCGTCCGTTTGTGCAGGATGACCATGGAGAATTCACGCTGCTCCATAAAGGTTGGAAACAACTTAACAGAACCTTTCGATGTCAAAAAAGGTTTTAGACAAGGTGATGCGCTGTCATGTGATTTTTTTAACATCGTACTTGAAAGAATACTGCAAAGCTCACACGTCAACACTAGAGGCACTATCTTTCAAAAGTCTGTCCAATTACTTGCATATGCTGATGACATTGACATAATCGGAAGAACTCAGCGTGATGTCAATGGGGCTTTTGTGAGTATTGAGGCAGAGGCGGCAAAAATGGGTTTAACGGTTAATGAGGGCAAAACAAAGTACATGCTGTCATCAAGAAAGGACCTACAACACCGACGTCTTGGTCAAAACGTCACCATCGACAGACGTAACTTTGAGGTAGTCAAGGACTTCGTCTACCTAGGCTCCGCGGTAAACGCAGAAAACAACACCAGCGCTGAGATCAAACGAAGAATAACTCTTGCTAACCGCTGTTTCTTTGGGTTAAGAAAGCAATTGAGTGGAAAAATACTCTCTCGAAGGACCAAAGTGTCGCTATATAAGACCCTTATCATCCCCGTCCTGCTATATGGTGCAGAAGCATGGACTATGACAAAAGCGGATGAAAGCACCTTGGGTCGTTTCGAGAGAAAGATTCTTCGTGTGATCTATGGTCCCGTATGCATCGAAGGGGAGTGGAGGAGAAGATGGAACGACGAGCTGTACGGGCTGTACGGGCTGTACAGCGACGTAGACTTAGCCAGAAGGGTAAAAGTCCAACGACTAAGATGGCTGGGTCACGTAGAGCGCATGGAAACCAATGCTCCGGCCCGGAAAGTCTTCGAATCCACACCTACAGGACAGCGCAGTAGAGGAAGACCGCGAATCAGGTGGCGCGCACAAGTGGAAGGTGACATCACCCAACTCGGAGCGCGAAACTGGAGACATCTAGCTGGGGACAGAGCTAGATGGAGAAGTTTGTTGGGTGAGGCCCTAGTTCACACAGGACTGTAGCGCCACCTTAAGTAAGTAAGTAAGTAAGTAATGTGATTTCGTGGTTGAATGATAATGGATGAAAATGAAAAAACAAATTGAAGCGTGTGTTCAAATCAACATGCATATCGTGCACTTCGTGATTTTTTCGGTTAATTTAATCATCCAAATGAGCGTACAATCGGTAAAATCGTACAAACAATTTAGTGAACCGGGTCTGTAAAATATGTGAAAACAAAAGTGCTGCAGAAAATATTGCTGCTGTATGGGTACCATACCAATTTTATTATAAGAAAAAGAAATTACAATAGTTTCCTAAATAATTTGCGTTTTATTCAAAATCAATATCGGCCCTTAAAATTTAACTAACCTTTAGAACTTGTCCAACAAAAGATTCAACAGCTGACTCCAACAAATGGAAACAAAACTTGAAATGTCAAAAAGCTGCAAGCTTCATTGTAGGCTTACCTATACAAAAAAATTAGTACGTACCTACGACAATTTTTGACAGTTATTTCTGCTACTGATGAGCATTCATGGAGGCGCGTGTATGAGTTCTTTAAGGAAAGGAATGCAACTCGCTGTTTCTGTTGAAAATAATGAACTGCAATTTATTGAATATTTGAATTTGGCAATGCTCTCACTGGAAATATTGTTCACTTAGTTTTAAGCTTTTGCTTTATATTCCATTCTTTATAATAAAAGTTAGTTGCATTGTGTTCTTTTTCCAAGTTGGTCGTTTTTATTTCAAAGCTGGTTAATTCAACAGTTTCACAAGAGCCTAAATTTGTTAAAAGAACGGTAAAATAGGTTGAGGTTACTGAAGCACCATTTAACAATGTTGTCAAGGTCAGAATTAAATGAGCTTAAGACAACTTGCCGCTAAAGAAGAGGTGCTGTCGTCCGCAAAGAAACTAAGTGGATAAGAAGTTTCTTACAGGAAATCATTATAAAAAATGACAAAGAGTGTTGGAGACAGAAAACAGCCTTGGGGTACATCAACAATTATTTTATGGTTGTCAAACTTTGAACTAATCCAATAAACCTTGTATATAACGGTCTGAAAGGTAATTTTTTAATCAAACGATTTTCCTGTTCTGTAGCAGGAGGGATTAATGCAAGACTCCATTAAACACAATAAATGGGGACGAACTGTCTTGCAAGGGCAATGTCATATTATTGGATACTATTTTTGAGGATTTTTAAAAAGCTCACCTCCTATCAGTTAGTTTGAATCAATTATGACGTAGTAAAATATTCAAGTAGTTTAAATATTAATTCCGAAATACTTTTGCATTGGTAAGGGGCCAGTTATAGTTATCATTGGTTTTCATCATTAAAAATGTTGTTTCGAGATTTTAAAGCGAGTAAAAGGGTCAAATTTGTTATGTTTGGTGTAGAGTTTTGAAGCTGATAAGTTCTAGTTTTTTTCTACTAAAAAAATTTATCAAGAACTTTGCTTTTAGTTCTTCTTTAATTTCTCAATGATGAAATCGTTTTAAATGCACATCTGATTGTGGATTTCACATTTCGGAATACAATCGTTCAACTGAAAGCGTTCCATTTTCTTTACATTTCCACCTGTCCATTCTCCTTTCAATGATCAACTCTAACCTCAAATGCTTTATATCAATCAGGAAATGCTTTATTCAAATCAGGAAATTTGTGTCCAATAACAAAAATTTTCAATGAAATCTATAGCCAACCTGTCATAAAAATTCCAATGATTGGTCTAAAGGATGAAAACTGGCCCCTTAATATGGACTGTAAGAAAACAAACTTTCTTTGGAATTGTGAATGGAACACGATTGAATATAGAATGCTTTCTGTCATGTAGCTGTCAAATTTGTATTCAGGTTTGTTTAATTTTCATAAAAGACTAAAATTAAATTACTATCTATTATTTCAGGCGAGATTAATTTATTGAAAACAATTAATCTGCACATTTGATTTTAAATCGCAAATTGATTTATTCACTAAGACCAACTTTTTGACAAATTAAGATCAAAAATAAATGTATTTGGTGTATCAATGGGAAACCTTTTTAAATGTCTAACACGTCAATACTCACAAAACTATTCTTTTTTCCCTTTTTCTTTCGTAGCAGTCAAAACAAAAACCTATCAAATCGATCACAATCAGTTTACCATCTTCGTGTCAATTTAATTTATTATTCCAAAAACCACATTTACAAGTCATTCAACTATTATATTTATGAATTCCATAAGATATGTATACAAAAATCTCTTCGAATCGAACATCAAGTTAAAAAAAGCGCACATTCTGCAAAGAGACATTGATCTTTCTTAAGTTTTGTTTCCCTTCTCTCTCTATCTCTCTACTCGTTATATTCCCTTTTTGTCAACCAACAGAAACCACACTACACAATTATGGCCAGATTCAGCGATTCAGACGAAACAAGAACTTTGACAGCCATATACAGTTAAAACGTGTTTTCCGATTGCAGCTGAAATGGTATCCGTCAAAAGAATACAAACAAAAAGTAAAAGAACATATGAACGAAAAAATAAAATACATATCTCAGAAACTAATGAAACAGAGAAAACAAAAAATAAAGAAGAAATAATAAAACAGAAAATGTAAACCAAGTTATATTATTACTACTCTTCCATGATTCGAGTTTGAGATTCCGCTCACTGCTGTCGCTGTGGTCGACATCATGTTCTTTTACGTCAACAAACATACGTGTATAGGCAATGAACTTGAATCCGAAAGATTACAATCTGAAGGAGAGCTGGAACCGTTTTTTTTTTTGTTAACCAGCTTCAACACTAGCACTGCATCACCACGGTTCAGTTAAGTCCAACTATAAGTGGATATGCATATGAAGAACTTGTTTCTTCTGTTTCCATAAGAAAATTTCTTGATTTCTTCGACGAGACGATGACGAGTAACGACGGACGCGCGACGAAGACGTTATTCTTAGATTTTCTTTCAATTCTTTAACAGTACCGTGCAAACATTGTTTTCATCTTTTTAATTTTGTATTGAAGTTAGCCCATTTAGACTTGAAAGTAATGGATAAATACTATAGCGCATCCAGCAGATGGCCATTGTGAATAACCTGCAATGTCATCTTTTGACATTTAAAAAGAGTTAAACCTCGCCATGACTAAAAATGAAACGGTACACAACTCTTTAAAATCCCCTAAGTTCACTACAAAAAAGGTGAACATTTTAATATTTGTTTACTTATTTTTTTATTTAACATTATTTTATAGTAATGACGTTTTTCATTGATACAATAAATTGGATTATTTGTGTCAAAACTTAAGCACGAAAGGCAAATTAATTTTGACACTTACACCGACCCTAGATTTATTTAAAAACGATAATTATAGACAACTGTCAGTTGTTATAATAAACTGCCAGAAACGTCATTGTCAGGCATTTTTAGATGACGGACGTTTGAAATCAGATGGTCAATTAAAACATTGTATTTATGTTCTGCGCATGATTAAAATTGAATCTGTTAACCATTTAACAACCATGTAAATAGACACTTTTTCAGTGCAACGAATTGTAGCTGCTGTCAAAACACTAACTGATCTGACTGTCATGTGAATTTAGCTCAAAGAGAAAACCAATGGCTGCGTTCAGTCTAAAATAAAAAAGGGTATTCAAAAACAGTTTCGTAATTGTGGTGGCCAGTTCGAGAAATTACGCCACGACGAGAAATTACGCAGCCAGGAAATGTCTCTTGCAATAATGCCATATTCGCTCGATTTGTGTGGCACGTGGCACCGTCTTTTTGAAACCACATATTCTCCAAGTCGTATTCTTCAATAGCAGACAAAAAAAATCGGTTATCATATGACCTAAACGGTAAGTCGTTCCATCGTCGCTCTCGAAGAAATACCGAGTGAAAAATGTGTTTCGTCGCTAAAGAAAATTTTGTTCGAAAAATCGACGTGGTCAGCTGGCTTCAGTCGTTGTGTGAGCTGGACTCTATATGAATGTAGGTGTAGATCCAAATACAAAATACGCCATAATGTGCCGTAAGACAGTCCTTATTCCTGAGAACGACGAGGAATCGACACATTCGGGTCTACGGCAACACTTTTACTTACAGCAGCGTTATTTTCTGGGGCAGAATCACAATTTTAATAAAAAAAAAAAAACATTTTTATGTGTTGTGATAATTCAGCGATCCATTTTCGTTAAATGTCAGACTTTCAACTAAAAAAAATGGTTTAACAACTTAGTTTGACAGATGTCGAATTCCAGCACTACACTTTTCAAACTGCAAAATGGATAACCCGTTATGTTATGATTGTATTTGAAGGAACCTGCAAATTTTTTCAAATTTTTATATTTTGTCGGACTAATCTGGCGAATTGTTAAAATTATCCATTGAATATTTTCATTTTCAATAATTTTGGACTTCTAATCTAAATGTTTGTCTGCTGTTTGTGAACAGCTGAAGTTGTTTTTATTTGTGACAGCTATTTCAACTCAGTAAGGTAAATAAAAATTCACCTATCTAACACGAGATTGAAAGCAGCATAATGGTTTTAATTTATCCGTGTCGTTGGCAATTGTCACTTTTGAAGCCGTCATCTTCAGGAATTTGACAAGTGAACTGCATTTACAATAGCGTTCTATTATTGGGTTAGGAAAAATCCTATCTTTTACTTATGGATTACCCTAATAAAGACACATATGTACATATGTCATGCACAGCACTGTTCCCAATTAGGTTTTTTTTTTTTACTAAAAAGTTAACTAGCTAAAAATTAAACCCAGGTTAAACAAAGATTCTTAGCAATAGAGAAGTTAGTTAGGTGAAGTAAGTTAAAAAAAAAAGAATACATATAATTAGACTAAACAAGGTGAAATGAGCATGTTCTAGTTGCTGTTGTCAAACACACGAAGTCTAACACACCCAAGAATCTGACAGTGACAGCCCACGTTATATACTGGTGCAAAAAAAGAACGTCTCGTCTTTTTTTAATTACGAGTAATTGTACATAATATAAGTATGTATATTGTAAAATCACAGAAATAAAAGTGTGATATTAAGGTCGATTCAGTTCATTGATATTTTTTCCTACTACATTTCTCATTAATTTAAGCTTACCTATTTATTTTTGTTTTGTGTGTTGTGTTCTTATTAACTATCTTTTCTTGTTTTTGTTTTTTATGTGCGTCATTTGATATAACATTCTGGTCTAAATAAAAGCAATAAATGCGAAAACTTTTAAAGGAAGTGAAAATGACTCCGTACAGGTTTATTGACAGATATTTGAGGTCAAATAGAAAAACGTGCAGATGTTGTGTATTTTAAAGATATCTGCAAAATATCCACCATAAAATTAATAGAATAATTGAAGTCTATGCTTCTTAGTTGATATATCATGTTTTCAACTAATTTGAAATAGGTCATTCGCAACATTAAAACAAGCAGATAAATATTAGTTAAAAGCATTTCTGCTTTAAAACATAAAATGAAATTAATTTAATGAAATAGCTGTTGCCAAGCCTTTAAATATGCAAACAAAAAAATAAATATTAGTTAAATCTGGACTATTTTTCAGTGTAATTATTATATCTTAAATGTTTGATATTCTTTTTCCCTCTGCAAACTTTTAATAGCTAAATTATAATCACGCGTTCGGAATTGCTGACTTCGACATATTGAATAGAAATAATGGACTCTTACGAGGCAACCTGAAATGCTACCTCAAACTTTGTGGTCGCTTTAGATCGTAAATATCGTAAGCTCGAGCTTAACGCCCGAATAGATCTATTTTAATAGTTTGTCGCACTTTGACAGCTGACAACTGTATTGTTATTGCAATTTTGTTTGTGTTTTTCCTTTTGTTGCTTGATTTATATAAAAAAAAAAGAAATAAATAAATAAATTAAAAAAATGTAAGTAAACTTTATTTTCAACGCCAGAGGTTTGAAGCTACATTACGGGGTAAATTCACAAACGTCAAATTTTTTGGTAGTGATTAGGCATCACTGCTTTTTTGCTGATCGTTGCTCAGCTGATTACGATTTACGATGCGATGCTGATTGACAAAAAGCTTTGTTTTACGTTTAAAAACAACTTTTGTTTTATGATGGATGTGATACTAATAACAACTCTCATTGCAATTAAAATCTGTAGCCACACATTTTATCTCCTCTAGAACTTTTCTCCACAATACTGACTTTGATTTTCTGCCGGCAATAAATTCACCTTCATATTTTAATCTGGTTTCTATTAATAGTTAAATTTGTGCATCAATTTATCGAACTTTGCAATAATGAACAATTTACACTTTAAGTGATGCCAATTATTTGCGTTTATGAACGTGCTACAGGGATGATCGATAAATCATCTCTGCAGTGATGTGTTTGTGAATTTACACAACAAATTTTTAGGTGTTAAAAAGCGCAGCTACACCCATGGAAGGATCATTTTCATTTATGAACACTTGATGACAGATGATATCGTAAAATATCGCAAAGTTGGCAAGAAGCCTGTCAAAAGTCCGAACGACCGACCTAACGCGTAGTTGTGATTTAGCCATAAGATGTTAAACGAAGAACTTAGAACTTGGCAGCACTGTTTTTAGCTATCCCAGTTGTATAGAGTATTTTTTTAAGAAGTCAAGAATTTATTTCTCTCGAAAAGTCTAATTTTCACTATTTCTTCCAATAAATTTGGTCGTATGGCGTCAATGGTGGCTTAAATATTTGCTTCCTGGTTTTAAGACTAGCTTATGACTTAAATAAGCCCCATAAAAAGTAATCGAGAGGCATTAAATCGAACAAACGAGGAAACAAGTTAACAGGACTAGTTCTGGAAATAAAGTTGTCGATAAAATGATTTACCTAACAATAAAAAATCACGAATCGCGCTAGTCGATGTTTAAAAGCTCAATCTTTATAAGCTGTAACAGCATCTCCTTGCTTATTTAAAAATTGTCAATTTTAATGGATTTGTCTTCGCTCTATATACGGCAATTTTTCTTATTGACGAATCAACTAACATGGATGAAGTGATACTTTGACTATCTTACTTTTTTGACTCATAAGACCCTCTTCATACGCGATTGCGGCATAGTGTGTAAAAGAATTGATCACCGTAATGATATAGCAGGTATTTTTTAAAAATTTTTTTAAATTAACATATTATAATCAAAATACATTAAAAAATATTATTTTATGTGTTTTATTAAATTTTATTACTGTGTTATACAAATTTAGTACAATTCATACAAAAACTTACCAAAACCAAGTTATTCTGAAAAGAAAAGAAGAAGAAAAAAACAAATAAAATAACAATTTATAACTTAAAAAAAAAACAATTTTTAATAAAATATTGCAAATTTAATGCATTCAAATTAAAATTCATTTAAAACTCAAAATAAATATAAAATCACTTTCGATTTAAGAAAACCTCAAATCCATATGCTCAAAAAAAAACCGATTATTTAATATTTATTGTTGTTTTTGAATATTTTATTATTATTACTTTACTGACCTCCAAAATATTTGCTGCGTGAGCTCAATATTAGCAAATGTTATTAAAAAGAATCAATTAATTCTTTTATAAATACAAAGAACTTATTATTTTTGTTTTGATATCTTAAAAACAATTTTATTCAATAACGGGTATTTTATTTTTAATAGAAGGGGTGTAGACAAGAATGTATTTCGAAAAATTTCTCAGTTTCAGACAACATTAGCGACTAAAGGTTTTAATTGGGCGGCTGTAATAAATTAGGTACTATTGGAAAGAGCTTTCAGACTCAGAACTTTTCTTCAATAATTTCTACCTTCAGTTGAGTGCAAAAACTTCCGAAGCCTTTAATGTCTACAAAACACTGCTTAATCAAGTTACAAAACCAATACGACTTGTAATTTGTTTTGAAATAAGTAGACTTGACTTGATAGTTAGGTAGACTTTGCAATAAAATTTGTTGGCAGTTGGCCAATCTGGTACTACCTTACCTATAAGTCCCTTATGTCATCTGAACCTGCTCATTACGAAGTGAAGTTCACTTCTGTCAAAATGTCAGCTGACCATTATTTTTCATTGAACTGGAAGCTGAACTCTATTTGGGCTAAATTTAAATGGCGAATTTAAATCAAACGGGCTATTACGGAAGTAGAGTTAAAGAAAAGCCGCATGAACGATGATGTGAGGAACAAAATCTCAAACAATCCTAATCTGTCATTAATAATATTGACAGCATCTGTCTTTAAAAAAAAAAAATTCTCTGAGACAAAAGAAGGTAAAAAAAATGTCGGCTGTTCTCATTTTCTTTGACCGAGCTACATATATACATATGTACCATACATGTAGGAAAGTATTGACGTGATAAGCGTACAGAGCAGCATGCAGAAATGACTCCAGAAGTGGTACATATTTCTTTGAGAAATAAATTATAGAGGTTTTCCAATAAAAGGTTTCACCTTGATTAGTCATCTATTTCGGCAGCAATTTTAAAACTGTTATCTTTTGACATTTGACAAGTAAAAAGCACTCATTCTTAACCAACAAATTTAAAAATAAAACTATATACATGTTTTGAAATTATTTAAATTCACTTATAAATGATAAAGGCCTTTTTAATGTCATCCTTCTCGGACGATGGTACCGGTGGAAAAATTTGAGCTGTTGAGACAAGTGAAGATTTAAAACCTTGTGCGACGCTGTAATCCGTAGGATTGACAAAAACTCCCAAGTTTGTCGATCATTAAAATTTTGCTTATTTCGCAGAAGGACTTAAGATTTTAAGACTTTAAAAGTTCACTTAACACGAGAAATTAATGGCTGAATCACAAACACGCTTCAGCTTCGGCTTCGCCCGACGTTTACGAGTTCAGCCATAGGAATTCAATGCATGCTATCACAATGGAGCTTCAACCTCACGTTTCGTTTAACAATCGTAAGGAAAGAACGTAATGTTACGTAATGTGACTCTAAACGGAAGCTCTAGTTCAAAATTTGCTGAACATTTGCTTTGTCTGACAGCTCCACAGCTGCAGTAAAAAAAAACAACAAACAAAAAACATTTGCTTCTTTTGGAGGGATTCCCATTGGTTAGTATAAAAATATCATTCAAAGCAACCTCGAAGCAGGCTCATCGTAACGCAGACGAAGCCGAAGCTGAAGCGTGTTTGTGATTCAGCCATAAGTCCTTTAATCACTACCAACGTCGTATCTCCCCTTATTAAGGCCTTTAAATGGATTAAAATGATATCCAGATTATCATCGAAGAATAATTATCAGTGATGAGGACTACACCCACTGAGGGTCAAGAAGCAATACTCGACCTAAAACGTCTAGATGACAAGAATAACTTTAACCTGTGAACCGATGGCTGGAAGATGGATACTGGTGTTGGTGCGGGTTTTTATTCAGAAGCTCTTGGACTAGTTAGCTCCTTAAGACTTCCAAATTTCAGCAATGTCTTCTAAGCTGAGGTCTTTGCAGTGACGAAAGATGCTAGACAAATTTTAATGATGGCAATACCACCAACTGATATTACCTTCTTAATTAAGAGTCAACGACAAAAAAGCAGTTTTTGCGACCGAAATCACATCAAAGCTTGTGATTTGCGAAGAGCTAAGGGTTCTTGGTACACAGCACAACTTAAGACTCTGTTGGGTTCCTAATCACAATGATGTTCCAGTACTTGAAAAGCTGATGAACTGGCAAGAATAGGTTCAACACATGACCTAAATCAGGCAGAATCAAACATTCAGATCTCGCCATTAAATCTAAAACAGGTAATCGAGGGTAAAATTCTTGACCTAGCTAAGTAGAGATGGAAATCACTTGATACCTGTGCTACAACCAGATCTCTATGGTCAAAAATAAACAAAAAAAAAAAACACCCAAAAAAATGTCATCGAACTGATGGGGAAGTACTGTACATAAGGATATTACCTGTGCCACTCCCTTCGCTGTGCCATTTAAGAAACAGGTTCCTCGGAAGGCATTTTTTCAATGACTTGAATTAACTCTCTGCCATTCCAAGCAGTAACTTGTCATACTCCGCCAAAGTTACAAAATGGCTTGAAAACTCAAAAAAAAAACCAGACCAACCGTCACCCCATGAACTTAACCTAAACTTATTTAGTGTTTTAAGTGTAAGAAAACCACTGATTCAAAACAGCTGGGTTGTCAAAAAGAAATAGCTTTCTGACAGATCATCTGATTCAACACGTCATGTTTGAAGGAACCTGAAAACTGATTTTAAATTTTTATATTTTATCTGACGTATCCGATGAATAATGAATAATTAATAATTTTCGACCTCAAATCTAAATTTCTGTCTCCTTTTTGTAAACAGCTGAAAGCTGTTTTTATTTTCTGACAGTTATCTCAATGGAGTTATCAAACATGTTCAATAAGGTATCACCTATCCAACATTAGATTGAACGCAGCCATTTTGTTTCTCTTAATGACAAGTGAAAACCTAGAATTGGTGACAGTTATTTCGATCTATCAAAATTGACAGCTGTCAAATATTTTTGTTTGTATTTAGAGCTTTAGTACCCGTGACATAATGTTTCATCCAATTCAGTTGGTGGTCATCGACCAATAGCGATCGTCGTTGACGGTGGTGGCCTGGCCAGCATCATTTTTGAAGAAGTACACCAAACAGTAACTTTATTTGGATGCATTGGCTTCTCGTAAATCTCGCATGAATTGGTGTCTGACAGTTTTGCTTATTCACGTACCCATTTATCCAAATAGGCCTCATGGATTTTTCAACCAATTTTTTTTTTCAATAATGTTTTATCATTTGCACGTGTTGCTCGAAGCTGTATCTTGCCATAATGATTTAACTTTAGTGACTGATTAAAAGAAGGTATTTTTGACAGAATGGAAAAGAAACAATATGGCCACTGAAAGCTGTCAAAATCAATCCGTCCCCATTTGAAAACTCTTTCTTATTGCTCATAGACTCTGAACGAAAAGAACGCAATGTCAAGTTTGACTAAACTGAAGAATTTAAATTGTTCAAGATTATTAATTAATTTAAAATCCAAATCTAGTAACAAGCAAATTTTACTGTCTTAAATAAGATAACATCAAAATTAACATTTCAACCATTTAGCTTGCAGGCATAAGATGATGTTTCGTTTTTTTTTTTTTTTTGTTTAAACAATTTATTGCACCTAAATTACAATTCACTATACGCTAACACAGTATTCATTCTAGCGTAGCTTTTGTTTTGCATTATTAACGCACAATAAAATCTCTTTACACATTATTTTCATGTAATTATACCACCTACATTCATTCGTTTAAAAAAATAAAAAGAAATAAAAGAACAAAAGGAAAGAACAATAATTCACAACACGGAAATACATTCATTTTGTATTAACCCTTGAATTTGGGGAGCTCCCTCCCTAAAAACACAACTCGAACATACTAATTTTCCTATAAGCATAAATACATAACTTAGCTTGTAGGCGTTTTTGAAAATTTCTTCAAGTACGTACAAAAAGATTCAAGTAACACCAAATTTAAAGTCATTAAGACACATTTTAACATTTTTAGTAGTTTAGTTGGAGTAAAAGTGAAATTTCCCGCTAAGTTACAAGGCACAAGGCCTAACTTAGGACGCTTGACAGGCAATCTAAGGCACTGCTGTGCGGCAGCGTGCATTCTCCGGAACGCATAAATTAGTTGCATCTGAACGCATTTTACTTTTATCTTCAATGAAATAATTTACGTGCAACATGAGTTTCGAGTTGTTTTTGTATTTACTTCACTCTCAAACAATACAAATTCAAACTCGAATTCTTTTTCAACAATTAAGGAATTGGAGGTGCCGAAGAGTGGTTAACATGTGGTGTGAAGATGTTGATTTTATGTTGAATTATATTTAGAGAAACTAAAACACAAAAAAAGAAATTGCTTTAACCACAGCTGATTAAAACGGGGCTGGAGTTGAAAAGAGTCAAAAACAAGCTTAATCTAAGTATACTCGATTTGAAGATCTTCCAATTTCAAAATTTTAACCAATTTTATATCAACCATGTTAACACCTAATTTGATCTGTCAAAAGCGACAGCGAAAAAAATTGGCAGCCAAACGTCAATTTCTATCAAAAAATTAACCGATATGACCTTTAATTTTAACCTTGAAAAATCCAAAAAAAATTCTAAAAAATTAAAAATTGTACTAGTATTTATTAGTGGTAAATCTACAGAAAAATCCAGACCTGCACATTTAATCTTAAATCGAAAATAAATCTATTTGTTTTGGCCCATGGAATGCAAAAATAGGGGAAATTTGTGTTTTGACAGATCTAGATCAAGAATAAATTGATTTATTTTACACATGGAAAATCCTATCAGCTTTACTATTAAAAATTTGACATAACAATATGTAAATTTGCAAACACGTTTAATTTTTTTCGAAATTTTAAATGTTGCAGAATATGTAGGCTTCTGTTTTAAGTGCTTTCACGGAAGGACTTATGGCTGAAACACAAACACACTTCAGCTTCGGCTTCGCCTGATGTTTACGAGTTCAGCCATAGGAATTCAATGCATGCTATCACAATGAAGCTTTGACCTCACGTTTCGTTTGACAATCGTAAGGAAAGAACGTAATGTTACGTAATGTGACTCTAAACGGAAGCTCTAGTTCAAAATTGCTGAACATTTGCTTTGTCTGACAGCTCCACAGCAGTAAAAAAAAAAACAACAAACAAAAAACATTTGCTTCTTTTGGAGGGATTTCCATTGGTTATTATAAAAATGTCATTCAAAGCAACCTCGAAGCAGGCTCATCGTATAACGCAGACGAAGCCGAGCTGAAGCGTGTTTGTGTTTCAGCCATTAAAAGCTGAAATAAAAGTCTCATTGAAAGTTTCGTTTTGATATTTTTTTAAATTGAATTTAGCATATTTTTAAAACGAATTATGAAGAGAGTTCTATGACTAAATCCATCCCTGGACTACAAAGAGGGTATTTTTGACGTCTGACATGTGTGCGTAGAAAAGTGCAAGAGCAACAGAATGCAACCAGCTGATGTTCATAGTGACAGATACTACTTAAGTGAATTTATGTCTAGGTACTTACACCAACCAAGTCGAAGATAAACTTCATATGGAAGGAATTTAAATGAGTTTGCAGTTGGAAATCAAAAATAAACAAAATATTCTTGAAGTTTAACATACTTTTATTGATTTATTTGTTGTATTTTTTGGTGGTGGTGGGGGACATTAAGTGATTTTAGAAGGTTAAAGTAGAGGGAGGGATATTTGAGAATATTGTAGATCTAAATATGTAACTTAGAATATTGAATGATTTACATATATTTATAAAAGAATAAGACCTTAGAACTCCAAATACTTGTATAATCACTCAGAGGGTTCTTTAAGGTTACTAATCACACCAATAAGTTCTTTTGAAATCCGTATTGTTAGGCACAGAGTTATTCAATAAGAGATTTAATTTTAATATTAAAAAGCGAATATTTTATGAGAAATTAATGAATATTTATTCCATTGTAAAGACAAAGCCCGTGGCATGATGGTTAGTGCGTTGGACTGTCATGCCAGAGGTCTTGGGTTCGATCCCTGCCTATGCCACCTAAAGTTTTTTTCACAGGTACTGCCTCTTGCGAGGAATTGACAAATTCTCCAAGAGTAATTCTTGTCATGAAAAGTGCTTTCTTAAAAATTTGCCGTTCGGATTCGGCTTAAAACTGTAGGCCCCTCCATCCCTGACAACAGTACTCGCACACAGGAATGGTTGAGAGTTGTCAGTCACTAGGCCCTAGTTCTCAAACGGACTGTTGCGCCACCCAATTTGTTTTTATTTTTTTTTTAAAGACAAAGCCCAATGGATACCACAAGCTACGCCTGCGGTTGCACCCTAATATCCCTTTTATGAAATTTGTCATGTCCTCGATAACATCACGAATTTCAACTATAAGGTCTTGATCGATTGCTTAGCATTAGCAAAGAACTTACATAGGGACGAGTTGATTTTGACAGCTCATGGCCGCCATATTGTTTCTTTTACTTTCTGTCAAAATATCTTCTTTCAATCAGTCACTAAAGACAAAAATGCGTGTTCTCTAGAGGAAATTATGAGTGCGTTGGGCCCTTTTTATGGGGTACATGGGCGACAATCCAAGACGACTGTTCAACGTTTGGTGGCCAAATTGGATGTGGGACGACACCAATCCACGCGAGATTTGCGAGGTGCCAATGCATTCAAATAAAGTTACTATTGGGTGTGGATTTAGAGCTTGAGGCGCCAACTGTCAACGGCGATCGCTATAGATCGATGATCACCAACTTCTAGTGGCCTGAACTGGATGATATGGACACCGGAGACATATGGTTTTACCAGGAGAACGCTAAGTGCCACACAGCTCTAGACACAATCGATATTCTGCGTTAGTGGGCGTGGTAAATATTTTGCAATATTATTTTTTTTGCATGCTTTTTCAGAAACCTGTATTATTTTTTAAGAAATCCGTATTTTTTTTTAAACGCTCCAAAAGTGGGCGTTTAATCATATACAATACATATATATATGAGTTTTGAGAAAAAAATCATTTTTCTTTAAGTGGGCGTGTCAGTAGAAGGACATATTTTCTGTTGCATTTAAACCTGGTTTAATCTTCTTTGAATCCAATGCAGCGAGACAGCGTAGAAGAAGACCACGGCTCAGATGGCGCACGCAGGTGTTAGAAACCCTCAACCAACTTGGCGTTAAAAACTGGAGGCATCTACATACCGACGAGCTGATCAAATTATACCTACAAAATGAACAATTCACAAGTCTTTTTTGATGATTTTTTTTTGAGGATGTTTAAATGGTAGACATGTGCATTCAAGAGGACACAAGCGTCCACAGGTTTTTTTCTCAAAACCCACCTCTGTCTATCAACTCCTACTCTCACCTCCCCGCGGTGAACATCGGGTGCCTAGTACCTCAACTGGAGATTGGGTTCTAACCGTAGTGGAAAGTTGTTGGGGCAGCAAACGAGAGAGGGTTGGAGAGGTGTTTCCACTGCTGCAAGGCAGATATTATACCGCCATCCAAGAAGTGCGATGGGATGGACACATGCAAATTGCTGCTTCTTTGGACTTAGAAGGCAATTGAGTAGTAAAGTCCTCTCTCGAGCATCTAAAACCACCATCTATAAGACACTCATCATTCCGGTTCCCATTTATGGCGCTGAGGCCTGGACCCTGTCAAAGAAAGATGAGAGCGTCTAAGGATGCTTCGAGAGAAAAATTCTTCGGGTGATTTTTGGTCCCGTATGCATAGATGGAGAATGGAGGAGAAGATATAACGACGAACTGTACGGGCTGTACAGCGACACTGACCTAGTTAACAGAATTAAAGTCCAACGACTTAGATGGCTAGGTCATGTAGAGCGAATGGACATCAACGCTCCAGCCCGGAAGGTCTTCGAATTCAATCCCGAGGGACGGCGCAGCAGAGGAAGACCTCAACCAACTTGGCGTGCGAAACTGGAGACAGCTTGCTAGGGA
The DNA here is from genome assembly GCA_951509635.1 of Eupeodes luniger. Classification (NCBI taxonomy): domain Eukaryota; kingdom Metazoa; phylum Arthropoda; class Insecta; order Diptera; family Syrphidae; genus Eupeodes; species Eupeodes luniger. Next base: position 301,869,982 of record OX608073.1, read on the forward strand.
CCGAGCTGGCTGGAGACGCATGTTGGTTGAGGCCCAGGTCCGCCCCGGACTGTAGCGCCACCTTAAGTAAGTAAGTAAGTAAGTTTCAGACGGAAGAATGTATATACGGCGGAAAGCAAATGAAGAATCTTATCATAAGCATACATACATAACATAAACCAGGATAACTACCCGAAGGATATAACTGCTCTAAGTCGCTTAAAACACCGACCTTAAAGCAATCGAGCTTTTATGGGATGAACTGGGACGTCGAGTTGCTCAAAAGAACTTTAAAAACATTGAGGACCACAAGACGGCCCTTTAAGAAAAATGCCAAAAAAATAAGCCCCAGTTTATGCTAAAAACTTATTACTTTAATACCTCGACGCCTTGAGGAAACCATTAAATCGAAAGGATACGCGACTAAATACTAAATGTTAAGTGTCCGATTATGCGTGAGGTGTTAAATTATGGAGTCGCTTTTGTTTGTAATGATTTATAATTTTGACCAAGTTGATGTTTATGTTTGATTTGAGAACCACTTTAATTGTTTGTAATATTAATTTGCTTTTAAATGGCTTAAATTGTAATGTTGTCCTTTTTAAAATATAAACGTATTTAAATGTCACATTTAATGATTTGAAAGTTTTATACTCTCCATACATTTTCTTAAAGAAAATGGGTTGCGAAAATTTACTTTTTATGAGTCCGATTAGTCGGGAACCACTGTAGCTTAAGGGGGTATTCTAGTGTAGAGACATGAATTTCGCCCGGCTTTTGAAGCGTTGTATAAAGGAAACAAAAAATATTTTAAGTATCAATTTTTTTTACCATTTGTTTATTGATTTGTTGTTCATACATAAAAAAATTAATAAAAAAAAAATTTAAATTAACAAAGTTACAAGCAGTCAAAGTGGGGGGTCTAAATAAAAGAGGGTGTCCTGGCGTGCACCCTACCAACCCTCCTGGTAATCTGAAAAACAAAAACCAGACGGATTCTTAATTATTATAGATGTCGCTATTGTTTCACCCTTGTATAAGTTAAAAAAAAAACTTTTTAACAAAATGGCAGCAGTTTGAAAAAAAAAATTTTTTTGTTGCATATTTTTCAACAATTCCGAATTATTTAAAAATACTAAATGAGAAGTTATATTTTTGGGCAAGGACCACACGATAAAGAGATGTATAAAGAACATCCTCTCCAAATTTGAAGTAAATCGGTCTATTAGAACTCGATATATCCTTACCGCCAGCTCGAAAAAAGTAGTTTCGAGAAAAACGCGTTCAGAGTTTTGAAACAAGTTTTCGACAATTTTACTTATAGAATGATACAGAATACCTATGTGCATATTTTTAATCAGCGATTCCTGCTGACACGTTGTCAGAGCTAGCACTTCCACTCAGTATAAAGGTTGCCACAAAAGTAACTTAAAATGAAACTAAAAGGACAAAACAGTTTCTTTGACCTTCAAAACCAGTTTCTATGACCTTCAATTAACTTGTGAAATAATAGGAATATTAAAAAATCCTTTTAAACGCATATTCTTGAATGTCTAAACTTTGGAAATATGAAAAAAAAATTTTTGATTTTTTCAAAATTCTACACTAGAATACCCCCTTAAAAGTTTAATAAAACAACAGACCAGTAAACAATATAGAACACAAATCAGTCTCATAAAGTGTCATTTGAGCTAGTAGTCCAGTCATTTGGTAGTTTTACCTGGAAAGTTTTCCGGGAGTTTTGAAAATTGGTTAATTTATAGATTTGGGTATGCTCTTTTCGAATTTCAACTTTGCCACCTCGCACCCCCGCCGCTCGCGCCGCCATCTTGAAAAAATGGCGCCTAAAAACGGTTTTTTGGGAAAATCTCCTTTTCGACGCATTTTACGAAAAAAATACTTATGTACAAAATTAAACTAGAAAAAATTTCCTACAATTTATGTATCAATAATTTTTTTCATAAAATCAATAGTTTTTGGCGTACGAGCGCCACAACATCCATTTCAATAGACGTTTTTAAAAAAAACTCATTTCCACACCACCTAGAGGTAGAGTAAGCGGCGCGTTTTTTTTTATTGTGGTTTCCCCTATAGGCCTAATCCACTTGTGATAAATTTTATTTTGAAATTTAGCGCAATCTTTTTCGCTTTGCTGTTGATGGACCGGGTGTTACGACTTCGTCCTGAGCATCGATCGAAACATCACGTTGTTCAAATGTAATCAATTGATTCTCAAATTTCTCTGCAAGTTCTTGGCAGCATTCTTCTTGGTCCGCCTCGAGTACCACTGATCTATCAAAATTGTATAAAATTCTTTCTAATTCTGCGTTGAGATCGGGTGTAATATCTATTGATTGTAGAACAATTTTGGCAATTGAAAGATGTGTCAATATATGTGCTCTTACCGCACGTGAATACGCATGTCCTGTCATAATTTTTTCAATTGAATTAGTTGCGTAAATAGTGTTTAAAAGCTCTTTTAATCCACTTCCAGTCATTATGTATCCAATTGATCCCAAGAATGACATTAATAAATGAAATCCACCAAGTCTTACGACAGTGTTACTTAATTTGGAGTCCACATCGTACGAGGAAATAATGTCCCGTGCTTTGAAATACAAAGGCTGGTCAAATGTAACAAAACAAGTATGCTGATGTAATGATTCACATTTTTCAGAAGCAGATAAGAGAGCAGTCAAAATTGTATCGTAATCACTCGGTGGAGCATTAATGAAGGGCAAGCATCCTACAAATGATTTTTCGAAATGGAGTTCCGCAGTCACTTGTTCCATGAATCCGCTCCATCCAGGTATGTTAGGCAGGTCGGCCCATTTTCCATAGAGCCACAATAAATCTGAAACAGACGGCGTTTCTATTTCCGAAACCTCACGAATGCTACCGAGGTTTTGAATCTTAATGGTTCTTAAGCCGGTATCGTTTTTTTTCACAAATGTTTTTAATGCAATATTACCGAAACTATTAACGACTTTTGCAGATGGCATTTGCTTTAATCGTGGAATAATTTGATCAGGAGCGATAGCAGTTTTAGGTGTTACACAATGGATACCGCCCATGGCATGGAAAGTATTATTACCATCTAATGTCTGCGTATTAAAATCAGCATTGTCAAAAACAAATTGAGAAAATGCGTTATCATCGATACTCAACGGTGCACGCATAATAGCTGAAACTTCGAACAGCGTTGCTTCGGTGTATGAAGAGCAAAATCCAAGAGATGATAATACATCTATTAGTCGCCGAGATCCATATTTGTGAAACAAAAATGTAGCTAATCCAATCTGCACTGTTGACATAAAAGATTTCGGCCTTGCTGCTGCAATTATAGAATGACCGAGAGCAATACTTTTTTTCTTCCATTTTTGAAGAGACGCTCGTTTGTTTTTTAAAATTACGCCATCTAGAAAAATGCGTAAAGTTTCAGGTAGATCAGACTCAGAGTCTTGAAAAAAATTATCTGATGGAGGATAATGTTTTGTTTCATAGACTGTAGAGCGAATGTCCTGTATAACAATTTCGGCTGCTGTCTTCACAATACGCCTTCGTTCTTCTGCATTGTCATCACTTTTTTGATTATACCAGGCTTCTTTTAATAACTTAAATCCTGTATTTCGAAAACAAACGACTGGAGCTTTATTGGCAGTGACGGCAATTAAAATATCATCACCGTATTTTTTAAGCAGTTGCGCTTTTACCGTTTTTATGTGGGGGTGGTAATCACCTTCAATTTTGGCCATCAATTCTTCCAAGGAAAACTGACACTCGTCGGAATTCTGCTCAAGATAAGAATAAATGAACTGCATCGCAGTATCTATCTCAGTGGCATACGGACCTTTTTTTTTTATATCTTCAGCTGGTGGTGCTTGGTATAATTTGTTCATGCAGGAATTATGGTACTGTGCATCGGCTGCGACCAAATCATTCACATGCTCAACACGCTCAACAATCGCTCGACCCCAATCATCATTACGATTTCTACAAAGATTTTTTATACTGTCTTTCATTGACAATTTCCTCACACTATACACTACATTACGCTTGCACAGCCGCGTCTGTTTTTGTTTAGCTATAAATTCTGCTGTTATCTCTTCAGCACATAAAAAACAATGATTTTTAAAAGAGAATACTGGGTGCGAGGATCGCAGTTGTGGCTGAGGTTTCGTGGCATCACTTCCTCTACGCAATGATGCAACGATTAACTTCTCATTATTGTATCGTTTTCGACACACATCATGAACCACTATCGATTTGAGTCCCGCCAAAAGTTTAACTTTACCATCATTTCTTTTAACACTTGACTTACGAAAAGTCTCCAATCCTTTTTCTTTCACTTCAACTGTTTCATTTTCCAAGAGTGAACTGTCAGAAATAAAACAATTTTCTGTATTAGAAGCCATAGCTCTACGAACACAAACAACACTACACTGTACGACGATAAATGTATAAATACTGATGACTCAGGCTCAACTAAATATTTCTCGTAATATATGTAGCTTCTACCGAAATATTGCGGTAAATTTCAAAATAAAATTTCTCCCAAGTAGGCCTATAAGCCTATAGGCGAAACCACAATAAAAAAAACGCGCCGCTTACTCTACCTCTAGGTGGTGTGGAAATGAGTTTTTTTTAAAAACGTCTATTGAAATTGATGTTGTGGCGCTCGTACGCCAAAAACTATTGATTTTATGAAAAAAATTATTGATACATAAATTGTAGGAAATTTTTTCTAGTTTAATTTTGTACATAAGTATTTTTTTCGTAAAATGCGTCGAAAAGAAGATATTCCCAAAAAACCGTTTTAGGCGCCATTTTTTCAAGATGACGGCGCGAGCGGCGGGGGTACGAGGTGGCAAAGTTGAAATTCGAAAAGAGCATACCCAAATCTATAAATTAACCAATTTTCAAAACTCCCGGAAAACTTTCCAGGTAACCCTCTTTTTTTTTACCAAATGACTGGACTATAGCTGAAAATGGGCACATTCATAAATCTAACGACTACATAGGTAGTCAAAATTTAACTAGCTTTGTGAATGCAAAATTGCACTACACACTTAGTCAATGCGGAACTGTCACATTACTGACAAATGCAAATATGTAAAATAAGAAACATTTTTGATTTGATAACTTTAACTTATCTTCTGTGTTTTTAAATTCAATAAAATCAAATTTAAGACACAAATTGAGTGATTTATATTTGTATTTAAATACTGAACGATTTATTTCATTTTGAATTCTTGTGTTTTTACAGATCAGCTGATTGTGAAACGTCAAAATCATTCTCCACTAACTTTGTAGTCGAATTTTGTACACTACGTAGGAGGGGAAATTTAAATTACTTTTGTAGTTGCATTTAGCTAACCAGAATCCCTTGACTACGTAGTCACTATTCACATTCGAAGAGTACTAATTCATTCGAAGAGTACTAATTGGAATATTATCAAGACGTGAATCATCTACAGAATAGAATAATGATCCACTAAGAATGTTTCTTAGATATTTTAAGATCGATATTGAACGGTACGACCTCTTTTTAAGAGTAGAAGCGCATTTGGACTTTGCAAAAACTACATTACTACTTTGACTGCGGCATGGTTTGACCTGAGCGACCCCTCTATGCGGACATTTTTTTTTTGTCAAAAAGGTTCCTTTTACTCTACTCTACTTTACTTATAATAACAATAATGTAAAAACAACTTGAATTTCAAACCACAGCGAATTAAGAAATTTCAACCTCTTATCTGTGCAGTGTGCGGAGGCATAATCACGTATGGCTTGTTGTTGCTGGTATTATTGGGAGGTCAGAAAGTAATAAACAGGCTGTCGACGATGCGTCGACGTCCGCCGCATAGAACAAATAAGATTTGTCGACGACGCAGCAGTCAAAGTGTTAACCAAGCCTTCACATTTAGAAGAAACATTAAAAGAGACAAAATAATTTCAAGCTTCATTGATGTTAAAACTTCAAGTTTTCAATTGCATTCCTCTTTTCCTTGTATGTATGTAAATTGTAGATCAATTTGTTGTCATTTATGTAGGGTTATCACATTCCCTTAAAGCGGGTGTTTGAATAAAATTGTGGAAATCCCCTAAACTCCATTCCAACCATGACAAACATCATCAAGCTTAATGTACATATACCTCTTGAAATCTATTTATTTCCCATATTACATTATTAATCGATTTAAAAGAAAACACAAAAACCTACAAACCTAACTAAGTAGGTATGTATAAGAACGGTCGTGATGGTAGTACAAAAAGTATTATGATAATTGTGTCTGCCTCTGCCTTCAAGAACCTAAACACTTAAATATATATTTAAAAGACAGCAAAATTCCTATTTTATTCCCACCCTTTCCATTAAGCAGTTAGTTATAAAACAACATTAAGCATGATGACGAAGAGGGTTGTTTTATTTTTCTGTTCTTTTTGCAAGTAAAGAATGACAAATTCCATTGTCATGGACAAGGGCACGTGCGCAAATTTCCAGCTGCTGCTGGTCATAATATAATTTTTACCTTTTTTTTAAATTGAAATTCACAACAAGGACTAGGGACAACTATTGAATCGGGAATTTATTTCTAACTTATGTACATACACAGATATTCGTACCTACTACAGCTTTTGACCTTGATAGCAGATGCCTACAACCGATAATGAAGACTAACCGTACATAGTTACCTACTCCCATTTCTCAGCTTTAGTGAAATCATTATTTTCCACCACAAATTATTTCTATGTAGGATTGAGTTTGAGTTGAAAAGACACAACGCAACGTAATCAAAAAGTAATCCAAAGACCTGGATGTGACAGTGAAAGTAGATTGTGTCATAATGGCAGACGGAAAAATATCTTTCTCTCATTGTTTATTTTTGCAAAAAGCTAAAATAAACATTACCTACATTTTTTCAAATTTATTCGAATCAAAATTCTCCTTCCTCTTTAACATTTTATGATGCAAACTTGTAACTAGTTAAAAAAAAAAAAAAAAAAACATCAAGCTCAAGTGAACGTCCATCGCATAGCTTTGAGTTCAATGGTTCAAACACACACCGCAGCACTGCGGCCATAGCCATCAGCTCTTGAGTCTCTGCATTGATTGAAGCGAACACAACAAAAGGCATTATTATGGGGAAGCTATTGTTGCTGCCGGAAGTTATGTGCATCGACCGTTCAATAGAGGATAGAGCCTCTGACACTACTTGTTGGTCTAAAATACACTCATCCAAGTTGACTTGGACTTGGACGCATGCATTATAAACTCTACTGGCAAATGTAGGTACGTGGATGTAGTCTCTTGTCTATTTTTATACTTGTTTTTTATTATTATCTTACAAATCTTATAAATTCTTAAATCTTTCTCCGCAATTCCATTCAAGACCTGTTTTGGAACAAAGCCTTTTCATTGAATTCACTTCAACACCCACTATGGTGGCCAAAGGAACTTTTTTTTTGATGCCAATTATTGTGCTATAAAGAGAAAAATTTGTTTAGGTCTTAAGAAAAATTCACAGCATCATTTGTTTTTTTTTTATAAATTAATATTTAATGACTCGCTTTATTTACATCTTACATGAGGGGAATAATTATTAAGACGCCTTCATAGATTTTCATCTTTTTAGCGATTCATCCAACGACTTTTTTTTTCAGGACAGAGTCAGACGTAGGTATGTACTTATTTAGATAGATGAACGTTCTGTTGTTGAATATTATATTCAAACAAAAAAAATAAAAATGCAAACTCACTATAAGATCGCAGGCGTCTCAGCGTCAGGGAAGTGGGTTGGTTTGGTTAGGTGGTAAAATAGCTGTTGCTTTATTTATTTATATTTGCAGTTGGATTTTTCTATTTTAGTATAGTAACGGAGTATGCTGTGTGGAATAGTTAATTCAAGATACTGATTTATTTTCCTAGTTGGATATCCAGAAATATTATGGATATAGGAGGCTTATTTTAGTACGAGTATATACTAATTATTAATTTAGTCAAGTGACACTTATAAAAATTTACCCACAAAAACTCAAAAGGTTCTTATAATATTATGTACCTAGGTACAGTGTATCAATTTTATAAAGTCTGTTCAGCGAGGATTTTTCTAGATCAGAACAGCACAGGACAGCACAGTTTCGTGAGAAACGTCAGATCAAGTTAGAACAGTCAGTTAAACGTCAGTTGCAAAAAAAAAAAACAAAACAAATTGCAAATTGTGTGAATTTTTCGTTTCTCGCTTATTTTTTGTCATTTTTTGTGTTTTTACTGTGAAAAATATTATTAAAAATTATTGAAATGGAAAATCAAGTGATTGCTAAGATAATACTAAATGAAAATGTTAGCGGTTCAGACACCGATAGTGATTTTTCGTCGGATTCCACTTCAGATGGTTGGAATGAAAGTGTGACGAATGTTATTACCTTTTCTTTGATGTAATGCAAAAGATTTATTTATGTAAAATGTAAAAAAATGTATTTTATAATTATTTTATTAAACAAATTAAACAAATTGGCAAAATAACTTTATTTTAATTTTTTTAAATCACGAGAAAAAAAAACACAAAGCACAACCAAATCAAAACGTAAACAAAAAAAATGACAACTTCGATTCTGACATTTCTCACGAATCTGTTCTAACCTGATTTGACTCAAAAGCAAGAACAGAAAATCCTGTTCTAAACTGTTCTAGGTTTGTCAATGAACAGGAAAGTAGAACAGTTCAGCACAGAAAAAACCTCAATGAACAGCAAAAAGCTGTACTTTTCTGTCTAGAACAGTCCAGCACAGCGTCACTGAACAGACTTATAATCTCTGTACTTGACAGTACGAACGAAGTTAGGCTCGGGGGTATACTGATGAGCATTCCTAGAAGCACGAGTATTAGGGTTGAACTGTTTAAGTGCACAAATGCTGACTATTTCTAGCATAAACTGTAGAAAACATCCGTAGAAAACAACCGTAGAAAGCATCACCTTAGAAAACCTAAACATCTTGCGGCATTTCTCGAGACATCGCGTATGTGATCGTTTGGAAGCATTAAATTTCAAGCGCTTTTTTTTATTCCCCATTGAACAATGCTGTTTAAATAAAAAAAATTCGGTGGCGCAACAGTCCGTTGATAACAATATGCTTCCAAAGTACTTAAGCAATAATTTAAAATATATCGGTGATTCCCAACCTTATAATCTTAGAAGTGCTCAAAACTTTAGACTTGATAAGAAAGCAACCTCTAGAGCGCAGAACACAATGATGTTTAAAGGACTCCAATTATATAATAATCTTCCTAGTGAAATTAAATCTTTAAATAATATAAGACATTTTAAAAAAGAAGTAATTAAATATTTGAAATCGGATAATTAATAAGATCTATTAAAATTTATTGAACCAAATGGCTTTTTAGCTAAATCACATGCTCTTTACACTCTTTAACCTTTCATTTATTTTTGTTTATTGTATCAATAATACGTAGCTGAATAAAAACCATATAATATAAAAATTAACAAATACATCAGAGTTATAATAAGAACAAATTATCATTATAATAATACAAAATAATTAAAAGGTCCTCCCCGTGCGCCGGTTGGGAGGGGAAAGAGGGCGGGGCATAATAATAACTAGGGCCTAGTGACTTACAACTTTCAACCATTCCTGTGCGCAAGTAATGTTGGTGAGGAATGGAGGGGACCTATAGTTTTTAAGCCGAATCCGAACGGCCAATTTGAGAAAGCACTTTTCATGAGAAGAATTACTCTTGGAAGGTTTGTCAATTCCTCGCAAGAGGCAGTACCCGTGAAAAAAAAAAACTGTAGATGGCACAGGCAGGGATGGAACCCAAGACCTCTCGCATTACAGTCCAACGCACTAACCATCGGAATATATACATATGTAATGAGCTTATCATATTTTGTTGTTGCAGTTCCACATCCGAAGAAAGCAGAGTGAGTCTGAAAACGAATATGAAAAGCTAAGAGTACTATCGTCAGCAAAATAATGTATTGTATTAGAAGTTGCAGTCAGGAGGTCATTAATACAAATAAAAAAGAGTGTAGGAGACAGAACAGAGCCCTAGGGCACACCAGCATTTATTTTGTGGTTTTCAGACTTGAGCCCATCCAATACTACTTGTATTGAACGATCGGAAAAGTAATTTCTTATCCAACGAAGGAGGGGTTTATCTAAGCCAAAGGCATGCATTTTCGATAAGAGGGCTTCATGGCAAACACTATCAAATGTTTTTGAAAAATGAAGTGCAATAAAACGATGTACATATATAAAACGATGAGATGAACCATTAGATCACCAGTGGAACTATTGCTGCGTAAGTTGTACTACCGGTCATTAAGTGGCTTTCAATCTTCGAGATATTTCTTGAGCTGATAATTAATCAGCGTTTCCATGACCTTGGGAAGAAGGGACATAAGTGCAATCATTTGATAATTAGAGGGTGAGGATGATTCGCCTTTTTTGGGGATGGGCTGAACAAATGCTGTTTTTCATCTACTCGGAACAAGACCTGAGACCTCTCCAGAACAATAGCAGGGATACACACCTCTTGAGGACTATAGCCGGGATACCATCCGGACCAGCGGATTTATGTAAGTATGTTTAGATCTGTAAGGACTCTCGCCACAGTGCAAGTGCGAAAAAGATTGGCACCATAGAATCACTAACGAGATCAATGGCAAGAGCAACTGGAGAAATTAAGATAGAGACCGAGCTAGATGGAGAAGTTTGTTGGGTAAGGGCCTAGTACAAACAGGACCCTTGCTTAAATAAGAATGTAAGCTCTAAAGGTTGACTTAAGTTTGTCGACTCCTCGTAGATCTTTGGAATGTAGGTATTAAGGCTTTTTAAGTTTGGTTAAAACCAGAACTCAAGATGGTTCATCTCTAGCAACATCGCTAATTGGGTCCTTGCACTGCATGATATGGATCGGAATTAAACTCAGTAATAAGAATTGTCACATTTGGAGCTCGGAAGGATCGCTGCGTTCAATCTCAGACAGATAGGGTATCCGGATGCCTTTTTGTCAGTGTTTTACGTGTAAAATAACAGATGATCAAAAACAGCTGAGATGACAAAAAAGGAATCCAAAGGTATCCAAGAATTTCTGGGGTATGTAGGTATCTGACAGAACAGCTGATTCAACACATGGTTGAATTTCAAGAAACTTGAAAATTGATTTCAGCTTTTTGTATAAATTTGTTGGTAAACAAAAAGATACAAAATGTTAGTTGAAGTTGTATTTGAGGATGTTCTGTACCTACATAATAGACAATGAAGAAGCTATTTGCCTCCGAATTTTAGAAGGTAATTATTATCCATTAAATGTTTTATCTTACAACAATTTTAACTTCGAAGCTTAAATATTTCTCTGCTTTTTGTGAACAGCTGAAAGTTGTTTTTATTTTTTGACAGCTATCTCAATACAGCTATCCAACTCGTTCAACAAGGTATCTAAAAATCCACCTATCCAAGATACCCTATCCAACACGAAATTGAACGCAGCCAATGAGTTAAAATTTCCCCTCCGACGTAGTGTAAAAATTTCGGCTACAAAGTTAGTGGAGAATGATTTTGACGTTTCACAATCAGCTGTTCGATAAAGACACAAGAATTAAAAATGAAATAAATCGTTCAGTATTTAAATACAAACATAAATCACTCAAATTATGCCTTAAATTTGATTTTTTTGATTTTAAAAACACAAAAGATTATTTAAAGCTATCAAATCAAAAAATTTTCTTATTTTATATATTTGCATATGTTAGTAATAAGACAGTTCCAGATTGACTAGCTTTGTAGTGCAATTTTGCATTCACAAAGGTAGTTAAATTTTTACTACATAGTCACTAGATTTATGAATGCGCCCAATGTGTCACTGTTTGGTACGGTTTTTGGGCTGGCGGCGCGTGATTGGACCTTACTTATTGGAAAATGAGGTTGGTGTAACTGCTGTAGTGAATAAATTAAAACATTTCAATTCAAATCAGCAAATAGAAGGGATGATGATAGCAGGATTAACAATAAATCCAACAAAGGAGTACATAATTCAAGCAAGTATGCTCAGGAAATTAAACCTAAACTAAACTTAACTCTACTTTTATGATCCCCTAATAAATTTAATTTCTGTTCTGTTCTTTTCTGTTGATTCTATCTTATTCCTTTTATAGAGAACACAAATTAAAGATCTATTGAACCTATTTTAAGAAACTTGATGATTAAATGGTTCGATGCCGTTTAAAGTATATATAGAAAACCCTTTACTATAGTTTTAATTTCTCACTCTCACTTTGTTTCAACTGCAGACACAAATTTATAATTAAAGGTTTTTATCATTACAAATGTCTACAGTATGTTAAAATGTTCATTTTGCTAGTTTAGGTTTTAATGTTTTCTAAACAGTTAGCAATGCGGGAATGTTTCTTAAAAAATTACATTCTCTAAGAAAAAACCGATTATCCTAATTCATTATTAAAATTTCTAAAATCAGATAAAAACTCTTCACAATTCAAAAACAAAAAATTAATTATCAACAAATCAATAAAAATATTGGACAAATCTTTGCAAACATTTTAAATGATTGCCTAGTAAACAATTTTGTTTGATTCTACCTTCTTAAGAAGGAGGCGTACATTTTATTGGTGATCTGATAAAATAAGAAAAGGAATTCTCATTTTCAAAATCAAGACACAATTAACTATTTCGTTTGATCTCTACACCTTCAAGTTGTTCTTCCTTTGTCTACCTGCAGATTTATTTATATACCTGCTTTAAGAATATAAACATGTTATCCATGGTAAATAATTGAATCTACCTAGGTACATTCCTAACATCATTATTCAAGCTTTGGAATTAAATTGTAGGTACGCTAAAAATTAATGCATAACAACAAATAATAACAGTCAGAATCACCCAAAACAACACAACACCTCACACAGCATAACACACCACAACATAAAATTACCTAAGTTCTAGGTGAGTGATTCCCCTTTCACTAGTACCTACATATGCATCTATATATGTACATTGATTGCCTGATAGCCAAAGAATAGCAAAAGGTGCTTATTCAAAGTAATCCCCATGAAGCTTTTGGACAAAAACAGGACAGAAGACTCTCACACAGAAAGCAACAAGCTAAAGAAAAAGCGACTAAACAAAAAGCGGCGTGACATTTTAAGACTATGCTACCTACTCGTTGAACCGTAATTATATTGATTCAATAGAAGGAACACCATGCTACTCGTACCTTACCTACCTACATAATTGAGTGAGTTCCAAATCGATTTCTGTTGGTCTTGCCCAACCAAAGCAGAAAAAAATAACGTGCATAACATAACAAAACCAATAAGGAAATGTATCACCTGTGAATTTTTGATTCCAAAATACATACAAAATTTAACAAAAATAAGAACAAATGTTATTGCTCTCTAAGGAACGGACTATCAGCGGCAGCAACGACAACGGAGTGCCGAGTGGCACTGGCCCCTAGCACTAGCTCTGGCACTGGCATGGCACTAGCACAGGCACAACACTCAAGGAAAAGGAGAACAACAAATGCAGGTAGAGAAAAGACCAGTAGAACCAGATTCAGAACTAGAACCAGCTGAAGAAATGAATACGAAGCAGAAGATTGTCGTAGTCGAATGTCGAGTCGATCCAACCCGTTCAACTCCAAATTGCCAGCTTGGAACTTGCTTCGGAAATCGGAATGCAAAAATCTTGAATTGAAACGTCAATCATCCGCGAATTTCTTCTTTATCTAAAGTGCACCCCTTCACTTGCTACTTGCTGCATATGCTGCTATGCTACACATTCCATATGGAAGTTGGAACTACATACTTGGATGGAAGTGGAAGCGCCAACTTTGTGAAATATCAAGTAACCGGCTGAAATATTATTATTTGACACCTTACCTGTTGATTGTTGCGGCAACGACCGAAGCCCGACGACGACGAACAACGAACCAAACCACGAGCGGCGACCACGACTAAAAGCCCAGGTTTTAAAAATCCACTCCAATGAGTCTTCGTGTAGGTTAACTATATAATTACAAAGGTAAACCAAACCGACGCACGACGATGAGGATGACGACGACGACGATGTTAAGATTAAGAATTTTCCTTTTTGTTCGAAAAACCAGGCAGGTATAAAATATAAATCCCTTTGCGCAATGGCAGTGAATTAAAAATAAGGTTTTCTTTCACAATATTTCTTTTCTTTTGGTATTTTTATTTGAAATTCAAAACAAAAATAGATGTAGAAAAATAAATAACACACAATTTTCTTCAAAGAGCGACACTTGAAATTTTATTTTTCTAAGCGTACACTAATTAATTTAAAGTTCGATGTTTAAAATAATTCTACCGCAAGTACACCCAGCGACGAGAACCGTTAAACTCCAACTGAAGTTGAATTCAATTCGATTTCTTGAATGAAGTGAAAATTCGAAATAGAATATTGCTTCAAAGAGGAATTGGGAAAATATAGAATGGGTGGATGAAAAGAAATGTCAAAAAATGTGTATGGCCGCTTCGAATAAATTGACAGGAAGTGGGGTTTGTTTTCGAAAATTCGATGGGACGTGTTCGTAGAGTAGTAGTGTTTGATTTGTAGTACATAATATTTCGTTTTAAGGAAATAATTAAGAAAATAAAGTTCGTAACTGTTTTCAATTTTTTATTGTATATTATATTTTTGATACACTTTTACAGCCTTAGTTATTAACTAATGTTATTAAGTATTAAGGCCGGAATAAAGCCGTTTCAGTAGGTATTTAAATATCATTTTGACATTTCAAAAAAGGATTTGAAAGAAATGTTTTCACAATTTTGTTGAATTTGGTAATGATTGAATACTTTCGACAACTATACTAACGAAGCAGTATAAAACTCACGTCGTTTTCAATTGGCAATCTGGAAGTGAAAAAAAGCATTCTGAATGCGTTCAATTGGGCAAAAGTGACAGTTCTGATTCTGAAAAGAAGAGAATTTCCCTTCTGGTTTTAAAAACAGAATCAGAAGCAGAATCACTCACACATTCATAAATTTTAAATGTCACTTCCTCCATGTTTGCAGCACAAAAACAAAATGAAATTTAGCGCGAATACACATATATGTGACACATGTCATACTCAACCAATACATTCTCACCAAACTTCAGATTCTTCGGAATAAAAAAAAACTGTTCAATTGGGATTCCGAATCGAAGAACAATTCCAGATTGCCAATTGAAAACGTCGTCAGTTTATTCATATGACAAAAAGAGATGAAGATTTCCGGTTGAGATATTAATTTACGAAAGAAACTATGAAAAAATTAATAGAAATGATAAAAGAGTAGAAGGTTCTTATCTACAAATTAACTAAATCGGGTTGGAAAATATTTTATGAATAAAGATTCTTTTTACGTGGCATATAGACGGTGTAAATACTTCGTTTTGTTTTCAATATTCCGAGGTTAAAACGACTATTGTAATAAAACAAATAAATATAAGGCTGTTATAGAATATTACATTTTGACGGGTGTGCTGTTGGTGCTGGTTATTTCCCCCTTTGTCTTCCAGAAAAGTTCGTCCAATAATTAGGTATGTTCCTTTACTCTAAACTGTCTGTGTTATTTAAAACAATTATTAGCACATTATTTTTATTTAATTGATTAGCACAATAGTGCTAATCAATTAAAATCGGCTGAAAAGCTCAATAGAATAGAATAGAATAGAAATGACTTTATTTATATTCAAAATTCAGTTATACAATAAATAATTACAAGTCTTTTAAGACCTAGTTTTAAAACCGTCGGTCAGATTGACAGAATATGAATTCTGATAGCGAAAACAAACAAAACAATAAAGATAAAAAGTGAGATTAAATGTCTTAATAAAATTAAATTACTCGAAATTACTTTTAAACAAGTTTATATAAAACAATTTTTTTTTTTTAAACTTAAATGAAAAGATATAGCAAAAAGAAAAGAAAAAGAACAAACAAATTTAAATGCACTGGAGAAATTAGAAGCTCTCTGTAAGGATTCTTTTTCTGTAAGCCATTGCGCATTGGAGGAATTTGTAAAGACTATCCCAGCCTTTTGCTCCGTTAAGGGTTTGGATTACATCTTCAGCTTCAAATTGGTTCTTCCCAAAAATGTCCCGACGAATTTCTTGGATAATTGGACAAAATCCTAAAAAGTGTCCGATATTCTCTCTCTCATGGGTGTTGCAGAGTTGGCACTCGATAGGCAGGTCTGGTCTGTGAGGTATGTAGTTCAGAGAAAGTATCTCACCTCTGGCTCGTAGAATTGAAGAAATCATATCCGTTGAGTTCTTGTCGTTGAAGTAGTTTGATTCTCCAAGATTAAACTCCAACTTACTATAGAAGTCTCTATACTGCGATGCTTTGGCCTGGTTGATGAAATTTTGCCGATATTTCTCATCCAATTTCGCAACAAGGGAGTAAAGACTTCCTTTAAAACCCGTTATATTATCCAAATCAAATTCGATCGATTCACCCGTCAAATTTGCAAGATCGATCCAAGTTTGTACAAAATTAAGCCGATTTATGATGATAAATTTCAATACTCTATTGACCAGCCTTGATGAATCCAATCGGAGTATTTTGACAACGTAATCGAAATGAATCTTGAGCGTGTCGATGAACAACGGTGGCAAACCTGTTTCGATATGAAGCAAATAATTAGGCGTGAAGACTCGCTTCAAAAAGAAACGTAATAATTTTTCCACATCCTCATATTCTTTGTAGCCCCACACTTGCGAGGAGTAAAGCAAAATAGATTTTGCCACAGCTTGAAACAGTTTATATTTTGCTGAGTGGTGGATGGATTTACTTGCAATGCAGTTTTTCCAGGAAACGCAGAGGGCAGCCTTCGCCTCTTGAAGTTTTAACTTGATATGTTTTTTCATACAAAGGTTACTTGTTATGGTCACACCGAGGTATTTAACTTCCTTAAAGGTAAGTGTCCATTTGAGAGTACTTCTGCTAGTTAAATCTCGAGAGCAACTCTCGGGAGACTGTCCATTTGCGAGCCAAATTTTAGAAGTTTTGCTATCGCGAGCTCTCTGCTAGAATATTGAGAGTTTTCTTGCTGAGAGTACTCTCATAATCGTGTCCACTTGATAGATTTCTTCTGCTAGCATACTATCAGTTGGTCATGTATTTTATTCACACTGATAACTTTCCATCCCGTCTGTCGATTTGCCTTGCTTAAAAGGTCTGTAGGTTTTCGTGTTTTGTTAAAAAATTTGTTAGTTGAATTATTCTAAAAGATTTAAAAATTATCAACAACATTTTCCATTTGATGAAATAATTTGATTTCAAAATCTATTTTTGTAAACGAGATTTTTAGTCGAAAAAAATGTTTTACCAATTTTAGTAGCATTTGTTAAAAGATTTTATTTCTTAAATAAATAAATACAAATTGGATGAATGAATCTAATTTAAAGTCAATATCTTCTATTGTTCACGAAATATCGAGAACCGAACATCAATTTTTACCAAATTTGCATACTATTTTTTGTAGATTTTATTTTTTTTTGAAAATATGGATTTTTATTAAAAAAACTACAGAATATCGAAAACAATGTTTTCTGTGAAATAAAACAGTTTGAAGACACTATTTTTAATTTTTGAAAAGCTATTTGAGCCGAAAGTAAATTTTTACCAAGTTTAATGTTGTTTTTTTTTAGGTTTTTATTTTTTGTAAAAAAAACTGTCAATTAACTGAATGTTGAAATCAATATATCTTATAAGTTAAACTTATTTGGAAGCCATAATCTCAAAATTTTAAAAAGATATTTGTGTTGAAAATTAATTTTTACCAACTTTTGGTAAATTTTCTTTTAAGTTTCTATTTTTTGTTAAAAAACTGTCAATTCGATTTTTCTCAAAATTTTACCGAATGTTGAAAACAATATTTCTTATAAAATTAAATAAGTTGGAAGCCATAATCTCAAATACAAATTTAATTTGTAACAACTTTGAGTAATGTTTTTTTTAGGTTTTTATTTCTTATAAAACAAACTGTCGATTCGATTTTTCTCGAAATTTGTTAAAAAATATGTTAAAAACGTTATTCTTCGCTGCATTTCATTTTTTATTCGAACAATTTTCGAGATGACAAATTTTTTTTCAGTTTTTTTTTAATTTATAAAAAAACCGTTAATTAAATTTTTTTCATAAAATATACTTGTTTGGTATCACGTTACAATATATAATATAAAATTTAATTCAATTCTCTAGCATTTTTGGTTCGTGAGATACATATTTGGGGTTAACCAACATTTTCACCTTTTATTTAAACTGCTATGGTAAAAAAACCATTCACTCAATTTTCTTGAGATTCCTTTCTGCATTTTTTTGCATTATTATCTGTATAACAAAATTTATTTGAAGTCGATATCTTTACTAGTTCTTGAGCAATGGACGACGAAAAAAACGTCGCGAACGTACGGACGTACAGACGTACGAACGTACGTACACACGCACGCACAGGCATCTTTTCAAAAATCTTTTTGTTCGACTCTAGGGATCTTGAAACGTCGAGAAATGTCAAAATTTTCAATTTGACAAATCGGACCCATTACAATAACTTCCTATGGGAAGGTAAAAATGTATTTTCAAACCAAATTCACATGAACAAAAGACATAGTTTCCACTGCTTTGCCATGTTTACTCTCGACAGCTACTCGCAAAATACGAACTGTGTTGGTATTCCGCAAGCTTGTCTCGGATAGTGGTAAACACATGTGTCCACTTGCGAGTGACTTTCAAAAAGATCGAATGTCGAGAGTAATTAGTCAACTTTCCGCGAGCTACTCTCCAGACTATGTCCACTTGCGAGATCGCTCTCGAGAGCAGCTGGAGAGCGACTCGCAGCACGTTTACTCTCAAATGGACACGCACCTTAACAACTTGAACTTCCTGATCCTGGTACATACTTCCATTTTTCATAACTAGCGTATCTCCCGTGTCCTTTTCTGAAGATCATTATGTTAGATTTGCTAAGGTTGACTGATAAATTCCATGTATCGCAGTATTTTCCAAGTTTGACCATCATTTCTTGGAGTTGGTCTGGGGATTCCGATAAAAGTACGATATCATCAGCATACAATAAGCCCGGAACATTTTCTCCCGCAAAGTTCACCCCTCCTCCCGTGTGCTCCACTAAATCCTCAATAAATAGAGTGAATAATAGAGTACTCAACGCACATCCTTGTTTTAGGCCCATTGTAGAACTGAAATCTTCGGAAAGGCATTCTCTATCCCAAACGGCTATTGAATCTTTATCATAAAGAGCTCTTAAAATACTGATCATTTTGGAAGATATGCCGATATTCAAAAGTTTAAGAAAAAGTGCCTCTCGATCAATACTGTCAAATGCTGCCTTAAAATCTATAAAAAAGGCATATAGTTTTTGTCCACGATTTAAGTACACATTTGCAATATTAAGTAACAGAAACACCTGATCAGTAGTTGAATATCCAGAGCGAAATCCTGCTTGCAGCTCACTGAGCTTGGAGTTCACGTTCACCCACGAAGTAAGTCTACTGAAAATCATACTCGCAAATATCTTCATAGATGCGTTTAAAAACGATATCCCTCGATAATTCTCTGGAACAGATGCATCTCCTTTTTTAAATAATGGGAAAATCACCGAAGACAGAAAACTAGGAGGAATGACTCCAAACTCTAGGATTTCATTATAACAGCAAAGAAGTTGGGCTATTAAATCGCTGGTAGCATACTTGAAAAATTCAACTGGAATTCGGTCTGTTCCAGCTGCCTTGTGTAGTTTCGCTCTGTCTATCGCTGAAATCAATTCCTCTTCCGAAAAGGTTGAATCTAGAAAATTATCTTTGATATAAGCTCAATAAATAATACAAATTCTATACTATGAATTCCTTTTTAAAAATTGGGTTTCAGGAGCATTTAAGGATAAGCAAGTTAAATACGTGGTACCCGTGGCATGATGGTTAGTGCGTTGGTGGGAGTTGCTTTCCAGCAAGTGTACAAGGTGAATGTTAGCATTCGGCCCAACCACGACCTGGAAAACAGAGTCCTACTTAATCACTTTTACCTTCGAAATGATATGACACAATGGCGATATGAGAACCACGGTTTCATGCGGTTCGATGACGATTCCTTGGCAAATGCTATAATCGCCGAGCAAACGGGACCAAGTCCCTTTTGTTAGTGACGGTCGAGCTTCAGCTCATGTTCAATTCAATAAAAAACAAAAAGTCAGCAGGTGTCGATGGTTAACCAACGTTTTACTAAGATATTTACCGATGGAGGAAATAGACATTTACACCACACTCTTCAATAATGCACTGAATAATGCATATTATCCAGTGCATTGGAAGACCGCTGTGGTTCATCCTCTCCCGAAAAAGGGAAAGGAAAACTCCAACCCGTCAAATCTTCGGGCGATAAGTCTTCTTCCGAGCATCAGCAAAGTTTTCGAAAAGATCATTAATAGGGCTTTGACTAAGTGGGCTGCGGACAACAAAATAATTCCGGATAAATAGTTCGGGTTCAAGGCAGGTCATGACACAATTCATGCTGCGTCTAAACTCGTTTCTGATATCCAATGGAATAAATCAAAACAACAATGCACAGGTGCTGTTCTGGTTGATTTGGAAAAGGCCTTTGACACCATATGGTTAGAGGGTCTTTACCTAAAACTGAGCAGGCTTGGCAAAAGCAAACCATTGTTGTATATACTTTATGATATGCTTAATGGTAGAAAGTTTGTTGTCAAAAGTGGCAATGTAACTTCTACCACAACATTCCAAATTAACAATGGTCTTCAACAGGGAGCGGTGAATTCGCCGATTCTCTTCAGCATTTACACCAGCGCCAGCGATCTGATAGGTAGTCTTACAAAGGCAATTGCGTACACCGACGATCTAATTGCGTACAGAACGGGCCGAAAGGTTGAGGTTATTAGAATTCTCTTGCAGCGTGGTTTCGACAAGATTCAGCGATATTGCGACGACTGGAAACTGAAAATAAATGTCCAGAAGTCGGAGACAATTCTGTTCCGGACTACGTGCAAGAATTGGTGCAAGATGGTCATCGTTGATCGGCACGGGCAGCGATTAGCTAGCAAACGTGTAGTGAAGTACCTCGGTATCTGGTTAGATCAGTATTTATATTTAGACAGACATATAAATGCTGCTCTGACCAGGGCTAGAGGAGCCTTCGCTCTGACGAAACGGCTGTTTTACAGCAGTCGGCTTGACCCCAGAGTGAAAGTAATTTGCTACATGGCCCTCATACGGCCGATGACCGTTTATGGTTGTCCTGTGTGGTTCAACGTTGCCCCTTCCCAGATGGAGAAGTTTCGGGTGTTCGAGCGGCAGTGTTTACGACGCTGTACCGGCTTATATCGAACAGCCGAATCTTCTTACGTGCATTACTATTCCAACGGGGTCCTATAGAACGGGGCTTGAATTAACAGAATTTACAATTTCGTGATAAAACTCGTTCGAGGACACATTGCAAGAGCTATGCGCTTGAGCGGCTTCATTCCACCAGAGGCATTCTTCTTTTAAGACAGATGCGGTCTGATACAGGATAGATTGGCAGTTCCGCTAATCTACCACGTCAGACGACGAACCGTGGATAGGCGACTCCTGTACAATCGGGACGTCATGGCACAAGGTGGAGCAGAGCTCCTTCGGTTCAGTAGGGCTGTGTCGGAACGGGACCGAACTGATAGCGATAGGGTGAAGCAGGAGAACCAGTTTTGGTGGCTTCAATCGGCACTTGATAGTGGGTAGTCGGGATGGGGTTTTAAGCCTTGGCCGGCCTACATACTTGTTTTATAGTTTTAGGGTTTAGTTTTAAGTAGAATAGACATGGTGGCACAAACAAACAAAAATACACAAAAAAAAATTAAAAAAAATATTTAAACAAAATAAAATATAATTAAAAAAAAAACATAGAATAAGGAAAAAAAAAAAGACAACAAAATATGAAAAACAAAAAATTTTAGATAGTTAGATTTGCTGCTGTGGTTGTCCTAGTTTTAAGTAGTTTATAGGTAGAATAGGTAGTTTAAGTTAAGTTAAGTGTACGCTTTAAGTTTTATATTAAGGACCTTATTTTAAGTAGTTTTTAAGTAAAAATAAGAAAAGGATATTAATATTAGTTTTTTTTTTAATTTTCTAATGAATACAAAAATAAATAAAATTGAATTGAAGTTAAATAGATCTTAGGGCCGAAAGGCATTAGCATTAAGTATTATTGTTTAACTTAGAGTGTCCGTATGGGACCAGTAAGTTAGTTGTAAGTTATGGTTAATTAGGCTAGTTTTATGAATTTTTGTCTAGCTTTAAGATAGTCTTAAGAATGAATTAATAAAAATGAATTTGAAAAAAAAAAAAGTGCACACGACTTCTAAGACTGAGCTAATCTGATATGCGTGGGTTCGAATCCTATGTTGTGCATACAAAGTTTTTCAAATAAAATTGGATTAAAGCTCAGCACCACAAAAAAGGAGACTGATGAGTGCAAAAGTGGCAAAGCACGAAATAGCTATATCTCCAGCCAAAAACAATGAGTGGTAGCACCTTTAAGTTGTTGTTGTTGTTCAAAAACATTCAATGAAATTAAATAAAAAAAAAGGAATGGTCAAGTCTAACAAGCTGACATTCTAGTACGAATAGTACAATAAAAATAATAACGATTTGAATTATATTTAACAGATAACTCTTAATCTAGTCAAACATCTGAGAATGAAAACCTAGCGATTTGAGTTTATTAAATAATAATTCATGGCTACCCCTATCAAATGCCTTTGAAAAGTCAGTATAAATGACATCCACTTGGCTTCTTTTTTCAATTGCGTTTATACAAAAATTTGTAAACAACGTAAGATTTGTAGAAGTTGATGAAGGGTGAGATATGGTTTTTAACTGCATCATACATTTTAGTTTTTACCAAAAGACTGTTATGCCAGAAGTCTTGGGTTCGATCCCTGCCTGTGACATCTTAAGTTTTTTTACGGGTACTGCCTCTTGCGAGGAATTGACAAATGCTCTAAAAGTAATTCTTGTCATGAAAAGTGCTTTCTCAAATTGGCCGTTCGGATTCGGCTTAAAACTGTATGTCCCCTTCATTCCTGACAAGAGTACTTGTACACAAGAATGATTGAAAGTTACAATATATATTTTGTATTTGCTTTTTTTTAATTTACTGCAACAAAAAATAAAGAAAGCAAATACAAAAAATTCCATTCTAAAGAAACAACGAAAGAATCATTCAAATTTATAAAGTTGAAAACTGCATCTTGATTTTTCTAAAAAAAATTACCTATATGAGTTTAAGTTGACATTCTTTTATTAAGTGCGTTTTGTTCGCATTTCATATTTATGTATAGTAAAGTGAGAAATTGCCAACAAAACGATCCGCAGTAGTCCGGTTTTTATATTTGAAAGTTGATACAACGGAATGTTTGCCAGAATAATTTATCAAAAAATTCCAAAAAAAATAGCGAAATTCAGACCAGGGGTGAAATCGTGTAAACTGATTTTTGATAGTTGACTATCAAAATCAAGAAAATACGTCTGTGTAATGTGATATTCGATTTCAAAGTTTTAACCAAACAACTTAAAATAAAACAACAACATAAAATAAAAACTTCAAGAAGGGGGTTTGTTCGTAGACTAAATTCTTTATATAAGTACCTGAATCGAGTTGAAATGAGCTTGATTTACCTCGGTTCCGGTCGGGGATCGGAGTCGAGTCAAAATTTGTGAAGAAAAACCTTTGTGGGAAGTTGGTTTTATAGATAATGCGTTATGGACATGGTCTGTTTATTTGCATGTTTGTGTACAAAAAATATAGTTTTGTTTTAATCAAATTTAAAAAGAAAAAAAAATGCACATGGAGCAGGTAGCATATTCTTATATGGTGCTGAACTATTCAGTTTTTCATTGTTTAACACGAATCAAACTATCCCACTTGCACTTCATAAGAAACATCGAAACACCATTTGCATTTTAGAAATTGCTGTCAAACTTAATAATTTTTAAATCTTCTTGTGCGGTGGAAACACCAAAAAGATTTATCTAGTCTAAACTAAGATAAACCTTTGGTGGAAACATAGCAAAACTTAATTATCTTTTCTATTGTTTTCTCTTGCAAAATAAGCCCAGTTAGTCCATTTTCACTAACAAAACTAAATAAAAAAGTTAAAAAAGTATTGTTCATTCTCCACGTTAAAAAAGGTTTACTATGGTATTTTCCACTCGAAGTTACAATATGGTATCAGTTGTTGGGGAGGTACATACTTAAACAAAATCCAACAATTAACAGTTCTTCAAAAATGTGTCCTAAGAAAAATATGCAATGCTGCCCGTCTCGCTCACTCTGCAGATTTATTTAGACAAACAGGTATTCTACCAGTAAGACACTTGTTTTATTTTAAGGTTTTGAAGATATTTTTTATGAGGAGTGGTTATTTGGAAAGCCCTATAAGTAATACATATAACATGAGAAATTCTAACTCGGTACGATTAAACATTTTTCGAACTACACTTTTTAGGAATTCTTACACTATCGTCTCTCGCAAATTATACAACAGTCTTCCAGCTGAATTACGTAGCATTAGAAACCGTCCACAGTTCTTAAAATCCGTTAAATTATGGCTTCTTAATTTCGATACTTATAACATTGAATCTTTGTTAAACTACGTCATTTGATAATATTTGTTCTCTTTATTTATTTGCGTATATAATAATTAAAATATTGTTTATGCAGTTCAAATCAATCATAGTTGATACAATTCATAAAAACTTTTTTTTTCTTTTTTTGTTCCTTTATATTACGTTATTTATAATATGTCCACCCCACAATATAAAAATTTGTAAATGTGGCATTAATTCAATTTTAACTTAAAATTCAAATGCTACAAACTATTCTCTCTAATTAATTGTACAAAATACATATATTATTAAATTAGAAATAAGATATCTAAAAATTGTTAGGAGAATATGATATTAATAAATAAATAAATAAAAATAATATCAACATTAATAGATTGGTCTTTCCCCAATGGAAAACACACATGATTCCAAATGCACAACTACTCAACGACAAAAATAAAAAAAAAACTTTCACAAAAAGCAAACAAACATTAAGATTTTGAGGTTCTAAATTAATGTAAAACTACATACATCTATTTTCAACGTAGAATTTTAAGAATTCACCGGATTCTCCACTGGTTCCTTCAAAATTTAACCATGTGTCGAATCGGCTGTTTTATAAGATACCATAACAAATACGAGAAATTCTTGGATACATTTGGATTCCTTTTTTGATATTCCAGCTGTTCTTTTACATAACAAAAACAATAGCAAAAAGGTATCCGGATACCTTATGACTGCGTTCAAAATCGTGATGGATAGGCTATCCTGGATTATGTGGATTTTGAGATACTTTATTAAACGAGTTGGATACCTTAATTGAGATAGCTGGCACAAAATAAAAACAACTTATAGCTTTAGATTTTGAAGTACAAAATTACTGGTAGCGGTAGGTATTATTTTTCTTTTTATTATTATTTATATAATATAAGTTTAATAATTCACCCGATTTCTACCAAAAACATACAAATTTGTTCCTTCAAATTTAACCATATGTTAAATCAGTTGTTCTCTCAGATACCCACATAAGTACCAGAAATTCTTGAATGCCTTATTTGACAACCCAGCTGTTATTTTACATATAAAACACTTACAAAAAGGTATCCGGATACCCTATCGGTCTGAGATTGAACGCAGCCAACGAATTACCAAACCTTGTTGATGAAAAACGTCAACACATTTTGACATTCTTAACTGTCAAAACAAAAACAACAACCATCGAAATTTCTTACACAGCTAAAAAACACCCTTTAGAAGGCAAGTTTTAGGGACACGTTTTGAAAAAAAAAATTACAATTAATTTAAGTTTTGTACATAATTTGTTTATATTTCTTCATATAATTTGCATAAATTTTATTGTTTTTTCGTATGTTATCGTTATAGAGCTTTTGCAGGTAGCCACATTATAATTTAACAAACTTTCAAATTAGCAAAATCCACCACCCACGCAAATTACAAAAATGTAGGTTCAATCAAATCATTCTCAACAAAATTCACTCTTGTCTTACTGTTTTTTTTTTACAAAATGCAATAATGAAGAAATTTTCCAAGAAACTTTGAATATACTTTGCATTTAAAAAAATCCCCTCAGTCACTATCGTAGTCATTTTTGCCACCTGAATTTAAAGGCCGCCTTGATTCATCCTCCGAACCATATACGACTTCTTCGTCTGAATCGTTTATCATTGAAAACGCTGGATTATCTTTAGTTACAGCCAATTCTGAATTTCAAAAATAGACCGAAATTATTAACATATTGTTTAAAAAATTTAATGTGACTTACCTAAGGAAACACGTCCATTCGGTGAGTACACATACGCCATAGTGTACAGATAAAAATTTAGAAGTCCATAAAAGCACATGAATTGTGCTGAACTATGATACGTAGTGTTCAATGAGGCTACAAAATTATCTTCTAAAATTCCAAAACCAAAACGACATGTTGTAACGGTTATGGTTATCGATAGGACGAATAGCATAAGTAACGTTAAAAATTTAAGACGCATATCTAAAACAAACAAAACAGAAATCATGAATACAGTACAGTAAGTTTTTGAAATGACAGATTTGAATTTACCAAAATATGGCATTGAGCGTAATTCTGTGTACGCTCTTAGCACCAATAAAGACAAATACATGATGTACATCACACCAGCGATGTAGAAAAACAATTTGAATCCCTGAAAAAATAACGTTTAAAAGTACTGGTTATATTATATTTAAATTAAATTCATACGTTCACGAATTAATTTCATAATTTTATGAAAGCAATTTATTAAAAAGAGTGTTTTATACGTACGTTAACGAAAATGTTTCATTGAATGTTCATAAAATATTCGCAAAATATTTTTCATAAAATTATGAAAGTGCTTATTAGGAAGCGTTTTCATTTAAGTATAAAGCTTTCGTATTATGAAATTTCTAAGTTTTTCGTTGAGCCAACGCAACTTTCATTGAGCCAACGAAAAAACAGTTTACAAAACGAATTTCGTACATTATTTTCAGTATTACAATATGATTTAAACTTACATTATAGTTCTTGGTATCGACAAAATGACTATAAGTTGGATCCCTCAACTCGTTGCACTTTTCCCACGTTGCTAAGACAATAGCGCACAGCCAAATAGGTAAAACTACAATAACTTTAGGCAAATAGAATCGCATAAACCGACGTTCGTTTTGCCGCAGTCCATGATAAATACAAAGCCAAAACATTAGCAGGGCACAAAGGAAGGTTGCCTGCAAAACGGCATCTAACATTCCCGGAAACCAGGAGTTGAACAAGAATATCGCTGGGAAGAAGGGATCTGGAAAAGAGAGAAAAGTATGTTTATTGAAATGAGTAAACGAAAAGCTAAATAAAATACATTTTTGATGAAATAAAATAATAAATGATGAACATTCTATTTTCAGAGCGTATGAAAATCCCGCATTTCAAAAATCCCGCAAAAAAAATGTCTAAAATACTGTCTTCTATTATAATCCCACTTTTAAAAATCCCGAAAAATTCTGCGAATCTCATTTCTTTATAAAACATTTGTATCAAACAAAAGGTATTGGTTTTGCATTCGCTCCTTTACTATTTTATAAATTAAAAATACTTGACCAATAAAAAACAAGATATCGACCAAAAACCGACAAAATATTGCTAATGTATCTTGAAAAACAGGATTACAAAAAAGGGACTTAATAGCGGGATAAAAAAGAGGAATATCGAAATCAAACTCTTTTTCGTACACTTCATGTGGTATCTCGGGCAAAACATGAGCGTTGTTTATTTTTAAGTTTCTAGAATTTGGTGATAATTCCCTCAAGAATGTTTTATCCAAGGGAATGTTTTATCATCGGTTATGCACATGCCTTACGAAATCAGTTACGCTTATTCTCTATTGAAATTTGCTTAAGTAGTTGGTCTTTCATGACGACCCATAGTTATCGAGTAATGTGCGAAAAGTGTCTACGTTTGAATCACAATATACTTATACATAATAAGTAAAAAAAAAAATTAATCTTAATACGGATAACGACTAATACTACGTTTCCACCGGGCACTAAACCGAGATTTAGCTAGATTTGGCACAAATCTCCTTGAAATCTCGAAGATTTACCATATAAATTTTATTCTCCTCAAATGAAGATTTCAAATAAAACTCATTGAAATCTACTTGGAAACATTAGTTTGTCAAATCAAATAAACTTTTTTTTCGAAGAATAATTGTTGAACCGACCCATTTAAACGCCAATTTCGTTTATTGACAGATGGAAATGTCAACAAAAACTATCTGTCTCACTTCCATATGACTCAAATTCAAAACAATAAATAACTTTCAAGAAATCACAGACGAAATAAAATGTAAGTATACGAAAATAATAAATATGTACAAGAATATAATAAAACTAATTTCTTACAGCTGATGAGTGAACAAATACATATTTTTTTTCTTTTCGAAAGGAGAATAATTTGAAGTTTGGTTGTTATGACATAAACCAAACGTCAAATTAATCTCCTTTTCTTTGGTGGAAACACCTCATGATTTATTTTAAATCACTTGCCTTAAATCTCGGATTATGTGCCCGATTACACGAGATGTTTTTTCGGTTGTTTCCTCTTTCGTCTTTTTGACAGATCGGGTGAGGGGTGTAGAAACGTAGGGGAAAGAAGTCGTGAAAAGAGTCCTGAAAATGTATGGACTTTTTTTGGTTGAACTTTGACGTTTATGCTTTGACAACCAATAAAAAAAAAAACAAAATGCATAATTTACAGCTATAAGTTCAGTTTTCGAGACTACGGTGTAGTAAAGGCAAATATAAACGTGAAATAATGTAAATTTAATTATTTATTTAAACGATTTAAGAAATGTGGACAAAAACTCAAACGGAAGTATTATTAACGCTGTTTCAAAGTTGGCCCAATTTGTATAACAAGCTGATCAAAAATTATAAAAATAGAAATAAAAGAATTGATGCACTTGAAATTATTCGAAAAGAGCTTTTAAAAATCAAACCGGGTGTTACAATTTCGGATATAAAAAGTAAAATAAAAACAATTCGGTCACAAACGTCAGAAAGAGGAATAACGAAAGGAACGAAAAAAGGAAAGGTGTAATCACGAGGGTAGGTACCTGTCAAAAAGACGAAAGACGAAAACGAACGAAAAAACATCCCGTGTAATCAGGGTCTATTTGTTGGTGGAAACGTATTATAACCAAAAGTGATCTGGCCAGTTTATATGTCTGTTCTTTTTGGAACAATTCTTAACTACTATTGTTATGTCACAAAATTGTTCAAGTGTTATTGGGCAGGTTCAGGCGACATAAGGGACTTACAAGTAAGGCAAGTTTCTAGCATCTGATTGGCCAGCTGTCAAAAATAGCCTTCCAATTAAGCAACTTTATTGGAAAGTTGACTGGAAAGTTAGTCAAGAAAAATCTCCCTAACTATCAAGTCAATTCCACTTATGTCAAAATGACAGCTTATCATTATTTTTCATTCAACTTAAAGCTGAACTTTATTACTCTGTGATGTATTTTTTGCCTGCACAATTCAATTTGATATTTTATGTATGTAAAAGGGTTCCTTGTAAAATTGGAAAAGGAATAAGTAATATTTTTTTTTAAAATACAAAATACAGGCCGATATGGAATTTTAGCTTGTCTGAGGAGTGTTTTAGACAATTATGTTCTTGGTAGTTTCTGCACGGTCAACTGAAGGTAGAGGTCAGTGAAGTAAAGTTCCGAGTTTGAAGTTTATGACAATTGAAAAACTAACTAGTTGCCTTGGTTTAATTGTACGTTCAAAGAACGCAGTTTACTGCAAATGAAGTCCCTTATGTTGTTTGAACCTGTCCATTGTTACAAATTTTTGGAATTTGTAAAAATCATTAGGAAGGACAATTTTAAGAAATTGTTGATCCGTCAAGCTACCAATATCAAAAATTCAAAACAAATTTGTATAACCTTTAATCGCAAATTGAATAACGAATTTGATGAGGTAAACAACGTACATTTGTTTTTAAAACATATCCTGAATAAAATATTCATTTTTTTGCCAACAGAATGTTTAATGAACATTTGTGGTTCAATTTATATAACAAATTGCTTTTCAGTTCATTATTTTCTCCCAAGCCACAAAAAACAATTACTTATTTGTAAACAAATCAACAAATCAGTCAAACACTTTCAACTCAGCTCCCGATTGTTACAATTCGTAAAAATCTTAACGTTCAGGAACGATTAACAATAGTTGTCTATAGTAAGAAAACAAAAAAAAACCTCAAGAGAATGAAATATAAACACAATCCATTATTCATTCGCATTGTTATAACAGCTTCAAAAGTGACAACAGCTCAAATAACAAGATATTCAAAATTAAATCTCTTAATGGAAAACCCTTTTGATAAGTTTAAATAATTTAAACGCCTTGCTCGATTAATAGTAATCCACTGTCATAAATGTCAAACGTTCAACTTATATTGGCTGCGATAAATCTTACGTTCGATAGGCTATACAGGATAGGTACACAATTATTGCAAAATAAAGTTTTGAATATATAATTTCAAAAATTCACTGAATTTTTACCAAAAAACGTACAAATTTGAGATCAGTTTTCAAATTGAACCATATAATATGTTGAACCAGCTGTTCAGCTGTTCTTTAGCACGTAAAACACTAACAAAAAGGTACCCGGATACACTATCTGTCTGAGATTAAACGCAGTCATTGTTATAGGGTTTTCCATTGTTAAAATAAATCAATTTATTTTTTGTTAAGATCTGTCAGATTTTGGATAATTTAAATAAATAAATATATAAAAGTTTGAAATCAATTTCTATCAGATAGCCACATATATTAGGTTTGGATGTCTTTCTTTTGTATTTAGATCAGCTTGCACTCGTTAATAACTAACGAAAAGGCATTCGGATACCTAACCTATCTCCGATTGAACGCAGACATGCAGGCACTCCTGAGTTGGACAGGTGTCAAATTTTAGAAGTCCTGACTAGACCCCACGAAATGAATAACCGCTATATTTGAAATCTCGAACAAAAGATTTTAAATAAAATGTTACTATTTAAAATTTCGTCTTCTGCTGTGATTTAAAAAATGTTTGTAATTAATTATGACATAAAATCAGTTTAAACCATCAACATACATTTTTAGGAGTGTGTTCGATACCTTTTTCCTTCTTGGAGTGCCAGGTTAAGCTGTCATTGGTTTTCATCATTGACAGGTTGATTATAGCTTTGACTGAAAATGTATCTTATTGGATAAGTATTTCCTGATTGGAATGAGCATTTCCTGATCGGAATAAAGTATATGAGGTCAGATTTCAGTGGAACGATAATGTTTTGAAATGTGAAACCAACAAACAGTTCATTGAAAACTATTTCATCATTGAAAATGTATAATCGATTAAAGAAAAGTTCTGGGTTAAACAATGTTATTGTTTGGGCGTCAGTAATAGCAATAACAGTAATAGTAATAGGTCGTTTATAGCTATCATTAAAAAATTCTGTTATTGGAAAAAAAATCCTGATTGAAATCCACCGACAAATTTTTACTCAAAGAAATCTGTCATTGGAATTGTGAGAAATTAGAAAACAAATCAGTGGAACGATTCGTTTCACTTTTAAACATAAAAGTATCAGCTGTTCAGGAAAATGAATTTCCGTCCGGAAAATAGAAAAATACATTTTTAGAGAAAAATAAATGCGCAATTAAACTTTTTTCTCAAAAAAATGGTTTGGGGATTTCCGATGGATCAGTATATAATTTTCATTTCTAATCAAAGGGAAACACCGTCAAATATCGATCCAAACATTTTTTCGCATCGATTTCAATGATAGCTATGTATAACTGGCCCCTTAAGTAGAAAAATCTACAACTCATAAGCTTCATTTCGACACCAAATAGTATATAAAATTTGACTCTCTTACTACCTTTTATAGCTCGAAACAAAATTTTCAATGATAAAACCAATGATCATCATTGAAATCAATCCCGTTTAATTATATGTAAATGGAAATTATATACCTACTGATCAATCGGAAATCACATAAAGAATTTTTTTGAGTAAAAAAAGTTTAATTATGCTGTTGTTTTTTCGCTAGAAATATGTTTTTCTATTTTCCTGACGGAAAATCATTTTCCTGAACACCTGGTACTTTTATATTCAATAGTGAAACGAATCGTTCCACTGATTTGTGTTCCAATTTCACACAATTTCAATGACATATTTCTGTGAGTAAAAATTTGTCGGTGGATTTCAATCAGGACATCTTTTTTAATGACAGACATTTTTAATGATAGCTATAAACGACCGATGAGTGGTTTCAATGATGAAAACCAATGATAGCTATAATTGGCCCCTAAGGATGTTTTGTAAAAAAAAAACGTGGTTGGCGGCATTTGTCGGGATGCTAAAATATGGGAAGCGGATTTTCTAAAAACGGGATTCCGATACACTTCCTAAATGAAACCTCTGATTTCTTTTAACTTAAAAGTAATATTTATAATTATAATTAAAGGACTTACTATCGTAAAAGAGAAGCAAAGGCAACAAGATAGACATCCACTTCTGTTCAATTGACCAATCTATAGCTGGGTATCTTCTCAGCGTGTGCGCATACCAGATCTACATTTAAAAATAAAACATAATCTTTGATTGAATATTGTCCTTCAAAAACTCCTTTATCCCCTTCAATTACTTACAATTACAATAAATGTAAACAACAGAAATATAAAACGAAACCAAATTTCAATTTGTGTGAACTCCGGACTGTATGTCTTGAACTATAAAGAAAAAAAAAATCCATTATTTGAATTTGAATTCAAGCCTTTAAATCAAATTGTATGTACTTACATAAAATGTAATTTCTTTAATTGTATACTTCTGATGAAAAGATTCCAATCCCAGGAACCTCACTGTTATGATATAATGCGCGTAATCAATGAACCCCAAATGAACAACTGTGAACTCCTTGCAATTGTTCCTTTCACAGTGCAAATGTCTCGTTCGATTCCTCACATTATCCTCCGAAAGGATACTTAGAGGCGTGTGTTTCGAAGTTATACCCTCAACTCCAACACTGATTTGAAAACTTTTGTCATATGTTTCATCTGGAAAAAAGTCATAAATTTCGATCTTATATGAAAACCCTTCACAACTTACCATCATTATTATCTGTGACCAATTTGGCAATTAGCCAAAGTTGCTGTGAGTACGTTGTCATAAGTGGAGTCTTCATTGCGAAGGGCCCCGTTCCTAGAATACTAGAATCATTGGCTAGTGATGTGTTAGCTAAGATGGACCTGTCGTTAATCTCCGAGGTGCTGGTTATAGGCGGTCCCGCCAAACCAATAACAATGCCCAGACCGAAGCACGTGAAAAATCCCAGGAAGACCATGACGAATTCTCGTTTATGCATTGAGTAGAGACGCATGTGAACGGATCGCTCACAGCGGTCGTGATGATAAGCTGGAGCAATATACCTGTTGAACTCACTGAAGAGATCACTAAATTGCGTCAGGGAGCTCTTGAGGCGTAGAAACAATCCACCAGATGGCATGTGGTAGGAATATCCAAGGCCAGAAGTATCTGTCGGTGGTTTCGACATGTTTTTTTTTTCTTCTCGTTCGTTTATTTTTAAAGAAGAGGAATGATGGGGGTAGGTTATTCTCTATCTAATTATTATAGGGGGAGCTAGGGGAGACTAATTATAACTATACGCAATAATTGCAATTTATACACTTTTGGTAGTAATATGAAAATATTTTAAATTAATTGATATCAGAAGAGGGATTTGATGATGGTTTTCCATATGTGGATTCCATTGGAATGGAAATTACATGTTTCAGTGGCTTTTTACACTCGACAGACATGTAGGTAAACAGTTTGATAAGACGACAACGACATTGACGACGACGTTCCACAATCTTCAATGCATTAAAATTACACACCACTTTTCTTTGACAATTTTAAGGATTCAAGCTTATGGATATAACTTCTTTTGATAAAGGAGTGATTTTCTATTAATTTTAAGATATTTTTAAAAACTTAAAAACTATTTTATTGAGGAGTAAAAAAGAAACGAGCGAAAAATCTTTCTTTTTTGCACTTGCTTTGTGAAGATACGACTTTGCTCTGTTTTTTGTTTCGACTACGACGACGGGGGGGGATGTGAAAAAATCGATTTTAAAAAATCGTGTAACATGATAAACAGAGTGGTGAAATCAAATCCAAGTCAAATTTGAGGTGGATTTGGAAGTTGTTTTGATGGGAAAACGATGTTAATGCGCAAGACACGGATGGTTGTAATACAATATGTCAAAATATGTTTACATATGATATTTTTGCAGGAGATACGAAATTATCTATTGAAGATATTTCCGGTTCCTGTACGTTAAGTAAAATAAATTTTCAAAAATCTTTTTATAACTAGAAAAAGAACCAATTTGAAAAAAGCTGTGTTACACTTTACTTGCTGAAAAGTATTGGGATTCAATTATAGAAAATACGAGAGTAAATACTTTTTTCAATACGAGGAAATATTGCATATTATTATAGTTAGCAGGAATATAAAAGAATTTTGGAAAGCAGTTGAAGGACAGTGCTGTCCTTCCAATACTGTTCACATGATGTTGAAGATCAAATCAATGATCAATCTTTCTCACTAGTACCTAAGTATATCGTAAAATAGTATTAGTTAAATTGAATTAATCTAAATAACCAGGTGTAGATCACATTCCACGGCTCCGAGGAATTTGTCTGCTACTTTCTGAAGGTTTTCAACGACCTTTTTTTACTTCATGTTTTGATTCAGCTGTTAATCTCGCAATGTTCAAAAAAGGGCATCGTAACATTCTGAAAAATTGTAAATGCATATCATTGCTGAACACCGTTCGACAGATTTTTGGAGGAGTCCTATTTAAACGTAAATGGGTAGATAGTAACGAGAATTGAGCGAATATCCGGTTTCCGTCAAGGATACTCAACTGGTAGACCACATATTTACTATAGCTGATATACATACATATAGGGAGCTACTATTCTACAAACTATCGACACTAAACATATCCACAAAAAATATTGAAAACAGTACATAAATTGTTTGCGAATTGTGCTGCAGAAATTTGGGACCAAAAGTATATAATAATCAGACAATTTTTAAACACCCAATGGTCTGCGGCAAGGATGCACCTTAAGAACACTGCTTTTCTCTTTATGTATACAGTGGGCAGGTTCACACAACATAATGGACTTCATTTGCAGTCAACTGCATTACTTGAACGCAAAATTATTCACTACCCTCAATCTTCAGTTCATAGTACGAGCTGAAGGCCCTAGTAACTAATGCTCTGATAAATATTTATTGCATTTTGTAATATTATATTATTGTTCAATAATGTATAATAATGTATAATAATAATAATAACAATATAGTACAAAAACTACCAAAAACAATATTGTCTACGAAACACTCCTCAGGCAAGCTACAATTTGAGTTTTGTATTGAAAAGAAATATTACTTATTTCTTTTTTAAATTTACAAGGAACCCTTTTACACAAAATATTAAATGGAACTGTGCAGAAAATAATTAAATCATAGAATAATAAAGTTAAGCTTTCAGTTGAATGAAAGAAAATGGGCAGGTTCAGACGACATAAGGGACTTGAAAGTAAGGCAAGTTTCTAGCATCTGATTGGCCAGCTGCCAAAAAATTACCTTCCAATTAAGGCAACTTTAATGAAAAAATGACTGGAAAGTAAGTCAAGAAAAATCTCCCTAACTATTAAGTCAAGTCTACTTATATCAAATAGACATTTGATCATGCTTTTTCATTCAACTGAAAGCTGAACTTTATTACTCTGTGATTTATTTATTTTCTGCACAACTTTGTTAAATGCTTTCTGTAAAAGGGCCCCTTGTCAATCAGGAAAAGAAAAAAGAGGCTGGGATGCGACTAATACTGATAACTTCCCATCCCGTCTGTCGATTTGTCTTGCTTAAAAAATCAATTTTTACCAACTTTTGTTAAATTTTTTTTTCGGTTTTTAATTTTTTTGTAAAAACACTGTCAATTCGATTTTTTCAAAATTTTATTGAATGTTGACAACAATATTTTTTGAAAGATGAAATTAGTTTAAAGCCAATATCTTAAAGTTTTGAAAAGATATTTTAGTCGAAAATCAATTTTTACCAACTTTGAGTAATGTTTTTTTTAGGTTTTTATTTTTTATAAAAAAAACTGTCAATTAGATTTTTCTCAAAATTTTATCAGATGTCAAAAACATTATTCTTCGTTGCACAAAATTGTTTTTGAGATGAAATCATATTTTAGTCGTAAAATTTTCGAAGTGACAAATATTTTTTTTCAGTTTTTTTGATTTATAAAAAACCGTTAATTGGTATTTTTCTAAAAATATACTTGTTTTGTATCACGTTACAATATATAATATTCAATTTAATTTAAGTCTCTAGCGTCATTGGTTCGTGAGATATTTAGGGTTAACTAAAATGTTCACCTTTTTTTTAAACTGCTATGGTAAAAAAACTACCCACGCAATTTTCTTGAGAGCCCTTTCTTTCTTCATCTTTCTGCCTTATTATCTGTATAACAAAATTTATTTGAAGTCGATATTACTTCTGGTTCTTGAGCTATGGACGACGAAAAAAACGTCGCGAACGTACGGACATACGGACATACGGACGCACGGACGCACGGACGTACGAACGTACGTACACACGCACGCACAGACATCTTTATTTTTTATTTCGACTCTAGGGACCTTGAAACGTCGAGAAATGTCAAAATTTTCAATTTGACAAATCGGACCCATTACAATAACTTCCTATGCGAAGTTAATAAGTTATTATGTCTTACAATACAGAATACAAATCGTGATGGACTTGTAGCTTGTCTGAGGAGTGTTTTGTAGACAATAATTTTGTTGGTACATTTTGTACTATGAACTTTAAGTAGAGGTTTGCGAAGTAAAGTTCTGAATTTGAAATTCATGACGCTTGAAAAACTACATAACTTAACTAGTTGCCTTGGTGAAAATTTACGTTCAAAGAATGAAGTTGACTGCAATTGAAGTCCCTTATGTTGCTTGAACCTGCCCAATGATCAACTGTCATTTTGACAAAAGTAGACTTGGCTTGATGGTTAGGGAATTTTTTCTTG
The DNA here is from genome assembly GCA_951509635.1 of Eupeodes luniger. Lineage (NCBI taxonomy): Eukaryota > Metazoa > Arthropoda > Insecta > Diptera > Syrphidae > Eupeodes > Eupeodes luniger. The sequence continues at coordinate 301,907,319 of OX608073.1, forward strand.
ACTAACATTCCAGTCAACTTTCCAATAAAGTTGCCTTAATTGTAGGGCAATTTGTTGGCAGCTGGCCAATCAGATACTAGAAACTTGACTTACTTTCAAGTCCCTTATGTCGATTATCATCCTTAAATGGTGGAATTAAGACGCGTAATATTAATGTAAGAACTTTTATACATATACATATGTAGACGATATTGTCGCCTTTTTGGGGGACGATGATAAGGAAGCTTTAAGATTACTGCAAATTGTGAAATCTAAAAATTAACCACTCAAAATCTCAATTATAATGATTTTTTGAGGGAATAGACAACGAAGTAGAAATAACATTTGGAGATACGAAGATTGTAGATAATTAAAGGTATCTAGGGCTTATATTGACACCACAAAACAACACGAAGCTACATTTTGAAGAACAACTTAAAAATACAATAACCGTTATTAATGCAACCTTGAGAGCATGTATGCAAAATAAAAACATGAGTCTTTAAACAAAATTTCAAACCATTGAAGCAACAGACAAATTTTAGCAAATCTTGACCTAGATAAGAAAACTTCCTTTTTTGAAAAGTGGATAGAGCTAGCGGAATGAACCGAATGTTCTTAACATTTTAACAAAGCAGACTTGTTCAACATCATTCAAATTCTCAATGAAAAGCTGAACGAGATATTTGTTGAAAAAGTACGGTTTTCTGGCTATAGAAATTATTATTTCTAACTAGCTGACCCGGCAGACTTCGTACCGCCTCAATCGATAAATAAAAGACCTAAACTTTTATATAAATTAATTTCAAAACAAACAAAACGTATTGAATAAAAAAGCATTTTTTAAATGAAGCATGAAGTTTTATTATTATTTTCGACACATAATGTTGCTTACTTAAAAAAAAACAGAGTTTTCCTGAAGTACTGGCTATTTATAAGGTTTAAATTTTTATTATCAGACACGCACTGTTATGATACAGTTTGTTAATCAATTTAAAGCTTGCTCATAAACTTTATTTTTTGTTTTGTTTTGTGGTGCGTAAATAAACAAAGAAGACGGTTTTCCGACGCGCGAACACGCGACGTATAATTATTGTCCATGCGCGAAACGGGGAAACTCCAAGTTGATTCCGCAAACTTCTACAGACTGTTCTTGCGATTTATTTACTGTCATCGCAAAGGCCAGACATACTGGAAATTGTAAGCGTTTAAAATCGAATGGTAAATCCGTTGGAATCATCGGTATTCGCGGGATCAAGACATCCTCTCCTTTGTATTTTCCTTTTATGATTGTTGCCTCAATGACGCTATTCGTCAGCTTTTTGACAGCCAGTCTTGTTCCATTGCATAGTCGAGGTTGATTAATTTTACGCAGCATGATGACAACTGATTCTACTTTTAACTGCAAATCGTGAGGTGGTAATCCAGGCAATTCCAGTGAATTTAAAAACTCCGTGGGATAGTTGACTACGTCATCCTGGTTCATAACGGTGTCGACTGATTTGAAGGAAACCAACTGTCCAGGAAGAAAATTCTGAATGGTCGCATTGAGATCCTTGATATCTTTATTTTTCGCTGCCAATATTGCTCGTTCACCCAGCCAATTATGGTTATTGAACTTTTGCACTATATCTGTTGCAAAAATACTCTCATGTTAGTTGGTGATTGGAGTGTCTTTACGTACTGCCACAAATTCGATGATTTTAGGCATGCATTTAGTTCGTCAGCAACAGTTGATCGGGGAATAACTGGAAGAGTCTGACGAAAATCACCTGACAACAGAATCATGGCCCCACCAAAAATATTTTGGTTGTCACGAAGATCTTTCAATGTTCTGTCCAGCGTCTCCAGTGACCTCTTCTGAGTTTTTGGTGAGTAGTTATGATGTTGACCAATTTTATAATTCGCTCAACAGGGCCAAAAATAAAAAAAAAATGCGAAATGTCCGCGCTATTTTTAACTTCCCATAGGAAGTTATTGTAATGGGTCCGATTTGTCAAATTGAAAATTTTGACATTTCTCGACGTTTCAAGGTCCCTAGAGTCGAAATAAAAGATTTTTAGAAAGATGTCTGTGCGTGCGTGTGTACGTACGTCCGTATGTCCGTACGTTCGCTACGTATTTTTCGTCGTCCATAGCTCAAGAACCAGAAGAGATATCGACTTCAAATAAATTTTGTTATACAGATAATAAGGCAGAAAGATGCAGAAAGGGCTCTCAAGAAAATTGCGTGGGTGGTTTTTTTACCATAGCAGTTTAAAAAAAAGGTGAAAATGTTGGTTAAACCTAAATATCTCATGAACCAATGACGCTAGAGGCTTGAATTAAATTTTATATTATATATTGTAACGTGATACAAAACAATTATATTTTTCGAAAAAAATGCAATTAACGGTTTTTTTTATAAATCAAAAATAACTGAAAAAAAAATTTATCATCCCGAAAATTTTACGACTAAAACATGATTTCATCTCCAAAACATTTTTGTGCAACGAAGAATAATGTTTTTGACATCTGATAAAATTTTGAGAAAAATCTAATTGACAGTTTTTTTACAAAAAATAAAAACCCAAAAAAAAAATTAATAAAAGTTGATAAAAATTGATTTTCGACTCAAATATCTTTTCAGAACTTTGAGATATTGGCTTTAAACTACTTAAATCTTTCAAGAAATATTGTTGTCAACATTCAGTAAAATTTTGAAAAAAATCTTTTAGACAGTTTTTTTACAAAAAATTAAAAACCGAAAAAAAAATATTAACAAAAGTTGGTAAAAATTGATTTTCGACTCAAATATCTTTTCAAAAATTTGAGATAATGGCTTCTAACTAGTGTTCACTTATAATAAATATTGTTTTCAACAATCGATAAAATTTTGAGAAAAATCGAATTGGCAGTTTTTTTACAAAAAATAAAAACCTAAAAAAAAAAAACAATAGTAAAATTTGGTAAAAATTTACTTTCGACTCAAATAGCTTTTCAAACATTACAAATATTGGCTTGAAACTTACTTTATTTCACGGAAAATATTGTTTTCGGTGTTCAGTAATTTTTTAATAAAAATCCAACAGTTCGTTTTTTCATAAAAAAATAAAATCTACAAAAAAAGTACGCAAATTATTTAAAAATTGATACACATAGACAAACTTTTAAGCAGGACAAATCGACAGACGGGATGGGAAGTTATCAGTGTGGGTCGCATCCCAGCCTCTTTTTGTTTTTGATTTTAATCTATAGTTACATTATGTATGTATAGACAAGGCTTTTGAAATATCCGAAATAACTCGTCCTCTCTCTTTTTTTAGTAAACACCTCCAAATCATGTTTTCTTTACTCTTGTGATTTGTTTGAACTTGAAAAATGTTAGCACCGTTCCTTAGTCAGAATTTTAATTAATCTTTAAAGACCACTCGATATTTATGCAATAACTGTAAGCCTTCTATGCCGCTTTTAATTCAATTGAACAGACTCTACTATCACAACAAGTTTATAAAGTAATTTTCATTGATTGTTACATCTTTTTGGAGAATGGCGATGAAAATTTTGCCAATCGCATCCTAAGAAATTGATGCTGCATAAACTTTCTAGCCAACGGAACAATCCTCTTAGACCCAATCCTCCTTAGAGTGTTCCATTTTGACTACTGCTTTCCTTTCGATATAAGTGCTAACCAATGTTTCTAGCAATAAAACAACATATTATGAAGTTGTATTTTAACTTTGTACACTAAGACTCATTTTTTTTTCAAAAAATTACGAAGCACATAACCTTTCGAGATGCCCTACCAGGGCCAGGCAAGTTCACGAACTAACATAGATCATTATTTGTTCCAATATACTGCATATATCTATAGAATATTCCCTGCTCATTAGAAGTATTTGAGACCATTTGAGTTCTTCTTCCAGGCTCCCAAACGGAACCGATGTCTTTGTCAAAAGTTTAAGTTTGTACAAAAATGTGAATTGATGCTATCTCTTCTTCTGCAAAAGTCAACTGTACAAAACTATACGCCGAGTAATATGCATGATTATTTAAGAGTGTCTAATTAGGATCCTTTCATAAATATTAGTAGATACAAGCGATTTAAACCATTCAATAACATTTTGTGCACTGTTTGGGAATAACTTACTTCAGCGCTTCTTAAACTCAGAACTCAAAGTGAAACCAACAACAAATTTGTAATGTTCAGAGTGTTCACTTTTAACACTAACTCAAAATTCGTGCAATGATACAGAATCAAATTAATACTTTAACGATAAAGAACTCTGGCGATCTATGAGATATTCGTTGGACTCTACACTTCGTGCCTGGCCTTACATTAGAAATGGATTTTGTACCCAATCAATGTCAGTATTTAATTTGGGAAAGTAATCCAACATACATTTTTGTAGACTTACTAAATGTCCTGCTATCACATATCCATCATCTGCTCTGAGCTCTAGAAGTTTTCTTGCAAGAATACTTGTAAAATTTTAAAACAGTTAACATTGTTCTTTTGTACACTGAACACAGAGCCGAGGACCTTGTTTCAAATTGTCTACCCAAATATTTCAACATTTTAACAATCCATTTCTCCTCTAATCATATTCGGGTTTAACCTTATCAAATTAAAAAAGATACCAAATGAAAAAAGAAACACTCTTTTTTTTAAGTAGTCAACTATGCCTCAGACTGCGAGCTTCCCCCGACGATTCTCTTAAATAAACAAGAAATAAAAATTTAAAGAATTTTATAGAATTTTAATTTAATCGTCGACAAAAAAGAAAGAAAAAAAATAATTTAATCCCAAAACTTAAGCAACCCATCCCATCCGGCCGTGACCACTTTGCTCGGTTCGTGTGGATGCCAGAGCGTACTTATGCACACTCCTTCGTGTGCTTGCCATTTTTTATACATTTTTGTTGTCTTCCAATCCCAAATGTAACACTTTCCATCACCATCGCCCGATATCAGATAACTCATGTCAGGGGAGAAGTCCAAATTACACGCATAACCCGAAACCATGTGTCCCGAGAAAGACTTCTTTCGATTCATCTTGAATCGATTGAGCGCCGAGAATATCACAATTTTGTTGTCCAAACTCTGGCAGGCCAACCATTTGCCATTGGGAGCTAAGGTTACGGCAGGCATGGAGTGCATTGTAGGATCGGCAATGTATTTCATGTCCACTGGGATGTCCCATTCCCAGATGCGCATACTCTTGTCATCGGATGTTGTGACGAATCGACGATTCTCATCCACAAATGTGATTGTGTTTACAGCTCCCAAATGGCGATCGTACTCCTGGACAATGTCACCACTTCGAGTGTCCCACTGAAATAGAAAAGAAAAAACAAACAATCAAGACTGAATTGAGTCACAAGGACAACAAAATCTTACACAAATAATCTTCTTATCTGAAGTTCCAGCCACAAACAAGTGCTGCTTCCCATTATCGGGATGGAATTTCACACAGAAAGGCATTTTTCTAGCTGTAAAACGCGACACAACATCTCCAGTCTCTGCGTCCCAGAGTTTGATGTACCTGTCGTAGGAGGCCGAAAGGAAATGAGTTCCCTTATTGTTCCAGCCGACATCCTTAATGGCTTGTCTGTGACCGAAGTAGGTACGAATGCAACGACGTTCTCCATAAACCTCCCACAGCTTGACGCGACAATCCATGCTGCCAGAGAGCAGAAGATGAGCCGTTTTTGGGAACCATCTGATCGATGATATGCCCTTGTTATGTCCCTGCCATGTGTGGATGTGTGCTTTGGGCAGGAAGCATTTTGTGGGAGGAACATTTGATCGTAAATTAACTCCGACATCGTGTGGAGCGTGAAGGTATGAGCGTCCTTGATAATCAACGGCGTCTTTGACTGAAAAAACAAAAGATGATTCATTAAACCTTATTTGGTCCATCAACATCGAACTTAAAAAACACTTACTGTGTAAAATGGACTTCTCTTCAAGTGGTTTGTCTTCTGGAATCCGTCCACGTTTGTGTCTCTTTGCCAAGATCTCGTCCAACTCAGCCTTTTCCTCGTCAGTTGGCTTGGCGACAGTTTGTTCATTTTCATACCTACCCCATGGACCAACGAAACCCTCAACATCCTCTGGACAATCATTCTTCTCTTGTTTTCGCTTCTTTTTCGGTTTGGGTGACTCAAAGACAGTCTTGCCGTCAGTGTTGTAGGCTTCCTGCAGATCCCCAACATAACTCTGGCCATCGGCCGTCTCATCGGTGGACGGATCCATGGCATATCCATAGGTATGGAATGTGCGTCGCTGGTTCTCAAATTGAAAGGCATTTATGTGCGCCTTTTCTAGAAAACCAGCGAGTGTATTTTTGGCGGCGCGTTCTTGATTCGTTTGGTTAGGTTTCTCGGGACCTTGAACGGGTGTGTAGAGTTCTTCATACCTCGGATTGTAGAGAACTTCTTTAAGGGAAGGATCAACTACACGGGGAACAGCAACGGCTCCGAGAGGTATGACATCAGGTGCTGCACACACAGCAAGAGTTTTGGCCACTGAATTTTCTTGGTTTGTTACTGGCTTCAGATGTATGGTGGCTTCTTCAGGTACCTCTTCATCGGAATCACTTCCACTCGAACTATTCCCATAGTTTTTTAATCCTAGCATTATGTTTTTTGGGGTCCTTTTTGTAAAAATTAAAATTTTATGCGTAGCAAACAAAAATATTAAACGTTTTCTTCTCAACAAAAGGAGCGTTGACGTTTCGACGATGACATTTCTCTACTGAGAAGTAAAACGACAGAAGAAGAACTGACATATAAATTGTCGGTATGGTTGTTTAACTTAATGATGTCGATAAGTAGTGTTTGGTCTGTGTATTAGATAAATATGCGTTGACAAGCGATGATGATGCTTATTGTCATTTTTTAATTTTTATTAATTTGAATTCAAAATTTAAAACTGAACTTTTCAGAATTATTTTTAAATCGATTATTTAAAAACTGTTTTGCAAAACTTAAAACAGTCATTTTAAAGTGGTTTCTAAGCAAATACATTTTGTAAAAAGAAAAAACAATCCTAAGATTGGTACCTGGCTCAAAATCACCAAGGTTGCAAATTTCAAAATATTTTTATGACAAAAAAAAATTGCAAGCTATAATGATGAATTTTAGTTCATACAGTTGCAAAAATTGTATATAAATAAACTTTGGCAGGGCAGCGCACAGAATTGTATACTTTTTTAGTACTAAATATCATACAGAAAACCATCAATTCGGGAACGTTTTTCTAAGTTTGATAAAATCACCAAAAACAAAACAAAGTACATAATTTAAGCTTTGTTTAATAACATGGGTATATTATGTATGTGTATTAAATAAGCAATAATGAAAACAATACATACAAAATCTTCTACAAGCAAAATACGTCAAAATCATGTCCGGGAACGTTCCCGAAATGACGATTTCAAATAAGCGCGCGCTTTTATTATACGGCGGTCATCTTAAATGCGATCTGACTTTGTCAATGGAAAATATTTGAGGTAACTTTGAAATTTCGTGTCGTAAAAAAGAATTTAATCAATAATTAAATGTAATAAATGCGTTCACGGAATGACGGACTATTGATGTACGCTCTACGAATGATTAACAGAAAGTTACTTACCATTTAGATACCCTGATTACACGGGATGTTTTTTCGTTCGTTTTCGTCTTTCGTCTTTTTGACAGGTACATACCCTCGTGATTACACCTTTCCTTTTTTCGTTCCTTTCGTTATTCCTCTTTTTGACGTTTGTGACCGAATTGTTTTTATTTTACTTTTTATATCCGAAATTGTAACACCCGGTTTGATTTTTAAAAGCTCTTTTCGAATAATTTCAAGTGCCTCAATTCTTTTATTTAATTTTTGTTCAGCTTGTTATACAAATTGGGCCAACTTTGAAACAGCGTTAATAATACTTCCGTTTGAGTTTTTGTCCACATTTCTTAAATCGTTTAAATAAATAATTAAATTTACATTATTTCACGTTTATATTTGCCTTTACTACACCGTACTCTGGAAAACTGAACTTATAGCTGTAAATTATGCATTTTGTTTTTTTTATTGGTTGTCAAAGCATAAACGTCAAAGTTCAACCAATAAAAGTCCATAAATTTTCAGGACTCTTTTCACGACTTCTTTCCCCCTACGTTTCTACACCCCTCACCCGATCTGTCAAAAAGACGAAAGAGGAAACAACCGAAAAAACATCTCGTGTAATCGGGCACAAATTTAATTTACGATAAATACTCTGACAGCCGGCTTTGCTATTGCTCTACCTCGACTGACATTTCACACCGAATGGCTGCGTTCACTTAAAATTATTTTTGATCGATTATCGATATGTTCACTGAAATGACTTGTGCGGTATCGGACAAACTATTTTTGCATTTTTTATAGTTAAAAATAAATAATCTCTTAGTATCCTTTCTTAAACTAGATTTTGTATAAAAAATCCGGTGTATTAAGTGATGACCGGGGTTGAATACCTTACATTTTTCAATTATATTTTGGACTTGTTGTTGAAGATCGTAGATTAGGACGCGTTCCCGAAATGGTTTTCTATGCGTGTATATTGATTTCATTTAAAATTCACTTTATTAATAAAATAAACAAAACAGGTAAGTTTTAGTATTTTATTAATTTTTTTTTTCTTAATCAAGTCAAGATTTAAGACATTAAATTGCTAGCGAAGCCAATTCTGCACCTTGGTGATTTTGAGCCACCTATTTTTTTCTTCTTTAAACTAAGAACTTATTTTAATAAGTTTAAGAAATCTAACCAAATATTGAATACTTGCTGTACCCCGTGTCATAAAAAAGGTTATAGTGGGCCACTTTTTAAGGATAGACATATTCTGTTGAGGACTATTTTTGAGAATTATTATATCTTTTATACATTATTTTAGCAAGATTTTAACCTCTCTGAATTTCTTTGATTTATGGTGGACTTACAGTATTTTGCACAGAAAAAGTGTGTACAATATTGAAATAATATAAGTTGGATAGAAATAGTAGACCAAAAATACAGATTATATCAAGTTCCATTTTTGCGGAGACACTCTTTCATACATTCAATTTCTTATCCCTCTCTACCTTTCTTTATAATTGTAGATGATGAAAATACATGTAAATCCGCCATTATTAATTTTTGTGATACTCATTAAAACTAATTGGAATATATTAAGAAGCGTGAAAGATTTGATGTACCTGGACATCAGAAATATCACTTCACTATCAATTAAAACATATAAATGGGCGCATTCATAAACCTAGTGACTACGTATGTAGTCAAAATTTAACTAGCTTTGTGAATGCAAAATTGCACTACAAACTTAGTCAATCCGAAACTGTCATATTACTGACAAATGCAAATATGTAAAATAAGAAACATTTATGATTTGATAACTTTAACTTATCTTATGTGTTTTTAAATTCAATAAAAAGTCTGTTCAGCGAGGATTTTTCTAGATCAGAACAGCACAGGACAGCACAGTTTCGTGAGAAACGTCAGATCAAGTTAGAACAGTCAGTTAAACGTCAGTTGCAAAAAAAAAAAACAAAACAAATTGCAAATTGTGTGAATTTTTCGTTTCTCGCTTATTTTTTTCATTTTTTGTGTTTTTACTGTGAAAAATATTATTAAAAATTATTGAAATGGAAAATCAAGTGATTGCTAAGATAATACTAAATGAAAATGTTAGTGGTTCAGACACCGATAGTGATTTTTCGACGGATTCCTCTTCAGATGATTGGAATGAAAGTGCGACGAATGTTATTACCTTTTCTTTGATGAAATGTAAAATGTATTGTATATAAATGTATTTTATAATTATTTAATTAAACAAATAAAACAAATTGGCAAAATAACTTTATTTTAATTTTTTTAAATCACCAGAAAAAAAACACAAAGCACAGCCAAATCAAAACGTAAACAAAAAAAATGACAACTTCGATTTTGACATTTCTCACGAATCTGTTCTAACCTGATCTGACTCAAAAGCAAGAACAGAAAATCCTGTTCTAAACTGTTCTAGGTTTGTCAATGAACAGGAAAGTAGAACAGTTCAGCACAGAAAAAACCTCAATGAACAGCAAAAAGCTGTACTTTTCTGTCTAGAACAGTCCAGCACAGCGTCACTGAACAGACTTAAAATCAAATTTAAGACACAATTTGGGTGATTTATATTTGTATTTAAATACTGAACGATTTATTTCATTTTTAATTTTCTTGTGTTTTTACAGAGCAGCTGATTGTGAAACGTCAAAATCATTCTCCACTAACTTTGTAGCCGAAATTTTTACACTACGTCGGAGGGGAAATTTCAACTACTTTTGTAGTTAGATTTAGCCAATCAGAATCCCTTGAATACGTACCGACTAGCTTTGTGAATGCGACCATTCTCTCTAATCTTATGTTCTTGAAAAAGAGTCAGGAATTGGCAGGGAAACCCATGCCCATTAAACTTGTGCAAAAATAATTTGAGAAGACGCCTGTTGGCCAGTTGTTATTTTAGAACCAAGGTTACCTAAAGATAGACACATGATTTTGATCGAAATTAATTTTCGTGATGTTTCTAGTCAAGATTTCTTCTCTGATAATTTTGTTTGAAACAGTATAAAATTAGGATGCAGAAACTAAGGGAAAATAGATAGATTTACATATAGTGCTTTTCTTCTTAAAGAAGGTAATATGTTGGTTTTGTAACTTGAATGTTTATGAGTTGGAATATGAACAACAAGTCTCTGATATTTTAACATGTTATGTAATTTTTCATTTCAAACATCAACTACATTATTCCGTAGTAAAATTTAAACTTTGGCTTTCCGGTTTTATAAGTTGTTTGGGTGATTTCGAACTCGCCACAAATGTTGTCATACTTTTGAGTATATAATAAATTCATTCGTACCTCCAAGATTTCCAGATAAATGACAGCTGATTTCCAGGGATATTTTGGTTTTTGACAAAAGATTTTTTTTTTTGCATTGAGCAGGTATTATTAATGATAATTCTGTTTGGTATTTATATTAACCATTTATTCTCTCTCATAAAGTCAAACCAAATTTTTACTTCTTCGGTTCAAACGCTTGGTCACAATGCGACATTCCCTTTACAAGCTCTATCGATAAAGTCAATTTGCTTGCAGCACAGTTTGATGTTGATTTGATGCTTCCCAGAGTACTTAAAGGCCTTGGCTTGGCATACATATAGTAGCCTCCAATTGTTCTGAAAGTTGTTCCTTAACGCTGGCAAACCCACTGCGTATAAGCTTTTGTCTGTTTGCTACTCTACAGGTCTCTTTCCGAGCGGATGGAAAACAACATTATTTGTCCAGTCCTTCAAAAAGGCGACCCCTCCTCGCAGTCTAAATATCGTGCAATTGCACTCACATCCCTTCTGTCCAAAGCCATGGAAACGCTGATTGATTATCAGCTTTAAATATCTCGAAGAACGAAATCTTCTTAATGACCGGTAGTATGGCTATCGTAGCAATAGGTCCACCGGTGATTTGATGGTTTATCGAACCGACAAGTGGGACAAATCTTTACATTGTGTTGGAGAAAGTAAGATTATATCACTTAATATTGCAAAAGCATTTGATATATATGAATGAAAGCGTCCCCAATGGTTCTATTTTTTCCGGCGCTGCATCGAGGAAACTAATCAACTTTCAGTAGGTACTCGGTATATTCATTACAGAAAACCTCTTATTAAATGATCACCTATTCGACATTTCCAAAAATTCGGTTAAGTGCTTAGGATTTCTCCGACGACGACACACGGTGCAAAAACTTGCAAAAACTTTTGTGTACACTACATTGGGCTTGGGATGGAGCCCAATATAACAAAGTTGCATCTGTACACGGTATAAGCATAGAAACCGTCTTCGGAGTAGTTAAGTGAGTGTCGAATAGTGAGTGTCTTTTCACGTTGCAGTTTTTGTGAAACACTCTACATTTTTAAGTTTCAGAGTTGCAAATCGAAAAGTGTTTGGTGATTGATCCCAAACAATTCAATTCTTTACCTTTACATCAATGGGCAGGTTCAGACAACACAAGGGACTTCATTTGCAGTCAACTTCATTATTTAAACGTGAATTTTGACCAAGGCAGCTAGTTAGTTTTTAAAATGTCATGAGTTTCAAATTCCGAACTTTACTTCACAAACCTCTACTTTGAGTTTATAGTACAAAAACTAACAAAAGTATTATTGTCTTAAAAACATTCATTGACAAGCTGCATGTCCATTACGATTTGTATTTTGTATTTAAAAGTAATATTATTTATTTGTTTTCCAAATTGATAAGTAACCTTTTTACACAAAACAGTGAATGAAGCTGTGCAGAAAATAAATAAATCATAGCGTTACAAAGTTCAGCTTTTAGTTGAATGAAAAAACATGATCAACTATCATTTTGACAGAAGTAGACTTGACTTGATAGTTAGGGAGATTTTTCTTGACTATCTTTCCAGTCAACTTTCCAATGAAGTTGCCTTAATTGGAAGGCAAATTTTTGGCAGCTGGCCAATCAGATACTAGAAACTTGCCTACTTTCAAGTCCCTTATGTCGCCTGAACCTGCCCAATGTCCCTTTCGAATTTCGTATTGCGTCCCTTCAAAACTTGTTAATTGAAACCAATTTTAAGATCAACTTTAAGTTCACACTCTTAACCAAAATCTTAGGTTTATTAAGAATTTGGGTATTTAATGCGAGCATCAATAATTTTTCCCTTGAATATTGGCATCTTCTCTAAGTACCTCTCAAATGTCACTCTGGCATTTATTTGTTGCATTCACTCACCTTAACAACAAAAAAGACATAGGCTGCATTCAATCTCGTTTTGGATAGGGTATCTTGGATAGGTGGATTTTTAGATATCTTGTTAAACGAGTTGGATAGCTGTCAAAAAATAAAAACAACTTTCAGCTGTTCACAAAAAGCAGAAAAAGATTAAAACTTCGAAGTCAAAACCTCTGGAACAGGATAAAGTTCTTCAACTTCAGAATGCTGGACACAAGACTGAAGGTAAAACCTAGCAAATTGGTCATCTACAAAACGAGAACAAAATAAGTCAATTTTGAAGTTTAAAAAAATAGATCATAATTACCTTCTAAAATTCGGAGGCAAATAGCTTCTTCATCGTCTATTATGTACAGAATATCCTCAAATACAACTTCAACTAACATTTTGTATCTTTTTGTTTACCAACAAATACAAAAAGCTGAAATCAATTTTCAAGTTTCTTGAAATTCAACCATGTGTTGAATCAGCTGTTCTGTCAGATACCTACATACCCCAGCAATTCTTGGATACCTTTGGATTCCTTTTTTGACATCTCAGCTGATTTGATCAGCTGTTATTTTACACGTAAAACACTAACAATTAACAAAAAGGATCCGGATACCCTATCTGTCTGAGATTGAACGCAGCCATAGTTACAGGTCTGTTCTGGTCTGGTCTACCAAGCGTGAATAATTTCTGATTAAAATTTGTATCCCTATCCGTCCTTAATATCTGTGAACGTTTTCTCTTAAAAATTGATCTTCATTTTTGTAAAAAATAATGAATATACTCTACGTACATGGACCACGGCCTTAAAGCCTCATAATCATGGTTAAGGAATTCATACTTGTATAATTATACGCCATAGTGATCATTTGCAATTGCAACACTTATAACAATAATTGTTTACAATTCATTTAACTCGCCGCCCGTCGCCATTGATGATGAGAATGGGGGCATTGGTCGCATTCACAAAGCTAGTGGCTACGTAGTCAAGGGATTCTAATTGGCTAAATGTAACTACAAAAGTACATAGTTAAAATTTCCCCTCCGACGTAGTGTAAAAATTTCGGCTACAAAGTAAGTGCACACTGGTTTTGACGTTTCATAATCAGCTGCTCGGTAAGGACACAAGAATTCAAAATGAAATGAATCTTTCGGTATTTAAATACAAACATAAATCAATCATATTATATCTTTTATTTGGTTTTATTGAATTTAAAAAGAAAATAAACTATTTAAAGTTCTGAAAACACAAATGTTTTTTTATTTTATATATTTTTATTTGTCATTAATATGACTGTTCCGGATTGGCTAGCTTTGTAGTGCAATTTTGCATTTACAAAGCTAGTTGAATTTTGACTACGTAATCACTAGCTTTATGAATGCGCCCAATGCTTTATTTACTCGTAGAAGGTACACAAGCGAGTAGGTTAGGCATTCTCACTTGTTTGTATCGGTAATTGTCTAACAATGAATTGACAGTTTAGAAAAACACTAAAATTGATGAATTGTCAGTTCTCACGATATGGTTTGATTTCTTCCAATTCTATCAATTCCTTTGGCAGATAGCTTCAGATCATTTAAAAAGTAAAAACATTTGGGTTATCACAGTTAAATAACCAATTAATAGGTTTATTAAGTATTTGGTCATTTAACGCACGCACGCGACAATAATTCTTAACTCTTCGAATATTGACAACTACCCCTAAGTGTCATAGGTTTGATGATTTTTCACTGACAACATTTTCATCATTCATCATTCTTTCAAAGAAGGTTATGTCTGTATAACCTGTACAACAAGATTCAAAAAATAACCCTTATATTCGTTATATCGTTACTTACCATCTATATTTTGATGTTAATATTCCGCAAAATACTAAGCAAGAAGATTAGGAAAGATAAAAATACTCATCATTTAAATTTTTCATAAAATTTTTATTTTATCATTTTTGTATCATTTTTTTTGTTGTTTTGTTTTCATTTTTCAATTTTTGTAGGTTTTGTAAATTTAATTAAGACATTGTTTATTTAATTTTAATTATCATAATTATATTTAATTTTTTGTTTTGTTTTAATATTTTGATTAAAATACACGTACTGAATGTATGTATATAATATAACATTGTTTATTTGTAATTATTATTTTCTTAATATTTAAAATCAATCATTTTGTTTTTGTTTTTTTTCTTTTTATTTTTTTTTAATAATAATATAATAATGCATCTTAAATTTTACAATCATATTTATATATATATATTTATTTTATTTATATATAAAACAAATCTCCCACAATTTTCTTCACATGTTTTTATATTTGGCAAGTTTAAAAAAATATTTGTATTATTATTATTTTTATTTTGTTTTTATAGTTTACAAAAAACATACAAAACGAAAAAACTTAAAAAATAAATTGCAAAAATATAACTAACCTAATGTAGAAATATATAATATTTATATATATATATAAAAAAATGTATGCAATTATTGCACATCAACAACGTGTGTATTTGTGTATTCGAGTATTTTATTTATATATAAATGTTTTTGTTTTTTATGGCAACATATAAAAAAAAATAATATTTACAAAAATTAAAACAAAAAATAAACACAAACAAAAAATAAAAAACATACAAAAATTGCTTAGCACAATGGGGGAGATAATTTGTATTTCATATTTATAGTTATAATGTTTTTTTTTGTTTTTGTTTAAGAAATAATTATTATTAAATAAAATATCATTTTTATAACTAACATTTGTTTGTAAGGCCCTAATGCATCATCTTTCACATAATATATCTATATAACTCTCTTAGTATTCATTTATCGTTTTATTTTTTGTTTTAACACCATTTTAATAATATTTCAAAAAGAAAAAACTTTAACCTAATATACTCTGCAAAAATTTTATATTTAATACAATATAATAATAAAAAAAAACACATTTCTTATAACTAAATTAGATTTTATAGTTTATATCTGAAAATTATTCAGTTTTATAGTACACATGTCTTTGGATTTTCTAGCTTGTTAATTTTTGTATTATATTTTAAGTTTTCTTTTTTTAAATTTAATAAATTTACATGAGTTTTAAAAAAAAAATATACAAAAATAAAAAATTTACAAACAAATAAAACGTATATAAAAATTATAGTAAATGCATTTTATAGGAAATTCTTTCAGTTTATGTTAATGTTTTTGTATTTTCGTTTATATTTAACTCTTCTTCTTCGTTGTTTAGGAAACCTTATATATTTGAATTTATAACTGTATAATTGTGGTAAGATTTTTGATTTTTTACTGCACACAAAATGGCGATGGTTCCAAATTTTTTATTTTTTAAAATGTATTTTACGAAAATCGAACAAAGCTGAGTGTAGAATATTATTTTTTCGTTGTGTAATATATTTGTGTTGTGTATCGAATAATAATAAAAACAAAAACATTTAATAAATTTATTGTAAGTCAAACAAGATGACAGGGAGACATATTTTTAAATTTTAATTTTAATTTTAGTTAATTTTGTTTTTATATTTATTTGAAATTTTATTGTCCATTCAAAAAATTTTATTTTTAAATTTTGTTTTTTTTTTTGTTTTACTGATAAGAAAGGAAAAATATTTTATTTAGAGCACAACTCAGCTTAAAAGTTTATAGCTATTTTATTTTTTTACAATTTTGTTTTTGTTTTATTAAAAGAAATTATTTAAATTAAGGCCAAATGAATTTTTTATTTTTGTACAACTATAATTTTTTTTTTTCTAGTTGTGGAATGATCGTTTTTGTTTTTAATTTTACAATTTAAAAATTATTATTAATTTTAGTTTTGTCAAATATTTTCCATGTAATGAAGAAAAATGTTTAATTTTAACGCGAATTATTTGTTTTTTATATTTTACACTATATGCAAGGAATTTTATATTAATTTCTTTGGGTAGAAGCTTCCATTTGATAAGAAAATGTACAATTGTAATTTTATTATTATTAATTATAATGTTTATTAATAATTTTTAACTAACCATACGAAAAAGACACTGTAACACAGGTTGAGATTTTTGTTTCTAATTTTGTTTTTTTTTTGTTAAATTTGTTTACAGGATTTATTAATATTTTTTCCTAAGGACCGGTGGGTGGAAAAAGGCTTTTCAAAAATGAATCTTTTTTTGTTTTTGTTAAATTAAAGTTTATACTGGTAGATTGTTTAAATGGTTATACTGTTTTTGTTTTTCGTTTTTTAACTATTGTATTTTTGGTGCGTACATTTTTGTAAAAAAAAAATATTATATTTATTTTTATAGATATAAATACAAAATACTTCTATTTCTTTGGAGTCCTGTCAAATCCTTTTGGTTTTGTTGTTATATTTTTATTTATTAATCTCAACACTGCCTGATTAATAATAATTTAATTTATAGTAGTTTTGTTTTTATTTTTTATTTTGTCTAATTTAAGTTTATTGTTTATACATTTTTACATGAACAATTTTACAAAATTTAAGTTAATGAAATTTATGTGAACAGATTTTTTAAAGTTTGGTAGTTTTGTTTTCTTTTACTATTGAGAGAGAAATAAATTGATTTTTAAATTTAAATATTTTTTTTTTATTAAATATGTGAGTATATTTAATTTACTTAAATTTAATATTTTGTTTTTGTTTAAATTGTTTGCGAATAATTGTATTGTATTGTCATGTTAACACCTTGTGGTCCAAGAATATCTGTTTGAGCTCATTTTTGAGCATTTATTTCGGTTTTGTTTTTGTTTTCATATTCGAGAGAAGTAGAGTGATGATGGGAGATAATAAATGTGATGTTTTTTAATTTAAATAAATTATAATTAATGTTTAAAATGATATTTGGGAAAAAATTAAAAGAATAAATTGTTTTTTTATTTTTTGTTTTGTATTCTAACGAAAATATAATAATTGCGAAATGACCCAGCCTGACTTTGTCAAGAAATTTTGATGATAAAAATTAAACTAAATTAAAAGAACAAACACTTTAAACCCAAATTAAAAATAAAACATGGCTGCTATGAACATCATCAATTTAAGTTAAAAAATTAAAAATAAATTAAAAAAAAAGAAACAAATTCAATAAAATGAAAGTTTATTTTTTTTTTCATTAGATACTTTTTTGTTCGAATAAATGAATTAACATATAAATACGAAAATATATTATTAAAATATATATAAAATAGATATTTTATGGCACTTAGTAAGCGCAAAATTTGAGTATTTCGACAGGTACCCAAATGATGCTGGAAGATACGAGTACATTTGGTTGGTTGAACTTAGATTTTAAAACATAAAAACGTTAAAAGTTAAATAATAAAATATTATTATATAAAAAAAAAATAAACTAAATACTATAACAAAATTAAAATTAATTTAAAAAATAAAGTTAAATTCTTTAGAGAAAGGTTATTTTTCTTTTTTTCTGATTTTTATAAAACATAACGAACGAAATAAACTATTTCGAATATTCAATAATAAATTAAAAATAATAATTTCAAAAAAATATTAAATAACTAAATATTTTACTGCACATTTTTATAGTTTAAAAAAAATACTTCTCATTTTTGTTTTCTTCTCGATAATTAAGTTTTTTTTTTATGAATTTATTTTTTGTTTTTCTCTTAAGTACGCTTTCGAAAAGCCTGGCAAATAGTTTAGAATTAATTTTATATTCTTTTTCTTTTTAATATAAA
The DNA here is from genome assembly GCA_951509635.1 of Eupeodes luniger. Taxonomy (NCBI): domain Eukaryota; kingdom Metazoa; phylum Arthropoda; class Insecta; order Diptera; family Syrphidae; genus Eupeodes; species Eupeodes luniger. Next base: position 301,925,785 of record OX608073.1, read on the forward strand.
TTTTGTATATTTTTAATCACAATCCGTTCTATTTCTAGAATATTTTTTTATTAAATTTTTCTGCTCAATTCTCACTCAGTTTAGAATTTGCGATGATGGAAACCGCTTAGCGCAGCGAAGTGTTCCGCTTGTAAACGTTGCTGCTGTTGTTGCATTTGCAATTGTTGAAGCGGGTGTAAGCTATTTAGATGCGTTTGTTGCTGTTGTTGTTGTTGGTGGTGCATCATGGGCCAGAATGATGGTGGAATCGTTGGTTGTGGAGGTGGTGGAGGTTGTGGTACCGCTTGTTGAGGTCCTACCATCCGTCTGGCATTGTTATTGCTGTTGTTGTTTAGGAGATGATGACGATTATTATTGAAAAACGTGCCGAGCTGCTGTTGTTGATGGTGATGTTGTTGATTTTGCTGTGACGTATGTTGTTTTCGAAAATCAAGATTCAGCAGGGCGGACGCCTCGCTTACCTATTCCCTGTAAGGTTTGCAATACGAGTACCTGTGGTTCATGTGCTGGCTATAGGAGCCGGAATGTGAGAAACGTTTTAGGCATTTCGAACACTGGAAGGGTTTTTCACCGCTATGCAAACGTTTGTGTTCGGTGAGATGGTGTTTATGTTTGAATGCTTTGGGACAATCGACGCATTTATATGGACGTTGACCTGGAAGAGAGAAAAATAAAGCGTTAAATTGACATTGACAAACATTTATTACAATTAAACTCACCAGAATGTTCATATTTATGTCTCGCCAGCGAGCTCTGTTTGGCGAAGGCCTTATCACACTGATCACAAATAAACGGCAGGTCTGGATCCCCAGCATGTCCGTGGGTTTCGATTTTGTGTCGTTTTTGTTGCGGTGGCAAGAGATTCGAGGCTGCAGCAGCAGCAGCTGCCGCCGCAATATATTCATCTTCATGTGAGATTCTCGATTCGTCATCGCGCCATGATCGTTTTTCCGATCCGGGACTCAAACTGGTTCCACGATCACTGCTTCCACCCATTTTCATATTTCCCATCAGATGGCTGCGTGCATATTCGGGAGCCATTTGGAAGAGACACTCCATGGGGACCATTGATCGGGGTCCAGTGCCATTGGGCATCAAATAGGGATGAGTGTTTGTGGGATATCTTGGCATTGGTGGCATTGCTTCATTGGGCGATGGAGTTTGTCGAATGTGATGAGATGGCACTGGAATGTCTGAAGGACGTTGACTTGGTATTGTGGCGCCATAGTACAAAGGTTGTTTGTACAAGGCCAGACTCGGCGAAAGCTTTTGACTCAAATTGATTGCTTCGTTGGTATCCACCTGCATGGGAACACTTCCATAGAGAGGCGAGTGAGACGATTGCTGGGGAGAATCTTTTTTGACCGACAAGTCGAGAGGTTGATCTTCTCCACTGGAGAATTTTACTGAATCCACGGCGGCAGCTGGTGGTGGGCTATTGGCTTGGATGGGTTCGGAAATCATGGGTGGGTAGCATTTATTGATTCCATTGAAACCATTATTCATCTTCCTTTCACGAGATCGGTTGTTTTGGAACCACACCTGGACCACTCTGGCGTCAAGGGACAGTCGATGGGCGATAACACGGAATTCATCCCGACTTGGTCGGGCATTTATCGCATAGTGTTGCTTCAGTACCGCTTGCTGTTCCTCGGTGATTGCTGTACGCACACGAACCTTTCTCTCTCCAGCTTCACTGCCGTTCTTTGATTCTCGGTCCTCTTGCTCTTCTTCGCTGCCAGAGTGAAGGTACGACGAATTTCCGGCATCGGATTCATTTGATTGGAACTGGTGTTGCATTTGTTGCTGCTGCTGTTGCTGTTGTTGGAGTTGTTGCTGCTCCAATTCTTGCTGTTGTTGAAGTTGTTGTTGTTGTAATTGATGTTGTTGTTGTTCATGTTGCTGTTGCTCAAGTTCTTGCTTGATCAAGCCACATAGAACTTTCTCATGTTGGACCAGTTCGGTTGGGTGGTTAAATTGTTTATCACAACGACTGCAGCGTAACTCGTTCAGTGGTTCAGGCTGTTCCGAATGTTCAGACTGTTCAATCTCTTCCTTAGGAGCCTTCTCTTCGTCGTCCTCCTCCTCTTCTTCCTCCTCCTCTTCTTCAACTTTGATTTCCGGCGAATGGGGACGCTCCTCTGGCACCGGACTTGGACTATCAACTCTCTGCATCTTAACATCTTCCGCATTTGAGTCCTCATAGGTTTGCTTGGTTGGCGAACTGTCATTACTATTACGGCTGTCTTCACCTTCATCATCTTCATCGTCACTACGATTATAAGTACGAGTGTGATCCTCCTCGGTGTCCTTCTCACAATCATCCAAGTCCATCACAAGTTTTGGCTCATCAGTCACATCCTCAGTCACTTCTTCGATCAGATCCTCCGGATCCGACTGTAATCTCTGGTTACCGGCTGCGGTTAGTTCCAGCAACCGATGTATACTATATGGATGGATATTTGGATTCAGGGCGGCCATATTGTAAAATGGATTCTGGAATGTTGCCAGCAAAGCGGCATTCATCGCTCCATATTCACTATATTTCGGCAGCATTTGGTAAAACGAATTACTTCCCGAATTCGCCGCATTTGCCGCCGCGGCTGCTGCAGCAGCTCCTCCATCTGATCCACCTCCCACACCCAAACCGTGTGGGAAATAATTCATAGGATTCGTTCCAATTGGAGCTTGGGCGCCTCCAGGACGCTTACCATTCGGACTTCCACCCAAGATACCGCTCTTCTCCAAACTCTTTAACATCGCTCGATTATTGTTCAATTTGAGGCCCATGCTGATGCATTTCTTCGACGTCATATGACTCGAAAACGAACCGGAATGTGAGAAACGTTTACCGCAATTATCACAACCGAATGGTTTTTCGCCGGAATGGATGCGTACATGCTCTTTGAGATGGTGTTTAAATTTGAAAGCCTTATCGCATTGAGTACATTTGAATTTGCGCAATAGGGCCGATTCGTCATGGCTGATCATGTGACGTTGTAGGCGATACACATTGGCGAATGCTTTGTGGCAGATTTTGCAGCTCTGGAAGAAAGAACAGAAAAAAATGATTTTTGGTGAGAAAAATTAAATATTTAAATGGATTGAGCAAAAGTTATAAACTTTATAAAATAAACTGGAATTTATTGAATTGTGTGCCTCGAATGTGAATACCAAAGGCAAGTTTTTGAAAGAAAATTCGTCATAAAAGGGAGGTAATTTCAATTGTTACCAACACTTCAAAATAGAGAAATTTTGAACTCTTCAACACTTAATTTAACAACGAAAAGACAAAACTAAAGGGAGTTCAAAAAATGTGAAAAAAAAACAATAGCATTTATGTACGTCAATACACCCGTTTTCACTATTCGTCCACTCCTTTTCCTTATAAATTATACTAAAAAAAAATTTACCTCTCGGCAAAAATCTTTCGACATTAATGATGTTTATTGTTTAATTTTTGTTGTTTTGCGAAAAAAGAAACACACCCACGCATTAACTCGAATTCAGTTAACGCACATATTTTTAAAAATTATGCGAATGCAAAAAGATACAATATCTAAATAAATTCAAAATAAATCTAGAAACAATAATCGTTTCATAAATTTTCGCTTAAATTTGGAACAAAACGTGCTTCTGTCGTAATTTTTATCATAATATTCGTTTTGGATTCCTCCTCGAACCTCGAGAAGCTCGATTTTGGACTCGCTAAATAAATCTTTTCCTGTTTTTGCAAATTTACACCTACTGGATTGTTTATATGAAACTTTAAATAAATAAATTTAAGAAAAAATTTATAAATAATTGTTTGTGCTCAATAAAATTATTAATATCGTATTATTTTTATTTTCTTATTTTGAAATTTTTGTTGTATCTTTTCGTATCGAGGTATCGAGGGAATTTCGCAAAAATTCAAATACGATTTCAATTGGTTCGCTGGAAAATAAATATGCAGGTGTTTTTGGAGAAGATACGCCCCTTTTTTTTTAGCTTGATATAAATAAATTATTGATAGACATATAAAGAAAGATAGATTGTTAATAATTATGTACCTATACCTATTTTACGTATCTCTGAATGTAAGAAGAAAAAAAAAGATTAAATGCTGAGGAGGGGCGGTGAAGTTCTCAATTCCAGAAATATATACATACATTTTATTGAAAACAACATTACCTATACCAATTTTATAATTTTGTTTTTGTTTCTCTTGTTTATTTATTGATATTTTGGAATTGCTTGTGTGTCCGTTTCTAATGGACTTCAGCAGAGAAGAAGAATTATGGAAAATATTAATTTTTTAAGTGTTTTTGTTGATGGGATCTATAAAACAAAAAACAAAATTAAACACACACAAAAAAAAAACAAAAACAATCTGATCTAGCTTGCAAGATCCAGATATAGAAGGTGTATCTTTGCTGGAGAAAATCTTATATTTTGTTCTAATCTTATTGAGGTTAGTCAGATTTGTATTCTTTTTTTTTTAAAAAGTCTTTTTCGTTTTTGAAATGCAGTCTGATAATGTATATGGAGAGTATTAATAATATTAATTGTATTGAGGTCAATTTTATTTATTTAGCCTTGGGAAATATCTGGAGTATAATTTTTATAACTTTGTTCAGCTTCATAATGTGTCCTTGAAAAAAAGCAATATTTATAAACATTAACATTTTGAGAAAAACAAACACAAATAAAATCGATTATAGTCATTTCTTTTTTGTGATAAATTAAAATTAAACATTTCTTTACCTACTATAAACAACGTGATAAATCAAAGTGAGTATGTAATTTCAATTTTTAGTTAATTTTGAAGACTTTAAGACTTTCATTTTATTTGAGCATATTCCTTGATTTTTGGTCACAATCTGGGTGAAGAAAGTTCAAAATGTCGTTCAAATTGTTATTCATAGGATTATTTTCAACATTATTCAAGACAAATTTTACCTGCTCGAATATCTTAAAAAAACTTACGACATTTAGTTTTAAAATAAAATAGAAAAGAAACAAAACAAAAATTAAAAAGAGACTTAGAAATTATAAAATATAATAAATACAAATTAAGGAAAATAAAGTATTATAAAATAACGTTACAAAATAACATTAAATACAACTTAAATATAAATAAAATAAAATAAAACAAAACAAAACAGCATGAATCAAAATCAAGTAAAAAGTACAAATAAGTAAAATAATATAATAATAAAATTAAGTAAAATAAAATAATAAGAACAAAACTAAGATAACATCACATAAATTAGAATAAAACAAAAATTTAACTTGAATACAAAATAAAAACATAAAAATACATAAGAAATAAAAATTAAATTAAAAAATATTTAAAATAAAGTAAAATAAAATGATATAAAGCAAAATAATATTAGATAAATATGAAATAATGACTCATACAATCTTAACTTAAATTTAATCAATAAATTAAATTTAATCATATACAAATAAAAATCTGATAAAATTGTATAAATAAAATTAAATTCAAAAAGTAAAATAAGAAATTATTATGAAATATTTTTGAACTTGTATTTAATGTACTGAAGCTAAACTTAAAACAAAAGAATACAAACTAAAATAAAATAAAATAAAATACAAGAATATAAGAAAAATATGTCAACAAAATACAAACTAAAACAAATAAAATGAAATAAAAATAAGGAACAAAAGCTTGGTAAAATATTTATAAAAAAAAAAAAAATAAAAAAAAATATTTAAATGCAAAAATAACATTTCTAAAATTGTATACAAATATTTGTTAAACTTAAATTTAATGTAAAGTAGCGTTAAAACGTACCCTAAATACAAAAAATAAATTGTTATTTTAAAACTTTTATTAACGAAAAATAAAACAATTTAATTAAAAAGTGAAAACAAAAAATAAAATAAAATAAAATAAAATAAAATAAAATAAAATAATTTAAAATTAAAAATAAAACAAAACTAAATTAAATAATATGAAATAGAATTTAAATTAAAGTGAGGAAAATTTATTTTTATAATTTTAACGAAATAAAAAAAACACTTTAAGCTAAACCAAAGGAAACGTTAAATAAAAGTAAATGCACTTTATGTAAATAAAGCAAAAAAAGCCTTGAAAATAGGCGCGTAAAACTCTCAACTTTATGATTTTTACTATTATGTTAAAGAGTAAATTTTTTCACTTTTTATAGGAACATTTTTGAAAATGTTTATGAAATCAATTAAGAAAAGTATCCGAGTTTTCACAAATTTTTAACTTTCCGTAGGAAATTATTGTCATTGAACAGATTTGTCCAATTAAAAATTTTGACATTTTTCGACGTTTCAAGGTTCATAGAATCTTAATAAAAGATTTTTAGAAAGTTATCTGCGTGTGCCTGTACGCTCGGGATACCATTTTTCGTCTTACATATCTCAAGAACCAGTAGAGGTATCGAAAGATGCAGAAAGGATTTTCAAATATATTGAATGGGTTGTTTTTTTGTTGCCCCAATATATGGAAAATATTGTTTTCAACATTCAGTAACATTTTTTGTTAATCCAATAGTCAGTTTTTTCATTAATACAAAATTAAAATCTACGAACAAATACTACGCAAAATTGGTAAAAATTGATTTCCGATTCTCGTGAATAAAAAAAGATATTGACTTCAAAATGTTTTCATTCATTACGTGCGTTTTGTTCGCATTCCATATATAGTAAAGTGAGAAATTGCCAACAAAACGATCCGCAGTGGTCCGGCTTTTATATTTGAAAGTTGATACAACTGAATATTTGCCAGAATAATTTATCAAAAAATTCCAAAAAAAAATAGCGAAATTCAGACCAGGGGTGAAATCGTGTAAGCTTGTTTTTGATAGTTGACTATCAAAATAATGAAAATACGTTTGTGTAATGTGATAGTCGATTTCATAGTTTTAACCAAACAATTTGACATAAAATAAAAACTTCAAGAAAGGGGTTTGTTCGTAGACTACTACATTAACATGTGGTGTTGAAGCGAGCTTGAAGCTCGCCTAAATTCTTTATATACCTGAATCGAGTTGAAATGAGCTTAATTTGCTCGATTCCGGTCGGGGATCGGAAAGTTGTTAAGAAAAACTTGTATGAAGGAGTTGGTTTTACAGATAATGCGTTATGGTCTGTTTATTTGCATGCTTGTGTTCAAAAAATATAGTTGTGTTTTAATCAAATTAAAAAAACAAATTGCACATGGAGTAGGTAGCATATTCCTATATGGTGCTGAACTTTTCATTGTTTAACACGAATCAAACTATCTCACTTGCACTTCATAAGAAACATCGAAACACCATTTGCATTTTAGAAAGTGCTGTCAAACTTAATCATTTTTAAATCTTTTCTCTTGCAAAACAAGCCCAGTAAGTCCATTTTCACTAACAAAACTAAATAATATCAACAGTAATAGATTGGTTACTTTCCCCAATGGAAAACACACATGATTCCAAATTCACAACTACTCAACGAAAACAGCCATCGAGATACAAATGCAATATCAATCGTACCAACATTTGAGAACAAAATCACATAAGATCCATTCGAGACTCGTATAAATGTCAAAAACCTATCCATAGTGAGATTCTACTCTAACTTTTATCGGTGTTATTCTCACTATGGATATTGTTTTTGTTATTCGTGTAAAATCCTACTTTACTATGGATAGATTTCCCAACAAAACACGCGAATTGTTAAATTTTGTTAAGGATAATGGTCTTAGAAAAATCCAATTTGTATTTCTTTATAAAAAGAAACAAAAACTTTCAAAAAATGCTACTAAAATTAGTAAAAAAAAACATATTTTGAATTGAAACTATCAAATATTGCTGCTAACTTTCAGTCAAATATTTAGAAAAATTCAACTGACAACTTTTTTTTTACAAAACATGAAAACCTACGTAAACAAGAAAAAAAAATGATAAGAAATAGTTTTCGACTCAAGTGTTGGGAAAAAAAGGAAAGGTATTAACTTCAAGTTATCAGTGTGGATCGCACCCATCTCTTCTCATATTACTAATTTGAAAATATCTACTGTAAGAACTCGTAGTTATTCCTTAACCACTAGGTTCACCTATAGATGCAATAATCCTTAGGACCTTAAGTTTTACATATCTAAAGTTTCTTATTGTCATTTAAGTGTCCTTATTTGAAGAATTCTGTAGCTTTTCCACCCCTTTCACAGATTTATTAATTTTATTTTATATTCATAACTTAGAAATAATTGTTCTTCAAAACTGATAAATGAATGAAACACTTAAAATAAATCAAATTCTAAAAAAGGTTTCAAGATTCTGTATTTGTGAAGTTAAGATCACACAAAACTTTTTCTAGTAATTTATTCATGACAAATGCAGATTTCTACAAAAATTAATATTTGACACTTTATTAACTAACGGAATAAAATAAACAATAAAATCAATTTAAGATAAATTTGCACCTTTCTGTTGAATGTTAAATCCAATAAATCGTGGGCAAAATATTTACCTTTATGAGATTTAAAATTCTCTTTATTCTCTTCATGTTAGCACTGTTTTCTTTTTGTTTTTTTTTCAAGACATTTACGAAATTAAAAATCAAATTAATTAAATAATATTTAAAAAAAAATTCACTTTCAATAATTTATTTGCGATTTGAATGAAATAAGAAAACATTCCACCTTTTCTAGTTCTGCTGTTTCTTTTTGTTTTTCTTATACTATGAGAAGGCTGGTATGACTTGCTTTACAAGGTTCATGTTTTTATCAACATTTAAAAAAAAATTCCATTTTAAGTAATCACCCGAACTGAGTGTGTATTTCTCGTATATTGTTGGTTTTGTGATGTAAAAGAACTACAATAATAAATTTTTAAATCAAAATAAAAAGAAAAACCCCGGTGATAAAACATCCGCCACGCCGCCATTAAATCATTGAGACTAATCAACTGAGGTGTGGTTGCAGATGCGCGCTCATTTAAGTCGATCGATACAATTCCCAATCGCCATATCTCCCATAGCCATAGCTATCATTTCGTGGCTGTGCGTTTGGCGGAGGGAGATAGATGCAATACACCACTTCTAGACTCTATAGACTAGGTATGGATGGACGTTCCTTCCATTTATACCTATCTACCTAAAGTCTTGAGAGTTTCTACCTACATAGTTGATTGAGCAGCACAAGAAACAGTTTGGATGTGAACACCGCGGCTAATGGTGTTCCTCTTATCCATCCATGTTCATGATGGTGTGCGGTTACAAGGGGAAGACGCTGGAACACCTTCTACCATCTACTAATAATTCTGAAGAGGTGTGCCTGTGCACCGGCTCCAAGCATATGTTTGGATGTCAGCACTTGATTTAAATTGGGTATTTTTTTTGTTGTTGTTCGTTCTTTTAAGTTCAAGAACCAGGTCCGTTAGGACAAGTTGTTTTAATTTTTAAGTCTTGAAACGTGTGTAGTAAACCATCTCCTACCTCTACCACCTCTCTGATGTGAAAAAGCCACTTAAAGGTGCCCGATGACGATCGCCATCACGTCATCATTATACTGAGAGGAGCCATAAAGGCTTCAGATTACCAAGAGGTTTACCTCTTACACCTCTCGAATGTTTCGATCGCAGTGAGTGAGTATGGCAAATGTGTTTTGAATACAAAAACAAAGATCAAAACAAAGAAATAAGGGGATTCAATAGCAGCACCAGTGGCAGCTTCAGCCAAGTGCAACGTATCGGAGTACTCTTTCTGCATAAAAACCATGAACGAGAGATGAGTGATCCAACATTGTTGCACCTTGCCACTAATGGAGAAAAGAAGTTCCAGGAAAAAATAGGGATGGAGCCAGAACTAAGCATCAGCACCAGCATCCATCCATCCAATCCAAAATACGAACCGCGCACTCACCACAAAACCATGGGCGTCAGGTTGGGGAGAAGGCTAATAATTCAATTATATGCATTAGGGCACGAGCGCTGAATGAAGAGTTTTATATTATTATTTTAGTTTTTTTGTTGTTTCTGATCTTATTTTTATTTCTCAGAATCCACTTTATCCCCAGGTGGATTCAATTGAAATTTTCTTTTGATTAGAAAATTAATAAGAAATCAGATTTCAAGGGATTTTTCATTTGAAAACTACGATAAAATAAAATACGGCACATGATGAATAATACAAGAAAATCTATTCAAAAGTTCTAGTTTTTTATTTCAATACATTCAGCTATAGGAATAAGATATAATATATGTAGAAATTGTAGATACTGCAGAAGATCGAAGTTTGACAGACAGGTTAATTTAAGTCCAAAGTCAAAGTGGGTTTAAGTTTTCTCAATGAAAGCTGAACTCTAGCACTTAATGACGAAAATTTACAAAAATATTAAAATATGATGGTCCAGTTTATCATTTAAACACTTTACTTAAAAAGTACACATAAATGTGTTTTTTAATTGTTCAAAATATATAAAAACATGTGCGAAATTAAATCTAACGAATCTGTCAACAAACATGAGACCTTTGACGTTTATCAATCATACCTTTATTAGTTATGACGTTTGTCAACTAAAAGCCTCTTAAATCTCACAAAATGACAGCACAAATCTGTCAACGAAATTGTGAGTTTGAATATAACATTTTTGATGTTTATTAATTATCCCCCTTTTTCTTATAACGTTTCTCAACTAAAATCGTTTTAAAATGACACGAAATGACAGTTCTTTTTGTTGGTAGAAAATGTCTTTGAATTTGAACTCATAGTTACCAAAAGCGACAATGCCTTCCAACGCAACGTCAAACAAACGTAGAACCTTTTGTAGCGTTCTATTGGTACTTATTTTTTAAGATCATCAATCTAAAGTTTAATTCTTAGTTTGTCCGACTTAGACTTTTGAATAAAAAAAAATGACAGTTCTCCTTTTGGATAGAAAATGCTTTAGGATTTGAATTCAGAATTAACCAGACGCACTATAGTAATCACATATTTTGAATGACAATATTAAATTGAAAAATACATATAGATCTTAATACGTAGATCTGCTTGACATGTTGAATTGCGTTTTTTTCTACCGGATTATCAATCAAAAACACAATTTAAAATCTCAAACGTCAATTATTGACAGGTGCTTTGTTGAATTCTTTGTTTTGTTTTTTGCGTTGAATCTGACATTTAAATAGATTTTTGTGAAGTTCTAGAGTTGTCAAAGTGACGATTAAGAAATATCGTATTTTAGTCTGAAATTAAAAGAACTGTCAAAGTCTAAATGTATTTGGGAGATGATAAAATTTACTTGTCAAAAAACAAAAACAATCGTTTAGTTTTTCACGGTCTTAATTATTTTTCAAAAGACTTGTCTTCATGTAAGTAAAAGTTATTAAACGAAATTCTAAGAACTCAAAAAGTTAAATGAAAAAGAAAGCACTTGAGGAATTAAAGCATTTAAAGAATTTAAATACAGAATTAAGCCAAAACTTTAAGTATTTAAAATTTTCAAGTTTTAGTACGAATGAATTGTAGTTTTACTTAAAATACTCACGAACAGGTCTGAGTCAAATATTTTTTCAAAGTTAATTAACAAAAAACAAGTAATAAATTCAAATCATCTTAAAAATAGGTCAATAAATTAAAAAAAAAAAGCCATTTCCACTGATCAAAAATTTTACAGTTGAACCTATTTAACTGCCTTACAGATAAAAATACCAACAAATATCAATTTAAAACCACTTAATCAACAAACAACCGATAAGCGATTGTATATACCGGTATCTACTTATCTTCTTCTGTCTAAGGAACCTATGTATATAGCCTTTTCTATATAGACCTTAGCTTATACGTATGATCTATGATATGAATACTATAGGGAAATAAAAAAACGTCATCATATAACATAATTTTATCGCCATTTTGATTCTCTTCCTCATTCCAAAAAGGCGGTTAATTTATATACATACTCACATTTGGATGGAATAAATTCATAGAATCAATTCTTAGTCATTCAAAAAGAGATAAAGTAGATAAAACTATCATCACAAAGTGTATCTATCTCTATCTCTGTGTAAAGTTGCGTCGTCGTAACTAGATGGAATGAAGATAGATAGAGGTACGAAAACGACGCGACGTTCTAGTACGCGACGACGTTTGTACCTCGATTCTCATCCAACTACAGTAACAGTAAATTAAATATGAAAACAAAAAAAACGAGCAAGTTGGTTTATATTATGGTGGTGATGATGTCATTTCACTCTGACTCTGTTATAATTATTATTATTTTTATTGAGCTACAAGTATCTCCCTCTCAATAAACCGATACAAAGCAGGGTTGCCATAGCCTAAACGAACTTGATAGCTCAATTTAACTCTACTTGCAGCCTAAAATCAAAATCGATAAAGTAGCCCAAAATAGCTCAATTTCCATTGCACAAATCTGATAGCTTCAATAAGAACTTAGACTTTTCTAAAAAAAAAAAAAACAGAGGTAAATAGAATGTTCATTTTTGTTCAACAAGATTCGATTTTATCTACTTAACAATATTTGCAATTTAAAATCGTAACAGAAAAATTAGATCAAAAATTGCTCAATTTGAATACCAAAAATCTGATAGCTTCAATAAGAACTTAAACTATTCTAAAAGAAATTGCGGAAAATAAAATATACATTCTTGTTCGACAAGATTTGATTTGGACTACTAAAAAATATTTGCAGCCCCTAAACGGAACCGAAAAAGTAGCCCAAAAATAGCTCAAATTCAATAACAAAAATCTGATAGCTTACATAAGGACTTAAATTTCAATAAAAAAAACACAGTGAATAATAAAACATCAAGAAAGTTATCAAGATTCGATTTGGGCTACTTATAGCCCAGTTATTATTGAGTTGTCATATTGAAAGCTCAATTTCGAAGAAATATCCCAATATGGCAAGCCTGAAGCGAAGAAGAGTGATGTTGCTGGAATAATGTTGTTTATCTGTGATCTTTTTTAAACCATATGAAAATATGTGGATATGTGTAGTTTTTGTTGTTGTTGTTGGATGACACCTCAAGTGTCTTTTTCCATATGTGGGGATAAAATTCGCGTATATCCAGAAGCCCGTCGCACCGTACATAATGAAAAAGTAGAAGAGAAGAAACATCTTAGCTTGGGGTCTGTCTCTCATGCAAATGGATGATGTGTGTGGATCTTAAGTGCCCTAACTGACAGTGTGACTAACAATCATTAATTTGCAGAAACGTTGTCGTGTTTTTTTTGCTTATTTTTGTATATGATGAAGGAAGGTACATTAAAGTACCTAGCTACGTACATAATACATAAATGTATCTTTTTGAGATAATAAAAAACTATCTAACTAAGGATGTTGCCATAGTCGTCGCAGCCGAACAGACAGATATCATCATCTTAATTTGTATATTCACCACACCGTACATAAGTATATAAAGTCGGTATAAATTGTTAAAAAGATGCAAAAGATGACGGCACAGATATATATTTTCCGTTTCTTCTTATTTGCGTTTAAAAAAAGATAGATGTACCTAGTTAGTTGTTGTTGTTGTTATTGTAAGATTTTTGTTGAAGCGATTCACAACTCGTGATTCATCCATCATACAATTAAATCTACGGAATAACTTCAATTAAGCTCAAGTCAGGGTGTGACTCTTTTTATTAAAAAATCAACATATGTACATTGTGCATGTACACCCCCATATATAGAGATCGACGTATATTTTGATATAAAAAACTTCACGGATAGATGGACATATTTTTTTTGTCACATTCGAGAGGTTTATGATTTTTTATCCACACTCAAAAACAGAGTCATAAAGGCAATTATGACTTTTGAAAAGAGTGTATACGGTATGATAGACATTGCGATATGTTTTAATTAATACGCAAAGCAGTCACTTTTTATATTAGAATGATGGCAGCAAACCAAAAACAAAAAGACATGAAATTATTTTCTCAGAATTATTATGATTACAATGTTGATATGTTAATTTATTTTTATGTGCATATATGGTTTTTTTAACTTTGATCATTTCAACGAATTAATAATAATAATATCTAATAATTTGTAGTGTGGAATATTTAAATAGAAATGACAAAAAAGTGTAATACAGATGCGGCACTACGTTAATGAATAAAGGATTTTTAAATTCATTAATCATAGATTTATCTAAAAATATGAATTACATCGTGGGAATAATTAGTTCCAATATAAATAAATATCAATATTTATTATTAATTTTTGAAGAAGCACCTAAAATGTATTCGAAATTGTTCATATTCCAGTTTAATTTTGAATAGGCCACTATTTGGTAAGTGGTCACTTTTGAAGCTTTCATATTTTGACATTTAACAAGTCAAACAATGACATTAATAAAAATGAAACGCTTAAACAGCTCATAGAAAGTTTTGTTGAACATTGAGAATAATGAAACAATCGCAATTTTGCAAAAAAAAGTGTTCTGACTGTTTAAGTTCTCTAAGAGGTGGTCACAATTTTCTACTGAAATATTCTATAATACCCGAAATGGAGCTACTTCCACTATGTATGAAATAAGTATCGGGTGATTTTTTAAGAGCTTGAGAACTTTTTTTAAAAAAAAACGCATACAATTTGCAAAATCTCATCGATTCTTTATTTGAAACGTTAGATTGGTCCATGACATTTACTTTTTGAAGATAATTTCATTTAAATGTTGACCGCGGCTGCGTCTTAGGTGGTCCATTCGGAAAGTCCAATTTTGGGTAACTTTTTCGAGCATTTCGGCCGGAATAGCCCGAATTTCTTTGGAAATGTTGTCTTCCAAAGCTGGAATAGTTGCTGGCTTATTTGTGTAGACTTTAGACTTGACGTAGCCCCACAAAAAATAGTCTAAAGGCGTCAAATCGCATGATCTTGGTGGCCAACTTACCGGTCCATTCCTTGAGATGAATTGTTCTCCGAAGTTTTCCCTCAAAATGGCCATAGAATCGCGAGCTGTGTGGCATGTAGCGCCATCTTGTTGAAACCACATGTCAACCAAGTTCAGTTCTTCCATTTTTGGCAACAAAAAGTTTGTTAGCATTGAACGATAGCGATCGCCATTCACCGTAACGTTGCGTCCAACAGCATCTTTGAAAAAATACGGTCCAATGATTCCACCAGCGTACAAACCACACCAAACAGTGCATTTTTCGGGATGCATGGGCAGTTCTTGAACGGCTTCTGGTTGCTCTTCACTCCAAATGCGGCAATTTTGCTTATTTACGTAGCCATTCAACCAGAAATTCAAAAAAAATTGTCGATAAAAAAGCGGATTTCGAACATTTCGAACCGAACACTGATTTTGTTAATAAAATTCAATGATTTGCAAGCGTTGCTCGTTAGTAAGTCTATTCATGATGAAATGTCAAAGCATACTGAGCATCTTTCTCTTTGACACCATGTCTGAAATCCCGCGTGATCTGTCAAATACTAATGCATGAAAATCCTAACCTCAAAAAAATCACCCATTATAAGGTTTTCCAATAAGAAGCTTGCTCTATTGAAGTTGTTCTCTGTTGACATTTGACAAGCAACAAAATTACGCCATTACAACCAATGAAACCATACACCCTTCAATAACGCACTAAAATTTAACAAAAAATTAAAAAAATGTACAATAAAAATAGTGAACATTTTGCAGTCACTGCTCGCAGTCTTGCCAGAAAAGTTTACTGACGTTTGATTGCTCAAAGAGGTAATCACAATTGACCACATAGATCTTGTGATTTAAAACCTTAACCCCCAGTTTCACAGTGAAGGTTTAAACTTCAGTTCAGCTGAACCTTAAACTGAGTTCAATTTTTTTAGTTTAACTCGTCCAGTTTCACAGTGAAATCTGAACTTCAGTTCAGTTGAACTTCGTTCAATTAGATTTTATGATAAGTAGCTGGCAGCATTGTTCGTTGTTGTTGCGTAATGTGACGTAACGTGTCCAGATCATCAACTTTCCTTGTCTTCTCTTTCTCCCTCTGAGGTAAAGAACACAAGAAAAACAACAAATATTTTGTTTTGTTAACGAACACGAGAGGTTTATTTTGTGTAATTTTTAAAATGGAAATAAATTTAAAACAGAAGGCTGTGCCAAAAAAAAAGAACGACCAATTTTTCATCAGCAGATGTAGATTTATTGATAACATTTTTAAAGCACAATTAATATTTAATAAATAATATTTTCTGAAAAAAACTAATATTTCGCGACGTTGTTAAACACTATCTTCACAAACGCAATTTATCAAATGGCAGCTGTCAAATTGAAATGTCACCGTGGAAAGTGGTTCCAAACGCTGAACTGAAGTTTAAACGGCAGAATAGTTTCGGTTAACTTGAACTGCTAATTGAACTGAGTTCAAGGGTTAAACGAAACTCTGAAACCGAATAAATTCTTGAACTCCACTTTCGGTTTAAACTTCCACTGTGAAATTGGGGGTTAGGCTTTTTTCTTGGGACCACTAAAAAGATAATGTTAATTTTTTTTTAATTTTATACAGTAGTCGGTTGAAGAACATAAAGATGGAATTCGTAAAGTTGTCCAAGACATGCAGCCGGAATTGTTAAAATGGGCCATGGAAATTTTTTGAAAGGCATATGGTGCTGCAACCTTTTCTTTTTGTTTTAAATTGTCAATGGTATAAATGAAGCCCCTTTTTAGAAACCCCCTTGTTAAAAATTTTGGAAAGCAAAACCTAGTTTTGGCACCCCTATCAAAATTGTCCGTTCGTTTAGAATGACGATGAAAAGTGCTGCTCTATCAAAGTCGGCGAAGATCTCACCAATGCTTTTGATCGGAAACAATAGAGGCACTATCTTCCAAAGCTCCGTTTAATATTGACATTATTGGAAGATCAAAGCGTAATGTCAATGGAGCGTTTTTGAGCATTGCGACGGAAGCGAAGAAGATGGGTTTAGTGGTCAATGCAGGAAAGACCAAGCATATTCTTTCATCAAGGACATTAAACGACGATGTCTTAGACCAAACGTCACCATGGACAGCTATGACTTTGAGGTAGTTAAGGACTTTGTAAAACTAAGCACCGCTATAAATTCAGACAACAACACCAGCGCTGAAATCAAAGGTAGAATAACTTTTGCCTACTTCTTTGAACTTTGATAAGTAAAGTCCTCTTTTGAGAATCTAAAACTACCATTTATAAGATACTCGTCATCACGATTCGCATTTATTGGGCTGAGGCTTGGACCTTGTTAAACGTTTTAGGATGCATCGAAAGAAAAATTCTTCGGGTGATTTTTGGTCCCGTCTGCCTAGATGGAGAGTGGAGAAGCCAATAAAACGACGAACTGAAGAATAAAAGTCCAATTATACTTAGATGGCGGGGTCACATAGAGCAAATGGACAACAACGCTCCAGCCCGAAAAGTTTTCAAATCCAATCCCGAAGGACGGCGCATTAGATGAAGACTGCGACTCAGATGACGCAAGCAGGTGGGAGAGGACCCCAACCAACTTGGCAAGCGAAGCTGGAGACAGCTAGCTAGAGGCCGAGCTGGAGATGGATGTTGGTTAAGGTCCACGTCCTTCCCGGATTGTATTGCTACCTTAACTAACGAAGTATTGAAAAGAAACCAGTAGAACAAAATTAATAGTGTTTACAATTTTTTCATTTTCATACATCAAAATCAAGTGCTAAAAATCATGATTGAGGTAAAATAGTTAGACATTTCAAAAATATACAAAAAGATGAGTATACGCCTCAGTGCATTTGAGCTTAAACAAGTTTCACTTATTAGCGACCAGATTAAAAGTTTCTCAATAAAAAGTAAAACAATATCAACAGTTGGGTAAAAATTAACAATAATTATATCAATAAATAGAAGAAAAAAATTAAGTATACGCCACAGTGTTCCAATCTATGAATATGAGTTATTTTAGTAATTTCTTAACTTGAGCGTCACAAATTGCAATATTTCGTAGATAGGAACTTCTTAGTAACAAAATATTTAAATGTTTTAATTTACATGGAATCAAAATTTATAAAACCACATTAACAGTGTCAAAATTGTCTTATTGATGATTTTTCGTTGTTTAGAAAATTCTGATTTGACCGTCCAATATGTTCTATGTTTCTTCGCAGACGTTTTTCTTAAAAAAATATCAACAATGTGAGGCACTTTAAAAAATCAGGTACTAACCTATTTCACGAACAAAAAACAAGGTCTTTATTTTTTTTTGATTTCTCAAAGGACGTTCTAAAATTAAAATTTAGGTTACCTATATTTTTAATATTCTTCTCCAAATTCTCAAAAAACATAACACACCCTCAAATATATTCAGGTATCTTTTCTATTTTCTTTTTGTTTTGTTTCTAAAAATAAAACTCAAAGATGTCTGTTAAGTAATAAGTATCTCTCTTGAGGTATCCATATCCAATCCAATACAGCTATAGCTATATTTCCAATAAAGGTACACAACATTAAACATTATAACTTCTCTCGGTATCATCTGTCAAAAAAAAATAAATAAAAATAAAAACCCAATACATTTCCTGTGTATATTTTTATTTTACATAATATTATACTCTACCTATGTACAATGACTTGTGAAACAAAAAAGTATCTTTAAAAGTTATGTTTCAAAAAAACCTACCTAAGATTATGCAAAAACAAAGGACATAGACAAACTCTAGTGGACCATGGGCACTAAGTTGGCAGGACACCGACACACTGCATGTGGACATGTGATGTTTTCTAAAAATATTCTCATGTTCTTTTTTCTTTTTAACATTTTTCTTAATGTTCTTACTTTTACCATATATCGAATCTTATAACATAAAAATCATAAGGAACCCATACGAAGTATAAAGTATAACATAGGTGTCCTTTTAGTCACACATGTGTATCGACACGAAAAAAGGTGATTTTTCTTTCACGTTATGTACCTATACTCGTCGTCATGTGTTTTTGAGGATTGATTTTCAAGAAGTCCCCTTTTGTTTTTACACATCTTTCGAGTATACCAAAATGTTGAAGAACACATGCAGTTTTATGACCTGAGTGCATTATGTGATCAGCACATAATATTCACGTGGGGGTGCTACATATCTTATACATCATCATACAAGGTTATACATATTATGTACGAGTATGTATTTTGAGAATTATATTTATAACGCCATCTATCAGAGTATCATCATCATCATGATTGTAAGATGAATTCGATATTTAATTTTATTACTTCTTTTCTTTCTTTTCCAAAATTACATATTAAATCTCATAAGCACCAAAAAATTCATTCAAAAATTAACAAAAATGGGGAAATATACAAATTTTTGAAAAACGTCCAAATTTACACAACATAAGACTCGTGTTGTCACATCAACGCTCTGCTCAATTTGTATTCTGAATATACAAGAATTGCTTTTTGTCATAAATTTTCGATATAAATAAATTTAAAAAAAAAACTCACCCAAATGGATATGTGCGGTGGCGGCGGGGAGTCAAAAATTAAATATATTATACCTAACTGCTTAATTGCCCAGTGGGCCTATCTCGCTGGTAAAATTATATCTATACGTATATTTACACGCGGATGCGTGAATGATTAAATGAGGATTATATTTTTTCTTCTCGAAATTTGTTTAAATTTATATAAGAAATTAAAAAATATGTATTACCCTACCTACATCATATTTTTATTTTACTTAAATCCCTCTCTCGACAATCGTAATGAGTTTGATTATTTATGGCATTTCTTAATTTCCGTCGTTTTTGTTTTTTAAATTTATTAAATTCTTCTTAACACATATTATGAATGCATAGTATTCATTTATAATAAATGAGTATACAACAAAAAAATACAAAAAACCACAAACCCTAGGTATTTGACCTCAGAGTTCTCACCGCGTTTTTCTCAAAACTCAGGATTCCAACTGACCTCAAGCGATAACCCACAACACATTCCTGTGTTTTTTTTTCTTCTATACCTAACATGTATATCACTTAAACTTCATTCAAATAAATTTTACTATCACCGCCATTTAAAAAAATAAAAAGAAAAAAATAATTTATTTAGAAAATATTATTATTTAAATCTTGCACGAGATTGATAATGATTTAGGTCGCTCAACAAGTGTAGGTAGGCGACATACGCGTAATTTTTTCTCATTTTTAAACGTAAACAAAATTTATTATTTTCTAACAATTTGATAAGCTCTTTAGAAAATTTATAAATATACGAATGTGTATAAATTATTGAGAAATATTATTTTAACCGCAAGAAATAAGTGTGTGGTTTTTATACAGAAAATAAAAACACATCACACAAATAAAATTTACCCTATACTGCATTATTATTTATTTCACAATACTTTCTGTCAAAAATTCCAAAACTATTCCCCTCAAAGTGTTTGACTGATGGAGGGTGAGTTTTTTTTAGTGATATTGAGATTTTAAAAGGAAAATATCACTTTGTGACATTGACAGATTGTTTAATCTTCCCATATAACACTAGATACCTAATTGTGAATACACCACATTCACATACCTTTGTTGTTTTTTAACTTAAACGTCAGACCTGTCAAACTCAATTAAACCCGGACACAGGTAAAATAGGAAAATTCAGAAAGATTTGTTTGTTTGTTGTTGATTTTAAAATATATCTCTCACCTTCTAATTCAGATGATTGAGATAATATGTCAAAAGTCTTTTAGGAATTCTTAAGTTTGAAGAAAGTTTGGTGAAAAATTTAAACTTAGCGCCAGATAGGTAATTTGTCTATGAGTTTTTGTTTGTATTGATTTGGATGAGTTCATTTTTGACAGACGATAAAGCGAGATATATGTATGTATCTTAAAACGGGACAGTAAATGACTTAATATTTTGATTGACGTTGAAATGACGGGTTGTTTTTTACGTACTATTTTTTTGTCTGTATTTTTTAGTGTACGAGAATTATTGGTTGAAAATTAATCGGAAATTATTCACCTGTTTTTGTATGAGGAAAAACCACATTTTCTTTTTGTTTTGAGTTGAAAAAATAAATAGACTACAATTGACGTGGGTATTAAAAGATAAGGCAGTCTATTTTAATTAACTTAGAATGATTCATGTATTTTTTTATTTTTTTTTAGTAAAATGAATAAGAAGGTAAACAAATGTTCAAAACAATTCAATGTGATAAAGATATTTCTTCCGTCGTCAATTGAATTTGAAATTTAAGCATACAAAATACTGATAACAAAATGTTTAAAAAGTCAAAGTTAAGTGTCAACAGCGGAGTAAAAGTCATCGGACGACACCATGACTTTTGCAAATGGCGGAAAATGTGACATTTCTGCATGCAAACAATTCACAATCCTTAAAATTGTGTTGTGTAATAATTTATGATTAGTTTGAGAAAGTATTTGGATTAAAAAATTAAATATAATTTTTTGAATTGTTCAATTGGAAACTAGGATGTATGTATGAAATTTTAACAACAAAATTAAATAATGTTATTTCTCAAAATATTGTAGTCGGTCTGAATATTTTGAAAAATCTCGATGTTTTAAGGTCCCTAGAATATAAATCTATAGTCAAAGACAGATTTCTGAGCGTGTGTTTGTATGAACTTGTCTCAAGAACCAACAGAAATATCGGCTTCAAATAAATAAATTTAATTATAGGTAAGTATATCAAATTAGCAGAAATAAATTTCAAAAATGGAATGGTAAAACTTGATTGATCCTAAATATCTTACAAATTAATAATGCTGTTAACTTTAATTGAATTTTATTTTACACATTATGATGTCAAAACTGTCAGTTTAAAAACTTTACGAACGAAAAATGGTGTACGGTGGATTTACAAGTATATGCACTTCGAAATCGTCAGACAAAGAGGATGCAAAATAATGAAATCACCTGGTTGGATAGAGAGAGAAAATAAACAGTGCCATACATTTAGATTATAGGAAACCGGTTGAAGATTATAGTGAAAACGAACATGTTCATATTTGTTATAGCAAATTCTCTGCAACAGTCTTTTTATAATATTGCAAGTGTAACAAAAGCTTTACATTTTTTCTTCTTTATTTTTAAATTTTGTTACACTGTTCCGTTTTTTTAAGTTTTGTTACACCTTTTTCAAAAATGTTATCATGCAGGTAATTGAACTATTAGCCTTAAAATGAGAGCTAACACTGTGTTGTCATAAAGTTATAGTATTTTATAGGAAGTAAAAAAGTTATCACTGGTGGATTTCCTTTTTGAGAATTATATATCTGCCTCCTTCTACTTTTCTGCATTAGGCAGGTGCAGATACATGTAAATCTACTTTTAACCTTCAAAATAATTTTACAGTAAGAAAAATTAGGGTACAATTTTCAGAAAAATAAAAAACTAAGCCAAAATGTCTGTATTTCGAACGAATACAGTTTACACTTTATTTATTGTATGCATAGTTTTCAAAGTTTTTTTCAATGTCCGGAGTGATCCGAACAAAAACAAACTTTAATTTTATGATAAAAAAAAAATTCAAGGCTTCAAGACAATGGTTGTATTTTCTAATAAATCTTATTTTTTAGAATCTCAAAATATAAACAAGATTGCTAAAAATCTTTTTTTTTTTTTAATTTTTATTTCTTCCTTTTAATATCACATTTCAATTTATGTGAATTTAGTAATTTCTTATGTTGTTAAACAACCAAAAGAAATATATGACAAAATCACTTCAATGTCACCTAAATTTAGAGAGGAAATAATAACTCACGTAGATTCCCCCCCCACATCATCATTATAATTAAATTAATCAAAAATAAAAAGACACATATCCGCTTGATATTTATTTCTATTTTTTTTTTGGATTTTCTTGGTGCGTATGTACAAATTTTTGCACATTCATTTTTAAGATTTTATAAACTTAGTTGTAAATTACATTATATTCGACTACCTTCGTAAATTTTTTAAAATTGTAAAATAAATTTAAGTGTTTAGCAAAAAATTAATACCTTTATAAAAATGAATTAAAAATAATTTCTTGGCGCCACCGGAAAATACATATGAACAATATGCCCAATGCATTCTAATAAATTTATCTCCTGGCTATTTTTTTTGTTTTTAAATAAAACAAAATTAAAATATTAGTTACAATGACTACGAATAAAGTTTATTTTAACCTAAATATACAAACATACATCGAATAAAAACATTTATTTTAATTTTCATTTCATTTCTTTTGATTCAAAACTGAAGTCAAAAATGTTTGTTTGGCAAAATAAAAGCAATCATTTTTATTATGAATATACATATAGATGTGTCTATTTTGAAGTAAATTAAAATTATGGAAAGTAATAAAACACAAGAATCAAAATTAGAGTGTGTTTTTTTTTTTTGTTGATACACCTCCATCATAATTATGGTACTTTTTAAATCAACAGAAAACCACAAACGGAGATAAAAAGCAAAATTAAGAAATCAAAATAAAAGAAACCCACTTTTAAGCCAAATTTCTACTTCCAAGCTTCCAACACTATTGTTTATTTTGTGAAAATAATACAAATTATTATGCGTTCATTGTGGTTATGAATAGGGTTGCCAACACTGGGTGTTTGTTAAGTAGAAAAAATCAACGTACTTATAAACCCCTATTGCAAATGCCGACTAACAATTGAAAAATATCAAATTTTGATATTTAACTAGTTCCTGAAGCTTTGATAATTGAGAATGATTCAGATTATTGTGAATTTTTGGAAAATATGTATTTAATTATCTGTTATGATAAAGTAGCTTGATTTTATTGAAAAAAGGCTGAATTTTAGTATTTATCAATTGAAAGTTGACAATATAAGCTTCGAACTTCTTTCTTTTTTAAAGAAGTTTGTGCAGATTATTTTGTATTGATTTTCTTAAACTTATCAAAAACATGAATTGAAATGAAAACGCCAACAAAATTTTAAACGTTTAATCAAGTTCGAAACTGTTTTCTTTTCTAAATAAAAACAATGTAAATGAGTAAATCTCAATCATAATCAAAAACATGTCGATATACATACATAAGTACCTACCTCTGGTTTTGTATGCTTCCGTTTACCCAGAATTAAAAATCTGGTAACCCTAGGGATTACCACATGAAACAAAATCCCCCTTTCCCCTCTTCAACCCTTCTGCTTCCTTTGAGAATGTTATTTGTTTTTATTACTTTTAGGTACCTATTCATATAATTATAAGCTTGACGCGATCTCCACTTTTTCTTTTTAGTCTGTCATTAATTTGCGTTCACCTTTAAAAGACTGTGCAGTATTCATATGAACCTAACCTATGTAAAGCTAGGCGCACAGAGAGGCGATCATAAAGACTAAGACGTGCGCTATTATAATTATTATTATTTCTGCTCATCATGATCATCTCATCATATCATCCTATAGTACACGTATGTAGCAGTAGTTTCCTATATGTCGGCAAATGAACATCATTGCCGACTGCGATGATGTAGCGTAGTTTGCAGCCATTCAGCGCCAAACTTTTATACCAGACGAACGTGCTTACACTTCAAGTAAACTAACTCGTAAGTTAGAAGCTGTAGGTACTCTAATTTATATTTTATATCTCGATAAATAAATCGCAGACTAAAGAATTAAAAACAAAAAGAACTATAATTGAGAAATAACGAACTTCTTCGCAGAAGGAACAGACAAACAAAAATTAGGTAGATATTTATTTATTGAACATTTATACAAAAGAAAAAAATAAATAAGAAAATATTTTCGAAAGCGGATGTTCCCCCGCAACATTTAAGTGTCATCTTTGACTATGATCACAGCATCAGCATCATTGATGGAGGAACAGGTAGAATAACAAAGTGGATTTTCTTGAACGGAAATGGAAACATTTTTTTATGCGATCGATGTTTTTTTAAAGGGATGGTAGGAATTTCTTAAAAAAAGAAGAATGAGGGCACCAATAAAAAATGTAAGTCCATATGGTGTAATAAATAGGGGCTAGCAATTGTTACCTGATCTGTCAAAAATATATTCAACTCAAGTCATTTTGACAGAAATTTTGAGACTTAAGTAAAAAGCGAATTTTTGAGAAATTGTTAGGAGAACGAATTTTAACGTTTGAGAAAAAAATGAAATATGATCCAAAGAATTAATTAGTTTTCACTTTTTATGAATTTATTTTAGAATATGAGTTAAAATATAATGGCTTATTTCTGCAAAATGTTTTTTTCATAAAAAATAAAAATAAAATTGACACATAGTTTTGACAATATTAAGAATACAAAAAGTAAAATAGGCTTTAAAACAAATAAAACTTAACTTCGCAGAAAATTTAGTTTTGAATAAGTGAACTTAGTGGATTTACATTCTTTTTTCATATTATATGCGCACAATCGAGGGGATATTACTACCTCTATTATGCAGAAACACAGTTTGGGCATTACGAAAGTTAGAGAGGGTTTGAAAGACAGGAATTCAACATTCGTGTAGTACGGCTTAAGAACGAATCTCTGGACTTGACAATACGACCGAAGTTTGGCTCGAGGGTATACTGAAGAGCATTCCTAGAAGCGCGAGTACAGTTGGCTATTTTTCTAGAGCATAAACTGTTAAAATAACGGTAAAAAAGGTTGAGAAAATAAATTGTACGATAATGTTCAAGTGACGTAAAGGAACCAATGATATAATTATCACCAATCAATTAAAATGCTCTACGTTCAATACTGTCTAAGAGGCTTAAGAAAGAGCCAGCCCAGAGATGGGAGTTGTACTCAAGCCTTGGACATATATAAGTCTTGTGATAATAGCCAGATCTGAGTGCGAGAAAAACTTCTCGCAACGCCTTAGGAAACCCAGACATCTTGCGGCATTTTTGGCGACATCGCGTATATGATGGTCCCACAAGAGGTGTTGGTGACACACATACCGAGAATATCAAAATATTCAGTCAAAACCAAAATGTATGTGTGTTTAAGTATCATTGAAATAAGTCGTTTTTATACAATTCTTAAAACAGACTTGTAAGAAAAGTTTACAATTTATTTAAATATGGAAAAAAATGTTAGTTAAAGTCGATAGCAATTTTACATTTTGTACAGAGAAGAAATCAAGTTTCATTCGTTAAACCTTTAAGAGGTTTACTATAGTTTTTTCCAATTTAACGTTTCAATGATGAAAACCAATGATGTGTTATAATTCTCACATTTGAGGTTGTATATTCTCGATAGCTTCATCTTTAAGGTCTTGAGATAATTGTGGAGCATAAACAAAAACTGTAGCTTTCACTTGGCTCTTTATACCAAAGTTTTAAGGTTTTGAATCACAAGATCTTGGTAACTAATTGTGATCACTTCTTCGAGAAATAACTTTTCTGCTAAACTGCAAAGTTAGATTGCAAGATATTGGAATTTTTGTAGTTATGGCGTAATTTTTAGTTGCCAAACGTCAAAACATGACATTTTCAAAAGTGACAAGTGACAGTTACCCAAATACAATGAAACGTCTTATTTGGAAAATTCTATATGAACACACCATTAGCAGTAAAATGTTCAATATTAAGACAAAAATTGAATCCAAAATAATGCAATAATGTGATACTTTGCTTTTGAGCTAAAGTGAGCAAACATTAATGGCTGAATCACAAACACGCTTCAGCTTCGGCTTCGGCTTCGTCTGCGTTACGGTGGGCCTGCTTCGAGTTTGCTTTGAATGACATTTCTATTATTTCATCCCTCCAAAGAGCAAATATTTTGTTTGTTGACATTTTTTTACAGCTGTTGAGCTGTGAGACAAAGCAAATGTTCAGATAATTGAACTAGAGCTTCCGTTTGGAGTCACATTACGTTACATTACGTTCTTTTCCTTACGATTGTCAAACGAAACGTGAGGTCGAACCTCCATTGTGATAGCATGCATTGAATTCCTATGGCTGAACTCGTAAACGTCAGGCGACGCCGAAGCTGAAGCGTGTTTGTGATTCAGCCATAATTCTTGAGTTTTGACACATAAAATAAGTGTTTTATGAATGGAATGAAAGTTCATATTTTTAAGTGAAAGCTAAGACTTCGAAAGCGAAAATATTAAATTGTTAATTTGTCGTTAAAATATAAAAAAAAAACCGTATCAAGGATAATGTTTAAATTTCTGTGGTTTGCTTGTTCCCATATTTTTAACAATTAAAAATAATAATAAATAACAAATGTCACTTAACATAATTTTCTTTCTCTGCATTAAATAAAAAAACTTTATATATACAGTAGCGAGCAAAAAAAATGCAAACGGTCACACCAAAATCAATTATTATTGCTTTATCTTTCGTAACGGTAAAATTTTGTTTTTCCGTTTCGGATATTTGTACCCATTGTGCAGGCATTCTGTTTATAACAGCAATATGTAATTGGCCTTCCTCTAGTGTTTGCAAATTTACATTTAATTAGAAAAACATAATTTTACTGAGAGCAAAAAAAATGCAAATGGCAAATATGACTAGGAAGGTAGGTACATAAAATTTATTCTTTGGTTTCAATTAATTGGAATATGCAACTAATAGAAGCAACTATCGATTGGATGCAAAAAAGCAATAATTAACGCTGTTAACAACGGAAGATTAATGCAGGATATCGCTTTGGAGTTTTGTGTAGCAACATCAACAATATCGCGTATTATATCCCGATATCGGGAACAAGGGGACATCAATCGGAAAGTGGGAAGTGGCCGTCCACGCAAAACAACTTCCAGATTAGATCGTGAGATCATAAGACAGGTTAAAGTTAATCCCCTTAAAACTGCAGTGGAAGTTACTCAGTACACGAATGAACATTTTGATGTTAACCACAGTTAGGCGACGATTAGTGGAGTCAAAACTGTATGCAAGACGACCAGCTAGAAAACCATACATCAGTTCCATTAATAGGAAGAAACGGCTAGATTTTGCAAAGCGCCATATGCATTGGACAAGTGAGCAATGGACAAAAGTTTTATGGAGTGATGAGAGCAAGTTCAACTTGTTCTCGTCAGATGGCATTAGGTATGTGCGAAGGCCCCCGGGACAAAGGTACAACCCTAGATATCAAGTTCCGACGATTAAACATGGAGGAGGATCAGTAATGGTGTGGGGTAAGCAATTTAAAATATTCATGAAATCAAATTTGTAGTTGGGCTTTTTCAAAGGCTCATTTTCTCGTCAAGGCGTGGGCCCAATTTGTCAAGTAAGCGGCCGGATGAATGCCCAAATGTATAAGGGCATTTTGGAAGACCATATGCTTCCACATTTGCGGTCGAATATGCCTGAAAACAGCTTATTTCAACACGACAACGACCCAAAACACACCAGCCGGTTGGTAAGAAACTTCTTAGAAGAGAAGAGGGTTCATGTTTTGAACTGGCCAGCACAATCTCCCGACCTCAATCCCATAGAGAATTTATGGGATCATGTAGATCGGGAGATAAGAAAGCGAAATCATTCAAATTGTACCGAGTTGATGGAACAAATAAGGACTGAATGGGAACAAATACCTGCGAGCTTTTTGGTGTCGTTGATTGACTCAATGCCTAATAGGTTACGCGCCGTTATTGCCAATAAAGGGTTCGCAACTAAATATTAAAATATTTAAGTACAACATTTCTTCAAAAAAGATGAATAAATCCGTTATTTTTAAAGTTTTCCACGAATTTGCATTTTTTTTGCTTGGTTTAAAATCCAAGTTTAGGAACATTTTTTACAATAACTATTTTCTTGGAGTAAGATTGGGTAAAAATCAAATCTGTTTAAAGAAAAAAATCAATTTGAACATTTTATGCTAAATTTCAAAGTATTATAATTTAAAATGACTTAGTTCTTGCTAAAGATAGTACCATACTTTTTCGGTTGCATTTTTTTCGCTCGGTACTGTACATACTTAGGTGTAAAAATAAAGTTTTTTTACCATTAAGTCTGATTAATTACGTACTCAATTAAAAGAAACAAAAATCAAAAAAGTAAAAAATAATAAAATAAAAACCCAAATTGAAGAGGTCATATCCATTTGTCACCACTGATGATAATAATTAAAATATATTATTTTTTTTTTTTATTTTTTAATACTCAAACCAACTTTATAACTGTTTTTTTTTACATCTCATATGAAATAACAATTCAACTCTTTGTATAGATTCAAAAGTGGAAAAAAAAATAAAAATATTTAAAACAAAAGAACGACTCCACAAAATGGTCAAAGTTGGTCAACAATAATAAATTCACAGATGAAAGCATTTTTCATGTCCATAGATTGTGATAAGGAAGGTGGAGGGGGGGGGGGGTTGATATATATTTTTTTGTTTCTGTACATTCTGCATTCAATTGTCACCGCACATTGTTGGACTGTTAAACCATTAAATGACCCATATATACACTTAGGTGCGATACGTTGCGTATACGAGCATAGGTAGAGTCGAGGTCCTGAAAACGCCTCACTCTACAAAGAGTCAGGAGTTTGTCCTGTATTTTGTTTTTTAACGATTTTTTTTTGTTTTTGAAAACTTTTTATTTCATTTTTGTCAACAATCATTTCGATGGTCAAGCCTGTATTGTGTGAATCGTCCTGGAGAGGAAGCTTTTAGACGAAAGCCGGAAACGATTTCGTATTCGTTTCGACCAGGAGAGAGTTGGTAAATTGCAATATCCATCGGATAGATAGATAGATGGATTCCATTTCCATATACGCAACCAGAGAGCGAGCGGGAAGAGAGACAGAGTCATCTTTTGTGGCACACGTGATGCACGGCTTTTTTTGTTTTTGTTTGTGGTAAAATAAAGTGCATTTGAATTGTTTGGTTGTGAAATAAATGGAGAAGGACCTTTGCCATCATACCATAGCATCGGCCAACATCGACAGACCTATAAAGGTTGGCTTTTTGCACCGGTCCGGTCGTCCCGGTTTATGGAACCATTGTTTAAACAGCAAATAAACTGAATAAACAACACTATATAGTAGGACTGAAGGCCTCAGACAGCCTCAACCAGGAACAGGAACCCAACACAAAATTATGTATACAAAACAAAAAAACCAAAAAGTTCAACGTAAACATTCGACTGCCCATAAATTATTGGTCAACTTGGTGTTGGCTTTTTTTTCGGCTCTATTTTTTTAATTCTTTTCATAGGTATACGAATTTTTTGTTTATTCTTTTGAATATTTGTTTAATTTTATGATCAATTTAAAATGAACAAACAAAAGAAAAGAAAGAAAAAAAAAACATTAAATTAAAAACAACAGAGATATCCGTGAATATCTATTAAGTCAGTTGTTGTTGCGATGAAATATGGGAATTCCACCTGTTAGCTAAGTTTATTGTGGGCTTCACTGGAAGAGTCTAATATTGTTTTTCAAAATGATGCGCGTGTGCCCTTGTTTTGAACGCACCTTAGGTAAAGTCTAATAATTTAAAAACATATCACACCTCAAATACTAAATTTTCGGTACTTTGTTAATTTTCGAAAAAATTTTTTTTAAATATTTTTGTTTAGTCAAGGAATTACGAGTTACGAGATAGATAGTTTCAAGAATGTCTCCCACGGGTGTGTTTAAGTGTGAAATACACTTGCTGATATGCCTCACTCGACATCACGACAACTTTTCTGTTTTTTTTTTTTTTTTTTTTTCAAAATACATCACACGTTTTCAGATACATTCGAAAATATTTTAATAAACTTGAGATGAAAATGTCCCCGCCATCCATTTGTTTGTTGATGTGGATAAATTACCTAATGGTGTTAAAAAATTAGCTGATTGATTTAGCTGTTAAGTAAAATAATAAATCAAAAAGAAATGAAATACATAATTTTTTTTTTCTACAACTTTAAGTTAACGATTTTTAGGTTTTTTTTTTTTATTTAAGTAGGTAGAGAAAGTTTTTAGTTGTTTATAATTAGATTATTTTAAATAGGTATATTTTTGATAAGTGCTGTTTGTCAACCTGATGGTTAAGTGGTGTGCCGGCAAGTTCAAATGTCTTTGAAAATTAAGAAACAAAAAAACCTAAAAATCAAAAATCGGTGACAACAATTTGTTTTTTTTTTTTTTTTGTATGTTTGGTATTTTTGTGTGCTTAAAAACTTTGACCTTGCGTTTATTGTATGTTTGTTTATTTAAAATGGGGACTTTGACTAATTTGTTTGGACATAATTTTTTAAAAACCTTGTTAAATTTAATTAAGTTGAGGAGCATATAATGGGAATTTACTTTTTAATTTTAATGTGTGTCAGAATCAAATGTCAAAAATATGTTACTAAAAACAAAATTTAATTCCGAAAAAAACAGCAATACAAAATTTAAATGAGGACGAACAAATACTTGCTGCACTTGTATTATGAATAAAAGTCTATGAGGTTCAAAATGAGTTCAAGTAGTAAATTTATAAAAAAAAAAAACTACTATCATTTTTTCCAATTGGGCGCCAGTTTTGATGTTAGTGTGTTTGATACGTTTACTTTCCAACAGCTAAATTTATAAAAATGTACCTATGAAGTGGTGAACTTAAAAAGTTGACAAAATGGTTTTGAATTGGGCGCCAATTTCGAGCTAAACTTGTTCGATTTTTGCCAGAAAAAAACGTGAACAAAATTGATTGTTCTAAAGTTTGCTTTTGAAATGAAATAAAAGTAGTAAATAACGCCCAACAAATGCGTTGGCATTTCTCACAAAGTGAGTTTAAGAAGAAAAAGAGTTGTAAATGATAAAAAATACTATGGTTTTGAATTGGGCGCCTATTTCGATTTTAATGATCTTATGTGTCAAAAGTAGATGTCCTAATATTTTCCAACCTAAATATTAAACCGAAACTCCTTATGTTTTAATTCATTAACAGCTGAATGTAAAAAATGCATCTAAATAAAAAAATTCATTAAATGGCACCCAACAAATACTGCAATGAATAGTGAGTTCAAGGAGGAAAAAAGTAAAAAATGATAAAAAAACACTATAGTTTTGAATTAGCGCCAACTTTGATTTTAATATGTGTCAAATGAATGTATCTTAATGTTTCTCTACTAAAATTTTAAACCGAAACCCCTTATTTTTTCATTTCATAAACAGAGGAATTTAAAAACATTGCCCAGGATATAAAAAAAACATTAAATGGCGCCCAAAAAATGCTTCTACCGCTGAACTTTAAAAGTTAAGAATAATATAGTTTTTGCAATATAAAGTGAGTTTAAGTAGCAAAAAGGAAAGTAGGTAAATAATTTATTACCAAAAAAAAACATTATGGTTTTGAATTGGGCGCCAATTTTGATCTTAATTTGTTTGATATTTGCCAGAAGAAAATATCAGAAATATTTCCATTCTTTAAACAGCAGATAATAAAGTAAAAAAAAATCATTAAATGGTGCCCAACAAATGCTTGAAAAGTTGAGAGTAAAGTGAGTTTGAATAGCGAAAAAAGTATAAGTATATTAGAAAAAAAAATATCACGGTTTTGAATTGGGCGCCAATTTCGATATTAATTTTTTTTTTATATTTAATAGAAGAAAATGTCAAAAAAAAACATTGGTTTCGAAAAAAAAATTTTTGTTTTCCATTTCATTCACAGAAAAATGTTTTAAAGTTTAATTTTTAAATAAAATAAAGGCATTAAATGGCGCCCAACAAATGCTTCTATCACAGTTATATCATGAACTTTTAATGTTAACGAAAATACCTACTGCAATAAAAAGTGAGTTCAAGTAACAAAAATAGTAAATTTATAAAAAAAAAATAATAATCATGATTTCGAATTGGGCGCCATGTTCTGTATTATCATTTGATCCAGGGGCAAATTCAACAACTACTTTTTATCTATTTTTTTTTCAGGTTTACACTCGTTTTCAAAAAAATATGATCGTTGAATTTTCATTTTCGAACTAAATCTGTTCGATATTTGCCAAAAGAAAACGTGAGAATTTAGAAAAAAAAATTGATGTCGAACAACTTTTTTTTTTGTTAAAATAAAATAAACTACAAAATAAAAGCATTAAATGGCGCCCAACAAATGTTTCTAACGCAGTGATATCATGTTGAAGATAATAGTTTCTGCAATAAAAAGTAAGTTCCAGTAACAAAAAGTAGTATATTCAGAAAAAAAATGAACTATCATGGTTTCAAATTGGGCGCCATTTTCCATAGTATTATTTTTAATAACAATTTTTATCTTTTCTTCCTTTCTTTCTACACTCGTTTAGAAAATATGATCATTGTATTTTCAAATTAAGCCGAGTTTTGAATATCTTGAAGGTGATTATATTTTTGTTTAATCAAAATCTTCAGAGTTATTTTTGAGAATATTTAAAAGAATTAAATTAAAGTATAGGAAAAACTTATATTTTTTTTTCTTTCATTCTTTTCAGAGTTAAAATAACTTTGATTTTAATTGAAATGTTTTAAGTCCCTTAGTTTTGAGATAGAGTTAAGTCTACAAAACAACAAAACCGAATTATTTTCTAATAAGGTTCTCAGAGAATAATAAAAAAACGTTCGACACAGGTTGTTTTCATTTTTATTCGTTCTCCAATTCGCTTTGCTAACAAAGAAACTTATTTGTTTCTGAATTTCAAAATGGTATTCCCATAAAAAGAAGAACAAAATAAAATTAAAACATGAAAGAAACCAAAACCAAACCTGATGAAAGATAACCAAAGTCGAATATTGCTGGACTGTGTTGTTGGTGCTGTTGCTGCTGCTGCAACTGTTACCATTTCCATGCCACCAAAAACACATACTCATACACAAAAATATTTATACAAAGAAAAAAAAAAAAAAATAACATTCAAACGAAAATGGACAAAGCAGCCATTGTGGCATTCAACTTCATTTTTGATTAATTCCGCTCTTCACTTTCATTTTATTTTATAGTATGTTTATGGGATGTGTAGAGTAAAATTGATGGTATGTCTGTTTTCTCTTTTTTTGTGCAAATGCATTCTCCATTTCTTTTGATTCATTTATCCGTGTGATTACTGCAATTATTATAACTGTACTCTGTTCCTATAGTCACTGCATAAAGTAAAGTCAGAATACCACAGGTTCTTTTTTCCTTTCCGTTTTTCACTTTTTACTGAAGAGGTAGATAATGTAGGTAGGAACATACCTACACACAAACAAAAATGGAGGGCAGAAGATAAAAAGAAAACAAAATAAAGTAAAACTGAATATTATCGGTGAAAAAAAAGAGGCGGACCACAACGGAACACACCGGATGTTACCAATTGAATTCCACCTTAATTCTTTTTTCGTTTTTTTTTTTTAATTTTATATCAGAAATTTAATATTATTCATGTTGTTGTTGTTGTTTTTTCGTTTTTAATTTTATTTGTATTTATTAATATTCTTTTTGTAAATTAGTTGCGTCGTTTATTTATTTCAATGATATGAAAAAAAAAAGAACATACACACATCTGCGGGAATGAAATTAATGAGAATAATTAATTCAATTGAAATGAGAAGAGCAGCAAATAAAACAGAACAACATCAACAAAAATCCCAACCAACGTATTTTTATCGCCGCCGTAGTTAATCTCTCAAGTGCACAATATAAATCTTTCTCATAGGTATTTTTACAGTATGTTAAATATGGGAGGAGTTCGAGTTCGATTTCGATTTCGAGTCCAGAATCAGCATACATTTATTTTATAAATACGACTGACGGACGCGACGGAGTAATACAATAGTCGCCATTGAGGTTTTTATTTGAGATAAGATGATTCTTATCTAAAGGTAGGTAATTAATTCAACAACAGAGAAGTTTTGCTTACTATTTAAATAAACAGATGGCAGTTTATACCTACCTAAGCTAATTTTTCCACCTATGCAAGCAAAAGATACAAATACGCTTCGAGAGTATTAAATTGCAAATATCAAATAAACAATAATAATAATAATTAACCTATCTTATCAGTGGGACTTTTTCTTGTCCCTTTTTATAGCCACCAGGGACGGAATACGCATACACAATTTTAGGTAAGGACGAGCTAGTCAACATCAAATATTACTTTGTTGAAACTAATAAAAGTCAAAATAAGCAATATATGTATATCCCAGTGAGAGTTCATCAACTTCAAAGATAAGAGGCAACTACACTTTCTTAAATCTGACAGATGTCAAAAATTCATTTAACTTTTTCTGAAACTTCAAAAACGGTGTATTGTCGAAAAACACAACAGGTATAATTCTTGTGACAACTTACGAAAGCAGCGAAATAGGAGAGCTCACAAAGAAAGGTGGTTTGATTTCTAGGTGTAGTTTACTTACTTAGTTAAAACTGACAGGTGTCAAAATATGTAGTAAAAGTTCATCAACTTCAAAGACAAGAGGCAATTATATACTTTCATAAATCTAACAGATGTCAAAAATGCTTTTAATTTTGACTTCGTATCTGATGATTGCCCTCATATGTTCACATTTTCTGTCAAACGTATGTACATCAAAAAATATATGACAATTTTAAGTTTGTGAAAAAGTAAGTTTTCTCAAACTTCACAATCAGTGTAATGTTGAAAAAAATTCAGCACGAATAGTTTTTGTGACAACTGACAGAAGTAGCGAAACAGGAAAGCTCATACACAAATGTGGTTTGATTTCTAGGTGTAGCTTACTTACTTAGTTGAAACTGGCAGATGTCAAAATATTCCATATCCCAGTGAAAGTGCATCACTTCAAAGATAAGAAGCAATAAGATACTTTCATAAATCTGACAGATGTCAAAAATTCATTTACTTTTGATTTGGTATCGAATAATTGACTTCATTTTTTCATATTTTCTGTCAAACATGCGTCAAAAAAAAACAAATGTCAATTTAAATTTTGTGAAAAATTTTGTTATTCGAAACTTCAAAATCGATGTAATGTCGAAAAACATAACATGCAACATTTGTTTGATAACTGACAGAAGCGAAACAGGACAACTCATACAAAGATGCTTTAATTTCAAGGTGTAGTTTATATAAAAAATGACATTTAACAAAATGTCAGTTAATCGTATGTTGTTATAAATCACACAACCTATGAGCTACACCTTAATAAGAAAAACAAAACAAAACGCCGAATCTTTTTAACGTCAAAAAGGTGACAGCTATGATTTTGTGAAAATGACAGATTGATTGTGAATGACATAAAGTAAGACAACAAAATGATTTTCAGTCTTAATAATAAGTTGACTTGTGAATTATATCTTAAAATTTTAAAAAATTATGTCATTCATCAAAATGATTCTGTTAGCTTTTAACCGGCATAAAAAACTCAATCCGAGAGCCCTTAAATCGATGGGCCTTTCCAATTAAGATATTTTGTTCCACGATTTCATTGGCAATGTTCATTTATATAGAAAAATAAATCATGGCATCATGGTGGTGAGTAAGAAAATCATTGAAGTTTATTGGTTTCAAAATCGAACTTCGGATTGAACAAAGTCATCAGAAAGGTACAAAATATAAATGCGTAGTTTACTTAATAATTGAGAGAGATAAGCATTCAAAAATATATATAAAAAATAAGAATATTGTTGTTTGTTTTTAATTAAGTGTTTAGGTATATTTAAATATAGGTGGCAGCACCATACATAGTTAGTATTGTCTTTTGTTTGTAATTCTATTTAGATTAATTTATATGAATAATAAATTGAATGACAAGAGTAATAACACATATTTTTTGTTCTTATCTTTACCTTTTGTGAATGATTATTTACCGCAAAATTCAGAAGAAAATAAAATAAAAATTGTATTTATTATCATAAATATTATTATTAACCACGACACATCCGTTTTTATTAACGGAGTAAAAAAAAAACAGAAAAGAAATAGGTACCGACATCACATTGACGTTAATAAACGAATATAATTTTGATAAGAGAAAGTTTTTGTTTAATTTTTCAAAAATAAAATTATATTTCCGAAAAAGTTAAAAATGATACGAAAGGTTTTTAACCTCAATTCACCGATCATTTGTATTATCAGTGATGACTTTTCAAATCGAGGTTAAATAGACTACTGGCACCTGAAAGAAGGAAACTTGTGTATTTCATAATTTTTTGAAATTTTTTTTTAATTAACTTTTAGCATGGGTCACATCGTGCTCCGAATTGTTTAGAGTTGGTTTGGGATTATCTAGTTTTTGATTTATATTTTAATGAAAAACTATACAAAACAAAGCTTTGTTCCAGCAATTAATTTTCTGTTTACGTTTATGAGCTTTTGTATTCCCAATTATGTGTTAATTGTTGGAAAAAATGTGATTTTGTTCAAAATTTCAATTCTGATGCCTAAAAGTAGTTCAAAAGTGCGTTTAAGCTGTTTTTTTTTATTACTTATATGTCCCGAATTCTAAATCATAGTTTTTCATAAGTTCGTTAATTTAATAAAATTAATTTATTGACCTATGAACGCATATATCCACTGCCCCTTAAAAAAATATTAAGTTCAAATTTCTAATTTGAAACCATAAATATCATTCCTAACCGAATTTTTGCAACCACATCCTTTAAATTTAAAGCAGTGACTTAAAAATATCAAAACATAAAATAAGTCTTCACCACAAATTTGAAAAAAATACAAAAATAAATCCTAAAATAAACAAATATTTATGCACCTAAACTAAACTAAACCACACTAAAAATTCAACAAAAAAATAAATACAAATAACAAACGCAAAAACTTATATTTCCACAACTTCCTCCTCCCTGATTTGAAATTCTTAAAAAAAAAAAATCCTAAACTTCTAACGGAATTAAAAAAAAAAAAACCTTCAACCACGCACACATATGTTGGAGCATCTGTTGGATAGTTATAAATGCGCTTTTGCTTAGACTTTAATAAGCCCTCGCACCATTTTATAGAGTTGATCTTCATTCAGGGCATTTAAAGGAGGACCGGGGGTGTTATGGAGGTTAGGATGGATGGCTATACGAGTACATAGGTATAGGGCAGGAATTGTGGTTTCTCTGAAAGCCGGACATTGTTAGTCGCGGTTTATTTCCATGGATGAAATAATATCATAAAGACAAAACTGAAAAAAAAACAACACAAATTAAAAGTATCTTTTTATGTGAATTGATTCTCAGGAAAAATATCTTCATATTTCTGTGAAGCAAAAAAAAAAAAACAAAAACAACTTTCGCAAAAGATGGATGGATGAATGCGTGAGTAATTTATGGAGACTACTTTAAAATGGTTTGGCTGGAACGAGGTTTGCCCTTTAATCCTATTTTTTTTTTTTTTTTTAGTCGACTTTGATTTCACTGGAAATTCTATACATCTTAGTGAAAAAGATGCATCACGTTTCACCATGTGTGTGTGTATGATTAGGTGAACAAAGAATAACCATTGTTTTTAACAGAACCCAGATAAACTTCATCTCACCCAGAAGTCCATCACACGGTATAGCGTAGCAATTGAGCCTGAAGCGCTAAGCGGTGTGTATTAAAATTAAAATGTATCTCTTGAGATTATGATTGAAGTTTTGACACTTTTGACGAATGTGTTGTTTTTCCAACGTGCGCAAGCAGCATCAGTAGTGGCAGCGGCATCATGGCTGTTCTGTGTTTTACTGTTATAGCTTATTAACAGATAAATAGAAGATGAATAAACAAATAAAAATAAAAATAAAATATTATAACCAAACTGCCTCGCGTTTCCTGTTTGTTGGCAGTGTAATCATTTTTTTTTAAATTTATTTATCTATGAATAGATACTTTAATATTGTATATAGTTTATGATTTCTATACTTTATTATTTTTATTTTTTTCTTCATTTTTATCCTCTATCAAACTTAATCTACGAAGCATTTTGTATATATGTGTCATATTTTTGTAAAAAACTAAATAAAAAATCATTCTCAAAAAAAAAAAAATAAACATAACAAAAGATACAAAAGTATCTATCTACATGATATCTGTGCAAAAAAAAATAAAATAAGACCTACATATGTACCTTATACTAGGAAAATTCATTTCCTCTTGGATATATTCATTCAGGCGTATCCGTAAAAAAAGAAAGAAAAAAAAAACAAATATTAAACTATCATCCTCTGCCGAAAAATATGCAAGATACCTACCTAGTATCTACCTACCTATAAGCCGCCCATCATAGATACTGTATATATTTCTAGTCTTATATCTATGTGGGTTTTTGTTATTTTTTGTTTTGCTGTTCATATTTTTGTTATGCCTGCGATTTAGTAGGCGTAGAAAAGTGCCTACAGGCTACAAGAGAAAAAAAAAACAAGTAAAAAAAGACACACACCGATAAGAAGTTTCTGCCCCAATCCCATCAACTGATAAAAAAGTGTATAAGGCATAAAAAAAACTCTCTATTTAGTTGAGGGTTTTTTTTTTTTTTTATTATATCGTCTTTTACCTCTCGTCTCATATTTTACGTTTGGGTTCCTGATATCATAACTTAAGAACAAACATTGACGACCTCCATTTTACTTTTTCTACTACTTTTACTTTTATTTTTCTTCTTATATGACTAACATAGATACACACTCACGCATACATTGTAAAAAGATACAAAAGTATCTATAGAGGTATAACTAATAAATAAGACAACACCCTTTTCTTATTACTAAAGCGTAGATAAGTTGTTGTTTTTGTTTACTATTTTTTATCACCACAGGTTAAATGAAAGAAAGAAAAAAAAAACCGTCACTACCTACACACACCTACGTATACTTCTATACACACTCTCACTCATATCTAAATGAAGGTTCTTTATATACGAATAAACACCATACAGTTAGCCCTTAGAGTGGTCAATTGGCTACGGTTGTTTAAGAAATGAGGGTGCAGATAATAATTTCATATCTCTAAAAATGTTGGCAGATATGTTAAAAAAATATTAGATTTTTGTCTACCTTTTGTGTTGTTAAGACGAAATGAAATGAAGAAAATAACCTAAAGGGCCTTAGTTGATATAATTCAAGTCAGTCTCAGTGTTCACTGTTCATATTATGTATGATGTGAGGAAAATCCCCAAGAGGTTGACCATATCATATCAAACACAAATTTTATTACCAACGACGACGGTGAATGGGGGGATGTTAGTTTTTTTTTTTTTTTTAGTTTTATTTTTGAAGTTAAGACAAGGAATTTTGTATCTTTGTTTATTCGTTTTGAAGGAAGTACTAGCACATACGAGGTTTTTATTGTTTGGTCAGATTTGATAAGAATTTTTAGTGCATTCAGAATGTAAAAAAACAAAGAATCTGAAAAAAAAATTAAATGGCGCCCAACAAATAGTTGTTCTGGTAAGAAATTGAGTATGAAGATTATTGAGCAAAATTGCTTGTTATACTGTTTCTCTTGCGATATAAGTTTAAATCCTAAGAATATAATACGAAATTAAGGAAGAAGACATTTTGGTTTCGCGTTGGGCGCCAGTTAAATATTGTTTCTTTAAAAAACTCTTTAGATGTTCATTTAACGCATTTATTATAACATCATTTAGAACAATAAATTAAGAAAAAAAAACATCTAATAAAGTAACAGACTACCTTTAATGTTGTTAATGGTCCCACATTGGGCGCCAATTAAATATTTTCTTTGTCAAAGATAAGAATATCGGTATAAATTGAGCTAATGAAAATGTTATCTTGTTAATAAATACACATCGCAGGTTACTCCTTCTCCCCTCTCAGCTGAGGAAGAAGAAAAGAATATTTATTTTTTTAAGTTTTTTCTAAAACCTAATAAATGTGGAAAATCCAATTTTCTTTCTTTTTAACATTTAGTATTTTAATTTGGACATAAACAGCATACGCCATGCTAACAACTTCTCCACACATAGAAGAGAATTACTTACAGGACGAGTTCTTATACAAAATACACAATAAAACATTTAAGCAAACAATTCTCGCTCTCTCCAGTTTAGTTTAACGCATCAAAAAATTTCATTAGAATGCTTCATTAAATTTATGAATCATGATTATTCACAAAAAAATAATCTATGTATTACTCGTACTTGTTCTTGTATACTTCATAAAAATTTTAAGGTATTATCCATAAGTCCCCCGCAAAGACTCGTGTCTGGATATTGAATTAAAACAAAATGTGATTCACTTTTGAAAAAAAAGTCAGTCACAAATTTTTAAATTCCCTACACACGATTCATTTTCACTGCTCAATATAGTCTTCATTTAAAAACACACAGTCCAACTTGAACATGGGTAATTACCTTTTCTTTCTTGTTGGATGATGGAAGGAGGAGGACTTACGAACTAAAGAAGAACAAAAATTCAATTTACCGGTCGATTTGTGTCATGAACGAACAAAGAAGTTGTTAATTAAAGAAATATGAGACATTGGGTACTTTGAGGGCATTGTGTATATAAACTTTGTATAATAGGGAGACGAATTTTCTTCCAAAACAATAAAATGTTTATATAAAAGCAAGCAAAATAAATAAATTATTTTATTGGTTTCACATTGGGCGCCAGTTTATTTTATAATTTTTTTTTTTTTTAAATTGATTTAAAATTAAGTAAATAAAAAAGGTGCCATTACATTTTTACTGACCTGATTGACGCCTGATGCATTCGGCGAATGCAACAGTTCGTGCTTATCGAGGAGATCACGATGTGGGAATGCAGCCGAACACTGAGAACACTGATAAGGACCCGCCGACGACGATGATAATCCCAACGACATCGACGATGATGACGACGATGATGATGCCGTTGATGCACCACAATTGCCATTACCACCACCACCACCACTACCACCGACACTTCCATTGCCAATTCCATTAAGACCATTCAATGGACTTGTAGTTGACCGACTACCAGCCATGGCTATCGCCTCCGCTGCGGCCATGGCAGCTGCACTCGCACTCACATCATAACCATTCGAGGCGGCTGTGGCCGAATTGGACATGCCAACGGCGGCTAAGGCGGCCATTGCCATTGCATGATGATGATGATACTGTGAACTGAGATCGGTGGGTGGTGTGGTGCGTTGCGCACTAGCTCCCGCCAGGGGTGAATGCGACGATGGGGCCGGCGATATGCGGCCACCGCCACTACCACCAGTTGTTGGAATCAATGACAACGATGACATAGAGGAGGATGGCGATGACAAGTGACAATTGTTACTAATACTATAGATTTTTGAATTGTTATTATTCTTATTGCTGTTATTACTATCGTTGTTATTGTTGTTGTGGTTGTTATTGTTATTATTGTTGCAATTGGTTAAATTGTTATTATTGTTATTTTGTTTTAGGTGTGATGATGGTGATGGTGGCTGATGTTGGTGCTGCTGGTGTCGGCTGCTGCTAAAGTCCATTTCACGATCTATGTGATATCCATTTGGTGGTTGATTTTCGAAGGCGAACTTATGTTCGTGAGAGTGTTCATTTTCTATGTGTTCGTGCAGGGCCTTTAATTAATTAAAACAAAAAAAAACAGCAAACAAAAAGAAATTTTAGTAAAAGAGTTTCATGGAAGGGAGTGTCAGAAGTTCTGAATTTGTATGTTGTTTTTGTTTTTAAAAGATGTTAAATCAAACTAACCTGAAAACTGGACAATCGTTGATGACACTGCGGACATTTCATAATGTAGTCACCAAGACCAACTCCACTACCACCACCCTGCTGTGCAGCTGTGGCAACCGATGATGCTTGGCTGCTATCATCGTTCTTCGTTTGGCTATGGTGGTGTAGACTCGATGCCAGCGATGGGACTGTTTTAATGAGATGAAAAATAAAAAACAAATAAATTAGATTCACATTAAATAAATTAAAACAAATTGTTATAGACTTAACACATATGTTTATGCAAAAGGGTAAATGAAAATGGCTTTAAGAAAAATATTAGGAATTATAAACTCTTTCCATTTAAAGAGGAATATTTAAATAGCTGGGGACTCGATTTGGGCGCCATTTAGCTAATTTCAATTAATATGTCTTTGAGGTTACTACAACTTAAACGTTTTCTTTTACAAATCAAACTCAGATGAGTCTAAGAAGGGCTATTCTTTGTCTAATTCGTTTGAAAAAAAATATATTGACAAAAAATATAAATAAATAAATTGGTCTCAAATTGGGCGCCAATTAATTTATTTAACTTTTAATACAATTATCCAAACATTCATTTTCCAAAGGTTATTCGTAATAAAAATTTCTTCCGACGGGACATGTGATAAGGCTTAATATAAACATAGTTTTTTTTTTTTGTTTAAATACAAATTGCAAAAACGTGTCGTATTTTGATAAGAACTTTTGCAAAATAGTATAACAACCTTCAGGTATAGAATTTAATCAATGTTTTTTGTCTGAGTTATTTTTAAAATGTCTAATTAATCGAGTTGAAATACCTTTAATCAAGCACAGTCATAAGGAAATGATAACAGCAATATTTTATTAGTTACACAAATAAATATTGTTAAGTCAAAAGTTAAGAATAAAATATATTTTTTTTTTAATTTAAATGAAAAACAAGTGTTCACTAATATTATGACTAAAAAACACCTTAGTCACGCTTTTTGGAATGCAAGCAAGATATTATCAAGTTATATTTGAAAGATCGATAATAATCCGTTATCGAAGTTTTTTCGACTCAACTCAATTTCAATCAAAATTTAAGATTTGGTTCATTTTTAGACTAATGTGTAATGTAATTGTGATTGAGAGTAACTTAGAGCTTTTCTCATACAATTTTTGTTTGTTTGTTAATCTTTTGAAATATTAAAAATGGCGCCCAACAACGAACTATTATATTCTTCTTTCGATTCTAAATCTGACAGAAACTTCTTCTTCTTTCCATCATCACTAAAAGAACCATAGTGTAAAAATCCTTAAGATATTCCTAGACATGGCACTATTCAGTTTGTGTTATTTTTTGCAAACCTTGAATTGGGCGCCATTTAATACATTTTCAACGAAGTTCTTGGACTTGAGAATTGGCCTTGTTTTTGTCCTAAATTAGGATATACAATATTTAAAATTGATTGTTCATACAATAATTTTTAAATATTCTTTAAAAATGGCGATCAACTGGAAACTTTTTGTCTTAATATTTGGAAATATTAAAAATGGCGCCCAACAACGAATTTTTATTTTCTCCCTCCGATTCGAAGTCTTCTGTTCCTACCTTTTCGTTATCACCGAAAGAACCACAGTGTGAAAATCCCTAAACATATTCTCAATATTCTCTAATATTGAGTTTGTGTTTTATATGACAAGCCTTAAATTGGGCGCCATTTAATGCATTTTGAGCAAAGTAATTATAAAGTTGAGAATAAGGTCTGTTTTTATTCTTAAATGGATATAAGAACATTCAAAACAATTTTTTTCATACAAGAATTTTGAAATATTCTTTAAAAATGGCGCCCAACTGGAAACTTTTTTTTTTTCTTAAAACCTTATTTTGTCTACCTAACATATAAACCTTCTCGTGATAAATTAAAGAAAATATTCAACAAACAATACAATAATAAAATATAACCTCACAGCCATCATCAATTGAGCACATCACACAAAAAAAAATGCTATTAAATATGAGAAACATTTCAGTTAATTGAACAGAATTATTTTATCTTTTTATTTTTATTAATTTTGTTTTTTGTTATCTTGTGAGTGCTCACATTTTTTTTTTCTCTCGCGGCATTAATTAACTCGAATGCCGGTAAAAGATATCCCCCATCAGGGTAACTATATATGTATAGAAGATAGACTATATCCCTGGCGGTATAGATTCCATTTAAAAAAAAAAAAGAAAAAAAAAAGTACTCGAAAACACATATTCTCAGTCAAGGAGAAAAAGAA
The DNA here is from genome assembly GCA_951509635.1 of Eupeodes luniger. Classification (NCBI taxonomy): domain Eukaryota; kingdom Metazoa; phylum Arthropoda; class Insecta; order Diptera; family Syrphidae; genus Eupeodes; species Eupeodes luniger. Next base: position 301,970,466 of record OX608073.1, read on the forward strand.
GAAGAAGGGGTATATACAAAAACAAATCATCACACAAAAGATACAAAGTAAAGTAGGTAGGTATATGTATGTTTGGTGATCTCATCATCATCGAAACAATCTCACATATAAGTCTGGCCTTAAAGTCTGACAAGACAGAGATCTTTACATTTAAAAAAAAAAACTTATAAAGCAGACAAAAACTTTCATTTATTTTTCTTTAACAACATCAAAATATTAAAAAAAAAAAATCAAGAAAAAGAACGAATCTTTTCGAGGTTCCGCTTATCTCGCGAAAGTATCTGTTAGATTACAAAATGCCCTCGAATGGGCTTTTTTACTCAATTTAATTTTTCTTGTTCTTCTTCTTGCTCTTCTTTTTTGGGTTTCAAGAGGGCATTTTCAATTCCGATTTTTTAATATTCTTTCTTTTTATTATTTCAAGACTTGATTGTATGCTATGGTATGGTATGGTTATAGGTACATGGGCTGAAGGCATGACAACCACCATACGCGCCGCATGGTGTGTACCTTAATTTACGTCAATTAATCGCTTATTGTTGTGTGTTTCGAGTTCTCTTTTTTTTCATGCTTTTTGCTGTTGTCATGTGTGGTTGTACGGGCTATGTACTACACACCTATGAAATATATACTGGTACCAACCAACACAAAGAACTATAGATATGTCCGCAAGTACACACAGCAAAGTATATGTCATCATTCCATAAGGGGTCATGATACGCGGACTTTTGTTTTCATTTCGCTATAAAAACCAATTCTACACATTCTATACGAAGGGGGATACTTTCAATATTTATCCCATCATCTCTCTCATCGTCCGTTGTCCCGTTGGCGTTGTCCGTTGTCGTTGACGCTGTCATTGTCGTCGATGCATAGTGCAATGCAGTGCGTCGCGTCGCCAGCGCCACCACCGCCGTCGTCGTTCGCCGCTACTACCACTTGCGACCGCTCCGCCTGTATGTTTCATTAATTTTTAACGGCTGAGAACGTGCGGGTACACAACACTCTATATAAGAGACCTTAGATACAATTTATGAAATATTTTTATTCTTTCCATCTTCTCAATTTGATGATGATAATCATGATGATGATGATGATGATTATTAAGGTGAAAACTATGACATCGTCGCAATGATTTTAGTTCGTTGACAGTAAAGATATACAAACAATCAACGCACCGCTACATCACCATCACCATCATCATCATCCCTTTCGCTCTCATATTTCTTCATCTATAACGATGCGAAAGTAATATTTTTACGAGAGATATAAATGCTGCTTCTTTTTAAGTTTTATATATTGTATCTAGAATATACAAGTGTATATGAAACTATATGAAAAGGTACTTATAAGATATTCAAGAGTGAGATGAAAAGATATAAATTAATTGAAGTCTATTAACTTGCGGTGAGTATAGTTTTTATTGGGATATCGTTGCTGTCGCGACAAAGTTGTGCGTTTCTTTTTTTTGGTTTGTTCATAGATATAAGTATAGATTCATAGGTAGGTACATAAATTATATGAATATGAATCTAGTAAATACTTAGACTTTGTTCGTAAAAGTAAAATAATACAACAATAAACGTGATATGATGATGAGAGATAGATTTTTGCACGACAAAAAAGATGATTATTTAATAGTTTTTACGTTTGTTGTTGTTTTGGTGTTGAATAAGATCACTTGGATAGTTATTTCAGTTTTTGTATAATGTTGAAAAAAGCTCATCAATTTGTGTGTGAAATTTCTGAGCTTTCCAAGTGTATATCAACTATATTAATGGAAAAGCTTTAAAGGTTTTTATTCGACGGAGATAAACAGAAAATCATGATTGTGATAGATCATCCAGCTCGAAGGACCAAATAATATTTCAATTTTATTTTACCTTATTGCATTGCATAATCACTGAGATTAATAAATGGGAACATGTCTTATGTCTGTTGCTGTTGGTATTTTAAAATATGTGTCATCAATGTCAACATATTTTAATTACCTGGTGTATAGGATATTTTTTAAAATATAATAGCCTTTAACTGGGCGCCATTTAGTAAATGTTTCAATTGCTTTTTAATCTTTTAAAATGTGAAAAATGTGGTCAAATATTATTATTTTATGAGACCATGTTTAACGTCTTGCTCTTGGTAATTTTTAATGTGTGTCATCATTGTCAACTTATTTAAAAAACCTGGTTTTTGATGGATGGTTCTTAAAATGTAAGTCTTTTAATGGGCGCCATTTAGTACTATTCTTGTAAGAGCTTCACTTACTTTTAAATTTTTTGAGATCTTAAAAACTTTGTTAAATATTGATTCTATTTTTTTGATTACAGGTCCAATAAAAAGTCCAGAAAAACCACATGTTACACATATTTACATTTGTTTTGGATTGGATCTTATTTGGCAATACTTTATTTGGGCGCCATTTAGTGTTTTTCCAACAAATGAATTGTATGTAAAGTGAAAATTAGCCCCTAAATCTATTCTAAACTGAGGTAGACAGCTTTCGAAACTTATTCTTTTTATAGAAGAATATCGACTCATTTAAAATAAAATGGCGCCCAACTAGAAGCTTTTTTTTTAAACTATGGACAATACTCGTTTTTATTAGCAACCAGAGAATGCAAGTCTGCCCACTGCATAATATCAAAAATCAAAATTAATGGCTACCAACTGTTACATTATTTTTTTTTAAATTTTAATTGGGCGCCATTTAGTGATTGATTTCTTAGCAAATAAATAAAAAAGTCAATAAAGTTGAAATTTTTACTGGAATGTATTTTAAATTAAGATAAAAACATTCAAAACATACATTTTATTAATTGAACATCAAAATGGTAAGTAAATGGCGCCCAACTGGAAACATTTTTTTTTTTTTTTTGAATTTTTAGCAGATTTATTTAGAAACGTTTAGAACATTTGTTTTTAGTAGTGACTACAATGCATTTGGTACGTTCTTTCAGAGAAAAGTAGGTTATTCGGGTGGAAAGATTAAATACTTTGTTTTGTTTTAACTAATCAATCAAAGAAATTTGAAATCTATCAATATATTAAAACAAAATTTCCGGGTTTTACTCGAAACACATTTTATTTTTTTTGAATAGAAATATTATTTTTAAAATTAGCACTTAACTGGACCTTCTAAAATTGTTTTAGTTAAATTTATTACCATAAATCAAACTAAAAACTAATCATAAATAATAATTATTTCAGGATTACGTCAATGAGTTTTTAGTATTATTATGTTTTATTTAATGTCGTCCAGATGTTAGTTCACCTATCACACAACTCATTTAAATTGCACTATATATACTATACAATACCTAAATTTTATAAAAATTTTTTAAGTCGTAAAAGTCTCATAGAGTGAGTCGTAATTTTTCAAACGACAACGACTACAAAAATTTTAAAGTGAAAATCGTAAAATTTTCTTTTAGTATATGTACATAAGTGAGACCTAAATTTCTTCTTAGCTTAAAATGCGGCACATCGCGGAACACCCAAAAGGTGTATGACTGTCTAAATTAATAAGTTTAACATTAATTTTAAACATTGACAACTTAACATATGTACGCATTTTAGTTTTGACCTATTAGATGATGTTGTTTTGCAAAATAATGCCAAGAACAAGAAAACACAAACAAAATAAATAAAAAAACAAACGCAAACGAAAAACAACATCTAAAGAATGTATTATTTTCTTTTATCTTTTCTTTGCTCAAAAAATTATAAAAAAAAAATATTAAAGAAGAAAATGTCATCCAACTGTTTTATTGCTAAATGAGTAGCTTTTAGTTTATGTTTTTTTTTTGGTTAGGGAAATTTATTCTATGCACAGTTCATAGGGCACATAACTTTCATAATTTTTTAATGTTATTGTTTCCTCAAAGACGAGACAATAAACTACATTTTAAATTGTATTTAGTCTAAATTCGTGTGAAAATAAAAAAAAAAAATTATTGCGTTGAAATTTTAATAGCATTCGTTTGTGTAGTTATCGTGTTATGCATGCCAGACAAATATATTATTAAATTTCTTATATAAATATATTTTTTTTGTGTAAGCAAAAGCAAGCTACAGTTTTTTTTTTTTTTTTTTTTTTGAAATATCACACCCACTCAGAACAGGTGAATTCAAAAGCACAAAAAATACATTATATTTCTGAGGTAGATAAATGGATATCTAGAAAAGCATATAAATAAAATACAATTCAAACAAAAAAAAAAAACCTGAATGAGTTTTATTAATTTTCTTTTAGGTGAAAGTGATAAATTATTTGCCATTTTTTTTTTTTCTTGGTTGTTCTCTTATATATTTTTTTAAAAAATGTAACAAAGCATTTTTTTTTAATTCTATGGTTTTCATTGTCAAATTTTACGACTTTTATTTGGTTGTTAAACTGGCGTTTTAATTAATTCCAGTGACATATGATTTATTTAAGAGATTAAGACTTTAATATTGTTTTTGTTGTTTTTGTTTTTTTTTTTAAGTGGAGGTACACAAATTGATTTAAGATTTTTGAAGATTTCTAGGACAAGCTACACATTATTTAATGTACACATTTTTAAAAGCACCTAAACTTAGATAGTAATTAAAAAATATTAATTAAAATATTAAATTGAGTTAATAAACTTGAATGCGATTTTTAAGTATCTTCCTAACTAATTCAAAAAGTTAATAAAAATGCATTTTGTTCAGAAAAAATTAAAAGTTTCATAAATTCACATTTATTTCATAATAGAATAAAAGTAATCTAAATTCTGGGCATTCTAAAATTGTTTAATGACGATGTTCTAAAGATAACACATTTAAAATTATTAATGTAAATTGATGAGCAAATAATAATATGCAATATTTAATTTCCTATTTTTTCTAGCGCATCCATATAATTTTCTTTCTATTTAAAAAAGAATTACCAGTTTTAATTTGAAAATACACAAAAAACTCTACAATTGATAAAGTAAATAGCGTGTAATGGGTCTTTGCGTAGAGAATAAATGTATGGTGAACTACTTACAGGCAGATTTTAATTAACATTAATGAATATATATTTAGTGTTTGAAACCTCGATTGTAATATTGAAGTTGTAGATAAGTACCTAATGATCAGTGGTGAGTAACATAACACATTTTTTTTTATTGTTTCAACAGTGGAACGGTGATGCGTATTTTGAGATAGTGAGAAATAGACAAATACGTTTTTTTTTGTTATTTTATGACGTGAATGGTAATGTTAAGATAATTTAATAAAAATTGATAACAAGCTTTCTTGGAATTGAAAACAAGAGGTCATCAATTAATTCGAATTTTGATAAAAATGACAAATGGATTAAATTTGTTTCACAATCCCGCTCGAGGGACCAAATTTTTGTTTTTAACGCGAAGGATTAGACTCTGATTTTAAGTATAAGTCCTTGAGTTAAAGTTTTGAATTGATTTTAGAGCATTAACATAGACCTTTTCTTTCAGATGATCTATAAAAACGAAAACAAATATCATGGTCACACCACCAGCTCAAAAAGCACACTAAACAGTGAGACGTTGCAGACGTATCTACATTTGATTTTTCAAGACTCAAAGAACAGTTGTGCTCATAAACATAGCTTCCGATGTGAAAATGGTTAAAATTATGATTATTTTAATGCATTTCAAGAACTCAATCAGCAAAGATACGACGTAAAACCACATTCGCTATTGGCTGCCAAATATGTGCTTCACGACGACATGGAAGTAACTGCTAAACTTTAACACTTTTTCAGGTGAATTTTAACAATTCCATTTTTAGTAATGGCGTAGTTCCTATTTGTCAAATGCCAAAAGATGACAGTTTCAAGTGACAGATGACAGCTGTCGCAATAGCTGGATATTCTATCTGTCTACCATTAAATTGCTTAAAATGAAAAATTTTACGAGTTTCTTCATAAATTGGTTGCTTAAATCATTTGGTTTTTTTTCATTGGTTGAACACCATTCAATTCCACCTGAAATTTATCTGCCGCCACACAAATCCTCACATCTAATAATGCTATTTAGGCTACCTAATCAATCGTATTTTTAACGACAACATCATTTATAGATTATTTAGTTCTTGATATACTTTCTTTTTTTTGTGTGTTGCTTTTGTAGTTTTATAGTTCAGCCGCACTTTGTCGTCAAAGATTTTTTTCATTCATCCCACGCACACACCATTCAACACCAACCCCCCTTCAATAGATCATTTAATAAAACTTAATGTCAGCATGATTGTCGCGCTTGTTTATATATTGATGTATGGCAATGCTGTACAGTGTTTTTTGTGTACTCTATACACAAATGTTTGCTCTTCCCATCACTGGAAACAAAAGTTGCTTGTAAAGAGAGGTGATGTGATGCTTTTCAATTAATTACACCCCCTCTACACTTCACTCTGTACTAAATAAGTGTATCTATCTTTAGGTAAATTTGTACCGGTATTTTTGTTTATAAACACTACACATAAAAGATACATGTACACCTTGATCATCAATTGGGAACAACAATTTGATTTATGCATTTTTTATAGTTTTTAATTTTTCGCCTTGTTTTACGATGCGCATCATCATCCAGCATGGTAAAAGCGGGGGCAAGCGAGATACGTACTTATAGATACGCAATGTATCTTTCTATACAAAACAAAATGCCTGCAACATATCCTAAAATAAACTTCAAATACGAGTAAAAAAATATTTCAAGGTAATCATCATTAAAAATGTATCTCATGTGACATAGAAGTTTATGTTTGTTTCTCCATAATAACATCTGAAGCAGCCCAACACAAACAGACATCACATACCTATAGTGAATAAGTCAAGCATCCAGCTACATTATATTTATATGTAGGCTATAAAATTCTCAGCACACACCATACTAACTAAAAGAGAGGTATAGATTGGTGCGTCAGTCGACTATAAATGTAATGCTGATGCCTAACTGTATCCAACCAAGCGACCATCATGCATCCTTTGAATACCACTTCGACCCGACATACATCGCACTGCAGAAAAATCTAAAAATATATCACCAAAATGCACCTTTTCTCTTTGGCAGGCATATTGACTGCATAAGGCAGCCGCTATACACTGTAATTTTTTTTTTGTTGGTATTTCCTTCCACACCGTACCTATACCGGCCGGCCATCATCTGCACTCAAGGCTGGATTGAGAAAGGAAGAGCCTTATGATTCATTAACTAAAGAGAACTAATAATGTTTAGAATGGGGTACCACAAGGTTCTATCAGAGATCCTGAGCTATTTATTTCTATATAAACAAGAAATAAATACTATATTACACTTTCATTTTTCACTAATAAGACTGCATTTGAGATGGTTTTTCACTATCAGCTTGCTAACTGTCAAATTAACTGTCACCAGAAACCGTGATGCCAAATTAAATGCTGTTTTACCATACAAGACTCCAAACATGGTGTTGTTTTACTGACTGCTAGTCACCTGTCAAATTGACTCTTACCAGAAACTGTGGTGCCAAAAATTGCAACCTCGGGTTTTGACATAAAAGTCTGCAGTCACGGGTTTATTTCACTATCTACTTGTCTTCTGTCAAAATTAACTGTCACCACAAAAAGTGATGCCAAAATAAAACTATCAAATGGGTGGTATCTATACTTGAAGAAATAAAGTTGTGATTATTATACACTGCACAGAGTAATATAATAATAAATGAAAAGACGTCCGAGTATTTTGATGATTCAGAAGAGGAGAAAGTTTATTATGACATAAGTATAAATGACATTTGTAATGAGTTTTTATTATTGTTATCCGAATAGTGCTATGAGATTAACATAAAAGAGTTGTTCAATAATAAATGATAATAGAACTGAATGAAACACTATTATATTATTTATTACAACAATACTTAAAAAATCAACTGCCATCTGTCATATTTACTTTATATGACAGAGTTTTGTCAAGGAAATTGCGCCTCCTAAGGTTGGAGTTATAATGTATTGATAATCCGGACCCGATATTGTCTGTTGGGTTAAGCCACTTACTTTGATTTTATAAAGTTCTTCGAAACATATTTGTTTTATAAATATAGAAGTAGAGTGTCGGTATTTAGTTGGAAAAAGGTGTAAAGTATCTAAAAATACGCATTTTATTTTCTCCCGTTTTGTGTGTTCCAGCTGCGAAAAAGTAGATGCACATTGATTGCAATTGCAACACGCATAACATATGTGCCAAGTCACTTTATACACATAAAGATACACTATTATATAAAAATAGCAATGATTTGTTGATGTTTAAAGGTTTTAAATCCTTCGCTTGTCACAATAAAGTATCTTTAAATTTATTACACTTGAATTGGTGTTAAATAATTAAAAAAAAAACAAAACAAAAATATAAGAAAATCGTGGATAAATTTTCCAAAGTCTCAACAAAATAAAATCAAAAAGCTTCTTTATTTACCTTCCAACCCAACATATTATCTACCTCAACATTTATGCACATCTAATTTTAATTTATGATCTTTTGAGTTTGAAAGAAAAAAAAAGAAAATTTAAAAGATCGTTCTTTGGACAATCTAGATCGGTCCCATGGGCCTTAAGTATGAAGATACATCAAAATGGAAAGACGCCATATCGTCATGCTATAAAATCATTTTCTTTTCCATCTCACTTGCTATAAAGGTATAATTTGATTATAAATTCTACAAAAATGATGATGAAAAATTTTTTAAATATTTTTTGTCAGGTGAAAAATAAAAATTAAAAATATTAAAGAAAAGAGAATACAAACAAAAAATCATCCTTAATTGTCGACGTAAAATTAAACGATGTATATTAATTTTAATTGCGTAAATTTATTATGGTACACTTTTTTGTACAGGTAAGAAAATGTATATGAGGAAAAATCTTGGCACGAAAATTGTCCAATGAAACCGACGACGATGATGATGATTTTGTATTCCTTTTATATTTGCAAGTCATTTAGGTGAGAATTATTAATTAAAATATACACATCCTGACTGAGAGAACAAAATTTAAGAAAAAAAGTAAACTGTGTGTGAACATATGTCACGGCGTGAAATTTTGAATTTATAGTAGGTACAAAAAGAAGAAAGGTGTATTTTTTTTCTCAAATTTATTTATTTTGTATTTTGAAGATTTTTAAGAGGTTGGAAATTAATTTCAAACAAAATTTTTCTATTTTGTTTTGTTTTGTTTTGTGAATTTGTGAAAGATGTGTTGTCAGGTGGAAAATTGTTGCGTGATTTTTATATTAAAAAACAAACAAAACAAAGTAAAAATTATAAAATTTGACATTGGAGATTGTTATGTTGATGGATAACTTTATGGGGCGTAACAAAATGTTTGCAAAATTATGCGAAAAATTGCTTAAATTTATGGGTAATTCTATTAATAAATAATTTTTGAAATAGGAATGTTTTTTGTTTGTCTTTATTTTTAGCCGAAGATTTTGTTTTAATAATCATTTAGTAAAAGATGCTAAGCATACTATTAGCATATTTTACTAAATATCGTTGTAATAACATAAAACAGAGAACATAATATTGTTCAATTGTTGAAAAAACTGTGTTTTGCAAAGGAATTGCAAGAAAATTTAGATTAGATTGACGAGTGATCCGGCTCGAAGGACCAAATGGAAAGGCGGTTAAATTTTAAGGGCCAATGTTAAATGTGAACTACACCTAAACGTCAATTTTTGTTTTTCATTTTATTTTAAATTTTCTTATTTCAGACTAATTCAATTTAAACCATGGAAATATAAACAATCGAGCAAATGCGTTAAAGTTATTCAGGCTTATTATGAAAATAGGCGTTCAAATTAAAATGTCGTGGTTTTGTCTGTCAATTTAACAGTCGTGATTTTGTAATGTACGTACAATCAGAAAAATCGTGTACAAAATTGAGCAAACCGGGTCTGTAGGAGATGTTAAAACACCACAACTTGTCGTCGTGCACCTCTCAAGCTGGTCGTTGATAAACTTATGGCGCAAGAACTAAGGCATCCTGAACATTTCAAGCGTCGTCAATGGTCAGACTCGTTTTCAGTAATGAGGCACATTTTCAACTCGGTGGATTCGTCAATAAGCAGAATTGCCGCATTTGGACGAATGATAATCCAAGATTAATTGATAGAACCTTACCAATACTATCATAACAAAATTAAATAATTACTGTTTTATTCAATATTAACATTAGCCCTCAAATTTTAACCACGCTTTACATGAAACCAATTATTAGAAAATATATCAAGTTAAAAACTATAGTTTCCATTTAATTTTTATTAATAAAAACTTAAGAAACTCAAGTTTGACGCACTCAAGGACGATAATTCGTCTTTAATTTGCCTTTATTAATAGAAGAAGAGGTCTTTAACTGTAAATAAAAAGCAAGGTTACTTGTTATATAATTTAACCAATGTAAAGCTGACTTCCCGTTTCCTTTATCTCAGTTCTTAAAGTTCCAGACAACATCCGAAACATTATTCGTTGTATATCTATTTAAAAAAAAAACAAAGCTTCTAAAATATTAACACTCAAAAGCATTCCACAAAAAGTAGTTCAAACAGAACTTTTAAAAAAATAAACATTTTAACAAATTAATATCAATGTTGAGTGACACCTTAAGATAAGTCAAAAATATAAGTCTTTAAGTTTTGATTCCTCATATCTTTTTCTCTTAACAAGACATATATAAAAAACTCCAAACTGAAGAAATGTCATCGATTAGCTTATGCACTATTTTTAAAAATTGAAACAAATAAAACAAATCCAACAACAAAAAACGTTGACAGAATGAAAATTTTTAACAAATATCACCTCAGAAATAAAAATGTTTTTACGACCATCATCATATGATAGCGATGGCGATGCGATGGATGGCGGCGTCTCGCGGTCCTCGTCCTCGGTCGCTGAATGTTGTCACATTGTAACGGTATTGGTAGCCATATTGTATTGTATCTACAATAGTTTGTTCACGTTATGGTTCGTTCGCATTGAAAATGTTTCGTTGTTTTTTTTTTATTTTGTTTCGTTTTAAGTTGCAAGTGGTCCAATCAATCAAAACTAAATTCCACATTCAGAATATTTACTTTCGTTCATTTGTCATTGATGTTGTTGTTGTTTTTTCGTTGTCGTTGCTGTATACATATATATTTTGTCGTTCTCACTCTGTCTGGATTTTTATTGTTTAACATAAATTGAGGGTTAAGCTTTGCAGAACATCTACACTACACACATAACACACAACTTCATACATAAAGAAGATGTGTGGTGTTTTTATGATGCGAAATTTGTGTGGTTTTATGTTTTCTTCACCTGACAGTTAATTTTTTTGGTTATTTAAATAAATACAAAAATTAAAATACAGAATAAGAAACATTTCAATGACGTACATTGAAAATTGAATTTTTTGTTTATGATTTATCTATTTCATTGGTTTTAAATCAACAAAACAAAATACAAGCAATCAATTTTGCATCGAATTCTTAACGAAAACAACAAAAATGAAGAATGAAAAATTCGTTAAGTTTAAATGTCAGATTGTTTATTTGAATTTTAATAAACATTTCAACTCTCATAAAAAATTATTAAAAATGATTATTTTTTTTAAGAATCCAATAAGATTATTAAACATAAAAAAAAAACACAAATTTAAATAAAAACTATTATGTGTGGATTGTAAAATTGTGTGTTAAGCTTAATGATTAATTAGGTTTGTTCGTTTCGTTTCGTTCTGTTTTTTGAATGAAGGAAAAATTATCCCAATTTAACCATTATGGCTGTTTTAAATTAATGTTTGATGAATGTGCCTACTTATGTGAATTTATGTTAACTTGGTAATTAAAAATATAAGATACAAAATATCAAATTGTTTATTTTCTTATTTTTCTTAGTTTTACAGAAAATAAAAATTTGTTTTAGAATTAATTAATTTTTGTTTTATAAATTATTTAAACACATTCGAACAAGTTAAGCGGAAATATTTATTATATTATTAATCTGATGCAGCCATCAACCTATAGTCAAGCCGGTCGGTGGTGGTGTTTTCGTTGTGTCGTATCTATGATTCATTATAATGTTTCTTGTACTTTAGATACAACAAAAATATTCCTTGGAGGCAAAATGTGAATGAATATATATAGGGCGGGTATAATTAATCATTTTAAGGCATGTATTGTATTGTATATCTTTTCCTTTCTCTTTCTCTCTTTTCTCTGTCTTTGTATTTAAAGTCCTTGTGAGTTTGTTCAAGGAAGGAAAACTGCACCGTGTAATGAGTGATTTTCATAATGAAAAATTAAGAATACAACTACTTGTCATCCGTGAATAAAATGATTGATGTTTAAAAATGCACATTTTCGGGTTCTAGTGTTAAAAAAGATATACATAGGTACTTTATGTGGAGCGAAAGTGCACAAGGATTTTTTGGTTTTTATTTATCTTGATGGGATGTAGTTTGTTAAAAAAATAAAATTATAGAAAAAAAATTGTAAATGGAAATTGATTTGCTTTAAGTACTTATTTGTATCTATACTTAAAGTTAGTGGTTTGGTTTCTGTTGAACATCTGTGGTAAAGAGATATTTCCTTTTTTTGTATTAAATTTTAAAACAATTTTTAAATATTTAGGAAGAATAAGATTATTTTTTAGACAAAATTAATTACTTTAGCATACTTTTAAATTTTAGGTTTGGTCATTCGACCCGGATTGTTATTTACTCTTAGCAAAACTGTTGATTATTTATAGGTTAAGTTTTCATTATGGTACTTTTGATGGGCTTTTTTTCACCTTCCAAAAAATTGCAGATAGCCACTGCAATTTTATAAACAAGTTTTGGAGATAAGTTCTGCGTGTTTTATTAAGTAAGACATAAATTACGTCTTAAAATTGGTAAGATTTACTAAAAAGGTATGGACGAGAAAAGTGAATTCTTTGTTTTCTTTTGAGCTTTAAACTGAAGATTTTTGCTAAAATGTACAAAATATAATTGATTTGTTTCCTAGCGAAAAAGTCTTCTTTACTAGCATCAACTGTGAAGAATAAGATTGTGTCTTCTTGTTGGCTTCATAATTATAATTGAATAACTTAATTATAGACTAACACGAAAGAAAGGCTTTAATTTAAGTTAGTATTTTCTTTATCGTTCAAAAATATTTTTCTTCACTTTCGATTTCGAAATTACTTGAATCTTTATTCAACAAAATTGAAAACCTGTTTCCAAAATTGCATTTTTTAGAAAGATTAAGTTAGGTGAGTTGGAGTAAAAAAGTTCAGTAATTGTCTTAAAATTAAAGATGTTTACTTTAATTTTAGGAATAGAATATGATTGATTTAGTCCGTCGAGACGGGTTCTTCTGATGTGCGTTCAACAATTTGTACTTTATTTTTACTTTTAACAAAACTAAAGACTTATGCTCCCAAATTATGAATATTATGTATTAAGTTTGGTTGACGGCTTCTTCAACGGTATTGAGTATTTTTACCTAAAATGTATATTAGATTGAGTCTTCAATTTAACCCTTTAACTTCATTTTTCCTAAATACTGAATATATTGAAGATTAAGGTGTGCTTCAGTTCTTCTAAAATTGTGTTGTGTTTTTATTTTCTTATTTCTTTTATTTGGAAGATTTTAAACTCGAAGCTTTACAGCCCAATTATTGGTCCTTCGATCTGGATCTTACGGTGGATAAAACCAATTTATCATTGGCAGTCCGAGTACTCGGCCAGTCAACAACACCGCCCGAAATCGCTGATGCCACAAAATTAGGGGCCGTTCATAAAATACGTTCGCACACAAGGCGGGGGGAGGGCTCTTGCTGAGTGTGACAAGGTGTAACAAGGGGGGACGGGGGGTCTATGGTAACGTGACGTTCGCCATTCATTAAAACATTTTCAATTAGTATTTCTATTTTTCTATTTTGCTGCTGCAGCTGGCCCGCTGCAGTTGCCCGTTGATATTTATTTTCCTTCGATGAAGTCGTTCTCGGTCGCAAGTACCGCTTATCACGACACTATGAAAAAGGGTGTGTGGCCTGCGCACGTGTATGTTGATGGTCTGATTTCGATTTGATCGTCAACGTCGTCGATGATGAGGATGCGCAACGAAGAATAATTTCTTGTCAGCGCCGGCCGTTGCTCTGCACATATGGTTGATGTGCAATAGAATTTTCACTTGGTGATGATGTTTTTGGGTGTCCCGTTGGATGTTTTTTCTCAAAATGTGTTTAGTAATATTGAAATTTATCATATTCAGGGGGGGGGTCTTCATTTTTGTGACGAAATATTTCTAGGGGGGTCACAGAAAGCGTGACACAGCGTGACAATGGGGAGGGAGGGGGTCAGAAAAAGCAGATTTTAGCGTGACGTATTTTATGAACGGCCCCTTACAGAATTTTTCTTAGTTTTGAAGATTATTCAGATAGAAGATTTGTTATCATATTTTTGAGCAAAAGTATAAACTTACTTTTAAAGTCTTCACTTTGGCCTTTGCAGCTAAATTCTTCGCTTATTTAAATAAATTGAAGATTGTTTGGAAATATTCTTTACATTGAAGATTATTTAGCAATTGATTTTTATTTCATTTGATTTTTTAATCAAAAGTAATAAAACTTCAATTTGGTCCTTCGAGCTGGATTTTCCTATTATGAAGCAAAAATGAAATTGTTTGTAAGATATCAGCGTTTATGATTTAAATTAATTGATCTATTATTTCCTCATCAGTTAAATATTCGAATGCAATAATTTTCCCTGCCGTCTCTCACAGACCAACCACAGTTTCAGCGTATACACTCCACTCCACTTGCATTGTATTAGGTGTCAAAAGAAAAGAATACGACCAAAAACATTGAATCACTAAACCACCCGGAATAATTAAAAATATCACGCTTTATCTTCCGGCCTTACCATCCATTCGTTCCCGTATCATAACCAAAACATAACAAAATTAAAGTCTCAAACCCATATCTTCAGGTGTATTTAAGTACCTCAACAATGTACCTTACATACATCCGTGTAATATCTCCCCCTATTCAGAAAATATTAAATTAAATAAGACGACGATGATGTTTTCTTTTCCTGTCATCAAAAAAATTATTTGTTTAGACCACACAAGTTTATTGTATACCTTGCTTTTTTGAAGCAAACAAAAGCCCACCATCCTTAACCATATCGACACACACGTCGTCGCGTCTTCACGTCACTCGTCGTCGTAGCTGAAGCGGTAGATGTAGCTCATCATTGTTGTTTCACCGATAAACGCTCAGATTTCGTTCGGTGGAAATTTTGCGCGTCAGTTTCAATAAAAATAATTAACAAAACGAACAAAAAACAAAATTAAAATAAGAAGCAAAATCAAATCACACCGCAACAGCAACAGCATCAGCATCATTCACCTTCTTCCATCAGGTTTCTGTTTTTTTTTTTTTTTTAACGGAAGGCACTGAGAATATAATTATTATGAAAAAGGCCATCAACGAACGCCACCGACCGCCATCCATACCATGCCATGCCGCCTGCATCCATATGGTATGGTGTCTCACATTTATGACACAAAGGATGATGAGCCACGAAGACCGAAAACCGAAGACCGAAGCCTGAGATGATGTTGATGATAATGCATCTTCTTTTATTTTTGACACGCCTTTGTTCTCACCTTATCCTTATTTGCGTTTTTCTTAATTGCTTCAATAAAAATTCAAAAATAAAAACGGATTGAAAATCAATGAGGGTGCGTTGTTATGTATATGGTGGCGCATATCGAACGTTGCGTCAATTTAAAAAACGTGTGTTTATACAATTTATTATTATGTTAAATTTTTCTGTTACCTCCTTATGAATTTAAGCTTAATATAAACGTAACACAAATAGCACAACTTATGTACACAAAATAGATAAGTATATAAGTCTAAATACCTATCTAAATATTTTGCAAAATAGTTTTTAGTTCCCTCCCATGATTTGTTAGATAATTATTTCTTTTGGCACGATGACGGACGGCGGCGCGATGTTATGTATTTTAATTTAGCTAATTTTAAAAACAAAAGCAACCATTTGATTGGCTACAAAAGTTTAACTTAGCACGTGTTATCTATTTCATTGAAGACAAAATTTTATATACACTCGTATACAAGACATTGCCAAAATTCATGTTGGGAGGTGACATACATTTTTTTGAATTTATCGCAAAAGAAATATAAATAATTTGTTAAGAGAAAACCCTAAAATTCACAACGACAAAATAACGAATAAGAGTTTATTCGTTGTTTTATAGAAACATGTTTAATTCTACGTCAATTTACTTAATTGATAAGTTTTTAGTAATATTCGATAGTTGAATTGATAAATAATTCATTAATTTGATTATCAGTTCATTCATTTTGGTTTTTCAATGAATTTTCTTCATTTATTCGTTAGTTAGCTTAGCTTTTGGTTCATTTTGTTTATTTCTGTTTGTTCATTTGTCACTTTCTCTCTTTAACTTCATAGTTCGTTCGTTCGTTTGAATGGTAGTTTTATTAATAACTAATTCGTTTATTTGATTATCTGTTCATTCATTTTGGTTTCTCAATAGATTTTCTTCATTTATTCGTTATTTAGCTTATCTGTTGGTTCATTCTGTTTATTTCTGTTTGTTCATTTGTAACTTTCTCTCTTTAACTTCATAGTTCGTTGTTTCGTTTTAATTGTAGTTTTATTAATAAATAATTCGTTTATTTGATTATCTGTTCATTCATTTTGGTTTCTCAATGAATGTTCTTCATTTATTCGTTATTTAGCTTATCTGTTGGTTCATTCTGTTTATATTATTTTGTTCATTTTTCACATTCTTTCTTTAGCTTTATAGTTGGTTCGTTTGTATATTTGTTAACAAATTTATTTACGCATTTCACTATCTAATTGCTGTTTTGTTATTTCTTGTTTATTCATTTTGATTCATCGAAGTTCGTTAGATTGGTATTTAGTTCATTTTTGTTATCGTTATATTTGTAAAAATTCATCGGTTTAGAATGCATAATCTTTTTCAACTTATTTTAATTTTGTAACATTAAATACAGACTAATTTCTTGTACCAAAATGAAAGAAGACTTCATCTTTATATAAATGTGATAATAAATGAACAAATAAAAGACAATATATTGATACCATTGTGGCATTATTTCTTAATTCGTGTCACATAAAAAATCCAACCAGCCAAAAAATATAAAAATAAAGAACAAACTGTTAAACATTTTAATAAATATTCTTTTTTTTTTTTTAAATCCGAAACACATCACACATCAAGATGAAAATGCATTTAAGAAGGAACAAAATTAAAATTTATAAATATATAGTATCTTATATTTGGCATCTCTGATGGTTGTGTTATAAATTCATCCAATTTAACAAGAACTTAAGCAACTTAATGTTAACAGTTATTGGTGATCAAAAATAATTATTAATTGAAGATGTCCACAGTTTAATAAATAAAATTTTTCTTTTCTTTTTCTTTTTTCTCATCAAAAATCAAGGAAATGTGATGATGCCTTTAGACATAGCCTATGTCTTGCACAAGAACAAATATTTCTGGAGGAAGTAGAGGAGTAGAAGAGTACCTTTCTATAGGATAGGAAGGAAAATGTTATTTTTGAAATAAATTCGAATGTAAACAGTAATTGGTTGTTTTCTCGTTGTTGTTGTTGATTTTGAAAATGCACACGTTTTTATTGGAAATAGGTGATACTGAGAAGGGATGTTATTTGTAGTTTTATGTACGGATACGGACATCTTAATTCACACCTTTACCTTTGGGAAAATAGAAAATGGAATTGAATACAAATCGAAATGAGAAGTATTTACTGATAGGTTTATGGTTTGTTTATATGGGTGTTTTGGAGTTTGTTTGTTAGCTGGGGGTAAGTTTTTATTGAAATGGTTAAATCGTTTTGTGGTAAGGCTATACGATAAGAGAGTTGTGTGTATATTTCTCTGATGTGTGAAAATGGGCCATCTGGGTTTTCCAGGAAATCTATATCAATATAAAAATAACAGCTTCTTTAAAATTGGCGTGAAATCTGTAGTAAAATAAAAGATTTTGCGAATTTTTGCTTATATCACTTATTATTTTGTTTTACAACTTAAAATGAAGAAATTTGATTTTTATCTAAATGGCGCCCAACACGAAACCTTCATGAGTGTTTTTTTTTCTGATTAATATGCACAACTATCATTTGTTTGTTTGCAATACATCAATCTTTTTCACAGATCTTTTAACAACAATTTCAAAGGCTTTTTATTTTATATAATATAAGTTAAATGGCGCCCAACGCCAGGTGAACATTTATTATCTTCAATAAACAATCTATATTTATGACTGTTTTTTCGGTATAGGTCTTCTTATACTGTCATTATGGGAAAAGTGAATTGTAAACTAATTACAATAACAAATAAATTAGGTGGCGCAACAGTCCGTTGAGAACTAGGGCCTAGTGACTTACGACTCTCAACCATTCCTGTGTGCGAGTACTGTTGTCAGGAATGGAGGGGACCTACAGTTTTAAGCCGAATCCAAACGGCTAATTTAAGAAAGCACTTTTCATGACAAGAATTACTCTTGGAGGATTTGTCAATTCGTCGCAAGACAGCAGTACCCAAAAAAAAACGCTAATTACAATATTAATTCATAAATAACATGAAATGGCGCCCAACGTTGGATGAACATTCCTTATTGAATTTAATTGAAGCATTTAGTTTTGTTTTAAAATAGTTCCTTACACTTAAGATGGTAAAAGTTTCTTAGTTCCAAATTTTGTCACTGCCACGCCCACTTTTTGTTATCTTTTTAACGTTATTTATAATAATATTTGTCGATATTTAGTAAAAACTAAAAGAAAGAAAATAAAGAAACATTTTGGTTTATATTCTTTGCTCCATATGTCTTCTCAAAGGACTAATTAAAACTGATTTGTTGTTAGATGGCGCCCAACGCTCAACTATTTTCCTCTAATCGTTTTCAGCTTGCATTGACAAATTTGGCGGGGGGGGGGGGAAGGGGTTTGTATTATCTCAATAATTTTCAGAGAACTTTAAATAATTTATGTGCAAACATTAAAAAATATATTTTTTTAAAAATTAAGTTCTGTAAAGTCTGCAAAATGACTGAAAAATACTTAAATTTGGATCCTTTAGCCCTAAAACAGATTTTGTTATGTGTTTTTTGTATGTAAAAGTATATTTTCATCGATTGTGGTTTAGGGTAGAAAGTGGCGCCCAACAACTTCGTTCCTATACCTATAGAATGCGTATATTGAACAATACTAAGAGCATACAAGTCTATTAAGAATTTTAATATTAAGCTTAAGCTGAATGCTTAAGAAAGCTGGAAACTGTAGAGTCATGCCCTTGAGGTCAATATCGAGCTAAAAGTTTTTCAACTGAGTCGATAAACCACGCTCAAGTCTAACCAGAATTACAATCTTGCAATCCTACTCATTAAATTTTAACTCACAGTCCCTCTTTAAACCTACCTTTTTCCCCAATCATAAACCACGCTCATTTTGCAACCGGAATTCCGCAGTCTCCGCCATAAAAAAAAAGAACTCCATTTAAAGTCACAAATCACAAGTAAGCCGCCAAACAAAACCCAACCAATCATGACGCACAGTCATAAATCTGAAAACAAGTTACTTTATCACCTGTAAGTATCTCTACCTGCTACTGACTTCCATTCATCAAAATCACCATCATCATCATCATCATCGTATCGTATCGTAGTCGGTCGTATTGTTTATACTTTGTCGTTGTCGTCCACCAGACATCACGTTTTTCCCTATACAGGTTTATAGGTAGGTACAGTACATATTTACCATAAAAACATTTATCCCGTCAAAACAAAACATGAATCATTCTTTTTTACGAACCACATTACTACCGTGTGTAAATTTGTAAGCGAGGTAAACATCACGTCTCTCCGTTGTCGTCGTCGTCAACGTTGAACCTTATCGTTCGTATACAAAAAGGTACCAATAAAAGGTAACAATAACACAACACCATCATGGATACAGTTAAAACAGGTGAAACCACAATAATCGCATGCTGTAGGTAAGGTAGGTAGGTAGGAGTACCTCTATACTACAATTTTATACCGACAACGATATTCGACAACAAATCATTTTACCAAAAAAGCCGACAGCATGTCTAAACAGTTTGTGCGCCGGGCCAGGCCGCTCCGAACGTTCGTAACTCCTGTTTTTGGTTGGTAAGAGAAGAGGGAAATATGTATATTCGAGTATCAACAAATAGGGCGGTCTGTTCTTGTTATTATCTTTTAGGAGGGATCTACTTGACTCGTTGCAAGGAAGGTAGGTAAGGTAGGTAGGTAGGTATAGGATACCTGTCGTATCCTATCCTACACGTGGCTTTTATACTCATATCATGGCGCATGCTATTGAGATAGAACAATGTTGTTTTTTGGTGTTGTTGGTTGTTTGTTTGTTTGGTGATTCCCTCTCTGAATCTGAATGAATTGATACCAATAAGCGTCGCGTCGTACAGAAGCAGGTGTATACCTACAGAACTATAGGTATGGTAATAATACCAAATAAATTGAGGTAAGAGAAATTATTATTGTTTTGATTTTGAGGTAGGTAGGCGAATCCACAAAAAAATTTGTTTGTTTACAAAGTGACACACATTAATATTATCAGGTATACACCGACGACAATGTGACGTGATTAGGTGTTTTGTTTTGTGTAAAAAAAAGGTGTCAAGGGGATTTTACAACTCGAGCTATTGTTGTTATAGGATAATTGATATCTTTATTATAAAGAAAGGTTGTTTGTGTTTAAATTGATAAAATTGACTAATTGAATGTTGACTCATTGATTTTTATTGATATTTAACTAAATTTTACAGAGAAAAATCGAGTTTTAAACTACTTCTAGGCTTAATGATACATATATCAATCTTTGAAATTTAGACCATAATCAACATAGCAAAGATCTATAGGAATCAGGCTTATGTGACTAAGACATTCCTGGACGACTATAATTTGTATACTAAATCAGTTAAACGGCAAAAGCAGGGAAGGATAACACCAACAAAAAAGTTCTCGAGGTGCTCGAAGGCGATGTGGAAATAACTGCAATTTAACCCTAATACACACACTTCTAGGAATAGTTATCAATTTCAAATTCAGAAGTACAGAAATTCTTTGTTTAGCCGTACATCAAGAATGTGGAAGTTTAAAACTTTTAACTCCTTTTAAATTCTTCACAATTTTCTAAGGTTCACATTGTGTTGAAAAATTATACATTTAAGGGTTGCCAAATGCCCTCTTGTGTGCGCTAATTTACAAACAAATACTATTACTAAAATCTAGTTTGACGAGAAATAAAGATTAGCTTTTAAGTAATTATGATTTTTCAAAGTTCTTACCACGAAACGGTAAATAAGTACATTTACGAAACAGTCTTAATTCTTATTCACTCAACAGGACTACAAATGGCGACCTTTTATTCTGCCACTTGTCCCAATTAAGATGATTCTTATATGTTTTGAAAACGTTAATTTTCTTATGTTTACCACAAGAAATTATGATACAAAAATGGCAGAAATAACAAGATTTTAATAGTAAAAATGTGATATGAGTTATTTTTGGTCTTAAGTGACATTTCGTGGCATATTTTATGAACTAAAATGCTGCCAAGTTATTCGAATGTTAAAATTTGTCCATGTTTTAAAGAACAATAACTAAGACATTTGATCTTAAGAAGTTCAATCTTGAAAGCTTAATTTTTAGGTGGACAAAATATTTTGAATCAGCTGTCAAAAATATGTCATCCCTTGCGACGGTGATGCCAATACAAATAAATCTACATACAAAAATGACAGAAATACATTCGTCTATAATACAATTGTGGTATAAGTTATTTTGGGTCTTAAGTGACATTTCGTAGCATATTTGATGAATGTTGAAATGAGTCCATGTTTTACAAAATAGTAGGTAAGGTATGTTTTCAATCTTGAATGCCGCACTTTTAAGTCGAAAAAATTTGTGACAGTGATGCCAAATCAAAAAATAAATACATTTCGGGCACATCAATTTTTAACCATTTCTGTGTGCAGGTAATGTCAGGGATAGAGGGGAGCTAAAGTTTTTATGCGAAGCACTTTTAATGACAAAAGTTGATCTTGGAAGGTAAGTCAATGTCTCGGAAAAGAACATTGACTTAATGTTGTAGTTAGAACTGACTCAAGAACTTTGATAGGTAAGTGATATTTATTGGAATATGAATATGGCCATTTAAATTCTACCAACTATATGAACCCAGAAAGTCGCAGTAAAAACCTAGTAATATAAGTCTTTCAAAATCTAACTTTCAACCAAAAATAATGAAAATAAATATATAGGAGTCAATCCCACTAACATATCTTTTAATTTGCTTTTAGTAGCAATATTAAAGTACATAAGTAAAATATAAAATTTAATGATTGAGAATTTGTACATTTTAATCTTTTCAATATTGTACTACTTTAAAAGCTATTTCCTTTGTTTTATGAGCTTTTGATGTTTGATTAATAGAAAACAAAATTAATTTTTATTTAAAATTCAATTTAAATATACATATTACGGTTTATCATCATCAACTTTGCTTTCAACTCAACTCAAACCGTGAAAACCAAGTTTTTATTTAAAAAAAAGACAAAGAAAAAAAATATTCACATCTGTGTAATTTCATTTTCATACCTATCCTTCCTTCTATAGGTACACTTTTCTTCGTTTTTTTTTGTTTTGCAATTTAATTTACCCGATTCCCGAAGAACATCAGAACAATGTGAAAATCAACATCTCATTCTTCAGAAGGTATGTTCAGCTCAGACTCACTCTGTACTCGCAGCACTCCTTTTACATCCTCCACTCCAGGACAATAAATCAATTGCAATGCCTCTTTCTGTGGTTTCAAAAAAATACTAAAAAAATAAAGACTGTGAAAATCCCATACCTACAATCCCATCTGGTAGACAGATATTCCCAAAAACGATTTTCAAAACCAAATAAAAAAGCAAAAATAATCGCCTCTCCTTTGACTTGTATGTTTCTACAACCACAATATGTCTTAAAAGTCCTTATTTTAGTCCCCAAGGGCGGCGCGGCGGCGGCGTGGCGGCAGAAGGTAGGCAAGAGAAGACTGCGATTTTGATTCAGAAAAAATACAAAAAATTTAAGAAAAAATAAAAAGTGCAAAAATGTATCTTTGTTCTACCACCAATTTTTTGTGTGGGAAATAAAATAAAATTAAAATTAAACAAAAAAGAAGAAAATAAAATTCATTAAAATAGGTGTTGCATGTTAAGCAAAAGTAATTTTTTTCCTCATGCTGCTGTTGCAACAAAACAAACAAACAAACAAACACACAAGCAGCGAACAAAAAAAAAAAAAGAAGAAAATTGGAACCATACAAAGGAATCGGAGTATTTTTGCCAAAAATTTCACAAATAATTGAAATAAAAATTACACAAAATAAAAGAACTCAGAAAAACTTTGCACCTACATCGAATTCGAAATTTCCCATTCCCAAATTCCCATCTCAACTCATCTCATCTGCTCCCAGTTTTCGATATGGATTCGTATCTGTATCTTTCCATCTGCAACTCGCTTTTGTGTGAAGTTTGGTGTTTTTTTTTTGTTTTGTTGTATTCCTGAGCTTAATTTTTCAACTGTACATATTCCTGATAGGAAAACAAAGGAATTCCGGGATTATTTTGCTATTTTTACGTTGTTTTGTTTCTTTTGGACGATTCTGATGCTCTCCTGTATTTTTGGATAAATTTTTTTGTTTTGTAATGTTTCGGCTCCCCCTTGAAGGCATTTAATGTTATTTATTTTTTTTTTTTTTTGTTGAATTTCATGTCTAGATTCAGAAATGGAGATATATTGGACCAGATGAGTTCCGGATACTAGAGGTGGTTGGTTACAACACATAGGTACAAAAATAACAAAAATATCGAAACAAAAATTGTACAAATAAATGTATAAAATAAAATGTTGCATGAACCACACGTTTCTATCGCGGGGTAAATAATGGTTTTGTATCTTTCTTCTTTTTCAACTCGATGCGATGCAGGATGGATGCAATGATACAATTTTTAAGAGTTTAAGGAATGATGAGGATTTTTTTTTTTGGGAATCAGAACAGAAACAAAAAATTGACTTTACATAAAAAGAATTCAGTAGGAAGCAATAAAAAACAACAATCATTGTTTAATTTTAATCGAAATTTATTCACCAAAAGGATGCGCTTTGTTCTTTTCACACTTCATTTTCAATTGATTGTTGCAACAATAAAATAAAAAATACAGAGATGGAAAACAGATAGAAGGTATTAAGTCTCTAAAAGAAACAAAAGGAGTCAGTTACGTTACGTTACTTGACGTTATTTATACATTGTACTGGTTGTTTTTTCAAGGACAGTCTTGATTTCGATGTGAAATCAGTGCAAGTGTCTCAATCATAGATTATATACAGAAGTACCTAAAGGTTGCCATTTAGGACCTATTCTATTTGCTTCAATATTTTTGTTGTATTTTCAAATCTTTATCATCAAGTTCTTTTGATTATTTTAACCTGGTTTTACGTGATAGGCTTAATAGATGTTTCCTAAGATGGTTTAAGTCTTTAAGATCCGTTCTTATCTTTAGGCTCTACGTTCTTAGCAGCTCTTCAAAATTGAAGATTTCATGACTCTTGTAAATTTGAATAAAATCTAAGTACATTTAAAAGAAACAAAAGGATTTGTACAAAAATGTACTTCACGTTATATTACGTTACGTGTCGTTATTTATACATTGCACTGAGTGTTTCTTCAAAGTCAGTCTTAATTTCAATGTGAAATCAGTGCAAGTGTCTCAGTCTTATATCATACGTAAAAGTACCTGAGGGCTTCCACTTAGGACTTTTATTTATTTTCTTCCATATTTTTGTTCTTTTGATTATTTTAAAATGGTTGTATGGCAAAGGCATTTCGATCTTCGAGGTGCATAAAATAGTATAACAGTTTTCGCTTAAGATCTTTTAAGTCTTTGAGATACATACATTCTTGTTTTTTGATTCCACGTTCTTTGCAGTTTTTTTCAGATTTGAAAATTGAATGAATCTTGAGTTATTCGTGTAAAATTGAATAAGAATATGAGTTTATTTTTTCAGAATATACTACTACTACATAAGATTCTTATCAAAAAAGTTTAAAAATATTTTGTTTTTATCATTCATAAGTCTGCTAACCATTTTGTATGACTCAAGCTGTATACAAGCTCCTACAAATTTTAAATCGACAACTTTCCTGAGTTCACAGATTTTCTCATTGCTTAATTTTGGATATTTTCTTCTTTTTTTTTTAAATAAAAAGCAAGGTTTTAAGATAATCTCGAAAAATATAATTATAATTTGCATATCAAAAAGTATGAATATTTTTATTATAAAAATACATTTTTTATCATTTATGAACCATTATAAAAATTTCGAAAGAAATGATAAGATTTAAATTTTTCCATTCTTCTTGCATTGATACAATTTTTAAGATTTAAAACAAAGGCAGTAAACTTTTAGATCTCGTTGAGTTAAGAAGTGTAGTGTGTGTAACAAAAGAAACAAAATGTCATCAAATCGTGCTGAAAAGTCTGGACTTGCTGCTGAAGCTCAAGCTAAAATGAATTCTAAATACAGTGAAGAATTAGCTGAAGAAGCTTTGGAATGGATTAAAACAATCACTGAAGAAGATATCAATACCTCTGGTGAAGCTGAAAATTTCTTTGAAGTTCTCAAGGATGGAGTTTTGCTATGTAAGCTTGTCAATTGTTTAGAAGCTAATTCGGTAAAGAAGATCAACACTAGTAAAATGGCTTTTAAATGTATGGAAAATATAACAAATTTTCTAACTTGTGCCACAAAATTCGGTGTTAATAGTCAGGAGTTATTTCAAAGTGTTGACTTGTGGGAAAGGCAGAATTTGAGTACAGTTGTAACGTGTTTGCAATCGTTGGGTAGAAAAGCACAAAAATTTGGAAAGCCTTCGATTGGACCAGTTGAAGCGACTAAAAATGTTCGAACTTTTACCGAGGAGCAGTTGCGGGCTGGAGATGGTATAATATCTTTGCAGTATGGATCGAATCAGGGAGCGGCACAGAGTGGAATGAATATGGGAAATTCAAGACATTTGTAGATAACTAACACGTTTCTATTTTTAAAAAGTGTAATAATGAAAGCTTGAAATTATGTAATTTTATATTTCGGAAAATAAAAAAAATTCCAATCAAGGAGTTTTACTTTTTTTTTAAATCGAATTCGTTATCAGTTGAACTTTAACTTAAGTTGAAATTGAAGGTATTAAAAGGCAAGGTTTCGGATTATGGATGCTAATAAAACATTTTTGAAAAAATTAATGAACTTAAAGGAAATACATTTTTACTTCTTTTGTGTACTAGTTTTTGGGAAGAAAATGCTTAGCTTTGAAACTGTCCATGGAACGTTAAAGAATATTTTAATCATAATATTGGACTGATGATAAATAAATTGATAAATATACAAGTAAATAAACATTTTTTTAAAAATTGATATTATTAGTATTTATAGTTAATAGTTAAATGAAGAAATAAGTTATTTCATTAATGTATTCAATTTAAAATCATACATTTGTGTAAACCATTAAATAGCACAAACTTTTTTTAATATTTTAACATTTTCAGAATTAAATTTATACTTTTGGCTAAAAAACTCACAAAATGTTTTCAATTGCTATAAATGTCTAAGAAATCCACAAAGAACTAAAGCAAAGTGTTCAAATAAAAGTGAAATAATCCGATTACATTAGGCATGGAAAAGTAGACTTCATTAATTGTAGCTCTAACTTTCTTAGGATTATGAACTTACAGAAAAACAACCTTATATTCCTTTTTCTACAATAAGTCGAAAAGTATACACCCAAAAGAAAAAATGTCAAGAATTTTAAACAACTTTTGTCATGAGTATTTTTTAAATTACATATCTTGAAAATAAATGAGTTATTTATTAAAAATGAATCGACCTACAATTCAAAATGGTAGCAAATCCAAAAGGTTGAAGACTATACGAAGCTTATTTTTATGTCCTTTTTGAAGATCCTTTAGCTTTTCTTTTTCAAATGACGTTGCAATTGGTCTATTTGTTTATTGAAGATTGAAATGGAAATGAAATTGTTTTGAAAGTTAAAAGCTTAATTAGTAATATTCTAACAGCCAAAATTATGTATTCCATTTTTTTTTTTTTTTAAATTAATGTAAAAAGATTTTACATATTAGTTTTGAAACTATAGTTTGACAAGTTGTAATGTGCACTTTTTATTTTTCTATTGTTATTTTTTAAAGTATTTAAAAAAACTACAAGAAAACTATTAATATTGTTTTTATGATTAACAAACAAATGGTAAAATACTACTATGATAATTTATACATTATTTTGTGTACTTTTTAAAAAAGCTCATTTTAATTAAACAAATACCTATTCATAATATTTATTTTGATTTATGACTTAATTAAGAAAAATATGGGAGTCACCTTTGTGATTCATTTTCTTTTGATTAAAAACAACCTAAACTTCCATTTGGTCAATAATTCTTTTCCATATCGGTCTATGCTAACATTCCATACAATGGTATTCAACTGTTTTTTTTTTATTGATTTTCAAAACCACAAAGCACAAAAAGTATTTAAAAAAATGTTTTGGAAACTGTTTTCAAAATTTGTCTATTACAAATTTGGCTTTGATTTGTTTCCGTTACCTTAGTAAACAAAATTTTAGATTTAAGATTATCCTTATTGGATAGGTATGTATATATTTTTGAATTATTAGGAATCGGTGTTTTAAATTAAGCAAACTTAACAGGATATGCACTAGTCTAAGAAAATGGTGTTTACTAATTTTTAAACAACTAATTAAAAAAAAATTAAAATCACAAAATGGATACTTTTTTGAGTAAATTATTTTAAAATGATACTGGCAACAAAAACAAATTAAAAAATAAGATGATTTAAGTTAAGTGTTTTTCTTAAAGATTAAATTGTTAGTATTAAACTTGTTTAAACTAGAACACTACTTATCCCCGTTTCTGCTCGGACCTCGTACTTAAAAAAAGTAAAATATTTTAGGTATGTAAAACAACAGATTAAGGACAATATTTGAACCCAATTTTTTGATGATCGAATATGCATATTCATCATGTTTTAAAATGAATTACCATAAAAAGAGATTCAGAATTTCGATATTTTTTAAAAATTGTTGAATTTCTTCTCTAAGTCTATTAAGTACCTAGAAGGAAAACTATTTACTATCCGCTCCATTAAAAATTCTTACAATTTGAGTTTTAGAACTTAAAAATCTTTGGCCTGAGGTAAAAAGGGCTTAAGTCAACAAATTGCAATTTGGGTTTTTGATATTTGGCCCTTTCGTTTAATACAAACAACCTGAGTCGAGAACAACGGCAAAATATCGTCTTTAGTCAATAAGACATACCAAATCATATTTATTTTAATATTAACGTCTTAAGTTTATTGAATCTTTACGACAAGTTTCTAACTTAAATCCTTTTTGCCTAATGTCAAAGTAATAATAAGCAACAAATGTAGCAAGGACACAAGTTTGTTTATATACCAAACACAATTTTCAACAGATGAATCCTAAGATTTCAAAATTCATTGCTAGTAAATAACGTAGGCTAAATGTAGCAAAAATATAACTAAAGAGTTTATTCTTATCAAACATCATTAATGTATTGTAGATGTACTTTAAAAATCTCGTTGAATATTTTAAATGAAACAACTAGTGAAAGTAAAATAATATCCAAATGTTCAATACTCAAATTAACATTTTTTAGTAAGTTATACCTTTCTATCATTTACGGGAAAAAATAGAAAAACATTTTAGATTTTTCTAAAGAATAAATACTAATTGTTATAAAACTAGTTATTAGGTAAATGGACTCAAGCTTCTACTTCATTAAACTTATTAATTAAATTGATTCATTTAATGTTATTTTGTTAAGCGAAGTTGATTCCAACTAGGGTATTTTAATTCTCGACATAAGAATTTCGTTTTACTCACTTAATTTGAATAAAGTTCACATCGAAAGGTAGTGAAAATTGTTAACCAAAGGCATATTCAAATTTCTGGAGAACTATCATTTTCTATGGTGGAACAATTCACAATCCACTTTGACGGTTTCGAATGAATTTTCACTTTCACTAGAACTTTTAAAAGTTTCGCTAACAAATTATAGTGAAACAAAGAAAGCTGTTTAATAGGAAACATCATTTAATTTCCATTCATTAAATTTAGAATAGAGGAGTCTTTTCAAGTATGGTCCAAGGTATTAATAATATATCTACAGGTAAGTGAATAAAAGAAGTCTTTTCACAAGTAATATTTCCCTTTGATAATTAATTTTCATGTGAAGTTTTAGTAGAACTTGTTCAATATTGGATACAAATTCTGTGCTATCCAGGCCTACATACCTATAAGATTTTCACTTTACCTGCTTCAGAAAGTTTGAATCTTCAAGTCTGATACTGATACAATTTCTATTTTTACATTTAATATGTATTTCACAATCACTCGAAATCTGTGCGCTTTTTAGTGGGCCCTACTAATTGGTATCTTTTGACTTTTTTTGGTTTTTGCTTTGATTCCACATTACCATATAAGTGAACTTCCTATCTTCACTGTGAAATATTTCTCTTAACTAATATCTTCCACTTTTCAAAAGTCTTTATAGGTAGTTAACCATTTTCAATAAAAATAAGTCTTCAAGAAGTGAACACCTATTAGAATTAGAGAATTTAAAATAAATGAAAAAATAAATAAAATTAAAAACATTTCACTTACACTGCATTGAGAACGCTGGTGATGATGGCATACTACTAATTTTATCCTCTTGTCCAAAACGGGGTGGTACCAAACAAGACAACATTGGAATGATCAATTTTTATTAATTTTTTTTTTCTATAATTTGTATATTTTCACTTTATTTTATTTTTATTGTGAAAAATTTAAAATTTCACTTAATTATTTTGAAATTTCTATTCCCACATTTTTTTCACTTTCATTTCAAATTTGTATTAATTCATTCATTCACTTTTGATTTTTATTTGGTTTTTCACTCCACCTTATATCGAGGAAGAAGTATTGAAAAATTATAAACAACCAACAACAACGACACTTGTATGATGCATAACCGTTATATACGAGTAACAGCAAAAATTAAAAATGGATGAAGTTGTTGATGATGATTCAAAAATTTTAAGGGAAGTGCGTTTTTGTTCTTCTAAAAATTATGAATCTCTGAATAAAATTTGTGTGTTTTTCGGGGGAGGAGTGAGTTGTTTTTGTGTAATGGGGAAGTGCAGCAGGTTGAATTTTGGTTTATGTTTTTTTATTTAAATTTCTCGCTCCTAAAGGATCACTTTTAACGTTCTTTTTTCTTAATTGATTCCATTGATTTATCCAAAAGGAATCTAATATTATCGATATTAATTATAAGACTTTTTAATTTATCCAATAATGAATGCATAATCTTATTTTATAGGGACATATCCTTTTTACTATAATTCACAATAAAAGAAGATATAATTTGTGTCTTCATTTTGTTTATGTTAGTATCCGACAGGTGCGCGTCAGTCGGCACAGTTATTTGTTGCAAATTCACAATTATTAGGTATAGGAAGGTGTGTATTAAATCACTGTTATATTCACTAACCGCTCGATTATAGCAAATCCCATTTAAGCAACAATTAAAAAGAAAAATATTAAAATTTTTATTTAAAGGTAAAATTGTAGATTATTATTGTTTTGGGATGAAATTGCTTTTGAAATGTTTCTAATTTTTTGTTATTATTTTTATTTGTTATTTTGTTTTTTTGTTTGCGTATAAAGACCGCTTGTTGAAAAAGCACGTTGTTGATGCCGCGACGTTCTGGTCGCTACTATATTCGTTTGGTAATTGTATTGTGGAAAAAAGCGCCCGCCGCCGCCGTCGACGACACCGTGTGTTTTCCCCGAAAGTATCTGAGTATCTCTGAATAAACACAAAAGAACAGCAGCCAGCAGCAGAGCAGAGCAGGCAGGCAGGCAGGAGGACACCGCACCGACACACAACTCAGAATCACAATACGATATACGAACACAGAAGAAACACAAAAAAAAAAAAAACGTAAAACGCTTTTTCAACCCTCAAACGCCTCAACTCAACTACCTACTCACGGAGTACGAACGGACTACACGGAGTGGATGATTTCTATATTCCGTACGATGAACGGAGAAACGAACGTAAATAAAGCAGAAGCAGCAAAAACACAAAACAACGACCGTTTTATAACAGAGAAAAACTACCGTAACTCGCTCAATGTTAAAAAGAAGACTTCTTCTCATTGGTATAACGGTGATGTGTACAGTGTACCTCTGACGTACGGTATGTACCGCGTAGCGTACGTATTGAGATGAGAATACCTAGCAGAAGATACTTGAGATTCACAATAAACATCGCATCTCGCTCGATTTTGAGAATCTCAAAACTCTAAGAACTTAACAGAATAGAAAAGTAGAAAACGCGCTCCGGCTCCAGGGTCTGTTCTTCTCATCTCAGATCGGACTCGAAATCAAAATCTCGGATGGATTGACAACAGAACGGCACACACATTCACACGAGACTAACGGTTATGTGTGAGTGATATACTCTAACTGTACTCTCTGTGAGTGTTATTTTGTCGAGTGGGATGAGGATGACGAAAACGAACACAACACTACAAGTACCGTAAGTATGAGCTGATGAGCATATGGATGGATGGGGGATGATTATGAGAAGATGCGTAGGTAAAAGATTATATACCTACTAACCGAACACTCCTCCTTTATGAACTCTTCGAGATATACTCACCGTTCGTATTCGTATACCGTGCCACTAAGAACGACAACCTGAAGATGGAAACGTTTTGAGTATCTGTCTCTGCTATCGTATTCACATTCGCATCCACCATACACCATACGATGTACCGTACAGCAGGGGTGGTTAAGTCATGTGATTTTATTTGTATGCTATGTATTAGGAATTGAGTGAGTTTAATTTTTTGAATTTCCCCTTTCACTGTTTTTGTTTTTGAGTAAAAGACTGCAAGTTCGTCGCACCCTCTTTTGTGAGGTTGGAAATTGTGGTGTTCGAATTGGAATCAAATTGTAAAACAAAAACACCTTTTGTACGTACGCGAGAGACGGATTGATAAGGTGCTTAATTGAGGGGAAGTTGTGTATGTATTTTGAATAGGTTGGTCGTATTATGTACAAAAAAGCTCAAGTTGGATGCTGTCTCTCTGATTTTTACAGTTAGAAGTTGGATTATAAATATAGAGATGTGTTGAATTTTTAGTAGGTAGGTATATTTGAGTTCATTAAAATTAATGTCTATAGAGACAGAGAGTAATTTTGTACAGTTCTTATAACAGAAACAGATTATGTTAAATAAAAGTGGGGCGGTAAGAGAGATAGTTCATTTTGATGGGGATGAATGTTTACATTATTTTGTTTTGAGTGAGATATTATTTAAAGTTGGAGAAGGATTTAAGTTATGTTGGACCATACCTATAGATACATATTTGTATGTGAACTGACAGATATTTAGTTATTTTCTTTTTGTTTTGTCTTTTATCAATGATGCAGCATTTGTAGGTAGGTATATGCGTAGTTTTATTTATATAACATATGCAGACTGCCTGTTGAGTTAAATATGAGAGTTAGAGAATAGCCAGGCAGTTAATTTTTGTCATTGTTTTATTTATACCATACCTACCTACCTAGGCTGAAAATTTTAGAATTTGGTCTTGGGACCAATAATTACGAAGCTAGGTAGATTTATAAATTAGAAAAACACTTGTACCTACCTATAACTCAAAGGTAAAATTTCTTGTTGTCCTGCCTGCATTAAGTGGCTCTTTTGGACTAATGAAGGCAATTTTAAAATAATTGTTGAAAGGTACTTAACCTAGGCATCCAGTAAAATAGGTACCTACGACAAAAATTGCTTTGTTAAATCTGCTAAGTTTTCATAAAAATAATCTATTATTCGATATTCTGTGGCGATAAAGTAGTCCCAGCATCGGATTCGGTAGTTATTAGTTTTTGTTTTATTAAAGGGTTATTCATTTAGTGGTTTTAAATGGGCAGCACTGACATCTGTCAAACTTAGATGCCATTCGAACTGCCATAGTATTTATTGAATGTTTTGCATTTTCGATAACGATAATGGATCCCTTAAGAAGAGATAATGCAAACGAAGTGACATCAACCGTAGATTTTGTCTTTATATTTATATAATCGACCGACTAAGCAATCGTTAAGGTAGAGAAGTAATTTGAAGAAAGTGGTAGCATTTTGAGCAAGCAAGACCTGTACACCATTTTAATGGGTCTATGAAATAACTCCCACGAAATAAGTCCCACTTTTAAAAACGAAATAAGTCCCACCAAAAATTGCTATTTTGAAAGTGGGAGTTATTTCGTTTTTAAAAGTGGGACTTATTTCGTCAATTGGTGGGACTTATTTCGTTACGCGTTTTTATTTTAAGTGGGACTTATTTCATTTTGAGTGGGAATAAATTCGTTTTGTAAAGTGGGAGTTATTTCATACCGCTAAATTTATATTTTGGTGGGATTTATTTAGTTTTAAGTGGGACTTATTTCATTTTCATAATTTTGCATTTTAAGTGAATGCTTAATAATTTTTGCCGTTATTTGTTGCTCTTCACGTTGTTTCTCATTGAATTTCATAATGTTCTTTTTGTTGCTTTTTAAAAAGAACACGCAAAAATGGTTGATTTATTGTCTAGAATAGCTACTTTTCTAAAGTTTTTTTGAATTGATAGCACGGCGTACTAACAGCTAGGTATGTAAGGGGGGGCATGCTGCCCCCCTGCAACCCCCCTGCTTGGGATCACTATAGGATTTGGGGTGGGTGCGAGTTTGGGTATATGCAAAGAACACGAATGCGTTGTGATTCTTTCATACCTAACTGTGAGCCATTCTTGCTTTTTTTTTGTTGGGAATTTCTTTGATTTTAGTGCTCAAATGCAAAAGTTCTTTGCATATACCCAAACTCGCACCCACCCCAAATCCTATAGTGATCCCAAGCAGGGGGGTTGCAGGGGGGCACCATGCCCCCCCTAACATACCTAGCTGTTAGTACGCCGTGCTATCAATTCAAAAAAACTTGTTTTAGCATAGAGAGAAAACAAAAGATAATTTTACTTTATGTTTTTTCCTAATTCTGCAAAATTTTAAATCGAAACAATGCCAAATTGCTTTTATTTCGTTTTCTAAAGTGAAATAGTAAACCCAAATTGAAAATTTGGCCTTATTTCGTTTTCAAAAACGAATAATGCCAAATTTTTTTAATTTGGCTTTATTTCATTTGGCGTTATTTCACGTCACCTTTACGAATCCAAACGTTGTTACTAGTGGGACTTATTTCGTTTATGAAAGTGGGACTTAATTCATTTAAGAAATATATTATTCAAGGGGGAGTTATTTCATTTTGAGTGGGAGTTATTTCATTTCAAGAAAATTTTTAAATCATTTCATTTTGGTGGGACTTATTTCGTTTTCAAAAGTGGGACTTATTTCGTGGGAGTTATTTCATTTTTTTAAGCAATTTTTGGTGGGACTTATTTCGTTTTTAAAAGTGGGACTTATTTCGTGGGAGTTATTTCATAGACCCCATTTTAATGCATACTTGATTTCCCGGCATTTTCAGCAATTTGTGGTCGAAGAATTTTTAAGCAAATGTAGTTTATTACTCAAATAATCCCTAAAAACCGACATTTTTATCAAGTTATGACAGAGATACCGCCTGAAATGAGCAAAAATGCTGCGAATGTTCCTGAAGCAGTCGGCCTTTTAAATGATAAATTTTTGCACACTTGATATAAAAGCCCTAATTTAATAATGAAATAAAATGTTCATACAAATTTCATCACTTTATATATTTTATGTACCTACATATATTTTTAAGACATAATATTAAACTACAATGTACATTTTATAATTATTTAGCTTTAGAATATGAATTTCATTTGAAAATTTTGGAAGAATTCAATGTACTATGGCCATGCTTAATAGGTAAGAAATTTTAATCGAATCGGTAGTTTTTTATACGAAGAAATGGTTGTTTAAATCATACCATTTACAAATATTTTGTTTTGCTCAAATTAAAGTTTCCACTTTTGTTTTGGTTTTTTGGATAACATGTTTTAGATTTTTGTAAACCTTCCTTTTCACATTTGAGAATCATAATAATTGTTGACTATTTTTTAATTGAAAGTTTGGTCATTGGTTTATGTTGCGTTCGCAATCAAAATTTTCAAGTCGCAATGTGTATCTTAAACAAATTTCAGGACGAATGGTGAAGATCTTTGTTTTTAATTGTGACAAAATCAAGAAATGATTCATTGCTCTTAATTTGAAAAATTTATAGCATACTTTACCATTAACCAAACTAGCAATTCACTATAAGGGTTTATTTTACTTTTTTGTTCAGAACTAAATGTTTAAAAGAAAATCTTTTTATGGTGTATGACAATCCATAGGCAACGACGAGCAATCAAGGGAATGAAAAGTAGAGCTGGTCTCTACAGACGACAAAAGTCGAGGTCTTACCTTGGTCATATTCTCGAATCCGATAGGTACACCACGAGATAATGCTATCAAGAAGGCATTCCAAACGAGATCAATACAAGATTTTTTACTTTGAACCGAGATTTTCGCATATCCTGTCAATCTTTATGAATTTAAGAGTTTTGAGCCTTTTATTTTGAATTTATTGCTAAAATTTCTAATGTAATTGTCACATTTTTTCATTTTATTACTCAATTATTTTATTTTCGAAGATGTGATCACAATTGGCAACCGGATTCGTACCATTTAACAACTTTAGATATTTTTTCTTTTTGGCCTGATAGAAGGTAAGGTCTATGCCAATGATTATACAACAGATTCAAGACCGTAAAGAGAGAATGCGTGAAGATATCGGCAAGATAAACCCGTAAATATACAAATTGTTCATAGAAAATTTAATTAAAAGGAAATGGTGCTGCAACTGTTATTTTGTATAATGAATAAATATGATATTTGCTGATAGATTATCCCAAATGACATTACCGCCTTTATTTAAGTACTTATTGATATATAACTTTTAAATTTAGCTACGCTGTCGACAGCGTTGGTGTCATAGAAAACTGTGTTGTCTCTTCTAAGCCAACGCATATTTGAAGCAGCCACTTAAGTTCTCTTAGCTGTCCAATTTTACTAAACCATGATTTCGAGAGTGGTCGCACACTAACGGTAACAAAAATATATGTTTTCAGTTTTTCTAAAGCTCTGAAAAATTTTGTGGGCTGTAGTAGTAGTATATAGACTACTATTCAGAATTTAACATAAAAAGTATTTTAGCTTGGCAAGTCTTCAAAAAAAGATAAAGATAAGAAAATTAAAATTTTACTTCTTATTTTAGTTTTGAACGTTGCTTAGTAGAAAATTGGTCTTTGTAATCTTTTTTGTTTTTGTAAGCTGATTCGACTAAGTTGTTTTATCATACGGAAATAGACATACAACATTTGTTGTTATTTTGCAAAATGTCAGTATCAAAAAATATAGCTCCATCTGTTGCACGCGAAATTATAACTGACCATAGTCTACGAACGAACCCCTTTGCTACAGTTCTCATTTCATTCAGCTTCATTTTATAAAATTGAATACATAAAACCAAATTAAATATATGTAAATTATTTTATTTATTTATTAATATCATATTCTCCTAACAATTTTTAGATATCTTATTTCTAATTTAATAATATGTATATATATTTTGTACAATTAATTAGAGAGAATATGTTGTAGCATTTGAATTTTGAGTTAAGGCCTAGTACGCTGCTGATGCGAAACGAAATTTCCCATACAAAAATGACATGACGAAATCATAAACGAAAAATTTCGCTGTGCTTTTCGTACGCTGCTGAACGACGAAATGTGTCATTTTAGTGGATAGCTGTACTAGATTTCTTAGTACAATTCTCCACTCTTTTCGTTCTAAATTTAATTGCCCGGTATATTAATTGCTTGCGAAATTTTGACGTTTAATTTATTTATTGAAAAATTTTTCGAAATTTTTCGTTAATGATTTCGTCATGTCATTTTTGTATGGGAATTTTCGTTTCGCATCAGCAGCGTACTAGGCTTAAAATTGAAAACAATTGTTTACTCGTGACTTTCGGTGTTTTGATTTTAATTTATCTTTGATTTAAAATTTAAAATAAAATGGATTTTTCTAATGTGTTCCAACATTGCATTTCTGAATCTTAAACTCAGGATGTTATTGGTGATGTGCAAGAAGTGATAAAGACAAGCAGTGAACTTCAACTGCCAGACAGAACTCTCCACAAATATTTTTCCGCTGTGGTTTTCGTTTTCATTTCACTCTGCACTTGAAGACCGCCGAAAAAATTCTTCAGCTGCGTACTAGGCTTTAAAATTGAATTAATGCCACATTTACAAATTTGTATATTGTGGGGTGGACATATTATAAATAACGTATATGATAAAGGAACAGAAACATAGAAAAAAGTTTCTTATGAATTGTATCAACTATGATTGATTTGAACTGCATAAACAATATTTTAATTATTATATACGCAAATAAATAAATTATTTCTGATGTTTTCTTAACCTATCCCCTTTTCATCGTAAAATTGACCATTTTTTAAATTTAAAATTTGCTCTAGTCTGAATTTCGCTAATTTCTCACAGTTATGTTATACATAAATCTGAAGAATGTTCAATTGTATTAACTTTGAAATATATAAATTGAAGAACTGCGGGTCGTTTTTTTGGCAATTTCTCACTGTAACGGATTATCCATTTTGCGGTTTCAAAAGTATAGCGCTGGAATTCGACATTTGTCAAACTAAGTTGTTTAATTTTTTTTCCGTGTTCAAAGTCTGACATTTACGAAAATGAATCGCTTAATTATCGCACAACGCACACGAATTGTTAAAACCTACTACAAAAATAGTGATTCTGCCACTTATCATGCTTTAAGAGGAGATTATGGTTTACATAATCGTAAAACTACGCAAGCAATTGTCAAACTTGTAAATTTGAAGAGATTGGATTGGTTACAGATATTGTAAGGCATGTGCATCATCGTTTCGTTCGTACCACTAAAAATATCACTGGTGTAAGTGAAAGTGTTGTCGAAGACCAGCGTCGATTCCTCGTCGTTCTCAGGAATTAGGACTGTCTTACTGCACATTATGGCGTATTTTGTATTTGCATCTACATCTGCATCCATATAAAGTCCAGCTCACACAACAGCTGAAGACAGCTGACCATTCAGAAAGTCGTAGATACGTCGAATTGGTGCTTGAACAACAAGCGGTGGACAGCGATTTTTCGAACAAAATTGTCTTCTGCGGCGAAGCACATTTCTCACTTGGTGGGTATGTTAATAAACAAAATTTTCGTATTTTTGGTTCTGCGAATCCTCAAGTAATTGAAGAAAGACCATAACATCGACAAAAAGTCACTGTTTGGTGCGCTCTTTGCTCCGGAGGTGTGATTGGACCTTACTTCTTCGAAAACGGCGATGTAAATATGGAAATTTCTCGCCGTGGCGATATCAACTGGCCACCAAGATCATGCGATTTGACACCGTTGGACTTTTTCTCGTGGGGCTACACGAAAGAAAGTATTAATGCAGATAAACCTTTAACTCTTGAGTCTTGAGCACTAAAAAACCAACATTCTTCAAGTAATGGCTGAGATACCACCTAATATGTGTCAAAAAGTGGTCGAAAATTTCCTCAAAAGAATCGATGCTTGCAACAATTCGCGAGGTGGTCATTTAAATGATGTACTGTTTTACACATAATGTCAACGGTCAAACTTAATAATAAAAAAGAAATTTCATAAAAAAAAAAAATGTATATGTGGTTTACTTACGTTAACTTTTGAAACCGCAAAATGTATAACCCACCACTATTGGTATATGGAATCCAACAAAAAACCACTATTATTCAGTATACCTACAACCATTAAGTTTTTTCTTTTTTTTAATTTATAAAACTTATAGTTTTGCCTCTTAGTGAATAATTGCTCTTAAGAACCATGTATGTAGGTAGATCATATTTTATTAAACTAGAATAAAACCATATTTGCATTCCACAAACATCAACTTTCTTAATACTATTTCGCCGGCGCTGGATAATACAATAGACAATACCTAAGCTTTGTTTGGAAAATTAAAGTAAAGTATCAAAGATACTCAATCATAATCAACCTTAAAGCACAACCACCTGTGAATGAAGCTTTTGTTCTGTGATCGGGAATATTGTTCCATTGTTTATGTCGGTTTTTAATTCTCACTTAAACTAAAGCTTTTTTTTCACATTATTATTTTCATTAAAAGATTCATAACATCTTTTTATTCAGTTCTTTGTGAGTGTCATATTATCTCAGATACAACATCTTAATTTTTTATTTCAATCTCATCTATAAGTTTATAAGTTCGTGAATCGTGAGTATAACTGAATCTGAATACATATATCAAAAAAGCTTTCTTGAGGAATTTTCCACCACCACTATTTTACTTTACTAACAAAAAGTTACCATTTTAAAAAGTAGGTGGAGCTTATCTTTGACCTCTCTCAATCTCAATCTCAATACACAACAGAACAAAACAATCATCAGGTTCAGGTTATTCTGGTTTTCTCTTTTTTATGCGCCATACTGTTGTTGGTGAGAAAAATGAATTCACCTACGTGAACGTGAAAAGAAACACCATCTAAAGCAGAACCAGGTAGAGTCTAGAGAGTGTATATTTGTTTCATATAATTTTATATTTTACTCTCTTTCTTACTTCTGGATAGTTTTTTAATAATGTTTTCTTTTTTTTTAAGATACAATACAAATGTGCGCACCTGCCATTCTTGATTCTTTGTTCTTCAAATTGTTACAAAAGAAGGTGGAAAGAGAAATTAATATAGAAGTAAAAAGATAGATAGATAGATGTAGGTAAGTAGATATTTATTAATGGGGGAGACATCTTAACAAGTGAATGCATTGGCGTAGAATATTTTCATTGATAGTAGTTTTTAGGGGACAAGTTTAAGATTTAGAGGGAATGGTCTTCTGTTAGATATGGAAAAGTTTAAATTTAAGATTTAGATTTTCACGTAT
Source organism: Eupeodes luniger (assembly GCA_951509635.1). Lineage (NCBI taxonomy): Eukaryota > Metazoa > Arthropoda > Insecta > Diptera > Syrphidae > Eupeodes > Eupeodes luniger. The sequence goes on from OX608073.1 coordinate 302,010,736, forward strand.
GTATGTATTTTAAAGGGAATCAAAGAAAGATATTGCAATACATATTTTTGTTTGTAGCTTCGTTATTTAATCATTTAATAAAGGTAAACGGAAACATAATACCTATTAGTTTTAAGATGACAAGATATGTATTAGTCTTATTTTGCAGTTTTACAAGTAAAAGTTTTTATATTGAAAAACATTGAATTTTACCTAAACACCAAATGAAGAGAGGTGACTACAAAATTTCTGCGTCTACGTCTACGAAAAGAATGGGGTGCGGTGCGACCCACACTGAAAACTTCCCATTCGTGCCCGTCTGTTGATATTTCAAAAAGTTCAACAAAATATTGATCACACTATTTTTTCTAAGATAAAAAAGTTTAATAAGTCAAAATTTTTTATTTTTTCCAAGATACTTCAGTCGAAAACCATCTTTTATCAGTTCGAAGTTGTTTTTGTAGATTTTCATTTCTGATAAGAAAAAGTTGTAAGTTAATACTTTCCAAAAAAAGAACTTAAAGTTAACAACAATACTTTGGGTATGCTTAAATAAGTTTAATTTTAATAACTATTTCTTAAAGGTATTTTTCTAAGAAAATTACTTTAAGTTAAAAACAATATTTTACATAGAATCCAATACATTTCAAGTCAGTATCTACCTTTATTTATTTCCGTGATATTAGAGTCGAAGCTCAGTTTTTACCAATTCGGTGAAGTATTTTTTGGTGGTTTGTATTTCTTATAAAAAAAAATGACTATTTTATCTAAAAACTTACTTAATGTTAAAAACAATAGTTTTTATTAAATAAAATTAATTCAAAGGTATTATTTTTATCAACTTTTAGAAGTATTCTTTATTTTTTATAAAAAAACTAGCAAACCCGTCGAACTCCGTTCGAAGCCACCAGATGGCTTCGTTTTTTGTAACATTTCGTTTGGGGATTAAAAGATATAGAAAAATTATTTTTTTTTGTTTTATATTTGAAAAGGAAAAATTTTATTTCATTTAACAACAGTAATGAATTCATTTCGATTACAAAAATGAAGTGTAATTTAGTTGAACTTCTCTAAGTTAAAATTGAAAGTGAATCCAAAGTAAATACTGAATCGAAGCGTTAATTGTCACTGCATATGCAAGGCGAACCGGAAATTGCAATCGTTTGAAGTCAAGTGGAAGATCAGTCGGAGTCAGTATTCGAGGAATAAATACATTTTCACCTGCGTACTTTCCGTTAATAATGGTTGCCTCAGTCAAATTCGGCATAAGTCTTTTCACCGCAAGTCGAGTACAGTTGCAAAGTCCCGGTAGATTCAAATTACGCAATATCATAATAACTGAACCAACTTTGAGTTGGAAATTATGTGGTGGAAATCATGGTAACTCCAGAGAGTTCAAAAACTCCGTTGGATGTTGTTACTTCGTCGAATATCCTTCAGTGTGAAGTTAAGTGCTTCAAGTGATTTCTTATGTGCCATTGTGCACCCATTCCTAACAATGAGCTTGCCAATTTTCCCATTGCACTGGATCGGGAAATATTGCATGTTGGAGTATCAATTGTGTTTAAATTGAGTGGCAACTTAAGCTCAGAATGTGCAGTACGACCGCCTTCTAGAAGAGTTGCCGCAATTCCAGATGATGCTAACGCCAAAGCTATGTCACATCTTGATCGAATAGTGGCCAAAATCAATGAAATGGCAAATGTTTTCCCTATTCCTCCAGGTGCGTCCAGGAAGAATAGACCACCAATATTTTTGTCCACCGCTTGCATTAATGTTTCGTATACTTGTTTTTTCTGTTCATTCAGCAACGGCACATTATTTCGAACGAAAAAAATGCAGCTCTCGATTTAGTTTTTGGTTCAATGCATCGTGCATCGATCGATTTGGCGCAATCATTCCTACTTCAATCAGTAGCTTCTCGATATGTTTGGCATTGGTGGCCATTCACAGTTTTCAAATGCGCAAATGATTTTGGTCCTCGTACATTTACCAACAGCAGTCGCAAATAAAAACATTCATCATTTCTAGGATGAACAGTGTTCATGTACATGCGACCTAGCGCATCAGTGGAAAACACCTGTGGCCAATTTGGAATTTTCTCTTAATATATTTTGTCTTTCTTCGCTTAAGTTCTGTGAATACACTTGTTGGTGCCTTGCATGTCTTGTGCGGAGGCCGATGTTCGTACGTCGTACTCTAGGCAAATATTCTTATTATCTTTAAAACAAACGTTATTTGAAGTCGATATCTCTGACGTTTCTAGAGAAATGGTTGACTAAAAAAGGTTCCCAAAAGTAACCCCTAGGGCCCTTGAAACGTCAAAAAATTTAAAAATTTTCAATTCCACAAATCGGAATTTTTACAATAGTTTTCTATGGGAAGCTAAACGGAGTTCACCTCTTTTCTGTTGAAAATTTTCCTGAATTTTGTCTGCTATAAACCTCACGGAGCCCGAGACTATTCCAACGAATGCAAAACCGTGGAAATCGGTTCGTGCGTTCTGGAGTTATAACGTCATAAAGGAAAACTTATTTTTATATTATAGATTTTTCATTTGCAACATATAGACCATTAGACCATTAATCGAAATATAAACTATCCTATATCTTAAGTTAGACCAAATAACACATAAAATGCCAACTTTCACCGAAATCGGTTGACTTGGTGAAGAGTTCACTGGGAACATACATATGACACTGGATTTTTATATATTAAGATATTTATTATCACTTCGATATTTAAAACAATTTTACCAGATGTCAAAGACTTCTTTTTTTCAGTTTTTTGATTTTTAAAGAAAACTGTATATCGAATTTTTCTTCGAGTTCAAACAAATTTGGTATCACGTTACAATTTGTAATATGAAATCTCCAAAAAATCTTTATAAGGTGCCATGTTATAGCTATCATTGGTTTTCATCATTAAAAACAAACATTGGAATTTTTTTGGCAGGTCGTTTATAGCTTTCATTCAAAATTTATGTCATTGAAAAAAATTTCCTGATTGAAAGCCACCGATAAATGTTTACTGACAGAAATCTGTCATTGGAATTAAGTGAAATTGGAACACAAATCAGTGGAACGATTCGTTTCACTTTTGAACATAAAAGTATCAGCTGTTCAGGAAAATGAATTTCCGTCCGGAAAATAGAAAAATACATTTTTAGAGAAAAATAAATGCGTAATTACACTTTTTTTTCTCAAAAAAACAATTCTTTGTGTGATTTCCGATCGATCAGTACATAATTTTCTCATTTCTAATCAAAGGGAAACACCGTCAAATATCGAATCAGAAATTTTTCCGGATCGATTTCAATGATAGCTATAACTAGCGCTTAAAGTTTTATTAGAAGCGTTTTAAACGAAACACGTAAACACACATATAATTGAGTTTATACAAAACTAGTTTTTAAATTGCTTGAGTAATAAGTTTTTTGAAAATGTCAAAATAAAATCAGAATAGTGTTTGAATAATAATACAGGGCTATCTATTTTGCGGTACAGAGGTGTCAAATCGCATGATCTTGGTGGCCACTTAATATCGCCACAACGAGAAAAGCCATATTCGCTCGAGTTGTGTGGCATGTGGTACCGTCTTGTTGAAACCACATATTCTCCAAGTCGTATTCTTCAATAGCAGGCAAAACAAAGTCGGTTACCGTATGACGTTAACGCTTCCAATTTACGGTGACAGTCGTTCCATCGCCGTTTTCGAACAAGTAAAGTCCAATAACTGCTCCGGACCAAAGAACACATCAAAAAGAGACTTTTTGTGGATGTAATGGCCTCTCTTCAAATAATTGAGGGTTCTCAGAACCCCAAATACGACAATTGTGTTTATTAGTATACCCACCAAGTGAGAAATGTGCTTCGTCGCTGAAGAAAATTTTGTTCGAAAAATCGCCATCCACCGCATGTTGTTCAAGCACCCATTCGAAGTATCTACGACTTTGTGAATGGAGTTGCTTGCGTAGTTGGACGTTTATACGTAAACCATAATCTCCTCTTAAAGCATGATATTTGGATGTGGCAGAATAATACATTTTATCGTAGGTTTTAAAAAGTTTATGCGTTGTATGATAATTAAGCGATCCATTTTAGTAAATTTCAGACTTTAAATTGAAATAAAATATTGGTTCAACAATTTAGTTTGACAGATGCCGAATTCTAGCCTTATACTCTTGAAACCTCAAAATGGATAACCCATTACTTTTCAGATTAATCTTTTTAAATCATAAAAACATAGAAGATTAAGTAATACAGCACGTCCAACTACTAATTGTACTTCTGAAGATCCACATTGGGCGCCAATTTCAGTAGTTTTTAGTTTCAAGGGTTTTATAAAATATTGAACGAAAAATATTATTCAAAGAGGCCAAGAACTTATGACTACAACTTGAGACCTTGAGACTGATATTTTTACAATAGGTATAATGTATTGTAAAAAGGTGTTATAAAGTAAGACTTTTAATTATCTACTTATAATAGTTGTACAATTTACAAAAGACTCCATAATTTTCAAGACTAAACTAAATATTAAAAAGAGTGACTGTGGTTTATTCTGAAGATATTTGGGTCCCAACACAAATTTTCACAATTCAAAGTAGCATTTCTTGGAGTTTCCTTAAGTCAGTATCATATTTTTGGCTACTAAAAATACTGAAACAATAAAGTATTTTGATAGCAGATGTTTTTTTTTTTTCAAAATTCATACCCTTTTTGTATAGCGTCATATGTATGTATATAATATAATTGTATGCAATTAAACCACCCAATGTTAAAATTGATGCGATGATGTGTGGAACTGATAGAATGATTGAAAGGCATGATTCGTTATGGTAAGCCAGGCATTTACTTTGCATGTAATGAATGCAAATAGTGCGCTTTCCACTAGATACAGTCAATCCCACTTATTTGGACAAAAAATTGCAGAAAATTTATTGTGAATAAGCGGAGTTTTCATAATCTTTTAATTAATGCAACTTTATTGCGACTAACTGAACTCCGTATAAGTACAACATAATTTCCCCTATAAATAATATTAAAGTAAATGATGAGAAACCATGAAAAACATTACTGAGTCACAATAAGAATGAAATGTAAATGTCTGTCACAGTGGCGGACTAAGAGGCAGTGACACCCGGGGCGGTAAAGCAAGCTTACACCCCTTGGAAAATTTAAGAAAAAAACACGAACAAAGATTTTATTTAAAGGTGCTTACGAGCTTTTATTGTACTGAATGTTTCGATTATATCATTAAAATCTATATTTTTTGTGTGCTCCGTTTCGATTGAAAGTATAGCCAAATTAGTCAACTTATTTTGGCTCATCGTTGATCTTAGATAAGTCTTTATTAATTTTAATTTGGAAAAGCTTCGTTCACACGATGCCACTGAGACGCAAATTGTTAAATAAATTTTCATCGCCAATGACAGACTCGGTAAAGAGTCTGAAAAATCCCACTTAACAATGAAGCTTAAAAATTCAAAGGCTATCCAAATTTCTGCATCTTTTAAATTTATCTCTGAAGCTACCATGTGACGCCGAATTCGCTGGATTTCCAATATGATACTGTTGTCTGTAAGTTCTGTAAATGTCGAGGTAAGCATTGGAACCACAGCCCGCAGTTCTTCTTCCGTTCCATACAGCAATTATTTCGGTTGAAGAGCTGAGAAAACTGACGCAATATCTTCCATGGCCTTAGATCGATGCAAAAGTTCAGTATAAAATGTATCCTGACATTCTAACATGGCTCTTCGTGTTTCCTCTTCCAACGTCAAACCAGCATCTTGAGCCTTTTCGCCTGGCATAATTTTCATACAAATACTCATATCAGTAAAGAAAAAAGAACTGAACACAGAACTGCGACGCTTGGTAAATGCTTGGTTGTTGCTCTTGGGCGATAAATATTTTATTTCCATATTACTTATATTATAGAATAGGCCAGTAACGAAATTCATGCGCACATATACATATATAGGTAGGTGTCATCGAGCCATAAACTCTCCAATACTAAAAATTATTTGTTTAATTATTCTGGCAATACCGCGCCACAAGAATAACTAAAACGAAGAAAAATGAAAAAAGGCTCGAGAATTTTCCGCGCCATGTACCTAACCTAAGTTTTGAATATCAAAAATATGTACATAGTATATGAGTAGTTGGCCGCAGTTTAGAAATTAAAATTAAATTCAAAGAATTCATACCTATTTAAGCTTTGTATAATTTCCCTTTTTTCTTTAAATTCTAAATTGTAATTTTTAGAAAATAAAAACAACTTAACTAATTTGGACAATCACGGTTTTTGTTTTGGTAGGAATTTGGTTATTTTTTAACCAGAGTCTGCGCGCCGACAGTAGGTATTTGGGAAACAAATGTATTGTTTTATTTGTGTTTTTATTTTTTTGTAGTGTGCAAAGTTATTTTTCTGTTACTGATGGCACCCCCTATTAGTCTGCCACCCGGGGCGGACCGCCCCCACCGCCCCCCCCTTAGTCCGCCACTGGTCTGTCAGTTCTTAAGTGCTTTTAAACTTCAAAGGTGCATGAATGCGTTCAGGGTCTTACTTAAGCAGAGTTTTTATTAATTGGGATAAAAATAATTGTTTTAGTCAAAAATAGTTTTTGAATTAGTCGAGTGCAGTTGTCCGTGTTAATTTGTGTGTTAAAAAAAAACCTAACAAAACGGTGTTAAAAATTTCATTTAAGCGGAGTCAACTGTACAAAAAAAATGTGAGTTCTGAAAAGAAAATGTATGTTCCTTCCTTTTATTTGTATATTATACTATGGCAAATTTAGAGATGCAAACATAAAACATTAGAACCAATCAGTCAAAATAACATCATTAGGTCACTCCTATATTCATCTTATCTGTCAACCTCAATTGATCCGCATGGGGGTTGGGGGGTTACTCTTATTTTAGCTTTAATGAATATTAAGAAACAATTTACTAAAATCAATTTAGTTTTTTTTTTCTACCCTTTATTGAAATTGATTCCCACACTTAATTTTGTACCTAAACAAGAAGTCCTCGAAACCTCAAAGTTTCAATTTGAAATTATCCTAGACCAATTAACCCAACCAAATGACCCCTCAATAACTAAGCATCTTAAAACCAAAATATGTACAAATAAAAACACAGTTTTTCAATTCCATTTTCCTCTTTTTTTGTTGTTGTTTGTTGTTTCAACTTATTTACTGCTAATTAAAATCCAATGCAACCCTCACAATTCAATCCTTTTTTCTAATTTTCAAAAATAACCAAAACCAAAAGAAAAAGCCAAAATTAAAACAATTGCTACTTCTTCTTATATAAATAAAGTGAAGATGTGAACCACAAAACATGGGAAAAAGAGTTTTCGAGTCACCAATTTTCTAAAATAAGGTATCCTCCCATGTAATCCTTCTCTTCCCGCATCAGATAATTTTCTATGCTATGTTTTCTGTTCGACTGTAAAGTGGGTTTTTGAAGTCGATTCGAAGGAGTAGTCACTACTCGTCTAAGAGTTATCTAAAAATAACCACTATTTTGTATCCTTTTAATTAGTCCATATGCAACCGTTTCGGAACTCTTTTTTCTTCCTGTTCACACGATATATTATTGTAATCGTCGTATTTTGTTCCAGGGTTTTTCAGTACTCGTATATCTACTGGAAGGAATCATATGTGTGTGGCTTCATGTTCTTTTATGGTCACACATTAGATTTTCATTAAAATTTAAGACTTTTTGAATGTTTTTCTTTTTTTTGAAGTTCGATTTATCGGGAATACATAGAAAATAATTATAGAAAGGGTGCAATGTTGATCCTTTCAAATTCATGCCGGTACCAGCACTTATCGGGACATGTACCTATACTATACAAAAACGCTCTAAATTTCTATTTTCGAAACTAACATTTTAGGTAATTACTGTGGGAATAGATATTTCGCAAAATGAGTGCATTTTTCTTTTGGATTGATTTTATATAAACTTTTAAATCCCAAACAAGGGTAGGTGTGTAAAATATGTGTTTTCTTTTTTGTTTTGTTCCTAAATTGGTTGAGAAAGGTGAAATGCGGGCACGAGCTACTGCCAAGACAAATCCATCATATTTGGGTTTTATTTGATCAGCTGGGAATATACATACATAGGAAAAAAGAACTAATAATATATCTATCATAATATCGGATTTCTAATTCAGGCGACCCTCCTTACAATATCCTCTATATATGCATCAATTTTATGAATAGTGCAATATAGTGGTAGCATTAGCAAATCGTTAAAAGGGAAACATTATAACAGGATCAAATAATAGGTATGCATTCGCGTATAGGTTAACCTATTCGTATATGTGTTTCAGCATCAGCTTCAACTTCAGGGGATGATGGAAGCAATATGAAATGTATAGAAATAGTTCTCAATATAGGGTGACCATCGGGGCATATTCAAATCCAATTGTGTTTCCTCTAAGAAATTCAATACCTGTAAGATAAATGAAAGGATATTAACATTGTGGATTATAGCATTTAGTTGATCATTTTTTTTTGAATTTTAATAAATATTTTGTAAAAGATTGTTAGCTGGGATTATCATAGTTGCAATGATTTTTAACAACTCTCTTGTGGGATATTCGAATAGATCCGTATACCGTCTGGAAGAAATCTTCTAAGCAGCTCTGGAATTTTTTGATATTAAAACACACTCCAATTGTGGGTCATTCAAATTAATCAAAGGTTAATTATTTAAAAAAAAAAATCATCTTTTCTCTCTACAAGCTCAATGTCTTGTGTTTTCACTGACATTTTTAAAAATCGGAAGGAATATTCCGAATATCATTAGTGGGATGTTGGAACAAAAATTATATACCAATAAAAAGAAATCTTTTAAAGAATTGAAAGAATTTGAGAAAGAAATTGAGTTTTTCATTGACAGTTTGAAAAAAAATTATCTTACTTTAAAAATATCCTCTATGGGATATTCGAATAAATTGTATATTATTGTTAGCAAATTCTTTGAAAAATTCACTAAAATTCTTTATTAGCTTTTTAAATGAAACTTAGAAAGTCTTGAGGATTTAAAAAACTTCGTTTGTATTATATTCGAACAATTTGCTTACCATTTAAAATAAATCTTCTTAAATAAGGTTTAATCATTTTAAAACATCATCATTTAAATGATATTTTCAAGGACAGATGCATTTTTATAACCCTTTAAGTGGCATATTTTAGTAAATTGTGTACCCTTCCTAAAGACTTAAATGAAAGTGATTTTAAATCAGATTTTGTATTGAAATTTGTAAAGCAATTATTATTAAATTTCTTAGAACCGCATATATGGGATATTCGAACAAATACTCTAAATGACAATGAATTTCATTTGTGGAATATTTTTCACTAACATTTTAAATGTTTCAAGGGGTTTTTAGGTGTATTATTATTAGGGTATAAGTATTGAAAAAATCGTTTTAAAAATTCAATGTTTTGTTGTTGATTTTTAAACTCATAAGCACTCTAAGAACCTTATAAATGGGATATTCGAACAATTTGCTTACCAATTAAAATTAACTATTTAAAATAAAATATTTGATATTTTATTGAATTTTCCAAAGTTTCAAGAAGTTTAAGAACACTTCAAGAGTATGTAGTTCCTCGAATGTAATTCTTCGAATTACAATAAAAGAACTAACTTTTTATTTTAAAAAATACACAAAACTTTATTCAATAAATTATTTTAGGTTGCAGTTATTTATTGCACCAGCACAAATGGTTAGTTTCTTTGTGTCCTATTCTTCTAGTACCTACCGACTCGGTTGAAAGACGTGATCGAAATGGACGAGAGAAAAGCGGAAATGCAAAATGTCTGCATTCTGTGTTTTTTAACATCGTTTTCTTAAACTTGAGCTTTAGATTTTGATAGATGACATTGAGCTTTAGATTTTGATAGATAACATTGAGCTTTGAGTATGAATGTTTTATTTAAGGTGTGTGCGCATCCACTACAAGTATACCGTATTACAATTTTTTTTTAATGTCGTGAGAGACTTCAGCTGTGGGATACTCGTACAAATTGAGGGATGTAAATAAAGGAAAAAGTATTGATATCTTTTAAAAAGTTCAATGTTTTGTAAATAAACAATTGCCGAAGTACCGGTTTATGGGATATTACAATAAATCGTGTACTATTCTTGAGATGTATTCGCATTTGTGGGATATTTAAACAACTTGCTTACCATTTAAAATAAATCTTCTTAAAGGTTTAGATGATGTTAAACATCATCGTTTACATTGAAATTTTAAAAAGCAGATGTATTTTAAGAACCCTAAACGTGGGATATTCGAATATTTTGCAGTCTCGAAAATTTTTTGGCGATGAAAGGTTGAGCATAGCAAGGTTTAGGTTTAAAATTTTTATTTGTGGAACTTGGTGGGAGCCACAATTTGCGTCTAACGTTGGGGGCTTGACGTACGTGGCGCGCGAAGCCCGCGTTAATATACGTGTATGATAAATTTAACATATTCGACAACTTATTTCATAAGGGTTGGGAATGCGCTGTTTTCCCGTAATACCAATTTTATCCAGATATTATTCAAATCTTTGGTAATTTAGGAGTGAAAGCGATCAGATTCCCGGAGAGTAATTTTTCCCATGGGAATGCGTTGTTTTCCCAATTCAAAACTAACTCATGTCCTTTCTTAAGTCTCAAACTATATCCTTACAAAATTTCATTTAAATCTGTTAAGTCGTTTAGGCGGAAAAGCGATCGGCCCACCTGAATTTTCACATGGGAATGTGTCATTTTCCCGGGGTAAAAGTAGCCTATGTCCTTTCTCGGGTATCAAAATATCTCCGTACCAAATTTCATGCAAATTGGTTCAGTAGTTTAGGCGTGATTGAGTAACAGACAGACAGACAGAATTACTTTCGCATTAATAATATTAAAGTATAGAAGTATAGATGAATTGTCAAACTAAAAAGAATTTTAAGTTCCTAATCATGGGATATTCCAATGAATCCTTCACCATTCTTGAAATATATTCTTAAGAGTTCAATGAATTGATGACAATGATCATCTGAAATCTTGAAAGAAATTCAAAACCATTTGACAGAAATTCTTTTAAGACTTCAATAAACTCAAGCCATTATAGAGTCTTATTTTCAAATTTATTACTATTTTTGAATCCTCATTTGTCATTTGTGGGATATTCGAACAAATTGTAGGGTTTGGATTTGAGTTTCATCATCATCATCGAATCGACAACCGGTTTCGGTCCTGGCCTCATACAACAAGTCTCTCCATTTATTCCGATCGCGAACTGACGCCATCCAGTTGCGCACCCAAGACTTCGGGCGCTCCGGTCTACGCCTTCTCTCCAGCGTAAGCATGGTCTGCCACGCTGTCGCCTACCATAAAACGTACTACAAATGACCTGCCGAACCTGTTGCTCTTCGCTCGTACAAGCTATGTATCTCACCCTTGGGAGTCTACCGAGCTTTATTTTTGTTCACAATATCAGCTTCGAGGTAGATTGCATACTGTTCATGATTGTAGTGTCTCCTGAATCGTCCTTCTTCACAAAAGGGGCCAACAATGCTACGCAGGATCTTCTTCTCGAACGCGCCCAAGAGTCCGGAGTGCCTTTTACTAAGCACGGAAGTCTCGGATCCATATGAGAGTACTGGCAGAACCATCGTTCTGTACAGCAGCAGCTTAGAAGGTTTCTGGATTTAAAAAGCTTTGAGAGACTGAAGTAGGCTTAGCATTGTTAGCATTGACCCGCGTATTTCTTATTCTATGTTGATATGGGCTGCTACTATTGACCCAATATATTTGAAGGATTGCACTATTTCAATTTCAGGCTCCGTTATACCTTAATTGTTTGACCAACTCGACTCCACCATGTACTTTGTTTTTTCTTCATTTTTAATGCTATTTTTGAATACATTTGTGGGATATTCGAATAAATTGTATAATTTAAGATTTTCAAAGTTGGAAGAATTTTTAATATCTTATTTTAAGTTGCTCGCAAAATTCTCATACAAAGTTCACCTAATTCATTAATTAATTATTCCATACAATCCTTAAAAAGTCGATATAAAAGCTGTTGTACGTGAATTTAGCGTGTCTTTTCCGAAAATCCCACAAATGATATGGAAAACATTTTGTATAACCTTACAAATTATTTAACACTGACTTAAAAAAGTATATGTTTAAAAACTAATAAATACTGTCCAATAAATTATTTAAATACATTTAGTCTCTTTTAAAGAAAAAACTGATATTTCAGAATGCTGAACTTTTTGTGAATCCCGTAAAAGATGTTCTTAATTAAGGAGCCTGTTCTAAAAAAGTTCTTTATTTTAGGAATATGTTCATTATTTGGAGACATTGAATTTTATTTGTGGTCCAAAACACAGGTTTCTCAATAAAGCAATTAAACCAAACTTAAAAAAAAAAGAAAATGGTCACCTTTGTCATTCCTAATATATCTAAAATACCTACAACAATACAAAAAAAAAAAACAAAAACGAGATTTCAATATCTGAAATGGAATCACAATTCGAAAATCCTTTCGTTCCGATTGTCGTTTTCGCTAAAACCATCAGCTTCAATGTCACCCAGGTATACCTATACCAACCGCACATAAGGACTTGTATAGGAAAATGTAGGTAGGTAATACATACCAAGTGTATGTGTGGCAGGAGACAGAACTCATAAAACTGTAAGTGGTGCTGGCATATTTCAGGGGTGGTAAATCAGGACAGGCGGCAGCATGACTTCCACGACGATGACGAGCAACAACACACCGTGCTGCAGTATTGCAATATAACATTCGAAAAAATCACAATTCGATCCAAAATCCAAAAAATCTAACATCACAAGAGGGAGACAATTTTTATATCAAAAAGGTGTTTGATGCGGTATGCTATAGCAGTGTATAACAACCGTTTTTCAAGAACAACAACAACAACAAAAAACAAGGTGTCTGTAGCACATTTTTCGGTTCGGTTTGTTTTGTTTTATTCTTTTTTTTTCTGTCATTTCATGCAGAATATGAGCAATTTTCCTCTGCCTCTGCACATTTGACGCTAACGTCGACTTCAGGCAGGCAGGGGTTGACATTGTGACAATAAGTTTTTGTGTGGAATCGGAATGTTGTCGCGTTTAGAATATTAGGGTGTCACCGTGTCGTGCAAGTGACATTTTTTGGTTTGATCGAGTGGATTCCTTTATTTTTGTGTGTATGTTTTCTTCTGTTCCAAAATAAAAGGAAACAAACACGCGTTTCATTTCATAAGGAGTCCTTTATACACCTAGTTACAGTTATTTCTGTGGTATAGGTCCATTTATATCGTTTTCGTATATAGAATGTGAGAGTAAGTGTTTACAAAAGATTGATTTAATTAATGAACCCTTTTATTTTAATGTGCATTTATGGTTTATCGAATAAATATGCATTAACAAAAGGGTTACAAATTAGTTACTCTCTGTTTACTCCTGCACTATATTCTTTGTTATACTAGGTAATAACCAAAGTAAATTGGCAAGTTTAATGTATGAATCTATTTTATTTTAGTAGAACGAAAGGAATAAGGTTTTTGGAAAAAATTGGTATACCTAACAGATGTTGCATTTACATAACCTATATGAACCTATATGGTTGATAATGCAGACATTTGTACCGAATTGCAATTAAATTAGAAAACAAAAAAATATTTCTGTCAATCTTATAACTATTAGACTTGAAAGCAGAAGGTCAGCTAGACTGACTTACATTAACTTTCTGAGGTTTTATATTTTTAACGGCTGTTTATTTGATTTTAACCTAACAATTGAATTTACCAATTGACGGTAAAATATCGCTGCAGTCATTCCTCCAAAAGCCCTTCTTTATCTTTTGCTGAACTATCTCTTGCTCTTGATCATATCATGGACATCGCTGGTTTGGATATCAATATTATTTTTTGAGGTGACTTTAACCTCCCATAACTTAACTAGGTCACATCAAAAGATTAGCCCTTCTTAGAAGCAACATTGAATTTGTCTCAACAGGAGCTTCTATTATTAGGGGCCAGTTACACCTAGCTATCATTGAGCTATCATTGGTTTTCATCATTGCAACCAATCACTGTAGTTTTGTTGACAGGTTGGATAGCTTTCATTGAAAATTTCTGTTAAATTTTAACACCAAACATTACAAATTTCAATCACTTTTAAATCTAGAAACAAAATGTTCAATGATTAAAACCAATGATAGCTATAACTGGCCGTTAAGACCATATTATTTCCACGGACTTACAGCAAGTAAGCTGTATTAAAAATTCTTTGCAACAACATTTATCAATCATTGACAATCCCGTGAAAACAGATGAGAATTTCTTTCTTTACTTGCAAGGCTGTATCCAGACTACCTTACCTATGCCTGGCCTTACATAAAAATGATTATTCTTCTAGACCACATGGAATTCCAATTGTCTTGAAGAAACGTAAATCAGTAGTAGCATCTCCCCTTCTTTAAATATACGCGGGTTAATTCACAACTATATAGAAGAAGGCATTTATTACACGAGTCTTTAAACAGAGTAAGAAGTCTGACAATAGTAATTACAGACCATTCTCTAAACTGACCTGTATTACCAAGCTATTTAAATAATTTGCTTGTAATAGTTTAAATTTTAACTGCAAGAATATTATATGTAATCAACAAAATGATTTTATGAGAAAACGTTCGAAAATTACTATATCTACTTGCAATTTTGATTAATCACTGTAATAACCTAGAATTTTGTCAAGCCTATTTACATAGACTATTCCAAAGCTTTTGACCAATTTTCTCATGATATCATCACATTTGAACTGAAGTTAATTGAGTTTTCTCCTCAGTTTATCACATGGATTTCTTTCCTATTTTGAAGATATAGTTAAGTTAATTTCAGAATTTTTTTCTCCAACCTTTTAATTGCCAAATAAGGAGTTCATCAAGGTAGTCATATAGGACCTCTACTCTTTATCTTAGCTATCAATGATGTACCTTTTTGTGTACAAAACAGTAACATTCAAATTTATGCGTATGATATGAAATTATTCAAAAGCATAAAATTGCTTCATCATCGATTTTAAAAGAGCTTTGAAAACGACAACATTTATATCACTCGCGCACCACCACAATGTTTTTGTCTTTGGTTCTCCTACCAATATTTTTACAAACAATGTTCTGTAATACTCGCACATCCAGGACTGCTCATCAATTAATCCTTAAGCCTACTTTTCGGACGTTTTGTCAAGTATAGATATTCTTTTTTTAACCACACATCGAGAATGTGGAATTTTTTACTAAACTCTTTTTTTCCTCTTATATGATATTCAAAACCTTGACACCAATGTGCACTGGTATCTTCTCTTTAATCCTTCCCTATTTCTTAAAACTCACACTGTGCTTAACTTAAAACATGTTAAGCGTATTAATAGCCTATTTGTTATTTGATATAAAGAGAATGTGTAAACCTTAATCCAATTAAATGTCAGACAATGAGTTTCTCTGAAAAAAACGTACTCCTAGTTCGGTTGATCATACAATATTCGCTTCGAACGGGGTGGTAAATTCCTTAAACTGACCATGCATCGCTGTGAAGGTATATCTAAAGCTAGTTCTAGTTGAAAACAGAAGAAATCAATGCCTTAAGTCGAAATTTATACTAAAAAATAATAAAAACACACAGTGTAAGTGGTCAAAATACAACTTAGCATTGATTCAAACGTGTTTGTAGACGGAACGTCACATATTGGCATATTTTTTAAAAATGTTTTGTAGCATTTTTCGAACAATAGCAAATTTCAATACCATTAGCATATGGTAAATGTATAATTTGGGACTAAGATTACGAACAAGCTGTATTTTTATAAAGGAAACAGTAAGAAACTGTTACTTTGAACAGTTAAAACTTTTTAACAGCTTTTGCAACTGAAGGTTGCAGAATTCTATGTTGTGTTCAGGGAGTTGGTGGAAAACTAGACAAATTATTTTTTCCGAAAACTTACAAAATTTGTGTTCATCATCATCAGATATTAAGGTTATTAGTTATTGAAGTAACTATAAAATATCGAATATTTTTCAGCTGAAAATTGGGTCTTATATAGGAATTAATGTAAGCTTTTCATTCCCAGGGGTATCTTTAGACTTTTGGGGGCCCTGGGCCCAATAGGATTTGGGGGCCAAAAAAGTAGGTATAATATATATTTTTTTAAATTCTTTAATTTAAAAAAAATCATTTTAAAATTAATTTTTTTTTTTTTAATTTTTTAAAACAGATATTTTTTTGTACTTTTATAGTTTTTTTTCATTTACCTTCAAAAGTTGAACATTTTTCTTTATAGTTGATTTTGGATAATTTTTATTGTTTTTTTGGTTGATTTCTAATGTTTTTATATATATTTTTTTTAAAATTTTATGTAAGTTTATTTCTTTATATTTGCATTAACATCTCTAGGTTTTTTGAAAACTGTTCTCAAGTATTCCACTGAAGTCAAATATTGCAATCGTTAAAAAAAGCCAAACAATGCATTAATTTCTTGATAGCAATTGGATCGTATTTTTAATTGCAAAGTAATAGTGTCAATAATTGAAAAAAAGTCGATATTTTAAACTTTTCTTTCCCAATTAGCTGGACGGATGGTGCAGGACCATCAAAATATGTGGCACGCGAACTTCGTACTATTTTTCGTTCCAATATACGTAAATCTTTATAACTAGCATCTGGATTCTGAATTTTGGTCAACGCTTCAAATTTATCAAAATTCTCCCTTATATTATTTATGAATGAACAAAGCAAATTAGCAGCAACGTCAATCGTTATTGTTTCTTTTTGAAGGCTCTTGCTGGTTTTATGAATTCTTTCTACTATTGTGCTCCAAATTTCTGTCAAAATGAGGAACTCCAGTTTTGACATTTTCTTAAACAGGCTTAGCGCTTCGCTTTTTGTGTCTGGAGCTTGCTCTGGATCTCTTGAGATAGATGTCAAGGCTTCAGTAATTTGCTAATAACCATGATGGAGCGCGTTAACTGCATCAGCTCGTGCAGACCATTTTGTTTCAGTTCTTGTTTTTCTGTTACTGTCTACTAACCTTATTTCGTTTTCTATATAATTCTTGTATAGATATAATAATAATAATAATAATTGCGGGGTCCTGGCCCACCGGGCCCATGCCTAAAGACGCCACTGTCCATTCCTATAAAAAACAAAATAATATTTGTGAAAGAAGATGAACTTTACGAGAATATGTTTGATAAGTTACCGTAATTGGATATCTCAAATCTTACATATAGATTTTGGCAAGACATACCTACTATTTCCTTATTTGCTCTCAAACATCAATTTTAAATTTACTTCGTTTTTCTTAAACTTTCAGACAATGTGAACTTTAATGTATGAAAGATTGATAGATATAAAAAACCAGAGACTATGAGTCAAGTAAGTAATGGACCAGCTTAACTAACAGCTTATTCTGACATATTCGACCGAAATGTTTCTCACAATTGCGTTTTCTGACGAACTGAATTTAAAATGAAACTGAATATCTTTTGAAAACCTTTTTTTTTTTTTGCATAACGAGAGTTAAGAATATACATATATAAAGGGTAATTTTTTAAAAGCTATAGAAAAGTTTTTCAAAAAAAACAAAAAAAAATTAGAAAAATGCATGAAATCTTTATTTGAATCAATAGTACGGTCCATATAATTTAATGTTTGAAGACTGCGCCTCAAATGGTCCATCCGCTTAGTCCAATTTTGGCATACTCTTTCCAACATTTCTGCCGGTATCTCACGAATAAATGCTTCAGTGTTGTCTTCCAATGCGTCAATTGAAGCGGGCTTGTCTGTATAGATATGAGCTTTAACATATAGCAACACAAAAAATAGTGTAAAGGCGTTAAATCGCACGATCTAGGCGGCCAATTGACCGGTCCCGAACGTGAAATAAAATGTTCACCGAACTCACCTCTCAATAAGACCATTGTTGCGCGTGCTGTGTGGCATGTGGCACCCTCTTGTTGAACCCACATGTCATACAAGTCAAGCTCTTGCATTTTGGGCAAACAAAAAGTTGGATATCATCTCACGGTAGCACTCACCATTCCGGTTCATGTTACAATTCGCATCATCTTCGAAGAACTACGGTCCAATGATGCCACCAGCCCATAAACCGCACCAAACTTTGACTTTTTCTGGATGCATTGGTAGCTCTTGCAATGCTTCTGGCTGATATTCACTACAAAATCGACAATTCTGCTTATTTACGTACCCATTGAGCCAAAAATGAGCTTCTTCGCTCGCTGGAAGAAGCGCGCGATGAACTTTCTTAACAGAACACTCATTTTGATAATAAAATTAAATAATTTGCAAACATTGTTCCTTTTTAAGATGATTTGACAGTAAATCAAAACACGAAACGTGCGTCAGCTGTTTAAACCAGTGTTGCCAAAAAGATAAAAACTAAAAAATCACCCTATATATTACTCATTTGCTTGATAAAAAAAAAGATAATTTAAATTTCAGCGTTCTTATAATTTCCTCAAAACTTCAGGCCGTTTGAACTTAAATTAAAGAACGTAACTTGTTAGTTAATAAAATCCAATATTCATATGCATAGATTTAGACTTCAGTAGCAGATGACGGATAATATTTGTGTTACATGCTAAAACACAAAAAACGGAATTCCACGTTCGTGTTGTACGACTTAAAAAAGCATATCTGTATTTGACGATACATCTGAAGTTAAGTTCGAGGGTTTAAAGATGAGAATTGTATAAAGAAAAAAATGCAACCGGCTATTTCAACAGAGTAACATTTAAAGAATTAATCGATAAAATAGTGAGAAGTATAAGATTCGATGGTATTTGAACGTATATCAGATTTTTTTCGCAATCGATCTCTTAGCTATCATCTATTAAATTGAGAGTAGTGATGTTTTTGTTTTAGTTGCGTCGGATCAAATAATTGTCTGTCTTAGGCAACAAAATTGTTCACCATTCAAATTCAAATTCAATTCTTTATTGAAAATCGTTTTTTTTTCTTTTATAGTTATGGCAAAGTTTTTACTTTTCAACTGTCAAAAGATGTTAGATTTAACAACAAATTAAAAAAAAC
Source organism: Eupeodes luniger (assembly GCA_951509635.1). Lineage (NCBI taxonomy): Eukaryota > Metazoa > Arthropoda > Insecta > Diptera > Syrphidae > Eupeodes > Eupeodes luniger. Next base: position 302,029,839 of record OX608073.1, read on the forward strand.
GGTTTTGGAACTCCAAGTGCTTTGTTTTTGTGAGAGTTGTAGTACAAATCACTTCTTTTAAAGTCTAGTGTAAGATTCCATTAATTGTTTCAGAAATTAATACCCCTGTTTTGTTAGAAAATCTATTAATAGTATAGTAGGATTTTACACGAATAACAAAAACAATATCTGTAGTATGAATACTACCGATAAAAGTTAAAGTAGAATCTTACTACGGATGGGTTTTTGACATTTATACGAGTCTCGAATGGGTCTTATGTGATTTCGTTCTCAAATGTTGGTAGGATTGATATTGCATTTGTATCTCGATGGCTGTGTTCGTTGAGTAGTTGTGCATTTGACAGCATGTGTTTTCCATTGGGGAACAAAATCAATCTATTATTGTTGATATTATTTAGTTTTATTAGTGAAAATGGACTAACTGGGCTTATTTTGCAAGAGAAAACAGTAGAAAAGATATTTATGTTTTGTTATGTTTCCACCAAAGGTTTATCTCAGTTTAGATTAAATAAATTTTGTTGGCATCGTTTTTTGGCAATTTCTCACTGTAGTATATATGGAATACCAAAACAACACGGCTAATGCATTATACGAATGCATTTGTAGATCTGAGATGTATTCAAAGATCCTCAAACGTTCAAACGTCATTTAAAGAAGTTTTTTTTAACCCCTTTCGTGAAAAAACACTATTCTTGACACTGCCAAATCAATATATTGCAGTACAATTAAGAAGAAAAACTGGCTCAAGAAGTTTATTGGTGCATATTCTATGGTTGACAACAGCACGGAATACCTTGCTTACTCTGGAGAGTCACCGTGTCGATCAGAACGAGTGAAACTATATGACGTATGCCGAATAGGATGTCATATACAGACGTTCTCCCAGTATCGTAAACATGGGGTTATTTCCCTCCTTCTTATTTTACATCGACAACTCCCACATTAATATATTCTGACCAGTATTGTTTTTATACTTTAACCCCTTTTTTACATTCAAAATGTTTTTCTGACCATTTTTATATCAGTCGTTTTTCTACATATGAAAAGATTTAATTTTCTAATGAGAACAGTGCAGTCTTCCATACCTCTTCTAAATCATAAATAAAAGTGAAAGTCAAAATTACAAACAAAAAATCCTCCCTGCTCTATGCATTTTAATTGCATCCAACTTTGACTTAAAAGCAAGTGAATTGGTTTCTCTGCCTTTCTATACACGACCATTAGCGCTTTTATATTGCACATCTATGCATTCAAAAACAAAAATTCAAAATCACCCAAAATATCGATTAAAATACTCAAAGCCATCAGCAGTCGTTGCATTGCGCATATTACCAAAAATAAAAGTCTTAACCTACCTATACCTATTCTTCTGATTCAATGCAATCTAAACATGCATAACGCACCTCATCATATCGCAACCCTTATAGATAAAAGGTAGAAGTTGGTAGGTATACAAAAATAAAAATACAAAAGAGCCAAACAAAAGCGGAATCTCATTCACCTTTAATCACCCAGCATCAGCCAGCAGGACTCAGGACTGAGGACCCAGAAGCCAGTATTAAACCGACCATACACCAATATATACCACCCCAAAGTCCTATATTTCTATACCACCCTGATAGATGATATGCAGCACTGCAACTGTAGAAGGTAGGTAGGTTTTAGGTATAAGGTATAAAGTCGCCCTAATCCGCCCAAATAACAATGCGATTGGGGTGACTTCCTCTGACGAAATCAAACCTGTACAACAACAATCACATTCACAAAATAAGAAACAAAAAAAGAACACCGTACCATAGCGTTAGCGTATGAACGGTAGGTATACGGAACGGCTTACCTTTGGCTTGCAATCAAAATCAGAAACCCCTGATCGCTGGGATCAGCTGTTCTCACGTCGGTTTTCACATTTAAATGCCATTTACTGCGGCCTTCAATTGTGTGTCTAAAAGTCTATCCTTGATGCACAGGCACGGGCACAGGCGCCCGGTACACATTTTTATTCCAATTTGAGTTCCCGTTCTATATAAAACCATACATTTGGCAATTCAACCCTCAATGATGCGACGCCATCCATGCCACCGAACAGAAACGAACATCGAATAAAAAAGAAAATCGTTAGATTCGCACCCCGTGCCAAAAATCCTTCGATAAGGACTCAAGCACACAGGTTATACGAACGACCGAAAAGGATATTCCATTCCCGTTCTCGTTACCGTTCGAAATCGGATAGGTGAGTGTGTGAGTTTGAGTTTTGAAAGCAATCAAAATCACTACACCGACACGATATTAGAGAGTAATCAACTTGAAGTATCCGCTTTTTTTTGTCAGACCAAAGCAATCAGGACAACGACTTCGTCTATCGCTCGCTTGAATCCTTATGCCCGCTGTGTACACAATCATATTGCCAAAAGGTAGAGATTATTGCAGATGATGCATATACATAGGGGTTACCGTTGTTGCAGGAAGACATACATAAAGGTACGCATATATAGCACCCGCTTCCTGATGGTACGCTTATTAAAGGTGGAAGTAAAGCGCGTCCTTTTTTGTATACATACCAACCTATGATGTCGAAGTGGATGTTGAAGCTGAAGCTGTATAAATCGAAGAGCAGCAGCGACATGACATAAGGTAGGTCGTGTGTCGCGTGCCGCATATAGTTTTGATTAAACACACGGGTTGTGTTTAGAGTGTGTGCCCTGGATCAGCAATATACTGTTATTTTAAGGACACACAAAACAGGCAGACATCACAATAAACCAAAGACGTCCCATACCTACGTATTGATTTACCTTCCTTTGTTTTTGTTTTATCCTTGGCACAGCATCAAGGTGTGTACATATACAAAGTGTGCGTTTATTTTTGTTTCCATCGGCGCGACGCGATCCGACGTCGAAGGACAGTTTTATTATTTTTTCAAATATTTTCTTTTTCCTTCTGTTTGCTGATGAGGACGAGGATGATGATTTTGGTATACTTCTAACAGGATTGATGGAAGGTAAACCTACTGCAGATTTTGAGTGCTGGAAATGGGTCTAATAAAAACAAGCTAGGATCAAAATAATTACCTCTTCGAGTTTACAATAGGATAAACATATGAGTTTTTCTGTGTTCTAAAAAAAGGATTATAATGAAGGGGTAATTGAATCCAAAATGGCCAAGTGGTTGTAGTTTAATGAGTTATTTTAATTTTATGTTTAAGTAACCTATGGAGGAAAAGACCCCTATACCCTTAGTGTTCTAATAGGAAGGGGAAGCGATCTGTAGTTTTATTAACAAACTCAGGTTTTAGGATATTAGAATTCCATTATTTAAAAAAAAAATAAATAAAATCCATCACTAAATAATAATTCAAATTATTTTCAGTTGAAGAAGTTATTTGGTGTCGCTATGAAAGTGATCCTTCATAGATTTTCCAAAAGTTGGTATGTCATTTGACAGAGTAGATCATACAATTTTAATTCAAAAAATAGGATTTGATTAAAAAATGCTTGATTGGTTAAGTGCTTTCTAATGGGGCGCTCTCAATATGTTTAAATCAATTCCATAATTTCTAAATCAATAGCAGTTATTCATCTGGAGTTCCTCAAGGAAGCCATCTTGGTCCACTCCTTTTTCGTGTATTTATTAATGATTTACCAAATGTTTTTCTCAAAATCATCAAGTCTTATGTTTGCAAATGATTTTAAAACGTATTCATAAAAGATACTTTTTCTTTTACAAGAATACCTTAAAAGACTTTTAGAATAGTGAAATCAAAACAAATTGCTTCTTAATATTTCTTAATGCCAGAGTTTTTCCTTCACTCGTCGTTTATCTCCATTTTTGTCTGAGTATTTTATTGATAATTTTGTTCTAGATGTCAAACGTACGCCCGAAGATGGATGAAGGAATATCCGAAACGCGTCGCGCAATAATAAACATATTAAAAGTTGTGAAAATAATCGTTTTTTAAAATAATAAAAATAAATAATTTAAAATTTAATTATTTTGTTTATATTTTTGTATTTATATCAATATAAATTCTAGCAAGAGTTTGTATTAAGAAAGATCTTTGGGTTATTTTTGACTTTTATTTAAATTTTAATCATCATATCAAAAGCTAATTCAATGTTAGGATTTGTAATTCGTAACTTGAAGGGTTTAATGATCCGTAAACACTAAAATCATTGTATGTTGCTTATGTTAGATCAGTTATTGTCATTGATTATTGTAGTGTATAGTATGGAATCAATTTTATATAACTTATTCACAGGGCCGCCGGGTGGAGTGCCATAACCCCCGCGGCATTAACCCCCGCGGGGGTTAATTCCCATTCAATTGGGAATTAACCCCCGCGGGGGTTAATTCCTTTTTCAAATGGCATTAATCCCCGCGGGGGTTAATTCCCTTTTTATGTGGGGGTTAATGCCCAATTATAACTGGAAATAAGCCCCACGTTAATAAAAAAACAACAAACATAAAGGCGCGCGATTTTTTTTAATTTTCACAAACCATATGTAAAAAATTTTCTTTGCATATATATGTAGTTTGTATTGGAGTCATAAAAAATCGAAATAAAATAACGGTGACGTGAAATAGTACCAAATGAAATAACACCAAATTTCAAATTTGGCCTTATTTCGTTGTTCAAAACGAAATAAAACCAATTTGGCTTTATTTCGATTTATAAAAAGAAATAAGGCCAAAAAAATAATGGAAACAACGCCGAATATTTTAAAATTCAAAAGTTGGCAATATTTCGATTGCAAAAAGTTTTTTTGAATTGATAGCACGGCGTACTAACAGCTAGGTATGTAAGGGGGGGCATGCTGCCCCCCTGCAACCCCCCTGCCTGTGATCACTATAGGATTTGGGGTGGGTGCGAGTTTGGGTATATGCAAAGAACTTTTGCATTTGAGCACTAAAATCAAAGAAATTCCCAACAAAAAAAAAAAAGCAAGTATTGCTCACAGTTATGAAAGAATCACAATACATTCGTGTTCTTTGCATATACCCAAACTCGCACCCACCCCAAATCCTATAGTGATCCCAAGCAGGGGGGTTGCAGGGGGGCAGCATGCCCCCCCTTACATACCTAGCTGTTAGTACGCCGTGCTATCAATTCAAAAAAACTTGATTAGGCTCCAATTTCAAAAATTTGAATCGAGCAACGAGTATCTGTCATTTTTCAATTTTTTTAATTGATAACAAAAAAAATTGTTCCAAAATTGCGCTTCCCCCGAATTTTTATTAAAACAAAAGATAATTTTACTTTATGTTTTTTCCTAATTCTGCAAAATTTTAAATCGAAACAATGCCAAATTGCTATTATTTCGTTTTCTAAAGCGAAATAAACCCAAATTGAAAATTTGGCCTTATTTCGTTTTCAAAAACGAAATAATGCCAAATTTGTTGAATTTGGCTTTATTTCATTTGGTGTTATTTCACGTCACCTAAAATAACAATTGAACCTGCATAAGATTATGATGATAGTGAAAAGTGCATAACACTAGTTCGTATTTTTTGTATATCTGTTATAGGAAGGTATATCATAGCTTTCTCAATTCCATTTTGAAAACTCACCATTTCTAAAAAGAATAGATATGTACTTTATTTCTGTTTAAGTTAAAGGTTTAAGTACATTTAAAAATGCGTAAAACAAAATAAGAATTATTTTCCAAAAATATTTAAATACATTATTTTAAACTTCAACTCAAGGAACAAGATCGCAACTTTGTTGTGCATTTTATACCTTTATAATTATTTATTTTTCCTTTATTTGTTTACTATTGTACAGCAAAGCTAAAACAAAAGAAAAAATGGGGGTTAAAGCCATTTCTGAATGGGAATTAACACCCGCGGGGGTTATTTCCTTTTTCTTGTGGGGATTAATGCCACTTGAAAAAGGAATTAACCCCCGCGGGTGTTAATTCCCATTCAATTGGGAATTAACCCCCGCGGGGGTTAATGCCGCGGGGGTTATGGCACTCCACCGGGCCGCCGCTACTTTATGTGCGAAATGTACGGAAAAAAGCAATTGTTTTCTTTAACCTAATTCAACGTGTTTACATTTGACAGTTCACTACGTAGTGCTCACACACAATCTTCTAAAAATCTGTATATTTTGTTCAACATTACTTAATGAAAAACGTAAACAAATCACCTTTACGAAGGAAAAGAACAGCAACAATTTAGTAGTTAATGATACTGCAAATATTTCACACGAAACTATAATTTTTTAAATGTTATTCAAGAAATGAATGTGTTCTTTTCGGCTTCCCCAAATAGATGGTCCATAATCTTAAAACATGTACCAGATATTAAATTGAAAGCTTTAAGCGCTACGCGATTATCTGCAAAAATAGATGCAGTCCACCCATTACGGTACCATTTCGAAAAAATATTTGATGCCTTATTGAAAATCTCGGAGAATAATTCTTCGGAATATGATTCCACAACATCATTTGCATTTAACATTTAAACCTATAAATTTATTTTCTCGGTAGTAATTTGGTTTGCTATTTTGAACAATATAAATGCTTTGAGCAAAATGATGCAAAATCGAACAATCAATACTCAAATTTGTGTTAATCTTTTAGATAAATTAATACTTATGTTCAGCGAATATCGCACAGATGAGCACTTCGAAAAAATATTGGAAGAAGCCGCTAATATGGCTCAACTTCTTAACTTAGAAACAAATTTTCCCCCACTTAGCATAATCCGTCCAAGAAAAAAACTGAGACAATTTAAATATCAACACATTATTTGATGAAGATTTAAATGATCACAAAATTAAATATAAAGTAAATTTTTTTTTCGAATCCTGGATCAAACTCTTACTTCCTTAAACGATAGGTTTGAGGAGATAAAATGTTTTGCAGATGTGTTTGGCTTTTTTAGCGGCCCGGTCACTTGTTTGTTTACAGTGATGATGATTTAATGAAACACTGTAAACAGTTAAATATGAAGCTGAAAGATGATAATATGTAGTGGGCAATCGGACTTCGACGGAACTGATTTAACTAACGAAATTAGAGCTTTAAAATTAAATTTTTCAGAGGAAATGGTACATGACTCACAGACCCTGCTGCAATATATTTTCCATAATGATTTAATGTCAACGTTTCCAAATATGGCAATAACATTACGAATTTTTCTTTCAATGCCGGTCTCTGTTGCATCTGGTGAAAGATCATTTTCAAAATTTAAAAAAATAAAAAACTATTTTTAAGGTCCACTATGTGCCAACAAAGACTCTAACAAAGACTAATTTAGCAATAGTCTCAATAGAACATACTATCTTAGAACGGTTCGATACCAAACAAATCATAGAAGACTTTGCTTCTATTAAAGTGAGAAGGGTTCAGTTCAACTAGCATAAAATCATGCGAATGCATTAAGAATACTCTGTACCTTATACGAGGTGTGTTCAAAAAGTAAACGGGCTTTTTAAATTTCGCGGGTCTGGAGAGTCCGAATGTAAAAATTTAATTTTTATTGTGTTGGTATATGTACATGCTTCTAAAGTATGATGCGATTTTCAGCTATAATCACTGTTTACTTTGTCTGTGGTAGTTGCTAAAGTTCGACGTGTTTTATGAGCTCGGCGATTTTTGCTGAAACTGCTGAATTTTGACCAAAAAAACAATCACATGAACATCGCTCAAGAGCTGTTAAATGACGTCAATGACGATCCAAGTTTGCTTGAAAGGGTCATAACTGGTTATGAAACATGGGTGTACGGTTATGATGTCGAAACCAAAGCACAATCGTCCACCTGGAAGCATCCAACGTCAAGAGCGAAAAAAGTACGACAAGTTTGATCAAATGTGAAGGTTTTGCCTACTGTTTTCTTCGATTATAATGGCATAGTGCATCTAGAGTTCTTACCACAAGGTCGTACGGTTAATAACGAGTATTACCTTGAAGTTATGCGACATTTGCGTGAAGCAATCCGAAAAAACGCTCAGATTTATGGAAAAACAATTCATGGCTTTTGCACCACGATAACGCACCTGCTCACTCGTCGTTGCTTGTTCGTAATTTTTGGCCAAAAACAATACCGTAGTCATGCCCCAACCTCCATATTCACCAGATATGGCTCCATGTGACTTTTTCCTGTTTCCAAAGTTGAAGAGAGCCATGAAAAGACGGCGTTTTTCCTCGATTGAAGAAATAAAGGCCGAATCGCTGAGAATGTTCAAGGACATATCAAAAAGTGAATATCAACAGTGCTTCGAAGATTGGAAAAAACGCTGGCATAAGTGTATTATATCTGGGGGGGACTACTTTGAAGGGGACCACATCGATGTAAATGAATAAATAAATATTTTTTTGAAAAAAAATGAAAATTCCGGGTACTTTTTGAACACACCTCGTATGTATGAATATCTCTGTAATAATTATTATTAATATTTTTTGCAATATTAAACATAAAACCTATATTTTTTATTTACACATTAGCTATAATATATAATTTATTTTTATGTTATTAATTTATTTAAAATAAATGTAAATTAATTTTGTGAAAGAGAATATGCATTATTGTTCATTCTGTTGGTTTTGATCCTTGAAAAAGATAAAATTGGGACTGGGTTTGAAAAAGATAAAGTTACTTTTAGTAATATGAGTAATTTAATGGCTTAAACTAAAAGGATAAAGTTCCTATTGCGCACTAAAATCTTCAGGAGTTGTTGTGTTGAAAAAAGACTATAAAAACATAATTTTTAATGAAAAAAGTATTTAATATTAAAAGGATAAAAACAAGTGTATTCTAAAAGAAAAAAGGAGACTGGGATGCGACCCTCACTGATAACTTTCCATTCGATTCCAAGACTTTTACAAAATATTAATAAATATATTTTGTATGAGATACAAAAATTTGAAGACAACATCTTTTTTTGTTATCCAAATTTAGATGAATGTTAAAAACAATATTTTTTATAAGATGAAAATAGTTGGAAGCTTTAACTTCCAGGCGAAAGTTTTTGAATCAAATATCTTTTCAAAAACTTGAGATAATGGCCTCTAACTAATTTTAACTCATAAAAATATTGTTTTCAACATTAGGAACAATTTTGAGAAAAATCGAATTGACAGTTTTTTTTACAAGAAATAAAAACCTAAAAAAATAAAAATTATAAAAGTTGGTAAAAGTTGATTTTCGACTCAAATATCTTTTCAAAACTTTGAGATATTGGCTTTAAACTACTTTAATCAACTCATTTTAACTTATAAGAAATATTGTTTTCAACATTAGGAAAAACTTTGAGAAAAATCGAATTGATAGTTTTTTTTACAAAAAATAAAAACCTAAAAAAACAATACTAAAACTTGGTAAAAATTTACTTTAGATTCAAATAGTTTTTCAAAAATTACAAATATTGGCTTCAAACTTATCTTATTTCACAGAAAATATTCAGTAATATTGGCTTCAAACTTATCTTATTTCACAGAAAATATTCAGTAATTTTTTTTATAAAAATCCAACAGTCCATTTTTTCATAAAAAAATAAAATCTACAAAAAATAGTACGCAAAAATTGATGTATATAGACAAACTTTTAAGCAATTCAAATCTACAGATGGGATGGGAAGTTATCAGTGTGGGTCGCATCCCACCCTCTTCTTTTCACTGGGCTTTATTTCACGATGCCATTAAAAATAACGCCGAGTCTTAAAACTCATATATGTACATAATATATAAATTAAATTTTACACAAAACCAACCTTGTCCATTCTTATGCCAAACATTTCTTTATATTAAAAGGACAGTTGATCCCACATTAAGTGAAATGATATTAAGACTTATTCTCTTTGGAAAGTCAAATAAGGCCGACTTTGTTTCTATCTTTGATTGAGCCTTATTTTTAACTTCCCATAGGAAGTTATTGTAATCGGTCCAATTTGTCGAATTGAAAATTTTGACATTTATCGACGTTTCAATGGTCTCTAGAGTCGAAATAAAAGATTTTTAGAGAGATGTCTGTGCGTGCATGTGTACGTTCGTCCGTCCGTACGTTCTCGACGTTTTTTCGTCGTCCATAGCTCAAGAACCAGTAGAGATATCGACTCCAAATAAATTTTGTTATACAGATAATAATGCAGACAAAATGCAAAAAGGGCTCTCAAGAAAATTGAGTGGGTGTTTTTTTTTACCATAGCAATTTAAAAAAAGGTGAAAACTTTGGATAACCCTAAATATCTCACATACCAATATTGGTAGGGACTTGAATTAATTTTATATTATATATTGTAACATGGTGCCAAATATATTTTTGGAAAAAATTCCAATTCACTGTTTTTTTATAAATCAAAATGAAAAAAAAAAAATATTTGTCCCCTCGAAAATTTTACGAATAAAAAAATGATTTTATCTCCAAAACAATTTTGTGCAACGAAGAATAACGTTTCCAACATCTGGTAAAATTTTGAGAAAAATTGAATTGACAGATTTTTTTACAAAAAAATAAAAACGTAAAAAAAATGAATAAAAGTTAGTAAAAAATTGATTTTCGACTCAAATATCTTTTCAAAAATTTGAGATTATGGCTTCCAAATAATTTTAACTTATAATAAATATTTTTTTCAACAATCGGAAAAATGTTGAGAAAAATCGAATTGGCAGTTTTTTTATAAAAAATAAAAACTTAAAAATAAAACCATACTAAAACCTGGTAAAAATTTACTTTTGACTCAAATATCTTTTCAAAAATTTAAAATATTGGCTTCAAACTTATTTTATCTCACAGAATATATTGTTTTCGACATTCAGTAAATTTTTTATAAAAATCCAGCAGTACGTTTTTTTCATACAAAAATAAAATCTACAAAAAATAGAACGCAATTTGGTAAAAATTGATGTTCGGTTCTCGATATCTCTCAAATTAATTTCATTCACCCAGTTTGTATTTTTTTATACAGGGTGTCCCATAAGTAATGGTCCAAACTGTATATGATGAATTGTCAAGTCATGACCTACCAGAATTTGGTAACTTGTCTATACCGCATCCCAACGGTTTTCGAGTAACGGTTGTTTTAATGAAATTTTCAAAAACACCTACTTTTAGTCGGTTTTTCAATCACCCTGTCCACAAATGATTTTTGTCTTTACTATATGTTAATATTTTACAATTCTGAATAAACATTCAATATTTTTGCATTTAAGAAATTTCAATTTTCGGCACTATTTTACAAAATATTAATAGTTAAAATCATATTCTTATCAAACTTAATTTTTACATCGAAATTTAAAACAGTTTTATTAAAAAAATCATATTATACAATACTGGTTATCGTTTTTAAAAACTTGCTTGATTTTTTAGCTTTTCAAAAAGGTATAAAACATTACAAAGCTAGCTTTGGTTCAAAAGTTATAACCATTTTAATTTAATAAGTCACGATTAAAAAACGAATATAAAAAGAAAAAATGTGTTTCTGTTAGAATTTTGTATTACACCACTAGAGATACCTTCTTTCCAATTCATTGAATTAGTCTTATCATGTGAGTACCTAAACTAATTTTTGTTTAGTTTAGTACAAGCAGCAATGGCGATCTTTTTCTTTACTTGTACTAACACTTTTATTATTTTAACCGGAAATAATATGGCTGTTTGTATTATCGCCATTTTTAAACCAATTAAGTTGTTAAGCTATAAAAGTGCGGTACCTTATTTATTTCATAAAGAAGAAATAATTTAAGAAAAAAAAAAACTAAAAATGTCTTACACGTCACGTGAATATGCTATGATGCATTTAATTTATGGCGAATGTGGCGGAAATGCAAGAGCAGCAGCAAGGAAGTATGCAGAAAGATATCCAAATGCTTCAAGTCCTGACCATCGGGTATTTATAAGACTTCATAATTCTTATATGGAAGGTATTGGAAGGCCCCAACACCATCTCAATGACGAAGTTGTGTTGAGGGAAATTGAAAATAATCCAAGTACTTCTACTAGAGCCATTGAGAGAACAACTGGGATACCCAAATCTACTGTTCAGAGGATTTTGAAGCAGAACAACCTGCACCCTTTTCACCTGCAGCGTGTCCAGGCATAATTACCAAGGGATTGCCCTAAAAAACGTGAGTTCTGCCAAATTATGATCGATAAACGCCGAGAAGATCCTGATTTCGTTGACAAAATTTTATGGAGTTATGAATATGCACAATATTCACAATTGGCAGGAAGAAAATCCACATTTAATACGAGAAGGAAGATCTCAATACCAATTTAAAATTAATTTGTGGTGTGGAATTTTAAATGGGCAAATCATAGGACCCTTTGAATTGCCCGACACAATAAATAGTGAAAATTATTTAGAATTTTTGGAAAACAGAATCTTTGTATTATTAGATGATATTGCTCTCGCCCTGCTCCAGACCATGTGGTTTCAGCAAGATGGATGTCCAGGCCATTATAGAAGAAATGTCTGAAGTTTTTTGGACAGAACTTTCTCCGAGCGATGGATCGGTCATGGTGGAACAATAACATGGCCCCCTAGGTCACCGGACTAGAATCCACTTGATTTTTTTTATTGGGGTTGCCTAAAAGAGAAAGTTTTTGCCCCTTGTTTGAAACTGCGGCTGAGGAAATAAGAAGCTCAGGACATGCCATACGTTTGAAACGACAGTTTTTAAAACGTTGTCGAGCATGTTTAAATGTAGGAGGAGGGCATTTCGAACAATTGCTATAAAAAAAATATGCGTAGAGATACACCTTTTTTTTAACTTCCGAACAAAATTAAACATCTTCCTACCTTTTATGATCATGCTATTACAAAATTCTGGCCTCTTACAAAATTCAAATCCCTGTTTTCAAAATGAAACAAATAGTTTCATAAATTGCATTCAACCATTTCTGTGTGCGAGTAATGTTGTCAGGGATGGAGGCAACCTTCAGTTTTAAGCCCAATTCGAACAGCTAGTTTGAAAAAGCACTTTTCATGTCTAGAATTAGGTACTCTGAGGATTTGCCAATTCCCCGCAAAAGGGTGACCTAGGTAAGGGTTTGAACCCAGACCACGGGTACTACAATAGTTTTCATTGCAAAACTGATATTGATAAATTTTTGGGTGAGCGCAATAAGAAAGAACTTGGTTAAATACCTCCGCTTAGTAAGTATTACCTTTGTAAATACCAAATAGAAATCCGAATCTTTAACATACGATCCTTCGTGACGTGTAAGACATTTTTAATTATTTTCTTAAATTATTTCTTCTTTATGAAATAAATAAAGTACCCCCCTATTATAGCTTAACAACCTCATTGGTTTAAAAACGGCGATAATACAAACAGCCATATTATTTCCGGTTAAAATAACAAAAGCGTAAGTACAAGTACTAGACGTAGTAGTAGTCGTTAAGAAGCGCTGCTTGATAAGGAAAAAGATCGATATTGCTACTTGTACTAAACTAAACAAAAGATTAGTTTGGGTGTACTCACATGATGAGCCTAATTAATTTTTTTTTAATTTTTACTGTGTTAACTATGTATGTATATGAAGTTCAAATATAAATATTCATCTATCTTGAAGATGGCATCGTTAAATCGCTCCATACAATCGTTTTTTTTGGGGATTTTTCGACAATTTCCTTGGGTGTTCTACGTATATATAAATAAATTATAAGAAGAATCCAAATTGAATCAACGTCTTAAATTCCAGGACAGAAAAGAGCTTGAACTTTAATTATTGACGGTATATTTTCTGAAGTTTTTTTTTAAATACAATTTGGCTTTTTTACAATTATTAAAGGTGTAAGCTTGTGAGGTCATCAATAGGAAGTTATCAGTGTGGATCAAGACTTTTTATATTTAAAATCACAATCTTTTTTAGTTTTTCCATGTGTGAGTTCTACATCGAATTTTAAACCTTAATCTTAATATTACTTGAAACTTGGTAGGTAAACATTTAGCAGTATTTTTTGTATGAATTTTTGTTTGAAAACTTTCATTTTTTCTAATAATTCCAATACAACATTAGTACTTTAAAATGTTTGAATGTCCCCCTTTCATAAAAATATTTTCATTCATAAATGTTTTATTTATTATCAGGTAGACTCGAAATGCTAGTATACCTACATCTGAAAATATATTTCCGCAACTATCAAACAATATAAGAGGCGCTAGTCTCAAGCGCCCGCATTGGGATAATCCCAACAATATGTGTGTTTTGAAGACCATAAAATACACCATAATCACACCTTAACAATTTAAGAAAATTCACACAACACAAATCGTGTTTGAATGAAAGAAAATTTAGCGCCTCCTGGCGTTATCCTTAAAATGCATACTCAAAAAATAAAAACCCACATTTTATAAATGAATGAATGCATTTGGCAAAACAGAAAGTAGGCAAAGTGTTTCAAATATCTTATCCTTTTCATTTACAGTATACCTATATTTACTTACCTACCTATAAGAGCAAAGGATATATCACAGATAAATGACGACAACAACAAAATAATGATCAACGAAGAATGACTGATGTCTGAAAGAACAAAATCAATTCACACCTTCCATTGAGCTATGCTAAGCATTAAAATCACATTTGGCCAGCACATGTTAAATGAAAAGATATTATAGCAAGTCCTTGCCCAGCAGCGTATCATGTGGGTTCAGTTCCACGTCCATTATATATGTATTTCTTCAATGATGACACTGATTTATGATGCCAAGGATCCTGTTTGAAGGTATACGAGTAGAGTATATACCTACCTAAGTATAATAGAGGTAGCTATAAAACATAGAGCTATAAGAAGATGTAAGGCTAAGCAAATAAGGTAAATGAGCCCCTGCCATGATGAGTGATTTGAATTTTATTTCCAGACATCTTATTGCAACCATCAGAATAGAACACACACATAAAATTAAAATTACCAACAAAAACAGAAAAGACAAACTCACACCGAAGAGGATAACAAAGTCATTTTTAAATTCCTCATATTTGACACCCTTACTTGGGATAGTCTTATTAACGGAGAACACATTCACCGTGTATTAGCGCATCTGTGCCAGAGTCAAGCCAAAGCCAGAGCCAAAGCCAAAGTGAATGGCACAAAAGTCACAGTGAATAGAACGGTGTATAGGTAATCGCTTTACCATATTCATCCTGTTTAACAGCTATATGCGTCCATTCACTTGCTTTATTGTAAAATCCTGTGAACGCAAGGACAAAATCTCATTAAGAACAATAATGGACAGGAGAAAGGGGACAATGCGCCGCGCGCGCCGCGGAGAAGCCGCCATTCAATCAATTAATCTAATTTTTGTGTACATTTAAAAATTCATCAAAAAATAGACGTCTACCTTGGTATATACAATGCTATGATCAGGAGGACGTTGATAGTGACGGGTGAACGGGATTGCACTAATAGTCCTTTTTGCCACCCCAAAATCTAACACGTGAATTGAAATCCTTTCCTCATGAATAAGCAATGTGCTGCATATAAAGGTGAAAAAGGATTTGTTCCAATACACTCTCGCTCTAAAAATTTAATACTCTTATTTATGAAGGGGTGGTATAAGGCTGAGAAGAAAATGAAAATTTAAACCACAGCCTGACGAGATAGAAAGTCCGTGTCCTTTCTGGAATTGGAATTGGAATCAGAATCAGGAGCTATACCTTTTAATATCGTCTTTTATTATAATGTATACCTACCTATATCAAAATTCAGTCCCCTTGTGCATTCGGAACAAACATTTTTCTCCTATAGCTAAAGAAGAACAAAAACTGTACGTGTGCCAAATGCAGCCCGCGAGGACTGCCATCTGTTATGTGTGCACGTAGTCGTCGTAGAGGGGTGGTTTTTCACCTCTGTGTCGTCACAAGCATCACACACGGGGATTTAAGATCCTTTATTCTATAGCAAATAATAATCAACGAACAATGCGATGCGATGGATGAATTTGATATGCGAGCTGGAATCGAATCGAGCATCAGAAGGATTAATGCTGGTTCGTGCTGCTTCTCGCTTCGTCATCCTGGCCTTCTACTTCCTATAAAAAAGCAAGGACCACCGCAAAGAGGGATTCCCATCATCATCATCAGAGACAATTTTCTCCTGAATTCCTCCTGGTGGCAGGTATGAAATTCACCGATATAATACATATATGGAAGCAGGAGCAGCTCGTGTCATCATAATGTAAACGTACCTAATATCTGAACATTGCCAAAGGGGGAATAATGCCATACGGGCAAATGTAAGGGTTTTTTTATTCTTTAGGATTTTGTTTCTTTTATCGTTTTATGTAAATTCAATTGTGATCAAGTGCATCAATTACATCATCAGGCTATAATGTTGTTGGGTAAGTTCTTTGGGTTGATTTTGGTGGTAAAAAATGACGAGCTAGAAAAAGAATAGGAATTTGATGTGTGTTGGGTCTATCGTCGTCGTACGTGGGTAGGGTACGTGTGTTTATGTCATCATTTTGAGGGAATAATATAAAATTTATGCAAACGTAATGTCAGGCAAATATTTGATTTGAAATGAAAATGAAAGCAAAAAAAATTATTCAGTGAACCAGAATAACAAGGTTGCATTCAGAATTCATTGTTTCAGGACCTTATTCATAATTGTATCTACATATACCTACAGCGAGAATGTGCATTACCTACAAAATATAGAATTTTTATTAGACAACTATATATATTGTAATTTATGAACTATTTATGCCTTAGGCACAATTAGTTTTACAGCTGCTGTCCTGTATACGATTATCAGGACTTACAGTAACTTTCCAGGACGAAATAGAACAAAGAAGATAATAGTAACAAAACATTTCGTACCTGTGCCAAAATGTTGGTTAACATAAATGACTGGAGGCACTTTATTTGGAAACGTAAGGGGTTGAAACATTTTTTGGTTTAGTAAAAATATAATTTAAAGTGATCATGTTTAACTCTTTTTTGTTAATGGTATTTTTTCATTTTTTGAAGTTTTCAATAAGTATGAGAATTTTTAAACTTTGACTTGTGATGTCTGACATGTTGTTGAAGCTATAGGTACATCTGTCAAATAAACTGTCGGTAACGTAGTAGTAGTTGACAAATCAACATGAAGAATAATAGTGTTCACTGACAATGTGGGACGATCGCATGGAAATGAGATAAAAGGTGGAGATTTTATGCTAATAGCTAGAGCTACCTAGGCTAGCAAGATTCGTCTCTCATTGTCGTCAAATCGAAAAAGGCATGGTTTGTCTCGTGAATAAAAGTGTATTTAACTTCCCATTGGAAGTTATCGTAATCGGTGCGATTAGTCGAATTGAATATTTTAAAATTTCTTTTTCAAATAAGTTTTTTTTTAACAAATAATAACACTAAAAGATGCAGAGAGGGCTTTTAAAATAAAACAATTTTTTGAAGACAAATATTTCACAAGAAAATGACCTCAGCGAATACAAATTAATTGTACATTATACATTACAACTAAATTCAACGAACAATTTTTCAAAAAATCAAAAAATTCTATAAGAAAGAAAAAATGTGTGTCTCCAAAAACTTTGTGAACATAGAAATGATAAAATTATGCATCGAAGATATTCGTTTTTGAAATATGGTCAAATTTTACAATACTAAAAATTGGTAAAAATTGAATTTTGATTTTCATTTTTGCAATGAAGAATAACATCTAGTAAAATTTTAAGACAAATTAAAGTAACGGGTTTTCTCCAAAAAATAAAAACCTAAAGAACACTAAATTAATAAAAATTGATTTTCGACCCAAATATCTTGGCAACAATTGAATATTTTGCCTTAAATTTGAAAGTTTGACAAAAAATACTTCGCAAAATTGGTGAAAACTGAGAACTGCTAACTTTTAGTTATTTTGTTAGAAAATTTCAATTATTAGATATATTTTTTTTTTGTAAAACACGAAAAACAATTAAAACATTTAAGAAATGGTCTTAAACTCAAGTATTATGAAAAGTTGTAGACAAATAGACAGGCGGGATGGGAAGTTATCGATCTTTCCACCAAAAACCATATCGCCCAAATTAAAAATGAAATAGCGCCCAAAACAATTTTATTAAAATTGTGCTGTTCAGGGGCGAACGCAGGTATATACCCGAAATATCAGAATATGTGCAGTTATCAAATATCCATTATTGTTCAAAAGGAAAAAAAGCAGAAATGGTACAAAATTAATTTCCAACTCAAATTCTCAAACTTTGTTAAACGAAAAATTTTAATAAATTTGCTACAATGATAGAAATTGTGCACAAAACACAAACACGCTAAATCAGAACAATATATGTATGTATTTCTGTATTTTTTGGTAAAGAAAGACAAATATTTTTCTTGTTTTCATTCATACTAACAATTAAAATGTTTAGTTTTTTTTATTTTCCAACACTTAGGTAGAAGATGAAGGGTTTTTAACTTTTTGTATGATACTAACACTAAGTATTATTATTAACACAGAGATGCTCTCTTTCTCCATGTTTCTTATGGCTAAAAATGAAAAATTGAAAACAGAAAATGACCTTGTTGTACTCGTTTTTGAAACGATCTCACGGCCACTTATGACACATTAAAAAAAAAATTAAAAATCTGTAAGACTACCTGTTTTAAATTTACTTTGATTCAATAATACTTTTTATTTTTTTATATATTATAAGCTGAGTTTGTCATATATAATTTTAATTTTAAGATTCATTCGAAAACTGAGAGATCAAATAAAAACAACTAATATTACTTATATTGATCTTTAATTCTGAAAAGGCCATAACAACTTCAGAAGTGGGATAGTTCCGAAAATTGTTTATTAATATTTACCTATATTATAAAGAATTCTGATAATGAACAAATCTGAAATCCAAGATTGGCTCAAGGAGCAAAACGTTGATTTTTCAACAACAGCTACATTGACGCAATTGCGGAAGCTGTACAATGAAAAATTCGAGGAGTTAAATCAAAGGGATAACAATTCCGTCGAAAATGAAAATTCAGATAATTCCGGAAATAATGAAGAAGATGTATTTCAGCGAGAACTTCAAAACAATGATCAAGTTTCAAAAAATACTCCCATTAATCGGTTTGCATCTTTAGGAGAAGAAGAAGCTGATATTGATGCACAGCTTAGAGTTTTGGAAAAACGCCATCGGTTGAAACAATTACAACAAGAACTGGCTTCCACTCCGAATGTTTTGGCTAACGCAAAATTCGAAGATATCCAACATTATATCACTCCATTTGCTGGTGATGAAGCTTATGATGCCCGTAAATGGCTAGAAAATTTCGAACGAGCTTGTGATTCGGTAAATGGTGACGATGTTTACCGCCTTAAGTTAATCCGACGTTTGATGAAAACGGATTCTACTGCTGAATTGTTTCTCCGTGTGGATAATTCTACTAATTATCTTCAATTCCGTAACAATTTTTTGTCAAATTTTGGTCATGCGTATACTGTTTCAGAAGTGATTGACAAATTACGAAAAACCACTTTCCGTTCTTCGAAACTCTCTGTTATGGGATATATTCTCAAAATGCAAGAGTTGGCAGCACGTGCGAATATTGATGAATTGCAAGTCATTCAATTTATAATAGAGGGATTTCAAGATAATTCTGTGAACATTGCTGTGTTGTATCCGGCTTCTAATATACAACATCTCAAACAACTATCACATCGCTATAGCCAATTACGTAGTCAACGAGAATCAAATGAAGCATCAATTAAGACCCCGTCTACAACAAACGTAACTAAGACAAAAGCACCAGTTTTGAAACCGAGCTTTGATAATTCAAAGATGCTGTGTTACAATTGCTCAAATGTTGGGCATTTTGCAAGTTCATGTCCTCATCCCAAACGAGAAAAAGGTTCATGTTTTCGTTGTGGTTCTAAAAAACATATTTTAAAGGACTGTCCAAAAAAACTTACTAAACGAGTGGCCCTAGTAGATGATTTCCAGTTCAAGAATATCGAAAATACAAATAGAGAAGCTAATAATCATATTTCCGAAATAAATGATGTAAGTGTTACCTTTTTGACTAATGGTTCTATGCATAGATGTAATACTTTCGTTTCTTTATTTGATTCTGGTAGTCCGATTAGTTTAATGAGAAAATCTGCTGTTCCAAATGATTTAGTTAACCAATGGACTCAATATTCTGGTTATAAAGGATTGGGAAATTTAAAATTATGTACTTTTGGAAAAATTCAAATTAAAATTTCCTTTCGCAAGTTAACTAAATTAATTAATATCTTTGTTGTTCCTGATTCAGTTATTCCATATCCACTTTTGTTGGGTCGGGACTTTTTAAATATTTTTAATATAAAATTTATGATAATTGATTTAACTTTTAATAAAATTCCCAAAACAAATGTTGAAATTTTGGATGATTCGAATAAAAATAAAATTAAAATATCAAATAAAGTATTGCATTGTGTGTATAGTTCCACTGAAAATGAGAATTCAAATCTTTTAACTACTTGTGATCTATGTCAACCTTCGAACATGAATGATAAAAATCATGTTGCATCGACCAATACTTTGTTAGGTATCGATCATTTTGTTCCGGACATTTTTGCAATTGAAGTAGATAAAATACTTTCTGAACGTATAGATATAAATGTTAATTTGAATCAATTCTATCGGAAAGAGATTCAGACAATTATTGAGACTAATTACCTTGACCTTTCAAATATTCCAACCTCTAATGAAGAGAAATATGAAATGAAAATTCATTTGACTTCCGATATTCCAATAAGCTCAGCACCTAGAAGACTTTCTTATGAAGATCGGCGTATTGTCAGGGATATGATTAGCGACCTTTTGAAAAATAAACAAATACGACCTAGTAATTCTCCCTATGCATTTCCAATTGTTCTAGTTTCAAAAAAATGTGGCGAGAAACGAATGTGTGTTGACTATCGACCTCTGAATAAAATCATGGTAAGGGATAGTTATCCATTACCTCTTATTGATGACTGTCTAGAGAAATTGGAAAGCAAGGCATATTTTACAACTTTGGATCTAAAAAATGGGTTTCACCAAGTAAAAGTCTCAGAAAATTCAATTAAATATACAGCATTCGTAACCCCAATTTGAATATTTGCAAATGCCTTTTGGTTTAAAAAATGCACCTGCAGTATTTCAACGATTCATTAATAATATTTTACGTCCATTTATTGATGAAGGGACTGTTGTTGTATATATGGATGATATAACAATTGCTACCAAAACTATTTCGGAACATTTAGATGTACTTCAAAGATTATTACGACGACTTGCTGAATTTCGACTTGAACTTAAATTCAAAAAGTGCCAATTCGGCTATAATGAAATAGATTTTTTGGGATTCTCCATCAATGAAAAGGGTGTTCGTCCCAATAATAGACATATTGAAAATATAAAGCATCTTCCCATTCCGAAAAATTTAGCTCAAGTCCAAAAATGTTTAGGTTTATTTTCATATTTCCGCCGGTTTGTCCCGTCGTTTTCACATATCGCTATGCCATTACGAAATCTTTTAAAACCAGGTGTTAAATTTGTTTTCGATGATTTATGCCTTTCAGCATTTTCTAATTTAACGTCACCGGTTTTGGCATTGTATAACCCAAAACGCGATACAGAATTGCATTGTGATGCAAGTGCTGATGGTTTTGGGGGAATACTTATGCAAAAACAAGATGATAACAAATTTCATCCAGTTGCATATTTTTCACAACGTACAACTGCCTCTGAGTCTCGATTTCATAGTTTTGAATTGGAAAACCTAGCAATAATATATTCGTTACGAAAGTTTCGTGTGTATTTAGAGGGTATTCCATTTAAGATTGTAACGGACTGTAACTCTCTTACGATGACTTTGAACCGTAAAAGTGTTAATGCTCGAATAGCTCGTTGGGCACTTGAACTTGAGAACTATGATTACAGTATTCAACACAGAAGTGGCCCTTTAATGGGTCATGTTGATGCTTTGAGTCGCTATCCTTCAGCTTGTGTTCAAACTTCCAAAAAACTTAAACAAGTTATTTCAGTAATTAATCCGGATGATATAGACATGCAATTGCAAATAACTCAAAACAGAGACGATGATATTGTTCGAATACGGGATCGGTTAGAAAAAGAAGAAGTTCCAAAATTTGTTCTTGATGATGGCTTAGTTTACCGAAAGTTGGATAATGGAAGTTTATTGTTATATGTCCCGAAAGAAATGGAATCACAAATTATAAGGTTGTCTCATGAAAAACTTTGTCATATGGGTGTTTCGAAATGTCTAGACCAAATTAAATTACACTACTGGTTTCCAAAAATGAAAGAAAAAATTGAAAAGTATGTAAAAAATTGTGTTCAGTGTATAACGTTTTCTGTGCCAACACATTCTTCCAATCGCACTCTTCACCAAATTCCAAAAAAGCCTATACCATTCGATACCATTCATGTTGATCATTTTGGACCTCTCCCGTCAATTATTTCTAAAAGAAAACACATTTTTGTCATTGTAGATGCTTTTACAAAACATGTTAAATTATATGCAGTAAATTCAACAAGTACTAAAGAAGTTTGTGCTTGTCTAGATAAGTATTTCGAATATTATAGTCGACCTCGTCGAGTTATTAGTGATCGTGGTTCATGTTTTTCGTCAATTGAATTTGGTTCATATTTACTTCAAAACAATATTGAACATGTTAAAATAGCCACAGCCTCACCCCAAGCTAATGGTCAGGTTGAGCGTGTCAACCGCATTCTTAAGTCGATGTTAGCTAAAATAACTGAACCAATTCAACATTCCGATTGGTCAAAACTTTTGATAAGAGTTGAATACGCTCTTAATAACTCTATTCATTCTACTACTAGTGTTTCCCCTTGTCAATTATTATATGGTGTAAACCAACGTGGACGTGATGTTGACACACTTTCTGAATATTTAGACGAAAAACTATTTTTGACTTCTGAACATGACTTAGCTGCATTACGAAAGAAAGCTTGCGATAGTATAGAGTTGCATCAACAAAAAATGTCTGAATACTATGCAAATGTGCATAAACCACACGTAACATTTTCAGAAGGAGATTTTGTAATGATTCGAAACATTGATACAACAGCTGGTAGTAACAAGAAATTTATTCCTAAATTTCGCGGTCCATACAAAGTGCATAAAGCTCTCCCAAATGATCGATACGTAATCAGAGATATTGAAAATTGTCAGTTAACTCAAATTCCTTATGACGGTGTAATTGAAGCCTCACGTATACGTTCCTGGGTTGATTGGAGGGATTCACATAGTTTGAATTCTAGTTCAGAAAGGTAATACATTTAGATCAGGTATATCACATTCTTTTAAAATAATTTTATTTTTTTGTTTTTATTTAATTTTTTTTAAATAATTTTTAAATTTGATTGTAAAATTCTAACATTTACAACTTGATCGAGTCGATCAAAATGGTCAGGATGGCCGAGTTGTAAGACTACCTGTTTTAAATTTACTTTGATTCAATAATACTTTTTATTTTTTTATATATTATAAGCTGAGTTTGTCATATATAATTTTAATTTTAAGATTCATTCGAAAACTGAGAGATCAAATAAAAACAACTAATATTACTTATATTGATCTTTAATTCTGAAAAGGCCATAACAAATCAAAACATCGAAAAATTGTTCGGTTCATTTATGTTAGTTTTAACTGTAAATATAAAAAAATCTTTTAACTTAACTTTTTTCACTTCTTAAATTGTGACACAAGAATATTTATTTCATTTATTTATTTATTTTTCAAGAACAAGAATCTAATTAATAAAGAAAGTAACGTGATGTCTCTTAAATTCAATATTTTTTTCTCGAATCGATACCTTTCATACAAATCGTCTTCATCTATTTCAAAGGAGTCCAATCGGGTTAAGTAGAGCTTTCGTTTTCTGTTAGTTGGTAGCATTCCAACATCCAGTAAAATATCAAAATTTTGATATATGCTTAAGTCTTTTGACATTTTAATTTTTGTTTTTAAATTTTTAAATAAAATGTCTCGTAACTTAATTTTCTCAATCAGTTTGTTTATTTTTGACGTTTAATAGATTTAGAAACAGCTTAAACATAGGTTCCGTCGTGTTTATTTTTAGACTCCAGATTATCGTTTTAAAATGGGTTTAAATTGTCTATGAATAACATAAACTGAAGTTTAATTTAGCAAAGACAAAATCAGAACTTATCAAGGAACTATGAATATGACCCTATATCTTCGGTCTAAAGGTTCGGAACGCATTCAAAATCATTATTTCTAGTATTTTCATGGTGAGTTTAATCTACGGTCAAATTGTTTCTGTAACTCACATTTATTCATGTGCAGTGAGTTCAGTCTAAGAATGATGGGATCGACAACGGCAACTAGGAAATAAGGCATACAAACTTAAACATGCATATTGCATATAAAAATTAAGTTTTAGCTTTGAAGTCAAAGTCAAACTGTTTTGTCAATCGTGAAAGCAAGTCATATGTGTATATATGTAATTTTTATTCATACATGTTTCTTAGTACCTATATAAAATAGTGCCAAAAAAGAAAAAAACACTTGACATTTAAAATAAAAAAATTATATAATACTAATCAAAACCCAAAATCAATGTCATATTGCCCAAATCAATTTTAGAATATCATAACGCTAAAATTACCAATTGATATATAGAAAAAAAGATGTCATACGTTTCATACGTAAGCGTTACGAAATTAAAATTTGCTTTGGGTAAAATGACATTTAATTTGGGCTTTATGACGTATTTTTAGTTTCTTTTTATGGGCTTTATGCTATTTTATGATTTGGGTTATAATGTCGTTGGGTGAGAAGACACAAGAATCGATAGATTTTATAATCGTCATTATGCCCAAAATAAATGTTACAGAGTCAAATCCCTTTATCATAAAATCCAAATTCCAAATTAAAAATTCTTTTGATCAAAATAACAACTAAAATTTAATAAATAAATACAATTTTTGTTGGAATTGCTACATTCGCTTTGGGGTTTTTTGGGCATCGTGATCTAGAATGATGAAGAAACCTCTAAATTATCTGAATTGTATCACCAAAAAATATTGTGTGACAAAAACTGCCATTTAAGGGCCTTGGCAAGGACCTGGGCACGAGTACGATAACTTTGGCGACAAGATATAATAACGGTTTTTGGTAGAGGGGCTTAATACAAGCATTTTTTACTATGGGAGGGGGGGGTCTATCTCCCCCCGTTTAGGCGGTAGGGGCAATTTAAAAAAAATTGTTATTTAAAATGAAAAAAATTAGTTAAAAAATAACGGTAATACTTACAATTAAGTATCATACCTTTTTTTAAAGCCAACATTCTGTTTTATTGGCCAGTTTTTAATTCAAGTCAAAACTATTCGTAGTTTTTTAAAAATTTAATTTTAAACTCAAAATTTGAATAAAAAAAGTTAAAAAAAAGGTTTAAAGTGTGTAACGAAACTAGATGTTGTACCTCACCTTCCTTTACCTTGCCACCATTACAACCCCTAGCTACAGGCTCTAGAGGCTGATCCTGGCAGCAGGAAGGTGAGGGTGTCCAGGCAACGGCAGCCTTGGCTACTACAAGTGTAATTTTTCAATACTTCAAAAACATCTACCATTGTTTTTATTTCAAAATTTATTTTTCTTATTTGTTTTTGATCAAAAACTGAAAACTAGATGATTTTATGTCTTTTAGTTTTCGAGAAAATTGAAAATAAAAATTTAATTTTAAACTCAAAATTTGAGTAAAAAAAGTTAAAAAAAGGTTTAAAGTGTAACTTTTTCAATACTTCAAAAACATCTACCATTGTTTTTATTTCAGAATTTATTGCTCTTATTTGTTTTTGATCAAAAACTGAAAACTAGATGATTGTATGTCTTTTAATTTTTGAGAAAATTGAAAATAACCACACCAACTATTTTAATTTAATTCTTATTTTGATAGTAATAATGGTATTTGCGTATGCGTAATGCGTGTTTGGGTGTATGCAACAGTAAGGTGTGCGGGAGTTTGGGTGTATGCAACAGTGGGATCTGCAACCCCCCTGCTTGGGCACACTATAGGATTTGGGGTGGGTGTGAGGTGGAGTGGGTGCAAGGTGGGGAGGGTGAAAGTTGCGGTGGGTGCAAGATGGGGTGCATGCAACGTTTCTTTTGCATTTAAATAAGCTGGATTTAAGAAAAAATAATTTATCCTTGGTATATCTTAATCCATATTCGATTATTACTATCAAAATAAGACTACTTAAGCAAGGAAAAAGTAATTTAATTAAAATATTTTTTTTGGTAATTTTCAATTTTCTCAAGAACTACAAGACATAAAGTCATCTAGTTTTCAGTTTTTGATCAAAGACAAATAAGAGCAATGAATTCTCAAAAAAACAATAGTAGATAATCTAAAAGTTTTGAAAAATTACACTTTAAACCATATTTTTAACTTTTTTTTTGACCAAATTTTGAGTTTAAAACAATTTTTTTCAAAAACTATGCATAGTTATGACTTGATTTAAAAACAAGCTAATAGGCAAAAGTGTTGGCTTTAAAAAAAGGTATAATACTTAACTGTAAGTATTACCGTTATTTTGTAATTAATTTTTTTCCATTTAATGAACATGTTTTTTTAAATTGCCCCTACCGCCTAAACGGGGGGTAAAAAAATGCTTATTTTTAACTGTTCTATACAAATCCGTCATTAAACTTTGTCGCCAAAGTTATCGTACTCTCCCCAGGACCTGGGATGATATATTCTAAATAAGTCAAAATAAATATTAATTTACACCAAAGTTCGTGTCAAAATGAAAAATCAACTCATTGACTGTGCGCAAAAAGCCAGTTAGTCAATGCGAATATAACTTTTTCATTGATCGTGTAATCGTTATAAATGTCTGGTGTAAACACCGTGTAAAAACGAATTCTCTCCAGAATCTTAGGCAGCTTCAGCCATCTTCGTCACAGCCCATACCTATCTTACCTATTCATTGCATTAATGTCAGAGTTTGTCAAATGAACAAACATATTCCGAAATTTTATTATAAACATCATGCAATGACATCAACATTCATCTCCTAAAAAAAAGTAAAATTATTACCATTCTCGCATTGACGACCGAGACGCCAACAATCTGAGAGTATAGGTCTTAAGAAAAACGACAACAAAAAAATCGAAACTATCTGTCGCATGCTCCAACTGTTTGATAATGGTTGATTCCCTGAGATTACCCTATAACAAGCTAAACATAACGTACTCGTATAGTCATACACTACTTATATTGAGGTCTTCTGTTTCCCAGGCACTTTAATAACACTTTGCACTCGGCCTGGCCGTTTCACTTAACCCCGTGAACACTGAATATGCTTCAAACGCTGCTGGAATTGATATGCTGTTGGCGTAAAGATTAGTAAGCGAGCAACGTGGATTATACATATTTTTAAAATACAAAAACAAAAACAAAGCAAAAGTTCTTTTTCTACAATAATTCCAACAATTGGAATACCGCTCTACTCGTATCTGCACGGAAATTATACATCACAGCAATTAGATGAGACTCTATGCGCAGTGCAGCGCAGGGCACTGAGCTGGAGTACAGTATTAATTCTGACTGAAAATGTACTCTCCTTAAAAAAGGGCGTTAATTAGTCCCTTCCCCATTATAATAAATGTATACAATGTCTCTAAGCATGGGAATCAACGGTGAATTGAAGTAGAGGAATGCCGCCGCTCCGCCTGATGATGGCTCGGGTTAACAAACTCAAGCTTGGAATTGGAAAATGCGATGACGGTCGAGCTATTTTTAGAAACTGAGCTGTCATGCAAATTGTCGTATCTGTTATAATATTACAACACTGATGGCAACACAGTCAGTGCCATCACCATCCAGAGTTGGAGAAAAATTAAAACGAGCAATAAAATTTTTTGAAAAATGTGTGCGAATTAATTGCTTATCTGTTGCAATTGAAGCGTGAGAGTTATAATATTCTTGACAATGTGGCACGGTGACGCGACGTGAAGCAGTGGGGATAACGGTATGTATGTACATTGTTAAAGCTATGTGCGCACTGCGCAGCGCACTGGAAATGGCGCTGTGACGCTGATGGTTTGATGTTAATTATTACCAGCGAATTCCTGTTGCATTTTGCACGTAAAGTTGAACTTATAAAAAGTGTCATTTATATTAGAACAGATGAGGCTGACAAATTCGAACGTTTTAGTTGATCGCATTCGCATTAGGATCTGTCTGTGAGAGAGTTATGCCATTAGTAAATAAAGATATTTACAAAATTTTACGATATTTAGCTTTGATATATGTACATTGGACACTTTTCTGGGACCAAATGTGGTGATTGCAAAGGGAAATGGTAGAGATCATAGAATATTCGAGCTTTAAAAAGAGTAAGACTTATTTTCATAAGTAATCCTGTGAAAGTCTTGATTTAAACAAAGTAAACTCACAGCTGCCTCACAAGAGCTTAGCATTCGCATTGTTCTTGGTGCAGCAAAGAGCATTAAAAATCTATTTTATTTTAGTGGCGCATGTGTCAAAAAGAACACTTAATATTAAGCAAATATAAAAGGTAAAAGTAAATTGGGTAATGGACTAACAGTTTTCAGTCGCAACTAAAACTGACGTAGAAAGTAAAGGGTTTTCCAATAGGGATAGATTGATTCTGACAGCTCGTGGCGGCCATGTTGTTTTTTTAGTTTCTGTCAAAATATCTTCTTTAATCAGTTACTAAAGACTTATCATCATCGAAAGTTACAGCTTAAGGCAACACGTGCAAATGAAAAGAACTTTTTTATCAGAATGGGTGTTCTCTAGTAGCAATTAAGCGTATGTTGCGTCCTTTTTATGGGGTAAGTGGTCGCCTTTCCAAGCGGGCTATTCGAAGCAGTTAGAAGTTGATAATAATTTTGTTCGAAAAATTATCCAGAATGCATGATATCCTTATTCAAAGGTTGTTTAGTGCATTACATTACGTCTAAAGCCTATCGTCAACAACCTGATAGCTCCTTATCAATGGGCTTTTAGAGCAGGAAAAACCACATTCAATCAAATATTCACATTATGACAGATCCTGGCAAAAACCCAAAATCATCAAATCGACTCACAACATGTCTTCATCGATTTCAAGACCGCATATGACAGCATCTTCAGGAAGAACCGTATATAGAGTCATGTCTTGTTTTGACATCGCTTCCAAAGTCGGTCGTTTGTTCAAGCTGCTCCAAAAAGGTTGGAAACACAAACAACTTAACCGAACCTTTCGATGTCAAAAAAGGCTTTAGACAAGGTGATGCGCAGCCATGCGATTTCTTTAAAATTGTCCTCGTAAGAATAGTGCAGAGCTCACTCGTCAACACTAGAGCCACTATCTTTTAAAAGTGTGTTCAATTACTGGCGCATGCTGATAACATTGACATAGTAAGAAGAACTCAGCGTGATGTAAATGGGGCTTTTGTGAGTATTGAGTCAGAGATGGCAAAAATGGGTTTAACGGTTAATGAGGGAAAAACAAAGTGCATGCTGTCGTCAAGAAAGGACCTACAACACCGACGACGCACGTCGCGGTCAAAACGTCACGATCGACAGACGTTACTTTGAGGTAGTCTAGGACTTCGTCTACCTAGGCTCCGCTATAAACGCAGAAAACAACACCAGCGCTAACATCAAACGAAAAATAACTTCTGCTAACCGCTCCATTAAAAAAGGTATTTGTTAAACCCGTTACCCTATATCACATCTCTATAGTTCAATTTAATAACCGTTTTCACATTAGTTCCCAAAAATTGCAGTACGGGACACTTTAAAGTGAGAATTCCAAACCATTACAGAAACGTGGGACAATACAAATCTTTTCATTCTAAAAAAATGAATTATTTCTTGAAAACCACAGTTTAAGCCGTTTGGACTCTTTTTTAAGTTTTTATTGTCGAGGTGTTAACTAATGATCTGAAGAGCGTCGATAGCCCTTTGTGTGTAGATGTACGCTAATCAGCATTGAAATGGATCTAATGAATATATATTCAATTCTCTGGACATTATTTTATAACGATGGCGCGTACGCGTAGTAGAGGCCCTTAAGCTTTCCCCAACGAACCTAACAGGTGTGAGGACCTAAGTAACTAAGTAAGAAGCCATTTGACAAAAACTCATGTCTTACCTGTGTTAGGCAATTATTGCGAAAATATGGACAAAAAAGGTTAAACTACAATTGCTGATTGTGATTGCATGCTTTTGAAGTTCCTTAAATGACCAATTGGCGGAATAATATCAGTGTGGGCCGCATTCCAGCCTCTTCTTTAATTTTAAACTATTAAAGTCTCTACCTACCTAACATTGTCGAAGTTTTTAGTGTTTTAATTTACATATTAGCCTCTATTTTGTCACCTGATAATTTTCCAAACTCTTTACACTCCATCAACATGAAGTCGTAGAAAACTTAATTATGCAAACAACATAATTTTCATGGATGAAATAAAAGTCTGGTAATTTATTTAAAACTTCAAAAAGGTAAAGCCTTTTGTCAATTGTTTCTAATTTTCTAATCAAATAAACATCTCCTACCGATCGACACTTTGAAACACTCGTACAGATGTAGACGAATTTGCATTACAAAAATTAAAATATACAAAATTTCAACTAAAAAAAAGGAACTTCTACACATTGTTAGCACATTGTTGACCATCATCGTAACACCCTCGCTTCACATGTGTAACCATGTGGGTATGTAACACACAGGAGCTAATCAAATAAGCAACAACTATAATCCTGTATACATTCGTATCCTTTCCCTTACTCCTTACTTAGCCTCAAACAGATAGTGTTTGGCAAACCGAGAATTCATCTATAATTAACTAACAAACTAACAAAACCATAGCTTTCAAACTGTGGGCAACCTTAGGTATACATAGATTGGTTCGACGACGACGGACGTTCGAAACAACTTCATACTGAACACCTTTGTGTGTTTAGATACTTCGTCTATCAATTAGTCGTCAAAAGGATGGGCGTTTCATTTGCATAAAAGGTCCTTTTGCTGCTTATGGCATTTGTATTTATACAAATCAAAGAATTCGATAAGAATAACGCAAAATGCATTCTTGGAAAAAAGATGTATTCTCTTAGTTTTATAAACAAATTTGTTTATACAATCTGCGCAGGGCTTAAGGCACGCATACGGTTATGTACCTACTCCTGGACCTGGATTAAAGATAACACTTTTTTCGACATTTGACTTTTATATTTTTCTCATTTTAAGATAAAGTGTCATTGCGTTTATCGTATAAACAAAACCAAAAAGTACCACAAGATTCTTTCATTTAAACATTCGAATGCGGCTGGCGGGAGGGCAACAGTCAGGGCAGCGGCCCGACGCGACGAAGGAAATGAAAAGATAAAGGATTTAAAGGGCAACATCTGGCCACTGCATGGTGAGATATCTTTCTTTATTTCTGAGGCCGAATTTTGTGGAGTTTTTTTTCTCTTTTTCGTTTGATAACAAAACTAAACGAACTCTTGAGAATCAATTTTAAAGAACGAGTGTAATGGTTTTATGGGATGTGAAGTGTTGGATACCTTTTTTGATTTCGTTGCGGTTGGGAATTTGTTTCATATAAACATAATTTGACCATGAAGTGTTTCTGTTATCGGGTTAATTCAAAGATTAAAAATTCACCGTTCAATGACTCGTAGACAGAGTTAATTTAACGAACGATAATAAAGGTTTATGAATTATGGTTTTTAGTAAGAATATAAATATAGTCGGGTTAAAGGTAAAAGTCACATAAAAAAACTTTACATCAGAGTTTTGAGTTTTCAGAAATATGATTTTCAGGATTTTGTCCTAATTTTACAAATAGGATATTACAAATAAAGTAAAAAAAGCAGGGGGCGACTTTTTATTACCGCAGCACGAATTTCGTTCTGATTTTTTTTACAGTTAGGTAGGGGTCTCAATAGAACAGGATTAAAATATTAGAGCGAGGAAACCCCCCTAAATGATAAAAAAATGTTTAATTTTTCGGATTTAACCCCTCTTTTTTTTATTTGTTTTATTATTCACTCTGTACGCCTACTTAAAATTGTTTTTTATGGATAGTCCAACGCAAAAAGCGTGAGGTATATAAGGGGAGGCAACCCCCTGCTTGGGCACACTATAGGATTTGGGGTGGGTGCGAGGTTGGGTATTTGCAAAGTTTCTTGCACTTAAATGTTTCATTCAACAGTATCTACCTTTTTGCGCTACCAGGATTAATACAAAATACAAAGTAAACAAGGATCAAGGCATTTGTTTTTAATATTACGCCGCCACTGGTACTCGACAACTCAGTCGGCAAAATTGTGATTATAACTATCGTTATAAAACGCGCGTTTTACCACCCTCCATTGTGATTCAATCCGTTGGGTATGAGTACCATCCTCGGCCACAAACGGATTATCGGGATCGATATGGTTCACCTTTACCTCCCAGACAATCATATGCCCTCCATTAGTCGGTGTGGATTGTCGTCCCATCTTCTACATGTTTCTTTATCAACGGAAACAGATCCTGTGAAAAAAAAAACTTTATTAAAATTGTATAGTTTATATAATTATAAAAATTTACATCAGCACTGAGTACATTCCCAGTACACACCTCCAACCTGAGATCCTCAGATCCATCCTCTATCATACCGAGAACCCAATGTCCATCCATCCGAAGACCTTTATTAAACTTTCGTCGTCCAAATTTACTCTCGTCAATTTGAACGACGCGTCCAGGCCCACCAATTTTAGCACCAATTTCTTGGTACTTCAAAAAGTGGTCAAGGATAACTTCACGGCAGTAGCTATACCAATCCGCGATGGATCTCGTTGACACACAACTTGAAAGTACATTACCCTTTGTACAGGGATACGTGCAAAAATCAAAAGTAATATTAAAGTGTGTATTACAAAATTTGGGTTGGTGGTAGAAAACTTGAACAAATATTTTTTGGTGGAACACCCTTACTAACTATTAGGTTTTCTATGAAGATGCAAGAAGTTTTTTAACACTTTTTTTTAATTGAATTGGAATTGAAGCCTTTTGAGTAGGAAGTGTAAATTTGTATTAATTTTTAGGATTCTAGTAATAATTACATTTTTACCCTTTCCAACGCCCCGCCGCGCCGCCGTTTAAGATATTTGCACTGATAATGTTTAGCCCAAGTTGTGTTACACCAAGTCTTGTACCGATACATAATCGATAGGCATCTATATGTTAATTTCGCATAAGCATTACTCGCATGCCTTGAGAATATGGAAAGACCACTTCTCCAAATTATTATAACGGCGATGACGAACCGAATTCCGCTGTAAGAACCACTCAACCTCGGCGACGCAGATCAACAATTCCGCCTACCCGACCTTGACGAAGTGAAGATAGCTATATCTAAACTTAAGTCAAACAAAGCTGCTGGAGCTGAGGGCATCGCTGCCGAACTATTCAAAGCAGCCGGCGATGACTTGGTAGGGAGCATGCACCAACTCATCTGCAAAATATGGTCGGAAGAAAGCATGCCCGATGAGTGGAATCTCAGCATAGTGTGCCCGATACATAAGAAAGGAGACCCTCTAAATTGCGCCAACTACAGAGGGATCAGTCTCCTTAACATTGCATATAACATCCTTTCTGCCGTATTATGTGAACGTCTGAAGCCGTTCGTCAACAACCTGATAGGTCCTTATCAGTGTGGCTTTAGACCAGGAAAGTCCACTATCGACCAAATATTCACACTACGGCAGATCTTGGAAAAAACCCAGGAACTTCAAATCGATACCCACCATCTCTTTATCGATTTTAAAGCCGCGTATGACAGCATCTATAGGGAAGAGCTTTAAAGAGCAATGTCTAGTTTTGGCATCCCTGTCAAACTTATCCGTTTGTGCAGAATGACGATGGAGAATGCACGCTGCTCTATCAAGGTCGGAAAAGATCTCACCGATGCATTTGATGTCAAAAAAGGTTTTAGACAAGGCGATGCACTGTCATGCGACTTGTGCAAAACTCAACCGTCAACACTAGAGGCACAATCTTCCAAAGGTCCATCCAATTACTCGGATATGCAGATGATGTTGACATAATTGGAAGATCAAAGCGTGATGTCAGTGGAGCGTTTTTGAGCATTGCGACGGAAGCGAAAAAGATGGGTTTAATGGTCAATGAGGGCAAGACCAAGTATATGCTGTCATCGAAAAAGGACATTGAACAACGACGTCTTGGACAAAACGTCACCATGGACAGCTATAACTTTGAGGTAGTTAAGGACTTTGTCTACCTAGGCACCGCTATAAACACAGACAACGACACCAGCGCTGAAATCAAACGAAGAATAACTCTTGCAAATCGCTGCTTCTTTGGACTTAGAAGGCAATTGAGAAGTAAAGTCCTCTCTCGAACATCTAAAATCACCATCTATAAGACACTCATTATCCCGGTTCTCATTTATGGCGCTGAGGCCTGGACCCTGTCAAAGAAAGATGAGAGCGTCTTAGGATGCTTCGAGAGAAAAATTCTTCGGGTGATTTTTGGTCCCGTACGCATAGATGGAGAATGGAGGAGAAGATATAACGACGAACTGTACGGGCTGTACAACGACACTGACCTAGTTAACAGAATTAAAGTCCAACGGCTTAGATGGCTAGGTCATGTAGAGCGAATGGACATCAACGCTCCAGCCCGGAAAGTCTTTGATTCTAATCCCGAGGGACGGCGCGGCGCAGTAGAGGAAGACCGCGAATCAGGTGGCGCACGCAGGTGGGTGAGGACCTCAATCAACTTGGCGTGCGAAACTGGAGACAGCTAGCTGGGGACCGAGCTGGCTGGAGACGCATGTTGGTTGAGGCCCCGGTCCGCCCCGGACTGTAGCGCCACCTTAAGTAAGTAAGTAAGTATTACTCGCCTGCCTAATTACAATAGGAGCTTTTGTGAAAGGCAAGCCGGACAGCTCAAGTGAGTTAAGAAGCTCTACAGGTTAAGAAGTGCTCTATTGTTTTAATTTATTTTGAAAACAATATTGTTGGTAATAGAATCGCCTGTTGACATAGAGAAATTGATCGTCATGTATTTTATTTAATAAATTGCAAAAATCTCCCTTTTGCGTCATATAGCCTTCGGCATCAGTTAACCTGTTTTTAAGAGCCCATCTTCTTTTTTTAATAGGAAATTAGGTAGAGAAGTATTCTTTACCCTAAAGATAGGTAACGGTGATGGGTCCAAACTCTGGAAGCAACTAATTAAATGCTACTAATTAGATGTCTAAGAAAATAATATATTAAAAATCTTGGTACAAGTTTTACTGGCGGATCTACTCGAAATAGCTAGGAATAAGATATTGTATCGCGTTAAAAAGTAACGCTCCAGCCTTGTAACTACCTTCACACAAAAAATTGTGTCAAAATATAACTCCGTCACGACGTGAAGAACGGACAAACAAACAAACAAGCAAATAAACTGACTTTTCCATTTATAATATAAGAGTATAGGATTTATAACCTCTTAAGTGCAAGTAAAATATAAAATAAAATCTTATATTTTGTACAAGGATTGATATTTTTTTTTCAAATTTTCCTTTTGATAGATATATTAAATGTTTCTGAAAAGGTTTTAATCTCAAATTGAATGGTTACGAATTCAAAACTCCCCATACTAAAAGTATCTTCATATTATTACAAGTAAGAATTCTCCTAAGTTTTCCATTTATGAGTATATATTTTAAAAATATTAATAAAACATTTAAGAAAAACACCTACTATATCAATGATTCCACTTACCTTGTCGGAAAATAAACATTTAAATTCGACCTTGTCTCATGATTCGGACTAGTTCAATGTGTTTTGTGCCATGCCAATTAATTGCCGATAATTTTGTCTGAGCGTTTCAAGGTACATTTTACCTTCATAAATGTGTTTATTTGATGAATTTTTAGTAAGAAAACGTTTCACCCTATCCTCTTATCTAAAACCAAATTTATTTTTCTTTCTGTTTTGTAAAAAAATATGCATTTACATAGTGGCTCATGGGTGGTTGACGGTGGTCACTTCTATACGATATATATACTATGGAACATTTTGTCAATTATGTGACAAAAAAGAGAAAAATTATAATTTAAAAAAGAAGAACATTTTGCTCCCGAAACTTCAATACGGGATCAATATTTTGAGATATTCATAGAAGTATGATATTTGACTTAAACCTCTTAAAACAATATTTTGTAACAATTAAAATAGTAAACTGGAACCTTGTTTTACATCTTTCTCTTAACATTGTAAAAAATCGTTTTTAAAAAATTCGCCGCTTTGTGTCATAAATTTTGGAAGTAAAAGATCACAAAAATGGCTTTTTAACTTCCCATAGGAAGTTATTGTAATCGGTCCGTTTTATCAAATTGATTTTAAAATTTTTCGACGTTTCAAGGTCCCTAGAGTCGATATAAAAGATTTTTAGAAAAGTATCTGTGCGTGTGGGTAAGTAAGTACGTTTGCCGTACGTTCGAGAAGTTTTTTTCGTCGCCCAAAGCTCAAGAAATAGTAGAGATATCGACTTCAAATAAGTTTTGTTATACAGATAGTAAAGCAGAAAGATGCAAAAAAGACTCTCAGGAAAATTGAGTTGGTTGTTTTTTTACCACAGCAATTTAAAAAAAGGTGAAGATTTTGGTTAACCTTAAATATCTCACGAACCAATAACACTAGAGACTTGAATTAAATTTGTAGTTATATTTATATTGTAACGTGATACCAAACAAGTATATTTTTGGAAAAAATCGAATAAATTTTTTATAAATCAAAAAAACTGAAAAAAATGTTGATCAATGATCACCTTGAATATTTTACGAACAAAAAGAATAAATATTTTGACATCTGGTAAAATTATGAGAAAAATCGATTTAACAGTTTTTTTTATAAAAAATAAAAACCTAAAAAAAACATTACTAAAAGTTGGTAAAAATTTACTTTCGACTCAAATATCTTTTCAAAAAATAAAAATATTGGCTTCAAACTTATTTTATCTTACAGAAAATATTGTTTTCGACATTCAGTTAATTTTGTATAAAAATCTAAAAGTCCGTTTTTTCATAAAAAAATAAAATCTACAAAATAAAAACTTTTAAGCAAAGCTTCTTAAATTGGTAAAAATCTCGCTAACAAAAATAGATTTTAAAATCAAACTATTTCATTATATGCAAAATATTGTTGGTAATTTTTAATTTTTTAATAATAATTCAACTGACAACTTTGTTAACGAAACACAAAAACCTATAGGCTTTTAAGCAAGACAAATTGACAAATGGGGTGGGAAGTTATCAGTGTGGGTTGCATCCCAGCCTCTTTTTATTTTCAAGCATTTCAAGTTTAAGTTTTTGCCTTCTTTTAATAGGCTTCACCCTTTCGGAAGATAGAATTTGCGCAAAGCTCAAAAATCTCTAATTACTAAAACCAACAAAATGCCCCACTGTGCGCGACGTTCTTCTTCGTCGTCGTCTTCGTTGGCGATGGCAATAGCATAACCATCAGTGCCAAGAAAAATTTCAATTTTTCAACCTGTCAAAAAGGCAAACATCACAATCCATTTGTTTGAGGTAGATATGTAGATATGATTATTGAATGCCACCTAGTCGATCTTTTTGCAACTATTTTCGTCAAACCAACAACGACGATAGATAGACGGATGTAGTGCAAGCCTGATGCCCAGACCAAATACCAAATACCAAAGACCAGAGACCACCCACGGTGCGTGCAGCTGGTAGAAGCTGTGTTGTGGTATACACCCAGAGCAGAGCTGCTATCAGCTCAAAATATACCTTCATCCAATTGCCCCATGCCCCATAGGTGGGTGCGCTGTACTCGTATACTGTAGCTACAATATTTGGCATTAACATTTTACCGTTTTGTTATTGTTTCGCTTCCATTCGACCATATCGCGTCCGAGTGAGTATATGTAGCTGGCTGAGCTATAGTATCTATATAGTGCAAGTACGTCCTGACCTGAATGAATGAAAATGCCTGGGTTCTTCTTTTTGGCTTCCTATCATGTGGCGTGGTAGGGGCTGAACTGGACTAAACTGGGGGTATGCGCGGGACTCTCTGGATGCCTATACTAACGTATATAAAAGAACATTGAATTTAAATTCACACAACACCATTGGTGCGGTGGTGGTGTACATTAGCGGTGGCTGTTTTCGGTCGCATTTCGTGGATTATTTCACTCGAAATCACTTTCGAAGCAATTGACTTTTATCGAGCGGCAACCGTCGAAATGTCATTGGCAATCGCCATTACACAAAAACCATTTCCGCTAAGCGAACAGCAGGAAGTTCGAAATTAGCCACTTGACAGTTTGAAATAATTACCGCTTTCTCTCGCATTGAAAATACCAAATAGCAAATAGCATCAGCATCATAACATCAACATCAGCAGCAGCAGAATATGGTGTTATAGCTTAGGTCGTATATACTCGTAGTACGAGTATAAAGTAGCAGCAAGCCGATGCGGTACTGAAAAATTGCTCTTCCTTTACCGGCAAGCCAAGCATTTCGGGGTTGACTTGGGGTTTTTCACCCAAAGACACCCATTTTATTGTCCTTTTTTTTAAGGAGAACAACATCACAAGGGTTATTCCTGGGTGTAGCTTTATGCGATTCATTTAACTCCTGGGCCACTTAATACCTTCATCATTTTAATTCCGAAAGGACTGAGAGACAAATACTCTCCATCAGTTACCCCTTGTGGCGCGTTGATGGCACGGGTGGCGGGTTTGCCCAAAAGGGTTACTAAATTACTATTCTTCACTCTCTCTAAGAAAATCTACTCAAGAAGATACAAGGATCTTATATTGTACACCTCAAGCTATTCCACTTGGATTGTCCTTTTCATGTACACGAATATGCGAGATGTGGCGAGTGGTTGGAGTTAGTGGAGTTAGTGTTGGAGGCAAGTTTCTTGAGGAGAATATTTACATTGTTTGAAGCCAGGCGGCCGGCATAGCATGGCTTGGCTATAGCATATCCAGGCAACACATGGGGATGATAAATTTTCATAAAAGGCCGCTATCGTCATCGCCCACTACACCACTATACCTCTATACCTCTATACCTCTATATCATTCCAAGATCCCCTCCTCCCTGACCCCTTCCAAAATTCTAGAGAAAAAGGAACACGACAACAACACGTCGTGTTAAACTCTTGGAAACCACATAATAATTCTTAAGACCGACAGGACAACAAATTTAATTTAAAGTTATTCGAATGAAGTGAAGGCGGTATAGTTGGGGGGATGACTGGTTTGGTTGGTGTTGGTGGGTGGTGGTGCTGCTGCTGGTAAATGGTGGTGATTGTGGACAACTATAGTTGCTTAAGGTATAAGAAACAGTTGTAGGGCTGGGAAGAAAAGGAACAGAGTGTTTTGGTTCAATTTAAAGTAAGGAAATCTAAAAATGAAACTATAGTGAGTGAGAACTACTGCCCAACAACATTTTACCGATTTGAGTTTAGAAAAATTTTGTAAACAGTTCCAAGATATTCTTGCTTTGAAAATTATCATTTTTTGAGTATCTCTGTAGTAAAACAAGATTCTAAAAATTATTGCTTATAAGAAAAAAACAAAAATATTGAAGCCGTTTCTTATAAAAGTCTAGGAAAATAAGTTATTCACTTAAAAAAAAATACACCACTATAAGTTCTACGAATTTGCTAATGTAGCCAAGGACACCATCGTGCCTTTCAAAATACAAATTTTATCGTGTTACGGTGAAACGAAAAAATTCAATATCATAATATCATATTTTTTACTTCAAATAAGTGGATTTTGTGATATTTTTTGGGAAATTGCTCAAAATGGAGTTAAAAGTGACAGAAACACATATTTTTTCGAAAATACACCAATAGAATATTTGAATATTTGATCCAACAATTATTCAATGATATTTTTATATATAAAAATTCTCGAAAAAACGTCGTTTTTCAGAAAATATTGAATGATATTTTTTATTGGGCGGCAACGCCACTTTGTAATTAGAGAGTCAGGGATGGCCTAACTGTTACTTTTTGGAATAAATACATTTGCTACAAAGTGTATGTGGTTGGACGTAGTTAAATGAAGTGACTGAAACAAATTGTAGTAAACATAGTTTTAAATGTCAAATTATCTGTCAGCTGTCACTTTTAAGATTGAATAATGAGTTAAAATGTTCAAGTTTGAATTGAAATTTAATAATTTTTCTAAATTTAGTGCCAGCCTTTTCATAGTGGTAGTTGTGAAGAAAACAATGCAATAAAAACAAATATACTTCCATGCAGGGCCGGATTGAGGGGGGGGGCAACCGGGTGGAATTCCGGGGCCTCCACAAACGGGGGCCCCCACAATAGAGACTTCGGAAAATGTTTGTTTCAAATTCCAACTAGTAAACACTAGTAACAACTTTTCCTTTGATATGTATTTTTGCTCTTTTGCCTTTACCTTCAGCCTACAGTACTTTGTACATACATGATTATTTAATTATATTAATCTAAAATAACAGAAACCATTGATCTATATTTGTTCACTCCAGTCAGTGAAATCAAATGGCCCTAATAAGAAGCACTTCCAATTCACTACCCATCTTGAGGAAGTACCCCAATCGCTTAATGGCTGAGTGGGGTGGTACTTGCCCTAAACCTCGGAGGTTGGGTATTCGATTCCGTGTCTTATATATTGTATATGTACATATAAATTAATTGCTGTATATGAAGAATCGGTGTTCTTCAATTCTTGGAAAAATCAA
Source organism: Eupeodes luniger (assembly GCA_951509635.1). NCBI lineage: Eukaryota > Metazoa > Arthropoda > Insecta > Diptera > Syrphidae > Eupeodes > Eupeodes luniger. The sequence goes on from OX608073.1 coordinate 302,070,559, forward strand.
TTATTATTGACTAATTGGTAATTTGTTTTATATTTCTTTATGCAGTCAGGTATGCAGTTTGATAAGCAAATAATAATTATTGTGACACAATTAAATGCCATCAATTATTCACAAAATTTACTGCATGCAAGAAATTGAAAAAAATCATAGTCGGTCAATAGTAATTTATTCGTATAATTATTGAAGAATATCGATTTCGATTGTCATACAAAATCCACCTCATCGTGACAAGCTCGAAAATCAAAATTTCAGAGCTACATTCCCAAACCTCGAAATTGCATTGAGAATGTATTTGGTTTTGATGGTAACAAATTGCACTGCAGAGCGCTCATTTACAAAAATGAAAATTATAAAAAATAGGCTTCGAACCACGATGGGACAAAACCGTCTATTGAAGCTTTCTCTCCTGAGCATTGAAAGCGATTTACTCAATTGGATTTCAACGAAATCATCAACGATTTTTCGGCGAAAAAAGCTCGAAAGGTTCCGTTCGTTAACCCTAAAATTTATTTTCAGATAATTCTTCCGTTTATATTTATATGTATGTGTTTGTTCAATACTAAAGGAATCTACTTGGTTTCACAATAAATTATTTATTGAAAAACTCGAGTGAAAAAAAATGGTTTACTTTATTTTGAAAACAATTTGGGGCAAGGGGGCCTCCGCTCCTTTATTGCCCGAGGCCTCTGGACCTCTAAATCCGGCCCTGCTTCCATGAAAAAGGGTTTGTTTTCTTTGCAACTAGGTAGGCTTTTTTTATATTGGTATTGTTGAAAACGACGTGATCGGCAAATAAAATTATTATTTTTCCCATTTTTGTTCAAGAAATAATGCATTTAAAATCGTTAAAAATGCATCAAAGAAATTTGCAAAATAATTTTCCTTATTACGTTTTTATTGAATTTTAATCGTTCTCCATTTTTTATGTTCCATTGAAAAAAAAAAATGTGGCGCCACGACACGCGACGGTCGGCAGGAAGGGCGTATTATATTATATACTAGCCGACCCGTGCTTGCGTTGCTTCGCAAATTGTAACCAACACATTCTTTTTGTGCTTATGGATTTTCTTCCGATGTTAGCCTTTCTTTTACCCATTTTATATTTCTATGCGATAAAAGAAAAACAACGAATTTAAGCTTGTTATGTACTCGTGTTTAATAAAAAAATCAATCAAAAAACACTTCCTTACCGAAATTAACACTTTAGAAAAAAAAACTTAAGTAAAATATTACGTAGTAAAGGCCAAGCCGCATGTGAAAACAAACAAAACCATTTCAATTTTTTAGTTGAAAACAGAACGAAATTTTTGCCTATATTCTTCTTTTCTTTCTTTTATTCATACCTAGAGACGTTTTTTTGCAACAGAAAAATATAGTTTGCGGTAAAAAAAAAACAAATTTGTGTTTTTAATGTTCTCATACATCTATAGATATGCGTGTGTAAATATCCATAGACACATTTTTTTATTCATCTGCTCATGTTCAGTGCACTGCAACTGACTTAACAGTTAACCTACCCACATTTGTGTGCTCTTTTTATCGACGTCATTGTAAGTACCTTCTTGGAGTTATTTGTAAAGAAAATTTTAATTTAATTTCAGGGGTGGAATCGGCTAAGGTGATAATTGACTATCAAATTTTTGATAGTCAAATCGACTATCACCAAGTTTCCCGTCTGTGTAAGCTGATTCAATTCAATTCAATTCGATTGAACAATTTCTTACTTTTCTTATGCTTTTTCGAATGTCGGAAACTTTGTCCGTCACAAGAATGTGTTTTTGTACCTAAAAAAGGTAACTGACAAAATTTTCCATTCGTTTTTTGTAAGCGTCTGGTAGCTCTACTCAGAAACGACATGTTTGTAGGAAAACGACTATCAAATTTTTCTAGCGACAGCTTTTTAGGTATCAATTTGACTATCACCTTACACAGATCAAATTCGATTATTTTGACTGTCAATAATAAACAATCACCTTAGCCGATTCCACCCAAGTTTTATTGTTCGAGGAAGTGATACAAAATTGGTAATTCAAGCTATTATAATAGAACTTTTTTATTTTTAAATTGGAAGAATTATAATCTATTCACTTCCTCGAACCAGAAAAATAAAAAAGATCTAATTTTTCTTTAGATAAATCGGCATTTCATGTGCACGGCACTGTAGTTAATTAAATGTCCACACTCCATACTTCCATAGTAACTTAAAAAAAAGAGCCTACACTGCTCAGCGATGTGACGATAGAATTAGAGAAACAAAAAAATAATGTGTGTGTGTAGGTTGGTTGATGAATTATACAAGACAATACAGAAAAATTGAATATGTAGCCATGCAGGTAGGTAGGTGAGAGAAAAAACGTAACTATTAAATGGAACACATATTAAGAGAGAAAGAGCATGGGAAGAAAAGAAAATTAAAAATGTTGGAATGATAATGAAATGAAACAAAGCAGCGACCTCGCGATTGTGATGGAATCTAATTTTCTGGATAAAATGAATTCAAAAAGTTTATAATTTTATAATTTGTTTTTATTTATTTCTCAGGTTGTATGTTTAACTTAGAAGTGATTTTAGGCTTAAAATTTGCGCAACAATATTGACTTTATGAAGCAATGCTAATCTTTGTCGATTATTGTATAGTTTTTAAGATATGAGTGGTTGTATAAGTCAACTAATGAAAAAAAAATGGACAAAAAATGTAAAATTAATAATATTTAAGTTTGACAAATAATTAATGAAAACAAATTAAAGCCGTAAACACTCTCATAACAATATAGAAAATAATAAAATATATTTCAAATAAATCGGTTGACTACTTTCTGAGATCATGCGTTACAAACTTTAAGCGCAATTTTAAAACAAAATAATTAAAAATTGCATTGAGTGCATGCAAATCACCATGTAAATATTTTTAAATTATTACCCTGAAGATAGTAGATTAAGACTAAAAGAATTGTAACTTACTGTCTAGTTTTTTCTTTTAAACCAGCAAATAGGTAGGTATTTCGTAAATTATTCTTGCAGCTTCAATATTGATATCGTGATTATATTTTATTGATTTGAGGATTAAGAAAGCTTAAATCACCGTTTACATTTCGCAAAACAAGATTTATGAGTATTCAAATTAAATTATTCCCCTGAAGAAGTAGATTGCGACTCAAAATTTGCAATTTACTTTGTTTTCAACAAGCTCGAATTATGACTTTTGATAATAATTACCAAATTATAAAATTTCGTATTTTACGAAGATTTGAATGATAAATTTCAACTTTCTCATTCATTTTATAATAAAATCGTCTTGATTTAATAGTCCTTGAGAAAAAAAAATGGTTCTGCCAGGATTTACCTTCTGGAGCAAAACAAAAATACATATTTTTCCGGTCTAAAATAAGATTACTTTTTAGAGAGTCTTAAGGACTTAAGGAAGCAAGAAGTTCTCCACCAACATTTTAGATGTAAGGCTGTTTTATCTTATTTTCCTGAAATATAATCTTGTCTGATTTTTGATCATATTGCAATTTTGAATAGACACGAAGTTAAGTCACCTTTTGCCCGTCACTTTCCTTTTAAAAAGTTCCTGTTCTTTCCGTGATTTTTAACTGGCAACCGAACCCAGACAGAAGGTTTAGGCCTGTTTTACATATGATAGATGTGACGGTTTCGTCCCTACGCCTACGTTTCAAATCAGTTAAATCACACAAACAATGACTAGATTTTATGTCTTTTGATGGAGAGATGGAGAGGAACATCTCTTCGAATTAGTAATATTCTCTCAGTTTTTCCATTTGTCCATTTATTTTGTTTTTATATTTCGAAACGATTTTTAATTTTGTTAAAAACAAGCCTATATTGTCTTAATAAGATTTAATGAAAATGTTAATTTTTTTCTTTGATTTTTTTTTGAAATACTAAACATTTTTTTCAAAACTCTATATTTCAAAAATTAGTGATACCCGTGGCGTGATGGTTAGTGCGAATGAATTAATAAAAATGCATTTGGAAAAGTGCGTTGGACTGTCATGCCAGAGGTCTTGGGTTCGATCCCTGCCTGTGGCATCTAAAGTTTTTTAGCGGGTACTGCCTCTTGCGAGGTCACAAGAACCTAGTTCTCATCAAACTGTTGCGCTACCTAATTTATTTATTTATATTTCAAAAATAGTTCTAAAGAAATTCATTTTGACACTTGGTTCAAAAAATTACTATAAAACTAGTTTTAGTATCAATTAATCTAAAATTAAGATTAAAAAAAAAAAAAATAAATTAGGTGGCGCAACAGTCCGTAGAGAACCAGGGCCTAGTGACTTACAACTCTCAACCATTCCTGTGTGCGAGTACTGTTGTCAGGGATGGAGGATTAAGATTACCTGATCATTTAAAGAACATTTTTAATACTTTATAGTAGTACATATGTCGCACTGAAAGAATTTTCAAATCCATAAATAGTGGAAAACTAGCATATAAACGAAATGAGGCTTACCACATATTGTCATAATCTGTGAGCCAGTAAAGTACTTAAATTCGTACCTTGGTTACAGCTCCAAATTTGTGTCCCAAACATTAATAAGTAGATACACCTGTCTGTAAACGTATTATACTAAACTTTGAAAGTTTCCCAACTAACTGCTACATATCTATTGCTATGTTAGTTATGTAACTAAAGTGGACGTGGCCATCTGAATCGATCGGTTTAATGGACATAAATTTCACCACACGCAAAAAATCACCACAAATTTGTTATAGTAAAAAATTTTCTTCGTGATTTCTGGTAAATCATAAATTTCAATGGCCCTCAAGGTTTTCAAATACAGTTTTTGCAAAAATGTACGAATATTCAGAATGAACATTCACAATCTTTTGGATAGAAAAAATTACCAACAGTTTTTGCTTCTTCACTTTTAAAAAATTTCAAAGCAATTTTAAACTTAATCTTTTACTTTTAAAACGCTTCTTAAAGTTTGACATCTCTTTGAAATTTCTACAGAAATAAAAAAACAAAGCTTGAATCAAAATGTGTTCTTTTGTTTTTTGGACTTACACGACGATGCGACGTCTTCATATTTCTTTAAGTTTTTATAGCTTTTCTTGTGAAACCTAGTGTTATCTTGGGGTATTCAACCTCTCTCTTACTTACTCACAGTCTACAGCGAAAGTTTCCTTTTTGTGATGACGTCTTCTGACCTGAAGCAAAACTTCCCTCTTTTACACAATAAATGAATGAATATAAACCTCCTTAAGGCATCCATGGTGGCCGGGCTTTGCTCACATCACACATATGTGTTCGTATACTGCTCAACAACTAAGAGTATCTAAAGTATACGGTACGGATAGTAGATATAATATACATTTTATATGCCTGCATCCATTTAACTTGGATCTTGGAAGAAGAAGAGTATACTTTAGAGCAATTTAGTCGGTGTCGATGTAAAATTATCTCACAATTTTCATTGCCCGGACTCAGAGATACCTCTGCCTCCACCTCCACCTTTAGCTCAGCCTCATCACATCTCCAGCCTGTCCAGCCCTTTCTTTTGCATATACATACATATACTCCTCGTATATATAAACGATATATCCCCCTTTAAGTTTAGTTGTTGTTAGGTGAGGTGTCTTAACCAACATCTTGGGAACATCATGTTATCTAATGAAATAAATTTCTTGGGTCTGGACTTTTCCTTCGTTTTAAGTTGAACTAATTAATAAATATTAGCCTCTTAAGTTGGATTAATTGGCATGCGTTAGTTATATGGGATAAGTTTCTTAAAAGGTCCACATCCTCTTTTTCTTCTTCTTCTCTCAACTCAAGATGTACTCTGCATAGGTCCAAAGAAATACCTATACCTATTTATTTTATAGACTTTAGGTATAGAAGATATTTTCCTGAAATTATTCCCAAGGGAGATTGTTGGTATGTGCCTCGTGTTGTGTTATGTTGTATAATGTTATGTGTATCGAAAGGAGTAAAGGTTTATGTGGTGTATTTATATCAATGGTGAACACAGTTTTGAGATGACAATTTGTGTTTTGAGGACAAATTTTCGAAAAGGTATCAAAGCTATACCTATCACTTCAAAAGCAAGTGGCATTGGGCTTATTTGATGATGATGGTCTATTAACGTTGATATTTAATAGTGCGGTTTATATGCGTCAATAAATTTTGGATTGTTTTAAAGTTTGGCTTAATAGTTTTTATCTGAATGTGTCAGCAAAAGTGTGTGGTATAAATGAAGTTAAATATTCACATACCTTTTTCTGTTTTGGGTCAAAGGAACACCATAATTATGAAATGGGCAATAAAATATGAAAAGATCGTGAGGAGGATGCTAAACGAATATTTTCGTTGATAAAAATATCGAACAATTTCACTAAAGACGGAAGAGAAAATTATAACACTACAGAAGAAGCCGATGCTTTCAATAATTTAATGATGAGTTGATGAAATGGAAATACATACTAGGTTTTCAAATAGATAAGCTCAAGAGAGAAAACTGTAACAAAACACCAATATACTAATTTTTTGCATGGACTTGCAGGCCGCAAAGCTATTTTTAATGAAAAAATAATTCTGTGTTTGATAACATTTTTGGATACATTTTTACGGACAATTACTTTGAAGGCACACGTTACTGGTAACTAGTTCATGAGGTACTAGTTTTTTTTTGTCGATGAAAGTAACTTCTTCTATTTATGGCTAAAGGAAGTTTCTGAACAAGTGCTCAATCTTCTTTCAGGAAAGCTAGAACTGCGAATGAATTTATGTATCTTTCTTTCTATGATCATAATTGCCAAGCCCATGTTGGTTTCAAAGGATTCGTGAATAAGAATATCATTGAAAAATGAAAACGAAACTTTCTGATACAAGTGTCGAGACCCGTTCTTAGCTCTGAGGATTTTAAACTGTTTAGAAATCCAAATGGCTTGTCCAATTTATTATTGAGAATTTGGAGGAATTGTACTTTCAACAATTCGGAAATCCAATGACTCGTCAAAGTCCAATGACGCCTATCAATTTATATCAGCGATTCATTTGGGTTGATCTTTTACGGTCAGCTTAATTTAATTATATAAGAGTATTGCACATAGAAGATATCGAAACCAAGCATGGAAGAAGTTATAACAAAAATCTCACAAGTGATTTGGTTGAAATCGGAAATTTCTTTACAACAGTAATATAGCTGTTACTAACCTTAGATATGCAAAGCAACAAAGTTTATTGAAATTCTGATCTCAAAACCAATACTTAAATTAAAAATATGTTAGACAAAATGAATGTATTGCTGATTCAAGAAGTTTTGCACTAAAGGCGTAATTTTTCCACATATGAAGTTTTACTGAAACATTTAAACGACATCCTCATATTCAATAAACAGTTATCGCATCACATTAAAATGCTACTTGTACAACTGAATAACTTCCATAAAAGATATTTTCATTTCCGCCAAAGTAAGACACAAATTTAAAACCGCTATTAATCGGAAACGAAGAGGAAATACGAAAATTGCTCACTAAAATGACCTCAAGTACTCATCTATGACTCTAGTTGTTTATTTTCAGCAAGTCGAAAATCCTCAATCATTTTTCGATTTCTTCCACAAAATTGTAAGCAAATCAAAAATTTTAAAGAAGAATCAATCTGCTTTAGAAGTCCCTCAAACGATGCGATGTGCGGATTATTTGTATGCTAAAGAATAGCAGAAATTCGGTTTTGAGTTTTTCAGATAAATCCGAAACCGACTTCGGTAGGTCATACACTTCAATAAGTTTCTGAGATTTAATCTGAACACAAAAATTTAATAAATTTATTGATCAAAGTGGAAACAGTCCTGATGTTTGTTCAAATATTGAAAATCCTCTAATTATTTGGTAAATTATCATCACTTAAAATCAAATTTTAATTAAGAAGTACATAAGTTGAGTCTTGATATTAATAGAAAACTAAGGTAAGACAATTTTGGTTAACCAGACCTTTTAACTTGAAGCTGAGGAAATAAAAGTACACCTTCGAATTATTGTTGAAATGTTTGCAATATTTCATCTAATCCTTAAGATAGTAATGGTATTTAAAAGTTTGGGGCTGATTTGTTTTTAGGGCCGAATTTATAACAATCAAAAACGAGTCAAAAAAGAAGTATCTTCAAAAATTAAAATCCGTTTTTAATAACACTAGGCATTCAATAGGACACAAACGTCCACACGTTTTTCTCAAAAACCAACTCTGTCTATCAACTCCTACTCTTACCTCTCCGCTCTTACCTTACCGGAAAAATTTCCGAGATTAAATCAACGGTGGCGTCTACAGTTGCAGTTAGGTTGAACTCCTTAGTCCACACATATACATATATGTAGGTCTTCTAAGACATATTCGGAGCCCAAACCTGTAAGGAACTGTTTATTCGGCTCCTAGTCCTTGGAGTTATACTATATACTAAGGATCTGGACCTTCGGGTTGGGGGTTGTGCCGTCGGGGTGACCACGTACAAATATTTTAGTTGCGAAGCACCAACAAGCCTCATATACGGAAGGATTTACTGATGGCGGATCATGCAAACGAAATAAGAATAATGAACTTCAGATCTGTACGTGGAATGTTAGGTCCCTTAATCGACACGTGCAGCCGAAAAATTAGTGGAAGCCCTAAACTGCTGCAAGGCAAATATTACCGCCATCCAAGAAAAGCGATGGGATGGACCAGGCAAACGCAAATTAAAAGACTGCAATGTTTACTATACGGCGACTCGACTGCTACCGCGAACAAAGGCAGCGACTATTCGTGTGTGGGTTTGTTGTTGGAACTAGACTCAGGCAAAAAGTCTTGAGTTTCAATAGTGTTAGCGAGCGCAACACGACAATTCGCATCAAGGCTAAATACGCCAACATAGGCCTAATATTCGCGAAGAAGTGAAAAATGAAGACACCAAAGAAATATTCTTCGAGCTCTAGAACAATACACATGAGCAGTGCCCTGGCTATGACACTAAAACTGTATTAGGAGATTTTAACGCCAAGCCAGGAAGAGAAGACATCTTTGGTGAAACAATCTGGAGATACAGCCTGCACGACACCACCTCCGACAACGGATTCAGGCTGATCGATTTCGCTGCGGGGCGAGACGTTCTGGTAGCTAGTACGCAGTTCACACATCTAAATATCCACAAGGGGACATGGAAATCTCTTGATCAATCAACTGTCAACCAGATTGACCACATTGTGATCGACGCACGACACTTCTCCAATATACAGGATGTCCGAACATTCTGAGGGGCCAACATTGACTGGGACCACTACCTGATCGTTGTAGCCAAAGTATGGCTACGGATATCCCAATCCAAGCCTAAACAAAGGAATTACTGTGAGAAAGATTCGACGTTAGGCGTCTACAATCGCAAGAGATTGCGATGTCCTTTTCCAATCGAGTCTCTAATAACCGCTTAATAGGTCCTATGCTGGCTAAGCATTAAAAACCAGTGTCTTTTGTAGCCATCAGAGATGCAGCCTCTGAAGTGCTACACGACCACCACAGCGAAACACCTGGTTTGACTACGAATTCCGACATGCGCACGCAGCTAAGCAACAGGTATACAACGCTGCGCTGAGGAGAGGAATACCGGTTTATTAGATGGAAAAAAGGAGCATGAAAAGTACGCTATCGAGGAGATAGGGGGATGTTACAACAGTTGCATTCCAGCCCTAAGAAAAATTTTCGAAATTAGACTAACGTCTAATAATGTCCATCAGTTTACCCTTGAGGTCAATTTCGGACGTACTCAGGTTTAAAGATATGGATAATCATTTTTTCAGATTTTTAAACTTTAAGACCAATGTCTATAGGTTCCCCGCTTAAGTATTTTCTAATTTTCTAACGCAAGCACATGTTAAAGGTTGTAATAACCCTTTTAGTGTTTGTTTATTATTAAAAAACTAGCGGCTCATTAAAATTTTGTAAAACGTAACAACATGTAAGATACAGTTTTCAATTTGACAATCGGACCGATTTTTTGATATTTTTGAATTAAACCCATTGATTTTCAAAAAGGAAAGTATTATACCATCAGTACAATAAGAATAAATCATATTGCAATGAATTGAACTGTTATAATATTAGTGCCCCTATGGCAACACTTGAATTGAATACTAAATTGTTTAGTTTTAAGAAACCGACCAAAAAAAAAAGTTAGTTTGTAATCGATCACAGTCCAAAGCATTTAACTCTTTTCTCCTAGACTTAACAGAATGAAAGTTTTCCAAGGCTTTTCGATCATAGGTCTTCAAAACAAATTACCTTTCTTTATAAATCTACAAATTAAACAGTTTTTTTCATTATTATATTCGAATCCTACCTATTTAAAAAATTCATCCATCTTCTTTACTTTTATAATCGCTGTACTCAGAACTCCGGTGAAATGTACCGAAAACACAGACAACAAAAATGTAATAAAAAATTAATCATAGCGCAAAAATAAAAACCTTCTGACAAAAACAAACAACCATTTTACAAAACAAAAAAATAATAAAGTAATACTTATTACTTGTTATAACCTACCATCATCAGTGTTCCCCATTCCGCCCTGTAACCCCCAACCCCCACCCACTTCCTTTTCTTCTTTAACAGTGCGATTCTCTTAAAGAAGGAAAAAATCGTTTCCGCTTGAAATTGCAACGTTATTACCTTCAGATTTACGTTTTCTTATAATTTTTGTTTCTTTTTATTTCTTCCTTCCTTTTTATTTGTTGTTGTTGTTGTTCAATTGGGGAAGGATGCGAATGAGCGGCAAAAAGCCGTCTTCACTTCTCTGGAACAACAGAAAATAAATATAAACGAAATCAAACAGTATCAAGGTGGAAAGGCAACACTAAGCTCCTTTTCGTTTAACATTCCATCTTTGAATTAATGGCAAACATCTTGAAATCGCATTTAAATACATTTGTATACATTTGCACAGTGAATGTTTGAAAAAAAAAAGAAAAAATTAAGGAAGGAGGTATAAGGAAGACGACCAGGACGATACAGTAATTCGGCACTTGTACCAGAAACAACCCCAACCCCATCGCATCATGCTTAAACCCACACGCGCAACATTTCTCCACAAGTGAAATCAAGACGCTCGAAATTAAATTAAATACGCTCAGTTTACTTTTTATCATCAAGGACTCGTCTACCACCGCACCGCCACCACCCACAGCAAGCCACCGTGTCGTCGCAACGTCAATAGCAGAAGCAAAAGCACACCTTAAGCCTCATTCCCAACCTCTTACCATCATCAGAATGTATATGTATACGAGTGCAGTCAGTATCCTTGAAATTACTTCGGAGAATTAAGAAGCAGCAAAGATCCCAGTTTTGATAGGTACACCAACGCAGCAAAACCATCAGGACGAATAAAATAAAAATCTTCCTAGCAGGCGATGGCACTACAAGCGCTGCCGCCGCTGACGACAACGATGAAGAACGGTGTATACCTATTACCTACCTAGGCAGAGATAGAAAGTATATTTTATAAAGATTCGTATAATTTATACGAGAAGTCCGTATAGTCCTGCGAACGGAGCTGTGCGAACGCCAGACTTGATTCCGAAATAAAATGAATTCGAATGGAAATAAAAGGACAAACTGATGGAATGAAGGAAAATAAAATGTCATGTCTTAAGTTTGGTCACCCAAACCAAAAAGCTACGTGCGACAACAGACAACCAAAAGGTGAAAGATGTTTTTACTCGTGGCTTACCATCATACAGCACCTTCCCGTCGCTCCCGCCAAAGACGCCGCGCCGCCATCACCAATGTTTGGAGTCGTGACAATGTCCTTGAGGGGTAGAATTATTTTATGAACTTTTGATTATGTTGGCTTTGGCAAAATGTCTGAATCAGATAACATGGAAAAAAGACGCGACAAGGCACTTATGAACTTGAGGAATTACTTATTTCCGTTTGTATACCTATTCCTATATCTATGCGACTTATTCTTGTGAGTGCCATTTAGGTGCTCAATTGGAGCACTAGGATTTATTTCAATTATACTTTTGGGATAAAGGAAAATATGGACAAGGGAAATGTAAGTGATCTTAATTTACTTAGTGAAAGTATGAAAATATAAATCTTATAGGCATCTGTTAATGCATCATGGTGGTTTATTGGTTTCCTTTCTAGGGAATAAAAGGGGATGAGAAATGGCGAGCACTCATACCATCTTGATCCCGCTTATGTATTACTTAAGGTTTTATTTGTTCTACCTGGATTATAAACGAATAAAATAAAGTTTCACAAAGTTTGAAGTTTTTTACAATCTATTTGAAATAAAGAAATGACCGAGTTCTAAATATTTAAAAAAAAACTATTTTTCAAATATAAACTAGGTAAGGAGTTAGGAGATTGAGTTTTAAAACCTTTTTAGAACTTTGTAGAGGAATTGGCCTTTAGATTGCGGAAAACAATTTTGTTAATACTATTAATATCTGAAATTTTTCTATATGTACGACATCAAATAAAAATCAAAATACATTGATATTTTTGTTTATCATTATAAAGTTCACATTCAGTATTAACTAGAAGAAAAACAAGCAGATGTACGAATTTAATTTGCTTCATAATAAAAAGCTTTACTTAAATTGTAGATCTATTTTAATTCATGCTGGCTTCTTAAGAGGCAGATCTACATACAACAACCAATCCTACGGAATTTGTGCCTAAAACTCTAAACGAATTCGATTAGAATGAGGAAATGTGGTGGAAGTTATTATATTAAAACAGATTTTAGTAAAGCCTTCGATGAAATCATTAACAAAACAAATGCTCAGGGTGTTTGTTAACTTGGTTTCTTTTCTAAAAATGTATATTTTTAGTGTGATTTTAATGCATTTTGCAAAGAAAACCTTTTCAAATTTAAATATAAAGTTGATATGTTCTTTGTCTACTAGTACTTGAAACCCGCTACCAAATTTAGTCAAGCTATAAGTCCTAATTGAATGTTAATAAAAGTGGGTAGGTAACACGCCCCCTTAGTGTAAAACCTCTGATTTTTGTTTTTTGTCTTTTTATATAATAAGCGCACACTCAAGGGGATATTACTGCCTTTATTATGCAGAGAAACAGTGTGAGCACTCGCAAAAGGAGAGAGGGTTTGAAAGGAGATGTCGGTGCACATTGGTTTTGAATATTGCAATGACTAGGAAAGACAGAGTGTGGAAAGGCATTTCACATTCACGTAGTACGGCTAAAGAAAGAACATCTGTATTTGACAATACGACCGAAGTTGGACTAGAGGGTATGCTAATGAGCAGGGTTAGGATTTTGTTAACCTACAAAATTAAAAAAAGACAAAACTAAACACTTAAAAAGGCAAAGAAAAGGCATTTATTAAAAATAAACTAGGAAAATAAACAAAAATACATTTAATTATAGTAGCATTGGACTACCAACAGTTTTTTAAAGTTCTCAGGTAGCAATCTTCTTCGGTTGTCCCTTAGAAGGGCTGTGAAGGAGCTAAATGATTTCTCCACTTCAGCTGACACAAGTTGAGCCCATCTAAAACTTTCAACATTATTCACTTCAATGTTTCCTGGAAGTTTGGAATCTACGTCACCGTTTATTACAGAATTTATCTGCTCAATCGTTTTTAGCCCTGTGTTTCCATTGAAAACGGCAGTAAACTTCTTCAAGACTTCCTCTGCAAGGGGCCCTTTTGCTTTTTTTAAAATTTTCTTCAATGTCTTACAAAACATGCAGCACTTCACTAATTGATGTTCCTTGATGAGAATATTGTTAGCTTAAATTATAAGTAGAAGAATATACAGACTCTCAAATATACCTGTTTTTTGTAGGTCTTCGTCTTTGAAAATATGTTTTTTCGGATCGACTAAACACCCAAAATTGACTTTAATGTACGCCAGCTGCGCTTGCAGTTCTTCATCTTCAATCAATTTCTTTGCAAATGCAACACAGCTTGCATCATCTTCGAGAGCGTTGACGATTTTTTTGATCCGAGCAAAATAGTCCGCATAATATGCTGCTGCCTCTAACAAAGTACCCCAGCGAGTTTAAACCTATATAGTTTAAATGTAAATTCAAAAATACGACTTCAAATTTAGATTCAAACAAACTTACTTCCATATCCTTAAAAATATCAATCCGACTTGGATTCTTCAAAAATACTTGTTTCAAGTTGTCAACTTTTGAGTTGTGACTGCGTATGCTTTCACAAACTCTGTTTACACAGTGAGCGACGCAAGTTACGTGAACCATTTTCGAGTACAACCTTTGCAGAGTTTTGCCACTCTTCTTCATTTATATGGTGCAGCGTCTGTTAAGAACAACAAAACCTTTTCTCTCTTAAGCTCATCGGGCTACAACAATCGCATCGAATTGTCGAAAAGCTGAGTTTTTAACAAAAGATTCTCAACGGTATGCGAAAATGTTCGCATTTCTTTTAATGCTAAACCAATTATTAGATATTTCTTAACAACATTTAATAAAAAAGCAAAAAAGGCATAAAAAGGCAAATGGCGAAGAAAGGCAAAAAAGGCAATTATGGTATAGAAAGGCAAAAAAAGCAAAATAAAATACATATATTTGCAATCACCAGAGCTTGAAACATGTTTGTCGAAAGTCGATTTCATCTTCCGTTTGACAAAAAAAAGGCAAAGTTAGTAAAATCCTATCCCTGCTGATGAGCATTCATAGAAGCGCGAGTATTACGGTTGAACTGTTTCGTTCTTGTACACCACAAATGCAGCTGGCTATTTCTCTAGAGCATAAACCGTTAAAATAACGGCAAAAGAGGGCGAGACAAGAAGCTTTTCGACAATGTTCAATGATCCGACGTAAATGATCCTGTGATAATATTATTACCAATTAATCTAAATGCTCTACGTTCAATACTGTCCGAGAAGCTTTAGGGGGTATTCTAGTGTAGAATTTTGAAAAATCAAACATTTTTTTTCATATTTCCAAAGTTTAGACATTCAAGAATATGCGTTTAAAAGGATTTTTTAATATTCCTATTATTTCACAAGTTAATTGAAGGTCATAGAAACTGGTTTTGAAGGTCATAAAAACTCGGAAGGTCGAGCGCTCGGAAGGAGCGTCAAAGGAGGGTAGAACTGCTCGTCTTCATCAGAGAACATCGAATCAGTATTTTGAAGTAGAGGAAGGATTTGTATATGGATTAAAAATATGTACGTATTCTATATCATTCTATAAGTAAAATTGTCGAAAACTTGTCTTAAAACTCTGAACGCATTTTTCTCGAAACTACTTTTTTCGAGCTGGCGGTAAGGATATATCCAGTTCTAATAGACCGATTTACTTCAAATTTGGAGAGGATGTTCTTTATACATCTCTTTATCGTGTGGTCCTTGCCCAAAAATATAACTTCTGATTTAGTATTTTTAAAAAATTCGGAATTGTTGAAAAATATGCAACAAGAACATTTTTTTTTCAAACTGCTGCCATTTTGTTAAAAAGTTTTTTTTTTAACTTATCCAAGGGTCAAACGATAGCGAAATCTATAATAATTAAGAATCCGTCTGGTTTTTGTTTTTCAGATCACCAGGAGGGTTGGTAGGATGCACGCCAAGACACCCTCTTTTATTTAGATCCCCCACTTTGACTGCTTGTAACTTTGTTAATTTTAATTTTTTTTTTTATTAATTTTTTTTTATGTATGAACAACAAATCAATAAACAAATGATAAAAAAATGTATACTACAAATATTTGTTGTTTCCTTTATACAACGCTTCAAAAACTGGGCGAAATTCATGTCTCTACACTAGAATACCCCCTTAAGTACGTTACATGAGCACCAGCCCAGAGATGGGAGTTATACTCAAGCTTTGGACGTACATAAGACTTGTAGATAATAGAAAGATCAGAAGGAATGAAACATTTCCTGCATCACCTAAGGAATCCCAAACACCTTGCGGCATTTTTGGCTGTATCACGTATGTGATCGTTCCACAAGAGGTGGTTGTTGACACATATACCGAGAATTCATTGTTCAGTCTTATTGATGCAAGTGCCATCCATGGATAAGGTCATCGGAAGTATATCTCGCTTTGACGATACAAGACAGCATTGGATTGTCGAAGCATTAAATTCCAAGCGGTTTCTTATTCCCCATTGTACAATGCTGTTTAGGTCAGAATTTAATGAGCTTATCATATTTCGTCGTTGCAGTTCCACATCCGAAGAACAGGGATCTCAGTCTAAAAACGAATGTGGAAAGCTAAGAGTAGGTAATATCGTCAGCGAAACAATGTATTAGATTAGAAGTAGCAGACAGGAGATCAGTAATAAAAATGAGAAAGAGTGTTGGAGATAGAACAGAGCCCTGGGGCACACCAGCATTTATTTTGTTGTTTTCGGACTTGAATCCATCCAATACAACTTGTATTGAACGATTCGAAAGATAATTACTAATCCAATAAAGGAGGGATTCACGAAAACCAAAAGCACTCATTTGCGATAAGAGAGCTTGATGCCAAACCCTATCATATGCTTTTGAGCAAGTGCAATAATCTTACTTTCTCCAAAACGATGAAAGTTTTGCTCCAATGTTTGGTGAGATAGCCCATAAGATCACCAATGGACTTATTGCTGCGAAAGCCGCACTGACAGTCATTAAGAAACTTTCGATCTTCGAGATATTTCTTGAGCTGATACTAAATTAACGTTTCCATGACCTTGGAAAGAATGAACGACTAAAATGCAATCGGTCGGTAATTAGAGGGCGAGGAATTTTCGAATTTTTTCGAGATGGGCTGGACAAATGCTGTTTTCAATCCGCTTGGAACGAGACCTGAGGAGTAGAACAGAAAAAGCTCACGCAGAGTGGTTTTGCAGCGTTGAAAAACACCTCTTTAGAACAATAGCGGGGATACTACCAGACCAGCGGATTAATGTGTGTTACTCGTAAGATCACTGAGGACTCTGGCCACAGTATGAGTACGAAAAAAGTTTGATCCCATAGAATCACTAACTCCCTCAAGTACAGGTGGAGTCATAACACTCACTGGCAGCGTTGAATTGGCAGCAAAATGCCTAACAAAGAGATAAGCTTTCTCTTAAGAGCTAAAAAATGAAGTGTCATTGACAACGAGCGTAGGAACCGAGGAAGAGGAAGAATTTCTCATATTTTTTACAAATGACCAAAAATTTTTTACTGCCTTTGGGACATTACATTGTTGGATTGGCTTTAAAACAACGGAAACTTACCTCTTTAAATCAAATAACCTCCATGCGTTTTTCTTAGGTCTAATGCTTTAAACCCTGTTCGGGATAAAAGTTCTCATTCCCAAAAGAATCAAACATGTGATCATATCAGCGCTGGCATCATCGTCACTATCCAGGACGCATAGTTACCAGTAAGAGATCCTGAAATAATTGTTGAGACCGTCCGAGGTGGCTTTCTCGTATTGCCAAACGGTTCTCCTAGGAGCTCTTTCTTTAACGGGAGAGTTTTGCCACGCGAAATTTGCAGATATGACACAATGGTCAGATGTGCATAGTGGAGATAGAACACTTTTAGTGTACTTCTTAGGGTCTGAGATAAGGAACAAGAGTGTTTTCTGTCTGATATTCGAGTGGGCTCGTTAGCCAGCTGAGTTAGGTGGTTCAACTTAGCGAAAATATCAGCAGACACTCCTTCGGGTGTTGTCTGGCCCGAGTGTTGAAGCCATGAAGAATTGTCCATAATCGCCCGTAACAACGATTCCAGTGCGAGGATAGGACGAAACAATTTTTTGGATGGAATCAGACAAAGCTCCATATGATACTCTGTCTAAATTAGAGCTTCGATAAAGGAAGCAATAGTGAATGATTTGCATAATTACGAAAAATTTGAAACACATACAATTAAAAAAAGAATTGGTGCAAGAACCATATTGTGGTAAGAGCTTATGAGTTACATCATTCCTAATTTATACGATGAGGCCATAGTGGGAAAAGAAAAAAGGCACCAAGCTATACCCATATATACTATACGAAAACAGCTGACCTGTATGATGAAACAATATGTCGGTATGACAACAGAAAATTTGACCTAAGCCCACGAATATTACTCTTAAATGTCCAGTCGTTGCTAGTGTTATGCCTTAGTAGTGACGAGAATCGATCCGTCCCTGTGATGCAAATCAGTAAATTTTAATTCAAATAATCTGCTGAAGCACAAACTAGCATATGCACCAATTCCATTCGTAATGAAAACCTAACACATAACCTAGTCTGTGCAACTATGGCTGAATAAAAAATGTTTGCCAGCTTTGCACTGAGAAACTCATGAAGTTAGTTAATGTATCGGAAAATGAAGAAATGTTCAGAAATTATAGAAGAATTAAGTACCGCCTTTAAGATACTCTTCTATATTCTACAACAGCTTATGGGCCCGTAGGTTGAAATTATCATCACTACTGTAGCTTCATCAAAGACAAATCAACACCCGATCAGATTTTTAACCCTATGCAAGCGATCCATCTTAAGAGAAAACAACGATTTTTTGAAGTTTTTCTTCAAGCTTCTACGTGGTTGGTTTTAAATTAAAACTCATTTGATTTGTTTTACTATATCAGTCTCTGATTTTTTATAAACTTTTTTCGCTAATTTGAGATAAAGTCTTGAAATGATATAACGTTGAAGCTGTAAATAAAAAACTGATTTCGTTTAGATGAGATATGTGGTTGATAAAATAAAAGAATGAACTCCACATCTTGGTATAGCTTAGTCCTTGGTGGATTTTGTTCATTTAACATTTCTTACAGATAAAAGATTACACGATTAGGTTTCGTTTTTTTAGGAAGAAGGTAGGTATGTAGACTATATATAAACACATACTATAAAGAAGCATCAAAATTGCCTATAAAAAATGATGTTACCAATTCATTCAACATACAACATATCGTAGTCATAGAACATTCTGTATATAAAAAGCAACTTGATCAGCATCATCACAGAATAAAAATTTGATAATTTGCCAAAAGAAGCTCAAAGAAGAGTTTCTTATATTTATAACATAAATATAAATATTCCACCAACTATCATCCAATTATTATTCTAAGGACAACATTGTGTGTAGAGTAATCAAATGTGTAGTTTCGTTGTAAGCAAATTGCTGTCATTTGTTCAACCACATTTATCACATCCTACATAAGATACAATACATCCCATCATTGGGCTCAATCCCAATGACATAGACCAAGAACAAGACTAAGAACAGGACCAAAAACCGACCAACGCACCGACCCCGCTCACAAAACAATATCAACTGGAAAATAACTTTTTTCCCTAATTACCCCCCAAATATAACAATGTCGAAATATTTCTCATACATATATGTTTATTCATAATATGGACATTTTACATATATGTACTGGTACATACATCTAGGATATGATTCCATAAAGAAGAATTTATTGTTCCGTTATGCCCAAAAGGACAACTATCATCTTCCGCCTTGTATTATCCACTTTATGCGATTATGGCCAAGATATTCCACATATCCGTTTTAATATTAGCGCCAAATGTATATATCCTTGCTCTCGCATAAATAAAACAAAAATAAGAACAATACACTCGTTCACAAAGACAAGCGCAAAGAATACAAAAAATTATTATTCAAAGATGAAAATGACACTAATAACAGACAGTAAACTGTGTAATGTTATGTAGTGAAAAATATGACAAGAGTCCTTCGCAAAGGATGTGCCAAATGAATACAAAATGGCCCCCCACCCAACTAAGTGCGGTATCTATTGTATGTATAGGCAGAGTGTAGAGATAGTTAGCCTTTCAAAGTTGCATCATATATGCGATGTTTGGTCCACAGCCACTATAGCCAGGATACACAGGATCTTCTCTTCCATCTTAAGATTTTATCCTTTTCATTATTATTTCGTATAGTTTTTTTTTTTTTTTTTTTTTATTTAATAATTTTGTTGCAAGGATAATAATGTGGATGATTAAGTTTATTATTTCCGCCCATCTTCATTATAAAATATATAAAACATTATCATCTTCATCTTATGATGGGGTCGCTAATATCTACGCTCATAATATTTTCAAAAAAAGGCACTAACCAAACGAGACAATGAAAGCAAAGACAAACAAAATACATATCGCACATGTATTGTAGATATCCTGGATCCTGGCAGGATGATACGTAAGTATTCTATAAGTGCAAGAGGATGATGCGTCTATGCTATATGCAAGTGTTGTAGGAAACTATCTACTTTTATGATAATAGACCTCGATTATGTTTACAATATATGACAACAGGATGTTAATTTTATTTTCAATTTACAAGCAACTCTTATAGACGCAGTTATGAGATATAAGCTTTTGTGGCTTAGTTTTTGTTTGTATATTAATCTCAATTTGAATTGGTCAAGAGAGGGTTACTTAAATCCAAAACGGGACAGTAAGAAATACGACTAGTAATTGGACAGACTTTTGAAAGATAGTGCCTCTAGTGTTGACGTGTGAACTCTGCACTATTCTTTCAAGTACGATGTTAAAAAAATCGCATGACAGCGCATCACCTTGTCTAAGAGCCCGTTCACACGATTCGGTATTTTCGCCGTATCGGATATTTTCTCGATTCGGTGTCTTTCGGTTGGAGTGTTCAGACGGTACGGTAATTTAACCGTATCTACACCGTACTCAACCCTACACCGTACTCGGTGTAAAACACAAAAACGACTATATACTAGCAATACATTATTCCACAGTAGCCCAGACGAAAAATGACGCACTTTCGGTCAAAATACCGAATCGTCTGAACGCACTGTACATAAATACATTGCCACTATAAACCGAATCGGTTTTTTTGCCGTACGACCGAAAACGATTTGCAGTGACAAAACCGAATGACAAAATCGACCGAATCGGTGTTTTTACCGTATACGGTTAAATGCCGTATCGTCTGAATATACTCATTTAAATTATATTGCCACTGGCTTATACGGCAAAATCGCCGATACGGCAAAACCACCGATTCGGCATCGTGTGAACGGGCTCTAAGGCTTTTTTTGACATTGAAAGGTTCTGTTAAGTTGTTTCCAGCCTTTATGGAGCAGCACTAATTCTCCATGGTCATCCTACACAGCTCGTTACTGTAGATGCTGTCATATGCGGGCTTGAAATCCATGAAAAGATGTTCGATTTGATGTTCTTGGGTTTTTTCCAGGAACTGTCGTAATTCGAATATTTGATTGACTGTGGACTTTCCTGGTCTAAAACAACACTGATAAGGATCTTTTAGGTTGTTGACGATGGGCTTTAGACGTTCACATATTACGGCAGAGAATATTTTGTAAGCGATGTTAAGTAGACTAATGTCTCTTTAGTTGGTGCAATTTAGAGGGTCTCCTTTTTTCAGAATCGGGCAAACAATACTAAGGTTCCATTGATCGGGTATGCTTTCTTCCAACCAGGTCTTACGGATAAGTTGGTGCATGCTAATAACCAAATTATCTCCATGTTTTGAAGAGCTCGGCATTCAAGCTATCTACTCCAGCGGCTTTGTTAGACTTCGGCTTAGATATGGCAATCTTTACTTCGTCTAAGTCAGGAAGACAGGATTGTTGGCTTTCGTCGTCTATGTTGAATGGTTCATCCTGCCTGACAGCGGAATTCAGTTCGTCGTCGCTGTTATACAGTCTGCAGAAGTTGCCCTCCATATCCTCAGCATTGACTGCGGTTCCACTATGATGTTTCCATTTTCGTCTTTGGAGGTTTTGGTTCGAGGCAAAATCGATGAGCCTTAATCCGTTATCGGAAGTGTTGTCGTGCCAAGATAATTTAAATATCGTAGCTAGGACACTGCTCACATGTTTTGTCTAAGAGCTCGAAGAACAGATCCTTGGTGTTGTCATCCTTCTCTTCTGTGGGGGCGTGTGTGCATATTAGGCTAATGTTGCCGAACTTAGCCTTGATGCGGATGGTCACGAGGCGCTCGTTGATGCATTTATAGCTCAAGACTTGTTGCCTAAGTCTTGCTCCAATGACAAAGTCACATCCAAATAAGCGTTGTTGGTTTTCTCGGAAGCAGTCACCATAGTAAATATCGCAGTTTTTCATTTTCTTTTTGCCGGCCCATCCATCGTATTTTCTGGAAGGTGGTAATGTCTGCTTTATAGCAAGTTTCTGTCAACAAAATATTTAATAACCAAATTTTGACATTTTTGTCCTTTGATTTCAAAACTACAAAATTAGTGATCAAGTAACAAATATAAATTGGAAATATCATTCTCATTTAAGTGGAATTTAAAATTGAAAATTAGGAAGTTTATCTGTAAAATCAGGGTTTTTGAAACTAAAAAGAAACAAAAGAGAATTGGCTGTTTCGTCTCATCATCGGTGAAACACATTGAAACCTTTATCATGTGATAGGTTTTAGATAATGCAACAAAAGTTTCTATAAATCAATTCCATTTGTTAAAAAATAACAGAAAGCCACTAAGCACAAATAATTGGAACAAAGTATATACTCGACAAGTTATTGTGTGCTAGCTGTTGTCAAACCCAAGGGCGGATCCAGACTTTTAATGAAGGGGGGGGGGGAGGTTGTCACACACTTGACAAAAAGACGAGTTTTTAAAAACCGCTTAAACATGCTCTTTAATGTTCTGAAAAGGAGGTTGACAAAATTTCAATAACGTATTGTTTATCTTAACCCTACATTTACATATTTCAAGGGCTAAAGTGAAAACTTTAATTTATTAGATTATTTACGAACACTGTTGTCCAGCAAAATATGGTCAAACAATTTGATTTGGACGACTCTCTACATATGAAAGCATTGCAAGATTCCCAAAGTTTTCTAAATATGCCATATTTAAAAGCTAGATTATAATAGTTTTTGGTGCATTTCATCCAGAAATGTTAGAAATTGTGTTGAAACGTTGATTTTTTCCAAAAATAATGTATTCTATTCTTGTTGGCATATCTATAAATGCGAAGAACGCTACAAAAATAAAGATCCAAGATCCCAGAACATGAGACAGTTTTCCAGAAAAATGTGATCTTTTTTCGTAGGAAAATCAAACAGAATCTGGTATGAAGAATTGTATGGCTTTTTTGTACGTATTTTTTCCAGGCTCTGTTTTTGAAAGTCCATTATTACTCGTTATCAGTTTGCTTACTCGTATATTGGAGCTGGTGCTAGAAGACAAATTCTTAAAAACTACAGTTTTGCGTGAACCTCTTGAAAATATTTCGATCTTAAAGGAGTCAACAAAACAAATAAATTGGGATGAACTTTTAGGTATCTTTCACACGAGACGGTTTCGTCCGTACGATTAAAATTCGTACGATTTTTATCCGTGAGCCATGGATAGGCCTTAGTGTCACGCTCACAAATTACACGTTGCCGAATTTCTTTTCAATTCAGTTCTCGAGAGATTCAAAGCTTTTCTATAAATTTTATTTTGAAAAAAATATGAAACGTTTTATTATAAAATTAAAGACAAGTTTCAGGAATTTAAAGGCAACCTTATATCAAATTGGCGATCTCTTATTTAATGATTCTTCTTAAGAACCTGCATATTTGCTCTTTCTCTCAGAAAACATCTTATAAAAATAATTTAAAGTATTACTAAAGTTTTTCTAAATTCTTAATTGTGTGAAAACAAAGATTTTAGTTGTTTTTGACAGAAAACCGCTTCTTGATGAATATCGTAAACTTACTAATAAATCTTGAAATAAAATCTTTACTTAATAAAACTTAAATGTAAACGCTTTATGGCTCGTATGACCCCCCTCCCCTGGATGGTCCATTGGCCAAAAGTTGACGAATTTGTGCTGCGAGATAGCAATTGGTCTTGAATTTCGATTCAAATTATGTTCTTGGTGCAGCCCTCAGTTAAAAGTAGTACTTTTAGCAACGAACGAAATAAATAATTAAAAATATAATATAAAGTGTGATTTTTTAGCTATTATCTTTTTGGCAATACTGGTTTAAACACCTGACGCACGTTTTGTTTTACTGTCAAACATCTTCAGTTTGGTCTATAATTTAACCATGAATCGTCTTACAAACGAACAACGCTTGCAAATTATTTAATTTTATTATCAAAATGCGTGCTCTGTTAAGAAAGTTCATCGCGCGCTTCTTCCAGCGAGCTGCCGACGAAGCTCATTTTTGGCTCAATGGGTACGTAAATAAGCAGAATTGTCGATTTTGGAGTGAAAAAGTCACAGTTTGGTGCGGTTTATGGGCTGGTGGCATCATTGGACCGTACTTTTTCAAAGATGATGCGAATCGTAACGTAACTGTGAATAGTGAGCGCCTACCTAGACTACCTAGACTACTTCTTGTGGGGCTATGTCAAAGCTCATGTCTATACAGACAAGCCCGCTTCAATTGACGCATTGGAAGACCGGCTGAAATGTTGAAAAGAGTATGCCAAAATTGAACTAAGCGGATGTGCCAATTTAGGCGCAGTCAAGGTCAACAGTTGCAAGAAATAATCTTCAAACATTAAATTATATAGACCGTACTATCGATTCAAATAACGATTTCATGAATTTTTCTGAAAGTTGTGTATTTTTTGAAAAACTTTCCTATAGCTTTTAAAAATCACCCTTTATAAGGGGGTCATATCCATTAACGCTATACGATAAGTTTTAAATTTAAGTGCATTTCTACGAAAATTAAAACCAAATAATCTATCAGGGAGGGCCATGACCTCTACGCCCCTCCTGGAATTAGCATCGTACAGTGAATAAAATCTGTTTGCAGGAAATATCGTTATAATTTAATGAAAGGTCTTACCAAACTCAATTTTTTGTACTTAAGAATATTTGGAAGATTGAAGGCTTCTTAAAGACCGGCAGTACGACTTTTGCAGCCATAGGAACACTGGTAACCGATTAGTAAGAAACAATACAATGTTTCGCTTGATATCTCAAAAGCTTTTATAGGCTTTGGTATTATTTTTTCTTATAGAAATAACGTTCCTTCGGTTTAGATAAATCCCCCTTTATTAAATTATCTTTTGGACCGTATATTAGATGGAAGTAAGTCTGAAAACCACACAAAATATGCCCCAGGGTTCTATTCTGTCCCTATCACTTTTTCTCATTCTTATTAAAGATCTCCTGTCTCCAATTAATTGATTCGCTGAATAAAGTACTCTTGGTTTTCGTATTGATTTCTAAACTCACATCCCTCTTCTACGGATATGCAACTCCAACTATAAAATATGGTAAGCTAAGCTCATTAAATCCGTCTGTATCCGAGGCTTGTTGGTGCTTCGCAATTAACTTTTCTTTTCCCGGTCAAGCATTCACTGACCTTTAACTTAACGGACCAGGTCCTAGATTTGAACTCCACTGGCGAAAGATAGCATAACCACTCCCTACAGGCCTTAGCTCCGAATATATCGTAGGAGCCCTAAATTAGCAAACAAATAGCTACAAGCTCTTCTATGCGTCTCAAATCTTCGTCGAAGTGGATTAACATCAACTATGGCCACTCCGGAATTCTTAGGTATTTAGAATCAATTCCAAAGCACACAGACTACACCATCCCCCAACTGCAATTCAATAGAAACTTCCAGATTTCTATACCTTCCAGATCTTTCTAGGAGGATAGGGTATTCCTGGAAGACGAGTCAGTCCACTTTTATACAAATGGATCAAAAACAAAAGGAGGGGTTGGTGACGGTGTGTACTCTGAACGACTGAAATTAAGTCTCTCATTCCGAGTTCCCAACCATTGTAGCGTGTTCCAAGAGGAACTTTTGGCGATAAAAGAAGTGTTGCCTGGCTTAAAGAAAACGTGATATCAACATCTGATATCCGTTTTTTCTCAGATAGTCAGGTCGCTACCAAACCTATGGACTCTTTAATGGCACAAGATTAGCATAATCAGCCTGTCACGTTTCGTAAGGGATTCAAACTGGTTTCATTGAGCTTGAAGAAAGCATCAAGATTCATGTGGTATCACAATGGGCCATTAAACTGTCCTAAGTGTGTCCTACTCCATCACAACCAGCCACTTTAACCTAACCTAAACTTAAACGTGTTCACTTATAAGCACAACTTAACTGGAACTGTACTGTAGACGACACCGTTGATTCCATCTCGGGAAAGTGAGTGGACGAGAAGATGGAACGACCAACTGTACGGGCTGTACACTGTACAGCGACGTAGACTTAACCAGATGGATAAAAGTCCAGCGAATGAGATGGCTGGGTCACGTAGAGCGCATGGAAACCAATCAAAGAGCCAGTCAAAGTTTTTGAATCTACGCCCACCGGAAAGTGAAGTAGAGGAAGGCCGAGGATCAGGTGTCGAACACAAGTGGAAAGTGACCTCAGCCAAATTTTAGTACGCAACTGGAGACTTCTAGCTAGTGACCGAGCTAGATGGAAAAGTTTGTTGTGTGAGGCCCTAGTTCACGCAACTTCAAATTTTCTCTATTTATTACATTTCTTTATTAAAGAATTAGAAGTTTAAATAATTAGAACGAACGGACTATCCTTTAATAAATCACCCGGGGTGTCCTTCCAGTTCCAGATACATTTATAGCTTAGCTTATGAGCTTGTGCCTAAAAATGTGGCATTGAAAACTCAAGTGGCAAAAGGTACAACTCAGGACTGAATAAGTCAACTACTGCACACTGCGTAACCCAGGGGCAACGTAAACTAAAAAAAGACCCCTTAAAAAAAAGTTTTTAAAGGTCTTATATACCTTTTAATAGAAAAGTAAATTATTTCTTTTCATAATCGAAACTACAACTTTTTGTTTGATTTAATAAACCCGCCCATGCATTAAAAACCACTTGTTAGACAATAGAAATTTGGATAAATAAATAAAAAAGAAGATAACCAAAAAACAAAAATTGTATACCTTCCTATACTCATCATATTACGCACTACCTTCATGTGGCATGTGGAAAACTCATCATCCTGATGTTCTGTAACACTGTAAGGCTTAATTGAATTCAATATAACCGAAGAGCACTTCATCAATTTCATATTCATCCAAAGTAAATAGAAAGAGATAAATCTCATCTTGCAACATCCAAATCCAACCCTTCTCGCAAATTCAAAATTTCTCAAGGACCTATCTATGTACAGAAGACTATTGACTACCTTTTATTCATAAATCCCTCGCTACATCTGCCTTTTCGAAAAAAACAACAGCAACAGCACTTTTCCGTCCGTCCGTTGTCGATTCGAACTATCGACGGCATCATCATCGTGCTTAAGTTAAAGTTTCTTTCAATATCCATCCACATCCAATCCACATATCCTTTAGCTTCAACCCCCGCCGGTGGCATGGAAATACTCGGTAGTTCGGCACAATACCCGCCCTCATTCCCTGGAGACTTTTTAGCCAAACTCTTTAGTTTAACTTTACATTAATTTCAATTGTAAGTTTGCACTTGTATGTCAGAGAAAGCGTCGTGGAAGAGTAAAGGATACGCAAACATGTTGCCGGGCGGGTGTGTACGAGGAGTAAGTTGAGATGTATCTTTGCATCTGTAACATTTTTCTGCCATCTTAGTCGACGACGACGACGACGACAAACCTCGTTGTCTACCTTAAGAGCTTCTATCTAAAAGCTAGAGCATACTCGTATATCTACCACCTCAAGTCGAAAGTGGAGACGGAGTGATTCAAAAAACGTACGCCCAAGGATACAACATCACTTCACTGTGCTCTTGAACAAATGGCTGCAAAATCTTCTCCGGAAGGAATTTTATTCGACAAAAACTTTGTCCTTACATACAAAAGGTCTTATATAAATAAAGGAAACGCACATTCTATTCGGGTGGATGCACCTTCATCGTAAGCTTATTTCTGAGCTCAAATATTGACTCCCTGAGCATACTTCCGGGGCATGGCGGAGCACTTCCTTCTTCTTGGCTTTACATATATGGCAACGGCACTATAAGGAATACCTCGCTATACAAACTATTCACGACAACTATGCACGAAAGACGACGAAGACGTCATCATGATTTGTTGGAGGAATTTTCGCAGGTAATATATCCTTCGAAGGAAGATCGATTTACGATTACGGCGACTTAACGATTTGTGAATATCAGATGGGGGATTTTCGACAACGTTGTTGAAAGGTTTTGTATGTGCGAGAGGCTCTTTGTTTTTCCTTAAGGAACTGAATTGATACTGAATTTTGGGAAGTGGATGCAAAACTTTATAGGTTGATATACGAATCAAGATAAATAGCTTTTCTCAAAATACCACACATTAGGAGGTTGCATCACTTTGTACCTCTCTCTCTCTCTCTCTCTGTCTTTGTCGATATGGATGGAGGATATAAGAGTTATCCTTTTTAGTTTTTGGAAAATCTTGTGATTTGTTTGCTATTGAAATGCAAATCAACAGGATATTGAAAGAGTATAAAGTTTATGAGATAGTTTTTGGAACTCAATTGGTTTTAAGCAAAGTTTTTTTTTGGTATCTGGAAGAATGTTGCATAGAAACAATTTACTAGGAATTCAAATTTAAAAAAGTCCTTAAAGATATAGTCGGCGAAATGTCTTGTGTTTGTGATTTAAGTTTTGTATTAACAATGAGGTTAGAAGAAAAATGATTCGAATATAAATTTGTTTTCAGAATTTTAATAACTAAATTTACTGATAAATATAAAAAGTAAGTTAATATGCTTTTAATTAGTAGTCAATTGACTACTATCAACTCAGCGAAGCACTCCAAACAAAACGGGTTTACTATTCTTATACTTTATACTTAATTAGTTCATAATTTGTCGTTAATTAGGCATGGATTACGAGAGTTTCAAATATTAAGATGCATTGTTTTCTACAATATTTTAGTCCTTTTTTATTGATGTGATGAATACCCAAAAATTTTTATTTTCCGAAAATCCTACTTGAATTCCAAAAAGATTCCCTTATTGACACTTTTCCAGCTGTCATCTTTTGACATTTGAAAAGTTAAATTTACACTTTTGCAAACAAATTAGCGAAACACGTTTCAGCATTATGAAGTTCCACTACAAAAATATTTAAAATTTTGCGTTCACAATTCGTAAAACTAAAGCACTTTTAGATTAGGAAATTGTAAAAATGGTTGAAAAAGTGAGCAATAGGTACTGCTCTACCTCTAGCCCATAGAAGTTGATGAAATTTTAGGTTTGTCGATTGCTCGTCTATTTTATTATTTATTCCACAACGGCATTACAACGTATTTTGCATTGATACTATGGTCTTAAGCCTTAAGAACTGTAGTATAGACAAAATTAAGTTTTCTAAGCATTGAATTCTACACGGTTCTTGATTTTATATTCGACAATGCTGTCAAGATCCAAATTTAATGAGCTTATCACACTCTGCTTTTAATAGTTCAGACCTTAACTAATATCAAAAGTCGTCAGTGAAACAATTGATACAGTTAAACATTTCAGAGAAAAGATCATTTATAAAAATTAGGTAGACTGGCGGAGACAAAATGGAGCTCTAGGGCGTACCAGCTTTTAAATTTTGTTTATTTCAGACTTGACAATACTACTTGAACTTCTCCGAAATGTAATTTCTAACCCAACGAAGAAGAAATTTATCATTTATCGCATTTTCTATAAGAGAGTTTGGCGATAAACTCTCTAAAATGCTTTTGAAATATCATGGGACAAAAATCTTACTTTCTTCAAAACGATTTTAGAACTGTTCCACAATTCGGCGAGATAGAAAAAATGAATATTTTAAAAATGTCGACCCTTAAAGTGTAACTGTTTGGTATATTTTTTACGCTAATACGGTGTGCTTGGATCATATAAATTAAATTAAGTCCGTTGAGAACCAGGGCCTAGAGATTTACAACTCTCAACCACCATTCATGTTTAAAAGCAATTTCAGTGTTGGAATCCGAATCCGAACGGGTAATTTCAGAGAGCACATTTCATGACAAGAATTTGTTGGAGGAATCTTTTGCCTTTACCTCACTTCTGTTCATGATAAATAGGCTAGCAGATAATTGTAAAACATGGAGTTCAGAAGTTAACATCGAGAAAAATCTTCTCGCTGCCAAATATTACACCAAAATATATGGTCTTTTTAGAAAGCGGTTATGCGAATTCTTAACGAGGAAAATTAGGTGCATCTATACTCTGTTCAATTTGAATATGCTCAAAGCTATCACATGGCTCACAGAGGGTTGCCATAGTGATACTTATGCATCGGAATAATGTCAGTTTTTTTTAGAGAGATGTCTGTGCGTGCGTGCGTGTGAACGTACAGAGGTCACCTCGAATATTTTACGAAATTTTACAATAATTTTATAATACGATTTTGTCATGTGGTAAAATTTTGAGAAAAATCGAGTTGACATTTTTTTCCAAAAAGTAAAAACTTGTAGGTTTTAAACTTCGTAAAAATTGATTTTCGACTCAAACATATTTTCAAAAATTAAAAACTGGCTTCAAACTAATTTCATCTTATAGAAGTATTGTGTTTAACCATTAAAATTTTTATTAAAATCCAACATTCAGTTTTTTTCATAAAAATTAAAATCTATAAAAACTAGTAAGCTAAATTGGTAAAAATTGATATTCGATTCTCGATATCTCGTGAATAAATAAATGTATTGACTTCAAAATGATTGAATTCGGTGCTAAATTTTGTTGTTAACGTTCTAAGAAAAATCCAATCTGTATTTGTTTGCATAAGAAATACAAAATTTCAAAAAAAGCTACTAAAGTTGGTAAAAATTGGTTTTCGACTATGTCGTAAACAAAAATAGGTTTTGACTTCAAATTATTTATCTCACACAAAATGTTGTTATGAATATTTTGTTAAAGTCTGAAGCGCAATAAAAATCGACCAAAAAAGGGCCATGCCAATGATCCACAATCGATTAAAGCCCTTTAA
The DNA here is from genome assembly GCA_951509635.1 of Eupeodes luniger. Taxonomy (NCBI): domain Eukaryota; kingdom Metazoa; phylum Arthropoda; class Insecta; order Diptera; family Syrphidae; genus Eupeodes; species Eupeodes luniger. Next base: position 302,101,397 of record OX608073.1, read on the forward strand.
GATGAAATTCGGGAAGTGATCGAAGACACTAAAAGGCTTTTAGTCTATAATTTGTCATACGTATCCTCATTCCGAGGTCCTCCTTTAAAAATGATTTAAAATAAAACTTGATATATGTCACCTTATTTTTTTAACCTGTTTCTTACCCATTGACATTGAAACTCTTAATTTTATCAAAAAGTTAAATTATTATTTCATAATATTGACACAGTCATTCTGAAGTTGATCGTATTCGCTCTGCTTAAATACTAACTGATGTGATGCTGATGCATAAAATCATAATAAACACAACATCATCTGCACCTTATGTGCTTATAGCATATTCGCGTACATTAAATTAAGGTCTAAGAAAAAGAAACATTGCTGATCATGACGAATGAAACCAACTCAGAGTATCTGAATTCAAAAAAAATATACTACATATTGTGTGTATATGCAAATGGAACGTGTCAAATTGCAAAGTTTGCAAACTTTAAATGACCAACTGTTACAAATTTTGCCACCCAGATTGATTTCTCTGAAAGCGAAGGTGACCGTTCGTCGTGGTCGTCGCGTCAACCGAGACCATAACTGAGGTAATATGTATTATTATTATTGGACCAAATATGATCACATGCCGTTTAAATACTTTTGACTGTCGTCATTTTATTCTTCAAGTGTCTTGAAGGAATATTTTTGGATACACTTTCGTCATTTGTGATCTGCAGATGCAATTAAGTTTATTTTTTCTTATTAATCTTATGAACGCAAATTTTTTGTTTTGCTTTTTCAGCAACGACGACAACATCAAGAAGAAGAAGAAGAAAAAAAAACACAAACCCCAAAACTAAAAATTACCCTGCATTGCTAAGAGTCATAATATTGAAAGAACTTCCAGAAGAAAGACTTAAATTTTAAGATGTTATTTTCCTTAAAGTTGAAGATAACTACTTAGACCGTTGAAAGACTTTAAAAAGAGAGAACGGTATTATAATTTTCGATCAGGTTAAAACAATGTTGGTATTTAGCTCAATAGCTTAATTTTCTATTAAAACTAAGATTTAAAAGGTTTTCGATGGGTTTTCGAATAAGAGGTTTCATTTTAATATTGAAAAAAAAAAAAACAAAAAACCAAAACCAATATATGTTAAATTCACTTTAAAGAAGAAAATATGGCTTTTATAGCTAAAAACAGCTACAGGTATGAACGACGACGATTTAAAAGTACTTAAGTTTTGAAATACCACTGTTAATTTTTAGTAATAGAGTGTAACAGCTATACAAATAGCGAGCTGTTCAAAATGACAACTGTTATTACAAAATCTTTTATTAACATAAAACCTTAATTTATTGTACAGCCTTACAGCTGAAAGCGGTAGCATACTAACTACTTACTTAAGGTTGCTCTACAGTCTGGGGGGCCTCAACCAAAAGAATCCTCTAGCCAGCTCGGCAACCACGGATCCAGACTTTTAATCAGGGGGGGGAGGGGTCACCATAATTAACATATAGAATAGTTTTTACTCACCGCTTAAAAATGTTCTTTAATGTTGTGTAAAGGAGGCTAACAAAATTAAAATAACATAATATGTATATTAACCTTAAATTTACACACTTTAGGAGTTAAAGTGATAACTTTAGTTAATAAATTATTTAAGAGCTAAAACACAATAGCTAGTTTAGAGGGTTTTTGTTACTTTCACGCAAAAATGTTAAAAATTGTTTTGAAACGTAGCTTTTTTCAAAAATAATATATTCTTTTTTTGTTACCATTTCTATTAATACGAAAAACACTACCAAAATTTTCAAAAAAAAAAAAATTATAATTTCTTAAAAATCAAAAAAAAAAATGACATTTTTGATCATCAAAAATCATCATCATCCTCAATTTGATCATCGACAAGAGCTTAAAATCGGTCCATTAGTTCTTGAAAAAAACTTAAACACAAAATAACGGTTTTATGAGGGATACCCTTCTGGAGCAATTCTAAAATACGTTTTTCTTGTAGAAAGAAGCCAAATTAAGAACAAACTATTTAGCGAAAGTTTTAAAAATGTATCGGTTAATTTTTGAAAAAAATCGAGTTTTCAATGTGGGGGACCCACTTTTTCGACTTTTCTACCATCGTAATGTCATGACTCATGTTCCTATATGTCGCAAGTAAAAATCACTTCAATGTTCACTAATTATGTGCGTCAAAAAATAAGACATAATATAAAATTGACGATCTCTTATTCAAGGTTTCTTTTTAAGAACTTGAATATTTGCTCTTTTTCTTAGAAAAAAATTCTTTTTAAATAATTTAAAGCATTACCTACTAAAGTTTTTCCAAATTCGGAATTGCGTGAAAACAAAATTTTTAGTTGTCGTGACCCCTACGACCCCCCCCCCCCCCCCCCTCCTGGATACGCCTTTTGGGCTGGAGCGTTAATCAGCCTTATTTTGACATTCTCCCTTCTCAACCCTTTTTTTGGCTTTTCGTTCGAAAGTTATTCGAATTCGTATGATACGTATTTTCACTTTCTAACGATTCGAAAGTTCATTTCACATCTTGATGAGAGACTTAAAAGAAAAACATGTAAGTTTGTTTTTTTTTTCCGAAAAATAAAGAAAATGGAATAGGTACATATATTTTTATGAAAATCTATTGATGTTTTTATTAAAGGTCACAGTCACACTCAAATTGGACAACTATAGAACAAAAGGAAGTTCTTATAAAATTAATGGAAGAAAACCATGAAATCGCGAGAGGTTTTCCCCAATCCCCAATCGATTTGATGCATCCATAATTCTTCTTCTATTTATGCTGCCTTGATTTTTCATAAATAAAACAATTTGAATTTTTGAAAGACAATTTAAACAATTTAAACGATTTTAACTACTGTGTTACTTTTTGATTCTTGTTGACAATTGTGAAGTGTTACCAGGTGTGATTCAAATAATGAGACTTTAAAGTTACATTTTTTTGGTAATGCATGTGGGACAAAAGCAAATCGAATTATAAGTACATTAATTATTGTAGGCGTTTTTTATTGGTTAATTTATACGCAGCGCAGCAAAATCTTACACACTAAACAACAACAAAGAAATAGTGCGGATAAATAAGGCAGCAAAAATAGTGCATATAAATAGTTCAGATAAAGTTTTGGAATGCTTGGAATAGCAGACACTTCATCCAGTTCCAGAAATATTTGTTACTTAAAGGTTGGCAGGATTTTATTATTTGGGGATGCGTTCGTATTTTTCTTGTGCTCTGTTTTCACTAGAATAAAAATAAATTGGTTTGAAATATTAATCTACGATTAGACTGTCAACGTTAATATTCAATGCGTTGAATACTTGACATCATCCAAAAATCATCAATAATATAATCATAGTGCTATCTCTAAATTTAATAACGCGTGATGTGTGTTAGGACTCGCCCAAAACCAAAGCGAAATATTTGATGCGAAAACAAAACTTTCGTCATTGGTCGGGTTTAAAGGCTCTCCCAAACCAACGCGAAAGTGGCAAATTCGCCGACACGGCATTGTTTATTTGTCATTCTTGTTATTATTGTGAATGATTCGCCCTGATTCGCTTCGCGTCAGTTATCGCAGTGTAAGTTTATTTTGAGAAGAGAAAGTTTAATTGTGGCGCTGAATGTTTCGCCTTGATTTGTCCCCTTTCACCCAGGAAAACTGAGTTGCCAGCAACTGGGAGCTTGTAGGCAAGACGGGCTTACGGGGAAGGACAAAATCTCCCCTCATACCCTTCTTTTGGCTTTTAGTGCCTGTCTAGATTGGATTTTTAATGCTGGGTTTAATGTTCGTTGTGTCAATACGATGAAGAGAAAATCAATATGCACATCCCTATCTCACACCCTTGAAATATATCTATCTTTCACTCATACAATACAAAATCTTTCATGTTGAATCCAAAAATATCGTTTGCATTTGGGCTGTAATCTAATCATCTCTCTCTTTTTAACTCACATATCATCTACCTGTCTCACTGCTTGCACCTAGCATTAAAAATTTAATGTGGACACTGGACAGGCACTCTTATGTCATTTCAATCTTTCAATTCATACTCAACTCTATTCTGACTGGACCTGCATGTACACATTAACTTGAACTCTTATTCAACTTTACATAAGAACAACAATACTTTTTCAACACATCCCTTGAGTACGTATTTTCAAAACTGGTTGACAGCTGATTTTGACATAAGTATGATTGCACAGATACCAACTTGGAGATTTAAAATTAGAGTGCATATAATAGTGTACATATGTTTTATTAACACTTTCCATTACTGCACTTACTTTCTATTACTGCACTAGCTAATAATTACCGATAAAATACGGCTTGTATTAGATTTAAAGGTGCTGAGTTAGTTGTACAAAATTTGTTTATGTATTTTTTTTACTTTTCATATCAATAAACTTAAATTTATGTTCCCATATTCAAAGTGTCATTGATGGTTTTTTAAATAATTAACATCACTAGCACTTAGAACTTTATTAATTTAATTTTTCTTAAGTAAAGGTATTTTTTGTATTCCATCCAATTGTTTCAATGAAATTGAAAGTTTGTGGAACAATTTTAATTTTTTTTACTTTGGTCACACTAAATAAGATCGAAACTTCAAACAGCTGACTTCGAATTCGAGTTCATTTCGGTTCATTTAATATATTCATTCTACAATGAACATTATTTGTTAGAATGTCAAAATACAGAAATTTCATTCTAATGAATAGATCTATTCTAACGAATTGGCTATTCATTAGAATGTCAGAATAAGCGTGAATGTCTCTTAGCTTTACATGACCCAGCCATCTTAGTCGTATGCACTTTTATTCTTTTAACCAGGTCAGTGCCGCGGCGCAGCCCGTACAGTTCGTCTTTGCATCTTCTCCTCCAATCTCCATCTATACAGACGGGACCAAAAATCACCCGAAGAATTTTTCTCTCGAAGCATCCAAACGCGCTCTCATCTTTCTTTGACAAGGTCCAAACCTTAGCGCTATATGAGAACCGAAATGAAGAGTGTCTTATATGTAGATGGTGACTTAAGTTGCGTGAGACAGGACTTTACTACTAAATTGTCTTCTAGGTCCAAAGAATCACCGATTTGCAAGAGTCATTCTTCGTTTGATTTTAGCGCTCGTGTCGTTGTAGGGATGCCTAGCCGAGTTAGACAAAGTTTACCTGATTCTTAGTTAAAGCTGTGCATGGTGACATTTTGTCCAAGACGTCGTCGTTCAATGTCCTTTTTTTGATGACAGCATATAATTGGTCTTGCCCTCATTGACCACTGAAACCAACTTCTCCGCTTCCGTCGCAATGCCCAAAGAGCTTCACTGATTTTGATCTTTTAAGCTTGTCAATATCGTCGGGGTAACCGAGTAATTGTATGGATCTTAATAAGATTGTGCTTCTAGTATTGACGATTTAGTTTTGCACAACACTTTTCACAACGATATGTTTAAAAACTCGCATAAAGTACATCACCTTGTCTAAAACCTTTTTTTTGGCATCAAAGGCATTGGTGAGATCTTTTCCGACCTTGATAGAGCAGCGTGCATTCTCCATCGTCATTCTGCACAAAAGGATGCCAAGTTATTTCTTATAGATGCTATCATAAGTTGGCCTTAAAATCAATAAAGAGATGGTGGGTATAAATTTGAAGTTCCTGGTGGCGCCGTTATATAATTTGAAGAAGTGGATTTTCCATATTAATAGTATAAACTGCTGTTGAACTACGATGTTCCATTAATCGTCTTTACCTTTACAGCTTTACTAGATCATTTCAGTAATATTGTGTATTCAAGGCGTTCTTCAACAAACTGGTCGATCCTTATGTATATTCTTATATTTGCAAATTTTCATATGTTATCTTAATATTTTAAGAAATAATCTCACTCTTAATACTGTAGACAATATTAGTCAAAATTCTGGTCGTATTATATTTCTCCTTAATTTGTCAAATCACTGCCTAAAAAACTAAATCCACCGTATTAATATCGCAATGTATAATACTCCCAAATAAGATAGCTTATTAGGTATGTTGCAAAATGTCAGAAAATCAGTATAAAATGCAATCTTTTCTTGCAAGAAGCAAAGCACTATAAAATACACAGTATAAGGTACACAACGCTCACATATTTCTCAAAGGAGTCAACCGGATATTTACCATCAAGCTACATATTATGTCAAACATTTATACCAACTACGACGGAAGTCGATAAGCAGAAAATTAATCAAAACAAACTGCATTGAGGTCTCCCATATACGCAGCAGTTCGTTAGATGACGCGACATACAACAAGCTTGCTGCTGCTAAATGCTGATTGTTTTTCAACAACTTTTCCAGAACAAACTGCATCAAAATCATCAAATATCAAATTGCACACGAGCCCGAGTACTCTATTGGAAGAACTCTATAGAACCAGAACAGAACACTACGAAAACGAATCTATCTAAGCTGAGTCAAATTGTAGTACAACCATCATAAAGTCGCATGCACAATTGAATGTCAATTGCCCCAAGGGAATTAAGTCATCATAAATATCCTGCAGCACGCAATGCATATTGCACTGCATCATATATGTATGCGATATGCATGCCGCTGCCGCTGCTACTGCTACTGATGCTGCTGCTCCGCTGATGCCGCGTTCGTATCAGAATAAACTAAACAACATTTGAGGCGAAGCCAAACATCATCAAATGCTATCAATGAAGGAATGCTGTCAAACGAAACTGTCGGCATGTCATTCGACTTTCTATTATATACGTTATACGCGTATACCAAGTGAACTATGACGATGAGGATGACAACGTCACTCTCAGGGGATGCCCCAGCCCCTGTTCGACAGGGATTTTCTTGAAAAATGAACCTATATGCTTTATGTCATCGTAGAGTCATCACGGTGGGGCATAGCGCAGCAGTGAGCAGCGTAGCGTATACACGCCTGAGACTCAATTCTCAAACTTCAAAGGCAAGGAGCTCAGGTCAATCATGATTATTATAAATTTTTTCATTTTGCCTCAGTGGAAAATCACGAAAGGACTTTTCATTAATATGCAGAAACAATTTTTCACTAATTTCAATCCTCAGACCACTATGATTATTATAAGACTTTTTTTCGGTTCTTCGTCTTCAAATTAAACGCTCCCATGGAAGCCATTTTTATTTTGTATGTATATTGTTTTACACTAATTGAACTGTGAGTAATTATTCTATTCGCTTTGGGTGGGGGGTACATACTGCCACGGCCGCGCACCGCACCCGGGCGCCGCCGCTGGCTGGGCTGCAAGTGACGAGGTGACGAAAATGTCCTTTTCCTATACCTAAAGATAACGTGATGACATTTTTTGAATATTAATATAATTTCATTTTCATTGATATTCAGATTTTTTTTTCTGTTCTGCGTCGTATTTTTATTTTGTTCTCATTTGGCTAAGGAGAAAAAATGTATCGCGGTTTAGCGGGTTATAAAAAAAAAGTAACAGTGCTGTGGAACAAAATGTTTAAAAAAACATCTAGTTTCGAAATTTTTTGGAAATTGCGAGGGAGGAAGTTTAAAAAGGAATTATAACATGGCCTTTTTTTACGAAAATTAAACATAATAAAAAGAGGTTTTTTGCTGAACAAGTCTTGAGGTCCCAACTTAAGCTTCCAAGACAAGTAATTTACTTAGGTATTGTTCATTGTTGAAATTGCAATCGTTTGGATATAAGCTTTTGGAATGCTCACCGAATAAGTAAGGAGAAGGATGGTTTTAGTTTATTCAAAAGACATGAAGTTTTGTAGCACCATATCTTAACTATAAAAATAAATTAGGTTGCTCAACAGTCAATATATAGACCTAGGATGGGGAGCACCCACAGTTTATATGCCAAAAATACTTAATACCAAAAAAAACCTAACAAAACAATTCGATGTAAAAAGGCTTTAGTAAAAGGTGGTTCCTTGTCATGCGATTTCTTTACCATCGTACTTAAAAGAATAGTGCCGAGCTCCCACGTCAACACTAGAGGCACTATCTTTCAAAAATCTGTCCAGTTTCTAGTATATGCGTGATGTCAATGGGGCTTTTGTGAGTATTGAGGCAGAGCCGGCAAAAATGGGTTTAACGGTTAATGAGGGCAAAACAAAGTACATGCTGTCGGTCAAGAAAGGACATACCGATAACACCGACACGTCGCGACGTCTCGGTCAAAACGTCACCATCGATAGACGTAACTTTGAGGTAGTTAAGGACTTCGTCTACCTAGGCTCCACTATGAACGCAGAAAAGAACACCAGCGCTAATATCAAATGATGAATAATTCTTGCTAACCGCTGTTTCTTTAGGCTAAGAAATAAATTGAGTAGTAGATCCATCTCTCAAGCGACCAAAGTGTCGCTATATAAGAACGTCATCATCCCCGTCCTGCTATACGGTGCAGAAATTAGTGCCTGCGTTGTTCGATATTTTGAAAAAAAAAAATTATTTTTCTAAGTTCCTCTATAAGATCCTTCAGTAAATTTTTTTGACAAATCTTTCTAATAATTTTTTTTTGCTATAAATTTGACAACTTTTTGCAAAAATTGTGTTTTAGCTGATTTCTGAATAGCTTCCATTTGAAAAACCCTGGATCAGCAGATACATACAATTTTAGTTACCTAGTAAAATTGAGCGACTTTTTTTGTTGTTGTATTTTGTTTGGTTATGGGTTTCAGGTCTAATTGGTAAAATTTTAGGCTCAAATTAAAGCTTAATAACTAGTCTTTAATCTGTAAAACTTAATTTTATTCTTTTTTTGTACACAATTTTTTAAAACATAATTAAGATTTAAAAAAACAATAATAATTTTATTGAAACAAAATTCCTTCACGCTAAAAAAATCACCGATAAACAAAAAATGGGGCAACTTCGCAATTTGTTCATGTTTTGGCAATTTTGCGTTCAGCGCACGAGACCAGAACCTTGGTTCATAAAATAGATAAATATCAGAAACAACTCACCACAAAATCAGAACTACCGAATTTAACGCAAGATGTTTATGATGGTTAGTGCGTTGGAATGGCATGCCAGAGGTCTTGGGTTCAGTCCCTGCCTGTGCCATCTAAAGTTTTTTCTCACGGGTACTGCCTCTTGCTGTCTTAAATTAGCCCTTCGGATTCGGCTTAAAACCGCAGGTCCCCTCCATCCCTGACAACAGTGCTCGCACACTGGAATGGTTTAGAGTTATAAGTCACTAGGCCCTAGCTCCCAACGGATTGTTGCACCACCTAATTTATTTGTTTTATATTTTTCTACTCAAAATTACTGGACTAGAAGAGCTACACCTGCTGTATTTTAAATAAAGTCTTAACAAATAGTTTCCGTAAGAATTGCCTACTGAAATATAGTCAATAAGGGTTGCCACTCTGCAAAACTTAGATTTAAGTTTACAAATATTGTATGATTCAGCTTATTCATAAAAAAAAATTAAGGCGTGCAGACATTTTTTTGTTGTTTTTTTTTTTTTTATTTTGAACAAAAATAAGTTGGCCATGCCAATCTCAACAAAAGTTGTATTTTTAAGAAAAGTAAGTGGGATTACGTCATCATCAGCTCGGCAACTAAGATCCGGTCCTAGCCTCATTTAACAAATCTGTTAGCTAAATGTGTGTCCAGCCCACCGAATCTGAGCCTAATTTTTGTCACAATATCTGCTTTGAGGTACATAGATTGCATACAGTTCATGATTGTAAGGTCTCCGAAATCGTCCTTCGCACATAAGGAACAATTCTACGTATGGCTTTCATCTCTAAGGGCCGACTTAATTTTGCGATCATCATCCTTGGGAATTTAAACATCATAACTACCTTGGACAGGCATTGAGTGTCCTTTCGTCGTATTCAAAGTAAGTCTCTTCCCCTTCGTGAACGATTATGAGGCTGATGCTTAGCGCGTTAAAGCGAATGATAATGAACTTCACTTTTTTGCTGATTAAGAAGATTCCTCCGAGCAACAAACAAACGTCATATTCTTTCTTTTTTAATACACTACACCCTCTCCATCTTATTTCTTGTAGAACTGTTATGTCGGCATTGTATTTTGACAGGATATCGGCTAGCTGCTCTCTATCGTGACCCCTATAGAGCGATCTTTTACGTTCCATCAATAAATTCTTAAAAAGTTGGTCCTAACTCGAAGAAGTGGTTGTCCTAGTGTAATCCCTACATTTCTAAGGCTTGTTGTCTGTCATGTGATGAAATTGTTTTCACGGGACAGGTTATCATCCTGTCGCCAACCTGAGGAACAATATTAGTCAAACCTTTGTTAAGCTTGTTTCTAGCGGTCGCCATGGTCGGCACTTGCATATTTTCCTATGTTACATTTAATCCCCCTATTCGACTAAGATTTATCTTTTTAACAAAAGCTAATATCTCAAAAAATAAAGCATTTTTAAGAACACATTTTACCATTTGACCTATGTGAATATTAATAGGATAAGTGCACATTGTCAGTAATATCATTACAAACCATCCATTTTTCCTTGGTTTGTCATGTTCAGTATTGTGTCAAAAAAGATCATTATGCGGGAATTTCTGCTTTTCTGATTCAATTTGAAGAAATTGACTGTCAAATCGTATTTAACGTATTATCAACAAAGCCAAAAATGGTATAAAAATACTTGGAGATAGTCAACTGGGGGACGTACCCCATCCCGCGTATGCCCCATCGGACCTACACCCTCTTTTGTCAACGTGCCGTCTTCGATTCTTATTAAGTCGCCTGAAAATGGTTTAAAGAGTAGTTTGTCTCTTAAGAGAAATAATGCTTTTAGAGTGGTATCCACAAATTGAACCAAAACTGGTGGAAATGTGTCCGAAAATTGTATGGTTGTCCACCTAAATGAAACCAAAGTCCTTCCAAAAGTTGGCATTTATTTTGGCTTATGACTGTTCACAACATCGGTTTGTATGTTAGTGCCTTGTCCAAAATGTTCTTAATTGAATAAAAAACTAATTTCGGTACTTATTTTGATATCTTTTTGAATTTTTTTGTTTTAGAGAAACCAGAATTGTTTGAAGCGATAACATTTCAAAATTAGTCTCAAAGTTAATAATAAAAAAGCTTTTCAATTAATAAAAACGAAACAAAGACTAAATATCACAACTAAAGGAATGATGATCGGTTAGCACCCGTGAAACATATGTAATTTCAGCCTTGTTGTAGCACAATCAAGTTGTTGTTGTAGTATTCAAGCCCTATTCTGAAAAAAGTTTATTTTTAAATATTGCCCAAAATATATTCCTCTACTAATTATTGCATTTAGAAAACCAATTTTAGCAACTCTAATATTTAAGTCATGTTCCTAACAATTGTTTTGGTTTCAAAACCACAGATGTAGATGTAAATTTTCTAATCATCGTTCAATGGGTTAAAATTTTTCAATAATTGTTTTAGTTGCTCCCGTACTCGAATTCCAAAAGCTCTAACCAAAAAGTGATTAATAAAAATTCTGACCCAATCCATTGATTTATACACAGTAGTGTGTTTATGGACCCACCACCGTCATCGTCAGAGCGACCCTTTCCTAAACCTCATACTTCAATAAAGTGTTTTTTAATTTTTTCACAGTTTCTTAATTTTGATGATGAGGAAAGGATGAGATGGAAGATTGGCCGCAAAAGTTCATTAGGGCGGTGCGGTGTATTCTTTTATTTTATTTTGTTTTGGAAAAGAAATACCAAAATGTAATTTGTGTTACAAGCCATCAGGCGATGGTAAAAAGAAACACAGGCTGTTTTTTTTTGGTGTTTCTTTTGAAGGACGACGTGGGTGATGTTTTAATTTGTTTCTCTTGTCAAAAGAATATTTTTTATTTAATTTTTGGGTTTTTTTTTTCTTTTTTAACTGAGCCTTCACAGGAAGGGTTTGTGGTTAAGGGAAGTTACTGAAATGTTTTAATTGCATTTTTTGTGAATATTAAAAGAAACAAAAAAAAAAACAACAACAAATCCGTCATCAAAAGACTCTATAACATAGCGTAGTGGTGTAGTTCATAATATTTTGTATACATATATAAATAAATAAATTAAATTGAGTTTGTAAATAGGTGTGGGTATATGTAAGTTATAAGTTTTACATAAAGAAAATATTAACATCGCTTAGGGCTTATCAACAAAAATAAAAACTTGAAAGGTTTTATGAACTCTCTTATATGTAAGTCCAAACAAAAAAAAAACAAACAAACAAACTATTTACATATGTAATATTATTAATTTTTTAGCTTCGAAAGTAAAGCTATATATTTTTAATACATAAATTATATTTCATAACAAAGTTAAGACTTCCTCATTAGTTACGAAAACCAAAATCATTTAAACGGAAATTCTTTTAAGTTAATTTTAGTTGCTTTTTCGTAACCTGAGTAATTTTTGTTTCTAATGTGTCAACTGTCATTACGAAACTTCATTTGACAGCTGAGTTTGGCAGCATTGAAAAAATTCGTGTTGTCTTGTTGATCGGCATTGATTGTCAATATGTTTAAAAAATATGCAATACTTGTTAACGCAAGATTGTCGATACGAACATTTTTTTCTCGATTCTAATTTCCAAGTATTTTTTGAAAAATTGAATTATGGACAAATGAAACCGTCAATAAATTAACCATCATTATGATAATTGTTTGATATTAGGCAAAAATGACTTAAAACAAAAATTGGTCACATAGACTCAATAAACCTAAGACGTAGGTAAGTATCAAAACAAATATTAATTTTCTTGTATTATTTTTTAAAATACTAAACTAATACGATATTAAACAGTTGTTCTAAACTTAAGTTGTTAGAGTTAAACGAAAAAATCAAAAAAGACTGTTACATCATGTCAAGATTCTAAAATACTATGTTTTGATTTCAGACATTTTTACCTAACGCCAAAAATTGTAACATTTATTAACTAAGATAGTTAATCTGGGCCCAGTTTCACCAAACACTTGTTTTGGATGCTTTGACACCTCCTTAACTCGCACGAATTGGTGTGGGTGTGTCGTGCCAAATCCTACCAGGACTCAAAATGTTGTGGTCTGTGGCGCAGGCTAAGTTCTTGTGAGCAACGCACGCGAAATTGATTACATCATATTTTGTTGCACACTTTCACGAAAAACCGGCGATATTATGGCAGAGCTTGCGTTTCGTTGACGTAAAAGTGTTGGTTGATTGATAAATCTATTTTTGTTTTTTATTTTTTTTCTAAAACCAATTTTTACCAATTTTATTAGCATTTCTTAAAAGTTTTTATTTCTTATATAAACAAATAAAGGCTGATTTTTTAAAAGCTATAGGAAAGAAAACACATAAAATTCAGAAAAATGCACGAAATCTTTATTTGGATCGATAGTCCACACAATTTAATGTTTGAAGATTATTTCATGCAAATGTTGACCTTGACTGCGCCTCAAATGGTCAATCCGCTTAACCCACTTTTGGCATACTCTTTCCAACTTTTCGGCCGGTATCTCACGAATAAATGCTTCAATGTTGTCTTCCAATGCGTCAATTGAAGCGGGCTTGTCTGTATAGACATGAGCTTTAACATAGCCCCACAAAAAGTAGTCTAAAGGCGTTAAATCGCATGATCTAGGCGGCCAATTGACCGGTCCCGACCGTGAAATAAAATGTTCACCGAATTCGCCTCTCAATAAGTCCATTGTTGCGCGTGCTGTGTGGCATTTGGCACCGTATTGTTGAAACCACATGTCATGCAAGTCAAGCTCTTGCATTTTGGGCAAAAAAAAGTTGGATATCATCTCACGGTAGCGCTCAACATTCACAGTTACGTTACGATTCGCATCATCTTGCAATAAGTACGGTCCAATGATGCCACCAGCCCATAAACCGCACCGAACTGTGACTTTTTGTGGATGCATTGGTAGCTGTTGCAATGTTTCTGGCGGGTATTCACTCCAAAATCGACAATTCTGCTTACTTACGTACCCATTGAGACAAAAATGAGCTTCGTTGCTGAACACAATTTTTCGGTAAAAAGTGGATCTTCGGCCAACTTTCCAAGAGCCCATTCAACAAAAATTTTACGTTGCAGAAGGTCGTTCGGCTTCAATTCTTGCACCAGCTGTATTTTGAAAGGCATCACACCTAAATCCTTCCGCAAAATTTTCCAGAGGCCCAATTGCTGCGAACGGCGACGAATCGATTAATGATGATAATTGATCATTAACACTGACCGATACAGCTGCGATATTTTCTTCAGTTCGCACTCTACGTAAGCGTGTTGGTGGTTTAATGTCCAACAATGTACATTTGGTGCGAAATTTAGTCACAATAGCCCGAATAGCTGCTTCAGTGGGTCGATTAAACTGACCATAAAAAGGAAGAAGCGCGCGATGAACTTTCTGAACAGAGTATAATTTGTAAGCGTTGTTCGTTTGTAAGACGATTCATGGTTAAATTATAGTAGACCAAACCAGCATCAGCTGTTTAAACCAGTGCTGCCAAAAAGATAATAGCTAAAAAATCAATATACAAATTGGATGAATGAAATTAATTTGAAGTCAATATTTCCTATTGTTCACGAGATATCGTGTTTGTAGATTTTATTTTTTTTTCATGAAAAAACGCACTGTTAGATTTAAAAAAAAAAAGTAATGAATGTCGAAAACAATATTTTCTGTGAGATAAAACAATTTTGAATTTTTAAAAAGATATTTGAGTCGAAATTTTATTTTTAAGAACTTTTAGTAATTTTTGTTTAGGTTTTTAATTTTTTTTGTAAAAAAATGTCAATTCGACGAAAAAAACTTCGCGAGTCTAAACTTTTGACTCTAGGGACCTTGAAACGTCGAGAAATGTTAAAATTTTTAATTCGATAAATCGGACCGATTACAATAACTTCCTATGTTAAGTTAAAAATATGGCCTCCAAGAGCTGTCAAAATCAATCCGTCTCTATTGGAAAACCATTTAGAAGACTAAGATTTTTACTTTGCAAAATCAGCATGCAATTTATAAAAACTATTTTGTGTTTTACCTTAGCCTTGAAGGAATAATATTTTTAAAAATAATTGAATTCAATATAACTCAATCCCTTAAAAAAATGCTGTTTTGTTTATGTTTTAGAAAAAAAATAAGTTTTTTGATACCATATTTAAATTTGCTAGCTAAGCTTTAGAAGAACAAGAAATTTCTTTCATTGACTCAACTTAAAATATTTGGATACTTTTTAAGGCGACACACCTGATTTTTGTTCCTTTTTTGCCGTTAAAAAAATCTTGGATATTACCGAATGATCTATTAATTCATTATTCGGTCCTAAATCACGAAAAGTATTATCAGATAGTGCTTGTTATAGCCATGAAATCCACCTTAAGTTTGAACTAAACGACTTTTCCATTTTTAAGTTGTATGTTCTGGTCTGAAGCTTTAAAATGAAAGTTTCTTTTTTAAATTCTTAAACAAAAATAAGAATAATTGTAGTTCTATGCAAAATGTTCATAATAACAATAAAAAATTATTTCCTCGGATAAGACGTCAAAACAATTGATGGTAACAATAGGAATTGGTTTCTTCAAAACAAAATCCCATAACACTTTAAGATTCCCCATTCTATATTACAGCTGTGACTATTGCCCTTCTTAAAAAGACGATCTCTCCTATGTCCAACCACCACCGCTGCCACCAAATAATGAATGAAATCCTGCCGAGTCACGCTTTATTTGCTAAATAGCCGCATCATACCGCTTGCAAGGAATAAAACTTTGATAAAAAAGAAATATATATTGAAAGTATCAAAAAGAACGGAATTAGTGTTTCACATAATTGTCTCTATTGTCTAAGCAACTGACATTGTAATCTGCTAGCGATACGCTCCTGCTCCCCGGCATATAATAGAAAAGACATCGCACATTTTAACATAACACAAAAACTTTCTTCCGCAAAAGAATCTTCCGCGTGGAAAACTTTTATTCAGGTTGTCCAACGCCATCATCATCATCAGCATCCTGATTCCTGATTTCACTATTTTCCATCATCAACAATAAAACAATGCGTCGCGTCGTCGTTGTCTTCTTCATCCTCGTCAGCTCACACCCACAGTCCTCACTCCTTATTGCGCAAAACTTTGATGTCATAGTCATAGGCCAAAAACACATTAAGGCCACTAATAAATGCGAGCCAGGACGACAAAAAGTGCGTCATTATACCGGAAAGATGCGAAGAACGAAGAGATTCCCGCTTGCAAATGAAAACGAAACAGTGAGAAAACCATTTGCGCTCCAGTGAGCCAATGAATTTCAGTTGTCATTGAAATAATGGTTTAATGTTCATTAGATTCTGCATTGTTTTCGATTTTTCCTTACAAAAAAAAAACAATCCTGGAATGGAAGTGGGGATGTGATGTCTCACAGGAATTCCAAGGCAATAAAAACTTTAACAACTTCACTTTGAGTTTTATGAACAAAAACATCAAAATCAACATCAAAATCACCCTTGGCACCTTCACTAAAGAAAAACAGGAGAAAAAAATCCTTTGATTAACCTTAATTTTTCCAGACGGATGCTTCAATTTTAAATCCTTTACCTTAAGTTATGTAACAAAATAGGAACGAAAAGAAACAAAACCCTTTTTTCTTTTGGAGTGCAATTAAATTCGATAGGGCTCTTCAGCAACGCCAGCGTTATCTTCAAATTGCACTTTCTTAAACGTAAAATGACAGAAAAGGGTTGAGTTAGAACGAAAAAAAAAAACCTCAGCATTCCTCTAAAAATACCATCAGGACATAAGGAGGAGTATAAGAAAAAAAAACAATCTGTATAATAAAGGACGACGACGAAGAAGAGAAAAGTTTTAATTGGCGTGATTTTTAAATGTTAAATACTTTTGGTAGATGATGGCAGTTGGTAGGTAATTTTGGCAGCGGTGTAGAAATTGATTACTGAGATTAAAAGGACTAAGGATAAGGACATTAGATTTTAAGCCTTTTAAATGAGAACGCGGTGGATGGTAACATTCGTGCGAAGGCGGTGTTCAATTTCTTTTTAAGATTTTTTTTTTTTGTAAAAATCTTAGGACCTTAAAGCCTTGAAGAAAATGGAGTATTTTTTAGTCATTTTCAATTATTTAAATAGAATTGGATGAATCTAAACCCCTTATAGAATTCTTATGATGAAATGATAACGATGAAATGATTATTTTATTAGCTTTCCATAGGAAGTTATTGTAATCGGTCCGATTTGTCGAATTGAAAATTTTAACATTTCTCGACGTTTCAAGGTTGATAGAGTCGAAATAAAAGATTTGTAGAGAGATGTCTGTGAGTGCGTGTGTACGTATGTTCGTAAGTCCGTACGTCCTTACGTTCGGTAATTTTTTTTCGACGTCTATAGCTCAAGAACCAGTGAAGATATCGACTTCAAATAAATTTTTTTAAACAGATAATGAAGTAGAAAGGTGCAGAAAGGACTCTGACAAAAATTTACTGGGTGGTTTTCTTACCATAGCAATTTTAAACAAAAGGTGAAAATGTTGGTTAACCCTAAATATCTCATGAACCAATAACGCTAAAGACTTGAATTCAATTTTAAATTATATATTGTAACGTAATACCAAACAAATATAATTTTTGGAAGAAAATCTAATAAACGGTTTTGTAATAAATCAAAAAAACTGAAACAAATATTTGTCACCCTGAATATTTTACGAACAAAATATGATTTTATCTCCAAAATAATTGTATGTGAGGAGAAATAACATTTTCAACATCAAATTGACATTTTTTTTTATAAAAATAAAAACCTAAAAAAAACATGTCTATAAGTTGGTAAAAATTGATTTTCGACTCAAACATCTTTTTAATAATTTGAGATATTGTCTTCAAATTAATTTAATGTTACAAAAAATATTGTTTTCAACATTCAGTTAAATTTTGAGAATAATAAAATTACAATTTTTTTTTTCAACAAAAAATAAGAACCTTTACAAAACATTACCGAAAGTTATAAAGACTTAAGTATTTGTCGACTCAAATACCCTTTCAAAAATTTTAGATTACGGCTTCAAACTAATTTTTATTTTATAAGAAATATCGTTTTCAACATTCGATAACATTTTGAGAAAAGTCGAATTGACAGTTTTTTTTTACAAAAAAATAAAAACAATACTAAAACATGGTAGAAATTTACTTTCGACTCAAATATCTTTTCAAAATTTAAAAATAATAGCTATTTTTATCTCACAGAAAATACTGTTTTCGTAATTCAGTATTTTTTTATAAAAACAGTCACTTTTTTCATAACAAATTAAAATCTAAAAAAAATAGTACGGAAAATGTGGTAAAAATTGCTGTTCGGTCCTCGATATCTCGTGAATAATAAAAGATATTGACTTCAAATCAATTTCAATCATCCAATTTGTGTTTGTTTATATAAGAAATAAAAACTTTTAAAAAATGCTACTAAAATTGGTAAAAATGGGTTTTCGACTAAAAATCTCGTTTATAAAAACAGATTTTGAAATCGATCTATTTTATCATATGCAAAATATTAATGGTAATTTAATTTTTTTAAATAATTCAACTGACGCCTTTTTTAACATAACACGAAAACCTATAAGCGGTTTAAGCAAGAAAAATCTACAGACGCGGACGGGATGAGAAATGATCAGTGTGGGTCGAATCTCAGACTCTTTTTTATTTGATTTTAGTATTAAGGAAAATTTTAGTAACATAATCAATAATTTGAACGAAAATATTTAAATAAATACTGAATTAGGTATCTGTTCGATTGGAAGACCAACGACTAAAGATTTAAAGATAAGTTATCAAAAAGAAAACTTCAATTGTTCTTAGTTTTAAAAATAAGTGTGCTAGTCACACAAACTTAATAAAAGCTTTTTTTCTGAAAACATTTAGTGATTTTGTTTCAGAATTAAACACAGATTTAAAATTCAAACACCACATCGACATCCGAATTTAAGAATAAAGTGTCATTATTTTCGATTTGGGAACGCTGACATTTGACGCCTCTCAAATTTAGCTCATATTTGCAGTTTTATTACATTAGTTGAATTTTTGCCATTTACGATAATAGTACGCACAACAATCGAACAACGCGTTGAAGTAATTGAAGCGCGAATCAGATTGACACCGCAATTTCAAAAGCAACTTTAACAACCACTTCAGACTTTTAAGAGCCCCTGGTTTTAAATTTGGTTAAATACATTAACACAGCATTATCCAAAAACACATCAACGAAAATTACACTTTACAAATTACAAGTTGTTAGCATTTGAACAACTTGAAAAGTGTAATTTTCAGGTTTATCCACACCTTTTTGTTTTGTCTATTTGGATTCTCTACATAATATTTTTTTGAGATAGTTCTAAACCACTTTTTCACATTCCTTTAGCATTTAAAACCAAAAATACCACCCGAAACGTGCACAAATTCCAGATTGCTACTATAATGAAATTAAAAGCCTTAAAAATCGAAGAAACAAGTTAAGGTCAGTCTATAAAATGTCTCGAAGGGAAAATAGTTTAACAAAATTTTGTGATTCAAGAGATATTTTCAACAGAATTTCAAGCTTAAAGTTTCTTAGTTAAATTCAGAAGGTGCAAAGAGATCTTAAAATTAATTCAGGTTATTTTTAGAAATATATTAATAAATTCGTCTATTCTCAAACTTAATGACGTTTGAAATCACGATCCACGGGTTATAACTTTACTTTTTTCGGACTTCTTTCAAAGTACCTACAATAGTTATACTTTCAACTGTGATACTTCAACCTGCCTGAAAAACTTTAACGCGTTGCTCGATTGTCTATATTTCCATGTTTCAAATAGAGATAGTTTGAAATTGAAAAATGAAATGCCGAAAAAACTTGACGTTTATGAGTGGATCACACTCAACATCGACCTTAAGATCTAACCACACTTTATATAATCTTGACTTTACTTTTTTACCAGGTCTTGATAGTATATACCATCTACTATTTTGTCGTTTTCTTTGTTCATCACTTTTATAAAGGGTTTTTCAATAAGGGCGGCTAGATGTTGAAATGGAATAAAACAAGCTGGGTGATGTGAGGTGTTAGCAAAATTATTGTTTTAAGTGTGGAATATGACATCATTCAAATGTTTGCCTCGACTTCTAACGGTGGCACGGATCCAAATGGTCCGCATAGATCCGGCTGAATTTGAGCGATGGCCTGTGTTATGTTTACCTTTAGGGCATCGGTCGATTGTGGTTTATTTGCATAGACCTGTGATTTAAAAAAAAACCCGACAGGAAAAAGTCTAGCGGGGTCAAATCGCATAACTATGTGGCCAATTCACATCACCCCTGCGAGAGATAAATTTATCCTCAAATCCTTCATGCAAAATGTCAACCGTGGCGTTTGCTGTATGACAGGTAGCGCCGTCCTGCTGGAACCACATGTCGTCTAGGTCCATATGGTTCAATTTGGGCCATAAGAAATTAGTTATCATCGTTATGTAGCGTTCGCCGGTGACGTCGTTTTCAAAAAAGTACGGTCCAATTACGCTGCCAGCCCTAAATCCACACCAAACGGTAACTTTTAGAGGATGCATTATCACCTGGTGAACCTTGCGTGGGTTGGTGTCATCCCATAAACGGCAATTTTTCTTGTTAACACAGCCATTCATCCAAAAATGCACCTCGTCACTTAAGATGATGATCGGCCAAATCGGGGTTCTCTTCCAAACGATTCGAAGCCCAGTCAGCAAACAAACGGCACGGCGTTGTCTATGGTCATGCATAAACTTTGAGCTCCTGGGTCAGTTGGATTCTGTACGGGTGTAGGCCCAAGTCCCGACGCAAAATTCGCCAAGTTGAAGTCTGCGAAAGGCCGAGTTCCTGTGCACAGCGAGGAATAGACTGCCCGGGTTCTGCTGTACACCTTCACGGACCGTGGCGATGGTCTCTACCGATCTGATTGTTTACAGAACCGGTCGTCTCAAATTTGGCCACCAAACGTTAAAGAGTCGACTGTGAAGGCCTACCACTTCTAAAAATGGGCACAATGCGCCAATTGAAAAACCCTTTATTAAATCTAGCTTAAATCTGTATTGACTAATTTAAAAGCAAAAAGCAATTGGACTGTATTTTTACTGATTTCATTTAAGCGTTTGACAAACTTTCACATCGAGTTTTGTTTGTTAAACTAAGAAAGCTGAGCTTAATTGAACATTTCGTAAAATGCCTTTAATCTTATTTATTGGATAGATCATACTCTGTACTTTTCAATGGTTGGGAATCAGAAAAGTTTAAAGTTAACTCTGAAACTCCACAAGGTAGTCATGTCGGCCCTATTCTCTTTGAAAATAATTTATAAACCATTTACTGTCCGTGTTGAAACAATCTAAGTGCATCATTTATGGCGACGATGTTACAATTTTCAAAACTGTGTCAAGTTCTCGTGATTGTAAAGAATTGTTATGTGATCCTAACACGGTTTTTGATTGGTGTGTAGCTGTTTGCTTCTGCACGTTGATAAATATTAAACTATAAGCCTTATGAGAAAGCTTTCTGCAATTTATTTTAATTTCATATATGTTTAACGGAGTATCATTATCTCGTTTAACGGAGTATCATTATCTCGTGTCTGTAATTGTTATGGTATTGGAAAGACAATTGATTTTTATAACTTTTGCTCGGCCAATTCTAGAATACGCTTATCTTTTACCCTTGGAGCTATATGACAAGAAACCGCTGCAAACAGCGCCATACATGATACTTGATCTCGCCAATTCCTTCAATCTGTCCGATCAAAGCAGCGTCTTCTAAGCCGAGGTATTGGCATTGACAAACTCTGCAAAACAGGTCTCAAAGATGGCGCTATCATGGGCTGATATCACTATCACAGTGTCACAGTGATGTATCTGAGAATGAGAAAGGTGATTAACTTGCGAGTAAAGGTACAACACTGGTTCAATCTAATACAGACCATAAGCACCCAATTATGTGAATCAAAACAGATCATTGGTAACAGAATACTCCAGGAAACCAAAGAACACTGGAAAAGCCTTGCAACCTGCGCCACAGCCAAGAAATGATGGCGCAAAATTGAAGTATCAAGATTCCATTTGATTATGCACCTCGACGACAAAAAATCACTACGATTACTTGTGAGCATAATAAGTAATAACCGTCCACAACCTGATGGGCTACTACAGGAAGAAAATGCGGCTTTTTGAGGACGACATATGCAAATAGTGTAACGATGAGGAAGAGCACTGCCTAGCATTGTGCCCCACAAGATACAAATTCATCGGAAAGTACTTTTTCAGTTATCTTGAAGAAATCGCAGACTTTGCATAACACAGCCTCATAGCCCTTATTAAAGCTTCTAAGTAGCTGGAAAATGACAACAGATAGATTAATAGGTTATACACACTCACCATTAGGGGAAATTAAAAACCTTTCATGGTATCACAAGGGACCTAAGTGTGGCAATAACTAAATCAATCGTCAGCCCATTTACCTAGCCAACCCATAAGCGTAGTCATCGATTAAGAAATTATTATTTAATTTAAGATATACTGTGGCATGATGGTAAGTACGTTGTTCTGTTATGCTAGAAGTCTTGGGTTCGATCCCTGCCAGTGCCATCGAAAGTTTTTTCCACGGGTATTTCCTCTTGCGAGGAATTGACAAATTCTCCAAGAGTAATTCTTGTAATGAAAGGTGCTTTCTCATATTAGCCGTTCGGATTCGACTGTAGGTCCCCTCCATTCCTGACAACATTACTCGCACACAGGAATGGTTGAGAGTCGTAAGTCACTAGGCTTTAGTTCTCAACGGATTGTTGCGCCACCTAATTTTATAGTGTGGCATATACTTAATTTTGTTTGTATATCAGTCTAACTTTGTTTTTAATCCTTTCTATGTTATACAAAAATGAAGTTCAAAAATTGTTGTTGTTCGTTTTTAAAAAAGGCTAAATGAGTGACACCCATCGCTCTTTGTCATCCCCAGGCCCTAAATAACAACATAATAAATGTAAACTTTTATTTCAAAATTATTATCAAACAAAAATCCAGGAAAAGTTAGGTTTATGAACTTTTTTGTTGTAATTAGTATTTCTCAAATCTTCAAGACAATCAGTAAGTTACGCCTTTGTACGGAGATCGCAACAATATATGTTTTTCCCGGAAACACACCCATTGTATTGTATAGTGCTTGTGATATCAGGGGACCTTAATCACCTATAAAAAAACACGACATATAATTACGGTTAATTCATTGTGATGTTGATATAAATTAAAATAGTGAGTTATAATAATCAAACAAAGGCAGAAGTGCAGAACAAGGGCGTTATCGGTGCAGTCAGCATCCAGCTCAAAAACGATAACACCACTAGCTAGCTGCCTGTATACTTTTTCTATGTGCCCTGCCCTCCTATACACAGATTCCACTTGCAGAAGAAAATTCCAAAGTCGGTCTTGAGTTCATGTCGACGTGCGTCGTCGTCGTCGTCGCCATCGTCGTCGCTCGAAGTGATAAGCACGCGAACAATCAGCCCAGCAGTGCAGCGTAGCGTCCAACTGACGGACTCCGTCTTTCATCTGACAAAGTTTCAACTAAGAAAGACACGGAAGGGTTTGTAGATATACATAACATCCAGTTCAGTAAGACTATATTGCAAGATGTGGTGCAAGGGTTGATTACTCTGGGCACAGGCAAGAACGGACTCTGGACCGAGATCCATCGAGATCCACATAACTAGAACCAGCACCAGAACCATAGCCATATAACCATAGAGCCAACGACAAAGTTGGCTTCCTCTTGCAACTGATAAAAAGTTAATTAAACCACGCATTCCCGCAGCCTGTGAAGCAAGCAAGAGATGGACTCGAAAATCTCCGTATCTCTGGGTGTATCTTTGGACGTTTGCGGTCTTTTTTGAGGTTTTGTGTTGAGTGCGATATGGCAATACAGCACCACACACCACCGCACCGACCGACCGCTGCCGCCGCGCCGTAGTATATAGCGTTTGGTTCCCTATACCATTTATCTTTAGATAGGGAGGAAGGAGAGGACACTTTTTGTATACTCTTATTCCGGGAAGAGGAGTTGTTTTCTTTTTGTCTTCACTTTTTAAAATATTTTTGTATTTTTCATTTTTTGTGAAGTGATGATGAATTAACGCGACGCAGATATAAAATTTTTATTCCTTTTCGTGAAAGGCGGTCGGCGGCGACGACCGACGGTCGGTCCAAGGAATCTCAAAGAGCGGTTCCAGTGTGATTTTTTTATTTTGAATACTGTAAGAATAACAGATATCAACATCATTGAAGTAGTTTCCCTGTTGATAACGGAACGAGGAGTATAGTGTAATATTTTATATGATATTCACGACAAAGTGAAAAATGAAATTGTAATTTACATCGCTCCGTTTTTTGTTTCAGCTTTTTTCTGTGAGAGTTGTGATTTTTTTTTTGTTTATTACATTTTTATGTTTCGCGTTTTTAATTTCGTTTTATAAAGTTAAGTTTGTTAAAAAGGAATAACGGTACAAAGGGGATTTTTTTAATTAACGACAAAGAACTCATTGTTTTGAATTAAAGGAATTAGGGCGAACGTTGGTCTTTATGCATTAAGAAATAAAACTGATTGCAAAATATTTAATTTTTTTTTTTTTTAAACTAAGGGTCCATAAGTGACCAGTAGATGATATATGCAGTGTTTTCGGAAGTAGGTGTTTGCCAAAGGATATGTTCTATAAAATTATTAATATGGTTTTTATACAATTCACATTACTTTGTTGGGTTATTGGTTATTTCAGTTTTTTACAATTAATGAAATATTTACTTATACAATATTTTTGATTATTTCAGATATTTTGAAATTTGTAAACAGATTATTTTAAATGCCTACAAACACCAGGAAAACGACAAAGAGAGACCAAAGATTAGAAAACCAACTTTATGCGCACTTATTATACGTAAATAAGTTTTTTGGAGGCTTATGAACTTCCTGCCTCAGAGCCTTAATTCTTGTAAACGTCTCATATGGTTTCTTAATTATATTAAAAGTAGACATATTTATTTTAAAATGCAATAATATTAATTTATAACATTTCTAGAAATATGACTCCAAGGTCCCAATAATCGATGTGTCGAATTTAGCTTTCGTAACTATTTCTTAACGATTAGATTAGAGGGTTTTTAAACAATGTGTAATTATTCAAGATGAAGACGGACCAGGGAGCGCTTTGGTTACATAGGGGTTGGAACATTCTTTTGACCATCTCTTAATAAAACCGAGATATCTATTAGCTTTATTAATAATTTGGTCGAAATGGGATTGAAAATTCAAGTGTTTGTCACACATAATACCAAGATCTCTAATAGAATCGACTATGTTGACGGCATCATTAAGAAAGTAGTATACTCTATGAGATGGGATTCGTTTGCGGGAAAAGGTCATTTGTTTACATTTACTACATTTACCTACATTCAATTCTAGGAAATTATGCATGCACCTAACAAAAAAGATATTAAGATCATTTTGTAAAAGTAAGGCAACAGATGGAGTTGAGATAATCTTTAAAATGTTCTTATCATCCGCAAACATTAGGATATCTGAGTTTTTTAATTTAATACAGACATTGTTAGTGCGTTGGACTGTCATGCCAGAGGTCTTGGGTTCGATCCCTGCCTATGTCATCTAAAGTTTTTTTCACGGGTACTGCCTCTTGCGAGGAATTGACAAATTCTCCAAGAGTAATTCTTGTCATGAAAAGTGCTTTCTCAAATTTGACGTTCGGATTCGGCATATAAACTGTAGGTCCCCTCCATCCCTGACAACAGTACTCGCACACAGGAATGGTTGAGAGTTGTAAGTCACTAGGACCTAGTTTTCCACGGACTGTTGCGCCACTCAATTTATTTTTATTTATTGTTAAAAGAGTAGGGGGCCAAGGTGACTACCTTGTGGGACACCAGAAGTGGTATGTATGGGACTGGTGACTGAACTACGGAAGAGGACTCTATAAGTTCTATTCGCAAGGTAGGAGCTTATCCAGTTTATAAATATAGATGGAAAGCCTAGGCTATAAGTTTGAGATAAATTATCTTATGAGATATTTTATCAAAGGCTTTGCTGTAATCAGTGTATACAACATCAACATCGTTGCCATTCTCGAGGGCTGACAAAACTTTGGGTATAAATTCAATTTAGTTAGTCGAAGTCGATCTTCCTTTAAGAAAACCATGTTGAGCGGGGAAGAATGAGGGCTTGCAATGGAAATAAACGGAATCATAAAATAAGCTTTCAAAAAGTTTTAGGATGCATGAAAGTTTAGCAATAGGTCTATAATTGTTAATTTCAATTTTATTGCCTTGTTTATGAATCGGAAATATAAATGATTCTTTCCATATATGAGGAAACACAACTTGCGAAAGAGAGAGTTCGAAGAGTGCAGTTAGAGGCATTGGCAGAAAATGCATACATTTTCTTAGAACAACTGATGGGACGCCGCGCCGCCGCGCCATCGGGACCAGGGCTAAAGTTTTCTTTAAGGCCTACGATTTTAGCAAGTACCATTTCTTCAGTTATTATAAAAGATGAAAGAGAGGTTTGAGTGCAACCATCTATATAACTTAAGTAGTGAGGATCAGGATCATGAAGGTGTTCAGTATAAGATTTGCTAAAGTATTTAGCAAATAGATTTGTTATAGTTGTTGGATTTGAGGAGATTATTGTGGAGAAACTCATTGAAGGTGGAAATCCATCAGATTTTCGTTTGACATTTATAAACTTGAAAAATCTCCTTGTATCAGAAAGAAGGTTATTTTCCATTTGGTTAAAGTATTGGTTATTAAGGCATTCCCTTAATTCGGAGAAAGAATTATAGCCGAGAAGATAGTTGTTGTGGTATCAGATTTGGACTGTACAAAAATCTTCCAAAGCTTATTATGTTTATTTCTTAGGTTACGGAGCTCTCTGTTGTACCAAGGGAGAGAAGAGGTGAAATCTTTTTTACGAGAGAATGGTACTGATTCTTCAATACAGTATGAGAGAATCAAAGAAAACCAAATTGTAAGGGATTCTACTGTTGAGTGGAGGGAACTTAATTCAAAGTCAGCTGAGCTAAGAAGTTTGTTGAGTTTGGAAAAATCAGCCCTACGAAAATCGTAACAGTAGATAATTATCGATTTCAAAAAAATTGTTTTCAAATTCGATGGGGAAGGAGAGAGTAAGTGGAGGATGATAGCGATCCAAAGTTGAGAGAAGGTGAGGGCTCACGGACACGACGCAGTTATCGCAATCGGAGGAGAAGTTGAAAACGTAGTAACAAAATATTTCAAATGTGTACCATAATCGTTCCAAATAATTGGGCGTTCTGATCTACGTCTTGCCAACAATTATGCGTATATAACGCTGGAAAGCTTAGTACGTCATAGTTTTTGTTTGTATAGACACAAAACTGGAAGCCATGAGCTTAGGCAGTATATGAAGACAAAGATTTAAATTAGAACAAAAATCGATTGTAATAGAGTGACAATATTGGTTACTTTCCATGATTTGTATGGATCTCAAAACTAATGAATTTTTGTATTAATTGTCAATAATGGCAAATAACATCATGACTGGCGAATAATTCGCTCAACAGTACGAACATTTTTCAATACGATTTAGTGAATTAAATAAATAATTGTGGGTTTT
Organism: Eupeodes luniger; assembly: GCA_951509635.1. NCBI lineage: Eukaryota > Metazoa > Arthropoda > Insecta > Diptera > Syrphidae > Eupeodes > Eupeodes luniger. The sequence continues at coordinate 302,129,046 of OX608073.1, forward strand.
TTGAAATCTTGCCTGATATGCAACGTTTTAAAGCTTAGTTTAAAAAGCATGATTTTTGATTATAGACATAGAATTCTATACAATGGGGGCTTAGACAATATACTACAAACATTTCTTTGGTAGTCTTTCAACCATCTCAAAGTTTATGAAATAAAACAATACTGTTTATTGATCATGCACTTTATTGCACTAAAATCTTTTAAAAGGTGCTTTAGTGTAAGTTGCAGCAAGATGTGCTAAATTCTACCAGATACGATAATTTGTACTTGGTCCAATATATTTTTGCGCATTATCCTCTGTATCATAGAAAGGAATAATATGAGTGGTTAGCTCCTGATAATTTGGTTTTAAAGTGAATTTTTGAAATAAAGTTAAATATATTTTGAAACACAAATAAAGTTTCAATCTCTGTTCTTCTTACAAAAATTAAAGGAGCAAAAAAATATCCATAATATATACTTGCTGTAACATTAAAAAAATGGGAGTTAGGTCTTTTCGTCCAAAAACAATTCCGCCCAAATTTTAAAAAGTTACAAAAAGAAAAACAGCCACAAGACCTAAAGTGAATTTCGTAATGCGCAAATAAATTTTTAATAAAAGAATGTTGTCAAATTGCCCAAAAGAATTTTCAATTTTGAATTTGGGTTTTTTGACGTATGGGTTGGGATTTGTAACATTTATTTTGGACATAACGACGATTATGATTTTTATCGTTTCTACATATAACATGTAACCCAAATCATAAAATGACATAAAGTTCAAAAAGAGAAACGTCGTCGTTCAAAATATCACTTAGAAAACGGACCCAAAGCCCAAATAAAAAGTCATATCACTCAAACCAACTTTCAACGCCCGAATTTATAAATGTCATTACGTCCAAAATGTTTTATTTAGAAAACATTTTGAATGATTGCGGGCTATGAAACGCTTATAAACAGTGCAAGGTGCGAAGTTGGGTTTATGCATTCTTTACTCGTTTAAAAGAATATGAATTTTAAGAAATTTTGCATACCTACCCCAAATCCTACAGTGAGCCCAAGCAGAGAGGTTGCATGCCCCCAATACATATTTCACTGGTTATACTCTCTGTGAGCAAGCAAACTGTTCCCTTTTATTTTACTTTGAAAATTAGCCCTTACTTCTCTTTCTAAAAGTGAAATAAAACCATATATATTTATTAGGCTTTCTTGACATTCCGTGTTTTTTGGCGACATAAAATTTTATTTCGTTAAATGTTTGCGTTTGGGCTATAAAGTTTAAAAATCAAATCGTCGTAGTGTTCAAAATAAACAACAAATTTGTCAGAATGCCCAAATGTTGAAACACATGAAACCTTTTGGGCGATATGTAATAAATTAATAATATTTTAAAACTGATTTATGTAATATGACATTGGTTTTAGGCTTTGTGGCTTTTTCTTCTGAAAAAGTTTTTGGGCGATATGACATTTTTAATATTTTATCGAAATTATATTGGGCAATAAGACCTAACACTTCTTTTTATTTGGGATGCCATAAAACCCAATAAAATTTGAACGCATAAAGGTTCGATAATATTGCCCAAATTGTACAACAACAAAATGTTAAAAAGAGGCTGGGATGCGACCCATACTGATAACTTCCCATCCCGTCTGTCGATTTTTTCTTGCTTAAAAGTTTGTAGTTTTTCGTGTTTTGTTAAAAAAGTTGTCTGTTGAATTAGTCTTAAAAATTTTAAAACTAACAACAATATTTAGCATATAATAAAATAATTTGATTTCAAAATCTATTTATGTTTACGAGATTTTTAGTCGAAAACCAATTTTTACCAATTTTAGTTGCATTTCTTAAAAGTTTTTGAATTGGATGAATGAAATCAATTTGAAGTCAATATCTTTTATTGTTGACGGGATATCGAAAATCGTACATCAATTTTTACCAAATTTGCGTTCTATTTTTTGTAGATTTTATTACAAAAAAGTACATCAATGTACTGAATGTCGAAAACAATATTTTCCGTGAGTCGAAAGTAAATTTTTACCAAGTTTTAGTATTGGTTTTTTAGGTTTTATTTTTTGTAATAAAAGATGTCAATTCAATTTTTCTCAAAATTTTACCGAATTTTGAACACAACATTTTTTTATAATATAAAATTAATTTGAAGCCAATATCTCAAATGTTTGAAAAGATATTTGAGTCGAAAATCAAAGTTTACTAACTTTTAGTAATTTTTTTTTTTTTTTATAAAAAAAATTGTCAATTCCATTTTTTTAAAAACAGATTTTAAAAACGTTTTTCTTCGTTGCACAAAATTATTTGGAGATAAAATCATTTTTTGTTCGTAAAATATTCGAGGTGAGGAATATTTTTTTTCAGTTTTTTTTTGACTTATAAGAAAAATCGTTAATTGGGTTTTTTCCAAAAATTTACGTCGAGAAATGTCAAAATTTTCAATTCGACAAATCGGACCGATTACAATAACTTCCTATGGGAAGTTATGCCATTTTCCATTTCTGCGTCTTAATTTTTTCAAAAAACTCTTGAATTTTTATTTCTCCTTGTTATATTTGTTTTCTCTCGTAAAAACAAAATAAAATGAACGACAGTTGAAGAGGATTGTATGTTTTGCATTTGAATTTCATTCAAATTTGTTGGCCCGTTTTTTGAGATATTGAATTTAAAAAAATAAAAGTATGTTCTTAAAAGTCAAAAAAAGATATTGGACATTTTTGAGCTTTTTTTTCCTTTCGTTAGTTCCTCAGCAAATTTAAGCAGATTTAAAAAAAAAGGCAATAATTTAAGAAAAAAAAAGTTAATATAAAATATCGTACAAATCTTTCGGGCAGTTTTTGGAAGAAATTTAATTTTTGATTTTAAACTACTGTTATTTTGGTACATACAAACAGAAAGATTTTCTCAACTCGAACAAACTTTAAACCTTTATTTACAAGTTTGAACTCAATCAACCCCATGGTTAAGACTGTATGGGAGGGGACTTTTCTACATATATATTTTTGATTAGAATCTCGAGTTCGAATTTTTGTACGTACATATGTATGTTATACTTAAAAATAAAAAATAAATTAGGTGGCGCAACAGTCCATGACCTAGTGACTTACAACTCTCAACCATTCCTGTGTGCGAGTAATGTTGTCAGAGATGGAAGAGATGGTAGTACCCGTAGCGTGATGGTTAGTGCGTTGGACTGTCATGCAAGGGGTCTTGGGTTCAATCCCTACCTGTGCCACCTAACTTTTTTCACGGGTACTGCCTCTTGCGAGGAATTTACAAATTCTCCAAGAGTAATTCTTGTCATATGTTATACTTGCCATATATATAAATAGTATATAAATATGTCACAAGTAAAAATAGCACGCTGTTTAAAAAGAAAACAAAATTTAAATTATATTTTAAGTAAGGATACACCACAATCCAAATTCAAATGACACCTGAATTTAGGGTTTTTTTGTTTTTTTTTTATCCTGGGTCAGCACAGAAATCTATTCCACTTAAACTTGTGGTGTCCGAAGCTTGACAGCAAGCTTTTCGGAAAAATGTTAGGTCGGTTGCTATATTGAATTATACTCTTTCATAGTTTCAAAAAAATCAACAGAACATTGTTAAAGAATTCATAAATTGTATACGTTTAATATTCGTATAAATGTTTTTGTTTTTAAAATATGGTACAAAAATACAAGGTAAAGTGAGAAAATGTTTATGAAACTGGATTTTTGGTAAAACAAATAATTGAGAGTTGGGGTTTTATCTTGTATGTATTTAAGCCAAACCATTTAGTACCTATACTCTCACAACCAATTAAATGCAATTTATTTGAACCAATTCCTCCAATATCCTTCTAGGATCATCCTTCTTCTTCTTCTTTCAATTAAAAGTGTTCACTTAGCATAAGGGTTTTTATCTTAAGAAGATTTCTGGTGTATAGAAGCGTTAACAATTAGGTTTCTCACGCAAAGCTCACATTTCTATTTTGGAATAACCGTGCAAACTCTTAGGTCATAAGGTAAATCTCACCCATAAACTAAATAGGACAAATATAATATGAAAAAAGAAACACAAGGAATGAAAAACATAAACAACAAAAAGAAAAGAATCCAACATATAAAAGAAACGAATTTTATTTCAATTAACCCAAATAACGCAGCATAAGGACGCGCAGATGAAGAAATAATCCCCTGGATGAAAATATTAAGACAACGATGGAATCAATGACCCAGTCACACGACACACAACTCCCACATCCCATCAAAACCCAGAATCCAGGACCTAATCATTTCCACACAAAGATAATCTAGATTTTATTTGCTCCTTCGCGTGAGTACCTTCGGATTCGGAGTCTCGCTCCATAGGTACGAGACGAGTACACAATCGCATTCAGCATCAGCAGCAATGAGTCTAGCAGAGCGACAATTTAAAATAGCAACTTCATTGGCTCCTTATTTGGCATGATGGCTGACACTAAGAACCAAGACCAGGACCAAGGACTCTCATTCCTACATTCCCATCATCATCATCATGGAAATCTTATATCGGTGTGCTCGGTGCTCGGTTTAGTTCAGTTTAGCTGAATTCGGTTTCAGATTTCTTTTCATAAGTCTCCCCGAAAATTAGATGAGACCAATGGCGGGTGCCAAGACCAATAAAAACGAAAAAGGAAAATAAAATTAATCCCGCTTCGTAATGAAACGTGTGATTTAGTCCTTTTGGTTCTACATATTTATTTTTGTTTTGTTCTTCTTTCTTCGAATGTCTATATTCTTTTATTCTTTTCCACTTTCCACCTAGGAGAAGAGCATCAGAGATAGCAAAATGAGCAAACTCACAGCGGTGGTGGTGCCGTCTACTGTACAATGATATCCTTTTTATTTGCTACACGGGGTGTTGGCAAGGACAAACCTCCAATTGGGGATTTGATTCGCTGGAAGTAATTGCAAGTAAATGCGAATGCGAAGGATACACGGTTTGGTGCCAAGGATATACAAACATAGGTAGGTAGGTAGCTGACTTGTGAAATACCATATCGCAACTCACTGAGATCTCTGAGGTGGTGTGGTGAAAGAGGGTGTTCTGTATAAGAAAGCGAATGGGTACTGGGTACATCACAAATATCCGGCTAATCTGGCTTGATTTTATTTCATTAGAATACTTTTTCGTACGGATACGTATTTATATTGTCTTATACTAGGGTTGAGTCAAAATTTTATTTAGCGTAATAAGTGCTTTCGTGCATTTGGTTTGAAGGTCTTAAGACGTTAAATATATATTTTTCTTTATGCTCTAGAAAATGTGTTGGTCGAAAATTCAAGCGTGAGATTCTATTTATATGGTAAATAATTATACCTACTACTGTGATTGCTGCAAGGATTTAATGTCCTTGGATAAACGATATTCAGAGTTTTATGTTATAAGGTGCTTCCATTGCATATATACTTCTTCAAATAATGTGATAGGTTTATGGTCTTCAGTCCAGAAAGTTGATTGTTCTAAAAAAATTATTTTCAAATGAAAAAACATTCACAAGTTAAAGCTTCCCAAAAATGAAAATATATATATCAAATTTCATATAATTCTTCGTTTAAAATTATAAGTGTTATTGAAAGTATGATTTCAATAACAAAATTTCAAAATGTTTACTCAAATCAGTTTGACATTTAGCTGAACATTATATTATTGCCAAGTTAGACCCCTTTTTTCTTTCAGATTCGTGAGCTGTCATTTGAAGTAAGATAACGTTGATTCAACATTTTATTTGAAATGTTAGAAATCATTTTCGAGTCATACATTATATCGTTTTTATAAAACTTCACGAATTCCACTTTTAATGCATTTAATCAGTTCAGTAAACTATAGATTTATCTTTCACGTGGCCTCAAAGAAAAGTTCTCTAAGGGTGCTAATCATAATATACGATCTCTGTGGCCAATTGAGATCATTTCTTCCATAAATAACACTGAAATCAGACTTTTCTTGCAAAATTGCGATTCTTTTGTTGATTGTGTGGCACGTAGTGATATTTTGTAGTGAATTTAAATAAAAGATGGCGTAGTTTTTACTTCTGACAGCTGTCAAAAGCATGATTCTCAAAATGAAACTTTTTTCTTAATTTTGTGTTAAACATCAGTAAAAATTCATGGCTGAACGCAGCCAGATTTCAAAATGGATGCGTTCATTGAATGCACTTTATCACTCACTACATACTGGTTTGAACTTGGTTCCAAATGAAGTTGCCAATTTAATTCAAATTTGTAATGTCAAATTGCATTTTAAACTTTTCAAACTATTGGAATGAGTTGATTTTAAATTCAGAGTGAATAAATCCTGTGAAATTTGGCTAAAACTTGTTTAAATTATTTTAAAAGGGTTTTACAAAGATATTTTATATAGTATTTGTAATTTTGACTCGTATGCTCGTAAATAGAAATTTCGATGTAGGGGAAATTCAAAACTAGCAATATTTTGTTGTAGTTACTGTGGCGTGATGGTTAATGCGTATAGGATAGCCATATCAGAGGTATTGAGTTTAATCCCTGCCTGTGCCCTACATTTTTTTTCTACGGGTATTGCTTCTTGCGATGATACAAGAGTAATTCTTTTCATGTAAAGTGCTTTCTTAAATTAGCCGTTTTGATTGGGCATACAAACTGTGGGTCCATTCCCCTCATTTTCTAGCACTGATGATCCAGGTCGTTGTCGTACGGTACACACAGATGAGAATGTGGATGTTGTAGCTGAGATTGTGAGACTCAATTTAAGAATAACAACTCGATATCTATATCTCAACAGCTTTTTAACGTCGTTTTCAATTGGCAATCTGGAAGTAAAAAAAAGCATTCTGAATGCGTTCAATTGGGCAAAAGTGACAGTTCTGATTCTGAAAAGAAGAGAACTTCCCTTCTGGTTTTAAAAACAGAATCAGAAGCAGAATCACTCACACAATCATAAATTTTAAATGTCACTTCCTCCATGTTTGCAGCACAAAAACAAAATGAAATTTAGCGCGAATACACATATATGTGACACATGTCATACTCAACCAATACATTCTCACCAAACTGCAGATTCTTCGGAATAAAAAAAAACTGTTCAATTGGGATTCCGAATCGAAGAACAATTCCAGATTGCCAATTGAAAACAACGTAAGAGTTCTTGATTATTTTCTTAAATGTCAAAAATTGACTTGACAGGTATTCAAGGGGTTATTTATACCCTTTAGAAGTTTAATCTAAAAATACAGTGCAAACGTTAGGAACACTTTGAAGGATTTAAGAGGAGATACCGTCTTAAAGTTTTGAATATCAAAATGGGAAGGTGAAATAGAGTTGGCCAACACATTGCACATTCTCGATGTGCGGTTAAAAACAAATCTCTATACTAATGAGCACTCTCTTAATTGATGTATAGTTTGTTCGTTTAGGAGATTAAATGGTGATAAGTAATAGTTATCATTTTAACTTGTATGTGATTGAGGATCAGTTAAGGACCTAACTAATGGATTGTGACGAGAGCTGAGTCGTTCTATTTTTTTAAGGAGGATATCTATTTGATACACCATCATGGGTGTATTTTTGTTTCATATATGACTTTATTAGAGTAGTATTTTTTATTAGGATTTCTAAATTTTCCACAACAAAATCGCAACGGTTTTCTTTCGAAAGTTTCCATTTCTTTGGCTACAGAAGGTGAAATTGTGAACCAAAAGGAAAACCCTACAACAGTATTGGTCTTATTAATGTTTTATATATGAGTGTTTTTGTGGTACTCGACACTTGCTTGGAGTTAAGTAGTGGTTTTAACATAACTGAGACCATTTTGGCTTTATTTAAAGCTGTTCTTGCATGTTTATTGAATAAAAACCTATTATGAAAATGTAAACCTAAATACTTTGTTTCAGCTCGTAGAGCTATTTGGTTTTCGTTTATTTTCAAAGAAAGTGCTTTACTTTCTTTGTCAGCAAGATAATGTCCTTTACCACTGGAGTTCCTAAAGCACGTTAACCCGAATTTATCTGTTTTAATTTTAAGTTCCCATTTTTTAAATAGTTTTCAACATGTGGAAGTTTCTGTTTTATTTTGTCCAACGCAATACTGGGCCGTGGGTCGTTTGCCAATATAGTAGTATCATCAGCATAGTGGATTGAACCTGGGTCCTCTGTAATAGGAATAGGATCTGATAGAGGGAAATCCTGAAGTTAACCCCCGATAGTATAAAGAAAGGTTCTGATTGTTCAGTTTTGATTGCAATCGACGTAGTTCTAGATGTGAGACAACTGTAAATCATTTTTATAAGCCAGTCTGGGAATCTTAAATTTAAAAGCTTAAATATCAGTCCATCATGCTATATTGATTCGAAAGCTTTTTCAAGATCAATATCTAAGCTAACTGTACATTTTGTATTCCTTAAATTTTATATAACCTTATTTTGAATAATAGAGTAATAATATAATAATAATATTTGCTTCTTCGGTAAAGTTATTCACATGATCTGCCAAAATTCTTTCAAACAGCTTTCCAATATTAGAAAATAATGAAATAGGACGAAATTTTAAAATATCTCTAGCAGCTTTGGATTTTTGCTATCGGTACCATTAATGCTTCCTTTCAAGCACGAGGAAAGTAACCATTGTTAATATACAATGATTATGTATTATTAATAAAACCGTATCTAAAGAAAGAGGACATTTCTTAAAATGAATTGTAAATGCTCTTACTTCTTCAGATGTTGTAAATACATATAAATTAGGACTTGTTGCTCTATTTGAAAGAGAAAAATTTGTTAAATTTCGACCTAATTGAGCTGTTTTGAATTCATTAATAGCAACAGAAACTTCATTTTCAAAATTTTGATTCATTAGGTGTTCGCCGCCAGTGAAAACTAAAGAATAAAAATCTTTAAATGCATCTAATTTGGATTCAATGTCACTGAAATTTTGTCCATGGTATGTTAGTATGTTAGCAAAAGGGGAAGGTTTAATTTTCTCAAGCCTTGACTGAAATGCATTGTTTACGTCTCTATTGACATTATCCCTAATAATTGTACTTAAGCACTGAATCTTAGAATGAAGTTGAGATATTCGGGATTTACTCTGTTTAAATGCGGTTTATATATTTTTTTAAGTTCTTTTAGCCAGACACTTCGCATATCAATAAGTTGTATCAAAAAGGAGTTTTTAAAACTTCTGTAGGTGTTTGGAGGTGTTAAAACCGGAAGGAAGTTTTTAAGCATTATTTCTAAGATGATTCCGTAGTGATCTGAAACAACTGGAAAAATTTTACATGTTGGGGTGCTTGAGGGGCTTAGGACATTGTTAGCAACGCTTATTGTTGATGTTTTAACGAAAAAGTCTAGATACCGAGGCACGGCCTTCCACTTCGGTATCTAAAAAAGTATTTTTTAACAAAGTGTGATCGTCAAAGTTTTGCGAGTCAACGCATTGCCACTGGTAATCAATCACATTGACTCACATACGCGTCTGTGACAGTATTGACCGAAGGGTCACACATTCGTGTGATAGCAAACGTTTAAACCACTGACGCTGTGAACGTTAAAGTTGTTTTGACGCAGAAAATTTTGAAATTTTTTGTTACCGTGTTGATTGTGTGGTTAAAAATTAGACAATAATTTAAGTTGAAAAATTCATGTGGAGCAGCAGCTCTTAGGAAATCGGAGCCTAGAGACTTTAAACTCTCAACCATTCCTGTGTGCGAGTAATGTCAGGGATGGAGGGGACCTAGAGTTTAAATGCTTAATCCGAATGGCTAATTTGAGAAAACATTTTTCATAACAACAATAATTACTCTTAGAGTATTTTTAAATTCCTTGCAAAAAGCAGTACATACCCTTGAAAAATTCCTTAGGTGGAACAAGTTGGAATTGAGCCCAGAAACTTTAGCATGACAGTCGTATAATTTATCACAAATAACTATTTGTTACTTTGTATTTATTGTTAAAATTTCTTATTTAATTTACATTTTAAATACTTAAACAATATACATATGTGCATAATGTTTGCTGACTATCAAAAGTAGGATTTTTGATTGGAGTGATGTGTGACAATTTATTTAACGTATTTGAGAAATAACATTTTTCAGATTTGAGTTTTCATTCTTTCTTTTATTCGGTTTGGTTTAGTCAATGTGTCCAAAAAATAGTTTTGATGATATGTCATTTCGTAAGATATAATAGGTATACAATTTTCCAATGAGAGGTTTTATTTTGATGAGTCCGCTATTTGGCCAGTTGTTACTTTTAAATAAACGTGCTATATTTTACATTTGCAAAGCAAAAACTGTCTTATATGTATATCTAAAAACTAATGATAAACACTTCAACAACGCATTGGAGTTCTCAAAATTCGTGGTACAAGCCACGAAAGAAACAAAATTTAAAAATAGTTTAACGACTATTTTGTTTCTTGATAGGGCCGTCAAAATTTTGTGGTACACGGTATACAACTTTTTTTTATTTGAGATAAAACTAAGGCCAGTTTTGCATTCATACAGAATTAAGAACTTTAGTACCCATGGCATGATGGTTAGTGCGTTGGACTGTCATGCCAGAGGTCTTGGGTTCGATCCCTGCCTATGCCATCTATAAAGTTTTTTTCACCGGGTACTGCTCTTCCGAGAAATTGACAAATTTTCCAACAGTAATTCTTGTCATGAAAAGTGCTTTCTCAAATTTGCCGTTCGGATTCGGCTTAAAACTGTAGGTCCCCTCCATTTCTGACAACAGCACTCGCACACAGGAATGGTTGAGAGTTGTAAGTCACTAGGCCCTAGTTCTCAACGGACTGTTGCGCCACCCTATTTATTTATTTAGATTTTAATGAAACCTGAAATTACGATGGTAGTACGAAAAATGTGGGTCCCGCGATTCCGTCTGTCTGTGTATCTGTCCTTGCCTCTACAGCCAAAACCATTTGGTGAATTGAGATTAAACTTGGAAGTTAAGATTCACGTTAGACGTTTTTTTTTTAAGTTTTTTTTTTAAGATCAAAAACAAAACTTGTCTCTATACAAATTTGTTAACACATATTTAAAATTGGAATTAACTCAAAAACGTATTAAACGATTTTTATGAAATTGTCTCTACTTTTGTTGTTCTTAACTTGGCTCCTTTCAATAAAAAATATAAGAAAAATAAAATGTATTTTAATAATATTCTAAGCAACAGGATACCAAAAATATTTTTAAACAAATATTTCAAACATGAAAAATGAATTTAAAAAAAGCCGCTTTAACGATTTTCAAACAAAAATTGGAAAACTTAAATTTTTTTGATTAATCAAATGGCATTTAAATTTTTAAATAAAAACTTGACAGGTATTTAAAAATAGTTTTTCTGTTATGCTATAGTTTTTAAGGAAGTCATTAATATAGGTGTAATAGTTGCAACCCTTTTTAAAATAACTCTATAATATGTTTTGTTTTCTTGATGCATTAAATAGTATTTTTGTTATTCTATAAAAATTCTTACTTACACTTTTAAGTACCCGTCCTGAAACCATCGATTAACTCGTTAGCTGAAGAGTCCAAGTGAGAATACCGGGACGAAACACCAATAAACCAATTTTTTATGGACTTTAGGCCGCGAAGCTATTTCAAATTTATCATACACCATATAGAAAATCATTTTTTTTAAATTTGTACTTGATACTAAAACAGGTAAGTAATAGTGCTTAAAGACGAATTATTGAAACCCATAAGTAATGTTTTTTAACACCTTTTTTTCTTATGAAGAAATGCATGATTTTTATATTTGAAAAAGTGCATACACGATCAATCTATTTGACTTCGAGACACTTCGATTTGGCTAGGTGAATAAATCCCTGAAAATAAAAAAGCTATTGGTCGAGCTTATTTATGACAAAATTTAATCTCTAAATCTAAACAAGTCTCATTACACCTGTTGAATTTGTCAGTTTTTATCTATACTATTTAATATTATAAATGCGAATGTAAGTTTGTTTGTTACGCTTTCACGCAAAAACTACTTAACCGATCATCATGAAACTTTGCACATACACTCTTGAAGGTATTAGAAGTAACATATTATTATTAAAAAAAATAATTTTTTTTTACGAAAAATAAGAAAATTGTTTGTAGCTAAATTTGACGATATTTTGACAAACAATTTTCTTATTTTTCGTAAAAAAATTTAATTTTTTTTAATAAAAAGTATCCTATGTTACTTCTAATACCTTCAAGAGTGTATGTGCAAAGTAAACGTTTTTGCTTAACTTATTATTAATGTCCGTCAGAAAAGACCAAAAAATAGCAGTTGCTGTAGCTTCGTCCAGGTATTGCCGCGACGCTATTAAAGGGCGGTCATACGGCACATTCCGTTTTAAAATTACCATTGAATTTGGCACAGGAAGATTCGCCCATCTGTAATTTTAGTAAAAATAGTTCACGAGGTAGGATGCTGCGAGAATGCAAGCTTTTAGTGTGGGATGAAAGTACAATGTCTCACAAGAAGGCTATAGAAGCTTTAAACCGGACCCTCCAGGACTTGCGAGATAGTACAGATAAAATGGGAGGCATGGTAGTTTTATTAGCTGGTGATTTCCGTCAAACCCTCTCAGTGATTCAAAGGGGGACACCAGCAGATGAAATTCAAGCGTGCATTAACTCATCAAGCTTATGGCCGACTGTTGAAAAACTCCACCTGAAAACGAATATGAGAGTGCATCTTCATAATGACGTGGATTCAGTACTTTACGCAGAAATGTTGTTGAAAATTGGTGATGGTTGTTTAGACGTTGACGCTGAAGGCTACATATCACTGTCAAGAGAATTTTGTAATTTAGTAGAAGGTGATGTGGATCTCATTGCTAATGTTTTTCCGGAATTGCAACAAAATTTGTGTAGTGATCAGTGGTTGTGTGCAAGAGCAATATTAGCACCAATAAATGAAATTGTAAATAGGATCAACACTGACATTTTAAACGAGGTTCAAGGAGAAATGAAGGAATATTTGTCAATGGATACAATTATGGATACGGAACTAAGTACTTCATATCCTGTGGAGTACCGTCACATAAACTTCAATTGAAACTAAATGTACCAGTATCTAATGCTTATGCGAAATCTAGATGCTCCTCGGCTATGTAATGGAACAAAGCTTCGGATAACAAAATTAGGACAGAACATACTTGGTGCTACTATTTTAACAGGTGTCGGTAAGGGAAATAGTGTTATAATACCTCGGATACCAATTATTCCCACTGACCTTTCATTCCAATTTAAAAGGGTTCAGTTTCCCGTCAAGCTTAGCTTTGCTGTTACTATAAACAAGGCACAAGGACGAACATTACAGGTAGCAGGAGTGCATTTAGAAAACCCATGCTTCTCTCATGGTCAACTTTATGTAGCCTGTTCACGTGTATCTAATGCCCGAAATTAACACATATTTGCACCAGACGGGAAAACTTATAACATTGTCTATAAAAATATCTTAAATTAATACTTTGTATTTTATTTTTTTAAATTGTTAGAATTCAGAATTATTTATTTTTGTTACGGTGAAATATATTTTAACATTTGTTGTTGCATTTCAATAAGCATATATTAAGGTGTTGAAACTTCATTGTCTGTAGTAATTTCTAAAAATTGTTGATCTCAGCCAAGCAATAAAATTTAGTTATTATATTGACTCATTTCTATTATTATACCCTTACCCTTTATCTCTCATACTTATTTAATTTCTCCACTGCGGGCGAAGCCGCGGGTAAAAAGCTAGTAATATAATAAATATAGATGTGTATCGTGGGTGTCAATTAGTTGAGGATTATTTGTCTGTTATGCCTTTGTCTCAGGACATTCCATTTACAAAAAATGGAGGAACTAATACTCACCACATCTTTATTTCATAGGTAAACTTAAATCTGAACGCCAGCACTAGAATTGGAATCAAGTAAACTTTTGAAGAGTTTCAAAATAAAAGAAATATGTATATTCGGCAACTTTTAATGTAATTTTATATTTTTTTTCGTCTTCAAAAACAAACCATTGACAACCTATCACAAAATTAAAAATTAGCTTATCATAAGCTTTGCAATATTAAAAAACAAATCATTCAAAAAAAAAAGATCTTAATTAACAATCTTGATAAAAGTGGTCAAGCAGCACTCATCCCCAGGCGCGGCTCCCTTCAACCTCCACCTAATCTTGTAATCGTTCACTGGGAACTTGAAGCGAATAGGCAATTCAAAGTTAAGAGTGTTCTTTTGGTCGCGCTTAAGAGGACAAGTTGAGTAGTTGCAGCTATTGTGATCAAAGTCATCTAATTCCACGTCAGCGTCTTCTCTAACCCAATAAACAGAAGAGGTTGAAGTTTCACTGTCGAATCCAGGAGTGAAGTCAAACGAAATACTGGCTCGCCTGCGTCGCTTGAGTCTGCAAGCCTTGTTTTCAGCCGCTTCTGCGCATGGGTTAATACGAACCTCATGAATCACACAGTTGCTGGTGATACCTTTGCATGGCTTGAAGTTGACAACTTCGCCAAGAGCAAGACTCACGGCAATCAACAACACTAAGCTTCGAACAAGGAGCATCGTTTCTGGAAATTACTTTATTCGATTCGAGAAAACGAACAATCAAACGATGATGGCGAACACAAAATTGAAACTGATCGACCATAGCAAAAAGTATTTGGCTTGAAATATCAAAAACTTCAATGTACCGTCGAACTTTGACCTTGTGATGCTGATAAGGATGATAATATAAATGAATTAATAGGGAGACAATATTAATAAAGGCCATTTGCCTCTCTCCATTTGAATAAGGGAATTGAAATAGAAGCGCTTAGCAAATGTCATTTCATTTCTCTTGTGTCTCATGCGGTTGATAAGAAGATGCTTCATTCAAATCAACTTTAGTGTCTCGAATGTGGTTCTTATCATCTTGAAGGTTTTTTTTGTGTTGTTGTTGTGTCGAAACTGCAGGAGGATGATAAGGTAAAGTGCATTATTTTAAATAAAGTGTGTACAATAAAAATAAAATAAATAAATAAATTAGGTGGCGCAACAGTCCGTAGAGAACCAGGGCCTAGTGACTTACAACTCTCAACCATTCCTGTGTGCGAGTACTGTTATCAGGGATGGAGGGGACCTACAGTTTTATGCCGAATCCGAACGGCTAATTTGAGAAAGCACTTTTTCATGACAAGCATTACTCTTGGAGAATTTGTCAATTCCTCGCAAGAGGCAGTACCCGTTTATTTTTTTAAATTAAGGTGGCACAGGCAGGGATCGAACCCAAGACCTCTCGCATGACAGTCCAACGCACTAACCATCATGCCACGGGTACTACAAAGTGTGTACAATACTTGCGATAAAAATGCTATCAAATTATTCTTGTCCAATTATACGACTGAGCTCAATTAACAGAAAAATAATAGTGTTTTTTTTTGGTATCAGTTAGTTAATAGGTTTTGTACTATTTTCTTGTACGAATGAGTTCACAAGTAATTTACAACATCATAATAATAATAAAGTCTTATCAAAACTGAAACATTGTAAGAAATTAATTATTTGGTTTGGAAAAATCACAACTTTCTCTAGGCATATCTAGAAAAATTGAGATATAACCCTTATAGACATTTATAGTCACTGACTCAGAAAAACATTGAGAGAATAATAGACTATTAGATGAGCATCGATCACAAAACCAAGACTAAGATGCTAAGGTCAAAAAAAAATATCAATGTACAAAAAAGATGTTTTTAAACGATTCATGGAAAGCTCCTCTAGAGTATTGTTTCTACTTTAGTCCTCATGTCATCCTCCCAGGCCCTCAACTGGCTATTCTTAAATAATGCAAAATAAAATACAGTAAGACATGAACCTTAGAAGGATAAAACGAGATCGGATTGCACATTATTTTAAGCCCAAAGGGAAATTGACAAAAAAGACAAAGCCCTGATGGGTTGCTTTTTATTAAAAATGGAAGGGTTAAGATCTTCACATGAAATATTTTAAATTTCAATTTGGCAGTTATTGTAGTCAATTCAATTTGAATTTTTATTAGTATTAGCCAAATGACCATTTGGGCTACGTTTGCAGTACCATATCACCATGAAATTTTCTATTTCCAATTCTAACATTTGAGGATGTATGTCCTCGATAACTTTACGAAACTCAGAAAATACAATGACACATTGGTCGTGGCAAACTTGTCATTGTCATACTTGCCTACACTTATTGAAAAATTTGTCCTGACAATTTCATTGTTTGATCTTGAAATGTGTTATGATCGAAAAACGATGATATATGGAACAAAACATTTGAATTTCGTTTCAACTTTCATCGTTTCTCAACCACTCTTTCAGTTTTAAAATGTCACTGTTTGCAAAATCATGTTTTATTATTAAAAAGTGAAGTGCATTAAACATTATAAAAATCGAAAATGAATCACATTCTCAAAATAAGTGTTGGTTTTAGAAAATGAAGATATTTTATTCGTGAAGAGAGAGAGTGTGAAGTGCAACACATATGGTTAATAAGTGCTCTAGTTTTTTTTTTATCAATAAATGTGTATTAAATCGTATTTATAAAAGTCAAAATTACTCTGGTGTATTTATAAGCTTGTTGTGCATCCAAAAGTTAAAAAAAAAATATAAAAACAAACAAAGGTAGGATTAATTTAAGTATTTTAAATCCAACCCAGAAGACCGGCACTTTTTTCTCTTGTAACTGGCCCGCTATATGCAACCAAAGAGAAAATCAACGGAGGTATCTCCAATAAAAACACCTAATAGCAAGAAAACCGTAACCAACTTAAAGATGATAAATGCTGAAGAACTAAAATCTATTGTTAACCAATGTTTGTCCGAACATCTTAACCCGCCATTGGTGACGCAAATTTGACTTTGATCAATGGTGACGCCGGTCTCACGGACCGGGTTTTTCAACTGAAGATTTTTCGAAATGTGTTACTAATATTTTGTTTTTTTTTTTGAAATACATGCGCCTTGACAATAAAACAAAGATATTAAACCAACAGAAGATCTTTTATCGCAATACACAAATTCACAAAATTGTTTTTTTAGAGCATTAAAAAATAAAAGTTTTTTAATAATACATTTTTTAAAATTAGGTAAAAAATTGAAAATCAGATATTTATTAATGAAAATTAGGTTTTTTGGTCTCTTGACATTAGGAACTTTAGTAAAATGAACAAAAATTAGTATCCTTATAAACAAAAAATAAAAAAAAATACATCTCAAAAAACTAAATTTCTTCAGTCAAACAGCTACTGCAATATGGCACTACGTGCTCCAAAAACAAATATTGGTTACATTTTTGGAAAAAATGCTTCGTTTTCTTATTTTTTTTCCATCCGCACTCATAGTTCCGGCCAGTTCTTGAAAGACCCGATGTCCCAGGTCCACCTTCTTCATTTAAAATCTCTGAAATCCTTTATTATTTTACTTACATAAAAGGTGACGCACGGTCTCATGGACCGGGGTAGTCAAAAAAACACACAACGTGTGCTCACTGCAAAGTTTCGACGTCAGCTAGTGGTGGGGGAAGTGCAATGCGGCAGCTACTCCAAAAGGCAACAAAAAACAATAACGGAGAAGAAAGTTATTGGCATTTTTTCGAACACCCGGTCTCACAGACCAGTAGGTCACCATTGGCGGGTTAAAAACATTGCGACGAAAGAAGACGTCGCAGCTGTCTCAAAAGACATACAGCTTCTTCGAGCACAAAACACTCTTTTAACTGAACGGCTTTCTGTCCTTGAAAGCTATTGCGAGACCCTGGAGAGACAGCTCGAAATGGTGGCACAAAGAACAAATGAAAATACTGTTGTCATGCATTTTCCTTCAGACAAGACGGCAAACAAGCTTAATTATGCAACACAAACTTGTCTAGGCCTTCCTGGTCTCAACGAAAATACGGATTTGAATATACAAAATTCACAAGAATTCACTAACCGCGAAACAAAAAAAACTACAATGGTTCTGAAGTTTCATAACACCGACACTGTCAACAAAATCATGGTTGCAGCCCCAAAACTTAAAAACACCGGAATTTTTGTTCATCGAGAACAATCACTAATGTATCGCAACAAAAGAAAACATCTATATGACGTAAAAAGCAAGCTTAATGCAAAAAACTCGAACATCAAAATTTTCGTAAAGGGAGCAAAAATGCAAATAGACAATTACACTTTTGTATACAATACTTTCCGCGGCTTAAAGATAAAAACAAATAGAGAACTCGAATATATTAAAACTATTTTTGGAGAGGATGCAGTATGTTTCTTTGACATAAACGACATAAACAACGTAAACGTCAACTCGAGACAGAAATCTAGCAACTTTGCGACACATGGGACACTTAGATGTCAGAACGTTTATAATGAAGGAGGTGCTGGTACCAGCTATAGTTAGGATAGTGTTGCCGTCTGCCAAACTAATAGTTTTTTCTCTAATAATTCTAAATTAAATATTTTTTGCTACAACATTACTGGTTTAAAAAACAAACTTATAATGCCTGGATTTTTTGAATTAATTAACAAATATGATATTTTTATTTTATTAGAAACTTTTCTAGAAGAAGGAAAAGAATTGCAGTTTCTGAAGTATTTTAAAAATTATAATATAAAAAGTATACCAGCAACTAGAAACAATAGAGTTGGTAGAGCTAGTGGTGGTATAATGTGTGGCATAAAAAATACTGACTTTGATAATATTATTAAATATAAAATCTGCGAGAATTATATAGTTATTGACATCACTTATGATACAAAACATTTTCAAATTCTACCTATTTATTTAAATTATAATGAATGGAGCATAAACTATAACGCGCTTTATAACTTTTTAACTATCTACAATCATGAAAATATGATGATTATCGGAGATTTAAATGGTCGTATAAGTGACTTTCAGAACTCGGTCTTAAATAACTTCCACTTTTCTAGCGAAAGAAAATCTTTTGACAATTATCTGAATCAAAATGGGAAACTTTTATTAGAATTGATTGAAGACTTTGGTTTTTTTGTTTTAAATGGAACATCTCAAAGTGACTCAAACGGAAACTTTACTTTCGTGTCTGCTCAGGGTTGCTCTGTAATAGACTACTGTCTTATTAAAGGTGAATGGCTAAGTATAATTGATGACTTCGAGACCTATCCAGCTAATTATTCGTCTCATCTCCCTATAATTGTCTTTTGCAGATTAGAAAATCTATTAATAAATCCACAAACAACCGGCAATGATAAATTAAAATGGAATGAAAGACATGCAAATAGATATAAAATTAATCTTAACCATCAGCTAGTTACGATGCCAAGTGTGACATCTGACTCTATAGACTCTATAACTAACACAGTTTCTTCAGTGATTAGACAGTCTGCAGAACTTTCTTTCCAACGTAGAAATACCTTTCAGTCTGTATGGTACGACGAAGAATGCAAAAAAAGTAGGAGAAAATCGTTTGCTTTCTTAAAACTATATAGAAAAACAAATAGCGCTGTTTTTAAATCACTGTATTTACAATCAAACCAAGAATACAAAAGGTTATGCAATCTCAAAAAAGAACTTTATTTAAAAAACACGGCTTCTAAGATCGTTGAATGCAAGGACTCGAAATCTTTTTGGAAGACAGTACAAGTGTTGAGTGGGCGGAATAGGAGGGTATTGTTCACATTTGATGAAAATCTACTTGCAAATTATTTTGAAACTCTACTTTTGCCTGACCCTAACCTAAACACAATGAGCTTTGCATTCCCCAATGTCATTATTCCGGAACTGGATTCCAATCTCACAATGGTTGAACTAGTAGCTGTTTTAAAAAAAATGAAAAATAACAAAGCATCTGGATCTGATGGGATCCCAGTAGAGTTTTATAAACATGCTACTCCTGAGTTTTTGGAATATCTGTTAGAACTTTTAAATAGAATATTCATTGAAGAGATAGTCCCTGAAAATTTTCGTCTGTCCCGAATTACAGCCATTTTTAAAAAAGGTAACCGTGATTTGCCAGAGAACTATAGAGGAATTGCTGTGCTTAACTCATTAAGAAAAGTATTTACACAAATACTCTATACTAGACTTACGACCTGGGTAGAAGATAATAATATGATTAGTTGCTTTCAAGCTGGTTTTCGAACCAACCTTTCAGCTATTGATCAAATTTTTGTACTCAGCACCACTGCTAGGCGTTTTATTGATAAAAAAAAGAATTTATATGCTTTTTTCGTGGATTTAAAAGCGGCTTTTGACACTATTAATAGGAGGTCCTTACTTTATAAGCTCTCAGCAATTGGCCTATCTACTAAATTTATCAGAGTTTACGAAAAAATTCTCGAAAACATGACGGCATCTGTTCAGAATGGTAGAAAAGTATCTAGAGAATTTAGTTGTGAAGCAGGTGTCCCTCAAGGATGTGTTTTAAGCCCTATCATGTTTGCACTGTATATGAACGATGTCGAAAACAGTATACCTGGGGGAGTTCAGTTCGAGGATATTACTCTTAAAGTCTTGCTTTATGCTGACGATCTAGTGATTTTATCAGACAGTCCACTTACTCTACAGCTCCAAATTAACAAGCTAAAACAGTTTTGTGATCTATGGAATCTTAGAATAAATACCACCAAATCCAAAATAATGGTTTTCCGATCTCGAAATAGATCAATTGGCTATGGGCGGAATTGGACTTTAGATGGTGAGATAATTGAGGTCGTAAATGAATTTAAGTATCTTGGGTATACAATGACATATAATCTTAATATTCAAACCTTTATAAAAGAAAAAACAACCGCTGCAAAAATTGCAATAAATACAATGTGGTCCCAGTTCTTCGCAAATAAACTCGTAGATCCAATTTCAAAATTCAAAGTTTTCAATGCGACCGTGAATACTCGTTTTTGCTATGGTAATGAAGTATATGGTTTCGAACAGTTGGAGGAAATGGAAAATATACAGAGGTATTTTTTCAAGCGAATTTTTAGATTACCTATCAACACTCCTAATTATGCTATCCACCTAGAGTCAGGCTTACCTCAAATTTTCTTGAAAAACTTAAAGGCTAACGCCGATTTTATGATCAAAGTTATGAAGCGGTCCGACCAAAACTTGCAAAAAAGAGTCCTTAAAATTTGTTTTAGTTGTGGATATAGTCCGGTCAAAAACTGGTATGATCTTGCTGTAGCACATAACTTTTCAATATCATTGCCAATGGAAAATGTGGAAGCATTAAAAAATGCATTATATGAATGTATCTCTGTTATAGATGACTCGATGTATAGGCTTTGTGTTGCGCGAGGGACTGCATCAACATCCAGGAATATATACAGGCAACTTAATCTGAAACTTGGTGAAGGAAACTATTTTAGAGAAGAGTTTACAGTTTCTGAAATGAGCTTGATCTTCAAGATCAGAACGGAAATGCTCGATTTGAATTATAGACCACATAGAACAGACTTAAACCCTGTGTGTTCCCTTTGCAACCTTGGTCAAAACGAAGATGTTTTGCATTTTTTAGCACTTTGTTCAATATTACAGGAAATCCGAAGGCTCTACTTTTATTCTAGTTTTCTTTCCCAAGAGGAATGTGTTGGTGTACTAAACGGAGATCGTGGCTGGAAGCCTCTTATACGCTATGTCTCACATGCAAGAAAATATCGAAACGAGTGTTTGAATTTGTTTTGAGTTGTAACAAGATGTTAAAGTGATTCTCTAATTTTTTTGTTTTTTTTTTTTTTGTTTTGACTAAACTAAAAGTCACACTTTTTAGTGAACATATAACTGTTATTGCTTTTTTATATTATATATATAACAAAATATACTTTAATGATGAACATTACTCCATATGTTTCAGATTCTTTTATTCTTTTTTCTTTTTTGTTTTGACTAAACTGAAAGTCACATTATGAAAATAATAATTTAAACAAATTTTTTTTCTTTAATATTTATATTTACATATTTATAACTATGAAACTTATTGTTTATGAAATATTCTCTCTTTTTACTCAAATATTGTGTTTTTTGTATTTAATTAGTTTTTTTTTCCGGCAGACGGCTTATAAAGCCATGCTTTGTATATCTTTTATTATGAAATATTGTACTTATAAGAAAATTGAAAAAATAAAGAACTTATCTATCTATCTATCTTATTCGTAAAATTTAATGACACCGCAGAACAGGCAAAAGGTCTCAACGCAATGAATTTAAGCACCTTCGAGACACCATTTGGCAAAATTGGAGGATTGGGTTTGGCAAGAAGTAATTCCCCTTTGTTGGATGCTGTAAACTTGCACCAATTCTCGATAAATTATAAACAGTGTCTGTTTTTCCGATACGAATTTTTAACTTCCGACAAGAAGTTATTGTAATCGGTCTGATTAGTCGAATTAAAAATGTTGACATTTATCGACGTTTCAAGGTCCCTAGAGTCCAAATAAAAGATTTTTAGAAAGATGTCTGTGCGTGCGTGTACCGATAATAATGCAGAAAGATAAAGAAAGGACTCTCAAAAAAATTGCGTGTGTGGTTTTTTTTTTTAATCATAGCAATTTAAAAAAATAAATATCTTACGAACCAATAACGCTAGAGACTTGAATTTTATATTACATATATACATATATATATTGTAACGCGATACCAAACTAGTATACATATTTTTGGAAATAAAAACAAATAAACGGTTTTTTGTATAAATCAAAAATTTAATGAACAAGGAATAATTTTATCTCCAAAACAATTTTGTGCAACGAAGAATAACGTGTGGTAAAATTTTGAGACAAATTTTTTACAAACAAATAAAAAACCTACAAAAAAATAAATAAAAGTTCTTAAAAATTGATTTTCGACTCAAATATCTTTTCAAAACTTAGGGATATTGGCTTTAAACTTTTAAAAAATATTGTTGTCAACATTCAGTTGAATTTTGAGAAAAATCGAATTGACAGTTTTCTTACAAAAAATTAAAAACCTAAAAAAAATTAACAAAAGTTGGTAAAAATTTATTTTCGATATACATACATTTCTTTTCAAAAATTAAAAATATTGGCTTCAAACTTATTTTATCTCACAGAAAATATTGTTTTCGACATTCGGTAAATTTTTTTTATAAAAATCCAACAGTCCGTTTTTTCATAAAAAAAATAAAATCTTCAAAAAATAGTACGCAATTTTGGCAAAAATTAATGTTCAGTTCTCGATATCTCGTGAACAATAGAAGATATTGACTTCAAATTAATTACATTCATCCAATTTGTATTCGTTTATATAAGAAATACAAATTTTTAAGAAATGCTACTAAAATTGGTAAAAATTTGTTTTGGACTAAAATTCTCGTTAACAAAAATAGATTTCGAAAACAAACTATTTTATTTATGCAAAATATTGTTAGTAATTTTAAAATTTTTAAGAATAATTCAACTGACAGTTTTTTTAACAAAACACGAAAACCTACAAATATTTTAAGCAAGACAAATCGGCAGACGGGATGGGAAGTTATCAGTTGGTCGCACCCCAGCCTCTTTTTTATTTATTTAATCTACGAGCTACAATAAAAAATATGGAAAAAAATAAAATGAATATTAATAATGTTCTAAGCAACTGGATACCAAAAATATTTTTAAACTGATAATTATTCATACATGAAAAATGAATTTTCAAAACAAAATTGTAAAACTTAGGTTTTTTGATTAATCAAATTGAATTTAAATTTTTGAATAAAAACTTGACAGGTATTTAAAAATAGTTTTTCTGTTCAACTATTGTTTTTAAGGAAGTCATTAGTAGAGGTGTAATAGTTGTGACCCTTTTTAAAATAACTCTATAATATGTTTTGTTTTCTTAAAGCATTAAATAGTATTTTTGTTATTCTATAAAAATTCTTACTTATACTTTTTAGTACCCGTTCTGAAACCATCACTCACTCGTTAACTGAAGAGTGCAAGTGAGAATACCGTGACGAAACGCCAATAAAACAATTTTTGATAGACTATAGGCCGCAAAGCTATTTTGAATTTATCATCCAGAAATCAATTTTTTTTTAAATTTGAACTTGATACTAAAACAAGTAAGTAATAGTGCTTAAAGCCGAAGTATTGAAGCCCATAAGTAATGACTTCTCAAAATCTATTGTTCTTATGAAGTAATGCATGATTTTTATATTTGAAAAAGTGCATACACGATCAATCTATTTGACTTCGAAACACTTCGATTTGGCTAGGTGATTTTTTAATTTTCTAGAAATCCCTGAAAATAAAAAAGCTATTGGTCGAGCTTATTTATAAATTATAACAAAATGTAATCTCTCAACAAGACCCATCATACCTGTTGAATTTGTCAGTGTTTATAATATAATAAATATAAGTGTGTATCGTGGGTGCCAATTAGTTCAACAATATTTGTCTGTTATGCTTATGCCTTTGTCTCAGGACATTCCATTTACAAGAAATGGACGAACTAATACTCACCACTTCTTTATTTCATAGGTAAACTTAAATCTGAACCCCAGCATTAAAATTCGAATCAAGTAAAAACGTTTAAGACTTCCAAAATAAAAGAAATATTCGGCAACTTTTAATGTAATTTTATATTTTTCGTCTTCAAAAACAAATTATTGACAGCCTATCACAAAATTAAAAATTAGCTTATCACAAGCTTTGCAATATTAAAAAAAAAAAAACAAATTATTCAAAAAAAAACAACAATTTTTAAAGATCTTAATGAACAATCTTGATGGAAGTAGTCAAACAGCACTCATCCCCAGGCGCGGCTCCCTTCAACCTCCACTTAATCTCGTAATTGTTCACTGGAAACTTGGAGCGAATAGGCAATTCAAAGTTAAGAGTGTTCTTTTGGTCGCGCTTAAGAGGACAAGTTGAGTAGTTGCAGCTATTGTGATCAAAGTCTTCTAATTCCACGTCAGCGTCTTCTCTAGCCCAATAGACAGATGAAGTTGAAGTTTCACTGTCGAATCCAGGAGTGAAGTCAAACGAAATACTGGCTGGCCTGCGTCGCTTGATTCTGCAAGCCTTGTTTTCTGCCGCTTCTGCGCATGGGTCAATACGAACCTCATGAATCACACAGTTGCTGGTGATACCTTTGCATGGCTTGAAGTTGACAACTTCGCCAAGAGCAAGACTCACGGCAATCAACAAGACTAAGCTTCGAACAAAGAGCATCGTTTCTGGAAATTACTTTATTCGATTCAAGAAAACGAACGATCAAACGATGATGGCGAACACAAAATTGAAACTGATCGACCATAGCAAAAACTATTTGGCTTGAAATATCAAAAACTTCGATGTAGCGTCGAACTTTGACCTTGTGATGCTGATAAGAATGATAATAAGGGTATTCATGTAACGAGATAATTTTCTACTTTGTAGAAAAATACAAATTTCCGCAAAGGGTTTACATGAACACCCCATTAGAAATATTTGCGGAAACGTTAGAAACAAACACAAAATTTATCTGTTTTTTTTTCTACGATTTCTGCTTCAAATTTGAGAGATAAAAGTCTATATTTTGCAGAATATTTTTCCCATACAAATTTTGACAGTTGATTTCTACCGATAGAAAATTCTACAGTTTTTAAGGTTTCTATGGGTTTTCTGTGTTTGCATGAATACCCTTAATATAAATAAATTAATAGGGAGACTATATTGATAGAGGCCATTTGCCTCTCTCCATTTGAATAAGGGAATTGAAATAGAAGCGCTTAGCAAATGTCATTTCATTTCTCTTGTGTCTCATGCGGTTGATAAGAAGATGCTTCATTCAAATCAACTTTAGTGTCTCGAATGTGGTTCCTATCATCTTGAAAGTGTTTTTGTGTTGTTTTTGTGTCGAAACTGCAGGAGGATGATAAGGTAAAGTGCATTATTTAAATTAAAGTGTGTACAATACTTGCGATAAAAATGCTATCAAATTATTCTTGTCCAATTATACGACTGAGCTCAATTAACAGAAAAATAATAGTGTTTTTTTTTGGTATCAGTTAGTTAATAGGTTTTGTACTATTTTCGTGTACGAATGAGTACACATGTAATTTACAACATCATAATAATAATAAAGTCTTATCGAAACTGAAACATAATACAAAATTAATAATTTGGTTTGGAAAAATCACAACTTTCTCCAGGCATTGCTAGAAAAATTGAGATATAACCTTATAGTCACTGACTCAGAAAAACACTGGGGGAAAAACGTCATTTAAAAGACTATTAGATGAGCATCGATCACAAAACCAAGATTATAAGAGGCTAAGGTCAAAAAAATGTCAATGTACAAAAAAGCTGTTTTTAAACGATTCATGGATAGCTCCTTAGAGTGGTGTTTCTACTTCATATCATCCTCTCAGCCCCTCAACTGGCTATTCTTAAATAATGAAAAATAAAATACAATAAGACATGTACCTTTAAAGGATAAAACGAGACCGGGATGCACACTTTTTTTAAGCCCAAAGGGAAATTGACAAAAAAGACAAAGTCCTGATGGGATGCTATTTATTAAAAATGGAAGGCTTAAGATATTCACATGAAATATTTTAAATTTCCCTTTAGCAGTTATTGTAGTCGGTTCAATTTGAATTGTTATTAATATTAGCCAAATGGCCATTGGGGCTACGTTTGCAGTACCATATCACCATGAAATTTTCTATGGCCAATTCTTACATTTGAGGATGTATGTATGTCCTCGATAACTTTACAAATTTTATCTCTTGGAGGAAAACCCAATTCTGAACAATATTTCATATAAATTGACAGGTGACAATTCTACAAAGTTTTCACACTTGTCAGACATATTTTTTATTTATAATATATTGACAGTTGTAAGTCCTAACCTAATTTATTTAATAAATTGACAGGTGAGAAATTTGTCAGAAAAATACATTGACACATTCGTCGTGGAAATTTTGTGACT
Source organism: Eupeodes luniger (assembly GCA_951509635.1). NCBI lineage: Eukaryota > Metazoa > Arthropoda > Insecta > Diptera > Syrphidae > Eupeodes > Eupeodes luniger. Next base: position 302,155,937 of record OX608073.1, read on the forward strand.
ATTATGCTTTCCTACACTTATTGACAAATCTGTCGTGACAGTTTCATTGTTTAATCTTGAAATGTGTTATGATCGAAAAACGATGAAATATGGAACAAAACCTTTGGATTTTTTTTCAACTTTCATCGTTTCTCAACCACTCTTTCAGTTTTAAAATGTCACTGTTTGCAAAATCATGTTTTATTTTTAAAAAGCGAACTGCATAAAACATTATAAAAAGAGGCTGGGATGCGACCCACACTAATAACTTCCCATCCCGTCTGTCGTTTTGTCTTTCTTAAAAGTTTGTCTATATGTATCAATTTTTACCAAATTTGCGTACTATTTCTTGTGGATTTTATTTTTTATGAAAAAACGGACTGTTGGATTTTTATAAAAAAATTACTGAATATCGAAAACAATATTTTCTGGGAAATAAAATAAGCTTGAAGCCAATATTTTTAATTTTTGAAAAGCTATTTGAGTCGAAAGTAAATTTTTACCAAGTTTTAGTATTTTTTTTATTTTAGGTTTTTATTTTTTGTAAAAAAATTTGTCAATTCGATTTTGACGTGACACCACCAACGCTATTTTCTTGAGAACCCTTTCTGCATCTTTCTGCATTATTATCTGTAAAACAAAATTTATTTGAAGTCGATATCTCGACTGGGTCTTGAGCTATGGACGACGAAAACGTCGAGAAATGTCAAAATTTTCAATTGGACAAATCGGACCCATTACAATAACTTCCTATGGGAAGTTAAAAATCGAGAGTTTTAAAATGAATCACATTCTTAAAATAAGTGTTGCATTTAGAAAATGAAGATATTTTATCCGTAAAATATAATGAAACCGCAGAACAGCAAAAGGTCTCAACGCAATGGATTTAAGCACCTTTGAGACACCATTTTTCAAAATTGGAGAATTGGGTTTGGCACAGAGTAATTCCCCTTTTTGGGATGCTGTAAAATTGCACCGATTCTCGATAAAATATAAACTGTTTTTCCGATACGAAATTTTTCATTAAATTGCTACGGTTATAATAATCTGGACTGCGGACGGACATCTTCTTTTACCTTACCAATTTACCAGGCGACAGGTGTTGGAGTCGCTCAAGGTCTCTGTCTCCCTCCCTACCTGCTTTCGCAGACGCCTTGGCAGCTCATGTACCTTTCTGAAATTCTATTGAACTGTCCCTCAACTTGCTCCTAGATTGCTCTACACAACTCTTAATTTGGCACCGTAATCTCCCTCACTCACCCACATAATTTCTTTAATTTAAAACATTATGATTCAAAACATACCAATTTTATTCAATATTTAAAAATTTTTTTGGTTTTTATGAACATTCTAATCTCATAGATGAACGTGAGTGCATGTAAATATAGTATGGTAGATTTTTGCAAAATTTCGTAGTTTAATTTTTGTTTTAAGTAGACTTAGCATAATATGTGGTTTTAGGTAGGTAGTTCAAATTTAAATTAGTTAATGTATAAAGTAGTTTAGGTTAAATAGAAAAATAAATCAATGTAAATAGTAAACACAATATATAAAGATAACCTGTCAAAATTATAGTGGTAGTTTGGCCTGTGGAAAAGAGAAAATCAACTGTTTTATTCGTCGGAGACTTACCGCTTACAGGGATCCTGTGCAAAGATTCCAATGGGTTCAAATAGAGAGAAGATTTCAAGTGGGTAAATTCCAGCTCACCGCCAAACCACAACTATCACAATCACTTTCCTTTTTAATTATTTTAACCTTTTTTTGTATTGGAAATTTTTAAATAAAAAAAAAATACTAATACAAAATATTCTTTTTTTTTAAACTCAATTATTTAACTTACTTTTTTTTTTTGTTGTAATTATTATGCACTCACTCTCTATTCTTATTTTTTTTCTTATTCTAACTTTTATACTTTTTTTTTAAATTATTTTTTTCTTATCTCAATTTTAATTAAATTTTGTTTGGGTTTTTGAATTCCTTTTTATAATCTTTTTGTCTAACTGAGAGCCAATCCACATTCGGGTTATATAATTTCAACGCTTTGCGCGAGACCAGGTGGGATTGCAACCCCCTCCTTTTCACCGCACTTCACCGCACCACGCCGCCGGTAGCTCGATTGGGGCTTCAGCCAGCCGATTGGTTTCGCTACTTTCACTTGACTGAGCTGTAGAATGGATCTTAATCTTAGCTTTCTTGTTCGGGTGTCTATGTCTTCCAATCAGTGATCGTTCAGGGAAGGAAGCCGTTACTGAGCTAGAAGCTGAGAGGAAAACGGCAAGTGCTCCAGTTATCGGATTTAAAGCGAAGAGCTTGGCCTTGGCCTTGAACTTGAAGTTTATTTTTTTGTTCGCCTTCTCTTCTATGATTCGTTTTTGCACTTGATAACAAAAAAATGACCACGAGACAGGTGCCTGTGGTGCAAATGTCAAAAGGCCGATAATTCGGTGTTCTGCACAGAGGCGTCCTAATAATTAAACATAATTCGTGTTTTAGCCCTTTTGGGTTTTTTTTTTTTTTTTTTGATTTATAAATTTACCTCTTGAGGTTCACAGTCTCAATTTGGTTGTGATATGCCAGTAAAGGCGTCTTGCGGTTTAAGATAATTGCTTTTCTTTTTTTATGACCAGTTGATTTTATATTTTTTTTAAAAGATTTGAAGAATTTAACAATTCTAAAATGAACTTGTTTAGAAAATATTAAATATTTTTTTATTTTTTTTTACACGACATAATACCTGAGGAGGAGATCCTACTCGCTTGGTCGTCAAAATGAAAAAACCTATACTCAAAATTTTGGCGGGAAGCTACATGATTCATGCGGGTGGTAATCACTGTTTCCTGAGTGAACTTAGCAACTAAAGCGCGCTAGTTCGAACTTCGAATTCCATAGATGATTTCCAGAAAACAGGGTGCAACACAATTTTTTTTTTTTTTTGGAGTTTAGGAAGATAGTATAGATTCGTTACAAAATTTTAGGCCTTTTAACGATTCAAAATCATTATTTCTTTGTTAAAAATTCAAAGGGAGCCGCCGAAGTATTACACGTAGACCCAACTTAGAATCGTCATCCTAATCACTTTCACTTGAAAATACATATATCGTTTATCATTTAATGTCTTTTCACTGAAAACACTTAACCATAACTTAGTTTCCCTTTCCTGTCGCAATTTTCAATTAAATAGTGACAAATATGTATGTAAATTGTTTTTGTTTCCCTTTCATATAATAAGAATTGTAAGTAAATTTTTTTGGAAAATTCCTGATAATTGTGGAAAAAATATTTCACAACTTATTGTCATGACATTTTTTTACGAAACGAAAAGATGACAATACTGTCGGGTATTTTCCTTAAATTCTACAAAATTGTCAAATTGTTTATAGAACCGATTTTGTTAATTGCCACTCATCACCTGTCGCAATTGTCAATGTTTATTAAATAGGCCCCAGAAACTTCTCTTTCGAAATTGCGCTTACTTCGTTGCTTCTGTGGCGTGTAGTTCCTTTTTGTTATTAAACGTAGCGTCGTCGTTGTTTCAATAAATCAAAGCTCTGATGTAGAGGAATTCATTCACTTTAATAGTTCCGGCACCTTATTTTTCCAATAGTTCAAATCATATTTCTAGTAAAAAAAACCTTATCAAACAATGAAATGTTGAGGTTTAATAATCATTTTAATCATCAGTCTTGGATTTTCTAAGTCTCAAATGCTAAAATTATGCTTATTAGAGTAGGCTTTGAGGTGAAAATGGTCCTTATCAGTGAAGACGGTCTACTGACTTTAGTTTTTTTGGCCACTGAGTTGAGCCTTAAGACTCAAGTATTAATGCAAAATAATGTTAAATGTTGTTTGTGGAATATTTATTTCAAAAGATCAAAAATAAAACAACAAAACAAAACACGCTTTTGATTCTCTATTACTACCTCTTCCCAACATTTCCACGAAATTCACTTTTGGACCAAAAAGGTGTTTCACGACGACGACCCAAAAGTGCTTTAATTTTTCCAACTTCTACCACTTTTCTAGGGAATTTAACCAATTCCAATACGTTTTTGAAGCGTTTTTCGTTCCATTCTTAATAATGGAGTAGGTATATTTTATTTGTAGATAAATGTGAAAAGATAATAGTTTTAAAAAGTTGCAGCTGCCCAGAAAGCAAGTTATTTAAAACGAAAAGTTTTATTTGATTTTTTTTTAACTTGGCTTCTTTCAATATAAGAAATATTTGATGTATTGCCCTAGAAGGGTGTCGCCACAGAACCGTCATTTTGTTTTCAAAATTTCTCAGAAATAAATGAACCGATTTAAATATTTCATTTCTGAATAAACTCTTTTATTGTCTAAATAATATTTGATGATCAAAAGCATGTAGTTTTCTTTGAGCTTTAAAAACTACTTTTTTCGAAACTTGATATCTCGAAAATGGGTCAACATTTTTTAAAGAAAATCCAACGGAAAACTTATACTTAAAGACACTAAAAAACTGAATATCAAAAATATTTCTAAAAAAAGGCTGGCTTGTACGCCCACACTGATTTCCCATTGACTTCTTTTTGGTTTTAAAGGTTTTCGTGTTTTTTTTCAAAAAAAGTTGTAGGTAAGTTGAATTTTGCTGAAAAATTAATTAAAAATTAGCAAAAATATTTTGCAAATGGTGAAGTAATTTTGATTTCAATATTTGTTTTCGTTCACGATATTTTTAGTCAAAAACCAATATTTATCAATTTTAGCAGCATTTTTTTTTTAAATTTGTATGTCTTATAAGAAAAATACCGATTGAAGTTTTCTTAAAACATTATCTTATTTAAACTATCTTATTAAAATTAGTCCGTTAAGAACTAAGGCCAAGTGACTTACAACTCTCAACCATTCCTGTGTGCGAATAATGTTGCCAGGGATGAAAGAGACCTCCAGTTTTAAACCGAATCTTTCATCTATTCTCGAAATATTCAAATTGAGCATCAGCTGCGTGTAGTTTTTTTTGTTTTATAAATAAAATAACTGACTATTCTTTTTTCTCTAAAAATTGTAATAAATGTTAAAAGCAGTATTTTTTATAAGATAAAACTAGTTTGAAGGCAATATCTTTTGTTTTTAGGTTCATATTTTTTTGTAAAAAAAATGTTACTTCAATTTTTCTCAAAACTTTAACTTTACCTTACAAAACCAAAAATGTTATTTTTCGTTACATAAAGTTATTCTAGAGTTAATATCATTTTGTTGTTCGTAGAATATTCAAACTGACAAATTTTCTCTCCAAAAAATCTTTGATTTAAATTCTAGTGAAACGTCGAGAATTGTAAAAATTTTCAATTTGAAAAATCGGTCCGATTACTTAGGACGTTAAAAACTTTAACATTACAAAAAATTTAATTAAGTAAATTCGTCTTGAGACTTTAAACAGCATATTCGAAAATAAACTTATGTTGTAGGGAATTTGTAAGTCTTAAAATATTTGTATTATTTAAACAGACTCCTTGGATACGGAAGCAAGTTCATGCGACCATTCATTCATTTTATTTATTAATTGAAATATAGACCAGCGAAATTCGTGGAAAACAGCTTGTATTTAATAACTTTTATAAATCAAGACCAGCATTCAAACGATGGACCACCTTCATCTATATGAATTTTAAAAAGATTAAATTTAAATCACCTCAATTTTTACTTGTTTTCCATTCTTCCATTTAATAAGGGGTATGTTGTCTTGTTCTCAACTTTCCATTTTTAATATTTTGCAGGAATGGCTAACCATGATGACTTTTAAAATTCCTAAACAGTAGTTGGCTGGCGTGATAGCCACTGCGTCATCGTCATCATAGTCTCGTCAGCGGAAGTTCCCTGGAAAAAAGACGAACAGAAAAACAAACAACAATACAATAAAATCGCCAACCAAAATTGTGTTCCGGGTGCGATGCTAATTATACAAAAATGTCTGTACGTTTACGTTACGTAAAGATAGAAATATATTTTAATGACGCGAAAGGAGTGAAATTTTAATTAGAACTCATTCCCAGACTCAAAAAGGAGCTATATAACCTAACCATACCATATACCACCGCAGCAGAGTCACAGAGTCAGCCAAAACGACCCAACCAGGATACAGGATATGAAGTTGATGCGGTTAAAAAATAAAAACGAAAAATGTATACTCGTAGCATCAAAAGTGAGAAAACCATCATACCAAAAAAATACAAAAATAAACAAAGACACAACTAAGAAAAAAATTAAAACACATTTCGAGGCGCGAATAAAAATGTAATTTTTTATTTGCATTATTAGTGTAGCTTCAACGCGTTATATTGTAGCAACAAAATAAAAAAACAAAAAGTTTATTATTAATGGTAAAATAATAAAGTGCACGACTGGGTCGCACGAACTTGCTCCTGTATGCAAAGAGTCTGTTTAAAAAAGTATCTATATAATATTTCAAAATATACCTGCAAAATAAGTTTGTCTTCAAAGATATATATGCCATTTGATTTGTCGAAAAAACCTCCACTTTTCAATTTTTTGGGAGGGGGTTACATTTAATACAGTTAAAATAATTTAAAAAGAAACTAATTTAAGATTCAAAATTTTACCTGAAAAATAAGTTTGTCTTCAAAAATTTAAATGCCATTTTATAAATCAAAAAACCCTTGATTTTTCAAATTTTTTTTTTGAAAATCGTTAGAGCGGTTTTTTTTTAAATTAATTTTTTATGTATAAAATTTTTCAATTTTGTTCTAAAAATATTTTTGGCATGCAGTTGTTTAGTGATTGTAAATATACGCTCTATATTTAAATTTCGTAAAAAAATGTTCACCCGTTTTTGAGATATAGAATTTTGAAAAAAAAAATTTCAATATTTTTTTAAAAATCCAAACAATAAAAAATTGCTTTTTTGATAATCAAATATTGTTAAGGCAATATAAGAGCTCGTTCAGAAAAAAAAATGATTGAAATCGGTTCAAAAGTTGCTGAGAAAATTAAAAAACAAAAAAACGGTTCTATGAGCGGTACCTTTCCTGAGCAATACAAAAATATATTTTTCTTATTAGAAGAAGCCAAGTTAAAAAATAAAATTTTAGAGAAAATTTAAAAAAAATCTATCGGTTTGTTTTTGAGAAAATTCAAATTTTCGGTTTTTGACCAAAAAAATTGTATGGGGGCCACTGTTAGTTTTGATCTTAAAAAAAAATGAAAAAAACGCCTAACGCAAATCTGCTCAAAACCTTAACTTCCAAGTTTGAACTCAATCGACCCAATGGTTTAGGCTGTAGGAGCGTGGACAGACAGACAAAATTGACCGGACGGAATCGCGGGACCCACTTTTTTCGACTTCTCTACCATCGTAATATCATGTTTGATTAAAATCTCGAGTTCGAAATTTTGCACGAATGCAAAACTTGCCATATAGTTCCTATATGTCGCAAGTAAAAAAAAAATAAAAAACAGGGATGGTGTTTTATTTGTGTCCTGTTTTTTGTGTATATGATGACGAGTTATTTCTTCTAAAGGCCATAATTTATAAATTAGGATATGATGTTACAAATTTGTTTGTCTTTATTTGAGGTACAGTGTGGATGAGATGAGTAAAGGGCTATAAAAGAGTGGGTTTGTTGGGAGTTGATTTAAATAGAAAAATATTATCATATAAAATTAATTTCATTTTTAGCTAAACGGTTTAATTTAATGCTTAAAACATATATTTAAGGAGACAACTATTTTTGATTTTTGTTAGAAATATTAAAACTTGTATTATATTATAGCAAACACTATAGTACTTATAAGAAAAAATAGTGACTTAGTGTTGTGCTTTTAAAAAGAGAATATAATTGTAATGATTCATTAGCCACTATTTTGCTCATAATTTAATTTTGTTTAACTCATAAGTTACTTCGTTGGAAGTGAATATCTTTTTTTTTTTAAATTCATAAGTCTCTTAGTAGCAAATGAATTGAATTCTTTAAAGTCATAAGTCACTAACTAAATTCATAAGCAATCTACAGACTTACCTTCTTGTCACATAAATAGGGACAAGCTATTTTCGTGTTTTATTTGTCAACATTTCTTAAACCCTAATGTTTTTTGGAAAAACCCAAATGTGGAATGAATGAGATGTGTATTAAACTTTACTTTTCAAACAAACATTTTATATTAAGTTGATAAATAACAATTTTATTTCGGTTTTTTTCGAAGGAGATCATAAAAAGTACCATGAATAGGGACAAGATCTAAATTTACCTGTAAGACCGTTTAAAGTAAAGAAAATAATGCCAAATCTTATGATTTAATGAAATACTGGTTTTATTGAATGGATTAAAATAATTTTTAGTAATGTGTGCTACCTCCTGATTTCTGAATTACTTCAATTAACCTATGGTGCATGGATTTATAGCGTCCTGTCAGATAATTCAATAATCATGCCTATCACGAGCTACGTCGCGGTCGTTATAGAAAAAAGAATATCTACGAATCTCGAAAAATCTATTACAAGTTCCCTTCGTAGTGGAAAATCTGGTACGCAATTCGAAATTCGTAGAATTTGGTATCACCAGCCCCGAAAAAACTTGAAATATGTTGTCCTTTTCTACGACAAGTTTTTTATTTCGTAGACTAACAAAATTATTTATTTGAAAAAATGTGAGTTCTTTCAACTTAGTCTTGTTATTTTGTATTTATAATTTTATTTATTTACGATTTTAAAGGTCGAAAACAATAAATAAACACCAATACAATAAACTGTATGAAGCACTGTCCCGGTAACCAGACATTGCCAAAGGATACACCAAAAGAACAAAAGAAGAAGTTAATTTGTTTTGGGAAGAATTAAAAACAGATTTAAATCTCCTTGGACCTCCAATAAAAGATGCAGGAACTTGGAGAAAAGTAAGCCTTAAACTGGTGTAATCAATTCCTTTAATTTCTTCAACTTTGTCTCTAGGTTTTGCTTGATTGGAAAGCATATGTAAAAAGAAAACTCATGGAGAATCAACTTGAACATAATGCAACTGGTGGTGGGAGCTTTAAAAAACATAGTTTTTCTGTGTTAGAAGAAGGAGTGATTCAACTCACCGGTCTCCAAATATCTACTGTTGGTGTCATCGCTATTGATAACACACCTGGCTCCAGCTCCGCTTCAAGTTCTTCCAACACGTATTTGAAGGCGTCTTTGTTGAGCCTGAAGTTCTTTCTAAATCTGCAACAGATATCAAGGAAATGGAAAAATTAAAGTAATGGTATCTACATACATATTTATAAAAACAACTTCAAAAACTCAAAATTCAAATTTAGTTTAACAAACAAAACACAATTATGAATTTGACTAAATGAATCTGACAGAAAGGACAGTGCCGCCATACTAATTTGGGAATTTTTCATTTGAAGACGAAAATGTTTTAGTTTTATTCAGTAGTAAAATTGGTAGTTTCATATAATATATATCAAATCAATGTTACAAGTTGATAAGAACCTATTCTAGTCGCAAAAAGTGTGCAAAACTCAATTTTTTCCAAAATAAAAAAGGTTAAAAAATGATTTTGGGGAAATTTGAGGGATTTTAATTTCTGGTATGTGTTGATTACTTTTTTCGACATAAAACAGCTAATTTTGAAAATGGACTCTGCTTGCAATGCTTTTTTCAAATCCCTTCGGATCTTCTGATTGTTTTGTTCGTGATTCGTAGCGGAATTTTTCATTCGGGGATTTCTGCGAAGGGATTTTGTGATAGGCATGAATCTCTTCGGTTTTTGGGTATTGCCGTCCTCCTTTGTCGATTTTTCTTGAAAGCCATCCCCACGCGTTTTCCATGATGTTCAAGTTAGGAGAGTATGGGGGCCATGGTAATAGGTTAAAATTTTGCTCTGAATATAGGCTTTTGTTGTCCGTGCGGTATGTATTGGTGTATTATCTTGTTGCAAAGTCAATCGTTGTCCACCAAATAATTCAGAAAACTGCGGAAAAGCTCGTTCCAGAACCGATTTTTAAGTGATTTCCGTCATTTTAGAGCTTCGAAAATCCAACTAAACGGTATCGTAATAGGTGATTGCTCCCCATACCATTACACTGCCTCCTTTGCTGTGCCTTTTTTCAAGACAGATTTCTTCCTATCTTAAATCATGGAAATAGCAGCTATATTCATCAGGCACATCCAAATTACATTTTTTTTTCATCGGAAAAGACGACGGTATTATAAGCTAGATTCCACCTGATCTGATTCGTTGCAAAATTAAGGCGTTGGGTCATGAGTGCAGCATTCAAAGGTGGATTTTTCTTCATTTTTTGTGTCGTATATGGTCTGCCTTCTGTATCACCCGAGCAACAGTCAATCTACTAGCATTTACCCCATCTTCATCTTGATTTTACTAATGGAAAGCCTTGAATTTGAAGCAGTTCTCACTATCGCCCGCCTTTTCTAAAATTATGTGGTTGTCCTGACTTTTCCTTTGTGGTTTTTTCATACCTCTCTGGGTCCTTCAGGTAGTTAGTTGTATACAACATTTGAACTTCTTCTAATTTTGCTGGCTATAAAACGGATGGTTTTTGCCGAGATACCGGTAAGCTCGAATTTGTCCTATTTTGTTAGACCCTTACCTCTACCTATACTTCTTGATTCTATCAAACTAGTACTCGTATTTAGCTCCCAAACAATCAGTGTATCCTTTAATCTTATTTAAAACACTCTAATAGGTAAATTTAGATCCTGTTCCTTTTCATGTGACACAAAAAAACTGATACTTTTTATGACCTTCTTCATAAATTCCACATTTGGGGTTTTCCAAAAAAAAAAAAAATGACAATTTGAAAAATATCGGCAAATAAAAACCGAAAGAAGCTTATCCCTATTCATGTGACACGAAGTGTATATATATATATCGATTTTTAAAATTAACTAAATGTCCAATTGGTTTGGCAAAGTGCCGTCTACCTGATTGAAATCTTACGTAGGTTTTATCATTTTTTATATACAACTTTTAATAAAACGATTTTTTGATACTCAAAAGATGCATTGCTTTGATCCTTCATATCCAGGAGATTTGTGACAAAGTATACTCTTTCTAATTCCTACAGAACGAGACAACTAGCTATAAAATGGTACACATCTTCTCTTTCTTTAAGGTTGCTCAGATCACATGTTAGTTAACCTATCAGTTTGAATAAAGTATTATTTTTTTCTGTTGAGTTTGAGCTCACACAACTTTTTTTTCTTTAAGGTTTTAGTTGAGTTTACTGAAATACATTCGTGCCAAAATAATGGTATCTCCATACAGTGATTTAAGAATTTGTTTCCCATGCACCTTTCCCAAACTGAACCGATCGTTCGTCTTGCTTCTGACAGTTTTGCATCAAAATGTTATTTCATATTTAAGTTGGCTTAATACGGCTTCTATTTTCTCTGCCTCATAATTCCACTGCTCATGTTTTTAATTGTCTTTCAATGCCATTTCTAAAGTTCATAAATTTTGCCTTTGCTTAATTAACGGATAAATTCCATTTTCTGCAATAAGTTTTCACTCTATTTATAATTAACTGCATGCTGTAAATTGTTTTAGCTAAAATCGCAAAATCATCTGCATACATCAATGCGGCAATATACGTTGTATTTATTTTGATACCACCCTTAATGTTGTCAGTTATATCATTGATAAATAAGACAAATAACAGTGAACTCAGTATGCAATATGCATCCTTGTTTAACCACCATTTTGTTTGCAAATTCTTCCGAAAAATACTTTCCGTCCCAGACCATCGCCAAAATGTTGCCGTACAGCGCTTTCAAAATTCGTATAATTTTACTTGAGATTCCTGTCGTATATTATTTCGAAATCAGTGCTTTACGAGTTAGGCCTCGGCCACGCAGTAAGGCTGAGCGGCAAGCGGCTGAGAGGCAACTCTAAGCGACGTATGGCCAGGCACTGAGCGACTGCTTTTGTTTTGAGCGATTAGTAGTTTTTGCAGAGATTGCAGTATTGCACACACGAAATTAACAACTCAATGTTTACTTTCGCCATCTTTTCTTCTTGCCGCTCAGAACATTACTAAAAATTAAAACAGGTTTGGTTGCTGAGCGGCGCCGCGCCGCTTAGCCGCTCAGAATTTTGTTTCGCCGCTCGCTCATTGCGTGGCCGCTTCTATGTGATTTCATATGTTTTATATTTTTTTTTCCGCTCAGCCGCTCAGCCGCTTACTGCGTGGCCGCGGCCTTACAGTGCAAAAAGCGGAGCGGCGAAAGTCCACAAACAAGGTAAGCTTTTTATTCTTTTTCATGTAAATCTCAGCAATGTTAACTAACGTAAATATTTGATCTATTGTTGAGTAGCCTTCTCTAAAGCCCTCCTGAAATTTTTGAACTATCTTCTTTTTTTAACCCTAAAGGTGAACCTGTTTAAAAGTAAACCAGAAAAAAGTTTCGATGAGATATTTACGAAATATATTCCTCTGTAGTTTTGCAGATCACCATAATTACCTTTTTTATGCAGAGAAAATATTACACTGGTCGAAAAGGTTTTCTTACATTAAAATTGCTCTTTTCCAATGGGTTCTGGCGGCCTTAATTCAAATCCGACTTTAAAATTAATATATCATGTGTAAGCGAAATAGGAAAAAGAACAAAATAAAACCAAAAACAAATGTATAAATGTAAGATCTCTTTCAGTTATTTGAACTAATACATGTAAAGGGCTGCCACTAGAATAGAATTATAGTATTTAAGTAAAAGAGAGAACACAAAAAGACACGCCAACCGAAGGAGAGTTCAGTTGAATTGTGTCGGTTATATCGGTCGGACGTGTCATTTTTGCTCTCGCTAAATAATAAATAAAGAAAAAACAATATTAAACCAATTCAGCGTTTTATTAAACAATTAAAGAAAAGTAAAAGAATAAGTCCTAAAAATCAGAAGTGGGATAGATATCCGCCAAATTTGTATGCGGTTTAGTGTACTAAAAAAAAAAAAAAGAAAGAAAATATATAAAGCCTAACTAGAATTTTTCTCTTGAAACCGCATTCAGTTACGAAATTTGTGTTGCGCAAAATGGAAAACGACGAATCACGAGTCGAATCGCTGAAAAAATATACAGCCGTTCAGCTGCGGTCGTGGCTAGACAGGCTACATAAAAAAACCAACGGCACAAAAGCCGAACTAATATTGCGGTTGCTCTCCCTACCAGCAGAAGTAAGGGGTGAGTACGTACAGCCAGATGCCGGCGGCGACGACGACGACAGCGATGATGCGCACATAGATATATTTGTAGACAGCGTAAACGCTGCCACAGCAAATATGGAGATGGAGAGCACACACATCGAGAAGACAAATGAGGGAAATAACGAGAGAGACACAGATGAGAGAAACAATAAGAACGAGAGACAACAAAACGACAGAACAAAAGAGCGAATGCAACAAATGGAGCGAGAGATGACATCACTGAAGAGAGAACTCAACTTACAAATGAGAGAGAACGACCTCTTAAAAAGAGAACTGGAAATGTTAAAGGAGAAAGAACTCAATACTCCTAGTTCCAGTGGCGTCGGAGTAGCTGTAGCAGCATTAAAAGAACTCCTCCCAGAATTCCGAGGAGAGTACTTTTCGCACTGGGCTGCTCAGCTGAGAGATGTAGTAGAAGCGTATAAATTAAATGACAACAATGCGCGAATACTTATTTCGAGTCGTTTGAGTGGAAATGCGTTAAGATGGTTTCACTCGAAATCCAATCTCGCTTTCATGACAACAGAGCAATTATTGAGCGAAATGGATGGAATGTTTGCAACAAATGAGAGCCGATTAAGTTTAAAACGAGCGTTCGAGGGGAGAGTCTGGCAGACTACGGAAAGTTTCCAAAATTATATGCATGAGAAAATTATTCTCGCAAATAAATTAGATTTGGACGAAGAGGAAGTGTTGGAGAATCTTATCGAAGGAATACCTGATCCTGGATTGAAGACTCAAGCACGCATCCAGTGTTTCACGACGAAGCAACAGTTGGCTGACGCATTCAGGCAAATCGAATTGCCCAAGGCCAAGGTGCTATCGTCAAAGATGTCCGCTCCAGCGAACGCGGGTCCTTCTACATCCAGACAAGTGGCAGTTCCAGTAGACACCAAGACGATCCGATGTTACAATTGTAACTCACTTGGGCATTACGCCTATGAGTGCCGAAAGGAAAGGAGACAATACGGAGCATGTCATGTTTGCTTCCAGTTTGGACATCGAGCAGCTGAGTGCCCCAGGAGGAAGGCCGTGGTACTACATGCCATCAACAAAGATGAAGAGGACGAATATGTAAGACAATTATATTTTGTATTAAGAATAAATTTGTTAACATATAAATTATCTTTAGGAACATTATTAGATACTGGCAGCCCTATTTCAATAATAAAAAGACAACATGTGCCCTCATTTTTTTTAATTAAAGATAACGAATGTAGAATAGTTTATGGTATCAATAAAAGTCAATTAAAAATACTCGGTTTTGTCAATGTTTGTATTTATTTTGATTTCGAGGAGATTGAATTAAAACTGTATGTCGTAGAAGATGATACATTGAAGCATTCAGTATTACTTGGTAGAGATTTTTTAAAATTGGCAGGATTAAAATTAAAAAAAGAGAAAAAAATGAGAGAAGATAAATTAGAAAAAAATGAGATTATAAATGAGAGTATATTAGAAAAAGAAAATAATGAAAGCGATTATGAAGTTAAAAATGAAGATGTATTTAAATCTATGAATGTAACAAATGAAAAAGAAAACAATACTGTTGAAGAATATTTTAAATTAATGAACATAAATATTGATGAATTAAACGAAGTAGAATTTAACAAAAAATGTAAACAACCATTAAAAATAAAGAGATCATTTAAAGAAATGTACCGGGATTTCATGAACCGCAAGCGTCCCGAGTGTCCCGAAACCGATCTACAGATGAAGATTAGGATATCAAATGATAAACCTTTCAATTGTGCACCCAGAAGATTATCCTATTTAGAAAAGGTGAAAGTTCAAGAAATATTAGATGAGTTATTAGAGAAAGACGTAATCAGGGCTAGCAAATCGGAGTATGCCTCTCCCATAGTGTTGGTAAGGAAAAAAACAGGCGATATAAGATTATGTGTAGATTACAGGACCTTGAATAAAATTACACTTAAAGATAACTACCCCCTTCCGCTAATAGACGACTTGTTGGATAGGCTAGCAAATAAAAAGATATTTTCATTATTAGATTTGAAAAGTGCTTTTTATCATATCAAAATGGAGGAAGAGTCAGTTAAGTATACATCGTTTGTGACTCCATTAGGACAGTATGAGTTCCTCAAAATGCCATTTGGCCTAAGGAACGCGCCTTCGACTTTTCAACGGTTCATTAATGAGGTTTTTGGGGATTTAATTCGAGCTGGTAAGGTTGCCATCTACTTAGACGACATTATGGTAGCGACTGAAATGGTGGAAGAACATCTGGAAATATTGCATGAGGTTTTTGAGAGGTTAGTTGCGAATAAGTTGGAGTTACGTCAGGATAAGTGTAGGTTTCTAGAATCAGAAATCCATTACTTAGGGTATGTAATATCAGAGGAAGGTATTAGGCCTGACGAAAAGGGAATAGAGTCGGTGAAGAATTTTCCTATCCCACGGAATGCTAAGGAGGTACATAGTTTTTTGGGACTATGTTCCTATTTTAGGAGGTTCGTTAAGGGATTCTCTCTGTTAGCTGAGCCGTTATATAAATTAATAAAGAAAGATGCATTGTTCAAATTCGAAAAAAAAGAGGTTGATGCTTTCCAAGTGCTCCAACAGAAATTACTCGAGTCACCAATACTAGCGATTTACGATCCGCGGGACGAAACTGAGTTGCATTGCGATGCTAGCGCGTTGGGTTTTGGGGCAATTCTTTTACAAAAGAAAAAAGATGGGATTTTCCACCCAGTCTTTTATTTTTCGAAGCGTACAACAGAGTGCGAATCACGGTATCATAGCTTCGAATTGGAGACACTAGCAATCATAAATGCGCTAAAAAGATTCAGGATTTATTTACACGGGTTGAAGTTTAAGATTGTTACAGATTGTAACTCTTTGACGCTAACATTGAATAAAAAGGAAATAAATCCTAGAATTGCTAGATGGGCTCTCGAGCTACAAGACTATGATTACGTCTTGGAGCATCGAAGTGGTGGTAAGATGCAGCATGTGGATGCGTTGAGTCGTATACCCACCATATTGGTACTTGAAGATAACACATTCGAACAAACGTTATCGATTTGCCAAAATAAGGATGAGAACATACAAAAGATTAGGGAAAAGTTACAGGCAGGTGCAAGAGGATAGGATGTACGAGTTGAGGAACGGGTTAGTCTATAGGAAAATGGGAAAGAACATACTGTTTGTAGTGCCATCATGCATGGAACGAAATATTTTGCAAAAATATCACGATGAGTTAGGACATGTAGGATCCGAAAAAGTGGTAGACAACATTCTGAAATCCTATTGGTTTCCAGAATTAAATAAGAAAGTGAAGGACCACATTAGTAACTGTCTTAAATGTTTAGTATTTTCAGCAAAGATGGGCAAGCATGAAGGTCTCATGCACAACATCCCGAAGGGTGATGTACCATTTGACACTGTGCATATCGACCACTTTGGTCCGGTGACGCTTAGAACTTGCAAGAAAAGATATGTTTTCTTGATAATAGACGGATTTTCAAAATTCACTAGGTTGTATGCAGTAAGTTCTGCAGGCACAAGAGAGGTGATTTCTTGTTTAAAATCGTACTTCAATGCGTACAGTAGACCTAAAGTTATTGTGTCTGATAGGGGCAGTGCGTTCACTTCAGTTGCATTTAGTGAATTTTTAGATGAAAATAACGTCAAACATGTGAAAATTGCCACAGCGTCACCTCAGGCCAATGGACAGGTTGAGAGGGTGAACAGGAGTTTGGCGCCTATGCTTGCGAAAATCACAAACGGCGGCTTAGAATTGTCACTTGACAAGGCGTTGGTAAAGATTGAGTTCGCCATGAATAATACCTTACATAAAGGAATAGGAACCCATCCAAGTCAGTTACTTTTTGGTGTAGGTCAAAGGGGAGATGTTGTTGACCCATTAAAGGAGGTATTGGAGGGATTAGTGAATAATGAGAGTGATAGGGATTTAAAGAAAATACGAACGAGAGCGGCTGAGAATATAATGAGAGTACAGGAGTATAATAAACAAAAGAAAGATCAGATGAGAGTAAGTAAGGAATATCAAGTAGGAGATTATGTATTGGTGAAAAATTTTGTTAGCCAACCAAATGTGTGTAAAAAAATAATACCCAAGTTTAAAGGGCCCTACGAAGTTAGACAAGTATTACCTAATGACAGATATGTGCTGGGTGACGTTGAAGGGTTTCAGATTAGTCAAATACCCTATAATGGAGTATGGGAGGTAGCAAACCTTAAGCCATACATTAACCAAGATCGGTCAGCGGAAGACAATCGGGACGATTGTGTGTCAGGAAGGCCGAATTGTAAGCGAAATAGGAAAAAGAACAAAATAAAACCAAAAACAAATGTATAAATGTAAGATCTCTTTCAGTTATTTGAACTAATACATGTAAAGGGCTGCCACTAGAATAGAATTATAGTATTTAAGTAAAAGAGAGAACACAAAAAGACACGCCAACCGAAGGAGAGTTCAGTTGAATTGTGTCGGTTATATCGGTCGGACGTGTCATTTTTGCTCTCGCTAAATAATAAATAAAGAAAAAACAATATTAAACCAATTCAGCGTTTTATTAAACAATTAAAGAAAAGTAAAAGAATAAGTCCTAAACATGTCAGGTTTTTTCTTCAATATTAAGTTGAAATATTTATTTTATTTCATATAATATTCAAAAAAGCTTCAAAGGTTCGAAGATTTCACCTGTTTTACAAACATAGAAAAAAGGCAAAACGGGTTATAAGTTTTGTTTTTGTAACGAGTTTGTTGTCTAAACAATTTTATTATATCAAGTTTTTGAAATATGAATAATGCTTTACATTGTATCAAAAAGAATAATTTGTACTTTTCAAAATCATCATACAACTTATTGTAAAGAATTTTTTGAGTTTCAACTTAGGCTCAAAACCCTTTTTCATGGTTGTTTTTAGCATTTTTTTAAAGGGGTACACATTAATTATATGTCTGATAAAATATTTGTTTTGCTTAAGATTCGAGTTCGGTATTTAAATTTCTTTCATTCTAATTTAGGTAATAAGTTGAATAAATTTTCATTTCGTGTATAATTTAATGATTCCGGAATTTTTATCAAAATGTCCATGGGTATGTGATCCGAAAAAGTTTGGAGTGTCTAGGAACGTTAAGATGTGTATACGGCAAAGGTTATAAGCAGTTGTGTAAACATTGAATTTGTTAAGGAAATCGAAGTCAAGATTGATTAGGTTTGTTAAAAATAAGTTGTATATTGTCTTCTCTTTAAAAATGTTTGTATTTGAAAAAAGAAAATAATATAATCATAAAACATAGATTTTCGAAATATGCAATATTATTATTCCGGTCCCTATAATCCATGCCACACGGTTTAAAATGTTTGAGTATTTTAAATATTTTTTAGGATATACAATATACATATGTGAATGCCGCAAGTAAAAATATCTTCAACCTTGGTTAAGATTAAAATTGGTTTGATACGAAACCAGTTCAGCCTAACCAGAAACATCAAATATAGAAAGGATGTGTAAGAATTATATAACAATATTTATTAATTTTACACATTTGATCAATATGACCGCAAAACTAATATCCTTCCTTGGACTAGCGACGAAATGCATCTGCCATCTGTCATATACTCCTGTACACATTGTCTAATAAACATTAATACTCCCTTGAGAGGTAGTAATACCCAGTGCAGTGCCTACTTACCTACCGCCTTTTCTGCAGAAATTTCAATAAAAATCCTTAAAAAACAAAAATCAAACTACGCGGCTCGTTAAACCATAACCAAATTAGATTTTAATGCATCCCCAATGCCTAATCAAAGACAAGAAAGTCATTAAAAATTATTCAAAATGATTGTCAAAAAATGAAAGAAATCTCATTGCTAAAACCACTTTGGTGAGATGCCATCTACCCTCAAACCCTCTTTTCATTTTGTGTGTCAATTCTAAGTAAAAACAATATCAATTCCAATGAAATAAATTAAAATATACAAAAAGAATTCAAAAAAAGAAACCTACATTAACCTGCTGTTGTTTCACTTCACTCAATAAAATACAAATAAACATGTTGAGCTAATTTTCCGGCAGAAATAATTTTCTATTAAAAAAATTGAATACAATAAAACAACGAGTAAGAAAAATACCATCAACATGACCAAACGGAAAATTATTAACCATTTGGGAAAAATAATAAAAAAAAAAGAGAGAAAGAAAAAGAAGTCATCCCCGGAACCCTCAGATGGTTCTGGATGTGCAACCACAAAATCTATCTTTCACTCTCGCCCCATTGTCGATTCATGTCGTCGAATAATTAAAATTCTAATTTAAATGGTGGTCCTGGCCATAAAAAAGTATGTGATATGCCCTTCTTTGCCGCCAACCCGCCGACAACGCTGTCTCTCATCATCTATCGGCATTATCATCATCAGAATCAGGGGCGCTATTTGACATTTGTGAGCCTGAGCTCATACAAAACGTAGTTTTGTTATTTTTATAAAAAGGGACGATAAGCTGTTCACATTATCAAAACTAGTACCGAAAGACTTACTTTTACTGATTTTCATGAGCAAAGTCCTAGAAAATCTGTTAGTTCGAAATTTTGCGTTAGTATGGTTAATATGGGGCTTGAAATTTAACCATTACTGTAACTGTTAGTATAAATAATTAACTAATTGTATATATATACTTTACTATATAAAAACACTTGCCATATTAATATTTATAGTTTTAATATCGAATAATATTGAAGTTCGATATTTTTCAGTTTCTTACTATTCGATCATATTTTCTTGTATAATAAACGTCTTGTTTAATTTTGTTGAATTAAATTTTCTTCTTATTTATAAAATTGGACTTCATGGAATAGCCGTTCTAACAGGTTATGGGCCCAGAACCCCAACAATTATAATTAAAGAAATTAATTCAGAAAATTATAACAGTTAAAGAAAAATTTTCCAAGATGGAAGAAGGAAAATGGATTGTCAAGAAGCTGAACAACAACAACAACTATCAAACTTGGAAATACAGGATGGAGCTGTTATTAATCAAAGAAGATATTTGGGAAGTTATTGCTGATGCAGCACCTAATGCTGTACTTGCTAGTTGGACCTTAAAAGATGGGAAAGCTCGTGCCACAATCGGGCTCGCAGTGGAAGATTCCCAACTGATACATATTCGTAAATTGAATACTGCTAAAGAATGCTGGGATGCTCTGATGAAAGCACACGAGAAGTCAATACTCTCGAATAAGGTAACATTATTAAAGAAATTGTGTCATACGCAGCTTCAGAACGGACAAACAATGGAAGATCACATTTGTGAAATGCTGGACATTATGGATCGTCTAATTATCTTAGGCGAGCAATTAGCAGTTCATTTTGTGGTTGCTTTTCGCCAAAGGACTACAATTCTTTGGTTACTGCTCTTGAAGTCAGAAAAGACGAAGAGTTAACACTCGAATTAGTCAAAGAAAAGCTGATTAAAGAATATAAGAATAAAAGTGACGAATCTTCTAAAGGAACATTAGAATATGCTGCATTGAAGACTTAAAACTTCAAGATCAAATGCTTTTCTTGTGGAAGAACAGGACATTTAAAAAAGAACTGCCCAAATAAGATGCAAACCCAATTTCAAAGTCAAGAAAACCGTTGAAACTTCAATGTCTGGTATGTGTGAGTGCAATCAAAACAATATTGGTTTTTTGTTTTAGTTCTGAAAAACTATTTTGCTAGACCAATGAAAATGCTAAGAACTGGCAGAGTTGGAGAACTCACTAGCATAAAGTTGAAAGATTATCTTAAAAATAAAGGCATTAAGCAGCAGTTAACAGCCCCCTATAGTCCACAGCAGAATGGTGTATAGCTGAGCGAAAGAACCGGAGTCTAATGGAAACAGTTATTAGAAGATGGAAGCATTTACTATTCTGGAGAAGATGGCATTGACTCTGAAGATAAAGTTAGAAAACCAACAAGAACCAACAAAGGCGTACCTTCTAAAAGATATGGCTATAAAACAGCTTACCCGAATGAACCCACAACTTATAAGAAAGCATTGGAAAGTTCTGACAGTGTGCAATGGTTATGTGCCATGGAAGAAGAACTGCAGGCTATACAAGGAAACAATGCTTGAGAGTTGGTGGAGTTACCGAAAGGTAGAAAGGCTATGAGCTGTTAATGGATATTTAAGATAAAAAGGTACAAGGCAAGACTTGTGGCGAAAGGTTTCTCACAGAAATATGGTCAGGACTACGACCAGGTGTTTGCGCCAGTGGTGAAGCAGACGACTCTTCGAACCCTTTTAGCGATTGCATCAATGAATGACATGACAGTACAACACATAGATTTTAAAACTGCATTTTTGAATGCGAATCTAGAAAGTGAAATTTATTTGAAACAACCCCCAGGATTTTGGGTCGTAGAGTCATGTACAGAGATTAGTTCTTTAGCCGTACTACGCGAATGAATGTATAATGGTTTACCAAACTATGTCTGTCGCAGTCGTTGCAAAATTAAAGAATCCAAAACGACTGTCGGTGCACCCACTCTTCTTTTCGCATTGTTTCTTTGACATATAAAGGGTATTAAGAACCACTTAAGTACACGCTAAGAAATTTTGCGGCCCCTTGTAAGATATCGCCTGTTGTGTAATCCTTGTTCCATCGGCCTCGTCTTTATATAATAGGTAGCGGTGTACTCATTGGCTTTGCTTTCGTCCGTTCCATAGCGCCCTTCGCTTCGTCGTCGCCTCCAACCTTTATGCCACTAGATCGTGGTACTGGAAAGGACATACACAAGATGAAGCCATTAAAACATAAAAAATCACAATCACAATTTGTGGTGTTTACAAAGTGCTAGGAAAATTTGAAAATCTGACTTTTTTTAGTTGAATTTTGTTTGTCTATCCGAACTTCACGAACTGAGAACGCAACCGACTACTGGGAGAAGGGGTCCAGCTTGTCAATGAAAATTGACCCAAGCCTTCGAGGGATGCCATTGCCATGCTGGCCGTGTATCCTATAGATGATGGGTTGTATGAAAATATCCTTCAGTGTGTCGGTATCATGTTACCGAAAATGTTATTAGGATTTTCATGCTTCGTGTTTTATTTTTCTGTCGATTTTTTTAACTTCATTTTTAAGTCGCGGAGGCTGGGGTGAAGGTTTTCTTTTTTATTTTTTATTTTTTAATGATTTTACTGCTCTTTTGACAGTTGTCCTTATGAGTCGGGAAACGATTGACTGACGCTGGGGTAAATACCGGTGCCATTCGAAATAAACATTACTTTTGGACGATATGACGATGAGGATGACGATGACGATGACGAAGTTGGGGTTGAAACAATAACGTTTCAAGTGAAGAGTCTTATTTTTTTCGATTTTAATGTTTATCTAGATTTTTATTGCTCTGTCCTCTTATAGTGGATTTTGTTATAAAGAATAGAATGATGAATGATTGCAGGCAATGAAAAAATATAAGTTTTGTGGAGGTTTGTATTCTTTGTATTTTTATTTTCATGGGGCTTATATTTCTGTTCCAAAAAAAAGATGCTTAGAGCTGATTGATTTTTTTATGTTAATTGAACTCAAGTCGTTTTGGTGATATTTTTCTGTTCATATCTTTGATAAACGTGATGTTAATTATTTTTCAACTTTATTTCGTATATGTGGTGTTTATGCCTCTTTTTTAAATATTCTGACATTCTTATAGGGACATTAAAATTCTCATGTTCTAATAAAATAATGTCACATGCATAAACAAACTACATTTACTTTTTATAGTCGACGGTAAATGCTTGAAGGATGATTTTTGACAAGGTTAAAATGTACACCAAATATAAATATATAAATTTATCATTGAACTATGTTCTGAAATTTACCATTGAAATGAAATATTCACATATAAAATAGTTCTAAGCCGTGCTATAATAAGTTAAGTAGTTAAATTTTAAGGACATGTTGATTTTGAACAAAAAAAACTAATTATTTATTAAATTATTGTCATTTCTCTTTATTATTAACTTCCCATAGGAAGTTATTGTAATGGGTCCGATTTGTCAAATTGAAAATTTTGACATTTCTCGACGTTTCAAGGTCCCTAGAGTCGAAATAAAAGATTTTTAGAAAGATGTCTGTGCGTGCGTGTGTACGTACGTCCGTACGTCCATACGTTCGCGACGTTTTTTTCGTCGTCCATAGCTCAAGAACCAGAAGAGATATCGACTTCAAATAAATTTTGTTATACAGATAATAAGGCAGAAAGATGCAGAAAGGGTTCTCAAGAAAATTGCGTGGGTGGTTTTTTTACCATAGCAGTTTAAAAAAAAGGTGAAAATTTTGGTTAACCCTAAATATCTCATGAACCAATGACGCTAGAGACTTGAATTAAATTTTATATTATATATTGTTACTTGACACAAAACAATTAAAAGAGGTTTGTCATAATACAAATTCTATATACTGTTGAAAAAATTCAAGCAAAGTAGAAGACAATGCACTATATTTCGGACTTGTTGAAGTATTGATTCAAAATAGCTTGCAGCCTTTAGTCCTTGAAAAAATTTGGCGTTTCGTCCGGGTGGAACTCACATGGACTCATCAGTTGACTGAGTGAGGCACCTTGTCAAGACGCAATTTTTCCAAAATTTCAGTTCATCTAACATAAGTTTTTATGCAAAAACTTACTACGAACTATATTCAACCAAGTTAAAATTTCTTAACATTTGAAGTTGAAAATTAAAATCTAATAAAAGATTATAGCTCAGGGCTTAGCTTAAGTTTTATAAAAGAGGTTTGTCATAATACAAATTCTATATACTGTTGAAAAAATTCAAGCAAAGTAGAAGACAATGCACTATATTTCGGACTTGTTCAATTATTAATATAACAATTATATTTTTGGAAAAAAATCCAATTAACGGTTTTTTTTATAAATCAAAAAAACTGAAAAAAAATTTGTCACTTCAAAAATTTTACGACTAAAATATGATTTCATCTCCAAAACAATTTTGTGCAACGAAGAATAATGTTTTTGACATCTGATAAAATTTTGAGAAAAATCGAATTGACAGTTTTCTTACAAAAAATTAAAAACCTAAAAAAAAACTTAATAAAGTTGGTAAAAATTGATTTTTGACTCAAATATCTTTTCAAAACTTTGAGATATTGGCTTCAAACTAATTTTATCTTATAAATAATATTGTTTTCAACATTCGGTAAAATTTTGAGAAATTGTTTTTAATATTCAGTAATTCTAATATATAAAATATTCCTGTCACAGTGTTAGTTACCATACTCCTCCGGAACGGCTAAACCAATTTCAATGAAATTTTGCAAATACATTCGGTAGGTCTGAGAATAGGTTTTTATCTATTTTTTATATTCCTAAGTGTTATGCTTTAATTGCATCAACATCGTACACGGTGCAACGATCTTACGATAGTATTCAGTGACGCTATGTACAATGAAGCATTGATTGCTATTGAGGATCTTTGAATTATAATTGCCAACTTACCACTCAGTCATTTCGGTATGCATTCACCAAATCGAAATGCATCTGATTTAATAGACACTGAGTTGAATCGTGAACTTCAATACAATACTGTAGAAATGGCAGTGATTGTTGCTCGCAATGTCCCACTAATGAATGAAGAACAATGAACCATTTATGACCACTTCATGCTCGCAGTTTTGGCAAGATAGGTGGATTCTTTTTTTATGTACCAGGTGGAACTGGCAAAACATTCCTTTTTTCGCTAATTCTTGCTAAAATAATGCAAAATTATTATCTGGTATGAATGAACTATGGCACACAAACATTCGCTTGAGGCGTTGAGCAGGATATTGAAAGATATAAAAAACAACGACAGCCTATTTGGCGGCACTCTGTTACTGCTTTCAGGTGATTTGAGACAAACACTTCCAGTTATTCCGCGTTCAACGTACACTGGTGAGATCAACGCGCGCTTAAAACCATCGCCACTGGGCGTAATGTTGAAAAAGTACAACTGAAAGTAAATATGCGTGTTCAAATGCTTTAAGATCCATCCGCTGAAACATTCTCAAAACAAATGTTAGATAAAGGCGACGGAAAAGTTACTACAGATGAAACTGGATGTTTAAAATTACCGGTCGATTTCTGCACGATTATTGATTCACAAGATGCTCTCATTGACCAGATATTTCCCGATGTACTCAGACAATATACAAATCATGAGTGGCTGGCAGAAAGAACAATTTTAGCAGCAAAAAATGTGGATGTTAACGAATAAAATCTCAAGATACAACATTTGTTACCAGGAGACTTGGGATCATACAAATTTATTGATACAGTTTGTGATGCTACCGAAGCTGTAAATTATCTAGCTGAGTTTTTGAACTCTTTAGATTTACAACTGCAGGTTGGATCTCCGGTAATTTTTTTTCGTCATTTGAACCCACCACGGTTGTGCAACGGCACGCGATTAGTAATTAAAAATGTTATCCAAGCCATAATTTTTAATTCCGAGGTGAATATATAATATTACCGCGAATCCCTATTATTTATTTCTAGCAAAATATTCTCTACAAATTATTTATATGACAACACAACGTTTGTCGGGTCAGCTAGTTTACATACAACAGTCCGTTTTTTCACAAAAAAATAAAATCTCCAAAAAATCGAACGCAAATTTGGTAAGAATTGATACATTTAGACAAACTTTTAAGCAAGACAAATCGATAGATGGGATGGGAAGTTATCAGTGTGGGTCGCATCCCAGCCTCTTTTTTTTTGAAATGATATGTATTAATTTATTGTTATATTTTTATTTGCTCTCTTTGTAAAAATTAGCTTGTAACTAAATTATAAGATATTGTATCTTACTGTTATAAAGCATTCACGAAATAAAATAAAAAATAAAAAAAAAAATAATAAAAAGAAGTCATAAATGGTGTCAAATCACATGATCTTGGCTTCCAATCGACATCGCCACTACGTGAAATAACACGGCCATTGAATTTTTCGAGCAAAGGAGCCATTCGCTATAGCTAGGTGGTACCGTCCTGCTTAAATCACTTATCGTCCTCATCCATATCTTCCAATTCGGGCCATAAAACACCATTCACAGTAACTAGATGCCGCCAGCCCATAAACCGCAGCAAACAGTCACCATTTGTGACTTGTGAGTGCATTGGTTTTTCGAAATCTCTCTTGGATTATAATTCGCCCAAATGCGGCAGTTCTGCTTATTGACGAACCACTGAGGTGAAAATGTGCTCCATCACTGAAGATATAAGAAAAAGCCTAAAAAACTTTAACGCGATGCTTGCTTGTATATCTTTCCATGGTTCAAATTGAAAAATGTAAAATGAAATATAGAAACAAACTTGACGTTTAGATTTGGATCAGATTCAACATCGGCCCTTAAAATTTAACCATCCTTTACTTAACGGCCAATAGTTAAAATCAAAACGAGGCATTTAAGATGAGGAAATTATCCGGGTTTAAGGGTACACAAAAAAATACTTGGCTAAGCTAATAAAAAAACTTGAATTCATTTTAGATTTTAGAAATTAACACCTAATAAATCTCTAAAATTGATTCATAACTCCTTGAAAATCTCACTATAAATCAGTCATCATTCATTGATTTAGAAGTATAGAATTATTTTCCAGAGCTATTCATTTCATTTTGGTCATAAATATTTTGTCGAATGATGATAAAATAGATTGTTAATTTATTCTTAAGGCATTGTGCTTGCTTCTATGGCATAATTTAAAAATGCGTAGAAATATCTTATTCACACTCTGAAATTTTCAATTTTGATCTTATTTTTATTAATAGAAACATTTAACTTAAGCAAATTTAAATTGAAATAATATTTATGACTATTAAATAAAGAACTGGATACAAAAAACCAGTCAAATAAGTCTGCCGAAAAACAAATAAAACTAAAAATATTCCAAGTTCTAAACATAGTAGGTACATGATGCCGATCATCACTTCACCTGCTGTTCATTGATTTTGATAAAGCTTCTGATGGCGACCGACAGTGGGACGATTCATAGCAATAAAATAAAAAATCAAATGTTATAGCGGTACTTTTGAGTGATTGGTAAGTCATCACAAATATTTATAGGTTCTAACTGCATCAGCATTTTTTGCATTGACCAATTAGTGCAAAAGTTATACGGCGGCGACAAAGATTGTCAAGTTTATTTTTTTTTTGTGGTGAAAAAATCAAGTGGTTTAAAATTCAATTTTGTTTTGCTCCTAAAATTTTTTGTGCGCTAAGAAATTAATTCCATTATGGATAGTAACAGTGTTTGAGGTATTTTAATTATATTAAAAAATAGAAACATCTTTTATTTTTGTTGTATTCTTTTATTCGTGATTTTCCAAAGTTCCAAAGAAGTTTAAAAAAAAATTTAAAAATGACTTTGAGTAAGCTTTTCTTTTTTAGGCCCTCTGAGATTTTTGAGTTTTTATGCTCAGTAAAGTGTTCTTTAAGTGAATCAAGAAAAAAATCTTGCTACAATTTTGCTAAAAATTTGAACCTAAAAATCACGTTTTAAGGTTCAACACCCTGTATTAAAAATACCGATATTTTTGAAACGTGGCTGGATAGTTATAGAACCAGGAAATTTGACAATGTTTGTCAACAAATTCAGAAACTTCTTGGCTTAAAAGAGCAAATGGGGCAGTTGGACAAGCAAATTAAGGAAGTTGCTAAATTTTATTGCCTCAAGGTAAAGCAGAAGTGGGAGCAGTCTTGTAGAAGACTAGGTCGGTTCATGAGTGCTAATGAAACATGGCTTAATTCCAATGTGAGTTTACCTAAAGCTTTACTTGATTGCGTAAGTGATAAAATCCTATTTTAACCAATAATTTTTATAACACTTTATCTTCATATCCCAAAAAAATATAGTGTAACCTAAACATGCCAAGAACGAGCAAGGGAAGGCCAAGAAAAAGTTTTTAAGAGTGTACTGATCGCACTAAAAAACGTCTTGTTCAAGAACTTGCGTCGCAAACTTCTCCAGAGGAGTTGGAGTATGCGGCAAAGTTGACTGGTCTTGCTTTAGGTTCTCCTCGCAAGAATAATAAGACCCAAACTCTTCAACAAACCTTGGCCTTATACTTAAACTTGGGTTTATCTAAAAGAAAATATTCTTTACTTCGTTCCGTTGTAAACAGTTTATATAAAGATTGTTTTCCAAGCTATTATAAGTTGCAAAAATATAAGTCAGAAATATTGCCAAAAGTTGCTGCTGTTTCTGAATCCACCGCGGACGTAAATTTGCAATCTTTATTAAATGAAACTTCAAAAAGCATACTGAACATTGTGAAACAAAATGAAAAGGCACATGAAAACACAAGCCAATCTTTTAATCTTGTTTGTAAGTGGGGCTTTGATGGCAGCTCAGGACACAGCAACTATAAACAAACTTTTGAAAATTCTCGAACCGATACAGATAGCTTTTTATTTGTTACAGCTATAGTGCCACTTAAATTATTGGATTCGGTAGATGGCAAAGAAATTTGGGTGAATTCTCGTCCAGGCTCGACCCTTTCCTACAGGACAATAAAATTAATCTTTGCAAAAGAAAATAGCGCGCATGTTAGATCTGAGCAAAGTAAAATGGAAAAGGTTATTTCAGAACTTGAAAGCTTTGAAACAACTTTGATAACAAAAATATTTCGGTTTCCTTTTAAATGTTGTTGACAATGCTTGATGGAAGTGCCATAGATGCATTGAGTGGAGCAAATGCAGCTCAAAACTGTTACATTTTGTGGAGCGAAACCCTCTCAAATGAATTTATCTTCAATTGCACAACGAGCGCCAACTGTCCAAAATTACAAATACGGCCTATCTTCTCTTCATTCCTGCATAAGATGCTTTGAATGTTTGCTGCACGCACAACTCATACAGATTACCACTTCAAACTTGAACAGTATTTGATGAGAGGAAAAAGCAGATACAAGAAAATTTCAGGGAAAAAATGGGGCTCCTTGTTGACATCCCAAAGCCCGGATATGGAACAACCAATGATGGAAATACTGCGAGAAGGTTTTTCTTAAACCCAAGGCTCAGTTCTGAAATTA
Organism: Eupeodes luniger; assembly: GCA_951509635.1. Classification (NCBI taxonomy): domain Eukaryota; kingdom Metazoa; phylum Arthropoda; class Insecta; order Diptera; family Syrphidae; genus Eupeodes; species Eupeodes luniger. Next base: position 302,185,166 of record OX608073.1, read on the forward strand.
CTGGTGTGGAAAAGGACCTGGTTTTTAATGTTGGAATTATTCTTCGAACTGTTGCATCTGGTCATCAGATAAACATGGACAATTTTGTTAAGCTATTGGAAGAAACAAAAAGCATATACTTAACAAAATACAGTTGGTATTACATGCCAAGCTTCTTATTCATGGGAAGGACATAAAAAGCTTTTTCGTATTACCAATTGGCGTTCTTTCCGAAGAAGCCTTAGAAGCAAGCCATAAGGAAATAAGAAAAGCTAGACTGGATCACACCAGAAAAACAACGAGAAATCATACAATGAGTGATTTAATTTATCATTTACTGATTTCATCTGATCCGCAGCTTTCGAATTTGCGGGCAAGAAATTGCAATATGTCAAAATATGATCAAGATATATTGCCATATTTATTAACAGTCGAAACAAATATTAGTTTTCCCGTTGAATCTAACCCGGAAGACTTAAATTATACATCCGAAACCGACACCGAATAATAGGTTTTTTCCCTATGCTGAAAGTTTTTTTTTTTATTTTCGTATTCAAATAAAATTGTTATTTATTGTTCGATTTGTCATACATAGAAATCATACAAGAAATTTAATTATTTGTTATTAAAAGAAGAGATAAAATGAAAATCCTAAAAATAAGGTCGCTGCTCACCTCTTTTGATGAAATTAACTTTAATTTCCTTGCTAAAACTTTTCCATTTATTTGGTTTTCATGTTTAATTCATAGATTTAGGTTTAAAAAGACGTCCCAATGCAATTTTCCGTGATTTCAATAACTTAAACAAAAGATTTCTCCATACACTCGTCCCACCGTGCGCGTCCACAGGGATTTTATATTTATTACAAAGGCGACTTATGATGGGCCCAGATATCTAACATTGAGGTTGGTTGTCAGAAGAGTCCAAAGTTGTGTCACAGAAGGCTACATAATATGTATATTATATAGGTACTGATATATACTGATTACTGACACATAATCTGTGCCTATTGATGATCAGTGAAGTGCTGCGATCAGCATTGACAGGAAGAGCAGGAATAAGATGAACGCTGGAAGATAGTGAATCCTTCATCAATTGACAACAAGATGGAGAGATAGTGGGCTGATAATCAACAAGGGAAAAACCATTACATGTTATATATCGGAAACTATATGTCATATTCTTTGATAAACAATGCTCAACAACTAGTAGAAAAATTAGAGAGTTTCCAATATCTTGGAGGTATATAGTCTCTACTTAAGGCAGAACTTAAAAAGATATCGCTAGTCTAAACATAGAAATCTAATGCTGCGTTCGGGATGTTGTGAAACGTTTGGAGGAACAATTCTCTCAGCTTGAAAGCAAAGCTAAGACTTTTTTCTATAACGTTAACGTCAGTACTGGAAAATAACAGCAACGATTAATAGGAAACTATAAACCTTTATTATTATAGGGTTTTATGTGGTCCAATCGCATCTCCAACCAAGAATTATATAAAAAAAATGGGTCAGGAATTCATTTATTTAGGAAAGCGCAAGTGACAGACAGTGAATTAAATACACGCTTCGATAAGTAAAAGTAAAGATTTGTAAAAACAACGTTTTTGGTTGTCCTAAACATTTTAAAGATTAAAAAAAAACTTAATTTTGACGATCAGTGAATCGGTCTGTTTTATCTAATTAACATTTTTAAACGCATCAAGGTCCTTGCATCTTGAACTATGGTTTTTGAGATATGTCTTTACCGTTTTGGTCAGCCAAATCTTAAGTACATATTAGCAAGGATATCGACTATATCTAAATTTTGTTTTATTGGAGAAAAGACTTTCAAATGTTTCAAAAAATCCAATAGGTGATTTTTTTCAACAGTAGTTTAAGAAAATCGTGGACAATTTGATTAGCTCCTACTGTCTTACGAAAGAATAACGCTGTCGAATCCAATTGCACATTTTTACGGCATACCAAATTGGTGTACATTTGAAAAACATAAACAGACTTACTTATACTTACTCACTTACACTTAAGGTGGCGCTACAGGCCAGGGCAGATCTGGGCCCCGAAAAGCTCGGTCCCTACCAAAATATCTCCAGCGCCAAATTCATTGCGGTTCTCTCCCATCTACATGTGCTACCTGGGTCTCGGTCTTCCTCTACTTGTGAAAACATTTTTAAATATCGTAAAGCCTTCACTTATAATACGATTGTAATCTTAATGTGAAATTGTCATTAATAAATACGAAATACGAATTCCCTAGGGATTAAATTAGAAGACTAGAATTCCAGGCCGGAGCGTTGATGTTCATTCGCTCTTCATGACCCAGACGTTGGACTTTTATTCTTCGGGCAAGATCAGTGTAGCTGTATAGTTCGTTCAATCTATGCAGACGGGACCAACAATCGACTGAAAAATTTTCTCTCGAATCATCCTAAGACGTTCTCATCTTGCCTTGACAAGGTCCAAGCTTCAGCGCCATATATAAGAACCGGGATGATGAGCGTCTTTTACTATAGGGTGACTTTAGTTGCTCTAAAGAGCATTTTACTATTTATGTAATTGCATTCTGAGTCCAAAAACGAATCGGTTTCCAAGAGTTATTCTTCATTTGATTTCAGCGCTGGTGTCGTTGTCTGAGTTTATAGCGGTGCCCATGTAGACAAAGTCCCTAACTACCTCATAGTTATAGCTGTCCTTTCTTGATGATAGCAGATGGTCTTGTCCTCGTGGAATACTAAAACCCATCCTTCTCCTCTTCCGTCGCAATGCTTGAAAACGTGCCACTGACATCACGCTTTGATCTTCCAATTATGTCAATATTATCGGCGTATCCGAGTATTTTACAAACCTTTGGAAGATTGTGCCTCCACTGTTGACGATTGAGTTTTGCACTATTCTTTCCATTGCCTAGCCTAAAACCTTTTTTGGGATATCGAAACTAGATTTTGCTCTGTTTAGCTCTTAGGTGCTTTAATGAAGATGGTGGGTATTGAATTGAAGTTCCTGAGATTTTTCCAAGATCTACCGTTATGTGAATACTTCGCCAATGGTGGACTTTTTTGGTTTGAAGCCACACTGATATCGACCTACATACATATCAGCCTGTTGATGAACGGCTTCAGACGTTCACGTAATAAAGCAAAAAGGATCTTTTAAGCGATGTTCAGGAGACTGATGCCTCTGTATTTGGCGCAGTTCAGAAAGCCTTCTTTCTTGAGCATAGCTTTTTTTAATAATTCAAAAGAACTGAAGAAATATTCTACTACTTTGAATAAAAATTGATAGTTAAATTCAAATAAGAATAGCGTTTTTGACATCTATTAATATTTTTCGAAAAATTGAACAAACAAAAAATAATTTTTCAAATTCGTTGAGTACAAATAGAAACTCACTTATAAGCATTAAACAAATATCATAGTGGCGGAAGATTTTCTGTTTTCGCCTTAAAAATTGTTCTTCGAATGCAATCCCCATATTTTCAAAGTATTTTACAAGCCATCGCATCGCTCCAACCGCAAGCAATCATTCTGACTATTGTTAACGCAACACAGCGTCGCAAATTTTGTGAAAATTTAATTACGCCTTCCCGTATTCGAAAACGCCACGGTGGATTTGGTGTACTAAAAATAGCTTTATAATTATTTACGTGGTTCATTAAATCGCCAGGATAATCAATTAGATTCCTCTTCTCACCGTCACCGTCATCATCATCATCATCGTCGTCAGAGGACACCCCTACCGAAAGGACTAAGCTAAAAACAAAAACGAAAAAATTGAAAAACAAGACTGGACAAAGCCAAATGACTCGACCTATAGCTAGCTACCTATGGAACAGTGGCGACGCACGGTGGCGGCGGCGGCGACCATGTCCAAGAACCATTCCCTCCTGAAGGGTGTTGTTGTTGTTTTCGTGTTTTGTGTGTTGCTGCTCTGTGAAAAACATCCAACAGGTTTTAATTGGAAACACAAGTGACGTATTCAAATGAAGAGAAATTTAATTATACACATTTTATTGGATTAGTGGCAACAGTGGCAACGGTGGCTTTTTCCATCAGCCAGCAACGGTATAAGGTGTGTAAATTAACGCAATTGTTCCTGTGCATATACTCCTGATCCTGGTCCTGATCCAGAGTCGAAAAGCTGAGCTGATGTGGAGGTGTCCAGTGATGTCCATGACTCTAGGCAGCACAGGCACGTCAGCTGGCCATTTCACATTCTGACAGCTTGACGCGGGTATATTGTCTCATGGATGGCGAATATTGTATCGGCTTCAGCATCGGTTGAGATACTTTTGGCATCTTTTAAAGGTTTTATGTGATATACAAAATGGGGAACGCATTGACAAAATAACACTTTTTTATGGGGTTGGGGGTTGGTGGTGAGTCTATTTGTTGAGGACTAACTTGAGCTTTGGGTAAATTTATCATTACACTCTCCGGTGGTGTATCGAATTTCTGTACGAAGGACGCACGATGCGTATAATCATTAGAGATGTGGAGCAGGGAGAATATGAAGGTGCACAGCACATACCTAAATGAATGTAGGAATTTAATACCTGACAGCGTGAGCTGGCCGACTCGATTGGACTGGACTATGACTTCACATCCAAAGGGATGTAATGTCAGTCCAGAGGCAGAGGTGAGGGATTAACTTTAATACCTTCTAATTGACACGGCTGATCATTTATATAGATTTTGCGTGCCGAAGGATGTAATTGGATGTTGCTAGGGACTAAGCTGTCAATTAATCCCAATGACTGTGTTTCGGTGTTAAGCATTTGCCAAATAAAAAGGTGATTTGTTGTTCAATGCGGGCTAATGATATGCTATAAGGTATAGCGTATAGGGTTCTAATGATATAAAATTCAACCCACAAACAAGTATGAAAATGGAAAATTTTAATTTTTAAGTCCTTTGTTTTTTGATACATTTTAGTAAATTTTGACTTTAGACATTCAAAAACGGTTCTTGTTTATGAAAACGAAATATATGTATATTTCTTGGCTTCATATTTAAATGATGATGACATTTTTCTACACATTAAATCACTCTGTTTGCATTGATAATCTTAAGCTATCGCTATGGTAAAGAAGTCCGAGTGGGTTAAAACATTGTAGAGTCTTTAACGTTATGGTTTTTAACCAAGAAAATATTATTGAACAAGGAACTTTTCTGTGCGATTGCCGATTAATAGTAATTTGTTTCACTTCAAGTTGAAATAAGTATATTTTTCTCAACTTTTGCTTTAAATTTTCTCCATTCGAAGTACATAGTTGGATTTTCAACTTTGAAACTTAACAACTTAAGATTATCAAAACTTCCAAGAAATGAGAAAGCTGACTATTTAAAAGAATTATGAAAAAATGCGAATTAAAAGAATGCAGCACACGACAAGCCAGTTCTTTTATAAGAGAGCTAGTAGAGTGGTGGTACCATTTTTCATTTTACCATTTTATTTCAGGCAACAGTGGGCGTTGGTAAGGCATTCCATATTCGCTTAGTACGGCAAAAGAACGAATGTGAAGTTGGACTCGAGAGAATACCCAAGCAACAATTTGTAACCTCAGTAGCAAAATTACCGCGGTTATTAATTTTACCTGGAATAACCTTGGTTTTAAAATGGTTTGAAATAGGTTATCTTTTAACTGAGGGAAATTTTCGGTAAAAACAAACCGTGAAATAAAACCAAAGTTAGTTTCAGGTAATTTTGGATCCTTTTTTTTGGGTATTTTAATAACCCAGGTTTAAAATTGGCTTTAAAAAATCATATTTGAAACCTGGGTCATAAATCAGGTTTATATTTACCAATTATTTACTTTTTTCAATTTTCTGGTTATTTTATTACCAGTTCTAGCTATCAAGTTCAAAACCAGCTTTAAAATAACTGATTTTTCAGGTTAAAAAAAAACACTTTTGCATTTGGTAATTATTTTATTGGCTATATGGTCAAGGGGGGTAATTGTAAACAGGGGTAGTTGTAAACACACTTAATTTTATCAAAACTGTTTATAATTTGAAGCATGCAATGAAATTATTTGAAAAGACATTATATTTAAATCATATTGACGCGTGGAAGGCCTTATCTGTCAAAGGGTTATTTATGTTTTGTTCGTTTCCATGAGTCTTTCGTTTTTCTGCGTTTTTAAGTTCTTCAGTGCTAATTAAAATTGTTGCAAAACAAACAAAGGTGATCGAAGTAATTTAAATTTTATCTTTAAGAAAGTGGAATATGAGTATAAATGCATGCTATATGTTTTTATTTGTCTGTATAACAAAATTTAAAAGTTATTGGCTGTTTACAATTACCCCATTATATCGCTATCATGGGTAAATGTAAACACAGAAATTGGGTAAATGTGAACAATTGAGGATAATTGTAAACATTCATTTTAAATGGCTTTGGTGTTGATCTAAGAATATTTTATATCAAAAAAATGCCACGTACATATCAACCAAAAACCACAGCTCCATCATACTCGTCAGAGGATCGATGAAGGGAAAAATCCTACTGTCATTATATCTAGAGCCAAAAAACCAGTACTTTCGTCAGACGTGGAGGACACTATAGCAAGGTGCCTTATTTCAGATCTCGTGCTGGTTACCCTTGCGATAAGGATGATCTCCTTGGTCTAGTAGATACATACATATATAAGGACAGAGAACTTGGTTACCCCTTTACACAATTGTAGAACGACTGGTACCGTTTTCATTTACCCCAGTTTTCTTGTTTACTTAAAAAACTAGGGGGGTAAATTTAAACATCAAATTTTATAACAACTAATAAACAAACGGATTTAAAATTACTGCTCTTTCATAGATAATACAATTTAAACTTAAGTAGCATAAACAAAAATGTTCGACATTGCATAGTTAAGCTGTTACAAACATTACAAGTGAAAAAATAAAAAAATGCAAAATCGTTTACAATTACCCCCTTTGACCCTAATCATACCAGTTTTACTAAAAATGTAAAACTGGTTAAAAAAAAAACTTATTTTATTGGTAGTTATGTAACCGATTTAATTTTGGTAGTCAAATTGGTTTTAAATAATTTGTTTTATTGGTTCCTATTTTACTTATTTTTTTTTAAATGTAAATTTGGTTCTAAAAAAGCTTAATTTTGAGTTGAAATATAACCTTTTTTTAGTAAAAGTTGAAAAATTACTGTTTTTTACTCCATATTATCTATATTTAGTCTAAATATTACCTATCTAGAGCCTCAGTAATAATCTAACTCATTTGTATTCTCTTCACAACCAAACTCACTCAACCACACAAACTATTTTCCAATCAGTATCAGACTATGTTTTCGTCAGTTGGTTTTTGTTGTGCGTGGCGTGAAGTCGTAAAGTTTGCTAAGTGCTAATAAGTGAGTTGTGAAAATTTTAAAAAAGTAATTTATTGAAAACGAAAGGATTTTTTATCAAAGGAGTTAGAGTCAACAGGATTATTGTGTCCAAAAGGATATTTGGTAAGTCATTTTAGAATATATTAAATTTTATTATTTTTATTGGATGAAACGTAATTTGGGTAATTTTTTTTCCTGTTTCACCTTTTCTTATAAAGAATAGGTAAAAAAATCTCTTCTTTTTAACTCTCTAGTAAAAAATAAGTAAACTAATCACATCTTTTTTACTTCCACATAAAAACAAGTACAAATATTACTAGCATTTTTCCTGGACGCAAACAATGACTCGAACTATCGGACGACTGGTAAAAAATAGCGCGCAAAATCATTTTTGATAATATTGGTAAGTACTTTTTATTTATTAATTTAATTTAAATTTTCCAAAACCTAAAAAGCTTAAATACTTGTTTTGTACTTGTTTTCGAAACTATGTAGTTTCCAGAAGTACTTAGCAGCAGATGTCATAGGCCAAAAGTATAACTCTTATCATTCCATACACAAAGTTATTCTTTTTGTTTAATGTTTCAATTTAAAAATAAGTTGTAAAATATTATTATTGAACATTTCAGATTCCAACACTTCTCAACAGCAAATTGCCTTACAAACAATTCAAAATGTGTGGGCTGAACAAAGGGCAAGTCCAGTCCCTCGAAATGTTGCTGGGGCATTAAAAGTGGATTCCGTCGAAAATAAGCAACTCCTCGAAAAGATAATGGCTAAGACGGAGGTTACCTGGAAATTTATTATCAAGAAACTGTGCCTTGGAGTTGCGAGGAAGGATACAGCTAAAATTCCCGACAGCTTGTTGCACATCAAAGATCACGCCCAGATGGATGAGCTGGAAGAAAAAATTGGGGCTGATCCAGTTTTTAAGCGAGCCTTGGTATGCGTAAATTCTTTTGTATTTTTACTAATGTATTTTTATAATGTTTCTTACTAATGTATTTTTACTAATGTATTCTTACTAATGAATTTGTACTAATACTATTTTTCTCTATGTGTTAAATTATAACTAAAATTTTTGTTTCGTTCTGTTTTTCTTTTAAATAGATTCGGAAACTCAGCACATTTAGAGGAGTAAGAACGAAGAAAACTGTTCGCACAATGTCCAGGTGCATGTTTGGAGACACTTTGCTCCTCGAATACTCGTGGTTCGGGAAGGTCACCAAAAAACGGTTCGATGTGTTTAAGCAAAATGAAGTTCGAAAGTTTTATGAACAGGTGAAACGAAATTCACAGGTACATAAACCTAGAACCGAAGGCTGCAAAGACGAAAGTGGAAACATCATAGTGGAACCGCAGTCAATGCTGAGGATTTGGAAGGACCACTTCTGGAGACTGTATAACGGCGACGACGAACCGAATTCCGCTGTCAGGCAGGATGATCCATTCAACATAGACGACGAAAGCCAACAATCCCGTCCTCCCGACTTAGACGAAGTAAAGATTGCTATATCTAAGCTAAAGTCTAACAAAGCCGCTGAAGCGGATGGCTTGAATGCCGAGCTCTTTAAAGCAGCTGGAGATAAGTTGGTTAGGAGCATGCACCAACTTATCTGTAAGATATGGTCGGAAGAAAGCATGCCCGATGAATGGAACCTCAGTATTGTTTGCCCGATCCTGAAAAAAGGAGACCCTCTAATATGTGAACGTCCAAAGCCCATCGTCAACAACCTGATAGGTCCTTATCAAGGCCGCATATGACAGTATCTACAGGAGGGAGCTGTATAGAGCCATGTCTAATTTTGGCATCCCTGCCAAACTCGATCGATTGTGCAGGATGAGCATGGAGAATTCACGCTGCTCCATAAAGGTTGGAAACAACTTAACAGAACCTTTCGATGTCAAAGAAGGTTTTAGACAAGGTGATGCGCTGTCATGTGATTTTTTTAACATCGTACTTGAAAGAATAGTGCAAAGCTCACACGTCAACACTAGAGGCACTATCTTTCAAAAGTCTGTCCAATTACTAGCATATGCTGATGACATTGACATAATCGGAAGAACTCAGCGTGATGTCAATGGGGCTTTTGTGAGTATTGAGGCAGATGGGACAAAAATGGGTTTAATGGTTAATGAGGGCAAAACAAAGTACATGCTGTCATCAAGAAAGGACCTACAACACCGACGTCTTGGTCAAAACGTCACCATCGACAGACGTAACTTTGAGGTAGTCAAGGACTTCGTCTACCTAGGCTCCGCTGTAAACGCAGAAAACAACACCAGCGCTGAGATCAAACGAAGAATAACTCTTGCTAACCGCTGTTTCTTTGGGTTAAGAAAGCAATTGAGTGGAAAAATCCTCTCTCGAAGGACCAAAGTGTCGCTATATAAGACCCTTATCATCCCCGTCCTGCTATATGGTGCAGAAGCATGGACTATGACAAAAGCGGATGAAAGCACCTTGGGTCGTTTCGAGAGAAAGGTTCTTCGTGTGATCTACGGTCCCGTATGCATCGAAGGGGAGTGGAGAAGAAGATGGAACGACGAGCTGTACGGGCTGTACGTGCGAAGACGTAGACTTAGCCAGAAGGGTAAAAGTCCAACGACTAAGATGGCTGGGTCACGTAGAGCGCATGGAAACCAATGCTCCGGCCCGGAAAGTCTTCGAATCCACACCCACAGGACAGCGCAGTAGAGGAAGACCGCGAATCAGGTGGCGCGCACAAGTGGAAGGTGACCTCACCCAATTCGGAGCGCGAAACTGGAGACATCTAGCTAGGGACCGAGCTAGATGAAGAAGTTTGTTGTGTGAGGCCCTAGTTCACACAGGACTGTAGCGCCACCTTAAGTAAGTAAGTAACTTCCATCCTTGACAACAGTACTCGCAAAGAGGAATGGTTAAGAGTTGTAAGTCACTATGCCCTAGTTTTTTATGGACATATTCGCTACATAATTTTTTTTAAATATTTTTATTTCAAATTTTTTTTAATTATTTATGAAAAGTAATTATTAAAAATTTATTAAAAACTGCAATAAGTTTTTGAGGTTATATTTTAAGAAATTCAAGAAGATCAACTTTCACATCATAACTCCTAAATTGAAAGCTTTACGCAAGTGAAGAAAAACAATCATTTACTTGACCTTTAACTTTGAGTTTGATATCGACTCTATGGAGTTGGTCAAGCGCTGAGTTGGAGACAAATTGAAAAATAGTGAAAAAACCGTTCTAATTCGTTTTGAATAAAAAATAATGTTTAAGGTTTGAGCTCAAAGTAAATGTAATTTAAAAAAAAATTATTCATACTCCCTCTCCTAAGTTAAAAACAAACTCATATCGAGAATCTTCTATATCTAGTCGTCTTTTTGTATAAGATCCTTGAAACAAAGAAGAAGATAAAGATTGTTTTAAATATCTGAAACATAAAAAAACAACTTAAATATAAAAATTATCCATTCTTATATTGCTTTGAACTCCGTATAGGTAGGTGTACGGTATACGAGTAGAATAGTAGAACTGTAGAATTGTATAGCTATACGAGTATTACAAATTTGTGACCAAATCATGTTCGTCTAGCATTTAGCATTCAAATGACTATTATTTGCATATCGTCCTTTGGAAATCAAAAGGATTTTGTGAAATTTGTCGATTTGTGACAAAAAGAGGATCACACATCGTCATAAACACCTCAGCATCATCAAGAAAAAGGGAAATGTTCTTATTTTTTTTTTCATTCGTTCTGCTTTGTTTTGTTGTTGTTTTTGTTTTTAAATCTTGTCCTGGAAACAATTTCACATCATCCCTTTCAAAAAAAAGAAAACAAAAGTAAGAAGACAAATCTCTATATAAATGGAGCCAAGTAAAAGTTGGTCATTTGATGGCAACATAAAAGACAATATCTGAAACAATAAATTTTGTCTCCCACCTCTTTGAACTGGCTATAGATACATTCAGTGATGTAACAGGATACACTATAAAGTATTGTTTTACACTGTGAAGCTATGGCATGGGGTTGTGTCCTGGGAGATGCTGATAGCGGCACGGCAGCGGAGGTGGTCGGTGGATGGCATGGCGGTGGCGGGCGTCCTGTGAATATAGTTTTCGTTTTAAAACGAATTTTTTATTGTTTTTCTATTTTCGGGCGATTGAAATCGTGTGATGCGGGGCCTTTTTCTTCTTCTGATATACCTACGAGTATATGTGCATAACATTGATGTGCGAAAATGTTGTATACACTTTAAATGCTAAACGCTTTTAAGGAATTCCTGCATTAAAAGGACAAAAGGTTTTTAGATTTTTTTTAGATTTGTGAATGAGGTTAAGGATGAAGGGGATTGGTTGGTAGCACATTTTGAAATGTAAGATTTTGAGAATTGTTATAATGCTTGTGCAGAAAAAAGTAACATTTAATGTATAATGTAATCACATGTTAAACACTATTGCAAATTAAAACAAAATTTAATAGACATTTTGCACCTAAGCTGGAAAAAATAGGATCAAAGGTAAAAATAAATAATTCATTTGTAACTGTATGATTCAAACAAATGCAGCGGTGCTGTTCTTTCCTTCATTACTTTTGTCCCCACGCATTTAAAAGTGTAGGAATAAGTTGAAGTCCAAATATATTTTATATTGCTTTTTATAAAACATTATCCTAGATTAATTTTTAATTTTACATCTAAATCTTATCTAATCTGGGGCCGAATGACTGAATTATTTGATTTTTGAATTACCGATAACGTTATGGAGTAGTCTTGCACAATTATTTCGCATTTTCTCATCAGCCATCAAACCGATTTTTACTCGTATGTCACTCACTGATAGTGCACAGCAGATGCGAGTTGTTTTGAAAAACATACGAACTATTGCATTTTAAATATATTTCCCCAAGGGAGTAGGAACTGCTGTTGACATGTTATGTTCCTTCAAGTCGTATGTTTAACATTACTAGTGCAGTCGAATTAGGTGAAAAAACCGGTCAAACTCGGATTATCTGCATTTCTATAGCTACAAATGGTATTAACTTACTTACTTAAGAGAGCGCTACAGTCCTGTGTGAACTAGGGCCTCACCCAACAAACTTCTCCATCTAGTTTGGTCCCTAGCTAGATGTATCCAGTTGCACGCTCCAAGTTGAGTGAGGTCACTTTCCACTAGTGCGCGCCATCTGATCAGCGGTCTTCCTCTACTGCGCTGTCCTGTGGGTGTGGATTCGACTACTTTCCAGGCCGGAGAATTGGTTTCCATGCGCTCTACGTGAAGCAGCCATCGGAGTCGTTAGACTTTTACCCTTCTGGCTAAATCTACGTCACTGTGCAGCCCGTACAGATCGTCGTTCCATCTTCTCCTCCACTCCCCTTCGATGCATACGGGACCGTAGATCACACGCAGAACTTTTCTCTCGAAACGAACCAAAGTGCTTTCATCCGCTTTTGTCATAGTCTATGCTTCTGCACCGTATAGCAGGACGGGGATGATAAGGGTCTTATATAGCGACATTTTGGTCTTTCGAGAGAGGACTTTACCACTAAATGGCTTTCTTAGCCAAAAGAAACAGCGGTTAGCAAGAGTTATTCTTCATGTGATCTCAGCACTGGTCTTGTTTTCTGCGTTTATAGCGGAGCCTAGGTAGACGAAGGCCTTGACTACCTCAAAGTTACGTCTGTCGATTGTGACGTTTTGACTGAATCGTCGGTCCTTTCTTGAAGACAGCATGTACTTTGTTTTGCCCTCATTAACCGTTAAACCCATTTTTGCCGCCTCTGCCTCAATACTCACAAAGGGCCCATTGACGTCACGATGAGTTCTTTCGATTATGTCAATGTCATCAGCATATGCTAGTAATTGGACAGACTTTTGAAAGATAGTGCCTCTAGTGTCGACGTGGGAGCTCTGCACTATTATTTCAAGTACGATGTTAAAAAAATCGCATGACAGCGCATCACCTTGTCTAAAGGTTCTGTTAAGTTGTTTCCAACCTTTATGGTCATTCTGCACAAACGGACGAGTTTGGCAGGGATACCAAAACTAGACATGGCTATATACAGCTCGTCCCTGAAGATACTAGATACTACATATGCGTCCTTGAAAACGAAATCGATGAAAAGATGGTGGGTGTTGTAATGTGAATATTTGATCGACTGTGGACTTTCCTGGTCTAAAACCACACTGATAAGGCCCTATCAGGTTGTTGAAGATGGGCTTTAGACGTTCACATATTACGGCAGAGAAGATTTTTTAAGCGATGTTAAGTAGACTGATGCATCTACTACAAACACAACAACTAGAAGTAGAAGAATATAATTACTACAATTTCAAAAAGTAAGTATTCACTCGTTCATTCGATCACTAATGGGACTCGCTCAGTCAGTCACTGATGCCGTAATTCGGGTCTTGATTGAAATAAACATAAAATCGGAAGAAAATTTCTAACAAAAATTATTGCATTTTTGATGATTTTGTTTTGTAGAACGACTAAAACACTGAAACTCCGTTAAATTTTTAGTATAAAAATAATTAAAAGCTTCTATAAAAGTATGTGATTTAAATTGTTTTTGAGAGGTTAGAAAAACATAAAACAGAATTCTCAATGTTTCATTTCTGTTTTTTAAATATCACAATGTATTTGTTTAACGGTATAGAACTTACATTGATACCTGTTTAGATACAGGCAGGGGCGAACGCAGAAAAATATTTCGGGGGGGGGGGGGGGTTTCAAAAAATTAATATTATATTATTTTTTTATTTTAAATGTCAAGTGTTTGTTTTCTTTTTTAGCACTATTTTATATAGGTACTAAGAAACATGTATGAATAAAAATTACATATTTACACATATGACTTGCTTTCACGATTGACAAAACAGTTTGACTTTGACTTCAAAGCTAAAACTTAATTTTTATATGCATTATGAATGTTTAAGTTTTTATGCCTTATTTCCTAGTTGCCGTTGTCGATCCCATCATTCTTAGACTGAACTCACTGCACATGAATAAATGTGAGTTACAGAAACAATTTGACCGTAGATTAAACTCACCATGAAGATACTAGAAATAATGATTTTGAATGCGTTCCGAACCTTTAGACCGAAGATATAGGGTCATATTCATAGTTCCTTGATAAGTTCTGATTTTGTCTTTGCTAAATTAAACTTCAGTTTATGTTATTCATAGACAATTTAAACCCATTTTAAAACGATAATACGGAGTCTAAAAATAAGCACGACGGAACCTATGTTTAAGCTGTTTCTAAATCTATTAAACGTCAAAAATAAACAAACTGATTGAGAAAATTAAGCTACGAGGCATTTTATTTAAACATTTAAAAACAAAAATTAAAATGTCAAAAGACTTAAGCATACATATGTACATATATCAAAATTTTGATATTTTACTGGATGTTGGAATGCTACCAACTAACAGAAAACGAAAGCTCTACTTAACCCGATTGGACTCCTTTGAAATATGTAGATGAAGACGATTTGTATGAAAGGTATCGATTCGAGAAAAAAAATGTCAAGCTTATGATTGACCTTCTAAATATTATAGATCGAAATTCAATGTCTAAAACCACCAGCCCAACCTCATAAAATGTATTAACTAACAGCAACCAAAATAGTTTAAAGGAATATGCCTTAAACCTGTTTCTAACTAAACAGATCTGGCAAATTCTTTATGAATAGCAGCTGTGTCTAACCTACATATATGTTAAATTTAGACTCCAGTTCAAATAGACTATGAAAAATATGACTATGAATTTGTTTTGTGTCTTACATTAAGGTATGTTTAAATGCAGAAAGGCATTCAAATGTTCAAAAATATTGAATTTAAGAGACATCACGTTACTTTCTTTATTAATTAGATTCTTGTTCTTGAAAAATAGGGAAAAAACGCGTTAAAGGCAAACAGGGTTGCTGTTTTTGTTTCAAAATATTCTTGTGTCACAATTTAAGAAGTGAAAAAAGTTAAGTTAAAAGCCCAAAACCCCTACCTGCGTTCGCCCCTGGATACAGGAGTTTATTCTGCCTTTATCCAATAAAGTGCTTTCTAAAGTATACAAGTCTTGGTGTTCTCGCTGATATAACACTATTTAAATGGATTTTATGACTACTTCAAAGTATAAATCGTATTTAAAAATAAAAGAACGTCCTGATTTATTTATTACCGCAAATGTCATTATGTAAATAAAATAAGCAAAACACTTAAAATAATTGAATGCATTTTGCCAACCTATTAAAAAATCAAAAAATGAATGTAATGAAAAATAATCCAAAAATCAACTTAACAACTTGGTTAGTAAATCAATTTACTTTTATTCTTCCTTTTTGATTCTCATAAGAATAGATAGTTGCCTAAAATATTAATAATTATGATAATGCACAAAACTATTATTTTAGTATATTATTTTCCAAATATTTCATATTTTTATTATAATAAAAAGTAAAGTTTTTCAACAAATTTTTTAATAAATATAAAAAAATACAAATTCCATAGTCTACAAAAAAATCTTTTTCTTTTGACAACAAATTTGTAAAAATTGTTTCAGTGTGAGAGCCGGAAAAGGGAGACTTACTAACGAAATAATAACGATTTTATTGAGAATCAACAAGAACGAAGCTGCAAACAAAAATAAAATTTGTTTAACTTTTTAAGTCAGTGAACTAAAGATGTTTTTTGAAGACGAATATTCTAATCAATAATTAAATAATAAATTGTATATTCTCTCTGGTTGTTTTTGTCCCTTTGGGAAGGAGTTATGCATTAAAAAGTGAACTTAATTAAAGAAAATACAAATTCAAATTCTCTTGACTTGAGACATTTGCCAACAATAATTTGTGATCAGAATTTCATTTCATTGCAGAAATTTAATAAACAAAAAAATGTTATTTATCCTGTGTTATATGCAAGCTTATGATTCATTTATGCCATACTTATACAAATTCGGATACCCGGAACTTATAGCTTAACCGAGTAAACCGTAAACTCCGCCAGGTATTGATTGATTTGAGTATTTCCTTTGTGAAATCAAGTGCTCTAGTTTTGGACGAAAAGACCTAACGCTTAGCAAAAAATTCACTCAAAATACGACGCGTATTTAAATTCCATAATGACCCTCCAAACGATTTTGAGTACAAATGACAAAGCAGTTTGATAAGAGTCTATTGAAGCCTATTGAAAAATCAGACCTTTCAATGAATCCCCCTATAAATATGACCTTAGCAATTTAATAAATCGTTAACATTTTTGGTTTAAGTTTTAGGGATCCGTGAACTAAAAAATTTTTCAAGTCTCCATTGCAAATTAATATCTTTGACCAGCAATTCTAAAGTGAAAGAATATACATTTTTTTGAAATGTGCTTCATTCACGGAAACATCTTTCTCTTAGCCTAAATCCCAAGCAACATTCCCTGTATTAAAAGTCAATCACCATTCAACCGTCCTATAAATCCTCAACATAGAAGCTTCTCTCCCAAACAAAAAAAAAGAAGAACACCGTGATGATGGCATATAGACAAAATCCTGTCCAAATTAAAATTCTCCAAAAAACAAAAATCCTAAAACATTCGGATTTGCTTGACAAAATTGCTGATTTCTTTAAAATTTGTTTATTCGCACAGAGCGAAAGGACTTAGCCAAAAGCTACATATATGATGATGGGCAATAAAATGCGATACCCAAAAAGACTGTACTGTATACGTTTACACGCTAAAGGTTTTCCCTCACTATAAATTGATGAGCGACATCAAAAGCGGGGAGTGCGGGAGATGGCGGAGGATGTATTCAAAAGTGTTTAAATTCCAATTGATTGAAATCGAAACATATATTATTCGACAGCCCAAGAACTCGACAACATAACACACGACAAAAACGGTGACGGTATAGCTTTTGATTTGATTTTTGTATTTTGTTTCTGTTCTGTATGTTTGATGTGCCTTTTTATCCTTTGTACCTTTCGCATATTAAGGATATCTGTACTCGTATACAAGATGTGGAATTTCGCACTTCAGGCGTTTTCGAGGCGTACATAAACGGTTGTTTTAGACACAGGATTGGGGGGTTTTTCAGAAGGTTTCTCGGAACACAATCGAATTAAATCAATCGAAAGCGGGTAGGAATAAACACAATCTCCCCTCCCCCACTCAAAAAAAAAGATAATATTTGCATACAAATAAGCACACGGGGAAAGGACTATTAAATTCGCTCAAATAATTTAATCAAAATATAATCTCTATATCTTTTCAAAGCTTTATCATCAGAGGTACATAATATTGGCAGTGGCAGTATAGGTATAAGAATAGCTTGTAAAACAGATCCTTGAGGCAACCAAAATACCTTATTTTCCTTCCGCCGAAATCGGTATTCGGAAAATCGGAAGGAAGCCATTGCTTTCTTGAGTTCTTCGTTCTGGTTTTTTGGTCTTAGTCTTCTTCGACGAACGACTTTTGATGCGTTGTTGTGTTTCGACAGACAAATTTTACAGCACATAGCTATTGTGGATAAAAATGTTTATTGGCGATGTACAAACAACTACCGCATCTTGAAAGCATTTTATCCCCAGGATATTGATATTATTCGCTCTCTATATAAATATAAGGACCTGAAACGGAACGGGCCAAGCGGACGGAGCGGTGGCATCGGCGGATTAGCATCAGGAGAGGTTGATATGGAAATCGTTTTAGCATACCTTTGTGCATTGTAAAATGAATGCACAATGGGGATTCTAAGGTGGAGTGAGGAACTGGCAGAGAGTGGAGGGAGACATCGACCGTTATTAAAATATTTTAACTTTTATGGTTTTTCGCAATAAGAACAAAAAAAAACAGCCAACCAACGAAGGATAAGAGATATACGTATATTTATTTTGTTCCTCTGGGATGTATCCTTAGTTCAAGATAGGATGATTTTTAGATATGAAATAGGGGAGGGGTATGCGATTTTTGTTTTACTTTTTCTTCAGTCTCTGGATCAAGATTGAGCTTAAGAAAACATATTTTCCTGATGTTGTTGATTTTGTGTTTGTTCTTTTTCGAAAAAGATGGAAAAAATATGTGTCGTTAATTGGAATTTATAGCTCGAAGAATGTGGTTGTTGTTCATATTTTTATTTTATTTCAGTTTTAAGGACATTTCCAATATGTTGATATAAATAAAGAACTTATGTGTATATTTGTTAGAGGAATAAAAGGCTGAAGGGGATGTTGAATAATATCCCAAGAGGCATATTTTTACGATTTAAAATTGTATATATTTATCCTAATTTATTGAATCCAAAAGTCGGAGGTGATGCAACAACATTTTTTAAAAAGATTTTGTAAGAAAGTATAGAAGTCAATGGGCTTATAACTGGTATATGGTCTCATCTCTTTAAATCGTTATAAACCACTACCGTGCCGTTATGAGAGTCCTGTCAATCTTATCAGTTGTTGCTTTGCAGCTCTGTCGGTTTTGGCTGTGTTGTCAGTCTTTTTAGTCTTGTCTGGAAACTCGGTTTAAGCCCCGAGCAAATCCCTCCGAAGAGATCGAAGATAGAGAATTTTTCTCTAGGTACAAGTTTGACAAGGTAATAGTTCGGTTTTTGGTTGAAAATTTAAAAATGGTTTCCAGTTTCGACGCAATTACAAGTAATTGTAACACTGTATTTCTTGTATCACTATGGTTTTGTTATTCTTGTCATTCTTATCATTCTTATCATTCTTATCATTCTTGTCATTCTTTTAATTCTTTTCATTCTTGTCATTCTTAACATTCTTGTCATTCTTGTATTTCTAGTCATTCTTGTATTTCTTGTCAATCTTGTCATTCTTGTCATTTTTGTCATTCTTGTCATTCTTGTCATTCTTGGCATTCTTGTCATTCTTGTCATTCTTGTCATTCTTGTCATTCCTGTCATTTTTGTCATTCTTGTCACTCTTGTCATTATTGTAATTCTTGTCATTCTTGTCATTCTTGTCATTCTTGTCATTCTTGTCATTCTTGTCATTCTTGTCATTCTTGTCATTCTTGTCATTCTTGTCATTCTTGTCATTCTTGTCATTCTTGTCATTCTTGTCATTCTTGTCATTCTTGTCATTCTTGTCATTCTTGTCATTCTTGTCATTCTTGTCATTCTTGTCATTCTTGTCATTCTTGTCATTCTTGTCATTCTTGTCATTCTTGTCATTCTTGTCATTATTGTCATTCTTGTCATTCTTGTCATTCTTGTCATTCTTGTCATTCTTGTCATTATTGTCATTATTGTCATTCTTGTCATTCCTGTCATTTTTGTCATTCTTGTCACTCTTGTCATTATTGTAATTCTTGTCATTCTTGTCATTCTTGTCATTCTTGTCATTCTTGTCATTCTTGTCATTCTTGTCATTCTTGTCATTCTTGTCATTCTTGTCATTCTTGTCATTCTTGTCATTCTTGTCATTCTTGTCATTCTTGTCATTCTTGTCATTCTTGTCATTCTTGTCATTCTTGTCATTCTTGTCATTCTTGTCATTCTTGTCATTCTTGTCATTCTTGTCATTCTTGTCATTATTGTCATTCTTGTCATTCTTGTCATTCTTGTCATTCTTGTCATTCTTGTCACTCTTGTCATTCTTGTCATTCTTGTCATTCTTGTATTTCTTGTCATTCTTGTCATTTTTGTCATTCTTGTCATTCTTGTCATTCTTGTCATTCTTGTCATTCTTGTCATTCTTGTCATTCTTGTAATTCTTGGCATTCTTGTCATTCTTGTCATTCTTGTCATTCTTGTCATTATTGTCATTCTTGTCATTCTTGTCATTCTTGTCATTCTTGTCATTCTTGTCATTCTTGTCATTCTTGTCATTCTTGTCATTATTGTCATTCTTGTCATTCTTGTCATTCTTGTCATTCTTGTCACTCTTGTCATTCTTGTCATTCTTGTCATTCTTGTCATTCTTGTCATTCTTGTCATTCTTGTCATTCTTGTCATTCTTGTCATTCTTGTCATTCTTGTCATTATTGTCATTCTTGTCATTCTTGTCATTCTTGTCATTCTTGTCATTCTTGTCACTCTTGTCATTCTTGTCATTCTTGTCATTCTTGTCATTCTTGTCATTCTTGTCATTCTTGTCATTCTTGTCATTCTTGTCATTCTTGTCATTCTTGTCATTCTTGTCATTCTTGTCATTCTTGTCACTCTTGTCATTCTTGTCATTCTTGTCATTCTTGTCACTCTTGTCATTCTTGTCATTCTTGTCATTCTTGTCATTCTTGTCGGTCTTGTAATTCTTGTCAGCCTTGTCATTGTTATCAGTCTTGTAGAACCTGCCAGTATTGTTACACTTTATTATTTCATAGTTCTTGTTTTGCCTCATTTGGCAGTATTGTGATCATCGTCGGCATCATTGGTCTAAGTGGTCGAATCAGCTTCACAGGTGTCATCAGTATCCCGACCTAGTTTGGCTTATCGATCTCATCAGTTTCATCGATCTCATCGTTCTCGTCGTTCTCGTCGTTCTCGTCGTTCTCGTCGTTCTCGTCGTTCTCATCGTTCTCATCGTTCTCATCGTTCTCATCGTTCTCATCGTTCTCCTCGTTCTCATCGCTCTCATCATTCTCATCGTTTTCTTTATTCTCATGGGTCTCATAGCTCTAATTGGTCTCATAGGTCTCATCGATCTCGTCGGTCTCATCAATCTCATCGGCCTCATCAGTTTCTTAAGTCTTTTCTGTCTCGTCGTTCTCATTGGGATTATCATCAGTCTGATCATTCTCGTCGGTCTCAAGGGTCGGCAGTCTTATGGATCTCATCGGCCCAATCGTTGTCATCAGTCTCAACGGTCTTAGCAATCTCACCGCTCTCATCAGTCTCGCTGATCTGCTTAGGCTCATTATATTAGACTTAGTTCTAGGTAATTGATACCTTTATAGATCAGATATTTTTCTAATATGACGAAATGAAAACGGGAATAGCAAAAGACTTCTTAAAAATGTTACTTCTTAGATCGTATCTCAAAACTACCAAAAAAAACTAGATGACCCAGCCTTTTTTTGTATTTGCAATAATAAAATATGTAACTTTAAAGTACATAATGTATAATTTGATGAATCAATTACAATTAAACTCCTTTCAAAAGTTCTGGAAGTGGTATGCGGGTTACAAAATAATAAAAATAATAAAAATAAGTGTTTGTACAATGCATAAATATTAACTTAGAGAAGAATTTGTGCTGAATCACCTTTCTTAAATAAGGTATTGCCCGCATTTCATCACCGCCGTTATATATACATATTTTGATTAATTCTTCCAGTGGCAATTCAGGTTAATTGGAAAATTAATTCACAAGAAAACAGTCTGCATCATTTCAGGGTAAATTAAAAAGACACAAAACTTATCCCTCCAAATTACTACCTTTAACCTACCCACAATAATCCCATATGTGAATCGTGAAATATGACGATACTTTTATTGAATCTAAAAGTCCGACAAACTACAACCTAAACCAAGACCACAGGTTCTTATATGTTTCCCTAAAATATTTTTCAAGCCCCGAAAACAAAATCGCTAACGAAGTAGAAAAATGCTCCCAAACTCCCAGTACCGCAGTCAGTTTTCTTAATTGATTTTAATTGAATTTGATGAACAATCCAACTGACATCACAGAAAGAGGAATGACACACTCTTGTGTGCTATACGAAAAGATAGGTTACTTGCATTCAACACAGGAACGCAACCAACCGCCTGAAGCGACGCACGGACGGGACGGACGTCAGACGACCGGTGCCGGTAGAATTGCCGTGCATCAGCGTGAAAGATTTCATCAGCAACAATTGGTTGTTAGTTTCATGTTCCAAGTTTTTATTTGAGGAGAAAATAAAATAAAAATTAAATAAAACCGTGTGGAGAAGGGAATAACTGTGGCAGGTTTTTCGAATTAATTTTTGTTCAGAAAGAAATTCTTCGAAACGGTGGTGGACCCGCTTAATTGAGAATAATGATAGCGAATTCATCGCATCAAACTAAAGACCCATCACTGATGCATGAGGGATTTTCTTCCATATAACAGAAGACTCGCACCAACCTCTATACCTACACTCGTATGTACCATGAACCGTTGCAAGACAAAACAACATTATGTTTATACGGAACTTGAGATTGAGAGTCCCCGTATGGAGTATAAAATACAGAAGATTTATACGAACCTTATTGGAAAGTTCATTCTTCCTTTTTGGTCGATCATTACATTACATTTATACGCCCATCATCACCGCCATCCCAGCAAGCAAAGCACTATGGAATCAATTAAGGTGATCATCAAGTTAAATTGAAATGAATTGAATAACGGTAGGTAGTATATAGTACGTAAACGTATATAGCAGAGGTAATTTTGTGAAATACGAGATGGGAAAGGCAAAGCCCTTATGATGGTCCAACCATCACATCACATGCGTGAATACAACAAAACTAGAAGAATGCTGATATAGGGAAGATTTTTTTCTGTCTGGTAAAGTTTTTGATTGCTACCGGTATGCTCCATATCCAGAAGACCAGAACCATCAGTCATATAAAGACCTTGAAATGAAATGCATGCCATTGTACCAAATGAAATTGATACAGAAACTTAGGCTTATCAATCTTAGGAGTAATAAAGAATGGTGCTTTTGCTGAAATGAAGCAACCAGTTGTTATCAATAATTTCGAAGACTGAGAAAGGATTAATCCAATTAAATTCTTGTAAAACTTAGACTGGATTCATAGTTTTTTAGCAGGCCGTAAACAATACGTTAAAATTGATAATGTTTTGTCGAAAGAAATTAAAAATTTGCCAGGTGTACCCCAAGACAGTCATCTTGGACCAGTTCTTTTCATTCTTTTTATTAATGATTTTAATAATTGAAATCAAATTCGAAATTTGTGTTATATGCTGATCACCCCAAGATTTTTAAATGCATTAAAACACAATAGGACATGTCTTATGTTCAAGAGGATCTCAATAATATAATTGCGTCCTAGGGATGGACATTTTTTAAATGGTCCTTTTTTAACTGGATTAATAAATAAATAAATAAGTAAATAAATCGATTTTACTTTTTATATTTATTTTTTCTCAGTCATGAAATATTTAAATAACGCACCTTGTTAATAAAACTTTCCAAGCTGCCAAATTAATAGACAATTTTAATTTGAAAAAGAGGCTGGCATGCGACCCACACTGATAACTTCCCATCCCGTCTGTCGATTTGTCTTGCTTAAAAGTTTGTCTATATGTATCAATGTTTACAAAATTTGCGTACAATTTTTTGTAGATTTCATTTTTTATGAAAAAACGGACTGTTGGATTTTTATAAAAAAATTATTGAATATCGAAAACAATATTTTCTGTGAGTTTGAAGCCAATATTTTTAATTTTTGAAAAGCTATTTGAGTCGAAAGTAAATTTTTAACAAGTTTTAGTATTGTTTTTTTTCGATTTTTCTCAAAATGTTGAAAAATGTTGTTTTTGAATGTTGAAAACACATTTCTTATAAGATATAATTAGTTTAAAGCCAATATCTCAAAGTTTTGAAAAGATGTTTACGTCGATCATCAATATTTACCAACTTTTGTTTAGGTTTTTATTTTTTGTAAAAAAACTGGCAATTCGAGTTTTCTCAAAATTTTGTCCGAATGTTGAAAACAATATTTCTTATAAGTTAAAATTAAATGGAAGCCATAATCTCAAATTTTTAAAAATATATTTGAGTCGAAAACTTTTGTTAATTTTTTTTAGGTTTTTAATTTTTTGTAAAAATACTGTCAATTCGATTTTTCTCAAAATTTTACTGAATGTTGAAAACAATATTTTTTAAAAGATAAAATTATTTTAAAGCGAATATCTCAAAGTTTTGAGAAGATATTTGAGTCGAAAATCAAATTTTACCAACTTTTGTTTTTTTTTAGGTTTTTAATTTTTTGTAAGAAAACTGTCAATTTGATTTTTCTCAAAATTTAACCAGATGTTGAAAACGTTATTCTTCGTTGCATTAAATTGTTTTGGAGATAAAATATTTTTTTCAGTTTTTGTGATTTATAAAAAAAACTGTTAATTGTAATTTTTTCCAAAAATATATTTATTTGGTATCACTTTACAATATATAATATAAAATTTAATTCAAGTCTTTAGCGTTATTGGTTCGTAAGATATTTTGGCTTAATCAAAATTTGCACCTTTTTTTAAATTGCTATGGTGAAAAAACCACATACCCAATTTTCTTGAGAGCCCTTTCTGCATCTTTCTGCATTATATTACGGACGTACGAACGTACGTACACACGCACGCACAGACATCTCTCTAAAATCCTTTGGTTTCGACTCTAGGGACCTTAAAACGTCGATTAATGTAAAAATGTTCAATTCGACAAATCGGACCCATTACAATAACTTCCGATGGGAAGTTAATATGTCGGCCAACTTTGTAGATCTGTAAAAGCGTTTGCAGCTATTTCATACCTTTGGTTTAAGACGGTGTTGACTCTTTGGTTATGGCGAAGTCAAAAGTAACTACGGAGTGAATTGCAAGGCACAGTTCTCGGTGCAATTTCAACTATCAAAACTTCCCATTCCGTACCCATTAGTGAAGTTATCTTTCTGTCGGACCTTAAAACAGTGTTGTCATGGATCAACGCGACCGATTATAAATGTCC
The DNA here is from genome assembly GCA_951509635.1 of Eupeodes luniger. NCBI lineage: Eukaryota > Metazoa > Arthropoda > Insecta > Diptera > Syrphidae > Eupeodes > Eupeodes luniger. The sequence goes on from OX608073.1 coordinate 302,210,121, forward strand.
TTCCTAGTTTCTGACAGTGAGAATTGGTTTTCACGTGTGCAATGCGGACAATGCTGCTGATTATAAACAAGATGGAATAGTTCAGATGTGGGAGACAATAATGCAAGGTGGTTTAAGGACCCAACTTTCAAAAAGATCCCTTTGAGCTTTGCCCCGTAAAATCAAGTAACAAGAAACACAACGATGTCATCCGTAGCGAAGTGGATGCTAGTATTCTAGTTCATACAAGCCCGAAAAACATTTCTTTCCTCGTCTAAGATGACATAAAGGCGAAATTTAGGGCAAATTGGGCCTCAGTGAAAACTATAGCATTTCTACGTCGACCTAAGGACAACTTTTTTAAAAAGGAAATACTTTAAGAGAAATTCAGTGCAGAAGTTTAATTGTTCCGAATAACCCAGCAGGATGCGTTGGACTGTAATGCCAGAGGTCTTGTGTTCGATCCCTGCCTATGCCATCTAAAGTTTTTTTTCACGGGTACTGCCTCTTGTGAGGAATTGACAAATCCCCCAAGAGTAATTCTTGTCATGAAAAGTGCTTTCTCAAATTAGCCTTTCGGATTCGGCTTTAAAAACTGTAGGTCCCCTCCATCCCTGACAATAGTACTCGCACACAGGAATGGTTGAGAGTTGTAAGTCACTACAGGCCTTAGTTCTCAACGGACTGTTGCGCCACCCAATTTATTTTTTTTAAGAGCTTGAGCATGAGCAAAGGAATGGAAAGCCCTAGCTCACTATACAGCCTATCTCCATTCCTAGATGCCTGAAGATCATCTTCTTATCGATACGTATGTGCAAAATCATCATGAACGTAATTTTTATATTGGAACCTTAGCAGTAATATCAAATATATGCGAAAGGGCATGGATTGTTAATGTTAGAGTAGCTGGTCTTTCTTTTGAATCAAGGGTTTTTACCCACACTGGCGTAGATTGCTTCGGTCCCCTGATTGACAACTTTAAAAGAGGAACTGCGAAGAGGTATGAAATGATATTTACCTGTCTTACGTTTAGAGCAGTTCCAATTGAAGTCCATAATTATGTTTCTTTGGGCCAGTTTACTATGGCACTCCGAACTTCATTGGCTCCAAAAATCTTCTGAAGCAGGATGACCCTTGTTCAGACAAGACTGTACATTCACCTCGAGCAAATAAACTTCCTTTACGCTTCTTTAAATATCTTCATCACACTCAGAACGATTCACTTTTTTTTCATTGATTATTATTGATATGAGTTGAAATTAAGCCTTTATACCATAATCCTAGAAACTATTGTCTACTAAACTTTATGATACTTACAAATACCCGCTGGTCCTCTGAATTAAACTTAAACAACTTCCTTAATATAGTATACATACCCTTTTATAGCTTCTCATTTTGTTTAATTTTATAAAATCTTCGATAAAACCTACATATTGAATTAACAGCTATTCACAGATGATGCTACAGGCATATTAATAAATTTCCAACCATCAAGAAAATCAATTCAATTTTACCAACTTTACATAAGTAATGAGTTTCAAGAAAAGGAAAATTATCTTGAAAACTCTCTACCCTACCCTTAACTTATATCCCAACCCCATTTAATTCTTATATAGGATATCATGATGATCTGGGTGTAGCCATATATTGAAGCTTGACCACTATTATACTATATATCGTATCAATTTGCAGCTTCAATTTCAAGAAATTATACCACACGAGTCGCATATTAACATACTCATAACCGTACAACGTAGTAATTGCTAGTGTCCTTCACATAAATTTTAAAAAGCCCAAACTTCATTGTCAAAAGTTACTTGATCTGAATAAAGTGAATATGTTAAACAGGATAGCAATTAAGTTGGAAAAAGCCTCTAGTTTTATAGAATATAGCCATTCTTATATATTCAAAATGTTATAAGATATAAATACGAAAGGAATTTTTCCTTTAATTGGTAGTTACTCTGATGGTTAAGCTCCTCTCTCTGTCTTTCTTTCCTGGACCTCTTGAATTTCTTCATTAATTAATAAAACAGGATAAGCATAAGAAGCATCCCCTGTATACTTAAATATTTAGGTATATTATGTCCAGTCCAGTGTCCAGTAAACTGATGAAAAAGAAAATGTCCGCTAAGCCATAAAGATTTCTATCTTGAAAATCAACTAAAACTAAAATACAATTTATTTACTTGTACTTTTCGTTTCCATAAAGGAATCAGAATCACCCTTAATTTGGTAGCTGATGGTTGAATGCTGGTCAAGTATAAAAATATTCTGAATAAATTGTCCAGTTTAGGAAACGAGTAATTTAAATTCTGTTAACACATTGATACTTCTTGTATTTGTATGGCAAAGGGAAAGTTATAAAATAGAGAAGGGATTTTAATTTCAGGAATTGATGCGAAATGACAGAAAGGACTTAGGAATGAGCTGATAATTTGAATTTCACTTCGTAGTTGTTGTCAAACATTTGTATTGAATTCGAAGTGTGACAGGACAGTTCTATTAATTCAGATTTTTGACAGAGTAAACTCACAAAAGTTGATGAGGTAAGTACACTAAGAGAAAAATAGGGAAAATCAGTGTTAAATTTCGAATACTCTTTTAAAGTGGTTTGTTTTAACAAAGCACTAGTCACTACATTTCTCCTCAATTACTCCGAACCTGAGACAATAAAACTTTACCTCAACCGATGCAGTAGACATGACTACTGCAAACACGTATAAGGAAAGGATGCGGAGGAAATAAATACGGTAAAGCTTTTGCCATTCACCTGCTTTCAATTCACAGTGACTTTTCACAGAATATTTCATAAAGCGAGGTTAAATTTCAACACCAATTCGTCTTCTGTCTTTACGCAGTTCAAGTACTAATGTCTGTCTGTCTTCAATTAGTTAAAGAACTACGAACAGTTAGTACCTCAATTACAGGACCGTCTCCTTGTTTTTGGGCTCCGAAATACCTTCTTTCTTCCCCCCGTTTATCCTACTTCTTCAAAGTGTATGACGAACAGGCTTAGGTCAACCGTTTATTCTCTAGTTTGCAAACAATCATTCCGGGACCGGGATCACTGTCTTGGATGGAGAACCTCGGAAAAGCTTAGCGTAGTGCTCACCATTCTGTAACCTTTGTCAAGAAAAAGTCTTAATCCGTACCGCCGCCCGTAAGCATTATATTTTGAACATCACAGTGTTGAACTTGAAAGCATTTCTTCAAATGATTCATTTTACCAAAAGTCGACTTTTTATCTTACACTTATCTTGTAATTCAATTATATCAACTGTTAGTTTCTTACTTGAAGAAAAAAAGTTTTGCAGAAGATCTGATTTATGAGTCAATTCAAAAAAAATTGTTCGATCTGCGCTTGTGAAGTCGTGATTCACCAACACCGAAAGGACGCATTTTCGTTGAAAGAGCAAGATGTCAGACTTTATCAAATGGCTTTGAAATATGAGATCACCAGGGAACCGATTGCTACCAAAGCTGTCGGTATCAATTATTACTGTTATAAGATCTGACACCCGTGTAGTACCCGTGGCGTGTCTGTGCCATATAAAGTTTTTATCACGGGTAGGTACTGTCCATTGCGAGGAATTTGTAAATCCTCCAAGAGTAATTCTTGTCATGAAAAGCGCTTTCTCAAATAAGCCGCTCGGAATCGGCTTAAAACAGTAGGTCCCCTCCATACCTGAGAACATTACTCGCACACAGGAATGGTTGAGAGCTGTAAGTCAGTAGGCCCTAGTTCTCAATGAACTGTTACGTTAGGAAAATTGTAAATATTCAGCCCTGTTTATGTTCAAGATTTTTGGACGAGAATAGAATCAATGATTTCTACAAGCTTTTCAGTGATGAGAAATAAGGAAAAGGAAGCCAGAAAGGAAACATCAAACAAATTAGAGTGCCCAAATGGATGCATTTAGTAAACGATCGGAATAAGTTGAGGGTCAAGTTAACCCCAACTTTGAGGTGGCGCTACAGTTCGGGACGGACTTCGGCCTCAATCAACATTCGTCTGCAGCCAGCTCAGTCTCTAGCTAATTGTCAAAAATCACCAAGAGAATTTTCCACACGAAGCATCATAAGACGTTCTCCTCTTGCCTTGACAAGATTCAAGCCTCAACGCCATTCATGAAATGAGAACCAGGATGATGAGTGTCTTATACTAGTTGACTTTAGTTGCTTGAGAGATGTCTTACTACTCAATTGCCTTCTATTTCCAAAGAAGCACTGATTTAAGAAAGTTGTTTGACTTCAGCGCTGGTGTCGTTATCCGAATTTAAACCGGTGCCTAAGTAGACAAAGTCCTTCACTTCACTATCTCAAAGTTAAAGCTTTCGATGGTGACGTTTTATCCAAGACGTCGTTGTTCAATGTAATTTTTTGGTGACAACATATGCTTGATCTTGCCCTCACTAAACTTCTCTTTTCCGATTCTATCGCAATGTTTGAAAACGTGCCACTAACATCACGCTTTGATCTTGCTATTATATCAATATCATCGGCGTATCCAAGTAATTGGATGGACCTTTGGAAGATTGTGTCTCTAGTGATGATGGTTGAGTTTTGCACAATTCTTTCCAGAACGAAGTTGAAGAAGTCGCATGACAGTCAGTTTTGACATCAAAGCATCAGTGAGATCTTTTTCGACCTTGAAAAAGCAGCGTGCATTTCCCATCTTCATTCTGCACAAACGGACAAGTTTGACTGGGATGCCAAAGCTAGACATTTCTCTTCCCTATGCTGTCATACGCGGACTTGAAATCAATAAAGAGATGTTGGATATCGATTTAAAGATCCTAGGTTTATATTTCAAGGCCCACCGTTATGTGAATATTTGGTCAGTGGTCGACTTTTCTGGACTAAGGCTCGTTTCACACTACACGGTTTTGACCGTACGGCAAAAAACCGGACGGCGACATTTTGTTAGAGGCGCGAAGAAGAGCATATACGCTTTCATATAACCGTCTACTGCCACTACAGTATACGGCAGCCGGACGGCGCGGTAAGCTTAGTGGCGTACGTGACGAAATGCATGTTTTCACATCATACGATTTTATTCGTGCGGCAGAGTTCGATCAGCCAGATGAAAAAGTATACTAAGCACAGGAACCCTGCGACCTGCATATATCGTGTTTTACCGTAAGGTTAAAACCGTATAATGTGTAATTAGCCATTGATCCGGTTTATGCCGTCCGGTTTTTCGCCGTACGGTCAAAACCGTGTAGTGTGAAACGAGCCTAAAGCCACACTGATATGGACCTATCAGGTTGATGACGAAATGCTTCAGACGTTCACATAATACGGCATAAATGAGCTTTTATGCGATATTCAGGAGACTGATGCCTCTGTAATTGGCGTTATTCAGAGGGTCTCCTTTCTTGAATAGTGGGCAAACTATGCTGAGAATCCACTCATCGGGCATTCTTTATTCCGACCATATTTTGCAGATGAGTCGGTGCATGCTAATTACCAAATCATCGCCTGCTGTTTTGAGTAATTTGGCAGCCTTGCTGTCAGCTACAGAAGCTTTTTTAGACTTTAGTTTCGATATAGCTATCTTCACTTCGTCCAGTAGGCAGAATTGTTGTTCTGCGTTTTCTTCGTTGAATGTTTCTATCTCCCTAACAGCGGAAATCGTTTCATCGTCGTCGTTATATAGTTTGGAGAAGTATGGTCTTTCCATACCCTCAGCATAGACTGCGGTTCTAATACGATGTTCCCCGATCGTATTTTTAGTTTTCGGTTAGTGGTTGGTCCACTTGGGAGCTGACACTCCTCTATTTTCTCCATCGCGCGCTTCTCATGCCAATTTTCAGATTAAAAAACAATTTCCGATTGAAACACTTAGTACTATGAAATATCAACCATTCACAACCCGATAGGATCTTGGAGCATTTCTGTAAGTCATATATCTATTTAGGAATCTGTTGTTTTCTTTTGATGCTCTCTGAAGTTGACTTAAAATCTTTGAAAATGAACTTAACCTTCATTTACAGACAAAAAGCTGTTGGCCATAAATCCCCAATTTATTTTGATATGAAAGGCAATTCAAAAGTTACTGGGTTCCAAGATTTGTATGTCCCAATCAAGTATCAAACTAATCCCCGAATCCGCACCGCACCTCCCAATAAAGATAAGATCGTTGCCGCAATTAAAGCACTTAAGAACAACAAAGCGGTAGGACTTGATAGAATTCCCGCAGAGCTATTACAAGCAGCGCCAACCGTCATCAAGCAAACTTCTTCATCCGCTCATAAAAGAAGCCTGGACCACCGAAAAGTTCCCCGATGAGTAGAAGAAGGAAATTATCGTCAGGCTCCCAAAAAAAGGAGATTTTACAAAGTGCGAAAACTGCAGAGGAATTATCGTTCTACCTGCCGTTGCCAAAATTGTAACAAAAGTCATACTGGAACGCATCAAAGAACACTTTGAGGCCACACTCGATGCCGAACAAGCAGGATTCCGCGCTGGATCCTCCTGTATTGATCATATCAACACCCTGCGGATCATCATTAAACAGTGCGTTGAATATCGATCACCACTACACCTGCTGTTCATCGACTTCAAGAAGGCCTTTGATAGCGTTAACAGGGAGTATATCTGGTTAGCTTTGCGGAGGAGAGGCATCCCAGAAAAACTAATTGCTATTATTAAAGCCGTACCCGTAGCGTGATGGTTAGTGCGTTGGACTGTCATGCAAGGGGTCTTGGGTTCAATCCCTGCCTGTGCCACCTAACTTTTTTCACGGGTACTGCCTCTTGCGAGGAATTGACAAATTCTCCAAGAGTAATTCTTGTCATGAAAAGTGCTTTCTCAAATTAGCCGTTCGGATTCGGCATATAAACTGTAGGTCCCTTCCATCTCTGACAACATTACTCGCACACAGGAATGGTTGAGAGTTGTAAGTCACTAGGCCCTGGTTCTTCATGGACTGTTGCGCTACCTAATTTATTTTATTTATTTATTATTAAAGCAACATATGATGGAACCAAGTGTCACGTTCTGCACGATGGTAGGTTGTCAGATGATATTGAAATCCGAATCGGAGTCAGACAGGGCTGTATTCTGTCGCCAATATTGTTTTCGTTGGTGATAAGCGATGTACTGCGCGCAGTTTTATCAGGTAGCTGAGGGACCCAATGGACTTTGACATCCTATTTAAAGCACTTGGATTACCCGGACGATGTTTGCTTACTCTCTCATAGGATCATGAATCTCCATCAAATGACAACAAGTGTGGAGAGAGAAGCAGAAGTTGTGGGGCTAAACATTAATTCCGGCAAAACAGAAATGATCAATATTTCCTCGCAACCGGTGGAAAAAGTGGAGAGCTTTCAATACTTTGGAAGTATCATCTCCATCGAAGGCTGAGCCGAATAGGACGTCATCTGCCGCATCGGAAAAGCAAAACCGGCGTTCGGTACTGTCAAAAATTTGGAGGAATAACTCTATCAGCTTAAGAACAAAGCTACGACTGTTTCGCACAAATGGGTGCAGCACTTGTAAGGTTACTTCAGCCATAACAAGAAAGCTGCAAATCTTCGTGAATAGATGTCTTCGTAACATCCTAAGGATTTTCTTTCCAAACCGTTTATCAATTGAGGTCCTTCATAGAAGGACAGGCCAGGAACCTATAGACTCTATAATACGAAGGCGTAAGTGGCAATGAATTGGACATACGCTTCGAAAAGGTAACGATTGCATTGCAGGCCAAGCAATGCAGTGGAATCCGCTCTCACAAGAAGGAATAAGAGCTGGACGACCGAGAAGCACATGGCGCAGGACAGTCGAGGCGGAATCAGCGTCACTAGGCAAGAGTTGGAGGGAGCTGAAACACATCTCCGGGAACCGTACACGATTGCGCGTAGGCGTAGTAGAGGCCCTATGCCTCTTAAGGGGTTCCCAACGGACTTAACAGGTCTGAGGACCTAAGTAAGTAAGTATCTAGGAAATTCTACACAATTATTCAACTTTTTGTCTTCATATGCCGGATATTTAAAGGATTCTAGTTCGGGAATTGGCAAAATTTCAAAACGTCCAGTAGTCCACAATAATTTTACAAATAATTTGTTGAACTACCACCAAAGTTGATCCAAAATAAAATTGTGGCATTATTGCCTGTAAGATTTAGTAGTAATTTCATCCAATTTCTTCTTGTATAGAGAAAAATCACACCATCTGCCCTTATAAAGAAATTAAAGAAAACTAAATAAAGTAAAATAAAACGAACAGCTAACAATACACCGGGTACCTTATATTTTTATATAAAATTGAACCCCCCCATTAAAATGTGTACTCGAATAACACACCACTTTTTATCTCCATTATTGATAACCCCGGCTAGCTCTGATATTGTTCCTAGTTTCCATATTGGTACGTTTCTATAATTCAAATCAAATTTAACGAACACACAAAAATTATGTGTAACTTATCTTAAAGTCATTCAGTTATTATTCACGGTAGACCGTTCGTGTACGCATATTATGCTAACGCCAATATTCCACGTTGAATCTATTAAATAATTCAAAATTTCAAGCCTGCGGATTTGACTCTTTATACTCTGTGTAAAATGTTAACTCTTTGATTACACAGTTGTTGGAGTTGGAGTTTACACACGACGCACGATGTGAATACGACGCACGATAGCATATTCTTTGAAAGATCATGGTACCTAACGTATACATAAATGATGCTCAGGAACGGGTGTGTTTTGTGTTTAAATAGGACCAAAAACACATCTATGCCACAAATCATCCCCATTAAAATGCAATTTCTTCACCATTTCAATATCTCTAATTAATTTATTATCGCTTATCGCGTTTGACACATCTCCCCGAAAGCATCAATGCCACAGTGGTGATGGCTACGGTGGCGGTGCGGTGCGGGTGCGGTGGTAACAGAGACTACATACAACTCTACACAGCCACAGTCCTGTAGTGTATATACAGTTCTCATCTGCTTGTTGCACCACAACCGACCATAAGTGCCGAATGCCGACCAATAAAAGCCTGTACGACTGTGACTGTTAAAAATCAGTACATTAAGAGTACCATTCGGCTCGTAAAATAGATACGCCGATAAAATGCTTTGTCGTTGGCGTTGTCGTTGTTGTTTCTCCAACAATTTCCCATTCGCACATGTTCCACATACATTTAGGCCGATAATCCTATCGTTTGTATTCCAGTGTTTAACCGTTAGAGGCAGCGAGTATGGCATAACCAGATCCACATCCAGAGCCACCAAGAAGGTCCATCGTAAATTTTGGTGAGTGAGCCTCAAACGCCCACTATACCACCACCAATCCTATCCAGCTTTAAAAACCCAAATCTGTCCAAGGGATCTCCATTCTCCATCCCCATTCCCATCTTCATCATACATTTTCGATTCTCGGGAATGGTCGGTTTTTCAAAATTCGCAGTGTGTGACTTTTCATCCCTTTTTTGTTGTCATATACGAAATAGACCGAAATACCAGGAATATGGGAATCGGTTTTGTTTTGGTGTAATTTAAACGTTATGCATTTTTGAAGGGACACAGTCTTGTTTGCCAAAACAACATCCCATCATCAGGACTACTTCTATTACTGGTGCTATTCTGTACTCAGGAAGGACGAGAACGAGAACGAGGACGAGGACAAGAATGAGAATTTCTATGGAGATTTTTTGAGCATATTTTGGCCAGATAACACACATTGAACTAAATCAATACCCCGAACAGAAACGTACTGTAAGTTTAGGTACATCACAACAAACCTCACACACTATCGATAGTTGAAAATCTAAATGAATGCCACAGGACACAAATTTTCTACTGAGATTTTAGTTTTAAAAAAAGGGGTTTTCGAACTAAATTAAGAGCTTTTGAGATAAAGAAAACAAGCATTTGGAAAAGGAATAGAAATAGGAAAAGGAATAGGACTTGGGAATGCGTAACGAATTGACGAGGCAATTTACGAACTCCTGTATGAAGTTCAAATTGTTGCGACGACGACAAAGAAGACAACGACAACGACGGTAAACGGTGATATTATGGCGATGGAGATTTGATTTGTCTAGAAGAAGCAATTTTATAACATTCGTACCTAAATGGGTTTTAGTTTTTACAACATTTAAGTTCTGTTTTGAGATTTCCTTGAATTGATAAACAGTTAGAGTTTTAAAAAGGTGCTGAATTTACTTTATTTTTATTTTTGACAATAAATAGAAAGAAAGATTGAGGGTTCCATGATATGACTTTGCTGGATACTTTTGATTGCGAAAAAGGTAGTTTTATTTATAACTTATTCTTGCAAAGCAAACAAAACATTGTAAAGGTTTTCTATTTTCAAATTATTTGAGAGTCAATCTGCCTAACATAATCAAGATTATAAGATTTAAAAAAAGACAAAAATCTACACCTAAAAACTTGCTCAAATGTTATTACAAAATGAACCATTGTTACCATTTGCTTTTGTTGCACTTTTTCGGTTAAATGATTTTGTAGAAAAAATTCAATACAGTTTGGGACAAAGTCACAATAATTTAAAAAATAAACTAATTATGATATTAACAGCAATCACGTTACAGTTAACAGAGAGCCAAGCCATTTCAGAAAACTCTTTTGATAGAATACATGGAATTGATATAAATTGTACAATAGAAAACAGTAATGCTGCGTTTTTTATAGTGTTATCGAAAAAGCTGAAAAATTTAAATTTAGGGCCTTGGGTTCAATCCATGCCAGTGCCACCTAAAGTTTTGTAAGTGTACTGCCTCTTGCGAGGAATTGGGATATCCTTTAAGAATTATTCTTGTCATGAAAAGTGCTTTTTCAAATTAGCCATTCGGATTCGGTGTAAAAACTGTAGGTCCCTTAATCCCCTAAAGACTAGCACACATTAATGGTTGCATCTCCTTTTTATACTGACTGACCAGAAAATCCAACACAATAGGACTTGGAACATAATTGTAGTATTCATTGACAGGGCAAACAAATGATGCCAATTTTTTTTTTTATAATAAGCCCACATTTAACGGGATATTACTACCCTTATTATGCAAAGACACAGTGTTATACGGCTAAGAAACAAATCTCTGTATTTGACTGTACGACTGAAGTTGGACTCGAAGTTATACTGTCGAACATTTCTAGAAGATCGAGTGTTACGATTGAACTGTTTAAGGGGAGGAATGCAATCAATTTAAATGCTCTACGTTCAATACTGTACAAGAGGCTTAAATAAGTTTTAGGAGCACCAGCCCAGATATGGGTTGCAGTCCCACATTTGAAGAAGAGAGATGTAAGTCTGAAAACGAATATTTAAAGCTAAGAGTATTATCGTCAGCGAAATAATGTATTGGATTAGAAGTTGCAGCCAGGAGATCGTTAACAAAAATGAGAAAGAGTGTGGGAGACAAAACGGAGCCCTGAGGTACACCAGCATTTCTGTTGTGGACTTCTAATTTACAACCATCCAATACTCCTTGTATTGAACTGTCAGAAAAGTAATTTCTACAAAGGGAGTTTCATCTAAACGAAAGGCACACATTTAAGATAAGATGCTTTATAAATATCAGTGCAATAATCTTACTTTCTCGAAAACGATGTGAAGATTTGTTCCACTGTTCGGTGAGATGAACCATTAGGTCACCAGTGGACCTATTGATGCGAAAGACGTACTGTCGGTCATAGGGAAGTTTATGATTTCGAGACATTTCTTAAGGTGGTAATTAATCAGCGTTTGCATGACCTTAAAAAGAAGGAACGTAAGTGTAATTGGTAGATAATTACAGCATTCGGATTTTTTGAGAATGGGTTGTACAAATGCTGTTTTCTATACAATCGAAACTAGACCTGTGGAGTAGGATAGATGAAAAAGCTGACACAATGGTTTTGCCAACGTTGAAAAAACACCTCTTTCGAACAATTACGGGGATACCATCCGGACCAGCGGACTTATGTGTGTTGAGTCCTCTTAGAGCTCACCCCACAGTACGAGTACGATAAAAGATTTATTCCATAGAACCACTAGCGCCATCAAGTGCACGCGGAGTCATAAGACTCGTTGACGTGAACTGCCTTGCAAAGAAATTAGATTTCTCTAGAGAGCTGAAAAATATAGTAGTACTCATCTTTTTTACGAATGGCCAACAATTTTGACTGCCTTTTGGACATTGCTGTATTTTTTGCCGTAATTGTTGGTTATCTACAAATTCCGGCTATCGAATATGAGCGTTGCAGGCCTTTTTGGCTAGCTTCAACTTTTTCCGGCTTTCCTCAGTAGTGTTGGCTTTATAGCTTTATAACCCTAGTAACCTCTTTACAGCTTGAATCAAACCATGTGTTTTCCTTAGGTCTGATCTGATATCCTGTTCGGGATAAAAGTTCTCATTCCCAAAAGGATCAAACTTGTATTTATACCTGCGCTGGCGTTAACGTCACTATCGAGGAAGCATAGTGACCAGTTAAAGATCCTGAAATAATTATTGAGAACATCCTAGTTATATATTTCTCTGTCTTTATCTGGAGTGTTTTAACACGAGAAATTTGCAGATATAACACAATGGTCAGAGTTGCCTAAACGATATGTAACGCTCTTAGCGTACTTATCAAGGTCAGAGGTAAGAAACAAGTAAAGGTTGTTTTTTGAGGGTTTCTTTTCGATCTAGAATCTTCAACAGATCTGCGCGGGGTTCAATTCAAAAGAATAAGCTATCCAATTTATAACATATACATTTTCTCCTGAAACCATATTTTAACTATTACTAAAATGTGCTACATGCCTTATAACTTTGCTGAAGAATCCGACAATTTTTGGAGCACATTTTATTGAAATAAAAAACTACTTCATGAAATTACATAGCCTCAAAGCTTTATATAAGTCCTCTTTTCGATTTTAAAAAAGGTTATATTAGTTGAGGTGACCAGAGTACGATTTAATTATTAAAACTCGGCTTCATCAGATTTATCATTGTAAACGCGCCTGACGACGATGTTAAATTCTGTAAACAAATTCCATAAGACATCTCACTGTCTTACATATTTCAAAAAAGTGCTGTAAAAACTCACAAATCCTACAAAGCCGCAAAAGCATTGTTACTACTTGTATGTTTTAAAAAGTTCTTATCTAATATAAATTATTTTAAAGCAGTTTCCACCATTGGTGTTCCATACCACTTTGACTCGCGATCTGATGTATGTCTTTTGTTTAAAGTCATTCAAACTTCTTTATACTTGTTACCCTCAAAAGTAAGTCAATGAACTGGAAAACAAATCATTAGTTCAGATGTAAACTTTCACATGGTGTACCAATTAGTAAACAAAATAAAAAAAAAATGTAATTTTTTTAAAAATCAATCGCGATGCCTTCAAAAGACACTCTAAAATAACCTTTAAAAAAAAGTAAAACTTAACCTCTAATAAAGGGAACAAGATAAATTTGTTACACTCAATGGAAAAGTATACAACCTTATGCCAGGGATGAAAATGCTAACAACAACAAAATAACACTTTCTAGGTTGATACTTTTTCATTATCAAAGAAAATTAAAACATTTTAAAAAATTTCTTTAACTTCTTTAAAAATGTATTCTTTAAAACAGAAACGTGAATAAATAAATAAATTAGGTGGCGCAACAGTCCGTAGAGAACCAGGGCCTAGTGCCTTACAACTCTCAACCGTTCCGGTGTGCGAGTAATTGCAGGGATGGAGGGGACCTACAATTTATATGCCGAATCCGAACGGCTATTTTGAGAAAGCACTTTTTCGTGACAAGAATTACTCTTGGAGAATTTGTCAATTAATCGCAAGAGGCAGTACCCGTGAAAAACGACTTTAGGTGGCACAGGCAGGGATCGAACCCAAGACCTCTCGCATGACAGTCTAACGCACTAACCATCATGTCACGGGTAGGTACTACAGAAACTTGAAGCCTATATTCATTTAGTTCGAAGTATTTACGGTAGCGGTTCTAGTGCCAGTAAATCTACTAGATTTGAAGTAAATAGTTATCCCTGTCTTAAATTAGTTCAAATCAAAAGTATTCAATGACTTACGGTTAAGACCGATCAATTGCACTTTCTAATATTTATTTGTGTTTACTTTTCATCCCTTTTAGCTGTCTACTGTAGAGCGGAGCACTAAATCTAAAACGTTTAAGGGATGAGAGGGTGCGCTACAATATATCCTTTCCACCATTTGACTAAAACACGCATAAAAACAAGTGCATTTTTCATCACACAAATTGAATGAATGAATGAAGTTTTCTTTTTTTTTTTATTTCGTGTGATATGATAAAATGAGGGTTGAGGGTTGAGTGTTGAGGGTTTGCTTTGGTTAGTGTAACAGGATTCATCAAAGTGAAAAATATAAGTGCTCACCATAAATCATCACCACCACGAATCTGCAACCATTTCTATATGAGTATATCCTCGTAGCGTAGTATGTGGAATGCATAAACTTTACCCCCCCTGATTTTCACCAAATAAGGACAAAAAAGTAACTCAATCGTCCTATCATCCCTTCTTTTCTTATTTTGTTGTTCTTTGTTGAATACTTTAGCCACGACATCTAATGATGCCAATTTAATTCGCTAATGTAATGTTATGTCAACCAATATTCATTGTACTACATTATATGTAAGAATATATGGGACAAAAATCCCCTTTATCCTATATATGGTATATGGTTAAAAGCCCCGAAAAGACCCTTCGTACGTTTTCTTTGAATCTCGCAACGAATGAATAAAAATGTGAGCGCTACCTATAGGTTATAAATAAATAACAACTGTGCGAAAAATCTGTGAGAATTTATTTAGTGAAAGTAAGTAGGTAAAATTACTCGTAACTCGTAAGTATTTTAGGAAAGTAGAAAGAAAGAAAAGAAAACATTAGTACGGCAATATTAATTAAAGAAATAGCAATGATTACGTGATTTTGAAAATCACTTCTACGAGAAGTTGGAAGGTATAATTTATCTACAATGATAATAGATATAATGCACGAGTATATCTAACAGTTGGTAGATATGGATGGAACCTGCTATTATGTCAGTAAGGCTTAGTATTTTATGTGAAAGGTGATCTGAATCTAGTAAAATTCGAATTTACCTTTGAGGTGTTATGAGTTTATTAACTTCCCATAGGAAGTTATTGTAATGGGTCCGATTTGTCAAATTGAAAATTTTGACATCTCTCGACGTTTCAAGGTCCCTAGAGTCGAAATTAAAGATTTTTAGAAAGATGCCTGTGCGTGCGTGTGTACGTACGTTCGTACGTCCGTACGTTCGTGACGTTTTTTTCGTCGTCCATTGCTCAAGAACCAGAAGAGATGAGATATTGACTTGAAATAAATTTTGTTACACAGATAATAAGGCATTAAGATGCAGAAAGATCTGATTGCGTGGATGGTTTTTTTACCATAGCAGTTTAAAAAAAAGGTGAACATTTTGGTTAAACCTAAATATCTCATGAACCAATGACGCTAGGGACTTGAATTAAATTTTATATTATATATTGTAACGTGATACCAAACAAGTATATTTTTAGAAAAAAATCCAATTAACGGTTTTTATATAAATCAGAAAAAAACTGAAAAAAAAAATTTTGTCACCTCGAAAATTTTACGACTAAAATATGATTTCATCTCCAAAAAAATTTTGTGCAACGAAGAATAATGTTTTTAACATTTGATAAAATTTTGAGAAAAATCTACTTGACAGTTTTTCTATAAAAAAATAAAAACCTAAAAAAAAAATTACTCAAAGTTGGTAAAAATTGAATTTCGACTCAAATATCTTCAAACTTATTTTATCTTATAAGAAATATTGTTTTCAACACTCTGAAAAATGGTGAGAAAAATCGAATTGACAGTTTTTTTACAAAAAATAAAAACCTAAAAACAAATTTAAAAAAGTTGGTAAAAATTGATTTTCGACTCAAAAATCTTTTTCAAACTTTGAGGAATAGATTGCCTCGGGTTCTGCTGTACACTTTGCGTTCCTTGAACATACGGGTGTTGGTTGATAGTTTACTGAACCGGTCGTCTCAAATTTGGCCACCAAACGTTGAAGAGTCAACTGTGAAGAGCTACCACGTCTACCGTAAAATGGCCGCAATGCGCGCAACGTTTGCGTTAACGAACACTCATTTCGATAATAAAGTTTTATCATTTGAAAGTGATGTTCAATCGTGTAACTTGCCATCATGATTTGGCATAAACAACTGAATAATAAACAAAAGATTTGACAGATGTCATCAAAACAAAATGGTTGCCACGGGGCGCCAAAATCTACCCGCGTCAATTTAAAAACCCTATAAAATTTTAATCTATGTTGGCAATTAAGTTCCCGACAATTAAGTCCACTGAACGACTAAGTTCTCGTTTTTGGAAATGCCAGGTAGAAAACAGCTTTCTTATTAACTTCCCATACAAAGTTATTGTAATCGGTCCAATTTGTCGAATTAAGAACTTTGACATTTCTTGACGTTTTAAGGTCCGTAGAATTTAAATCAAAAAGGGGCTGGGATTTTTATTAGGTTTTTATTTTTTGTAAAAAAAAACTGTCAATTTGATTTTTATCAAAATTTAATCGAATTTTGAAAACAATATTTCTTATAAGTTAAAATTAGTTAGAAGCCATTATCTCAAATTTTTGAAAAGATATTTGAGTCGAAAATCAATTTTTACCAACTTTTGTTAAATTTTTTTTGGGTTTTTAATTTTTTGTAAAAAAAACTGTCGATAAAATTTTTTTCAAAATTTTACTGAATGTTGACAATATTATTTTTTGAAAGATAAAAGTAGTTTAAAGCCACTATTTCAAAGTTTTGAAAAGATATTTGAGTCGAAAATCAATTTTTACCAACTTTTATTAATTTTTTTTTAGGTTTTTATTTTTAGTAAAAAAACTGTCAATTCGATTTTTCTAAAAATTTTACCAGATGTTAAAAACATTATTCTTCGTTGTAAAAATTGTTTTGTAGATAAAATCAGTTTTTGTTCGTAAAATTTTCTAAGTGACGAATGTTTTTTTTCTGTTTTTTTGATTTATAAAAAAACCGTTAATTGGATTTTTTTCCAAAAATATACTTGTATCACGTTGCAATATATTATATAAAATTTAATTCAAGTCTCTAGCGTCAATGGTTCATGAGATATTTAGGGTTAACCAAAATGTTCACCTTTTTTTAAACTGCTATGGTAAAAAAACCACCCCCGCAATTTTTCTGAGAGCCCCTTTCTGCCTTATTATCTGTATAACATAATTTATTTGAAGTCGATATCTCTTCTGGTTCTTGAGCTTTGGACAACGAAAAAAACGTCGCGAACGTACAGAACGTACGGACGTACGAACGTACGTACACACGCACGCACAGACATCTTTCTAAAAATCTTTTATTTCGACTCTAGGGACCTTGAAACGTCGAGAAATGTCATATTTTCAATTCGACAAATCGGACCCATTACAATAACTTCCTATGGGAAGTTAAAAATTTTAAGGGGGTTGTCTGTTTGTAACTTCAAATTTATTTTGTTTTTTTTGTAAAGCAAACAAATATTTGCCACCTCAAAAAAAATTATAGTAACTCCAAAATAATTTTAGACAAAAAAGAAGAAAGTTTTTGACATCTGGTAATATTTTGAGAAAACAAGAAGCAACTGTTTAAAAAGAATGAAAACCTTAAAGAAATCACAACTAAAAATTGAAAAAACTAGTTTCGTCTTACAGAAAATATCCTACTGTCAGGTTTTTAATAAAAAATAAGAATCTAAACAAAATTACAACGCAAATTTGGCAAAAATTAATGTTCGATTCAAATATCTCTAGAATAGATGAAAGCACTGACTTCAAAATTATTTCATTCTATGCAAAATTTTGTTTTTCACGTAAGAAAATTTTCTTAGAAAAATCCAACCTGTACTAAATACAAAAATGTATGAAAAATGCTGCTAAAATTGGTTTCGACTAAAAATGTAGGGAATAAAAACAGATCAGATAAAATTGATTTAAGAGAACTGAAAAGTATTTTTCAAATTTATTTTATGAATTTTCGGCCAAGTATTACCATATGTATTCGAGCCAAAAATTAATTTGTCCTAAGAAAAGCATTCACTAAAATTGTTTCTAGTATTCTGCAATATTTTGCTGTTATCATCCTGTAAAACAAATTTTGTTTTTAGTCGAGATCTCTGCGGGTTCTTGAGATATGGTCTACGAAAAAATGCATATTGCACTTAGTAAAAGCGAATTAATGCCAATTCTGGGAATTAGGTGTTATTTCACCCTTTTAAGCTTCAGTCCTTATAATATTTCTGCCGAGAAAATGTACGTTGAATTATCATAATTTTCATTTCGAATAAATTTTTCATCAGCTGGGTTACAAAAAATCTCAAAACTCATAATGTCAAAGTAACCGCGGGTCGCTCCTCCTTCAGTGAGGATAAAAGATGATTGGGATTTTCAACAAATTTCCTGTTTTTTTCGTTCTTGGGCCGTGATCTAATAAATAAATGTTCAAAACACGGAGCTGAAATGTCTTTTAGTAAAATGTTTACATTGCAAAGTAATGTTTTTGGATATGTTACTTTTAAAAATGTTCACCTCATTACAATAAATCTCTGTTATAGTTAGAACCACGAATAACGACCAATATCAATATGTATTGTATATGTATTGTAGATACATAATTGAAATATTTCATTTGAAGTTCCCTTAAATAGTTATAGATTTAGATTTAGTCTTTGAACCCCATGAATCTATCTTCATTTCCAATTATTAGACAAATCCGTCTTACCTGACATCAATAGAATTGTCCCCATCCCCATTTCGAAATTTCTACATATCGCATCAGCACAGCATTACACACCATATGTGACTTTTTCCATCTGGCAAACATTTTATACAATCTACAAATTTAAATCTTTTGCACTCGTCTTATCATCTGTCCGAAAGAAAACTGAAAGTATCTTAAGAATTTCCAATCAATTTTAAATAATAGCTTCGCATCAGTGGCACAGATTCTGCTTGAATGGCACGTGGGACTTCTTATAGACCGAAAAAGAGAGACCAACAACAAGACCAATACCAAGACCGAGGCAATCAAGAAAGAGTATTCAATTAAATTCCAGTACTTCTTGTATCCCCAAAATGTAAATATTTTAATTAGATTCCAGATCGTCTCGCAGAAAACATCTATCCTAGCTACATATACCCGTACCGGTGTCCCGTCCCGTCTTGTACCGTAAAGTACTCCAATCGACTTTGAGGGCAAAACGCAATAAATTATTTTAACTAGACTACACATGGGCGTATATTATAGAGTCGTGCGTCGTGTGACCCTGTCCTAAAGATCTCATTTCGAATATAGGAGATGCGTGTTTTGGGTTTGTTCGTTATTCGTTATTCGGGAGATTTATATCCGCAAAGGAATTTCAAAATTCTTCTTATCCGCATGTGAAGTGATATAAATTACGTTGCGCTGTGTGTGTCTTGTTTCCTCTCGATCAAGCTCAATTTTAATTGCCCCTAAAGGCATCCTCGTACCGCCATACCGCCATATCACCATCAGGATAATGCGGCTTCTTTTATAAACTTTTTCGAATCGAATATGCCTCAGCGGTCGCGCAAAAATATACCTACCCAGCCCACCTAACGTGGAATTACAGAAAAAATACGCCTAGCTAGATGATAATTAAAAGTAATGCCTAAGTAAAAGGATTAGTCCTAATCAAGACCGTAAGTACAAATAATTTACTTTTATTGAAGGCACAAGCTTCTTTGTGAGGTTATATTCGTGGGCTTCTGCTTTGGTGTTCGGTGGCTGGTCGAGAGGAGGTTGGCGCTCGACATCAACGATGGAATCTTTTAATGCGGTGTTGTTTCAATTTAACGATTTTCTTAAATCTTCCAGGGGTTTTTGGGATTAAGGAAATAATGGTGGGAAAAGTATTTCAATTTTATTTTCTAGTGGAGAGAAAGTTTTTTTCTATTTTTCTTTTGTAATGGGGGTTTGGCTTAGATTTGCCTTTGGCTTGGTTTTTGTATATACGCACAATACTTACCACCACTTTTGAAAGAGGCATTCAAAATTTGCTTACGGCTTTAGGCGTATATATAAAGCTCCCATACCAACTTCAAACCCATGCTCCCCCTTTTCCCATCCCATTCTTCGCCCTTAAATTTCAAAATGTAACCTGAATTATTTTCAATTTTTAAGAAGATTAGGGTTGAAAGCATTTAAGTGGTTTGGTGGACTGTGAATTAACTTTTTTACTCGTAGATTTATTTATTCAAGGAGTTGAATTGAAATTATTCAAGCGAATTAGTGCTGTAATTAAGTATTTAATGAAAAATAAATCGTAAGATTTTATTAAGGTGGTTATTTTTGAGCTAAACAAAACCGTATGCCCACATTTTTAAGTTACTTAAGCTGCTTTTAAGCCATGTAAACTGACGACTCCAAAAACATCTCCTTTTTACCTTGTTTCAAAACAAATCAGCATCAGGCACACACACATCTTATGTAGGTATTGAGTGGCTTGGTTTTTGCGTTTTAATGTGCAAAGCGCTACAGAACGTTGTCTAACTGAATCACTATATTGAAGAAATGAGTTAACAATTAAAACGTATTGTTGAACGCTTATCCGTCTATGCTGGGATTAGGCTTCAACACTCTGATTAAATGAAAGAGAATTTGACATTCAAAAATATGGCAGCCATCAACTGCCAAAATATGGAAGTAGCAATTTAATTACATTTTATTTTATCACAAGAACTAATTGCAATTTTAACTATAACGACGATTTGTTTTATCAATTCGACATTATTCTCATATTTTGCACTTCCCAGTGTTATAGCCCTTTCATACCAAACCCAAAACAGAGTTTTCGGCAAAAAATTTCAGAAAACCCGAAAATCGTTAAACGTTTTCATTTGACGTTTAAATTCTGCTACATCGACTGTCAAATATTGTATTGATGCAAAATTTGTAAGTAAAATTTTAGTTATTCATTATTGTTTGCGAACAAAAAATGCATTAAGAAATTGATTTTCCAAATCCTTGAACTTCGAAACAAAAGAAAAGTTTAATTAAAAGAAACTAGGTATATACCAAAATATTTTTCGCAGAATCGTATGAGCACTTTATGGGAACGTCAAATGTTGGCAAACAATGATATGTATTTTAATTTTTTTTTAAAACAATATTTCAGATTGAGCTGCAGAACTTTAAATAAACCTACACTGCACAAAGGATTTTTAAATGCAGGCTACAAACCTAAGGAAGGTTATACCATTGCAACAAAAAATAGACATTTCAATATGGGTAAAGCCTCTGAATACAGGACAATTTCAGCTATCTTCGGGGGTAGGCTAGGCATATCCACAGTATAGTGAAAAAATTTTGTCACAATTTTTGTATTGTCATTTGTCAAATATTATCATTAAACATTTCTATGTCTTCTACAAATTCCATGGATGGAGTATTACTAGAATATAGCGAAAAAGTGAGCAGTATTAGTACAGACATAAACAAAAATGACCTAAGTTATCGCAAATCGCAATACGAGGTTTTTTCTTAGAAATCTAAAAATTTTAAAAAATTAGGTGTTAGGTAGGTTAGGTTAGGTTGAGGGGCTGACAGTTGATGTCTTAACCGTCACACTTAGATCAATACAGATCCATTGTGATACCCGTGAGTATTGATACTCAAGCTAATAAGAAAAACCTATGTGTTCAGTTAGTCAAGCCATTTAGAGGCTTTGACGAAGTTCAGAATGTTAGTACCTGGCGTACTAGAGAGTTCTTTTAAATCCCCAAAGAAAAAGTTACCAAGCAGTTTCTTCCTTTGATGGGAGAGTGCGGGACAGTGACACAGAAAGTGTGAAGTGTCTTCATGCACCTCCTCGTCACCGCATCCTCTGCATAGATCATCTGAACTGATTCTCATCTTTTTCATATGAAAACCTAACAGATTATGTCCGGTGATTATGCTTACAAGAGATCGAAGTGATCCCTTTTGTAGCTGCATAATTCTTTCCGTTCTTTGTTTGTTAAAACAGGGCCAGATCTTTCTTGTAGTGCCGCAGGTGTCAAGAAGGTTCCACCTTTCATCGGCCTTAATAGTTATTCTTTTTGAGATTTCCTGTTTTAAATAACAGGTAGGGGTGCTAACTAGCTGAGCTTGGCTTTCGTCAAGCATTGACCCTAATCTTGCTAATTCATCGGTTTTCTAGTTGCCTAGTATATCGCTGTGGCCTGGGACCCAGCAGAGTCTGTGCGCCAAGAACCTTAAGCTATTCGCGGCAGCATGAAACAAGCTTTGATTTTACCTCAGTTGCAGTAATCGCTTTTATTGCCGCTTGGCTATCAATGTAAAAGGTGATATCAGCTCGTGGTATCGCCATCATTGATACCTTTTTAGCAGCTGTTGTCACTGCCAGGACCTCCGCTTGGAAGACGCTGCTGTAGTTTGGAAGCCTAAGCGAGGCGGTCAACTTGAGAGATTCAGAATAGAAGCCGGCCCCTACACCAGTGTCCATTTTAGAGCCATCAGTATAGATAGCTATTGACGACTCACTGGAGTATGGTATATTATATATCCATTCCTCTCTGCTTGGGATGGCAGCCTTGAATGGTTTGTGAAAATCAAGTTCGGGTATTTTATAGTCTGCTGTAGTACTATGACCCATAACTTTATGATGGATCTGGGCATGTCCTGTGGAACTGTTTATCCAGACTTTAGTTTGACTAAGTCTCAGGGCACTTTTGGCCGCAGATTCTTGAACAAAGAGGTCTAGGGGAATCAGATTGAGTATAACTTCCAGTCCCGCAGTTGGAGTGGATCTCATTGCTCCCGTAATGCCAGTGCACGCAAGTCTTTGAATTTTTGTCAAAGTTTTTAGGTTCGTGCTCTTTTCTAAAGCTTTCCACCATACTAAATTACCATAGGTTAGTATTGGTCTAATTATTGCCGAATACATCCATCTGATAATTTTAGGGTTTGGTCCCCAGATTTTCTCGAAAATTCTATTGCAGGAGTAAAAGGCAATCGATGCCTTTTTAAATCTATCTTTGGTGTTCAGGCCCCAATTTAGTTTTTTATCTAAGACCACACCGAGATACTTTGCGTGATCAGAGATTTTAAGAGGGCAGCCTTCAATTGAAGGAATTTTAAAATCAGGTATTTTGCACTTGTTAGTAAATAGCACTAGGTGTTAGGTAACTTAAAGGTACTAAATAACGAGGACAAGGGCCTCCTTCCCCTATCTAGGCAAATGGGGAATTTTCTACATGAAACACTTTAAACAAAAAAAAAATATATTAAAAAATAACCGATATAAGATTTTGACAGCTCGGTGAGCTAACATTTTTTATTTCTATTGAAATATTTTGTTTTTGTCAAGAACTTAAGACAAATCAATATGACAAGTTTCATCGTCAAGCAAACACGTGAAAATGATAAAACTTTATTATCAAAATGGGTGTTCTCTGTAGCAGCAACGTGCGCCCTCTTTATGGGGTACATGGCAGTCCTTCCAAGTCGACTATTAAACGTTTGGTGGCCAAATATGAGTCCACATGCTCAATGAGCAATTAGCCTATGGATATTGGTACGTCAATGAAACGCTAAAACATCGCCACTGTTAGTGAAAGTGTGCAGCAGAATCCGAAACAGTCAATTCCGCGTCATTCACAAGAACTTGGCCTGTCACAGACCTCAAAATGGCACATTTTGCGTCGTGAATTGGGCCTGTAATTATACAAAAATCAACTAACCCCGGAGTTTAAGCCAAACCACTATAAGCAGCTTTGTTGTTCGTAAATTCGATTTTAGAGCAGTAGGAAGTTGGTTTCAATTTTGGTCGAAAAATCATCTTTTGGCACTGTTTTGGATGAATGGGTACGTAAAAAAGAAAAATTGCATGATTTGGGACGAGGTGTCAATGTATGGTTTTTAGTGTGGATTTTGGAGGCGTCATCGGTCCATAAATAAATAAAATAAATTGGGTGGCCGTTGAGAACTAGGGCCTATCGACTTACGACTCTCAACCATTCCTGTGTGCGGGTACTATTGTCAGGGATGGAGGGGACCTACAATTTTAAGCCGAATCCGAATGGGTAATTTGAGAAAGCACTTTTTATGACAAGAATTACTCTTGGAGAATTTGTCAATTCCTCGCAAGAGGCAGTACCCGTGAAAAAAACTTTAGATGGCATAGGCAGGGATCGAACCCAAGACCTCTGGCATGACAGTCCAACGCACTAACCATCATGCCACGGGTACTCGGTCCATACTCTTCTATAATAATGCTGGCCTGGGCATCACCGTCAACGGCGATGGTCAGCAACTTCTTGTAGCCTGAATTGGATAATATTGAAACCGAAGACATATGGTTTCAACAAGATAGCTCTTCGTGCCACACAGCTCAAACTTCTGCCTAACGGTTTCATGGCAAAAGCGGCGACGTGAATTGGGCACGAAGATCGTATGATTTAACTTTAAATCCTTTACAATTTTTCTTGTTGGGTTTTCTTAAACAATGATAAATTTCTCACATAATGCCATTGATATTGCTCTCAAATAAAGATAAAACCTTATTGATTGCTTATATAAACAAATTATGTCCGAAGGCTAAGATATGGGTTATAGGTAGAACAAAATGCCTAAAATCGTAATCGTAATTTTGAAAAAAAGTTAAAAAAATATTATTGAAATAATACAAGGTTTTTTAAAGAAATAGACGAATTTCAAAAAATATATTTTGTATGTTCCTTTTTTAACAGCAAATATATTTTAAGGCTGTTTATGTTGAGCTTATTGTACTCTAACTTGTCCTTACAACTGTTAAAGTGAAAAACTTTATGTCATATTTTTCTAAAGAGAAAATTCCAAAAAATATATATACTTATTAGCTTTTCTCGTAGGTACCCCGACGCGCCGTATAGAACCTTGAACCACACAAGAAATTTTGAGCTATCGTTTCACTTTAACGAAAAATGCATTTCTTTTAAATTTCTAATTTACCTGCCAGCTTTAGCTTACCTTGTCTTACAAAACTTTGTGAAAGTTGAACAGTGGGTCCCATACCAAACCATGTGTATTTTTATTTTATTCATGATGTAGGAATAATTCATTCTGAAATAATGTTAATTCTTATCCGAAATTCTTATCAACTGAAGCGAACAACTACCCACTTAAATCCATGTGTGCACTTTTAACATCCTGTTCGACACAATTGCAAGGTTAATTGCATTCTCTTACCGTGCACCCTCTTGATCGATGCATTAACATAAAAGAAATGAAGGTGTGCTGGATAAGCTGTATTTTCCATATATACAATGTGGCAAAATCACCCTTAAAACACTAGGGATTTAAAGACAGACTAACTTATTCCCCTGGATGTACTCGTAGCTAAAATACAAAAGAAATTACAGCAAAATTTAATCCATCCAAGCGTTCAACCCTCAGATGTCAGATATTTCCATCAAGGTGAATGAAGGATCTACTGATGCATAGGTTTATAGAGAGATATACGAGTAGGTAAGGTTCTATATACGATATTCATATATCACACATGCTAAAATAAAATTTGTACTGACAGCAGCGGAACAGGACCGATTTTGCATTATCCATTTGAATTTTCTTGGATTTAATGATTCTACGTGTGTGTGTGGGGTTGTAGCAGCAGCATCGGGATTCAGGATCAGCAGGACATGGCATAGATTGAGAGACTGCAATTTTACTAGCCTTCCATTTAGATTGGATTAAGTGGCCATTTTCACCATTTTCCGCATTTTCACCCGTGTCTTTATTTGCCAGTGTGTCAACTTCCCTCATTTAATAGCTCAATGAGTGGTTTGCCTAATGGAAAAGGAATTTAGAAGGTCTTACTTCCTGTGTCGCGTTTAAAGTTGACGCCGCGCCGGCCGCGCCCATTTCGTTCGTCGAGAATCGTTGGTTGTAGCCTATTTCGTCGAAAAGTTAAAGGGAAAGAAAAAAAATAATTGTGGCAGGTTTGAATTACTGTTGCCGGTGCTAGTGCCGCGCTATATGTGCCGTGGCCTATTCGATGTGTGCGATGCTTGTAATGAGACGGTAAAATCCCAGCTTGAACATCTGCCAAGATTTTAATGTTGAAATTGTTTTGATATAAAAAGGATGTTGCAGGATAACGAATGCTACATAAGACCATAGCATGCATCAGGGTGTGAATGGACACATTAGGTATACAAAGTTTCAAATGTCATCACTTAAGCTTAATTGCAACATTTGGAATGATTAATAAGGTATATCACTGTAAAATTTAACTGTCTTCATAATTCCATGGCTTTAAAATGGACATAATTAAGCTGTTGTTGAAAACTCATAAAATAGACATTAAAAATTTAAAACGAAAATTAACCTTCAACCAAAGAGGGCACGAATTTTCTGAGCAAATATCAATCAAACGGTGAATGTAATTGATTAGATAAATAAATATGCTAATTTTATGCTGCAGATGGACAGAATTTAACTCTATACTATTCTCTTTTCCCTGTCGCACCATGTTGATTTTTTCCTTATAAGAAAAGCATTTTACGGTAAAAACGTTTTGATATGCCGAATCTGACAGTCTTATTTTAGAAAACACTTTCCATGACAAGAATTACTCTTGGAGAATTTGTCAATTCAGTACTCCGAAAAAACTAAGTGGCACAGGCAGGGATTGAACCCGAGACCTCTGGCATGACAGTCTTACTTACACTTTTTGTTATTTTGTTTTAAATTCAAATTTATGACACTATCTAAAAGCTAGACAAACATTCATAAGACTAGCCCAATTAATCAAAGCTTATACAACTAACTTACTGGCCCCATACGGACACTTTAAGTTTTTTCTTTCGACATTTAACTTCCGTATTGTGGCACATAAATTGCTCCTTTCGATAAAAAAATGTCAAAATCTATAATAAGTTGCAAAATCAGCGCTTCAGTTATTTTTCTTAAGTTAAATATTTGTTCATAAAGAAATTAAACACATATCTTTATTAGCCTCCTTCCAAAAAAAAATTGATTATTTCGAAAACCGTTTGAGCTACCGTTGAGACTTATGCAACTAGTTTAGTTTTTAAAATCTAAATTTTCATGATAAAAATGTTCAAAAATTACATGTTTTCTTTTAGGTTCTCTAGAGTTCGGGGATTTTTGCTGTAAGACCTCTCTTCTTCCATACAAAAAATCCATATGGGGTAAGTCGGAGGACTTCGGTGGCCACGGGATGTTCCCAAAGCGTCTGATAAGTTTTTGAGAGAAAGCTTCTCGAAGCAAATTCATCGAATCTCTAGCCGTGTGTGCCATTGCACCATCTAAATCCAAAGTCGAGGGTTATGGATTCTAAAAGCCCAGTAACGGAGGTTTTATTTAATAATGTCCTCGTTTATATGAAAATGAGCCTCGTCGCTCCATAAAATGGGATCTTCTCCAACATCGTCTCACCAAATTGTTTGCTCGTTCACCCCATCTGGAAAAACACGCAGAATAAGTCTGACAGAAATTTGTGGGAAATTTGATGAATCCGGTCAAGGTATCCACTGTGACTTTATTATTTCCAATGTCTAACAGCTGCTGCCCAAACACATTTGCAGTGTCACCTTTTTGCAAAAATATAATTATGTTAGTTTTTATTTGGAGTGTCTTTACGTGACGCCACAAATATGGATGATCTTAGACATTCGTTTATTTCATCAGCAACAACTTGACAACAGAATCATGGCCCCTCCGAAAACCTTTTATTTGTCACGAAAATTTTTCCAGTGCGTCAAGTGACCACTTATGGGCCATTGTGATTTCATCCCAAACAATTAATTTGAATACCTGCAATATCTTGCGCTATTTTTGGCGATGTTACAAATTGATGTTTCACTGATTTGCATGTTTAATGGTTATTTCGATGAAAAATGTGCAGTTCGCTTGCCTTCTAGTAGAGTCGCAGCTATTCCAGATGAACGCTAGAACTAGAAGTGTTTACCATTTTGCGGTTTCAAAATAATAGCGCTGGAATTTGACATCTGTCAAACTGAGTTGTTAAGCCAATTTCTTTTTCAGTTGAAAGTCTGACATTTACAAAAATGGATCGTTTAACCATCGGACAACGCATAAAAATTGTTAAGACCTATTACAAAAATGGTGATTCTGCCACAGCCACTTATCGTGATTCAAGAGGAGATCGTGGTTTACATAATCGTCCAACTAAAGTGTGAAGAAATTTGAAGACACTGGATTGTTTACAGACGCTTCTGACGCTGCTGTAAGTGAAAGTGTTGCCAAAGAACCGAATATGTCGATTCCTCTTCGTTCCCACGAATTAGGACCGTCTTACGGCACATTATGGCCTATTTTTCATTTGGATCTACACCGTCCATATAAAGTCCAGCTCACACAACAACTGAAGCCTGCTGACCATTCACAACGTCGTAGATACGTCGAACGGGTTCTTGAACAACAGGCGGTGGACGGCTATTTTTCGAACAAAATTTTCTTCAGCGACGAAGCACATTTCTCACTCGGTGGGTATGTTATTAAACAAAATTGTCGTATTTGGGGTTCTGAGAATCCTTAAGTAATTGAAGAGAGGCCATTACATCCACAAGAAGTCACTGTTTGGTGCGTTCTTTGGTGCGGAAGTTTGGTTGGACCTTACTTCTTCGAAAACAACGATGGAACGACTGTCACCGTCAATTCCGAGCGTTGTGGTCATATGATAACCAACTTTTTTTTGTCTCCTATTAAAGAATACGACTAGGAGAATATGTGGTTTCAACAAGACTGTGGCACATGCCACACAGCTCGAGTGAATATGGCTTTATTGCAAGAGACATTTCCTGGCCGCGTACTTTCTCGTTCGTGGCGATATCAAGTGGCCACCAAGATCATGCGATTTGACTCCGCTGGACTTTTTTTTTTGGGGCTACATAAAAGACCCTGTTTATGCAGATAAACTCTTAACTCTTGAGCACTTAAAAACCAACATTCGTCAAGTTATGGTGCAATATGTGTCAAAAAGTGGTCGAAAATTACCTCGATGCTTGCAACAATTCGCGTGACGGTCATTAATGATGTAGTGTTTCATCATGTCAACGTTTAAACTGTATATAATAAAAAGAAATATCATGAACAAAATATTTGATATTTTTTTATTTTTTATTTACGTTTATTTTTAAAACCGCAAAATGGATATCCCTGTACATTATGCCGATTTTCTCACCAATAGCAATGACATTAAGAACGTTTTTCCGGTTCCTTCGGGAGCATCAAGAAAATAAATTTTGAAACTTTTCTTGACTTCCAAAAATAATTCAAGACCAAAATTTGCCAAATCGGTCCAGCCGTTCTCAAGTTTTTGGCAGACTTACGAACATCAATTCATTTTTATACATATAGAAGATAAAACTAACTCTTTAGGATTAGATAGAAAAAGTTTTTTTTTTCAAGAAAAACAACGAATTCCAAAAAACAACTCTAAGTTTAGAGTTCGAGTAAAATTGAAGGCGAAAAGTCTTTTATAACTTTATGGAAAATAATTTCGAGATAAAAACATTTCAATAATTTTTGGTTAAAATTAAAAAAATGAACTTTTACTGCTAATGCATTCAAAATTTTAAGCCATTCCACATTTTTTACGCTTGCGGCCAAAGGCTAAAAATTACTTATTTTTAATTAAGGTTCGGTTAAAATATTTACGTTACTAAAAATACTGCTCCTTTAAATTTCCCAAAACAATATCCAAACTTATCTTTTTAAACTGGACGTTTTCATTCACATGCTTTGTTTTACATATTTCCGATAGCCTTCTCTTTTTATTTAGCACACCTTTTATTACGAAGAAAAGTTTTCTATTCTTAAAGAAATAACCCAAAGTTGAAAATACAAAATCATTTCCTCCGAAAAATTGAGTTTTGACAGATCCACGATCAAAGCAATTTAGTGCTATTAGTGCAACCAAAAAGGGTGCAATTATAACGCTAATCGAAAACACTAGACCTGCTGAATACGTAAATATAAAAAAATAAACGTTTCACATTCTTTTGATCCCTCAAAAATATGAACACTCATGAATGTAAGAACGAGTATGTGTTTTTTGGATACCGAATGACAGTATTTTTCAAAAAAAAACTCCCATCATAGCCACTGAAGGCGAAGACTGATGAGATTGAGAATACAGAAAAAGTATTGTATACGTAATAATGTACTTATTTGTTGGAAACTGTGTACGTATGAATGTAAATACCTTCATCTTTTCTTTTCAAGTGTTTTGTTGCATCATTTTTTTGACGTTAAATGATTTTGACAGCTGAACTAAAGATGAACCAAAAGAACAACAAAAAATATATACCGATGAAGGATGAAGACTGACATATAATTTGTTAAAATGGAAAACATTTTGAAGAGTGTTTTTTTCTTTGCTGAAGAGTTCAAACAAGGTAATTGTACGGATCAATGCCATCTGAAACATTTTCACTTGATGAGGAGGTTAATAATAATTAAATGCATGAAAGTGTCAAAAAATTATACCAACTTACTTGAGTTGTTCATTTGACATCACGGCCCTTAAAATAAATTTGGACATTTGTCAGATTCGAAGATTACATCTTTAGCCGTATTTTGCAACCCCCATCAGTAAACGAGTTTCTTAAAATTTTCGCACCCTATTTAAAATAGTGATTAAAATTTTACCATGAATTTGTGCTTTTTATTACTTCATCTTCATTTTCATTTCTTTTATTATTGTTGCATAATAATCATTTGTTAGTTCGATGGTCGTAAGGCCTTCAACGCCCCACATCTTCACATATGGTTTTAATTAGATTAGCATTCCTTTCTCGCGGTGTATCGTGTATGTTTTTGAATATATGGATACGGATATACGGATGCGATGGTTTATTATGGCCGTTTTACTTACTCAATATCCAAACAGTTTTAGTGTCTTTTAGATTGAGTGAAAAAGGGGTCTCATATTATCTCATATAATTTCTGATGGTTCCTAAAGCCTATAAAACCTGATGCGTATTCAAGACTATATAAAATGATATTTCAAATTTGTGACATTATGTAGACGTAGACGTAGATATATGTTTACTAAACTGGGGGCTGTAGAAATAAGTGTGTGGTTCGACTTAATTACGGTGACTCAAATCTACTCTAAGTGAAGATGAACTATAAAAGTGTCATGGGAAACGATTAAAAAGTCTTGAGAATATTATATCGAAAATTCATTGGGGGCTCATGAGGATGTTGACATGAAAATCACCGGTTAAAATGAGTTGTAGTATATTTATATATGTTTGAAATGGAAAGTGTTGTAGGTATAGTAAAATAAAGATGATCGGAGTATTTGATATACCTAACTGACAAAACTACCCCATGTTAACCATCAGTGAAGTGATCTATGGTATTTGAAATGATTTGTTTTTTTCTGTTTTCTTTAACTGATAATCTGATATCTGATTCATGATTAGGGATGAACAAAAAAATGTTTAACGTTTGTGTCGGCGGGAACAGATTTATGATGTTTCACAAAATTGAAGTATGTACATATGGTGCTTAACCTTAAATTGTTTGGAAAAGATTTATATTAGAAACAATTTCAATACAATGGAAACTCTTTTCCTTAAACTTTGAGATATTTTGTAGTAGCATAAGTCCATATAAAATAGTTTCATGTTTTAAAAAATGATAAAATTAAAATTCTTACAAAGTGGTTCGATAGGGTTTTCCAATAAGAGGTTTCATTTTGAATCTCATCAATACTTAGACAGCTGCCAACTGTCTTTTGACATTTGACAAGTAAAAATTACGCTTTGATTTTTTTAAATTTACAGTGAACTTTTATTATTCAGAGTTATCCAAGAAAGGTTATCTGTGGAATAGATGACCACAATTAGCAACTTTGATCTTTCCATGAAATGGGTTTCAATAGCGACTTTCGAACTTCTATTGAATTGGCTTTTTATATGTAGTCAATTTTATACTAGAAAATATGGTCGGATATAAAATTCAACAAAAACCTGTGAATGACATTATTTGTTTTGTAAAACTGCACTCAAAGCACGCAAGGGTTATTAATACCATTAATGAGTTTGAAGTTAAAATACAGTTCGAATTTTAAGAAACACGTAGGAATGGTTGAGAGTTGTAAGTCACTAGGCCCTAGTTCACAACGGACTGTTGCGCCACCTAATTTATTTATTTAGGGAAGGATTTAAGAGAAGATACCGGTGCACATTGATATTTACGTTCTGAATGTCAAAATGAGGGGGGAAGACAGAGTTGGCTACAGAATTCTACATTCTTAATGTGCGGTTAAAAAAAGAATCTTTATACTTAATAGTACTTCGGAAATTGAGCTCAAGGGTGAATTGATGAACATTTCTGGAAGTGCGAGTATTACGGCTAAATTGTTTTGTTATCGGTGAGGAATGCAACTGACTAATTCGACAGTATATCGGGAAAACAACGAAAGGCATGAAAGATTGTGGCGATGTTCTACTGATGTAAATGTTTTGGTTATAGTTCTATTTCCTGTCATTTTTAAAGTTCTTTTTTATAATCTATTCAAAAAACTTGAACTTATTTTTGGGGCACTTACCCTAATATGTGAGTTATATTGAAATTTTGGACGAATGAAGGCTTTGTAAATTAAAGCCAGATCAAAAGGGGTTTACAATTTCTTGCACAGTCCCTTCAGAGAAATCCTAAATACCTAGCAGCATTTTTGGCGTTATCAAATATGTGATCCATAAGAGATGATCTGTGTTACACCTAGCGAGTACTGAAAGGTGATTTGATTAGTTTCCTGAATGCAAGTGCCACTCATGGATAGCAGTATCGTGAGTGAGTTATGCTTTAACTACAGGAACCAGTATTGGGTTTTTGAAATATTAAATTTTACACGGTTAATAATTAACTATTGGACAATGCTGTCGATATCAGAATTTAATGAGCTTATTATACGCTGCTGTTTAAGTTCCATATCCAAAAAACAAGAATGTGAATCTAGAAATTAATATGAAAGGCTGAGGGTACTGTCTTCAGCAAAACAGTTTAATGGATTAGAAGTGGTAGACAAGAGATCGTTTATAAATACAAGGAAGAGAGTCGGACACAAAACGGAGTAATTAAGGGCATAAGCATTTATTTAATAAATTTTAGTCTTGAATCCATCCAATATAACTTGTATTGAACGTTTAGTCAGTTAGTTTCTAATCTAATGAAAGAGGGTTTCATCCAAACCGATTACACGAATTTTCGATAAGACGAACTGATGCCAAACCCTATCAAATGTTTTTGAAATATCACGTGCGTAATCTTATTTTCTCTAAAACGCTGTGAAGATTTTTTTTTCACTGTTCGGTTCGATAAACCATCGGTTCGGTGGACCTATTGCTGTAAAAGCCATAATGCCG
The DNA here is from genome assembly GCA_951509635.1 of Eupeodes luniger. Classification (NCBI taxonomy): domain Eukaryota; kingdom Metazoa; phylum Arthropoda; class Insecta; order Diptera; family Syrphidae; genus Eupeodes; species Eupeodes luniger. Next base: position 302,243,523 of record OX608073.1, read on the forward strand.
GTCATTAAGAAGCTTTCGTTTTTCAAGATATTTCTTAAGCTTAAAATTGATCAGCGTTTCCATACCCTTGGAAAGAAGGGGCGTAAATGCAATTGGACGATAGTAAGAGGGGGATTTAGTATTCACCGTTTTTAGGGATAAACTGGACAAATAGTGTTGGTATTCCATTCTGTTCGGAACCATCCGGGCCAGCGAATTTTTGTATGTCAAAGTCTTGCAACTGCACTAGTGCGAAAGAAGATTCGTCCCATAAAATGTACGCTCTCAAGAACAGGAGGACTCATGACACTCTCTGGTACCGTCGAATTGACAGCAAACTGGGCTGCAAGCAAATTTTCTTAATCAATATAAAGCGTATAAAGGGAATGTATTTGTAAACGAGCATTGGAACTGTACGTGTTATGCACGTTTTTATACAAATGACCAGCAATTTTTACTACCTTCGGTAGATTGTATTATTTGTTTCCGTAAATTTTGGTCATATAAAAATTTGGTTCGTCGAATATTATCGTTACAGGCCTTTCCTCTTTGCAGTAAAATAAACATCAATTTCTTTGAAAAATACTGCGTTTTCCAAATATCAAAATGAAACCTCGTATTGGATAACTCTGTATATTTGAAAATAAATATCAGAATACTATAATACTCAAAATCTGATGTACAATATAGGGATTTTTCAGAATAATTATTCGTATGGAGCCTTTATTCATTTTTCAGTATCAATCCAGAGTAAAATAAGAAAGAATTCGGATAGCTTAGGACCATGTCAGCACTTGAGATTCTTTTGATTAGGATGGTATTGTTTTTGAGAAAAATATTTGACTGTTAACAGTCAAATTGTTTTTTCCGAAAACCGTTCATTTTAATAATAATGATTTAAAATCATGAAAATAAATATAAACCAGCTTATGTGTTTCGCCCCGATGCAATGGTTGGGCTCATCAGAAGATGACCATTACACCTTGTCTTGATGCATATTTTCCCGAATAAATCGAGATTCCTTATAATCCGAGCTGCATAGAGCAACTGCGTCAAGACAAGGTGTAATGGTCATCTTGTGATGAGCCCAACCATTACATCGGGGCGAAACGCATATATGAACACTTAAGTTGGTTTATATTTATGTTCATGATTTTAAATCATAATTATTAAGATTGTTTTTGAACCCTTCCATGATTTTTTCAAAAAGTAGTTTTTGTATTAATTACGCCCACTTTTTTAATTAAATAAATTAGGTGGCACAACAGTCCTTAAAGAACCCGGGCATAGTGACTTATAACTTTCAACCATTCCTTTGTGCACGTCATGTCAGGGATTAAGGGGACATATACTTTTAATGCCTAATCCGAACAGATTATTTGAAAAAGCACTTTTCATTATAACAATTTGACTATTCCTCGCAAGAGTAAGTACCCGTGAAAAAAAAAACTGTTTAGGTGGCATAATTTCTTACTGATAGTATTTTGCAGCTTGTTGCCTAAACCGACATTTCATCCTAAGTCTTCCATCTTTGTAAGGGTCCAGTTGTTATATCATTGGTTTTCATCAATGAACAATTTGTTTCCATATTTTAAACCGGTTAAGAGAGTAAAATGAAGTGATGAAATCGTTTTCAATGAACAGCTGATTGTTGATTTAACATTTCGGAACATAATCATTCCAATCAAAGCGTTCCATTTTCTTTGCATTTCCAACTTTAAACTCTAATAACAAATGCTTAATTCCAATGAGAAAATTTGTGTCCCGTGAAAGTAATCTTTAATGACAGCTTAGACGAACCTGTCCAATGATTGCTAGAAACGGTACCTAATAGAGTGTTTATGTTTTGACCCTAGGTACAGGGAACGGAATAACAACCGATTAATCCGCGACTACCTTCTTTAATAAGTAGGGTAGGGTGGGGTACTTTCGACGGTGGGGCACATTTGACTTTCGCAATTGTAAAAGCACAGTTGGCTTTGAAATAAAAAAATGATAACATTTTTGGCCTAGAATCTAGAACAGTGAAAACATGTAAGTGATAAATTACATGTTTTCACTGTTCTATCGCAATAGTTGTGCAGACTAGACTTGTTTTTCAATTTTCCAGTGATTTTGTGTAACTTTCCTCAGGCACGAAGTAAGCGATATCTTATTTAATAATAAAGGAATTCAATGGGTGTCCAATTTTAGTAGTAGAATGTATTATTCACTTTCGATTTGTTTTACTTTTCGTCAATTTGCTTTTGTAAATTATGCAATAAATAATATTTTTTATCAAAGGGTACATATTTTTGATAAATGTCGAATGTGCCCCATGTTACCGGAAAACATTTCTTTATTTTTTTTAGAATGGTTTGTTTTAAAAAGAAAACTAATCACTGTGACATTGATGAAATAACTCTTCAAAAGGCTCTGGAAGAAATTTAAAGACACAGGAATACACCCTTTTAACAGATTAATTTGTCAAGAATCTGAATATTACATAGCTACAGCTCCTTCTCTCCTCCACAAGACAACTTTCAAATCACTCCTGATGATATAAGGCCGGTTCCTATACAATTCCTCCACCGAAATCCATAAATAGAATTAATAACGGAAAATCCAGAATTTATACACCTGAAAAGAACAGAATCATTGAATTGAAGCGCAAACAAGAAGAAAAAACCACTGAAAAACAAAACAAAGAAACAAATTCAAGAAATTGATTAAAAAAACTGAAATCCCTGATTCAAGTAATTCAAAAGACTTAAGCCTTGCAGATTCAGATACGTCCACTGGACCATATCTGGAAGGTGAAATCTCTGATTTCGATGAATCAAACACAAATGACTATAAACTTAAAAGCGATACTGAACTCAAGATTGGTGACAATGTTTTGGTCAAGTTTGACGCACGAATTGCTAAATATATTATGTTGGATCATCAAGATAGGTTTATTTTAACGTTTAAAAAACGTTCACTTTAACTAAAAACCTTCAACATATAGTGCGTTCACATTTCATATTTTATGTTCATATTTCATATAATTTTAATGTTTCTTATTGATTGCGTAATTTAAATAAAGCATTTTGCTATAACATATGTGGAAATAGGTCCACATATAAAAACCGATTATAATCAATTTGTTTTTGGTCTAAGTCGGTTGATATGGACTGGTGATAAACACTAGCTACAAAAGATTCCAACAGGATCACATGCCACAATAGAAATTCTGCACGATCGATGCAATGATATGGTCGTCTCACATTCAGATGATGTAAACTTGTGGGTTTTATGAATTCAAAGATCGCCTCAGAGCCGACATAAAACATGTGACAGTCAAGTTAAGCTTTATTAATGCACTAGAGTCATGGAAAATTTGACTTTTATGATGCAAGCCACCCACAAAAACCGAAGACATTTGATACAAAACAAATTGATATCTTATTAGCATCAATATCCCTTTTAAAATAGGTAGGTAATATAAAATCTAAAACCTATTTTTAAACATAATAAACGTTTCATACACACAGTATATGACTTGTCTATCTACATCTTTACAGCACTTCATAAACATCTGTAGAATAATGAACCTACTTTGCAGATGTAAAACTGTCGCCACACATTAGTAACGGTCGGTTGGTGGGATTTATCGATGTTTAACTATTCTCCGATGTCCTTCTATATCCTTGATTTCGAATCGCCAACATAGTCGTCTCCGTGTATATATATATACACAGTTTCTCATTTCAATAATCATCAAACACTTAAGCAAGATTGGTTTCCTTTTTAATTAATTGACTCTGTTAATTTTATGGCTTCATTAATTTCAATTTTAGGACCAATTGACGTTTGATATTTAGTTTCTTTCTTTTTCTAGTATTGATGGGATTTTGTTCCTTTTTGAAAAAGGCGTAAAAATAGAACACAAACACATGTTGTATCGTTATAATGAAATTGGTTTGGCTCAAGAAATATCACGATAGTGATTCTATGAATTAAAGTTGGATATCGACATATAGCAAACAATTATTATGGCGACGCAGTTACTTACTTACTTTAAAAATTATGTTTCAAGAACTCATCCTATTAAAGTTGCAAAAATAATTCCTTCAATTGAAAGAAATGATTAAAGAACACGCCTGACACAAGTGTGACTTCCTGAAAGGATTCTTTAAGTTGAAACCTGTAAAATAAGCATTTTATCAACAGGTAATTGTAAAGAGAGAATAGTTTGTTGCTACTAAAAACGTCATTTCGAAACCCCTTAAAACTTCTTTACGATCTTCAAATGCTATTCATCAAAAAAGCTGTCCTACGATATTTTGTCTAACACACCTCTGCAATTAATCTTCTAACTTTTTCCTTCTTTTTCAATTGGAAATATGAGTTAATATGCCTCAACGGCTCATTAATCTGCCAACGAAGACCAAAAATGACGCCGTTCAAAAAAAAAAAACCCGACGATATATCACAACACCCTCTCTTATACTCGAGTATAAGCAAAAACGTTTTTGAAAAACGCACATGGCATACAATAAATCGCCATTAAAAATACAAGTGCGTGGACACGCAGTAATTAAATTTAATGAATCTCCATACAACTGTACCGTGTGTCTCACTCATAATGAGCTAGAAATAAATGTGTCCGCCGAAGAAGTTAACTCCTAAAACGCTCTCCGTTCGCTTCGCCCACCGCGCCGTTTCTCGTTGATATCGTTGCGTTTTTGGCGCACTGCATTTTATTTATTTTTTGCCAAACTCTGTAAAGTGAATGTTTTTGAATTCAAACGCTCCACTTGTTCGAGACATCGTGACAACATACGGCAATGCAATATGACTTTTTGACTGTCTACCTGTGCCTAGTTCCATATTGTGCGCATAAAAGTGTATAATAATTTAGCACCTATCGTGTGGACGATACAAACGCAAGACTGGTAACACGGTCTGAGGCAGAAAACATCTTGCATACAAGATGTCATAACATCCGTTTTTGAGTTATGAAGTGGAGGCCATGGCCGATACGTTATATGGAAAGCATAATTTTGTTGTTGCTGTTATTTGTGTTGTTGTTGTTGGGGAGTGTTGGGACGCCAAAGTGGCTGCTAGCTGACACAAGAAATAGCCAAAAGTATTTTGAGTATTCAAGAATTGCAGGCAGGTGCAGTCAAATAAATTTGGATGCAATGAAATGAGATTATTGGTGATGGCACTTAAAGGGATTTTATACTGCTTCGTGGAAATTATAGGGTGCTGTGAAATAGTTTTTAATTTGACTTTGCAATTAAACTATTTTCGGTAGATGTACTTTTTCGTTCTTTTGCAAGAATTTTAAAAGTGTCTAAGAGGTCTCAATTTCTAAAAACCTTTCACTTGAAATTCTTCTATTAAAAAGCACCGCAGTGCTATCTAGATTAAAAGCAAGTTCTATAAGGCGAATAAGCTTAGTCGATTTACAAACTCATTTAAATTCAGTGCCAATCATTTTAGAATCTTTAAATTTGCAATATTTAATTGCCAATTATAGCTATAATTGGTTTTCATCATTAAAAACAAACATTGGAATTTTTTTGACATGTAGTTTATAGCTATCATTCAAAATGTCCTGATTAAAATCCACCGAAAAATGTTTACTGTCAGAAATCTGTCATTGGAATTGTGTGAAATTGGAACACAAATCAAAGGAACGATTTGTTTCGCTTTTGAACATAAAAGTATCAGCTGTTCAGGAAAATGAATTTCCGTCCGGAAAATAGAAAAATAAATTTTTACAGAAAAATAAAATCCGCAATTACACTTTTTTCTCAACAAAATTCTTTGTGTGATTTCTGATCGATCAGTATATAATAATTTTCATTTCTAATCAAAGGTAAACACCGTCAAATATCGATTTAAACATTTTTCCGGATCGATTTCAATGATAGCTATAACTGGCCCCTTACTATCGGAGCTATTGGAGGACTAAAAATCACCACATTTCTGCAAAATGACAATGAAGAATGCAGGCTGTTCTATCAAGGTCGAAAAAGATCTCACCGATGATGCTTTTGATGTCAAAAAAGGTATTAGATAAGGCGATGCACTGTCATGTAATTTCTTCAACATTGTTCCGGAAAGAATTGTGCAAAACTCAATCGTCACCACCAGAGGCACAATCGTCCAAATGTAAGACTTTGGCGCTGAAATCAAACGAAGAGTAACTCTTGAAAATCGCAGCTTCTTTGGAATTTGAAGGGAATTGAGTAGGAAAGTGCTCTTTCAAGCATTTAAAGTCACCTCTATAAGACACTCATCATCTCAGTTCTCATTTATGGCGCTGAGGCATTGACCTTGTCAAAAAAGGATGAGAACATCTTATTGTGAATTTTGGTCCCGTCTGTAAAGATGGAGAGTGTAGGAGAAGACCCAACGACGAAGTGTACGGACTGTACGGTGACACTGACCTGGTCGAAAAAATTAAAAGCGAACGACTTAGATGGCTGGGTCATGTAGATCGAATGGACAACAACGCTCCAGCCCGGATGGTCTTTGAATTTAATAGGTCGGGACGGCGGCACGGAGGTGGGAGAGAACCTTAATCAACTTGGCCCTGCTAAGCGAACCATTACACCGAGTAACTTAACAACACTTATGCAAACAAAACAGACACCAGTAGACTGGCGTAAAGGTCTTATAGATAACGGAGGCAGGTGATGCAAAAAACCTTGAGTAAAACATTACAATATACCATCTGTTTAAAGCCTTTCCAGCAATCTATAACATCATAGCTTGGTTAAGACTTTATAAAGAAATGAGAGAATTCGGTATCCCAAATGACCATGTCCAAGTTAAGGTAACTAGATTGATAGCCAGAACCGTAAACATCTTTAATAAATTCTGACAGGGGGATGGGTTGGCTAACCACCTTTATAATTGGCTTTCGAAAATATTGGACATCTTTGGAAGAAGCCAACGAGCTGTACAGAACTTATGTATCAAGCGGCAAAAAGCTTGCGAAACCAAAGTACGTGGTGGCTTTGTTTTGTAGAAACGTTGGAAACCTAACAGCAATGAAAGTGCATATGTGAACATGAATCTGAAGTGGTCCAATTCAAAGACCCGAAAGCCAATAGAACCTACTATAGTTTAACAATACTGTTTAGATCCTAAGATCTCACAATGGATTCGAAACCTGGGTGTTTAGTCAAACCCACCCTCTTATCCGCGTTCGAGTGAAAAGTCTTGCAAAAAATATTTGGCCCCTTAGGACAATTCTAGAGAAGGTGTAACAATAAGTTTCAGGAAATATACCGTGAAGCTTATATACACGCAGCCACAAAGATAAAGTTGGTAAACTCCGGTGGGTTGGACATCCTCCTGAAAAGTCATTTCCGGTGTAATTTATGGGAAAAGACAGCGTTAAGTCTTAGGTATTAAGGCTTTATAATTTCAGTCATCATTAGCCGGTGGAGTTCAATCGTAAAATAATCTTCAATAATGAGGCCTATTTTCACCTTGAAGGCTACGCTAATGCAGAGAATTGTTGCATTGCAAAGAATTGTTGCATTAGGGCTCATAAAATCCAAGACATCTCTATCCTCAACCGAGCACTGAAATTCGACCTTTTTCAAAAATGAGGCTGTTGCTACTATTACGACGAATTGATTGCGCTGATGCCGAGTCATGATATCATTGCTGAAAGGAATTGATATGTCTAACGCTGCGTTTCATGTCAAAAAGACAGCGGCACTACTTGCTACATGAGCAACGCTATTTCGAGAGAAAAGGTTACTGACCAATATATTTTTCACAATTGGCCACCGAAATCTTGTGGTTTAACACCATAAGACTTTTTTTTGGGTCCACATTATAGATTGTGCGAGTTGGTTGTATACAATTCATGAAAAGGACTTTGGACTGCAACAAAAGCCGCGTTGACCTTTTGGCTGGTATCATTTTTAATTTGTTAATAACATATCTTCCTTCTTACAACGAAATAAACGTTTGTTGATTCCTCTTTAAAAAAATACCATTTTTTAATATAAAAATGAAACATCTTTCTGGAAAACCCTGTATTGGCCTTCAAATATAATGAAATTCGGTAATAAGTATGGCTACTTCTTAATATGGCTTGAGAAAATTTGACTACCTCTTTAATAGCTTTCGAAACCGACTTACCATTCAACTCATTACTGGGGCATCTGTTATGTAGTTTAATGCAATTCACACTCTAGCTGACCTCAAACGTCTAAACTTGAATTTTTCTTCTAGTCAAATAAAAATTGTACCACATAGCAATCATTCAAAGAACATCTTCTTTTATAAAATAAGCGATGTCTTCAACTAAAAAACTCCTCCCCAAACCAAACTTTAGAACTACACCCTATATTTTAATTACCAACTCACCTCAAAGAATTTGAGTTGATCCGTAAAGATAGACGAGTATGCACCTAAATTATTTTTAGAAATAAAATTTTTCGCCAAACTAACGCCTTAATTAATACCTTAGAATTTTACAGAATCTACATAATGTACATAAGACGTGACGTTGGACAAGATTGCATGCATGCTGAGATGCATGTTCTTTTTCGCTTTTCGCACCTCAGTGATCCCTGTTGCGGAATTGATGCTGACTTGCAGCTGCTGCTTCTACAGAAAACAGAAACAAGGGAGCACAGCGAAGCGACACTTTTGAATACCTACCTATACCTTTTAGTAAAACACAGAAGCTAAAGACTTTCCAGACCTCAGCGCACAATTCAAAAGAAGATGAATAATTTTATTTTTAGACCAAGGTGCAAATCTCATTATGAGTAATGCCGAAAGTATTTAAGGGGATTTATGGTGAGTCATTGGATTTTGTTCGAAAAAAGAACTGCTACACTGAGGAGTCCACTTGTTTAATGGTTTTTGAAGCACAGCAAGAAAAACACACAAGTCCATAACCTCGTCTCTCCCTCATGTGTCATCGATATCTCTGTGACTGTTAAGCGACATTTTTTTCAATTTGTGGTTTTCTTGAATCGACTTTGCATCTGTTCTGCCTTCTGCCTTCTGCCCCACGTCTCAAGTCTCATGTCCCAAGTCAGTTCCAATAGTTTCTCAGTCTCAGCACTTGTCCAGAAGTGTTAGATGATGGTGGATGGTGTGTTTTTGTGCGCCTCTGTATTTCTAAAACATAAAAACATGGAAATTCTTTGCTCGCATCAATTGATTTTTATGGCCAATGGTGGAATTTAAGTCAATTCAATTTCGGGCTTCGGATTGGGGTTATATTCAAATGAAACCACAGTGCGTCGACTTGTCACAACTCACAACCAACCAAGCAGCCAAAAAGTCAATGTTTAGGGGGAGTAGAGTATAGAATATGGGGTGTCAATGCCGAATCTGGAAAATGTCAACGTGGAATTTCAAAAGAAAGCGGCGCGGCGCGGTGTGGATCTTCTTCACTTCTCTCTTCGCTTGGAGACAAATTATCGAGTGAAGCATCGAAGCAAATGAATGACACTCACTATATAACTTTTAGCCTCTAACTTTTAATATGAAATCCATGTGTGGTTCTGGTTCTGATTCTGATGAGTTGTGTGTGTCGAGCGAGATCGAGAACAGAGGCAGGGGTGACATTCGAGAAAGCCATGACGGGATGGATGCCATATTCTATCTATACCTATTTTTTTTTCCTTCAGGCTTTCTTTCAATGTGTTCCCAATAAGAACCGTTAGATTTTTTCAAAAAAAAAAATTAAAGTCCGGAACACTTGTTGGGGCTTCGTGGCTGGGCGCGGTCTGTTTTAAATCAACATTTTAAGTGTTTAAGAATTTGTGTAAAGAATGATAAATGGATCCCTTGGTAACAATTGTCATGGAATTCGATAAAGTTTCCAAACTCATGTAAAGGTTCTTAAGTTTAAGTGAATCATAATAAAATACTTTATGTACAGAAAAGACGCAAGTGTGCAGTATATACTTTACCTAAAATGATAGAAGTTTGAAGTTCAGATCACCTCCAAATGGTATATGGACTTGTCAATATGGGATAAGCTTATTTTTGATTGTTCAATGGAAGTTATGATAAGTTTGCAATTGCTCCAGAGCTAATTCAGTGTACACATATCCTTATCTCTGATGGATATACTTCAGCTCCTGGGTAAGTTGAATTTTTCACAGGTGACGAAGGCAGAAGATCCTACTAAAACGCAAAGTTTGTGAAGTGCTTGTAAGCGAAGCGAAAACTACGGGATTTTAATGGCTGAGGCGAAGTTTTCTGCAGAAAACTGGGATTGTCTAAAAAATAATTTTAGAATGATGGACTGGTCACTATGTTTCCTCGATAGTGACATTTAGTCCAGTGTTAATATGATCACAAGTTTAATTCTTTTTGGAACAAGCAGCAGTCCAAACGAAAAAGAAAACGCATCAATTCAATGCTGTCAGAGAGTGTTATAATGTCACCTGTGCTAGAGAGGGTAAATTATGTAGCAATAGAGTTCTTTAAAATCTCAACATATAAAAATCAGCTGGTTATTTCTGCGTAAGCTTTTTTATCTTACCTATTCTTCACGTCACGTACATAGATGGATTACAGCATTTCTACAGCCCATTTCCAAAAAAGGCGACTCAAGTTGAAATTCAAGTTCAATTGATTGTTATTTCATAGTTTTAACAATTATTTACAATTTTTCAGGAGTTTAGCTAAACAAATCTTATAACATGGTATTGCTGTCTGCCTGATTGAAGGTTAGTTTTGAATTTTGAAAACACACAAAAAGATTATATTTTTTGAAAGAAAACAGTAAACACTTACATAGTATTTTACGCTATGTGAAATGGAGTCGCTAGAAAAACAGTTTTTCCACAAGTAACAAAGGGCACTTTTCGCTTTGATCTATTTGTCTTTAATATGGTTTTCCATATCCAGGTTCCTTGTAATAAGTACACCAAGGCATTTTAATGTTTTCACAACTTCGGTAAGTTCATGGTTAAAATAGCATTTTTTATTTCTAGGCAATCTGTAGAACTGTTTTTAAATAACACCTCCTTCGATTTCTTTAATTTGCCTGTTAAATTCCACAACTTGCAGTTTAAATTGAGACGGTTGATCATTAGTTAGAGCACTTCCGGAGATTAAGCAAAAAGAACAACATCGTCTGCAAAAAGGAGGGCTTTAATTGAAACTCAAACTCTCCCAATAGGCGTGAGGATTAATGGAAAAAAAATATTACTTAAAATGGAAAAAAAAATTAAAAAATAACGGTAATACTTACAATTAAGTATTATACATTTTTCAAATCCAACATTCTGCTCTATTAGCCAGTTTTTAAATCAAGTCAAAAATATGCATAGTTTTAGAAAAATTTAATTTTAAACTCAAAATTTGAGTAAAAAAAATTTTTCAATTTCAATATTTCAAAACCATAAGCTTATAAATAATTTTTTTAATAATTTATTGTTCTTTTTAATTTTCAATCAAAAACTGAAAACAAGATGATTTTAGGTCTTTTAGTTTTTGAGAAAATTGAAAATAACCACAACTACTATTTTAATTTAATAATTTTTTTTGCTTGAGTGGTCTTATTTTGATAGTAATAATGGTAGGGGCTATTTTGGGTGCATGCAACAGTGGGGTGTGTTGTGTATGGGGGACATGCTGCCTCCCTGCAACCTCCCCTGTTTGGACCCACTATTGGATTGGGAGTGTGAGCGAGTTTGGGTCTATTCAACACCGAGGTGTGTATCCCCCTGCTTGGGCTCACTATAGGATTTGGGGTGGGTGCAAGGTGTATTTGAGGTGGGGTGGGTTTAAGATGGGGTGCATGCAAAGTTTCTTTTGCATTTAAATAAGCTGGATTTAAGAAAAATTAATTTATCCAAGGTATATCTTTAATTCATATTCAATTATTATTATCAAAATAAAATTACGTAAATACTAAAGGAAGGACAAAATTAATTCAAATATTTCTTTCGGTAGTAGTACCCGTGGCATGATGGTTAGTGCGTTGGACTATCGTGCCAGAGGTCTTGGGTTCGATCCCTGCCTATGCCATCTAAAGTTTTTTTCACGGGTACTGCCTCTTGCGAGGAACTGACAAATTCTCCAAGAGTAATTCTTTTCATGAAAAGTGCTTTCTCAAATTTGCCGTTCGGATTCGGCTTAAAACTGTAGGTCCCCTCCAACCCTGACAACAATACTCGCACACAGGAATGGTTGAGAGTTGTAAGTCACTAGGCCCTAGTTCTCAAAAGGACTGTTGCACCACCCAATTTATTTATTATATTTCTTTCGGTAACTTTTAATTTTGAAAATATCGCTGCTGTAAGTGAAAGTGTTGCCGAAGACCCAAATGTGTCGATTCCTCGTCGTTCTCAGGAATTAGGACTGTCATGCGTTGCGGCATATTATGGCGTATTTTGCATTTGGATCTACACCTACATCCATATAAAGTCCAGCTCACACAACACCTGAAGCCAGCTGACCATTCATAACGTCGTAGATACTTCGAATGGGTGTTTGGACGGCGATTTTCTTTTGTGATAAAGCGCATTTTTCACTAGGTGGGTATGTTAATAAACAAAATTGTCGTATTCGAGGTTCTGAGAATCCTCAAGTAATTGAAGAGAGGCCATTACATCCACAAAAAGTCACTGTTTGGTGCGCTCTTTGGTCCTGAGGTGTCATTGGACCTTTTCTTCGAAAACGACGCGACGATGGAAAGACTGCCACCGTCAATTCGGGGCGTTATGGTCATATGAAAACCGACTTTTCTTTGCCTGCTATTGAAGAATACACCTTGGAGAATATGTGGTTTCAACAAGACACTGAACTCCAGCGCTGGACTTTTTTTGTGGGGCTACGCGAAAGATCGTGTTTATGCAGTTTTAGGACTTAAAAACCAACATTCGTCAAGTTATGACTGAAATACCGCCCAAAAAGTGGTTGAAAATTACCTTAAAAGAATCTATGCTTGCAACAATTCGCGAGCCATTTAAATGCTGTTGTGTTTCATACATAATGTCAACGTTCAAACTTTATAATAAAAAAGAATTATAAAGATATAAAACACTTTATATGTGTTTTATTTACGTTCACTTTTAAAGCCGCAAAATATATAACCCTGTATTACTGAAGTCTTTCGAACAGTGTTCAAAAAAGAGTGTTGAAAATTATTGGTGACAAAAACATCGTTGATTCATTAAAATTGCTTGAATACCGTAGTAATGTCTCTTGTATTTCTTTTTTTCAAGTAAAATAGCCAGTTGTACTTAAGCAATTCAACACGCGTAATATTGGCACCACCACAAATGCTAATCAGTGTACCCTCGGGTCTAACTTCGGTCGTACTGTTACATAGAGATTCATTCTTAAGCCGTACTAAGTGAATGTGAAATAATTTCATTGTAAATGTTAAATGGGATCCAATTGTGAAATATCTTGGTATTTATTTAGATACAAAACTCACTTTCAGAGAACATATTGCCAGAATTCTGCAAAAATTTAGTATTGCTATAAATATTTTGTATCCTTTTATAAATAGAAAGTCCTGCCTTAAAGCAACGACAATAAAATGATTATTCAAAAAATAGTATTCGAAGCAATACTTGTGTAATGTGTATTGTGTATGGATGGAATTATTCGTATGTTTAAATATATTATTTATTAATTTATTTTTTATATATTCACTAGCTGACCCGACAAACGTTGTGTTGTCATATAAATAATTTCTAGAGAATATTTTGCTAGAAATAAATAACTTATTGTAAGTGTCTAAGGATGTGATATATATGTATGTGGGAGACGTATAGAGCACTGTAAAAGGTGATAAAATAATAAAATAAAAAATCACTAAACTAATTTTTTTAATTTATTAAAATTAATTCTTTAAAATTATATACCTACATATCGCTTATTATGAATGTACTACAAAAGAACAATATCATCCCTTAATGCAACAGAGTGAACAATATTTTGTGTGATCCCATCTTTCGCCAATACAAACAAACTGGATGGTTTGCCCACTTGAGAGCACGCCACGTATAATTGTCCGTGTGAAAAACATGAAGTGCTCAATGGTAAGCAGAAGACGATCATCGTTTGGCCTAGAGACTTATTGATAGTTATTGCAAATGCCAATAATTGGAAATTGAAGGCGTTTGAATTGAATTGGCACATCTGTAGGCATAATAGGGATTCGCGGTAATTATATATTTTCACCTCGCCATTTAGAATTATGCCCTTGATAACATTTTTCATTAATTTTTTAATTGCTAATCGCGTGCCGTTGCACAACCGTGGTGGGTTCAAATGACGAAAAAAAATTACCGGAGATCCAACCTTCAGTTGTTAATTTTGCGGTGGAATGCCTGGTAAATCTAATTAGTTCAAAAACTCAGCTAGATAATTTATAGCTTCGGTAGCATCACAAACTGTATCAATAGATTTGTATGATCCCAAGTCTCTTGGTAACAAATGTTGTATCTGGAGATTTAATTCGTTGATCTTCACATTTTTTGCTGTTAAAATTGCTCTTTCTGACGGCCACTCATGATTTGTATATTGTCTATATGTCTTTGGCATAATACCCCGTTAAGTATGCGCTTAATATAAAAATACCAATACACTCAAATTTTTGTATCAATATCAACATTGTTCGAATAGCACTACATCTGTCCGGACTGAATAAATGACAGTTAGTTTGAACAATATGCAAGCTATTAATTGTCAATAGCTTGGAAGCTCCTATTGGAAGAACCTGTTTTATAAAATTGGGTAGTTATTTCACAACATCTTAGTTATTTACATCTTTTTCATAAATATTTTGGTTATTAAATTAAAAAAAACAAAATAAAATGCCCTCATAGCACACAAAAATCAAAACAGAGTATGTACTTCTGCCAGAGTCGTTTTTCCGACAGGGACTTATTTTCGTCTCCTTAAACACGCTATAAAAAATAATTTATATTCTTTTAACTACAATGAATCATCCTGAAAATGCAATTTGACTTGGAAACGCAAACTTTCTCACCTTTTCTGATAAATAATTTTCTCATGTCACCCCTTAAGTGTGATCATTTATAGAATGTCATTGATAACTTCGACACGTGTCCTTATAATTCATATCCGTTGCATGCTCTTTCTATATTCTCTTGACTTTTGCCTATACGGTGCTATAGATGATGATGGCTGATTCGTCCTTCTTCATCTTTTTTGTGATGGCATGGCGTGTGTTTACCGAAGAAGAATTAAAATTTATGGAAATAGGAAATTGGATGAGTCGAGTTGGTATATAGTTGGATGTCCCATCCTGGCAAAAAGATAATTTCTCTTTTATCCTTGGATGATTTTTATATATTATTTGTCGCATACACACAACACACTCCGATTTCCGTACCAGAAGGGAATCTTTCTTACAAGCTAAGGTAAATGAAATTATGAAATGAAAGAATAGTGTGATGGGCTCTGAAACTCTCCTGTCGAAAGAAATTAATATTAATTTCTTTTATTTTTTGGAAACACGAAGAAAAGGTACAGGAATAATATTTGTGTGCTGCTTAAGGATAAGGACAAGGACTTTGTGTGATGTGTGTTTTCAAAGCAACAGAAACTCAAATCAAACCATGTGCCTGCCTTGTCTTGAGTGGCGGTCTTTAATGTCCTTGAGGCGCAGGATGCAGCATCATCACACACACACACACACACCAGACTTTAGCCTCCGAGTTATTTTTGCCTAAATCGAAATACAGAACGAGAGTGTTTACGTACGTGCGGTTATTTGTAATGATTTAGAAGACGACCGACATGAGGGATGTTCGTCTTCTGTAAAAAATCCTTCAATCATTAAAAATGACTAATGATGCCAAACTGATGCGTTGACTTGTCGTTCAATTTCCAACGATCCTCCTCCGCGATACCAAAAGGAAACAAATATTCAACAAGAGGCTGTGATATAGGCTGAGAATAAGAATGCTACTGAAAGGCTGGGACTAAATAGGGGATGGCGGATGGTGGATGGGGATTGATTTCTAATTTTGAAAGATGAAAAATCGATTGGGACTGTGTCAACAGTGTTTGGTAGCTTCTACATAGCTCTGCTATAGCTGCTGAAAGCGGAAGGCTGGAATGGAGTGATGGTAACATGACGTACATATACCCATTTTTTGTTGTTGACTTTTTGAGATGAAAATTAATTTTTCAGACAGACGATTTATTATATATGAAGAAGTTCCAATCCCAACCATTAGGTGGGTTATTTTTATGACTTTTGTATGTGTGTCTTATGATGGCTCTTATGAGCAACATGTTGATTTTAATGAATTCGGTAGTCTGATTTTGATGATGATCTAACAAATTTCCATTTTTAAATTTGACATACTTGAACTAATTTCCAAGTTCCGTTCTGTGTTTTTCAAGTTTATTTGGGGACAAGTTGTTAATCCGATGATGTCACAAATATAAAAATCATATTCTGTTTTTTATTTTTCTACCTTTTTGTACCTATGTCTATGGACACGTTTAGTCTCTTACATAAAGTTACATAAAGAGGCATACCCTTAAAGGTAGCACACCAATTTCAATGATGTCAAATATTGTCAATGTAATA
Organism: Eupeodes luniger; assembly: GCA_951509635.1. NCBI lineage: Eukaryota > Metazoa > Arthropoda > Insecta > Diptera > Syrphidae > Eupeodes > Eupeodes luniger. Next base: position 302,260,057 of record OX608073.1, read on the forward strand.
CTATCATCAAACAAGTCCCTATGGTATATGAAAGGATGGATAGAAGAGAGTGTAATCCTTTTGTGGTTTTATCGATTGTTTTCGGGTTTATTTCTTTTTATATTCTTTGTCGTCTACCTTTTTATTGTTGACTTTATTTTTTAGTGCTTTCGAGTTGTCGTCGGTAGTCGCAGAAATACAAAAATAAAAAACAAGAAACAAACAAATTGAATTCGAACCCTTAAACAAAAGGATTTACTTAGGTCCTTGAAAATCAAGGCGGATCAAAAGGTAAACTGGGTTCTGTCCCAGGAGGAAGATGAAAAATAATATCGGTATAGAGTCTATTGAAATAATTTATAGAGTAGGTACTGGTTGATAGTTCGATTCCCGCACAACCCCATATCACAAGCAATTGGACATTGAAAAACCGGCGCCATTTATTATCATATAAGAACATGACATACATTTTATGGTAATTTATGATGTTATGGTATATGGAAAGCAATGAGACAATATCTTTTAATGAACCCCAAAAGACAATGTGCATTATTTTACAAAAGCGATGGGATGGGGTTGGTTATGGTATGCACTTGTATTTTAACGACACAAAAATGGTGAGAAACCTGAGAATTTGAGAAGACACGAGGTTGGTTAATTAAGTCGAAATTTAAATAAATCATTGAATATGTTAAGTGCAGTTATTCTCTTTCGTTTTCGACAAAACAAAAATTTAACCTGTTTCCAACTGGATTTTTAAAGAAGTATGGCGCTTCAGTACATGAAGACCAATTTACGTAGAAAAATGAGTTGGTAATTTTCCTGGACATGATCCCATTGTTGGTTTCATGTTTCAGAAATTATTCTCAAAAAAAGCTACAAATTGTAAAGTCTGCGCACTCGAAGGCTTCTACGCCATCTCTTCAGCGCTGCGTAAGCATGGTTTGCCACGCTATCGCCTACCAAAAGGTCTTTGCAGGCTGGTTTCTCTTCGCTCATACGAGCTAGGTGCCCAGCCCACCGGAGTCTACTGGACTTCATTTTCCTCACAATATCAGCTTCGAGGTAAATTGCATACAACTCTTGATTGGGGAGTCTGCGGAATCATTCTTCCTCACATAAGGAGCCAACAATTCTCCGCTAAAACCTTCCTCTCAAACGCGTCTAAGAGGTCCGATTGCCTTTTACTAAAGACACAGTTCTTGGATTCATGTGTGAATACTGTTAGAACCATCGTCTTGTACAGCAGCAGCTTAAAAGTTATGGTAAGGTTTATGGATTTAAAAGCTTTGACAAACTGAAGTAGCCTCTGTTGGCTCTGAGCAACCGCCCCCGTATTTCTTCTTCTGGCATTTCTTCATGTTCCTATGAAATGTTGTAAAAGCTTGATTGATATGCCATTTGCTTTGTTTGAGCTTTCTTACAGTCTTCTTGACCTCTTTTATATTTGGCGGCGGTAGCATATGGGCATCTTCTTAAAGTGGTCAAGCCTCTACTTCTTCAGTGAGCTGTTCATTTAGCAATTTATTCAAGATTATATCAGTAATCAGATTTTCCTCTCCCTTCGATATGTGCTGCGAGGGTACATACTGCGTCATGTTTCGGACGGATTGGTTGCACTTACGCGCCTGGCGCGGACCTCGCTCTTGGTTTTGTTCAAGTTCACAGATTAAGTTCTTCTCCCAGGCTGCTTCTTAATTTCAATGAAGCCGTTTTTCTGTTCTTCTAAATGTTTTACATTCCTCTTCGCGTGCATGTAATTGTAATTTGTAATTGTTTCATTGCTCGGTATGCAACAATCCTAATTTCAATCGCTAGTTTGCATTCATCATCGAATCAGTTGCTTCGACCCTTGCGACTGCTTCCTAAGATGGAGTTGGGAGAACTAATGACAGTATTTTTAAGACGTGTCCTCTTCTCTTCTACGCCCGGCATATTGGCCCCAGGACTTACTCTCCTTAGATCGATCTTATTGAAGGCAAGACAAATTTTGTCCGCTTAGTCCAATCTTATCATACACTTTCTAACTCTCCAGCCGGTATCTCAAGAACAAAAGCTGTTGTGTTGGCTTCCAATGCCTTAACATAGCTTCACAAAATATAGACACTTGTTAAAATCACTTGTTATGCAAGTAGGTGGCGGTCAACAATTATATCAGTAACGTTACGATTCGATTTGAATTCCGACAGCCCATAATTCACACCAAACAATGACTTGTTTGGATGCGTTGGCAGCTCTCCCAACGAAATGAGCTTGGTCGCTGAACACAATTTTTCGATACTAAAATAGATCTTTGGCCAACTCTTCAAGAGTCGCTCACACCGAAATTCTTCAGCAACATTTTGGACGTAGTGTAACAGAGGAACAATTTGCTATGACGAGCACCATATTCATAATTCAAGGTTATCACCAACACTCGTCGGTACAGCTGTGATATTTGCCTCGCACTTTATGCAAGCGTGTAAATGTAAATTAAGTGCGAAATTCCTTCACAATAGCCCGAAAAGCCGCATCAGTTAATTCGATAAAACTCACCATAAAATGGAAGAATCGCAACAGTTCAAAACAGATCACACGTGTTGATAATAAATTCACTGATTTGCAAGCGATGTTCGTTCTCAAGACAATTTACTGTTAAATTATAGATCAACCTGAAGATATTTGAAAGTGACACAAAATACGAACAAATGAAATACGTTATCAAAATCATTTTGCCAAATATAAAATAGCAAAAAAGTCACAAATTTTAATTTTTTGACATTTTACGAGTATTTATTTTCAGCTTTTACGATTATTTAAAAATACGTTCTACGAACGTACATAACATGGATTTAGATTCTAGGGATCTCGAAACTTCGAAGAAAAAATTTCAAAATTTTTAATTAATTTCTAATGGGAAGTCGAAAATACAAAAAAAAAACTGTTTTTCAGTGAGTCAACTTTGCCCTGCAAGAGAATGGAATTGCCAATATACATACATAATGGTGCTTCGCACCATTCGTTTTGTAACAATGTTTTAATATCAATAATAATAACTAAAATTGCTTGGAAGGTAGCATTATTTTGCCCCTGCGGTTTGGTTCTCATATCCTTATTCCCATTCTATTAGAAGTCAAAGATTGGAAGATCCTTTGTTTTATTTACTGTGTGTTGACGAAAACGATTTCTCGTCGTTTCTTGGAACAAATCATTCCATAAACGACATAATGCCATATTTAGCGTAAAGTCCCAAGCCTTTTAAGGTTCAGCAACACCTGTCATATCTGCGCTGATGTAATGTATCGAAATAATACGAATTTTCATCGAAAAATCATTGCTTATATTGAGTCATATTTTCACCTTATAGGCTATAACGAAAATAAGCAGAAATGATACATTTGAAGATCCAAATATCTAAGTTTGATTTTTGAAATTTTCTCCATACTTTTGGACCTTACTTATTTAAAAATTAAAGCTGTTGCAACTAAAAAGTTGTATGATTTTTAACTACCTACCGAGCTATGATTGGATTTTGTATGACCGGTACGTGAAGATATTGGCGTACATAGTTTATTATCAACAAGACGTGAGAAAAACAGGAAAAAGTATACGCATATATTTGACGCACCAAATTTATACATAACAGAAAATTGCGGCAAAAAATATTGCAATGTCCAAAAGAGTAAAAATGTTTGGTTATTTGTAATTATGAGGAATTCTTTCTCTTCCTCGGTTCCTAAGCTCATTGCCATAAGACTTCATTTGTTAGCTCTTGAGAAAGTTAATTTATTTGTTAGGTAGTTTGCCAAAAATTCTACCCTGCCTGAAAGTGTGATGACTCCGCTTGTATCTATTTGAGTGTTTAATTGATTTTATGGGACCAATCTTTTCGCATGCTTGCAGCATGCAGTAGCCAGAGTCCTAAAAGATCTCAATACACACACAAATCCACTGGCCTAGATGGTATCCCCCTATTGTTCTTAAGAGGTGTTCTTCAACGTTGGCAAAACCACTGCGTAAGCTTTCCCATCTATCCTACCCTTCGGGTCTCGTTCCGAATGGATGGAAAACGGCATTCAGACAAGCCCATACCAAAAAAAGACAAATCTTCCTCCATCTCTAATTATCGACCGATTGCGCTTACTACCTTTATTTCCAAAGGTCATGCAAACACTAAATAAATCATCAGCTCAAGAAATACCTCGAAGATCGAAGGCTTCCTAAAGACCGAAAGTACGGCTATTGTAGCAATAGGTCCACTAGTGATCCCATGGTTCATCTTACCAAAAAATGGAACAAATCTTAACATAGTTTTGTACAAAGTAAGATTATTGCGCTTGATATTTCAAAAGCATTTAATAGGGTTCGGGTATAAGGCCCTCTTATCGAAAATGCGTTCCTTCGGATAAGACGAAACCCTTTTTCGTTGAATTAGAAATTACCTTTCAGACCGTTCCAAATAAGTAGTATTGGATGGTTCTTAATCTGAAAACCACAAAACAAATGCTGGTGTGCCGCAGGGCTCTGTTTTGTCTCCGACACTATTTCTTATTTTTATTTATGATCTTTAATCAAATAAATTGTTTGACTGAGGAAAGTACTCCTTGCTTTTCTTATTTGTTTTCAGATTCACATTCTTTTTAGTTCTTCTTCGGATAAATAACTGCAACGACAAAACATATGATGAGCTCATTTAATTATAAGAATATAAGGAAATAAGAAACCGAGTGGAATTTTATGCTTCGAAAACCCAATGCTTTCATGTATCACCATAAGCCCCACTTTGCCATTATCCATGGCATCCATGAAACTGAACATTTCGGTATTCACCAACCACCTCCAATGGAACGATCACATACAAGCTGAAACCAAAAGTGCAGTTATTTTAACGGACAATGCTCTATCGAAATATCTAATTACAATCCTCCACTTAAACATTTCAACAGTAATACTCGCGCTTACAAAAAATGCCCATCAGTTTCCCTTTAAGTACCTCGGTCGTACTGTGAAGTGCAGATATTTGTTCTTTAGCCGCACCACGCGAATGTAGAATGCCTTACCACACTCTGTCTCTCCCAGTCATTGCAATTTGCAAGAAATTTGTTTTCAATACATTAACATCTCATTTCGAACCACTCCTTCTTTTCTTCTAATGCTCTCACTTTAGTATTATTTTTGATCACCAACATTTTGTTATTCGACAGCTGAAGCTTTTTTAAAGATGGAAATCGTGAAGTTATCAAGGAAATACAGTCGAAAATGCAAACGATGTTGTGCTGCAACCGTAAGCCTGGTAGCCTTTTGGTTAATATCGTTATACATTCTTAAAGGTATACCTTCCTCGCTAGAAATAAACATCTATTGATTTCTTCTACAAAATTCTTAATATCAAAATTAAAAATAAAATAAAATAAAATAAAATAAAATAAAATATATTCCTTTTTGGATTGAAAAAGATATAATATTAACCGACAAGTAAATACAGTCACCTGTTAACAGAAAAAGAGTATACATTCCATTGCAATTGAATTTGAAAATTAAACATTATGAGCAACTACATTGGTCCGAGTAAGATTATTTTTCTTCTTTTTATTACGACTCGATTCAAAATTTCCCAACAACTAAAACGAAAAAATAACATTTCATCATTTGATATCGGAATACCTATAAATTGAAATCGATTTATATGCCTACAGCAAATTCAAAAAACAAAGCCACACATTGCCTCCTCTTCTGGATGATCATTGAAGATGCACTAACTTAATCATTTAGGTATGTTCAGTTCATGAAGAACACCAACCATATAATGGAATGCTCCACCATCATGAATTATTTTGGATTATATCATGGTTTTCCCATATGGAGATGTGCGAAGACCTCTTTGTGTATTTTTCCTTCGGTTTTCGGTCTCGAACTCGATCTCGATCTTCTACGACGCGGCGGCGTATTTTTTTTTTGGGGGAAGATCACTGTTTCTCTGATTAGTTCAAGTGCGCCACTAATTTTCATCGCACATGAAAGTCGACATATTTCAACATTTCAATAAATAAAATTGCTACATATGTTGTGTCACTTAATCTCTCTACCAACTGGAAGTGTCTTCTTCTTGTTTTTGTAGCTTGTTTTTAGTGTCCCTTCTCGACTTGTCGATTAAATCAACTTTTAAGCATGGAAATTTGTATTAGTTATGTGTGTTGGAAAATATAGGGAGGACCATCCCCATCTCATGCTTCAGGACTACTTGTTTAGGTACCTACTACACTTTGTATCTTATATGATAAGGCTTGACTTTGATTAAGTTGAATTGGAGAGTGTTTTATAGCTTGTGACAAGTTGGGTATTCTGTTTTATTTTTTTATGTTTATTTAATTATTTATTTTTTTGGGGAAACTTTTCTTTTTAAAGATCACATATGGACTTTTTTCCCCGGTGGTGGTAAAGCGATCCCCAGTTGTACATAATGTGGTAATGTTTCGTTTCGGTTTTCATCAATTACAATCGCATTTGTGATTTGTCTTTATGTTGAACGCGGTTTGGAATAGGGAGCAGTCTTCTAAGCTTCATATGTTGTAAAAGATGTGTGTCTATTGTCAGTTAGTTTTTTTCAAAATGCTGAAAGAAAACTTCAAGAACGAAATTTTGATACAAAAAAATGTTTTGTAATATGGCACATTTATATTTTTTTAAATTTAAACGATTGATAAGATCGGCTATATAATGACTATTACCACCTTAAACACAATATACCCTAAGAAATCAGTATGAATAATGCTTTACAACTCAGCTTTATGAAATACTTTGGGTAGATTTGTCAATTTGTTCACATGGGAACAAGTTGTGATAATCAATTTAAGGCTTGATACTCTCACTCAATAGAGCTGTAACTTCAATGCCTACAGAAAATACTACGAATAAAGCTTGAAATTGCCTCAAATAATTTTCTGTAGAGAAAAATACCTTTTTTCGATGCCTCAAATGCATTCCTTACTTGTTATTGGTAGTACTGACTTCGAATCTCAATATTGTATTCAAAGAATTGTTGATAAAGTCTTTTTTTCTTTATTTGGCACTCTAAATCTCGTAGATATTTAAATCCCTGTTTAAGACAAGTAACATCGATGAAACAGAAAAAGAGAATAATTATTAAAGTTACAAAATAATATGTAATTGAGAGTTTCTTGATTACACTGGTCAACAAGGTTTTTCTACTGGCATTATTTGAGTTGTCATTGTAAAAGACGTGTCTATAAAGTGCTCTTAAAGAAAACAACAAAATAAGAAGGAAACATAAAGAAACAAACTGAAATTTAATCACTGAGTGAAAATATTTTTGTTCAAGGTTCGGAAAGTTGGGCATTACATACGAAAAACAAAAAACAACATTACACCAAATAAAAAATAAAGAAAGTGAAAATTTAACCCAATAAATAAAAAGTTTAAACAAAAACATATCCGTTTTCTTAACAAACTATTGTAAGTGCTGTTTAAGAGAGTTTTTATCTCTCTTAAATAAACAAAAAATATTCCCTCCTGTCTTTGAAAGCACAGCCGAGGTGAGTAAAAAACAAAACAAAAAAGATAAAATAAACTCGATTTTATATAAAACTGCAAACAATTGCACTTTATTATTATATAATAATTAATTAAAATAAAAACTGCTTTACTACTATTATTTATAATATTAGAAATTAGCACACAAAAATACAAAATATATAAACAACACAAATATCCAATCACTTTTCACTTTGACATAAACAATAAACTTCTGACACCACACTGATAGCAGAAATAACAGTAGTGTCCTTAATTAAAAAGACCAATATGGAGGACAGTCAAGTCGACAATAAATTGGACAAACTTTTGACTGCTATTGAAAACCTTGGGACAAACTTAAGAAAAGAAATTAAAGAACAAACTGAAACCTTAGAACAAAAATTAAACTCAATAATAGACAGAAACAACACAATTGAAGAGAAACAGGAACACCTAGAAAAGAAAATAAAAAAAGAGGCTGGGATGCGACCCACACAGATAACTTCCCATCCCGTCTATCGATTTGTCTTGCTTAAAAAGTTGTCTAAATGTATCAATTCTTACCAAATCCATTTTTTGGAGATTTTATTTTTTTATGAAAAAACAGACTGTTGTATTTTTATAAAAAAATTACTGAATATCAAAAACAATATTGTATGTGAAATAAAATAAGTTTGAAGCCAATATTTTAATTTTTGAAAAGCTATTTGAGTCGAAAGTAAATTTTTACCAAGTTTTAGTACCTATTGTTTTTTTGGTTTTTATTTTTTGTATAAAAAACTGTCAATCCAACATTTCTTAAAATTTTACCGAATGTTCAAAACAATATTTTTTATAAGATAAAATTAGTTTGAAGTCAATATCTCAAAGTTTTGAAAAGTTATTTGAGCCGAAAATCAATTTTTACCAACTTTTGTTAAATTTTTTTTTCGGTTTTTATTTTTTGTAAAAAAACTGTCAATTCGATTTTTCTAAAAATTTTTTCTAATGTTGAAAACAATATTTCTTATAAGTTAAAATTAGTAAGAAGCCATAATCTCAATTTTTTGAAAAGATATTTGAGTCGAAAATCAATTTTTACCAACTTTTGTAAATTTTTTTTCAGTTTTTAATTTTTTGTAAAAAAACTGTCAATTCGATTTTTTTCAAAATTTTACTCAATGTTGAAAACAATATTTTTTGAAAGATAAAAGTAGTTTAAAGCTAATATCTCAAAGTCTTGAAAAGATATTTGAGTCAAAAATCAATTTTTACCAACTTTTGTAAATTTTTTTTCAGTTTTTAATTTTTTGTAAAAAAACTGTCAATTCGATTTTTTTCAAAATTTTACTCAATGTTGAAAACAATATTTTTTGAAAGATAAAAGTAGTTTAAAGCTAATATCTCAAAGTCTTGAAAAGATATTTGAGTCAAAAATCAATTTTTACCAACTTTTATTATTTTTTTTTTAGGTTTGTATTTTTTGTAAAAAAAAACTGCCAATTCGATTTTTTTCAAAATTTTACAGAATGTTAACAACAATGTTTCTTATAAGATAAAATAAGTATGAAGCCTTAATCTCAAGTTATCGAAAAGATATTTAAATCGAAATTCAATTTTTACCAACTTTGAGTAATGTTTTTTTTAGGTTTTTATTTTTTATAAAAAAAACTGTCAATTAGATTTTTTTCAAAATTTTATCAGATGTCAAAAACATTATTCTTCGTTGCACAAAATTGTTTTGGAGATAAAATCAGATTTGAGTCGTAAAATTTTCGAGGTGACACATTTTTTTTTCGTTTTTTTTAATTTATAAAAAAAAATAGTTAATTGGATTTTTTTCCAAAAATAAAATTGTTTTGTATCACGTTACAATATATAATATAAAATTTAATTCAAGTCTCTAGCTTCATTGGTTCATGAGATATTTAGGGTTAACCAAAATGTTCACCTTTTTTTTAAACTGCTATGGTAAAAAAACCACCCACGCAATTTTCTTGAGAGCCCTTTCTGCATCTTTCTGCCTTATTATCTGTATAACAAAATTTATTTGAAGTCGATATCTCTTCTGGTTCTTGAGCTATGGACAACAAAAAAAACGTCGCGAACATACGGACGTACGGACGTACGGACGTACGTACACACGCACGCACAGACATCTTTCTAAAAATCTTTTATTTCGACTCTAGGGACCTTGAAACGTCGAGAAATGTCAAAATTTTCATTTTGTCAAATCGGACCCATTACAATAACTTCCTATGGGAAGTTAATATTTAGAGAGATGTATAAAGAAAAAAAATCTTGTTATTTACAATATAAAAGAAACCGAAAAAAGCAACGAAGAATTAGTAGCGCCATTTACACCTTTTAAACACTATTCTCGAAATAAAAACTGAATATTTTGAAATCGATTTTGCAAGACGTCTAGGAAATAAAGGAGACAAAATAAGACCTATTTTACTTGGATTGACAACACGAATAAAAAAAGATACTATAATGAAAAACAAAACTAAACTTAGACATTATAAAGAGGACATTATATACATAAAAGAAGACTACATAAAAGAAGATTTTAATACGACAGTCCAAGAAAATAAACCATTTTCCAAACATCAAAATAATCAAAAAATTACACGACTGTCAAGTTAGCACTACATTTTTCGAAATTTAAAAAACTGAGTATGCAGTTAATTGTAGCTTTTTTGTTGTAAATTAGTTGTGGAAAAAAAAAATTTGTAGCTCGACGATTTTTCAAAAAAGTGGTATGCAGTGCTAGGTTGATATCAAGTTAGCACTACACTTTTTGATTTTGTTAAAACTAAGTACGCAATTAGTCGACAATTATTTGTTGTAAATTAGTTGTGGAAAGAAAAAAATTCCAAAAATTTTTTTTACTTTGATTTTTTTAAAAAAGGGGGGTATGTAGTGCTAACTTGACACCGTGAGTCCACGCATAAAACAAGGATATTCGAAAATATAAAAATGCAATTAATTGTAGCTTTTTTGTTTAAAATTAGTTGTGGAAAGAAAAAAATTCCAAAAATTTTTTTTACTTTGATTTTTTTTAAAAAGGGGGGTATGTAGTGCTAACTTGACACCGTGAGTCCACGCATAAAACAAGGATATTCGAAAATGTAAAAATGCAATTAATTGTAGCTTTTTTGTTTAAAATTAGTTGTGGAAAGAAAAAAATTCCAACAATTTTTTTTACTTTGATTTTTTTAAAAGGGGGTATGTAGTGAGTGCGTGAAGTTAGCCCCCCTTTTTTCGATTTTCCTACTTTGGAAAGTTGTTCCGGTTTGTTCCGCATTGTTCCAAGGTTTTTTTTTTAAAACACCCTAAAATGGTGGTCTTATACCCGAAAAACTGTTTTTGACCTAGCCCCCCTTTTTCGAAAATCGATTTTTTAAAAATTGTTCCAGGTTGTTCTAAACATTTTGGAGCCTACATTTTAATAAAACATGAACAAGCACATGTACAGGAACCAAAACTTGGCTTATAAACTATTATTTACCCTGATGTTCTAACTTTCAAAAATAAACTCGATGTCTTTTAATTTTGTAAACATTTTTTTAGCTCCCCTTTTTAAGAAATCAAAAAATTCAAAAATGTTCCAAGTTAAATTTCCCCCAGTTCGTGTCCAAATTTCGTCCAAAACCATTAGCAAATATAGCTTAAGGCGAACAAAAACGAAAAAAAAATGTTTTCCCTCATTAGTGCCCCCCATTGAAAGAATTTAAAAAGCTAAACAAATGTTTACAAAATTAAAAGACATCGAGTTTATTTTTGAAAGTTAGAACATCAGGGTAAATAATAGTTTATAAGCCAAGTTTTGGTTCCTGTACATGTGCTTGTTCATGTTTTATTAAAATGTAGGCTCCAAAATGTTTAGAACAACCTGGAACAATTTTTAAAAAATCGATTTTCGAAAAAGGGGGGCTAGGTCAAAAACAGTTTTTCGGGTATAAGACCACCATTTTAGGGTGTTTTAAAAAAAAAAACCTTGGAACAATGCGGAACAAACCGGAACAACTTTCCAAAGTAGGAAAATCGAAAAAAGGGGGGCTAACTTCACGCACTCACTACATACCCCCTTTTAAAAAAATCAAAGTAAAAAAAATTGTTGGAATTTTTTTCTTTCCACAACTAATTTTAAACAAAAAAGCTACAATTAATTGCATTTTTACATTTTCGAATATCCTTGTTTTATGCGTGGACTCAGGGTGTCAAGTTAGCACTACATACCCCCCTTTTTTAAAAAAATCAAAGTAAAAAAAATTTTTGGAATTTTTTTCTTTCCACAACTAATTTTAAACAAAAAAGCTACAATTAATTGCATTTTTACATTTTCGAATATAATTGTTTTATGCGTGGACTCAGGGTGTCAAGTTAGCACTACATACCCCCCTTTTTTAAAAAAATCAAAGTAAAAAAAATTTTTGGAATTTTTTTCTTTCCACAACTAATTTTAAACAAAAAAGCTACAATTAATTGCATTTTTACATTTTCGAATATCCTTGTTTTATGCGTGGACTCAGGGTGTCAAGTTAGCACTACATACCCCCCTTTTTTAAAAAATCAAAGTAAAAAAAATTTTTGGAATTTTTTTCTTTCCACAACTAATTTACAACAAATAATTGTCGACTAATTGCGTACTTAGTTTTAACAAAATCAAAAAGTGTAGTGCTAACTTGATATCAACCTAGCACTGCATACCACTTTTTTGAAAAATCGTCGAGCTACAAATTTTTTTTTTCCACAACTAATTTACAACAAAAAAGCTACAATTAACTGCATACTCAGTTTTTTAAATTTCGAAAAATGTAGTGCTAACTTGACAGTCGTAAAAATTACATCAGGAAACGACGTTGAGAAGAAACAAGGACGAATGCCTAAAAGAAATCCACAATATGACAACGATCCAAATGCAAATGAAAGTGAACCAACATGTTCGACCAAATTGAAGAGACCAAAAACAAATGAAAAAGTCCAAAATGACAAACATAACAATATAAGAAACAACAGCATTCATAGATTTCTACAATCAAACCAAAAAGAAATTAATAATATGAACAGTGACCAACACAACAACTAGCAACAAAAGAAGCAAATTTTGAATGATAAGGACTCTACCCCAAGCCGATTAGCCATCATCGTGGGGAATGACGGCGAATTCCCTCCAAACTACCCATAGGACATATATCTAGAATACAGGACCAAAGATGGACAAAAATCATTACAAAATGGGCACCACCAGAAAGCGGAAGACCAATTGGACGACCGAAGAAACGATGGGCAGACGATTTGCTTAAAGAAAGACAAAGTTGGTACAATGACGCAAAAGATAGAGATCTTTGGGCAACATTGGGGGAGGCTTATGCCAGATCATAGAATTTTGACACGCATCCATTTATTTATTCAAACTTTGCTCACATATTAAAGCTAATTAAAATTAAAATTATGTCAATTTTATATAGTAACTAGCTGACCCGACAAACGTTGTGTTGTCATATAAATAATTTCTAGAGAATATTTGGCTGGAAATAAATAACTTATTGTAAGTGTGTAAGGATGTGATATATAAGTGGGAGAGGTATAGAGCACTGTAAAAGGTGATAAAATATTAAAATAAAAAATCACCAAACAAATTTTTTTAATTTATTAAAATTAATTCTTTAAAATTATATACATATCGCTAATTATGACAATACTACAAAAAAACAATATCAATTCTTTAATGCAACAGAGTGTACAATATTTTTTGTGATGCCATCTTTCGCCAATACAAACAAACTGGATGGTTTGCCCACTTGAGAGCACGCCACGTATAATTGTCCGTGTGAAAAACATGAAGTGCTCAAATGTAAGCCGCAGACAGACATCGTTTGGCCTTGAGACTTATTGATAGTTATTGCAAATGCCAATAATTGGAAATTGAAGGCGTTTGAATTGAATTGGCACATCTGTGGAATCGGAATCGCGTGCCGTTGCACAACCGTGGTGGGTTCAAATGACAAAAAAATGACCGGAGATCCAACTTTCAGTTATAAATTTTGCGGTGGCATGCCTGTTAAATCTAATGAGTTCAAAAACTCAGCTAGATAATTTACAGCTTCGGTAGTATCACAAACTGTATCAATAGATTTGTATGATCCTAAGTCTCCTGGTAACAAATGTTGTATCTTGAGATTTAATTCATTGACATCCACATTTTTTGCTGCTAAAATTGTTCTTTCTGCCGGTCACTCATGATTTATATATTTTCTCTGTACATCGGGAAATATCTGGTCAATGAGAACATCTTGTGAATCAATAATCTAGCAGAAATCGACCGGTAATTTTATGCATCCAGTTTCATCTGTAGTAACTTTTCGTCGCCTATATCTATCAACAGTTGTTTTGAGAACGTTTCAGCGGATGGATCTTGAAGCATTTGAACACGCAAATTCACTTTCAGTTGCGATGATTTCAAGCACGCGTTGATCTCATCAGCGTACGTTGAACGCGGAATAATGGGAAGTGTTTGTCACAAATAACCTGAAAGGAGTAACAGAGTGCCGCCAAATAGTCTATCGTTGTTTTATATATCTTTCAATGTCCTGTTCAACGCCTCAAGCGAATGTTTGTGTGCCATAGTGCATCCATCCCAGATGATAATTTTACACTTTTTTAGCAAGAATTAGCGAAATAAGGAATGTTTTGCCAGTTCCACCTGGTACATCAAAAAAAAAGAATCGATCTTGTCCTGCCGAAACTGCGAGCATGGTGTGGTCATAAATGGTTCTTTGTTCTGCATTCATTAGTGGGACATTGCGAGCAACAATCGCTGCTATTCCTTTTTTTTTTTGGTTGGTTAATGCATACCGAACTGACTGAGTGGTAAGTTGGCAATGATAATGCAAAGATCCTCAATAGCAATCAATACTTCATTGTACATATAGCGTCACTGAATACTATCGTAAGATCGTTGCACCGTGAAGGATGTTGATGCAATTAAACCATAACAATTAGGAATACATATAAAAATTAGATAAAAATCTATTCTCAGACCTACCAAATATATATGCAAAATTTCATTGAAATTGGTTAAGCCGTTTCGGGGGAGTATGGCAACTAACACTGTGACAGAAATATTTTATATATGAGATTAATTCAAAAGAAATAGAAAATGTAAACAAAAATATAAATAAATATTGTACAAAGTATCAATAATAATAATAATAATAATAATAATTATAATAATAATAATACTCGAAAAAACGTCAAATGTTGTTAAATCTCACCTGTCTTGCATACATTTTTTGCTAAAGTGGTTTTCAACTGAAAAGGACAAAACGGTTTGAAAGTAAGTTTTTGATATATGTACTACATATAGCAAAAAATATTTACATAATGTTAATAACGGGTATTTTTAAAACTTGAACAAATTGTAGAAATTAGAGTTTGGATTCGAAATCTTACTTAAGGTGGCGCTACAGTCCTGTGTGAACTAGGGCCTGGATTCGAAATCAGCACTAAAAATTTACTCCAAAACGTATTTTCCAAAACTATTAAAATATCAAATTCAATTTTTTCTTCAAGTTTTATGTACATAGATTTAAATGTAGGCCCATAACTAATGAGAATTTTCGTAAGCTATAGTGCTTTTAATTATATCTAGAAGAAAAAGATTTGTACTTTTCAAAATCATCATACAATTTCTTATTGAGAAATATTTTGAGTTTTACCTCCGGCTCAAAAGACCCCTTTGTGGTTGTTTTTACAATTTTTAAAAACCTGATGTGATAACAAAATTTAAATGCAAGGTTCGAACTAAGGACGTCTTAATCCTTAAAAAAAGGACATTTTTGTTTGAACAAAAGTAATTTATCTACCAGTGTTATTTTGGAACACAAACAACGACATCTCAAAGCAACACTTGACACTGAACAATCAGGGGAGGAATCGCGTAAGGCGATAGTTGATTGTCACTGTTTTGATAGTCAATTTTGAGCATCACCTTTTCTTTGTTCTGTGTAAAGTGATCGCTAAAACTTTACTATTTGCTGGCAGCATTTACCCAAGTTTGGGAAACTTGGTACAAATTGCAACAGGCATTAATGTCATTTCGATCAGCTGTTTGATGAATTTTCAATTTGCAAAGTTTTTTTTTCTTTGAAAATGTAAGTATACCTATAACTATACTTAATAATAGTTATAAATTAATAAAAATGTTTGTTATATTTTGCAAAAATATATTCTTTTTTTGAATCCAAGGGCTCAATTTTAATGAAAAGTGGACATAGAACGGACTGCATTTTCTTAATAACTGCAGCGCTTATTTCAGCTACAGTACTTTGGCCCATCGGTGCAGCTCAATCAGCCCTTTGATATATATAACTTTGATATCTTTTCACTTTTTTCACTAAATTTAAAATTTATAGTGGAGCTGAAGTTCACACAAATTATTTTTCTCACAAAAAATTAATCAAAATATATGAAAGTGACACCTAAATAGCTGTCACTAACAAACCATAGCAAAAAAGTGATAGTCAGTTTGATAATCACCTTACGTGGAGCAAAATCATCTATTTTGATGGTCAACAATCACCTTACGCGATTTCACCCCAGAAATCCTGCATTTATCATGCCAACATCCTAAGGATATTGTAATGTGTATACACTCTTTCAATAATAAGGGGCAACATCTAGTGGTAGTAATAGGAGAACTCGCTTCTTTAAGCATCGAGAAACATCTAGTGGCTAATAGGAGAACTCGCTTCTTAAGCATCGAGAAACATCTAGTGGCTTAGAGGGGAACTCATTCAACGCATACAAGAACCTCGAAAGGGGTAAGCATCTAGTGATAAAGTGGAGAACTTCGTTAAGCATCGAGAAACATCTAGTGGCTTAGAGGGGAACTCATTCAGCGCATACAAGAACCTCGAAAGGGGTAAGCATCTAGTGATAAAGTGGAGAACTTCGTTAAGCATCGAGAACAACCTCGTAGATTCTCGAACCGATGTGAGGTATATAAATAGGCGCTCGGAAGCGAAGCGGTTCAGTATAATTTTTGGTTGTAAACTGCGATAAGTAAAGACTGTGTATAAAAGTAATAATTGAAAGTAAAGACTGTGTTCGAAACGTAAAAGTTGAGTGTTCAATAAATAAGTTGAAGCGATTTTAAATAAAGTAAATTTGTGTTTTATTTGCAAGTGTGAATAAGTTTTAATTAGCGGACCAAGCAGAATATTACATTGGTGTCAGAATAAGGGATTAAAACTTATTGAGAATAAAAACAGTGAGCAGTGATTTAACTATTTTGTGTGAAGTAGTGAAGTTAAAAATAAAAAATAAAAAAAATGAGTAAAGTTTTGAAAGACTTAACTGTCCCTGAGCTAAAGGCCGAACTAAGCAAACGTGGCTTAAGTGGGACAGGCGTTAAAACCGAACTCGTTAAACGGCTGCAGGAATATCTGGAGCAGCAAAATGAAGACCCAGATACGTTTGCTTTCGAATTAGAAGCAAAAGTGGAAGAGGTAAATGCAAATGTTGCCTTATCAAACATGGTGTCAGTTCTTTTAGCCAAATTTGAAGAAAATAAAAATGACGTTCTCAAACAACTAGAAACTCAAAGGAATGATGTTCTCAAACAACTAGAAGCTCAAAGAAGTGACCAAAAGCAAGAACAGCAGAATGTTCTCAAACAACTAGAAGCTCAAAGAAGTGACCAAAAGCAAGAACAGCAGAATGTTCTCAAACAACTAGAAGCCCAAAGAAGCGACCAAAAGAAAGAACAGCAGAATATTCTAGAGCGGTTCGACGAACAGAGAAACCTTTTAGAAGGCAGGTTTGCGGTCTTCGAAGGAAAAATCAATACTCTTGACGAGCGCGTCGAGCGCGTCGAAAAACAAAATGCACGTATCGAGAAAATGGACGAACGAATCGAAACCATTACAAATGAACTAGAAAAAGTGCGAAAGATGAAAGCTCGAGAACCTTCTGGTGAGTGCTCAAGGAAGAGAGAAGTGAATCCTCCAAGCTTTGATGGGCAGATTCCGTGGTCAATCTACAAGAAACAGTTTGAAGCAGCAGCGTTAACAAACGTCTGGGACGATCACGAAAAATACATTGCTCTTACGCTTGCTTTAAGAGGATCTGCTGCTGAACTGCTACAAACCATCCCAGCAGAGAAGAGTGGTGACTTCACAGTTCTGGTAAACGCAATCAAACAGCGGTTTGGGGATAGCCACATGACAGAAGTCTTCCGAGTTCAGCTTAACAATAGAACACAGAAAAGAGGTGAAACTCTGCAGCAGCTTCAGGCAGATATCGAGCGATTGGTTCACCTGGCATATCCAACAGCTGGTAATGAAATAATAAATCAACTTGCTGTTGAAGCCTTTGTGAGAGCTGTGGGCGATATAAATCTCCAAAGAGCTATCCGCACTGCCGGAAAGCGAACACTACCAGAAGCATTGGCTTTCGCTCTGACGATGGAAGCTGCAGAACAAGCTTCCCAAAACGTGCATCGTGTAAGAGAATTAGAAGTCCAAGAATGCTCTTGTCAGAAAGCTACTGTGGAAAGGAGTCAACGAGACGGACCAGCACGATGCTGGAACTGCAATAAGACTGGGCATCTACAGCGACAGTGCAGATTACCGCGAAGAGGAACCGCATGCCAACACTGTGGAAACAGAAGTAACTCAACGGGTCAAAGCAACACGAACAACGTTGCTTCCAAAGTTGTTTCCCACCCGGGAAACGAATAAGAACCAACTTCGAGGGGCAGAAGCTGGTTTCTGGTATCGATGGCCCCAGAAACGACATCCAGGTTTCTCAAACGAAACGTGACAACAAGAGCCTGACCGTGGAAGCAAGTATAAACGGCAACAAATGTGTGGCTACCATTGACACCGGTGCCACGGCGTCCATCATACGGCAAGACCTCGTCAAGAAGGCATGGCTCCACAACACCAACAGCTATCGTCTAAGGACTGCAACTGGAGAGGCCGCAAAAGTTTATGGTGAGGTACGTCTTAAGATCCGGATGGCAGAGTTGGAATTCTCTCACCCGTTCCTGGTAGCAGATATATGCGATGAGTGCATTGTCGGCGTCGATTTCATGAAAGATCACGGAGTGATATTGGACATCGGGAACCAAGTCCTGAAATATCGAAACATCGAGATTCCGATGATCTATGGGACTAACTCGTATGAGACATCGCCATCTGTGAAAACCGTCATCAAAGAAGATCTCACTTTGCCTGCTTCTTCAGAGGTATTCGTGTGGACGAAATTGAAGGGTAAGCCTGGCAGCCATCGATACCTCATGGTCGAACCAGCGTCTGTAAAGTCCTCCCAAAACGTCATCATTGGGAAGACTCTTGTAAGACCTTTAAAGAACATGGTTCCGGTAAGAATACTGAACATCAAGCCGTATGAAGTTAAGCTTAGAAAAGGTGAGATTGTCGGACAATGCGAATCTGTATCAGCGATAACAAGGATCAACGAAGAAGAGTCAAGGCAATCCTTGAAATCCGAAGAGCTGAACTCCATAAAGACGAACATTCTCAAGTCATCTAATCTTGGCCACCAACAACTATGAAGGAAGAAGGTCTCATCGAAAACTCTAAAAGTCCTTGGGCATCTCCAGTGGTCCTGGTAAAGAAGAAAGACGGATCAACCCGCTTTTGCGTGGACTATCGAAGGTTGAATGATGTGACCAAGAAGGATAGCTACCCTCTGCCTAGGATCAGTGATACTCTGGACGCAATGGAAGGAGCACAATGGTTCTCAACTTTGGACTTGAAAAGTGGTTACTGGCAAGTCGAGATCCATCCTGAAGACAAAGAAAAGACAGCATTTTCAACAGGAAACGGATTGTGGCAGTTCAAAGTGATGCCTTTCGGACTTTGTAATGCTCCAGCGACTTTTGAGCGTCTAATGGAATGCGTCCTGCAAGGACTGACATGGAAATCTTGCCTGGTCTATTTGGATGACGTCATAGTATACGGGAAAACATTTGACGAACACTGTACAAATCTGAGAGCCGTGTTTCAAAGACTTCGAAAAGCCCACCTCAAGCTTAACCCAGAAAAGTGTTCACTCTTCAAAACCGAAGTGAAATATCTGGGACATATCATCTCATCCCAAGGAGTAAAAACGGATCCTGATAAGGTTGACACCGTGAAGAATTGGCCAACACCACAGGACAAACACCAACTCCGAAGCTTTCTGGGTCTAGCCACCTACTATAGGCGCTTTGTGAAGGACTTTGCTGGAATCGCCAAGAGTCTACATCAGCTAACGGAAAAGGGAAAGCAGTTTAAATGGACAGGTGAGTGCGAGCGCAGCTTTCAAGAGCTCAAGCAATGCTTGTGTAATGCACCAGTGCTGACCTACCCAACTCCAGGAAAACCGTTCATAATCGATGCTGATGCCAGCAATGTCGGGATAGGTGCTGTACTATCGCAGGTGCATAATGGCGAAGAAAAGGTGATTGCCTATTACAGCAAGGTACTCTCGAAGTCGGAAAGAAACTATTGTGTAACCAGAAGAGAACTTCTTGCACTGATTTTGGCAACAAAGCACTTCCATAAGTATCTCTATGGACAGAAGTTTCTTCTCCGAACTGACCATGGAGCACTAAACTGGCTTTTGAATTTCAAGAATCCAGAGGGTCAAGTGGCGAGGTGGATTGAGAGGCTGCAGACGTACGATTACGAAATTTAACATCGGAAGGGGAAGCTTCACTCAAATGCAGATGCACTGTCTCGGAGACCATGCAAGCAAGACTGTAAGCATTGCAGACGACAAGAAGAAAAAGAAGTGGTTACTGTCCAACGAACAAGAGCCGATCCCGTTTATGGCTGGAGCAACGACGAGTTGAGGAAGGCTCAACAAGAAGACTCAGATATCGAACCCATCCTCGCTTGGAAGGAACACCAGGAAAAACCAGAATGGGCTGACATCTCCGATAGAAGTCCGACTCTGAAGGCATATTGGGCACAGTGGGACTCGTTTCATGTCCAAGAGGGTGTCCTTCGACGTAAATGGGAATCAGCAGATGGAAAGTCTTATGTAATGCAGCTAGTCTTACCGAGATCGAAGGTTATGGACGTTCTGCGAGAGATGCATGGTGGAGTTTCGGGAGGCCATCTAGGAGTAAACAAGACTCTAGAAAAGGTTCGACAACGATTTTACTGGCTACATGCAAGGGAAGATGTCGAGAAGTGGTGCCGAAAATGTGATACATGTGCTGCCACCAAAGGCCCGAACAAAAAGAACCACAGCCAAATGCAGCAGTATAATGTCGGAGCACCCTTCGAAAGGATTGCAGTAGACGTGGCGGGTCCATTTCCGGAAACAAATAATGGAAATCGTTATATTCTGGTCGTCATGGATTACTTCAGCAAGTGGCCTGAAGCATACGCCATCCCAAACCAAGAAGCCAAAACAGTCGCAGACCAAATTGTCTTCAACTGGGTGAGCAGATTCGGCGTTCCATTAGAACTTCATTCCGACCAGGGAAGGAATTTTGAATCAAATATATTTCAGGAAGTTTGTGGGCTTCTTGACATCAAGAAGACAAGAACAACACCACTTCACCCACAATCTGATGGCATGGTCGAACGATTCAACCGAACCCTGAAGGAACATCTTTGCAAAGTTGTGGACGACAACCAGCGAGATTGGGATCGACACATTCCACTGTTTTTGATGGTGTATCGAAGTGCAAGACATAGCTCAACTGGTCATACACCGTCTGAGATTTTGATGGGAAGGAACATCAAACTGCCGAGCGAAATAAAATTTGGATGTCCCACGTCGGAGCCGCAAGCCGAGGATGACTACATTGATGACCTCAGAGAAAGACTCCTTCAGATCCACGACAATACCAGGTTGAAAATAAAGATGTTCAGTGACCGAATGAAGACACGCTACGACATACGAGCAACAACAACAGAGTTCCAAGCAGGAGATCGGGTGTGGCTTTACAATCCCCATCGACAAAAAGGGTTGTCACCGAAACTTCAACGGGACTGGGAAGGTCCATATACAGTCATTACAAAAATCAACGATGTCGTGTACCGGATACAAAAGGGAGTCAGAGGAAAACCTAAAGTTGTACATCGCGACCGGCTACATCGCTACAGTGGTGATGAGAACGATGGATTTGTTCGGGACGATCAATCCTAAGGAGGGGGCAATGTAATGTGTATACACTCTTTCAATAATAAGGGGCAACATCTAGTGGTAGTAATAGGAGAACTCGCTTCTTTAAGCATCGAGAAACATCTAGTGGCTAATAGGAGAACTCGCTTCTTAAGCATCGAGAAACATCTAGTGGCTTAGAGGGGAACTCATTCAACGCATACAAGAACCTCGAAAGGGGTAAGCATCTAGTGATAAAGTGGAGAACTTCGTTAAGCATCGAGAAACATCTAGTGGCTTAGAGGGGAACTCATTCAGCGCATACAAGAACCTCGAAAGGGGTAAGCATCTAGTGATAAAGTGGAGAACTTCGTTAAGCATCGAGAACAACCTCGTAGATTCTCGAACCGATGTGAGGTATATAAATAGGCGCTCGGAAGCGAAGCGGTTCAGTATAATTTTTGGTTGTAAACTGCGATAAGTAAAGACTGTGTATAAAAGTAATAATTGAAAGTAAAGACTGTGTTCGAAACGTAAAAGTTGAGTGTTCAATAAATAAGTTGAAGCGATTTTAAATAAAGTAAATTTGTGTTTTATTTGCAAGTGTGAATAAGTTTTAATTAGCGGACCAAGCAGAATATTACAATATTAAAGCAGTGCGTTTAATATAGATCATGACTTCACCCACTGTTCAAGTGTTCATTGATTGCGATAAGGCTTTTGACAGGAGGTTTTTACATGGAGTTAAATTTTCAGCAGACTTCAAATGCGAATCAGTCAAAGCTGCATGCGGCCATAGTTTTTATTACCGATCAGTTATTCTCTGTAGCCAACCTTAAAATTTGTATTCCTGATAGTCTGTTAAAATAAAGGTAATAATTTGTTTATTTTACGTAAAAGGTGGGTCAATGATGTTAATTGATATAATATACATAAATAATAGATCATCCACGCAGTGACGAAAGTTAGCTAAATTTAAACTAAGGACGTGTTTCTGTTTTATAAATTGTAACCAGACCAGACCAAACATCTTGCTGGATAATTATCACCCAGTGAAACCATTAATTGGGTTAGAAGCTGTTTAAACGAAAGAATTTATAAAATTAAAGTAAAGAGTCGGGCACAAAACGGAGCCTTGGAGCACGCTAGTAATCATATTGTCGGTTTCAGAAATAAATTATTGTCATTTCTTGTTAACTTCGCATAGGAAGTTATTATTATAATAATATTGGTATGGTTCAACTATGTGTGGAACAAAATATCGGCCAAATGGACACCACGACCTCCGCGGCACACTTCAATCCAATGGTCCAAATTTTCAATGACGCTGAGGCATAATTGAGTTCACGTTAATGTGCCGAATTATCTTATCCTATAGCTCTGAAATTGTTGCTGACTTATAGACGTACACCTTTTCTTTCACATAACCTTAAGGAAAGAAGTCCAACGATGTCAAATCACATGGTCTGACATCGCCACCACATAAGATAAGATGGTCACTCTTTGTGGGTGCATTGCTTTTTCGACAGTCACTCTTGGTATCTTAGGGCCGAAAGGCATTAGCATTAAGTATTATTGTTTAACTTAGAGTGTCCGTATGGGACCAGTAAGTTAGTTGTAAGTTATGGTTAATTAGGCTAGTTTTATGAATTTTTGTCTAGCTTTAAGATAGTCTTAAGAATGAATTAATAAAAATGAATTTGGAAAAAAAAAAAAAAAAAAAAACAGTCACTCTTGGATTATCATTCGCTCAAATGCGGCAATTCTGCTTACAGACGAATCCACTGGTTTGAAAATGTGCCTCATCACTAAAGGTGATTTTCTTGGAAAATTGTTTATTAACTGTTGCCATTACTTGCCACCATTCTGACCATTGACGACGCGAAGCTTGAAATAGTCAAGAGGTTTTAGTTCTTGAATCAGTTGCACCTTTTGTAAGTGTGTAAATGTAAGTCTTTATGCATCATGATGTTCATCAACGACGAACGTGAGATGTGCAATTGTTGGGCACGAAGACAAGTTGAGGTGGAGAGCTCTTCATCTTCAGCCACACTATCGGCACTGGGGTTTTCACATCTTCTGCATATTCGGTTTGCTCAAATTTTTGAACGATTCATGAAGTGCACGATATGCATTTTGATTTGATCTCCCATTTTCATAATAAGCCTGAATAACTTTAAAGTGGTGCTCGATTGTGTATCTTTTCATGGTTTAAATTGAGTTAGTCTGAAATTGAGAAATGTCAAATAAAATGTAAAAAAAAAACTTGACAGTTAGGTGCGGTTGACATTGAACATCGGCTATTTAAATTTAACCACCCTTTATATACTTATACATATAATTATTTGTTTTCGAAAACTTTTGCAGAATCCAAATTAATGACTTCAACAAGATGGAGCAACAAGACACAACTTCGGACCTGCTTTATATAAAAATAGTTTTGTTTTCTTTTCGATATTAAATGTTTGTATGATTTTTGGAAAATTGGAAAAATGTAACAGATTTTTTCTTTTTTTTAAACAAGGAATTAATTTGTTTCACAAAAAACGCGTTATCAAGTATTTTAACAACATAATTGTCTAATGTTTTCTAAAAGTTCTTTTGATATACGAAAATGACTGTATTATTCATTAAAAAAAAACAAGGATAATACCTTCTGAAAATTCATTCACGACCTTCAATTCTTCGATCAATTTATTAAAAGGGAGGAAAAACGATAAATGGGGAACTCTTGTTTGTTTTAAATATTACCTCGTTTTCTTAAATAAATAATAATATAACAGGTTCACAAAACTTGGAACATTGTTTAAAAGAGCAGGCAAATTCTGCAACAATTTTCAAAAACTTGACTTTCAAAAACAGGCTGGGAGTAGGTTAAAAACTGTTGAGCATTCAGTAACAACTTTTAAATTTAAAGAAAGAAAGAAGCAGTACTAAGTTCAAACATCCAACAAGTTATTTTTGGGTCAAAAATTTACAGTTTAGAATTATTTTTAAGCAGGTGCATTTCCTAATAATTATTTTTCAATAAAAATAAAAAAAAATAATCTTATTTAAGTGATTAATTTTGTTATAGTAAAAATTAGAATATATGTATTAGTAAAAGTTGAAGACACATAAATATAAATATTTCTAAAACACCAGCAAAATACTGACCTATAAACTCGATAGCAAATAGAAGATCACTTAAAAGCTAATAAGACAACTGCAAATGAAATCCAATTTTACATCTCATTTGGCCTTAAGTATCTCGGTCATTATTGTGTTCTTTTTATTATTGTTAATATAATTCTGCGAGATTTCCTGAAGTAAATGTTCGTTCTTACGCACGAAATCTTAAGTTAGACTTTTTATTTTTGCTCGTTAAATTTTAGCTAATTATAATTGTTGGTCTTTAAAGATGTTATTTCTTTATATTCGTATTTGCAACAATGTTGCAATCGTAAAAGTGTAAAACTAGTAGTGTTTTCGTCCGTCGGTGAGGATCATAAAAACGTTTATAGCTTTCAATGAAGAGGCTATTTGAGAGGCTATACAGTGAGTATACAAATTTAGCTAGGAGATGACACTATCTGTCTCTGAGTTTTAAGAACTCAATTCTAAATTTGAAGAACAGCTGAAATTATGTTAGAAAAACTAAAATAATGAAATATTTTTTATTTGAGTTAGTTATTGGAGGTAAAGTGTAGAAAAAATAATATTTCTTTTGAAAACCACTAAAATTCTGCAAAATATTCTTCAAACTTATTCAAATTGGAATGCACCAGAGGAACATTTGGATATTTATCAAAATTGCTCGTGTCTTCGAGATCCGTTGTCGTTGGAACATAAGGAACTTCGACCACCTGATTGTACAAACCACACCAATCCATAGACTTGAACCAATTATGGTGCTTAATGTCCTTATTTCCATTCATCATGTTGCCAAATCTATGAAAAACCGATAGTTACAAGAGAAACACCAATTGTGTTCTTAGCAAACCTCTTTGAAAGATCAACTTGCAACAAGTTATCCACCAAATCTCTCAAATCCCTACTAAAATAAGGTGGCATTTTATAGTTGCCATCACAGATTTTGGAATACATTTTCATATGATCCTTGTTATAATTTGCAAACGGTGATTTTCCACATACAAGTTCGTAGGTGAGGATTCCAAAAGCCCACCAGTCAACGCTGATTCCATAAGGTTTGGCCTGAATAATTTCTGGAGCAAGGTACTCAGGTGTTCCACAAAGTGTCATGGTTCTATCTAAAACTCGCTAAGTACATCAAGTCTACAAAGAAAAGCATTCAAATGTCATGATAAAATTTTGTACCTTAGCAAATCCAAAATCAGTTATTCGAATATAACCCTTTTGGCCTATGAGAATGTTTTCAGGCTTCAAATCTCTATAAATCACATGTAACTTATGTAAGTACTCAAAACCAAGAAATACTTGAGCACTGTAAAATCTTGCTTGTTTTTCGTTGAATTTCTTAATCCTGAGGTTACATAGGATTGTTAGGAATATTGTTGTTTTAAACCGATTTGCTGAGACGAAATTTAAATAGAACTTCTGTGATGATAGTAATCGATACTCAAATATTTATGTTTCGTTTCAGCAAAGGGGTTTTCGTTAGTTTCTTTAGAAATTGTCCTTACTTTCGATGATATGAAAAGAGTTCGCCTCCAGTTATGTAAGGCATTGCCAAGTATATATAATCGTTATCCTTTCGGGCAAATTCCAAACTTATTAAGATAGGAAACTTTATTGACTGCAGCACAAGTTTTTCTTGATGGACATGCTTTACTTGCTTATGCTTGACAATGTGCTCCTTCACCATAACCTTTACAGCACAGTACTTGCTTGTTAATGGATCTTTACAGAGTTTCTAAGAATTAAATTAAATGTTAATTTTTGTATGAATTTTTTGAATTCACAAAACTTACAACTCGTCCAAAAGAACCAGCTCCCAAAACTGCTATTTGCTCAAAGTCATCAAGCCCTCCTATTACCGATGGTGTATTTTGTTCCCATTTGGTTAGGAACTCTTTTTTCATTTCTTCCAAGTAGTCATCGTAACTCTTATCCTTTTCACAGGCAAATGAAGGGAAAGTTTCTGTTAACATTTTTGAGAAGTCGAATATTATATTTTAAAAGTTTTAAAAAATTCTTAAAAATACAAAAAGCTGTCAAAAATATATTTTTTTAAATAAAAATCGTTTGAAGTACATAAGTGTCCGGAGCGATTAAACTTTTTTTTCAATCGTGAGAGGCACCGCAGATTTCTTTTAACTAAAAATAGGTTAATAAAATTAACTATTCGAATTTAAAATCTTCATTCTTAAAGCTTCTGATTAGTTAATTAACAATTAACGCCCTTTCTTCAACTGAGTCTTGCAACTATGAAAACACTTCTTCTTCCACTGCTCTCCTGAGTTGACATCTCGTACGCATGAAAAAGAGAGAGGTTCACTGCAGTGTGCACCTTCACAAGCGTAACTATATATCAACGCATTGGAGCAAGAAGCAGAAGATGCTGCCAACAGGTGTGACAGCAGGACCGTTTACAGAATAACCAAAGAGCTGACCGGTGCACACAGCTCAAAGCAACACCTGGTGAAAGAAGTAGACTTTGCTAAGTTCGGTGGATGAAAAAGCCAGAAGGTGGAAAGAACATTTTTTCTCGGTTTTAAACCGAGTGTTTGCAAACAACATGCAGCTGATGCCTTCTGCGCCCGAACAAACCAACCCCCGAATTCGCACAGCACCTCCCAGTAAGAACAACCAAGCGGTAGGATTCGATGGAATTACCGCAGAGATTTTACAAGCAGAGCCAGTGAGCAGTGCGTTGAATATCGAGCACCACCAGGTCCACCACACCTGCTGTTCATCGACTTCGAGAAGGCCTTTGATAGCTTTGCGGAGGAGAGGCATTTCAAAATAAACTAATTACTATTATGAAAGCAACATATGATGGATCCAAGTGTCATGTTGTGCACGATGCATGGTAGGATCTTAGAGGATTTTGGAATCCATAGCGGAGTCAGAGAGGGCTGTATTCTGTCGCCAATATTGTTTTTGCTGGTGATAAACTATGTACTTCGCGCAGCTTTGTCATGTAGCAGAGGGATCCAATAGACTTTGACATCCTATTTAAATCACTTGGATTACGCGGACAATGTTTGCTTACTCTCTCATAGGATCATGGATCTCAATCAATCAACAAGTGTGGAGAGATAAGCAGAAGTTGTGGGGCTGAAAATTAATTCCGGCAAAACAAAAATGATCAGCCTCAGAACCCGACCATCCCCTCAAAAAAATATTTCCTCGCAACCGGTGGAAAAGTGGAGAGCTTTCAATACCTTAGAAGTATCGTCTCCATCGAAGGGGGAACCCAACAAGACGTCATCTTCCGCATCGGCAAAGCAAAAGCGGCGTTCGGTATGCTGTCGAAAATTTGGAGAAATAACTCTATCAATTTAAGAACAAAGCTACGACTGTTTCGAACAAATGTCGAATCTGTGTTTCTTTATGGCTGCAGCATCTGGAAGGTTACTTCAGCAATAATTACATGGAAGCTGCAAACCTTCGTGAATAGATGGCTTCGCAACATCCTAAGGAATTCAATATCCATTGAGATCCTTCATAGAAGGACAGGTCAGGAACCTATAGACACTATTATACGAAGGCGTAAGTGGCAATGTATTAGACATACGTTTCTTTCTATTCTGTCTGAAAGGTGTTGTCCTGAATGTGCTTTTTTTGGGCAAACTAGGTTAGGTTAGGTTAAAAAGTCGCTGTCCGTGATGAAGTAGGACACACTTAGGCCAGTTTAATGGCCCATTGTGATACCACATGCATCTTTAGACTTTTTCTTCTAAGCTCAATAAAACCAGTTTGTGTCTCTTACGAATCATGAGAGGCTGATTATGTTAATATTAGCCGCGTTTTATTATCACCATGATCTGATCCGGATCTTGAATTTACATGCATTACAACAACAACACAAGATCCTGCTTTGTGTATGGATCTCAATTTGAGATCCAAAATTTAATTCTTTTTTTCACAACAAGGAGCGCTTTATCATTGTGATTTCACATGTAAATGTTGGTATCATTGCAAACAAATTAAATAAACCTGTATTGCCATATAAACATTTCCATTTGACTGAAATGAAATATTTTTTAAATAGAAAGCGAGAAGCTTTATATTTATTTATTTGGTATATAATCCATGAAATAATTAGATATTTTAACAAAACTAGATATTAATTGGTGAAATTAAAATAATTAAGTCCAAAAAAATGTATATTTGACATAATTTATGGGTATTATTTTCCCCAAAAAAAAGGAACAAAAAAAAATCATTGAGCAAAATGTTCTTTGGGCAACCCTGCTTTAAATTTCAAAAAATATATATAAAATCGAGAAAGCTGCAGCACAAATGGGAGAAAAGATGTTTAAATAAATTGTAAGTAATCTCTAAATTAAATTATTTAAGTGTCACATTTATTAAAAGGTCAAAAAGAATCTGGACTACATGTGAGACCAAAGCGTTCCTGGATGCTTTGAGTTTGAGAGTGCAATGGTGATTTGCATAAACATTTTCAAAAGTTGTGGAGCTTCCATTTTTGGCATGTGTTTGTTTTTTTTTGCTTCGAAATGTCACTTTTGAAAGAACAAATTTGACACTGCTACCAAACTTTAAATAATAAAAAAATATGATGATCCAATGCTGTTTTATTATCATGATCTGATCCGGATCAGATCATGGTGATAATAAAACGCGGCTATTGTTGATATCGTTTAGAATATGTGCGTTTTTTCGCATTCCATATATAGTGAAGTGAGAAATTCCCAACAAAACGATCCGCAGTGGTCCGGTTTTTATATTTGAAAGTTGATACAACTGAATATTTGCCAAAATAATTTATCAAAAAATTCTACAAAAAAATAGCGAAATTCAGACCAGGGGTGAAATCGTGTAAGCTGATTTTTGATAGTTGACTATCAAAATCAAGAAAATACGTCTGTGTAATGTGAAAGTCGATTTAAAAGTTTTAACCAAACAATTTGACATCAAATAAAAACTTCAAGAAGGGGGTTTGTTCGTAGACTACTACATTAACATGTGGTGTTGAAGCGAGCTTGAAGCTCGCCTAAAGTCTTTATATACCTGAATCGAGTTGAAATGAGCTTGATTTGCTCGATTCCGGTCGGGGATATGAAATTTTTGAAGAAAAACTTGTGTGGAGGAGTTGGTTTTACAGATAATGCGTTATGGTCTGTTTATTTGCATGTTTGTGTACAAAAAATATAGTTTTGTTTTAATCAAATTTAAAAAAAAATTGCACATGGAGTAGGTAGCATATTCCTATATGGTGCTGAATTATTCAGTTTTTCATTGTTTAACACGAATTAAACTATCTCACTTTCACTTCATAAGAAACATCGAAACACCATTTGCATTTTAGAAAGTGCTGTCAAACTTAATCATTTTTAAATCTTCTTGTGCGGTGGAAACACCAAAAAGATTTATTTAATCTAAACTGAGATAAACCTTTGGTGGAAACATAGCAAAACTTAATTATCTTTTCTATTGTTTTCTCTTGCAAAATAAGCCCAGTTAGTCCATTTTCACTAACAAAACTTAATAATATCAACAGTAATAGATTGATTTTTTCCCCAATGGAAAACACACATGATTCCAAATGCACAACTGCTCAACCAACACAGCCATCGAGATACAAATGCAATATCAATCGTACCAACATTTGAAAACGAAATCACATAAGATCCATTCGAGACTCGTATAAATGTCAAAAACCTATCCATAGTGAGATTCTACTCTAACTTTTATCGGTGTTATTCTCACTATGGATATTGTTTTTGTTATTCGTGTAAAATTCTAGTTCACTATGGATAGATTTCCCAACAAAACACGGGTATTATTACAGAAGAATTCTTCTAGGTAATTCTTGCGTTTTTTAGCTAGAGCAGGGCATGAACAGAGGTGAAGAACTGTTTCGTCCTCTTCCTCATCCATACAGCTTCTGCAAAAGTCCTTTGGGAATATACCTAGCCGCATGGCGTGCATTCCTATTAGACAGTGCCCGTTATGACACCGATTATCGAACTTAATTATTGCAATATACTTAGAGATATCAAACACGTTGATCGCTTTAAATTTAGTGTAGGACAGATGTTTTAGGCAAACTAGTTTACACGATATTTCTTTTACCGGTACTTATTGAAGCTTTGACGATATTGGGGGCTCTTAGCAATTGGTTTGAACTGAGCCCTTTCCCAGCCGTGTGGAAAAATACCAGTCATTAAAATGTTGTATAAGGAACAGAGCCTATAACATTTTTCAATTATTTTATAGGTAATCTTGTCTTCACCTGGAGTTGTGCCTTTCACAGTTCTAAGATTAATATCAAGTTAGACGAGAAATCTGTTCCTTGAGAATTTCGCATTGATTTTCGTTTGTTTGAAGTTCGTTCACAAGAGACAAGAGTATTTACTTTTAATTAACACATTGATTACAGTTTTTCCTACATGGATTATCAGTTGTGGAATAAACTTTCTTTCTTTTGCTTGATACGTATATCACTTAAGAGAATGACATCCCGCATACAACTTTGATCCCATAAATTCTCAAAAACCTATAATTTAAATTGAAACTTCCCAAAAAGTAACATTCATTCCATTCCATCATACATAACACTTTATACTTATATACGATATAATACACTATTGAATGTCCTCAAAGTGTAAGAACTATCCTGGTATCATTTCACTTATATACATTAGATGCGGAAAACAAGGACTTCTAATCTCATTTCGAATAACATTTCCCTTCAAACCATTTTAAACCGCAAGAGAGATTTTGCGGAAATTACTTTCAAAAACACGTATGAGAAGCAAAGATAAATTTCCTGCCACAAAAGTATTTCATATTCATATTTCTATATTACTTTATACGTTTTAATATGAAGATGAGATTCATGTGTGCCATTGCCATCATCAGGCACAGTCAAGGAAAATAACCTAGAAAAAGAAAAGGTTTGCCTTTGTGCAAAACTCCAACTCCTACTCCATCTTTTACTCGTATACATAGATACTGTTCATAGGATTTTTGGTTTTTCCAGAGAAAAGTTCTTCGCTCTTCGAAGAAATTTTCCCTTTCTTCTATCGCATCGTTTCTATATGCGAGCATAATATTTTGTACCTAATCCATGGAATCGTAAAACTATAATAAACACTATATCCATTTCAAAGATACTTTTTGAAGTATCTAAAAGGGTGAGTCGGCCGATGATGGTGCGAGTGGGTATATTTATGTATAGTTTAGTTTAGATATACAAGATTCATCGCAACTTTATACTCGTATATGTATATAGATACCCAACCCACACATATAAAAATTATATGCGTAACTAATCACTCGTGTGTGAAAATATTATTTTGGATTAAGGATGTTATTTCTAAAATATATATGAAAGTTTTGGAAACATTTTCATTTGTGAAAAATAATTATATTTTCTATATAGGAACACGTTTAACCTCGGAGGTCTTGAAAACCAGCTGAGTTAGTGAGTTGGGGTATTAGTTTTGAAGGTCTTTGCAATATTTGGTGAAAAACAATCTAATTTGTGATTTATTTTCAAAGTTTACTTTTCATTTGCGTGAACATGAAGTCGCGAAATGTTAAAACAAAGAAAAGTATTATACCTAATCTTTTCAATTCATTTCGCGGCGGTTAATATTATTTATTAAGAAGTAGTTTCGATTTCAGTGTCAGATAAGAAATATTAAGTTTTCACTTATGTAAGTGATAATGAAAAATAATAGGTTAGTTACTTAGTGAGTTGGGCCAACACAAATGTGGTACAGTAAAAGTCACGATGGTCATACAAAAAATTCAAAATAAGGGGTTGTTAAATTTTAAGGGACGATGCTGAATTTGAACCACATCTTAACGTCAAATTTTGTTCGTCATTTTATTTGCCATTTGTCAATTCCAGACTAACTCAATTTTAACCATTAAAAGGTACACAATCGAGCAACGCGTTAAAGTTATACAGGCTTATTATGAAAATGGGCGTTCAAGTCAAAAGGCATATCGTGCACTTCGTGAATTGTGCAAAAATATAAGCAAACCGAATCTGTGGGAGATGTAAAAACACTAGCGCATGGTCGTAGAGCTCGACCTGCAGAAAATATTGCTTCTGTTAGCGATTGTGTGTCTAAAGAGCAGTCCACATCAATTCGTCGTAGTGTCCAACAATTCCACCTCTGACGCTTATCGTTGATGAACGTTATTCATAAAGATTAGCATTTACACGCTTACAAGGTGCGATTGACTCAAGAACTTAAGCCTCTTCACCGTTTCAAGCGTCGTCAATGGTCAGAATGGTGGCAAGAAATTGTAACAGTGGATAATCAATTTTCGAAAAAAGTCTACGTTAGTGATAAGGCACATTTTCACCTTAGTGAATTCGACAATAGGAAGAATTGCCGCATTTGGACGAATGATAATCCAAGAGTGATTGTCGGAAAACCAATGCAAACACTGTTGAGTGATTGTATGGTGAGTTTTATGGACGACATCCAAAATGAAGCCGGTCAGGTAGTGACTGTGAATGGTGTCCGTTGATGATAACGAACTTTTTATGGCCCGAATTGAAAGATATGGACGTGGACGATATGTGGTTTCAACAGGACGGTGGCACTTGCGACACAGCTTAGGAAACAAGGGCTATTTTGGGCGACATATTCAATGGCCGTGTTTTCTCACGTGGTGGTTATTTTAATTAGCCGCCAAGATCATGTGATTTGACAACGTTGGACTTCTTTCTTTGGGGTTATTTGAAAGATAAGCCAGTAACAATACACGATTTAAAATACAAAAAATGCTTTTGTTTGTGACTCTTTCAATGCATTAACGTTTTTGCTATTTTTTCCTAAAAGATTTGTAATGAAATCCAAATCATAAGTCGCTATCTTTAATATTTTTGTTATATATTCGCATTATGTTCTTTACTTTTCGAAAAAGCGTCCTTAGTTGTAAGTATGTATCTGTCGTTAAAGTAACTCTGAAGCATTATTTCTTAAACTTTTTTTAACAGAAAAACTAAAAAAAAATTATTAAAGTTATTTTGTGTTCTTTTGACGAATTTGTCATCTAAACAAGTTTATCATTCATGGAGTTTTTGATATATCGACAAAATATAAAAACAATGTTGAAAATGGTTATTTTTAAATATAACCAAAAATTAACTCTAAAACGTTTCTTTTCAAAATCATGAAAACATAAGATTCGAGGTTTTTCAAAATTTTATTAAGAGTCAACTTTTATGAAGACTCATAAAGATTGGAAATTCCCAAAAACTAGGAGAGTTACTAAAAAACAATATAAACTGTATTTGTTTGCCTTCAAAACACCGTATTTGGTTTTTTTTTTTAAACTTTTTTCGGGAAGTTTTATGCATTTTAATTTCGAAGATTCGAAGATTTTTCCATTACAAGAAAATTTATTTTGTTCACTAGTGTTCTGATAATAGTTCTTCCGTTTCCAAAAACTCACTTCCTTGTAAATATTTTATTTCTAAAATTCCTCTAATCAAACAATTCCTAACATTCATTCAGTTTGAAAGGAGCCTAAATAAAAATTCTTAAAATTTAATTATGGGTCCACTATATCGAATTTTAACATTCGAAGACTTCTTCTGAGAAGATCAAATTTATTTACAAAACCTTTTTCGGCTATTTCACTTAAATTTATAATATTTTTCTGAAATTTGAATAACTTACAGATTACTATAAAACATTGAAATGCAAACCTGGTGGCGTTCAATCGCTGATACAAGTGTAACATTTTGTATGCAGACGCCATAGTTCTTCTAGCTGAATCACCTGAAAGTCTACATACTACTAATGATAAACCGACTTTTCTATTATTGTGAAACAGGGGACTTACAACTATCATTGAAAATCATCATCGAAAAATAATAATTTTCCATAATATGTAATAGTTCCCGAAATACAGCGGCAATCGATTGGTTCTTTAATGGTAAAGCAGAATTGACGCTATGAAAAAATTCAAGTATTTGGGAGTTACAATAAATTCTATTCGCGGCTTCAAGAAACACATCGACCAACACACAAGATTTTTAGAAAATAAAAGTTCACACTACAAGTAGAATACAAATATATGTATTAAAAGTATTGTAAGATCACCGTTTTGGTGTACTGCCAAATTTGGGAAACAGATGAATTTAAAAAATTTGAGGCATTTCAAAGAAACTTTTTCACTTAATAATAGATGCACTTAATTACTATTTGGAAATTGTTTTACCGAAAATACTAACCTTCACCCTTTAGATTTAAGCTGATTTAATATTAAAAACCGCCTCACACTCAGATAATCAAAAAATTTTGCTGTTGTATGAGAGAAGAAAGCATGACCGGTGATTAATGAAATGGCAGAACTTCGGAATTTGCAAAAAAGTGTAACAACTCAAAGAAGATCCTTACACCATTACACAACTACAAAAAGACGCAGTTCGAAATAATTAAGTTGTTGAGGCCCGTGCACCTGAATTAGAATTATCTACTCGCAGCTCAATTTTAAGTGGTTTCCTTACCTATTTCAATTTTTGGAAAAGTTGTACTTTCGATGGACTTTGCTCAATATCAACTGGTTTCCTTTCACGCCAAAAATTAGACCTCAGCTCTTAGAATACAATTTCTTCATTGATTTTAAAGCCGCGTTTGACAGCATCTATAGGAAAGAGCTTTACAGAGCAATGTCTAGTTTTGGCATCCCTATCAAACTTATCCGTTTGTGCAGAATGACGATTTAGAATGCACGATGCTCTGTCAAGGTCAAAAAAGATCTCACCGATGCATTTGAAGTCAAGAAAGATTATAAACAAAGCGATGCACTGTCATGCGACTTCTTCAACATCGTTGTGGAAAGAATTGTGCAAAACTCAACCGTCATCACTAGATTCACAATCTTCCAAATTCCATCCAATAACTCCAATGCGGCGATGATATTGACATAGTTGGAAAATCAAAGCTTGATGTCAGTGGAGTGTTTTTGAGCATTGTGACGGAAGCGAAGAAGATGGGTTTAGTGGTCAATGAGGACAAGACCAAGTATATGCTGTCATCAAAAAAGGACATTGAACGACGAAGTCTTAGACAAAAGGTCACCATGGACAGCTATAACATTGAGATAGTTAAGGTTTTTGTCTACCTAGGCACCGCTATAAATTCAGACAAAGACATCAGCGCTGAAATCAAACGGAGAATAATCCTTGCAAATCGCTGCTTCCTTGGACTTAGAAGGCAATTGAGTATAGTAAAGTCCCCTCTCGAGCACCTAAAGTCACCATCGACAAGATGCTCATCATCCAATGTTGGTTGAAGCCCAGGTCCGTCCCCTGAAGAGCCACTTTAACTAAGTAAGTATGTTTCACATTTTCGATTGGTCTTAAACATAACTCTTTATTCAATAAACTTCTTTAAAAGCCAAACCTTAGTTTTTTTTTAGCAGTAAACCAAATGTTCTTCTCTTGCTGCCTAAAGCACTATTCACATGAGCACGACCAACGACCAACGAATATTCGTTGATTTTGACATTTCTTTCACATGAGAGTTTTTAATTCGTCGCGAATGAAGTTTGACAGCCCAACACCATTCACCACCGAAACCAAAACAAGAATTTTTTTAGGTTAAGTACGCGCGATTATTTTATTCGTTGCGAGTGTGGATGATGTGGAACGCGAATAAAGTTTGACAGTTCGTATCAACAAACATTTTTTTCGCGACGAATAAATTTGTTTTCTTAAATTTATTAATATATGATATTGAAAAGTAAAAGTATGCATCATAAATCAAATAGAAACTATAATGCTATCGTTTTGTTAAGATTTTGTGTGGAAATATGTCTCACATTTTGTAATTCATTCGTCGTTCGTTGGTCGCGCTCATGTGAATGCTGCTTAAAACTTGTTATAAAGTCTAGAAAACGATTTGGAAAATTTAGCAAGGTCATACAATATAGTTAATCGGTGATTTCTTTTTGTAAACCGCTAATAAATGTTCTTATTTATTTTTCAAAACCGTTCTTTTAAAATATATAATTTAAAAAAGGTATCCATATTCCAACCAGAACAAACATCATCATTAATTTTTTTCGGAATTAGAGTTGTTTGTTCTACGGGTGTTGGCTTTGAAAAAAATCCTTAATATAAAATAGAAGAAGAAAAAAAAGGAACTAAACTAAGAAACCAAAAAAATATTCACCAAGGATCTTCTTTCTTGAACGAAGTATTTTCTCAACTTTCTTTCATTTCTCACTGATTAATAACTCAGTGAAATTAGAAATATCTTTCCTTCCGCAGAGTTCGATGTGGGTTCTTTGTTCATCGTCGTCGTAGCCGTTTTTTAAGCTGCATTTCTTTCGCAGTTTTCTTCGTTTTTCTTTTTTTTTTTTAATTTTGAAAAATCACAACCTTTTCTCATGGTAGTCTCAAATAAATATACAAAAAAGGAAAAACAACGTAAAACTAAAGCGTAAAGCAAAAGAAAGAAAAGTTAAAAAATAAAAAGTAAAAAATTAAAGAACAAATCTCATGCAATTTTTCACTTTTTCTATTCCGCATCTTCTGACGAACCGACCGAGAAAGCTAAAGCTAAAGTGAAGACGAAGGCGAAGGGATATTGTACCTTTTTTCAAAAATTCTTAATTTTCCACTTAATTGCTTCAGCGTGATTAGTAATGTTAAACTTTGAGGATTTTTCCATGACTTTTCCCTTTTGTTGCTTTGCTCGCTGCTGGCTGCTTTATGCTATTCGAGATTTTATATAAATAGGAAGGGGATGGGGTTGATGGTCCGAGTGGGAAAATGGAAACAATTTTAATAACAGCAATTACAGAGATTGATATTCGTATTTTCTTTTTGGTTTTTTCAAGTCAATGCCTTAAATCAAAAAAAGGAAAGAAAAACGTTGATTTTTTTCAGATTTTTGATGTTAGCTATTACTTTTCACTGTGTTTAGGCAAAAAAGGTCGCGGCCTATACAAGTTGTCTGTCATCACAAAAATGCTTTGAAACATTAGATTTGTTTAAGTATTGTTCGACTTTGAATAGAAATCGGTTGAATATTTTGCCTTCGTTTTCTTACATTAAAATCAATTCTTCACAAACTCCGATTCCGTAATGGTGATTTCTTTCACTATTGCTTAACTTAAGGCAAACTTTCAAGTTGATCAACTTTAAATTTAACTACAACTCTATAGTTAGAACACAAGTTGAAATTTCTTTGTAAGCACTTCTACAAAAAAGTATAAAATTGTTAAGCATGGGTTGATTAGAGAGTTTATGCTTTAGTACCACCAAAAGCTTTCTAAATTAGTTGGGCTACGACAAACATTCACAATAGACGATATAATGAAAACAATATGGTTAGAAAGATCACCTAAAAGCATTTGTGCCGTAGTTTCTGTTTCCGAATTTGAATTAGAGAAGCGCACAGCACTGATTGCTGATACAATGTTGGGAGTTATGGGGCGAAGTTTTGTTGCCTCAGTGAAAAATTCTACATCTTCACAACCAATATCTTCATCATCCGAAGGACTCGAACCAAATCAAATTGAAGAATAAAAACCAAAACGCAATATCTTTTCTGTAAGCGCCATCATATCGGTTCGGTTCCTTAGCTATGAAATGTGTTAAGCCATGTCAGTTCAAAAAGAGAACTAATTTAGTACAGGAAAACTCGATTGCACTTCAACAAAGACGGTACACGAAGTGGACTCTTTTAAATTCAACCGTCGTCTTTTCATTATCATCGGCACTTGTGCATATGTATCTGTCTTGCCATATTCCTCAACACGAGGCCGGCGCACCGCTCAAAAAACTCACTTGTTTGCTGCAAATGGGACATCTTTTAAGACATTAGGTTCGAATGTTGCCACTGCCAATTTAGGACTGTGAAGAAACTTCGATTGGGAATTCATCGTTGCAGATGTAGACAAAGCAATCATCAGTGCAGATTTTTGTCACGGCTTGGACTTTTAGTCCAAGTTGAAAATTATCTTCACATTAAACAGTATCTCAAAAGCAACAGACTATAACCCAATCAGTCAACAGGATATGAATTATACCGATATTCCTCCAGTTTTCGACAAAAAAACCCAAAGTTTCAGCATCAAATCATAACGAATGGTCGACCTGTAATTAAAAAAGCTCGAATATTGAATCAAAACCGCTTTAAAATAGCTTAAAGCAAAAGAGTTGGAATATACAGTGCCGTTCAAAAAATGTTGGTCGAACTTTTTTTTCGATTTTTTTCGAATTTTGTCAAATGTTATGAAATATTTTTTGAATGAGGTTTTGTTTTATTATGCGGTTCAAATCGTTTTATGATACAATAAGAATTTTTAGATTTTTTCTAAAATGGTCGCGGGAGCAAAAAGTGATTGTACCGAAAAATTAGTTTCTTAGGTTCCTGCATCATTTCTAAGGATTAAAGAAAAATACTTTATTGGTGCAGTTTTTTGTTTTGTATTGCTTCTCAGAAACATGTTGTATCTACTTAGTACTTTGTTGGACCTCCTCTTGCTTTGATTACGGCTGCAAATCGGCGAGACATTGAATGAGATAGGTTTTTCCAAGTGGATGCAGGTATCGTGTTCCAGGTCCGGGTAAGCAGTTTTTTTTTTTAATTCATCAACTGAATCTGGGCGCTTCTTCGTAACCTCAAGTTTCATTATAGACCAAATATTTTCAATTGGATTGAGATCTGAACTGTAAGGAGGCCAACTTAGTACATCGATATTATTTTCTTCGAAGTACTTTTTAAACTTATGAATACAAAAAAAAAAAAATATTATTTTTAGTCATAAAACTTTTAGAATTTTTAAAGCTTATAATTAGTCAGTCACGGTAAAAATGAAAACAAGTTCATACTTAAAATTTTGGCTGTATGATAAGGAGCATTGTCGTGTTGAAAAATGAAACTGCAAGTGTCCACAAAAATCTCTAACACCGTGGGCTCCAATACGTTTTCCAGGACTCGAAGGTTAACTTTTACATTGACTTTGGATTCTAGAAAGCTCATTCTAAATTTTTTATCTCCAGAGAAGCATCCTTAAACCATCACACCATGCAATCAGAGCTCAGTCTTTCTATCGGTTCTCTTCGCACAAGGATCCTTCCATCTCCAACATGGAGCTTGTATTTTGATTCGTTCGAAAAGATGACATTGTTCCACATGTCTTGAGTTCAATTTAGGCGCTCTTTAGCCCAGAGCAATCGTTTTTCTTTCACTCTTTTTGGAAAATCCGGCTTGAGTGCTCTTATTCTAGCTTTCACGAGCCTTTTTCTCATTGAGCTTGACGAAATTACTTCGCCTGTAGTTTGACACATATCGTTTTTAAAGTCCACCGAAGTGCTGAACCAATGCCATATTTTCCATATTTTTTGGCCTCCCTGAGCCTTTTTTCCTGCTAGTAGACCCGGTATCACGATATGACATAGTTTCCCCATCAGATCGAATCAATGATATTCTTAAATTAAAAAAACCCATTGAAGCTCATGTATTAGGAAGATTTTTAGCACTACTTAATTTGAACAGACGGTTTCTACCAAATGCAACAATCAAACACGGGAGTCTTCAAGCTCTCATTTATGGAAATAAGAAAAAGGACTACGAAAAATGCTCTCATTTTAAAGCCCATGTCGACGAATTAAAACAATTTATTCTGAAATTCTGGACGGTGTGTCAGATTCTCCAGCTGAAATATATTGCGATATATCAACCGGAACAACATTTGACTTGATTCCTCGACTTTCGCACCCAGGTAAACGAGCAACAAATAAATGTCCTAAATGAATAAGGACATCAGCAATGGGTATTTCACGTCACAACAAAACAGTTTTAGAAAAGTTATAGACAGTAGACTTAATCATATTAACATCGATACTAATGGCCCTCTTCCACCTTTCAATGACTACCGGCTATTGTTTAACTTGTATCAATCGATTTAGTAGATAGGCTGTAGTAATACCACTTTAACAGCCTGGTTCCACATTTCACTTTTACTAGAAATTAAATTGAAATCAATTCAAAACATAAATTGAAATTCTTAAATTCACTTTTATCAATATCGATTTAATTTGTTTTCGAATTTAAAACGAATTGAATTTCGGAGTTCTATATTTCGATATTTGCGATGTTCAAGTGATTTGAATTCGGCCAGATTAAGTTTGTGTTGTGCAAATACAACAACATTAATATTCCAAATTTATTATGAAAAAAGCACAAAACAAAAAAAACAAGAATTTATACAAATGACAAAATTGTGTATTGACTGATGTGATAAATGTCAACTGCTTTAATTTCACTTCAAGTGAGTTGGAAAAGTATTCGAATTTATGAAATCGATCGAATTATAGAACCCTAAAAACAATTTCACCCTATTTTTAATTCAGATTTTTATTTCATTTCACTCCATTTTGAGAACCTAGCTGTATGAAATAATAACGAAAGAAGTTGCGAAAGCTCTGATACACACATTGATATCTCATTATGGTGTGCCCGATCAGGGAAGACAATTCCGGTGAAATATATTTGCAAAGATGATTTATGGTACTACTCTCAAGCTTCCAGGTGAAATTTTTGACTATAAATCTACTTAAAATGTTAATTCAGGCTTTGTAAGAATGCCTCAAGCAGACTATGAATGATCTTAAACCTGTCGTTACTTCTTATCATTCCAAAAACAAGTCATATCAGCAGCAGCATCTTAACATATGCACACAAGGTATATTTTGTACGAGATGATACCGTAAAAACTCCTTTAAAATCGCCATTTGACGGACTTTTTGCAGTCCTATCAATATCTTCTAAGACTTTTGACATTTACTTTCAGGAAAGGACATAAAAAGTAAGCATTGATAGACTAAAAGCATCATACTTTTCGAAAAAAAAAACTTCAATGATATTACCAAACAATCAACTGATGTTCCGCCAATTTCACCACATCAACAATTACAAATCAGTCAACAACGCAATCAGAATAATTTTGAAATCAGATGCGGAAGATCTGTTAAATTTCCCAAGAAATTATACGGACATATCGTAATCATAATCTAAGTTGATTAACTGGTAAGAGAGTGATATGGCGACTCATTAAATATTCTAATTTGTTAACCATATCTTAAATTTTCAACTATGTTAAGTTTTGTCTACTTGATACTTTTTACTTTGTGATCTTTAAAATTTGTACGTCTTAATCTTAGCTTTCAAATTTATATAATTTTCATTTTCGATAATTGTTCATTCCTTTCCGAGTCGTCTTACATTACATTTTCAACTCCCATTTTTTTGAAAGTTATGAAAATCTAAGGTTGATTAACTATGAAGTTGAAAATCGACACTCGAAAATGTCAACTTTGAGTGAATAAAAACAAGACCTCGTGTTGATAACCTCAAGCATGCGAACAACTAGTTCTTAGTTTTAAGTAAATAAAATACGAGTATCGACGGGGAAAATGTCAAATCTCAATTTTTAGCAGGTCGAAAATGGTCCTTCTCGAAGGTATATCCACAAGCCACCCCGTTCACCCACCGTATATGTATGCATGTTTTTATACCGGGAATCGGAAGAAATAAGCGATAAAAATATTACTTTAAGCCATTTGTAACGCATGTGAAAAGTTCCGCTATAAATGTAATGACCTGGAAATAAATATCAACAGAGATATTGACATGTCAAAAATTTAACGTCATACACACCGCATCACACACCGATTGAAATGATATATATGCCAAGCCAATGCCAAATCCCAAACTTATCCCCTCTGTTGTCCTTTTTATTTGGGTTGTGTTAGTTCTTTTTGTTGTTGTTGTTCATCTTTTGCAGAAAGTTAAAGAAGATTTCTAAATGGATTGAAAATGCGTCCCATAAAATTCGAGAGGAATAAATTTGATTTTCGAATCGCAAGCGAATCATCACAGTGCGAGCGTTAGTTTATAGTTCTTGTTGTTGTTACTGTTTCTGTATGTGTAGATAGTATTGGGCATCATTCCGGTATATGATGGTGTACTATACGCTTCACTAGACTCTACAAGCTAATGCACTAGATTTACATCCTGTTTGCGAGTTCTTCCCTTTTCGGAGAATTATGTTTTATCATTTTCACAAATCTGTGCGAACAACAACCGGAGAGACTAATGTGAAGTCGTCATCTCATACATATATAGAACTGGGATATACAATACGTAGAAGTCGCACTATGTCCTTTTTGCAATTTTGTTTGTTGTCATCGATAAAGTTCGATCTGGGAACACGCATTGTTTCCGGAAATAAAAGTCATCCGTGGCCAATTATTGAATTACAATCAAACTGTTTCGCATCCTAATATTCGATTGTACGACAGGACTAGGACGACGACGAGCGACGTACGATACAACGACTGACATCGACGACGACGACGT
Source organism: Eupeodes luniger (assembly GCA_951509635.1). Lineage (NCBI taxonomy): Eukaryota > Metazoa > Arthropoda > Insecta > Diptera > Syrphidae > Eupeodes > Eupeodes luniger. The sequence continues at coordinate 302,303,166 of OX608073.1, forward strand.
GTCCTGATCCTGATGATGATGCGTGTGCTGATGTACAGGATGGCACGGTAAACGAACATATATAGAATATAAAAGCTTATCTGTAATGCATGAATTCAGTGCAATCAACCCTCTTTTATAGTGATTCATATAATATTTTATGGAATCTAGAAGTTTGGACAGCACTTCTAACTAATTGATACAACAACCGTTGCAATTGATCGGAATAATTTATGATGCCCTTAACTATATTATAGTACCTCAATAGAAAGTTATGAGGGTTGTTTTGATAAAATAGAACTTTATTTAACGTCAATCTTTAAACTATTTTAACTTATCGAGAACTTTAAAAAGAAATAAGAGTTATGGAAATAAGTTCATTATATTTTATAAAAGCCTTCAATCTATATTGATTTTAAATAAAAGAGGTAGAAAAGGTGAATAGAATTATTTTTGTAAAGATTTGAGTAGGTACCTTTGCATTTTGATATGTATATAAAATTTGTTTTAAAATATGGTTTAATTCAGTCACGACCTCTTTTTAAATTACTTTATTTCAAAATTAAACAATAAAGTAAGAAATGATAACTTATCTCAATAACCATTTTGGATTTTTATGGAAAAGTTAAAGTGTGCATCTGATTGCAGGTTTTTATACGATCATTGAAACCAAAATATAAAGAATTGGTATTTAGGTAATTAAACTATACCTACATATAGGATATCAGAGGACGACTACAGAAATACTTGTTCGAATGAACTGCTCTATCTATTTTTAAATAAAGATGAAGTTTCAAAGGTTTTCATGCGGAGAATAATTTTCAATATGCTCTTTACATAAAATATTGCAAACCATTTTTGTTTTAAAAATGCTCCTATTTTTGGAAATTGTTTGCTGCCGACTTGAATTTTGTTTGGAAAACCGAACCAAAATTAAAGCTATGCTGAAATATTTAAGTTGTTACAATTAAAACAAAATTCTTAATCCTCCTTTTTAAATCTCATGACATAGCATGTGAGACCGGGGTCACCGATTATGTACGCCATATAGTCACCGTTACATTTTGTACGAGAACATTGTGTTAATTTTTCGAAATTTTTTAATCTAAAGGGACTAACAGAAATTATTTTATTCCATGACTGTTTGTTTTTTGTTTTGTTTTTAACTAATAATTAAATTTGTAAAATCTATATAATACTAGCTGCCCCGACAAACGTTGTGTTGTCATATAAATAATTTCTAGAGAATATTTTGCTAGAAATAAATAACTTATTGTAAGTGTGTAATTATGTGGTATATAAGTGGGAAATTTTTTTAATTTGTTGAAATTAATTCCTTAAAATTATATACATATCGCTAATTATGACTGTACTACAAAAGAACAATATCAATCCCTTAATGCAACAAAGTGAACAATATTTTGTGTGATCCCATCTTTCGCCAATACAAACAAACTGGATGGTTTGCCCACTTAAGAGCACGCCACGTATAATTGTCCGTGTGAAAAACATGAAGTGCTCAAATGTAAGCCGCAGACAGACGTGCGTCGTTTGGCCTTGAGACTTATTGATAGTTATTGCAAATGCCAATTGTTGGAAATTGAAGGCGTTTGAATTGAATTGGCACATCTGTGGGCATAATAGGGATTTGCGGTAATAATATATTTTTACCTCGGAATTTGCCATTTAGAATTATGGCTTGGATAACATTTTTAATTACTAATCGCGTGCCGTTGCACAACCATGGTGGGTTCAAATGACGAAACAAAATTACCAGAGATCAAACCTTCAGTTGTAAATTATGTGGTGGCATGCCTGGTAAAACTAATGAGTTCAAAAACTCAGCTAGATAATTTACAGCTTCGGTAGCATCACAAACTGTATCAATAGATTTTTATGATCCCAAGTCTCCTTGTAACAAATGCTGTATCTTGAGATTTAATTCGTTGACATACACATTTTTTGCTGGTAAAATTGATCTTTCTCCCGGCCACTCATGATTTATATATTTTCTCTGTACATCGGGAAATATTTGGTCAATGAGAGCATCTTGTGAATCAATAATCGTGCAGATATCGACCGGTAATTTTATGCATCCAGTTTCATCTGTAGTAACTTTTCCGTCGCCTATAGGTATCTATCAACAGTTGTTTTGATAATGTCCTGTTCAAAGTGTAGTAATCAGGCCCAGTGGCAACACTGTATCAGTGCAATAATATAATAATATATAATAGTTATACTCACACATCAACATATGTAAACCGTTGTTACTAGTACTTAAGTATATATTCCCTAGTTAAATTTCCCTCTTGTACAAATTCCCCTAGCTTGTAAGAAGAAAGAATAAAGATGAGTCAGTCTGAAAACGAACTCGAAACGAATAAGTTGTGCGTATTATTCTTCTGAAGACTTTAAATATAATAATTATTCGGCCAACAGATTAGCTTACTTCAACCTCAGAAGTGGGATTCAGCCCTAATAGCAACCTGGCAATTAGTTTAAAACAATTAAATTAAAATAATAAGCTGTATTCGTTCGTGAACAAACGTGTGCGCGTCCCCTACATTCAGATTCTCATTTTTTTTTGTGTTGTTTGAATTCAACTGCCGCAGTGTTCCGTTTTTTTTTCTATCTCCCTTTTCCATTTTCCCCCTAAAAACAAATTATTGATACAACATGAGTGACTCAATGGAGCTGAGTAAGTATTCTGTGGTGCAGCTGCGAGAATGGCTGCAATGTTTGAAGATGCCAAGCAACGGTACAAAGTCAACGCTAATACTACGTCTCAATGGAATACCCGTAGAAATACGAGGAGAGAAGCCAACGGATAAGAAAAAAAATGACAAAGATGAGGAAAATAAAAATAACAACAGCAACAACGACGACGCGGACGCGAACGACGACAACGAAGCGAACAACGAGGGTGACAACGATAGCAAGAGCAACAATGGTGAGAATGACAACGGCGATGGCGAAGACGACAACGGCGGTGACGATGGCGGCAATGATGGTGACGAGGATAACAACGACAACGAAAGCAGCAATAACGATGAGGAAAGAGAGTGTCATCACAGTGTTGGTGACAACACACAATCGCTACTGAAGAAGAAAAATGAACTTCTCGTAAGAGAATTAAAACTGATCAAAAGAGAACGAGATTTATTGACAAAGGAAAATGAACTCTTGAGAAGACAACAAATTGAATTTAAAAAGCAACAACGAACAACTGAAGCGAACAAAAATAAAAATAAACGACGAGACGAAGAAATAGACGACAAAGAAGAGAGAAGATATAATACGTACAAAGACATGTTGCCGGCAGTGTTGCCGTTTTAGCGACTTTGTCGCTATATATAGCGGAATTTTCAAAAGTTTAGCGACAAAAAATTATTTTTTGTCGCTAAATAATTCTAGCTACTTTTCTAGCGACTTTTTGCAAAAACATGAATTGTTAAGACCTGTTAAAGATCGTTCTATCATTGATCTTGCAAAAAATTAAGGGTTTCAGGACGACAAAATAGAAAAAAATTTAAATCAATTGACAATTATTAATTTTGTAAAATGGCAAGAACTTCAAGATAGCGTTAAGTTTTGGGGAGAAGTTTCACGCTATAAAAACGCAGCTGGGGTCAATACTTATTCCAACTTGCTCAAACAGAAATGTCACTTCCACATTCAAATGCCGAAGTGGAACGCATTTTTAGCACGATGAATATTGTTAAAAATAAGTTGAGGAATAAAATGTCAGCGAAAACTTTAAATTCTATAATCATTATTCGAAATCAATTAAAAATACAAAAAAAGTTGTCATAATTATGAAATCCCTAAAAATGTTCTAAAAAAAATAATTTTAAAAATACTTCAGATATTGAAGTCAATGAAATGGATGAAGAAGCAATGGAAATATTTATTTGTGATTAATTAATTTTTTATTTTTATAATAGGTATTTTAAGCTTTTATTAAAACTTTCTTACTTTTCCTTTCAAAAATGATAAGTAGTTGAGACTGAATCTGTTTTTTTTAAGTTTTTTATGTTAACTTGTTTATAAGTTTTTTTTTACGATACGAAATAAATTTTTTTGTTAAAATTGAATATGTTTTTGTGATATTTGTACTGAAAATTTTTTCTAGCGACTTTTTTCAAAATTTAAGCATATCTAGCGGATTTTTAAGGTTCATCTAGCGACTTTTTTTTTTGGCTTGCGGCAACACTGGTTGCCGGAATACGATGGTGGTATTAATTTTGATGTCTGGCTGGCGCAATTGAGGAGTACGGAGAAAGCATACAATGTTGAGAAGACATTGTTGCGCAAGCTTTTCGTAAACAAGTTGAGAGGCAAAGCTCAACAGTGGTTATTTTCTAAGCCAAATTTTGCTGAACAGGACATCAACGATCTGATTCGAGAGATGACTGAAATGTTCGGTGGTAAGGAGAATAAAATCTCGATGAGGAGAAAATTTGAAGCCAGGAAGTGGCGCTACAACGAAACGTTTCCAGAGTACTACAATGACAAAGTGGTGCTGTCCAATGGGATGGGCATCGAGGAGGATGAATTCATTGAATACGTTGTAGAAGGCATAAGCGATGAAAACCTGCGACTTTATGCTCATGTCAGCAATTTTAAAGACAAGTCGCATCTACTCCGGACATTGGGTAAGGTCGAGCAGCCAAGACCCAACAACTTCCAGTCAACGTCAAGGGCAGCGATGGCAGCAACGGCAGCAACGGCAACAACTACGACGGCAGCGACAACGATGCGGCAACAAAAAAAAGAAGGACCGAGATGCTACAATTGCAATTGCATAGGACACATAGCCACCGAGTGCAGAAAAAGTAAAAGAGAGTTTGGAGCATGCTATGGGTGCGGCTCGATGGAGCATCGGTTGACGACGTGTCCAAAGAAGAAGTACACCATCCAGTTGGTGGAGAAAAACAACGACGACTTCGTAAGTTATTTATATTTAAAAATTAAAATAGGTGAGAAAACAGAAAATTTCTTTCTAGAATGCCTTGTAGACACCGGTAGTCCCATCAGTTTTGTGAAACGTTCGTGCCTTCCCGAAGGAGTAAATTTAAATTTAAAAACTAACGATGTAACTTATTATGGTATTAATAAAAGTAAACTCATAATTTTCGGAAAGTTGTGTTGTCTCGTTGAATGGGAAAATCTTTTGATTTCGGTAGAACTATTTGTGGTTGACGATAAGTCAACAGGTTATGAGGTTGTTCTGGGAAGAAATTTTTTGAAGGCTGGAAATTTTAAATTAATTTCAAATTATGAAAACAATGAATATATGAAAAGACAAACTTATGAAAAATTAAACGAGAAAATTAATAAAACAATTGATAGTCAAAATTATAAAAGTTATGAAAAAGAACAAAATGATAATAAAAATTGTATAAAATTTAACGATGAGTCAATAATTAGTTTAGACAATAAAAAACTTAATGAAAATAAAAACAACGATGAGTCTAAAGGTAAACAAAACAACGAAAGAAATATAGTTGTACCAATTTATAACCACAATGTTAACGAATTTAGAGCAAATAAAAACAGTATAATCGAAAATAATGTAAATATTAACAAAGATAATGAAGATTTTGTAAAAACTTTAATGATGATAGATTGCAATTATGATGTATGTGAAGAGAAAACTTTAAAAATTGGAAATAATGTAAGTTATGCAACTCAAAAATGTTTACAAGATATTTACAAAAATTGTTATCTGGTGCCTCGACGTCCGGTAGAACCATTAGTAAAAACAGAGATGAAGTTAAATCTAAGCTCAGATAAACCTTTTTATGGGCCGCCTCGTAGGTTGTCATACACAGAAAAGTCAGAGTTAAATAAATTGCTAGATGAGTATTTAGAAAAACGTTACATTAGGCCAAGTGAGTCAGAATTTGTTTCTCCTATAGTCCTAGTAAAGAAAAAAACTGGTGACCTTAGAATGTGCATAGACTATAGAGTTTTAAATAAAGTAACTACAAAAGATAGTTTTCCTATACCGCTAATAGATGATTTGTTAGATCGTATGGCAGACAAGCTGGTGTTTACCAAATTAGATTTGAAAAACGGATTCTTCCATGTATATATGCACGAAGATTCAGTCAAGTATACGTCATTCGTTACACCTTTAGGGCAATATGAATTTTTGAGAATGCCGTTTGGTTTAAGAAATGCCCCATCCGTTTTTCAAAGACACGTTAATAAAATATTTGCGGATATGATAAAAAAAGATGAGGTTATAATATATCTCGACGACATAATGATAGCAACAAAGGATATTGGCAAACATTTGACGATTTTAAAGGAAGTTTTTAGGAGACTTGTTGTAAACAAGTTAGAATTAAGGTTGGATAAGTGTGAATTCCTTCAGTCAAAGATCAAGTATTTGGGTTATACTGTTACTGGAGAAGGTATACAAGCCGATGATAAGGGTTTAGAGTCGATACAAAAATTTCCACTGCCACAAAACGTACATTCGGTTCAAAGTTTTCTGGGTCTATGTTCGTATTTCCGCAGGTTTGTAAAAAACTTTTCAATTATAGCTAAGCCACTTTACGATCTTACAAGAAAAAACAAAGTGTTTCAATTCGGTGCAGAGGAATTAAAGTCATTTGAAGTACTTAAACAAAAATTGATAGAATCTCCAATTTTAGCACTATATAACCCCAAAGACTATACAGAATTACACTGTGATGCAAGTGCAATAGGTTTAGGAGCAATATTGCTACAAAGAAAAGACGACGGAAAGTTACATCCTATTTTCTATTTTACCAGAAGAACTACAGACGACGAAGCGAAATATCATAGTTTTGAGTTAGAAACTTTAGCTATAGTTACCGCACTTAAGAGATTTAGAGTATATTTACAAGGCAAACATTTTAAGATAGTGACGGATTGCAATTCCCTTACAATGACACTTAACAAAAAAGAACTAAATCCACGAATAGCAAGGTGGGCGTTAGAACTCCAAAACTACGATTACGAACTAGAACATAGAGCTGGTACACGTATGCAACACGTAGATGCCTTGAGCCGTTCAACGAACATTTTAATGTTGGAAACTAATAGTTTTGAGGAAAACTTAGTTATATCACAAGGTAAAGACAACGTTTTAGTAAAACTTAGAGATTTGTTGCTGAAGTCAGAACATCAATTATATGAGATGCGAAATGGTGTTATATATAAAAAACAAAACGATGGGACAATTTTATTCTGCGTTCCTGAAAGTATGGAAAAGCATGTTATGTATAAATACCACGACGAGATGGGACACATAGGTACTGACAAAATGATTGAACTTATAAAGAAGAGTTATTGGTTTCCTAAGATGAGGGACAAAGTTAGTACGCATATACAAAATTGTTTCAAGTGCATAGTTTATTCCTCTAAACATGGAAAGGAAGAGGGATTTTTGAACAATATTCCCAAAGGCGATGTTCCATTCGAAGTGGTGCACATAGACCATTACGGGCCGGTCGACAATTCCCGCAACGTTAAGAAACATATTTTGGTGGTCATCGATGCGTTTACGAAGTTTGTTAGATTGTACTCCACGAAAACAACGAATACAAAAGAGGTAGTTAAAGCGTTGTCTGACTATTTTCGATCATACAGCAGACCAAAGTGTATAATATCAGATAGAGGAAGCGCGTTTACGTCTGGAGAATTCAAAGAATTTTTGTTAGAAAACAACGTAAAACATATTCAAATTGCGACAGGTTCACCACAGGCAAATGGTCAGGTTGAAAGAGTCAACAGAAATATAGGTCCGATGTTAGCCAAGTTAGTTAAACCAGAAGAAGGAGTCTACTGGGACCACGTTGTAGAAAAAGTCGAGTTCACATTAAACAATACCGTCAATCGAATGATAGGAAAGCATCCAAGCGTTATGCTGTTTGGAGTAGATCAAAGGGGACAAATTATAGACGACTTTAAAGACAACTTAGTAGAAGTTCAACAAAAGATAGTTCAAAAGGATCACAAACAGATAAGACAAGAGGCAATAGTAAAACAGGAACAAGCACAGGCTTATAATAAAAAGTATGTAGATAAAAAACGACAACGACCAAATAAGTATGAGTCAGGAGATTATGTGTTAATAAAAAATTTTGATTCACATCCGGGAGCGTCGAAAAAGTTGTTACCAACATTTAAGGGACCATACCAAATAGTAAAAGTGTTAAGAAACGATAGATATGTAATCAAAGATGTGGACAATTTTCAACAAACGCGGTTACCATATAAGGGTGTATGGGCAGTTAGTAATATGAGACCATGGTTCGGAAATCGAGGTGCCAAACATAAAAACGTTCAATAAATTGTAAAGATCAGGTGATCTTAAGTGGTCAGAATGGCCGAATTGTAGTAATCAGGCCCAGTGGCAACACTGTATCAGTGCAATAATATAATAATATATAATAGTTATACTCACACATCAACATATGTAAACCGTTGTTACTAGTACTTAAGTATATATTCCCTAGTTAAATTTCCCTCTTGTACAAATTCCCCTAGCTTGTAAGAAGAAAGAATAAAGATGAGTCAGTCTGAAAACGAACTCGAAACGAATAAGTTGTGCGTATTATTCTTCTGAAGACTTTAAATATAATAATTATTCGGCCAACAGATTAGCTTACTTTAAAAGCATCAAGCAAATGTTTGTGTGCCATAGTGCATTCATCCCAGATGATAATTTTACACAGTTTTAGCAAAAATTAGAGAAATAAGGAATATTTTGCCAGTTCCACCTGGTACATAAAAAAAATAATCCACTTTGTCTTGCCAAAACTGCGAGCTTGATGTGGTCATAAATGGTTCTTTGTTCTTCATTCATTAGTGGGACATTGCGAGCAACAATTGCTGCCATTTCTACAGTATTGTATTTCACGATTCAATTCAGTGCCTATTAAATCAGATGCATTTCGATTTGGTGAATGCATACCGAAATGACTGAGTGGTAAGTTGGAGTGTAAGTTGGCAACGCAAAGATTATCAATAGCAATCAATGCTTCATTGTACAATGTACATAGCGTCACTGAATACTATTGTAAGATCGTTGCACCGTGTACGATGTTGATGCAATTAAACCATAACACTTAGGAATAAAAAAATTAGATAAAAACCTATTCTCAGACCTACCGAATATATATGCAAAATTTCATTAAAATTGGTTAAGCCGTTTCGGAGGAGTATATGGCAACTAACACTGTGACAGGAATATTTTATATAATGATTTAATGATTTATGTCAAAATTATTTTAAAATATTAAGAGTGAAATAAACGGGCTAAGGTTGTTAAAATATCTTTCGCAACTGTCCAAAGAACATTTATTAAAAATGGAAAAAATTATTCTTAGTTAAATAATTAAAAAAAAATCTTCCGTTTAAAAACAAGGTCTCTGTGTTGAAAAAGAATTTGATTCTTTTGACATGAGAGGATCTTACACAAAATTTTGATGCTCACCTTTCCCATGTATTCACAATTTTCAAAGTCCTTTCTGTCATCAAGAACTTTAGTTATTTTTGTTAAGAAAAATCTTTCGGAAATATTTGAGTGTACTGCAGGCGTGCCTTAAGAATCCGTTCTTGGCCCAATACTCTATACAGTTTTTACTGCTGATTTTTCCTGAAAGACTAAGATAAATGCTTTTAAACCCCAGGCTGTCTTCCCTCTTAATCAACGGGGTAGAAGCAAACTGGAAATTAAATGCTAAATACCTTGGCGTCTTCTTTGACAGTCAACTAACTTTTGGAATTCATGTCCAGGAAATCATAAAAAAAGTAAATGTATTTATTTTTTTTCAAAATGCTTTCAGTTCATTCAAAAGAAACTGTTGAATGTTCTGTATAATTTCTATGTACGTACTACGTAGACCTGATCCTCCAAAAATGGTTTTGAAAAATGAATTATGTATAAAATCCAGAAATTTTTTCATCGTTTTAAGTAAATGTTTAACATCGTTTTAAAAAAGTCTTATTCAAAATCATTTTCCTTCTTCTTTGGTTTTTTAATTTTATTATTTCTGCCAATTTTTTTCCCATGATTCTAACAAATAATGTATTTTTTCAATTATAACTTTAATGAACTCATTTTACCTAAATTATGATGACTGCACAGTGCACACATAAAACTATTTGTGTGCACTGTGCAATCATCAACAGTGTTCAAAAACTTATTTGAGCATATTTTAGTCAGAATCACCGGGATCCTCAGAATAAGGACTTCAACTTCGAATTTTTCTTTAAGTGTCGTCGCCAACAAGTTTCTTATATTGTTCTGTGATAAGCCAGGTACATCCAAGGAGTTTAAAAATTCAATTCCATAGTTGGTTACTTGATTTTCATTTGTTACACAGTCAATAGATTTGAATGAATGCATTGTTCAATTGATCTCATTCTAAATTAATAAAAAAAACATAGATTATAATATTGGTATGGTTCCATAGTTATGTATGGAACAAAAAATTGAGGTACTATAATTTTAATGTGCCGAGATATCTCACTCCTTAGCTCTTGAATTGTTGCTGGTTTATCAACGTACATCTCAAGGAAATCAATGTACAAAATCCAATATTTCACTATTCTCATATCCGTTTCTCATTATTCTTCTGAATATTCTTCATTGTTGTTTTTGTTATTATTTGCTAATCATATTTTGGAACATTATGAAATATTATTCCAACTTCACTTAATAATTAAAATTCTGACATTCTTAAAGACCATCAACCATGTTTTTCCTTTAAAGTATAATTTCAATTTCAAATTTACCAAATGTAATATTTTTTTTTCAAATACATCAGAAAGAGAAAAAAAAACAACAACAACTAAATAAAAATAAAAATAAAATCACTTTCATTATCGCATCCACTAAAAACACCAAACCTATCCTCACCTCTCTTCACTTTGCACAGCAATATGATTCGTAAAAATGTTTATTTAACATCCGATTCTTACTTTTTATTGCGTTGAGTTTTCGCTTTGATCCCATCAATCGTGATCATCATCATCATATAATAAAGAGGAACACCGGTTGGTCCCCCATCACTATCACAAATTATAATCTAGTATAGAGGTAAAGTAACCTATGTACAACTATACGACACGAGTATAGCGGTACCACATTAAATGTAAACATATCCATCTCGAACTGAGTTATAAAGGGGGGTACAAGTATAGACTACTCATCCAAATCTAATAGAAGTAGGGTGTTATGGGGTAAGTGGGGTAAGTGGGGCATGTGATTGCAGCGTTCCTAATCTCATCACACCACCAATATGTAGAAAATGATCATAAACAAACTTTTCGCGTATCCGATTATCCCTAGTCCAAGTCTCGAACCAACAAAAAAAATAAGACCAAAAGAAGCCCCAAGCCCCTTCGCGTACATAAAGAGTTCCGAAGATGTTATATATGTGTAAAAACGTATCCAAACACTCATCATCGTCATAAGCGATCGTAAGGAAGAAAAATACTCGTGCCAGGCGGTATAAACGCCCGCCGCCGCTGCTACCACCGCGCGCCGGCCGCCGCACCGTCGGTCGGCAGTGCAGAGTACATTCAAAAACTGACAGACAAAATCTGCGAGAGTAAATATTTTCCACACAAAGTCGATAAGTAAATATTTTGACAAATATCTCCCACTCGCGCCCGTGATAAATGATGAATCGGGCATTTGAGCAAATTGTTCAATCGGTTTGTGCAGCCATCCAAGAGCTAAAAATAACAAGCTCAAGACATCAAATGCCCGCGCGATCGCTGCGCTGCGCTGCTCTGGATCATGCTCTGCAACACTCTTTATAGTCTATATAGGAAGATCTCATAAAGAAGATGAAGGCACCTGAAGACGAATGCGTGCTGTTTGTTATTTGATGATTTATGAGCTACTACGTTCTACGTTTCTAGATAATAGGTGGGATCTGGGAGGTGAAGTGGTGTTTTTTGTTCAATAATAAGAAGTGTCTGGATGCAAGTGCAGGTTTATTAGGTCTGAATAAGATACACGTCTAGCGGACAATGACTTGTGCTAAACATTAGGGGAGTCCATTTTTTAAAAATGACTATCAAAGTCTATTGTTGGAAATTCGCTTGCAATAAAAATGACTTCACTGCAATATTTTTGTTTTGATTTCTTGACATTTTTAAAGTTTGGTTTTATTATCGATCCTTGTAGTATTGGTGAGCGTGATGTTTTAATCAAAATATATGAATATCTTTTTATAATTTTTTTTGAACTTGACAGACAGAATGACTATCGTCATTTGTTGATTCCCGAAAGTTAAATTTGACTGTCAAAATGGCAATACTTAAATAACCAAGTTTTGTATCACAAGAACTGCAATTAATTTAGAACTATTTCAAGCGTCGTCAATGGCCAGAATGGTGAGAAGAAATGGCAACAGTAGATGATAATTTTTCGAAGAAAATCATTTTTAGTGATGAGGCACACTGTCACCTTGGTCGATTCGTTAATAAGCAGACTTGCCGCATTTGGGCGAATGATAATCCAAGAGTGATTGTCGAAAAACCAATGTACCAACAAAGAGTGAATGTTTGATGCCGTTTATGGGCTGGCGGCATTATCGGGCCGTATTTTTTCCAAAATAAGGCCGTTTAAGCAGTTAATGTGAATGGTATTCGCTATCGTGAGATGACAACGAACTTTTGATGGCCAGAATTGAAAAATATGGATGTAGACGATATGTGTTTTCAGCAGGACGGTGCCACTTACCACACAGCTAACGAAACAATGTCTCTTTTGCACGACAAATTCAATGGCCGTACTATCTCACGTGGTGACTATGTCAATTGGCCGCCAAGATCATGCGATTTGACGATGTTGGACTTCTTTCTTTGGGGTTATTTGAAAGGAAAGATGTACGTCGATAAGCCAACAACAATTCAAGAGCTATAGAGGATGAGATAATTGGGCACATAAACGACATTAGAACCTTTTTATGCTTCAGCGTCATCGAAAATTTGGACCATCGGATGGAGGTGTATCGCTGAGGTCGCGGTGCGGCTATTTGGCCGATGTTTTGTCCCATACATAATTGAACCATACCAATATTATCAAACTAATAATAAATGACAAAAATTTCCTAAATAATTTGTGTTTTATTGAAAATCAACATCGGCCCTTAAAATTTAACCATCCTTTAGTTAGACCGAACTGTGTTAGTGTTTCCAAAGTAATTGAAAACATTATCAAAGTGAATTTAGTCCGCACTATCATGTCCAGTTTCCAGCGTGTGATTGAGAACCTTCTCATTGTTTGCTCCTCAGCTGTTTCGCCACTATTACTCTTCTTGGTAAATCGGCCCTTCTGATTTTTTGAGTAAGAGAATCTACTCATTTTCTGTACCTTGTCTAATCTTATTCTGTAACACAATCAATTAGTTCCTGATAAGTTTTCATATAAACTTCTTCGTTCGAAAACCACAAAAAACATCAAATGTTCCGAAGGCATCTTTAAATCAAGGTGCTTGGTTTGATGGTTATAGTTGCTAAAATTTCTCTGTGTATCAAGGTCCCTAAGAATTTAATCAAAGGTTAACAGATAGGTGTCCAATTGTCCATATGTTCGTCTGGGAAACTTCATTCTTTTGGGTATACCTCAAGATCCATTAAAGATATTAACATCTAATGAATTATGTTTTATATAGATTATAAAATCAAAAAATTCAGAAATAAAAACCTACATATAATCAAAACAACTTAAAACTGGTTACAATTGATTTTCGACTAAACTGACTTCAAAGTAGCTATATCCAATATAAATAATATTGTTAATATTTTGGAAAATTTAAAGACATTTTAATTTTTTATTAGATTTTAATTTTCAACTTCAAATGTTAAGAAATTTTAACTTGGTTGAATATAGTTCGTAGTAAGTTTTTGCATAAAAACTTATGTTAGATGAACTGAAATTTTGGAAAAATTGCGTCTTGACAAGGTGCCTCACTCAGTCAACTGATGAGTCCATGTGAGTTCCACCCGGACGAAACGCCAAATTTTTTCAAGGACTAAAGGCTGCAAGCTATTTTGAATCAATAATTCAACAAGTCCGAAATATAGTGCATTGTCTTCTACTTTGCTTGAATTTTTTCAACAGTATATAGAATTTGTATTATGACAAACCTCTTTTATAAATTTAAAGACAGTTAAAGCAAATATCAAAGTTCTACTAAACATACTACTGTATTGATTCTAACTTCTATAGTATGCTTCTACAGAAAACATTGACAACTTAATTTTTTTGAAACTATACTCTGTCAATTTCATTAAATTAAAATATTCACTTCTTACAACAAATAATATTATTGAACATTTAAGCTGGCAACATTGGGAAGTCATCAGTGTTGGTCAAAGGCGAATCCAGACTTTTAATCAGGGGGGTTACACGCTCAACATATGTATGTATAAGCGAGTTGTTACTCACCGCTTAAAAATGTTCTTTTAATGTTCTGTAAAGGAGGTTAACAAAATTTAGATAACATAATGTGTATCTTAATCATTTCAAGGGCTAAAGTGACAACTTTATTTATTAAATTATTTTAGAACGCTGTTGTCCAGTCCAGCAAGGTATAGTCTAACTATTTAATTTGGTCGACTCTCTACATATGAAAGCATTCCAAGATTCCAACAGTTTTCTAAATATGCCATATTTAAGAGCAAAACACAATAGTTTAGAGGGTTTTTGTTGCTTTCACGCAGAAATGTAAGAAATTGTTTTGAAAAAGAATACATTCTTTTTTGTTGTCATTTCTATTAATGCAAAAAACGCTACAAAAATTCAAAACCCCAGAAAATGAGAAAGAATGTGATATCAAGAATTTTCTGTTTTTTTGTTGTTTTTGGGACATTTAGATTCTTGAAATTCGTGTTTAAATTTTTGTTCTAGAGCATCTAAAACAAATTCACTTCAAAAAGTAAATTTCTTTAATTTCTTAAAATCTTCCAAGTTTTATTCAACAGAAAATCAATTTTGAAAGAAATATAATGCACGACTGGGTCGCTAGAACTTGCTAATTTCTTCAAAAAAGTCTGTTTAAAAATATTTCCTACATTTTTTGTTCTTGGTCCATGTCCTCAGTTAAAAGTGATAGGTAATTATGACAACAAAGTTTTAGGAAATAAAATAAAAATCTGTTTTCATACAAAAACAAAATAGTTCACAATATAATGGGGGTCATATCCATTAACTAAATACGATTAGTTTTGAATTCAAGGGAATACCTACAAAAATACCAAAATAATTATCTCCCAGGGGGGCTTCATGACCCAAACTTCACTTCAAATGTTGCATTATTTTACAGCAAAAAGATTGCAATTATTTTCCATTCAATCTTTTGACTGCAATCAATTGATTGCAATCATTTTAGATTACAAGCATTCATATGTAGGTAGTCCTTGTATTCGTTTGCAGCAATTTTATATATTTCCAATCATTATAATATGTGAATGCTTGATTATGATTGCAAAGATTTTAAAAGAGGTATCGGAGTGAATTAATTGAATGCAATCTTGCAATTGAATTTAATTAAAGACTTATATCGAAAGAGATGGCATTCTTTTCAAGTCTGCTGGACGCTAAAGTACCTATACCCAATTTTTGGAGAAACTGGGTATACTTTAGTTTCACAACAGAAACTAACAAGAACTGCAATTTTATTTCTAAAACCTTTTGACTACATAAACCACCATTTTATTAAAATTTATAAAAGCATCTGTGTGATTTTTCTCATTTGAATCACCCCCTCTCGCTCGTCGCTTGAGTCTTTCCCACATTTGCATACCTGTTTAAATAAAGTCAACACCATTCACTTTTGTTTGAGACATTTCCTGCAAGACATTCACTTTATCAAACACTTTATAGATAATATGCGCACTAAAAGACCAAACAAGACGTGGTGCGCGGCAGCGAGGCTGGCTTTCGGCCAGAAAAGTCATTTGCAAAATGTTATAATTTTCCCCAAAGTTTTTCTCGCTATAGTTTTGAATAATTTATTTTTGTTGAACAGACGCAGACTACTCTGACTAAGGAACAACGACGACGCGACGAAGCGGATGCATGGATGCATTGCATCTTGCATAGGTATTCCTGATGCATGCATCAGCATCAGAATCATCTTAATATATTTTAATAAAAGTGCGTTGTGCGTGTGATTCGACTAGAGAGAAAGTTTCTTCAAAAATGTTTCTCTCACAAAATAAATGAAACATGCAATTTGGCTGGAAATTTTATGCACTCTTTTAGCGACTTATAGACCACCTTGATTGTCATCGTTTTGGCGAATTTGTCACAACATTAGCAAAACTGCACGGTTAATGAAGTCCAAGCCAAATGGTTGCAGAGGAAAAATTATGCCACCCAAAATGCATAAAAAAGATTAATTGATAAAGTTGTTGTTGTTGGGTATAGTTTTATTTTACATCTCTTTCTCGCACTCTATATACATTCTGCCCTGATGTGTGCAATGTGCATAGATTGATGGTGTAGAGTGTGAATGTGATAAATTTGTTAAATCCTACTTTGTATTTGGCACTTGTTAAGGAGATAAATATCTTTTTAATTCATATAGAACTTTTGAATCAAAGTGTAAAATATTTGAGTATTTATTGGGGAGACCCTTGGTTTTGATTTTGACAGTGCCAAACCATTATGCAAAATGATAATCCCAGACGGAATACTGAATGAAGATTCAAAATTTCGTGTGTCACGTCGTTTTCGATTCGGAAAAAACATTCTTGAAAAAAACTTAGCTTGTGTCGAAAAGAAAATTTGTGCAAGTAAATATCAAGTAAATACATAAATAGTAATTAGTTAAAACAAAAATCAGAAACAGCAAAGCTTCAATAAGGTCTTCTTAATCATTAATTTTTGATTTAATGTTTATACTTTCTAGGCCCTGCCCCTAAATCTTGGACCACAAATACCTATGTGTTTAAATTACTAAATTTAGATAACAGATAACACTCATTAACGATTCAAATTAGCAAACCTTTTTTAGTTACAGAATTAAAATTTGTTTAATAACAGTTTGAGGTGGCACTACAGTCCTATAGGAACTAGTTCCTTATCCAACAAACTTCTCCATATAGCTCGGCGCCTATCTAGATGTCCACAGTTGACCATTCTAAGTTGGGAGAGGTTACTTTCCACTTGTAAACGCCACCTGTTCCGCCGTCTTTCTTCATTACGCTGTTATGTGGGCGTAGATTCTAAGACTTTCCGGGCCGGAGCATTGGTTTCCATGCGCCCTACGTGACTCAGCCTTCTCAGTCCTTGGATGGCTAAGTCTATGTCGCTGTACAGCTCGTCGTTCCATCTTTACCTCCACCATCGAGAAAGAACTAATAGAGAGAACCAACTTCGAGGGTTGCTCTCTTTTTGCCTACAAGCTGTGATTTGGCCACCAACTTGCATATGTATTAACTCCATATAAAAAAAATGTGGGGAACAAATACTTATGCAAGTTTGTGTGCATAAATAAATAAAAGAAAAACGAAATTAAACTTTATAAACTTTATTGATATACGAATATATATATTTAGTTGAAGAAAAAGAAGTAATATAAAATGGTTGATCTGACGAAGTGACGAGACAGTCGAGAGGTTGAAAAAGGAATGAATCAAAGAATGGAAAAATGTATTCATGAAGAGACGTCATGCTCGATGAGCGTGTTCAGTGTGATGAAATCTTGTGCTAGATTTAGAATGTTCAAAGTGAACCGTTCAACACTCCTCCTCAATTTAACATTCTTACAGCATCGACATCTTGTGTGAGTCCAAGTCCTGAACGGAGTTTTTCAAATTGTGGTCTCGGAAGCGGTTTTGTTAAGATATCTGCGACTTGTTCTTTGGTGCTCACATACTGAACAGTAATTATTCTTTTCTCGAACAGGTCTCGGACAAAATTATACTTAACATCAACGTGCTTTAGACGCTTGTGCTCCCATCTTGAAAGTAGGTGTATGCATTGTTGCGGTAAAATTTACCACAACAAGTTTCACTCGCCTATTGTATATCCTTTACCCTTTTTAACCTTCCGTTCTTCGTTGTGGCTCCAAAATATTCTAAGAGTTCAGTTGAATCCTGTCTTCCATCAGTCAGTGGCCTGCTCTTAGTATATATTGGAAAAGCAACCAAAAAAAAAACAGGTGCGGACAAAACGGTGCATTTGTGTGACAGGCGGTCCACAAAGTGACTGTTGGAACGACAGATGGTCGGCATTCTTACCAATCAAGGTGACAGACAGGTGGTCTGGTCACCAAAGCAAACAAAAATAAGGCACGAGCGACACTTGGTCCTTGGTAGCCGATGTTACTCGGATGAGAATGGCTGCATGCCCAACATAAATGAATTTCGTTATGTAAAAGATGGAACGTTAACACGAGTCCCTAATCCCCTAGTCTGCGCGAAAGTCCAACGACGAATAGAGTAGAATCGCGAGATTAAAAATCAATGCCAACTTCCACCCTCCGACAGTTAAAACAAAAAAAAAGAAATTGATAAGCTTTCTTCAATTTTTACTGAATTGTAATTTCGTACGAGGGGAAAAATGAACGCGTTAAACACTTGAGTTTCATGCAACTTATCAAAGTTTCTCCAAAATTATGGGGGTGTGAATAGGGTGGCTGAATGCACCCATTGAATTCCCGCTCACTGGAAAAAGTACCAGAGGTCGGCGAATCCAATGACGGTGGTAGTGAATAAAGCTGGGGTGAAACGTGCGAGTAGGAAAAGTAGTGGTGTCTCAACTGCGTTCGCTCACTCTTGCAAATATGCTAGGTGTAGCTGAATTAAAACGCGAACGAAACCCACACTTTCTGATTGGCCGAAAGCATGTGGGAATGGAAAACAAAGAAGAGGTCTTCAAGGCAAGGTGAAAGCCTGGAAAATCACTTTTTTGCGATATTGTTTCTGAGCCAGAGGTTCAAGAGATTGAAAGAAAAAGAAAAAGAAAAAGGAAAAACTTTGAGAAGTGGAAGAAATTCAAGTGTTGTTTGAAGTGATATAGAAATTGTAAAATTTTGAGGAAAACGAAAGTGAAAATTGGAGGAAGTTAGAAAAAAAAAGGATTGGGAAACAACTAGGAGAGGGAAGTTGGCAGGACATCCAGAGAGAAAAGCTAAGTATTTTATTTGGTATTTGAATTCTTTTTTTTTGTGCGTGAAAGTTATTAGTGAGAATTGTTTAAATAATCGTTGGGCTTTCGTTTCGTAAAGAAAAAAAAGGTTATTCCGAAAAAGCGGAACTCGCGACCCGTGTTTAAAAATTGTCTTTGTTCAGTCGGGACAAAAGGTTAACGGTCCATCTTCGGTGTTATACACCAATTCCTTGTCTTTAAAAATTCAGAAAAGATCTTGGGTTTTAATCCTACTTGAAAGGTTTCCCAAGCAAAATTTAAACTAATTAAATAATCCTTCTACCTGTTTAAAACATCTTCATTTTCTTATTTATTCACAAATTGTCTTAGTTGGTTCCGCTCCAAAAGGTTTGTGATTTCCTTTTTACAAAAAAAATCACTGGCGCCCATTTTGCTTCTTTTATTTTTTCTTCAGATATTTCAGAAACACCCTTTATTCAAAGTCAATAATCCAATTAATTTGATAAGGTAAATCATTCCAATTAATAAAACGTATCTTTATTCCCAATTAATCGAACCCACCCCAAAACTGAGCTATCGGGCGACAGCACTGCTTTTGCTGTTTGTGTGGAAATTAACGAACAAACCTATTCGCGTTTGACAGTTGTCTATTATTTTTATTACATTTTCAATTAAATACTAATAGGTACTACTCGTGCGCGCCGGCTACCTATTTAATTAAATTATAATCCGATTTCGATTTTTAATTATTCTTTGTTTATTGAGTTCGCGGACAATAACTCCGCCATCGTATCATTCATCCTAAATTAAACATCATAAATTCGGTTGGTTAATTTTCATAACAATTTGGCGCCCAACGTGGGGCTTTCTTTCTTTTCGTTTGGAATACATATCTACTGGTGATTGTTTGATTTTGTCCTGTGTTTAGGGAAGTTAATTGTTTTTTGTGATTTACTTTTTTAAAAAAGATTTAATTACTTGGTGGTGTTGTTTTTTCATTTAGGTGAGCTGTCTTGGACGATTTTCGGCCACAGGAGGCCTAAGAAAATATCCAACAAAAGGGAAAAAGGATTCAGGAGTGTTTCTTTTATTAGTGCCTGGAAAATAACCTTAAAAAGGAAAGAAGGGAGTTCGGGAGTGTTTGTTTTTATTTTGCCTGGAAAAATAAGTAAGTCGTTTCAATATTCTTTTAGTTCTTTTTGGCATTGTTTAATATTCGTAGCATATAAATACATATATAATTTTCATTGATTTGGATATTGATTTTACTTTTATATAAAGTGATATTTTCTGCTTTTGGAATCCATTTTGGTGATAGTGATTATAATATAGTGTTCTCTCTCGCACCCTTTGGGGAGATAGATTGGGTATTTTAGTGAAGTTTTGTTTAATTTTCAAGTGTTGCCATTGTACTATTTGATTCTTTTAATAGATTTTGTTGTGATTTTCTTTCGATAATTTAATCTGAGCGAATATAATAACTAATTATTTATTTGAACAGGTGTTGCCACTTTAGGTTATCGGAATTTGTTTTGGAAATATTTGTTTGAACTTTTTTTCTCTTCTCTTGCGTTTTTTTTAAATAAAGTTAAAATTAAATCTTATTCAACGACGGGTTTACGTGGATGGTTTATTTTGCAATCATTAGTTTCTTTATACGGTTTAATTAAAGTGCTTTTAAATAAAAAAAAAAAAAAACAAATTTTTCTCGGATTTTTGGGACTTTTACCTTTCTTTTCGCTTCTTTCACTTTTGGTTGTTTTCTTTTTGTTATTAATCAAAGGGAGTTTTGGGCATTTCTTTTAACTTTTGTTTTGGCTGAAGATTATTTCACGTATTGTTAATTTGTTTCGGTGTCATTTTGGAAACTAGTTTTGAGAATGGATGTGAGTCAGATTAATAGGTTATCTCAGGACGAGATTACCTATGAAATAGAATGTCGCGGGTTGATTGTTGGAACGGTTGAAGAGATGAGGAAGTCTCTGAGGACGACGCTTAAGTTAGAACGTAGGAATTCTTTTGTAGCTGCATCATATCCTTTCACTTTCGAGGAGGATTTGATGGCAGTTGAAAAGAAAGTAGTCGAGATAGGGAAACTTTTAGAAAATCCCCCGAAGTCGGAAACTTCGGGTGAATATTTAAAGATTTTGACGAAAGTAGAATGGTGCTTGCGTAGGTTAGATAGGAGCATTCCTGAAAATGAAAGTCAGGATAAATTAAAGCTTGCCTTGAAAAATAAGGTGATTATGACCATGTCGGTATTGGAGAGGGATGATGAGGAGGATATTGAGGAAGAACAGGTTGTAAGGGAAAAGGAAAGGGATAAACAGCTTCCGGCTGCAACAACAAGAAGTGTGTCAATGGGTACTGCTGTCGATACACCAACAAGCTTAGGAGAAGGAGGCAATAGGAGGAATAATACTGTAAATGGGGAATTTGTTCCAGGTAGGATTTATGTGGAATCGGACCGATTCCAAAACATCGCCAAATGGGAGGTTAAATTCACTGGGGAACGCTGCGGTACCTCAGTGAATGCATTTCTAGAGAGGATTGAGGAAATGCGACAGGCTAGAGGGGTTTCGGAAACCCAACTTTTTAGATCAGCAGTAGAGCTTTTCGTCGGAAAAGCATTGATTTGGTATAGGGCAGTTAGGGTTTCGGTTAATTCGTGGCAGGAACTCGTGAAAGAGTTGAAACTCGAATTCTTACCACCGAATTATGACGATCAACTTTTAGAGGAGATTAGACGTCGGACTCAAGGCAAAGATGAGTCCATCGGTGTCTATGTCGCGACGATGTCGAATTTGTTTGGTAGATTGACAGAACCCATATCTGAAAGTAGAAGGTTGTCAATCATCCAAAGGAACTTGACACCCTTTTACCAAACACAACTTGGTTTGGCGAAACCAACTTGTGTGTCAGATTTGGTGACTTTAGGTAGGAGTTTAGAAGCCGTTAGGGCCAACGTAGATGCGTATGTTCCACCACCAAGTGTTAGGCAGAATAGGTCTTTGCTAGAACCGGATCTAGCATACGTAGGTGTCGATACTC
The DNA here is from genome assembly GCA_951509635.1 of Eupeodes luniger. NCBI lineage: Eukaryota > Metazoa > Arthropoda > Insecta > Diptera > Syrphidae > Eupeodes > Eupeodes luniger. Next base: position 302,325,316 of record OX608073.1, read on the forward strand.
CCTCGGTTTCGGTTGTTACAGAGAACAACGAAACTCATCGTCAGGCCCAATCATCGCACCAATCTCGTGCTAATTCGAACATTCGGTGTTTTAAGTGTAATGGATCAGGCCATTATGCAGATAGGTGTTCCGCTCCTAGGCGTTGTTTCGGGTGTGGGGCTTTAGGGGTCAAAAGAGCAGAGTGTAGGAAATGTTCGGGAAATGGGCAGCGAACTCCTGCGGCAGCAGGGCGAGGAGTTCAGAAGCGTTAGGGTTTTTGCCTGCTGGAAACCAGCTGGTAAATAGGGTTCATTTAGGGTTCACCTTGGAGGCAAACGGGAATGATAGGAGACCATTTTTAAAAGTTAGTATTTATGGTTCTGAATTCGTAGGACTACTAGATTCAGGAGCTTCCAGGACCATAATAGGTAGGGACTCTTGGAAAATACTTGGTGATTTAGGGTTCACTGTGAAGAAAGACACTGTCCACTGCGTGTGTTTGGCAGACGGGTCAGGTGTCGAAGTGTTAGGGACACTCTCTCTTCCGATAGTAGTTGAGGATAGGGCAATCCTTATTGATTGCTTAATTATACCAACTTTGCCGCACACCGTGATTTTAGGCGCAGATTTTTGGGCGCTATCGGGCATTGTTCCGGATCTCAGGTCACGAGAGTGGAATTTTTCTGAACAGAACGTTTCTGTTTCGGTATGTTCTATTATAGAACGATCAGAGTTGGATAATAAGGAAAGAAAAGCTTTAGAAACATTAGTGGAGGAGTCGTTTAGGAAAATGCCCGAGGGCTTAGGTTGCACAACACTAGTCGAGCACAAAATTAGGACGTCGGCAGAGCCGATAAAACAACGGTACTATCCGGTCTCCCCGGCAATGCAGGTTCATATAGATAGGGAACTTAATGAGATGTTAGAGGCAGGAGTTATTGAGAGATCGACGAGTGCTTGGTCATCTCCAATACTGTTAGTGAAAAAGAAAGATGGCTCCTTTAGATTCTGCGTGGACTACAGGAAGCTGAATAAGAATACGGATAGGGATGCGTATCCCTTACCGTATATTAGTTCAATTTTAGATAGGCTTCGTGGTGCTAGGTTCTTGTCTTCACTAGATATCAAGTCAGCGTACTGGCAGATACCTATGGAGGAGGAATCTAAGCCTTATACTGCCTTTACGGTACCTGGGCGAGGTTTATTTCAGTTTAGGAGAATGCCTTTCGGACTTCATAACTCACCGGCGACTTGGCAAAGATTTATCGACACGGTATTGGGTGCCGATCTTGAGCCATTCGTTTTCGTCTATTTAGACGACATCATTATCATTGCCGAAACTTTTGAAAAACATCTCGAAGTTCTCAGTGAAGTGATGAAAAGGTTGAGCGATGCCGGATTAAAGGTTAGCAAGGAAAAATGCAACTTTTGCATGCCTTCGCTTAAGTTTTTAGGATATATAGTGGATCGTAATGGGTTGCATGTCGATCCTGAAAAAGTAGACAGTATGGTTAGGATTCCAGCACCGAGGAATGTTAAAGAGGTTAGGAGTTTTATAGGGACAGTTTCGTGGTACCGTCGTTTTGTACCGAATTTCGCTGAATTGCTCAGACCGTTATCAGATTTACTAAAAAAGAATAGGAAGTTCACTTGGACTCAAGAATGCGAGGATAGCTTTAGGAAGGCAAAAGAGTGTTTGGTGACAGCACCGATACTCACTTGCCCAGATTTTAAACGACCTTTTGTCGTTCAAACAGACGCGTCAGATTTTGGTATCGGTGCAGTTCTTTCACAGAACTTTGATGAGGGGGAAAAGGTTGTCTGTTACCTTAGTAGGTCTCTTAATAGGAACGAGAGGAATTATAGTACGACAGAAAAGGAATGCTTGGCTGTGCTTTGGGCTATTGAGAAGTTGCGACCGTATCTCGAAGGTGTTCGATTTACTGTCGTAACTGATCATTATTCCTTGGTATGGCTAAGTAATTTGAAAGATCCACAGGGTAGGTTGGCTCGTTGGGCCATTAGGTTGCAACAGTTCGACTTCGAAATCGTTCATCGCAAGGGGAAAGAGCATGTGGTTCCAGATATGCTGTCTCGAGGAGTGCCACAGTTGGGTGGTATCTCAGAAGAGGTTTCAGACCCTTGGGTGGTAAAAATGATTGCGCAAGTGAATGCCAATCCACTTAGGTTTCCGGCCTGGAGAGTTGAGCATGGACAATTGTTCAAGCTCGTAAAGGCTAGTCATATTATAGTTCATCAGGATAATCAAGAATGGAAGAGAGTGATAGGTAAAAAGGATAGGTTAGGGATTTTACAGGATAATCATGATAATCCATTAGCGGGTCACATGGGAGTTAGGAAAACTTTCGCCAGGATAGCGGCAAAGTTTTACTGGCCAAAAATGAGGGCTGATATCACCAAGTACGTTAGGAGTTGTCAAGTTTGCCAACAGGTGAAACCTATTAATGAAAAACCAGCTGGGTTAATGACGGAGAGGGTAGGAATCAAATCACCGTGGGAAATGATTTGTATAGATTTGGTAGGGCCGCTTCCTAAATCTAGTAGGGGTTTTACATATATTCTGACGGTGGTAGATTACTTCACAAAGTTTCCACTACTGTTTGCGTTGAGGTCGGCTACTGCGAAAGCTATCTGTAGGGAACTCGAAGACAATGTCTTCCTACTTTTTGGCATACCAAAGGTGACCGTCTGTGACAACGGTCCCCAATTCCGATCGAAGGAATTGAAAACGCTTTGCCAGGCGTACGCGTCACAAATAAAATTTACAGCCCATTATCACCCGCAGGCGAATCCTGCGGAGAGGATCAATCAGATCCTTAAAACCACCTTAAGGGCATATGTTGGGGAAAATCAACGGGTTTGGGATACTCAACTGAGTAAAGTGGCGTGCGCCATTCGCACGTCACAACACGAAGTTTTGGGAGTGTCTCCTTACTATGCGAACTTCGGGAGGGAAATGGTAACTTCGGGTAAAGAAGTACCATCTGTAGGGAATGATTCAGAAGACGTTCAGGATCCGGAGGGGATCAGGGAACGCTTTCAAAGGCTTAGGGCCGATATTGTTAAGAAGCTGGGAGTAGCTTCTAAACGTTCTGCGGAAGCCTACAATCTTCGACGGCGTGATGTTCAATATCACCCCGGCGAACTTGTATGGCGCAGGAATTTCACACTTTCGGATGCCGCGAATTATTATGCAGCCAAATTAGCACCGAAATTTGTCGGTCCGTTTTTAATTGATAAGCGTTTGTCACCTTGGACATACGTCTTGAAAGATAGTAATGGTAAAGAACGCGGAACTTGGCATGTTAAAGATTTAAAACCGTTTACCAATGCATCCGAAAATTTTAATGATTAACGTAGTTTACTTTTGTTTTGATTACTTTGCACTTCGATTTTGTTAAATTGATTTTAGTTCACATTTTTTTTGATGGAAAATCCTTAATCTTGTTTTCCATTACCTTGGCACTTTTAGAAAATGTGTTACAGAATTGTAAGCACATTTCCTAGGAGGTAAGGGTGGGATTTGTTGCGGTAAAATTTACCACAACAAGTTTCACTCGCCTATTGTATATCCTTTACCCTTTTTAACCTTCCGTTCTTCGTTGTGGCTCCAAAATATTCTAAGAGTTCAGTTGAATCCTGTCTTCCATCAGTCAGTGGCCTGCTCTTAGTATATATTGGAAAAGCAACCAAAAAAAAAACAGGTGCGGACAAAACGGTGCATTTGTGTGACAGGCGGTCCACAAAGTGACTGTTGGAACGACAGATGGTCGGCATTCTTACCAATCAAGGTGACAGACAGGTGGTCTGGTCACCAAAGCAAACAAAAATAAGGCACGAGCGACACTTGGTCCTTGGTAGCCGATGTTACTCGGATGAGAATGGCTGCATGCCCAACATAAATGAATTTCGTTATGTAAAAGATGGAACGTTAACACGAGTCCCTAATCCCCTAGTCTGCGCGAAAGTCCAACGACGAATAGAGTAGAATCGCGAGATTAAAAATCAATGCCAACTTCCACCCTCCGACAGTTAAAACAAAAAAAAAGAAATTGATAAGCTTTCTTCAATTTTTACTGAATTGTAATTTCGTACGAGGGGAAAAATGAACGCGTTAAACACTTGAGTTTCATGCAACTTATCAAAGTTTCTCCAAAATTATGGGGGTGTGAATAGGGTGGCTGAATGCACCCATTGAATTCCCGCTCACTGGAAAAAGTACCAGAGGTCGGCGAATCCAATGACGGTGGTAGTGCATAAAGCTGGGGTGAAACGTGCGAGTAGGAAAAGTAGTGGTGTCTCAACTGCGTTCGCTCACTCTTGCAAATATGCTAGGTGTAGCTGAATTAAAACGCGAACGAAACCCACACTTTCTGATTGGCCGAAAGCATGTGGGAATGGAAAACAAAGAAGAGGTCTTCAAGGCAAGGTGAAAGCCTGGAAAATCACTTTTTTGCGATATTGTTTCTGAGCCAGAGGTTCAAGAGATTGAAAGAAAAAGAAAAAGAAAAAGGAAAAACTTTGAGAAGTGGAAGAAATTCAAGTGTTGTTTGAAGTGATATAGAAATTGTAAAATTTTGAGGAAAACGAAAGTGAAAATTGGAGGAAGTTAGAAAAAAAAAGGATTGGGAAACAACTAGGAGAGGGAAGTTGGCAGGACATCCAGAGAGAAAAGCTAAGTATTTTATTTGGTATTTGAATTCTTTTTTTTTGTGCGTGAAAGTTATTAGTGAGAATTGTTTAAATAATCGTTGGGCTTTCGTTTCGTAAAGAAAAAAAAGGTTATTCCGAAAAAGCGGAACTCGCGACCCGTGTTTAAAAATTGTCTTTGTTCAGTCGGGACAAAAGGTTAACGGTCCATCTTCGGTGTTATACACCAATTCCTTGTCTTTAAAAATTCAGAAAAGATCTTGGGTTTTAATCCTACTTGAAAGGTTTCCCAAGCAAAATTTAAACTAATTAAATAATCCTTCTACCTGTTTAAAACATCTTCATTTTCTTATTTATTCACAAATTGTCTTAGTTGGTTCCGCTCCAAAAGGTTTGTGATTTCCTTTTTACAAAAAAAATCACTGGCGCCCATTTTGCTTCTTTTATTTTTTCTTCAGATATTTCAGAAACACCCTTTATTCAAAGTCAATAATCCAATTAATTTGATAAGGTAAATCATTCCAATTAATAAAACGTATCTTTATTCCCAATTAATCGAACCCACCCCAAAACTGAGCTATCGGGCGACAGCACTGCTTTTGCTGTTTGTGTGGAAATTAACGAACAAACCTATTCGCGTTTGACAGTTGTCTATTATTTTTATTACATTTTCAATTAAATACTAATAGGTACTACTCGTGCGCGCCGGCTACCTATTTAATTAAATTATAATCCGATTTCGATTTTTAATTATTCTTTGTTTATTGAGTTCGCGGACAATAACTCCGCCATCGTATCATTCATCCTAAATTAAACATCATAAATTCGGTTGGTTAATTTTCATAACAGCATGATTGATTGTCCTCTAAGATTATTGGAGGATTCTCACTGGTTACACAAAAATCGGTCAGAAGATTATTCAGCCAAATAACATCAGCTGCTGCATTAGCTAAGGCGATGTATTCGGCCTCTGTTGATGATAAGGCAACTGCGGTTTGTCTCCTTGTTGTCCATGATACGGTATTGCCAAAAACTTTCATCAAGAAACCAGATGTGGATTTACGGTCATCCTCACTTCCGAAGTCAGCATCCACGTAGCAAGATATATGTTCAGTCACGCCCTTCTTGTAGCATAAAGTTGTGTTCAAGGTTGATTTGATGTAGCGCAGGATTCGCTTAAGCCCTCTCCATCGCGCTTCCGTTTGGTCATGTTGGAATCGGCTGAAGAAATTAACAGCAAAACTCAAATCCGGTCTAGTGGTGAGCATCGCGTACATTAAACAACCGACCAGTTCCCTGTACGGTTTCGATTCATTTAGGGTTTTGTTGTCACTTTCCGGAATGGGAGTCGTTTCCACAGGTGTATTCGTTGGATTACAGTCGAGCATGTTGAATCGCTTAAGCATTCGTTCCAAGTAAGCTTGTTGGCTCAAATGAAGTTCTCCGTTTGTTTCATCTATTCTGATACCGAGAAATGTTTTCAGTTTACCCAAGTCTGACATATGGAATCTTTGACCAAGCAAATGTTTTATATTATCAATTTTACTTCTATTATTCCCTGCAAGAATAATGTCGTCAACATATAATAAAAGAAAAATACATACGTCACTGTGTTTCCAGATATAAAGACATTTGTCCACTTCAGAGCGAATGAATTTAAGATGATCAATTACATAGCTGTCAAAGGTAAAAATGTTCTGCTAGAATTAATTTGAATTATAGGAGTATTTTTGTAGATATAAAAACGACAAGATGTTAGTAAAATTAAAGAAAGAAAATCATGAGAATTACAAATATAATAATGAGACTTTAAAAAACATAGCCTTCTTGCCTATCAATAAACAAAAATGAAAAAGGTCGCATTTCCCGGAACTGATGTTTTTTTGTGTACTCTTCTCCGAGGTGAAAACATGTATACACCGATACGAATTCAACACGCTATAAAAAATGAGAGTAAGAGGTTTCGAAGAGACGGAGACGAGGAAATTTGGCTCTCTCATTTAGTTTTTTCTCTCTGCCTCCACTCACCTTCTATGCTTACGGGACCGAATATCACTCGCAGAATTTTTTTCTCGAAATGTGCCAAGGTGCTTTCATCCGCTTTTTTGATAGTCGATGCTTCTACACCGTAAAGCACCGTAAAGAACGGGGATGACGAGAGTCTTATATAACGGCACTTTGGTCACTCGAAAGAGGGCTTCACTGCTCAATTGCTTTCTTATCTTAAAGAAACAGCGGTTAGCAAAAGAAATTCTTCTTTTGATCTCAGCCCTACTTTTTCCGTTTATATAGCGGAGCCCTGCCAAAGTCCTTAACTACCTCAAAGTTACGGCTGTCGATGGTTAAGTCTGTTGACGGTGACGTTTTGACCGAGACGTGCGTCGGTGTTCTATGTCCTTTCTTAATGACAGCATGTACTTTGTATTGCTCTTATTAACCGTAAACCCATTTTTGCCGCCTCTGCCTCAATACTCACAAAAGCCCCATTGACATCACGCTGAGTTCTTCCGATCATGTCAATGTCATCAGCATATGCTAATTATTGGACAGACTTTTGAAAGATAGTGCCTCTGGTGTTGACGTGGGAGCTCTTCACTATTCTTTAATGTACGATGTTAAAGAAATCGCATGACAGCGCATCACCTTGTCTAAAACCTTTTTTGACATCGAAAGGTTCTGTTAAGTTGTTTCCCTTTAATGGAGAAGCGCGAATTCTTCATGGTTATCCTGCACAAACAGACGAGTTTGGCAGGGATACCAAAACTAGACATGGCTCTATACAGCTCGTCCATGTAGATGCTGTCATATGCGGCCTTGTAATCGATGAAAAGAGTGGGTGTCGATTTGGTGTTCTTGGGTTTTTTCCACGATCTGCCGTAAAGTGAATATTTGATCGACTGTAGACTTTTCTAACCTAAAACCACACTGATTAGAATTTATCAGGTTGTTGACGATGGGCTTTTGACTTTCACGTATTACGATAGAAGAGATTTTGTGAGCGATGTTAAGGAGACTGATTGTTCTATAGATGGTGCAGTTTAGAGAATCTCCTTTTTCAATATCGTACAAACAATATTGAGGTTCCATTTATCGGGTATGCGTTGTTACAACCATATTTTACAGACAAGTTGCATGGTGAATGGTCCTACCCAAATTATCTTCAGCTGCTTTGAAAAGGTCTGCATTCAAGCCATCTGCTCCGTCGGCTTTGTTAGACTTTAGCTTAGATATGGCAATCTTTACGTTCGTGTCGGTAAGACGGGATTGTTGGCTTTTATCGTCTATATTGAAGGATCATCCTGTCTGATGCAGAAGTAGTCTTTCCATATCCTCAGTATTGACTGCTGTTCTGCTATGATTTTTCCACTTCGGTTCGAGGTGTATGTATGTACTTGTGAATTTCGTTTCACCTGCTCGTAAGATTTTTGAACTTCATTTCTGCTTTTGAACCTCTCAACATCTTCGACCGCACGCTTCTCATGATCTCTATTTTTCCCTCTGCTCTTCTGCTCAAGGAGGTCGTGAGTAGCTCTCGTCCTTTTATGCAGCATCACTTTGCGTGCCTGTTGTTTGGATGCATTTGGCTTCCGACATTCCTCTTTAAACCAGGGGTTTTTTGTTGGTGGCTGTTTGAAACCCAGGAAATCAGAGGCGGCTTTTCTGATTGCATTTTTACAATGTTGCCAATATTGATTGAAATTGATTTGGCGATCTCTTGCGATTGTAGCCGTTAGAAATTGTATCGTTTTGTTGCGATTGTAGCCGTTAGAAATTGTATCGTTTTGTTGCGATTGTAGCCGTTCGAAATTGTATCTTTTTGTTGATGGTAGATTGGTCTGGAGGATTCCAAGATCTTTTGTGGAAAACGCGTACTGGCTCCCATGACGTTTTGCCCTAAATTTAAGAATAAAACAAGTTAACGGAGGTGGAATTAATTAAAGCCAGAAATAGGACAGTTTACTGAGTAACAGATACAAATTACAGTCTTAAATGGTAAAACTTTTAACTTCGTTGCAAATGGAACCCGTTGTTAGCAGCTTGAAAAATCTGATTTTAATTTGAGAAGCTCAGGCAAAATATTTTAATCTTCCAAAAAAAGAAGATGCAAAAAATCACTGCAATATTGAAGAATTAGATATCTCGAAGATGGGCGTGTTTTATTGGGAAGTTAATACGCTTCATCGAAAAAGTCAATGTGGCACACAACAACAAAAGAACAAAAATAAGTCAGTAGTTACAGTTAGTTAGTTAAAATTCCAGGATTTTCACATCTAAATATTTAAAGCTGTCAGACTGGAGGCTGTGTTCGTTGATATTAGTTCATGTTGTTTCGTCTGTACTTTATATCTAATATTTTGTTTGTTTCTTTTACATTAATTTACCAATTTGAATGAACGTGTGAAAACATATCAGAAGAGATTAATTTGAAACAAATACCCTTAGGCCTCTTTCACACCAAACGAATCCGAATCAATCAGAATCACTCCGAATCAAGTTGAATCTGATTCGTCATCTCCACTCTTTCACACCAGCTGAATCCACCTGAATTCACGGTTGCCACTTGAAAAAAAATTGCATGACCAAAGCTGAAAATAAAAATGACCAATCGTACCAAAAAAGGACCAAAATAATTTGTGTCCGCAATAGCTTTTAACTTCCCATAGAAAGTTATTGTAATCGGTCCGATTTCTTGAATTGAAAATTTTGTCATTTGTCGACGTTTCAAGGTTCCTGGAGTCTAAATAAAAGATTTTTAGAATGATGTATGTGCGTGCGTGTGTACGTGAGTTCGGGAAGAATATCGTTTTTGACATCTGGTAAAATTTTGAGAAAATCAAACTGACATTTTTTTACAAAAAATAAAAACCTTAAAAAAACAATAGTAAAACTTGGTAAAAATTCACTTTCGACTCAAGTATATCTTCAAAAATTAAAAAAATATTGGCTTTAAGCTAATTTTATCTGACAGAAAATATTGTTTCCGACATTCCGTAAATTGTGCATAAAAATCCAACAGTCAGTTTTTTTCATACAAAATTAAAATCTACAAAAAATAGTACGCAAATGCAACGAAAATTTGGTAAATATTGGTTTTCGACTAAAAATCTCGTTAACAAGAACAGATATTGAAATCAAACTATTTCATCATACTCAAAATATTGTTGGTAATTTTTTTTAGAACAATTAAACTAACAACTAGCAAATCACGAAAGCCTACAAACCTTTTAATCAAGACAAATCGGCAGACAGGATGGGAAATTATCAGTGTGGGACACACCCAGCCTCTTTTTTTTAAGATCACAATATGTTCACATTATGTCAGGAGATCGAATACTATCGCTAAATAAAATTCATATACAATTAATTCAAAAAAATGTTTTTACAGACCAAACGCTATGGTTATTTTTGTCATCTTGACGCTCTTTGACCAGCATTATATTATTAATGGTACCCAAATTAAGTCTGCCTTTCGTTTTTATCATAGTTAATTCAAAAAAATTCATCTCAGCAGCAGCTGAGCTGTGAAGAAGTAACATCAAGTTATAAACGAACTAACTTAAATTTTAAAAACAATATTCATTTAAAGCGTTTTTATGATAATTGACCTTTTCCCAAAATTCTTTAGGTAGGTATTTTATTTTTGAGAAATAGAGTCGAGTTATTTTTTTCAATTTCTAAAAAAAGGGACCAAATGGAATAAAAAATGACCATGCGACCAAGTGGCAACCGTGCCTGAATCTATAAAAATCCTTTCATCTTCTTTTTGTTTTCCTTCTTTTAGTTGCTCTCTCTCTCGTATGGTTGTTGATTCAAGACTGACCGGACGAGGAATCTGACAGGTTGAATCAAGTGCGACCTCGAATCAAACCTGATTGAACCAGATTCGTCCGGTCTGAAGGCGGGAAAAGAATCCCTTCACATTTAAACGGAGCGCTCGAAGCCGAATCTTGGTCAATCAGATTCAACTTGATTTGGAGTGATTCTGATTGATTCGGATTCGTTTGGTGTGAAAGGGGCCTTAGGTACATGTTGTAGGTTACAAGAGTGCAAAGTTTCATTCTACTTCCGTCTGGAAAGACCTATTCAGTATTCAGTACGCAATAATATGAAAATTTTGATTTCCTTACTATACAGTAAAACCTTAGGGTGTCAATTTCAATTGGATAACTACGCTTTGAACTACCCCGTTAATCCATTTTAATTTTTAGTTGGACTTTGTTTTCGAACAATCAACTGTTTCTATCTTTTCAATTAGAGAATAGCTAAAAATGTCAATTGAACACCTACAACAATACGACTGATCAATCAATCAATATACTTGACTTATCAGGGTTCACTTACGTAAGATTTTGCAATGAGAAAAAATATGAACCTTACAACCCGCGATTTCGTAAATATTTCACATCGGGAGTATTACTGCACTCATCGAATGTTACCCATAAAACACGCCTAATATTTTATATCTTCGAAGGAATTATAGATGGAACTAGTGAGTTAAAGTCCAAGACAAAAGCGTCTATTAAATTACAGCAGACATCATTTATAACAATTTGATGTAGCAGCTTTCATCTACTTTCAATCCAAAAGAACAGATAATTTCGACGAATTACAGTAACAGAAGTCAATGACATTCAAAATACCAATATCTTGCAAAATTTAAAGCAATTAAACTTCTGAAACTCTTATTAACCCAAACCTTCAATTCACAATAGTAGATATAGGGATACCTAATAAAGGTATAACAATCGTATATCTTATTGTCTCAGGTGGTTACAGCGTCAAAGTATTCCCAGCACGCTACTTAACGAAAAAGCAAAAGGAAATTCTTTTTTTGTTGTTGATATTGTTCTGTTATTCGCAAATAAATAATGACATATACCTTCAAATGGCACTTGAGCTAAGATTTATGCCCTCGGGAACGTGCAGGCTGGGCGCCAATCTCTATATAATGTCTACCTTCTTCCCAACCCTCTTAATAATACGATATTCGATAGACCCATCACTATCAATACCAATTGCCTATTTGGCAATTCTTCTCTCATCTGTATCTTCTGCTGTGAAACATTGTATCTATATATCGATGAAAGATTGCTTTTTCTTCTAATATACAACACAAGAAGTGAGTATAGAATGAGCATTAATATGAAAAGGAAAAACCTCAAAACAAACTCATCCTCCCCGACCAACAACCCTCTCCCTCCTCCTCCCTCGTTCGCATGAAGCTGTGCTGCTGATGTTTAAGTTCATTCAGTCTAGAAATACAAAAGTCGAGAAGGAAGATTGATTGCCTTGTAATAGGCTTGTACGTTGTGAATTATGTATCACAATCATTGCCTTTTTCTATACCTACTCCTTCATAGATATATTAAAACACAGAAGGAATAAAAGTATCTATAGATAGAAGAAGAGAGGTCAATGTTAAAATGTTCACCTAATAGGTAAAAGCTTAATAGAAGACTTACATGTGATATGGGGCTATTTTCAAGTGATTTGTTGTCAATCGTACTCAAGGGATTTATTTCAACGATATATGTAGTTACAAAAGTTCAAGTGTTTGTCGAGATGTCGATGTTCTTTGCTAAAAGTTTATAGAACTAATTTTATTTGATTTTAGCACATCAACTTCGAAATAGTTTTCATATTTAATGAATCTATTAAGCTACGATTTCTTATCAATTTCGACAGTATTTTGTTGATTGGACTTTACTAACAAAATACTCAAAAAGCAGCTCTCACTGATATTAGATTATAATATGAAGTAGATTGTTTTATTCATCACTGGTGTGCCCCAGGGCTCCGTTTTGTCTCCAATACTCTTCCATATTTTTGTAGATGATCTTTTGTTTAATTAACTTTGTATCCAATTAATTCTCTTCACTGACGAAAGTCCCCTAAGCTTTTCATGTTCGTTTTTAAATTCACATCATGGACTACACAGGTGGACTACCAACGGCTCATTGAATTCTGATCTTGTCCAATGCGTAGTCTAAAACCGTTTAGAATTTAAAGCTTTGAAACTCAGTGCTGTCTACTATGACAAAAGAGTATTCCTCTTTGGTTAGGGTAGCACTTGCAGCCGAGAGAATTAAAAACTTTCAGTTTTCCGCGCGCCGATCCAAGAAGATAATTTCTACGAAACTCTGATACAATTTCTATATTTGTGCAGGTGCACCAATAACCCACTTGAGTCTCTTGTACAGAATTTCGAACTTTGTTGTCTTATTGAAATATTTACATCTCTTGACCGCTGTTGCAAGGTTTCTTGTCTTTTATTACTTTATCGCTATTTTAATCAACAATGCTTTAGTAAACCAGTCCTGCGCTCCCCAAGAATTTAAATGTAATACGTGTACAATTTTGCACTCACTGGGATTCTAACAAAGAATCCCTAAGAATTTATAAGAGGGTACTAAGAAAATCTAAGCGATCTTCCTGGCAATCCTTCTGTGTCACGATAAAAGAAACTTCTGAAGCCTCCAGGCTACGGAAAATTCGTTCAACTAATCCAGCGATGTCAAGCTGTCTGAAAAATGCAGACAGCTGCTGGACAAATTCAAATGAAGAATTGCTGAACTTGCTACTGGATACTCACTTTCCTGGTAGTTCTCTAACCGCAACTTGCAACAATCATTTTCGTTCAAGTTTCAATATAACATATTCATAAAGTCTGATTAGAAGGGACAAGCTCAACAGCTTCGAACAATTTAAATCTGCAGGACCAGATGGGATAATACCAGCCAAACTACAAAAAGCTTCAGACATCATTGCACCAATCCTTGAGGCAATTTTTACCAGTTGTCTATATCTGGTCCATATTCTCTAGGCATGGAGTGAAGTTAAAGTTCTACAAGTACCTACTTAAAAATACGTCCAAAATTTTGCTGAAGGGTTAACCTAGGAGCATTCCTAGATGTACGTGGATAGTAGTATAAGCGGAGAACTAGTGGACAGAAGATCTCCTGTCATGCGAGAGGTCTTGGGTTCGATCCGTGCCTATGCCACCTAAAGTTTTTTTCACTGCCTCTTGCGAGAAATTGACAAATTCTCCAAGAGTAATTCTTGTCATGAAAAGTGCTTTCTCAAATTTGCCGTTCGGATTCGGCTTAAAACTGTAGGTCCCTTCCATCCCTGACAACAGTACTCGCACACAGGAATGGTTGAGAGTTGTCAGTCACTAGGCCCTAGTTCTCAAACGGACTGTTGCGCCACCCAATTTATTTATTATTTTACTGTTGATACAACAATTCTTATCCGGAAGGGGTGAAGTTGAAGGTGAGCTCAAACAAGTCGTAATCATTTTTTGTTAACGATTTCATAAAAAGATGTACAAATAATCTCTTCTACCACACAAATTACCATCAGAAATACTAGGCTGTAAATTAATCTCCGATTTAAAAGATCCCATTTTTGAAGACCGAAGATGTTAGAGAGTGCCTCGTAATGCGGTTTTCTGGATAAGTTATATGTTTGATATCTAAATTGAGCTTTAACGAAGACATTCCCGTCACTTATAAGTGAGAGTATTGTAGCGAACCTTATGGAAGTTGAACCAATAGCATTAGAAGAAATGTAAGTATATTTTGAACTACTTTGCTTTGCTGGGTAACTTCAAACTTAAGCCGTATAAAACAAAATTGATTAAGAAAAGAAGGTGCCCATTAAATCTTCTTTTCGTACTTAAGTTAGTTGTTAATTAAGTTTGAGGCAATCTCCAATTTTAAGGGCAATTGGCTGACTGTAATTTATTAACAATACCAGAAAAAGATCGAAAGAATCACAAAAGTGATTCAACATTCCAAATTATCAAAGTGTTTATTTCTTCCCACTTCAATCTATCTCAGTATTGAATTCCCACGAATTTAAGTAGAAAGCACTTACTATAATTATATTATTTACCGTAACATAAAAATAAAATATTATTATTACAATAAATTTGTCACACCAAAAAACAATTCCCATGATTTTTCCCACGACACACGTTTCTGCTGAAGGACATGGAATCACATCAAAACAAAATAATTCAAATTAATTATTATCACTTCTTTAACGCCTCTGAGGGACGAATCATTCATAAAAATCCTCAATTTCTGAAATTACATTATGATGAATAATAAACAATTACAATAAATTAAAACTGCAATATTATAATCCACTGTTTGACATATACCTTCATAAAGAAGGACACACATAAGGGGATAGTGCAGTAGTCCACCGTACTTAAAAGGATAATATTTCATCCATCAATCGTCAAAGTCTCACTCATCCAAGCTGGTCTATTCTCTACTATATGAATGTTGCACCCCTGAGATCTGCGATATTACATGAGTTGAGTGCCTATAGGCAGTATGTAGAAATTAAACTACCCTTACGATTTATCTCAGCTCACTCGAGACTTCAATGGGTAGTTCGTGGCACGTGACCACTCGCTATTTCTCTTATACCCGTTTAAATGACAATAATTTCAAATTTGTTTATAAAATCAGTACGTAATACGGAATTTCAAGCGGAACCAACTCAGCAATTTTCAGAGTCTGTATTGTACCAGCATCATCAGGATCTTGGAAGAGGATCTTTTCGCTTCAGTGAGCTTTTAAATATTTTTGATGAGCGTGTTGTTTGTTTCACCGTGTGATGGGTTAAGTTAAGATTTTTGAAACATTGTTGAATATACATAATTGCATAGGTACACGAGTGACTTCCTGAAAATTGTCATCTTCCGGACACTGACGAACGACGCGACGCTACAAACGGACGTACGAGACTCACGGTGAGAGTGGATAAGTGCTTTATTCTTTGCGGAAGTTGCTAATGTTCAAATAAATTTTAAGACACTTCTGTATGGCTCACTGGGTGGGAATGTGATTTCATATAAAAGAGGGGTTTGAGACTTTTACCTTTTAAGGGTGAAACTGTTGCTGCAACGAGTACCAAGCGCTGTCAACTTGAAGCTGTAGATTTAGAGAAACAGTACTTAATAGAACATGATTATTTATTGTTCATATTCATAACATTGTAAACTTTTACAAATGCAACAATTAAGGGAATAGAGAAAGATCGGATCAATTGGTAAATGGTAATGCGGCAAAGGTTTCTCTTTTTTTCTACTCTCTGGAGATTGTAAGTTTATACTCGAAGTTCTTAGATATGTACAAAAAAGGCTTACATTAATCCTTATACAATTTTTGATGAACTGTAGATTGGTACACAAAAATGTGAACACAAATATGAAGTGTGAAACTATTTTAACTTATTAGTTTTGTACCTTTCTGGGCTCCGTGTTGGCTGAAGCTTGTAAAACGTACTTATTATTAAACAGGTCTGCAAAATAGGTTTTTTCCAATACTTTATTAGAAGATTTAATTGTTCAGCATTCAAAATTCGCTATAAACTTTTTTATTGCCACCAGTTTTTGAAATATGAACCTTCATAAATGTAAACAAAAATAACAAACAACTGTTTTTTAAGATTAAGGTGAAAAAAAAAAACAAATTTCTTAACAATAAATTATTTGATGATGTTGGAAATTCTCTTTAATTATGAGATGACTTACGTTCCATTCCACTGAAGTCATTTGCAGTTTTGGAAAACCTATGATGCCATGCAAGTTTTGAGCAAGACTTTAAAAAGTTAATAGGCTTTTCAAAACAAAAATTAGTTATGAATTTAAGTCAAAAAGCATAATATAAGTTTTTTCGTTTCGAATTTTAAAAGGTTATATCTCAAACACTGGATGTCTTGATTTGATTTACAAAGCCGATTCGAACCCCGCCCATCAAAACCCTTGTCAAAAACAAACCTTGTTAACGAGGGTTATGTGTTATTAGGCCCAGGAATTGTTTAGAGTTGTAAGTCACTAGGCCCTGATTTTCAACGTACTGTTGCGCCACCTAATTTATTTATTTAAAAAAATAAAACATTACTAAAAGTTGGTAAAAAATGGTTTTCGACTCAAGTATCTTTTCAAAAATTTAAGATATTGGCTTCAAACTTATTTTTTTGTATTCATAGATAATATTGTGTTTGAAATTCAGTAAAATATTTTTTTAAAACCCAACAAGGGGTTTTTTTTCATAAGAATTAAGATCTACAAAAAAATGTTCGATTCTCGATATCTCGTGAATAAATTAATTTATTGACTTCAAAATGATTTCATTCTGTGCTAATTTTGGTAAAAAATGGTTTTCGACAAAAAATCTCGTTAACAAAAATAGATTTTGAAATCAAACTGTATCATCATATGCAAATAATTGTTGGTAATTTTTAGTTAATTTCTTAAAAAAATTCAACTGACAACTTTTTTAACAAAACACGAAAACCTACAAAAACAAAAAAAAAATTTTTAAGAAATGGTTTCCGACTCAAGTATAAGGAGAACAAAGAAAAATATTTCGTTCAAATTATACAGGATTTTTCAACAGGGACGTTTCAAAAGTAGAGCGACAGGGACAGCAAACGACGACGCCATATTTCTTGCAGTTCTTTTGACATTTCTCTGCAGTAAGGTTTGCCATTTCATGATGGAAACGGAAAGATATACGAGCCAACAAGGAGTCGTAATTTTTAAAATTTACTACCAAAATTCGGAGTCAGTGGCCTCAACGTTAAAATTATGGTCGTCATAATCATCCTAGCAGATCAACAATGGAGCGCCTAGTGGAAAAATTTGAATCCACAGGCACAGTACAAAATGTTCCCGTGCTAGTGAGACAAAGAAGTGTCCGTAATGTCGAGAATATTGCTGCCGCTGCTGAAGCTTAAGTTGCAGAAAGAAAGCACATCGAATGTCACAATCAATTTATTGGAAACCAAGCTTGGAGAACGTGTTATCTCACAAAATGGTACAATCGCTTGGCCGACTCGGTCGTGCGATTTGACGCCGTTAGACTATTTCTTGTGGGGCTACGTCAAGTCTATGGTCTGTGCCAACAAGCCAGCGACGATTGATGAATTTCGTACGAAAATCGAATGTGAAATTGCAGCAGTATCGGTCGATTTATGCTTTAAAACCGTTGAAAATTAGGTTCAGCGTCTGGACTTCTGCAAGCGTGCCCATGGTGGCCATGCAAAAGAAATCGAGTTCCCTACATAATGGCATCAAACGTACTTTCACAGAAATAATGATGATAATGATATTCAAAACCGTTTTTGTTTTATTAAAAAAAAAACTTTGTAGCGCTCTTATTGAAAAACCCGATATATCTCACACAAAATATTGTTATGAATATTGTGTTGAAGTGTTAAGCAAGAAAAATTGACAGACTGGATAGGAAGTTATCAGGTGGGTCGTATCCCAGCCTCTTTTTATTATTAAAGTATCTGACTTAATTTTTAGAAATTCTCATTAGTTATGAGATGACTTGAGTCTTTATTTCACTGAATTGAAGTTTTGCAAAACCTGATGCAATGAAAGTTTTGAAAAACACATTAAAGATTTAATAATATCTGCTTGATTTCAACAAAAACCAGTATGCAAAATTTTGTTTTATATTTTTTGAACTTATATCCAAAACTAGATGCAATAGCGTTGTTAAGGCAGCAGATTAGTTCTAAAACAGACAAAAATGAACTAATAAAAAACTTATTTTCGTAGGCTAATTTATACACAAAGGAATGAGTTGAAAGTATCATAAGGCCTAATATAACCCTTAATTATTTAAAAATGTTTTCAAATAATAGGTTTGATATAAAAAAGAGTAAAAAGACATCAAACAATTGAACACCACGGCTAATGTAGCAGCCTCATATTATTTTCATTTAATTTTCCATGAGCAATTCACATATTTGAATATGTCCTCGATAAATAACGAATTCTATCTTTAAGGTCTTAAATCGATTGTGGGGTCTTATATATGTAGGTCTTATCTTTCAAGTAGCTCCAAATAAAAAAAGTCAAAAGATGTTAAATACAAAGATTTCGGTGGCCAAGATGCTGAGGATTGGCAGGGTTTTTTACAATCATTATTGGATTTTTTTAACCCCAAATGTGACAATTCCTTTGAAAACGTAGCCTCCCAGTAATACATTTCTTATGCAAAAAAAATTGCCTTATTACAAATATTAACGAGATTCCTGGAGCCAACGAAAGCCTCAGCTTTCATGAAAACCTCTTGTTCTTGGACGGTTTCTATTTTTCACATCACCCATTTATCTTAACAGCTCAAATACCTATATTTACAATAGTTTTACAATTGCTGGCCGAACTTTTTGTAAACATGTAACTGCAAAATGTTCACAACTTATTTAGCGAAGTTTAAAGATTTCAATAGTCTCATTTTCTTTGCAATCGTAGTGTAAACTTGTCAAATGTCAAAATATGACAGCTTCAAAAATTACAGCTGTCCCAATAATTGGCTAGTAAAAACAAAAACTCTTATTGGAAACCATTATAGTATTTACAGAAACAAAAGAGATATAATGTACATAATTTTGTTTTTCAATTCATCTTAGCAATGTATCAATTAACTACTAGGTACAAAATAGAAAAACCTACGAATTATATTAAATTATTAAAACAAAAATAAAGGCATTCATAAGATGATGTGGTTCTCAGCACAAACATACGTAGATTAAAATTGATTTAAAGTAAAACGAATTCACTCAAGCACAAAGCAATGCGCCAGAGAAAACTTTGATTAATCACACGGAGAATTGTGGGCTTACCTTTGTGTGCCCTACTGACTTCCGTCCATCCAAAAATGCTGGATTAGCCTATATCCGGTATGATTTAGGGCCACTCGCTTATTTGGAAGCACACAGTAGAAAATTGTCAAATTACGTAATCTTCACTTAAGCAATTTATCAACTGGACATATGTAATTTTTCTTCGTTTCCTTGAACAATTTATACACAAACGCACAAACCTACAAGTCTATATAGGTAAGTTGAGTAGATAAAATATGTTTGAGTCCATACTCGTATATGAATGAACGTAGATTCGTCAGACAGTCAGCCCAGGATCTATCCCAAAATGATGTGAATGTTTCTCTTTCATATCTAACTAATGTGTATATTTCCGTTTGGTTGTGCTTCTGCACAACGTATTCCTGATTCCTGTCACACCTTAATTGAAAACTACCCGAAGTCCATCACAAGTGGGCTTTTCTCTTTGTCGTCCCTTTTCATTTGCTTTGAAGGAACGAACGAACGAAGTTACGCAATGAATGAGTATGCTGGGAATATTGTCCTGCGAGGGCTGACATATTGACTGTATCCGGTATTGTAATTGACTTTCTTCTTGGCGAAGATATGTAATCAATCAGTCAAGTTTTGGGGAAATCTTCTAAGACACGAGGAAAAAAGTCTCTGTCTTGTCTTTTGTATTAAGGTGAACTGTTTTATGTCGAATGTGTAGGCCTGGAATACTTATAGAGTAAATGAAGTAATTATTTTTATGGATATTAGAGTGCATCAAGATGAGGATTACCATTAGAAAATTATTCCTGAAAATAATAATCTCTTAGTTAGAAAACGTGTTTACTCATAAATTAGATAATAAACTGGTAATTTGGTCTGAAAACCTTCAGACTATTTTTGGTGTCAAATATTGCGAACAAAATTAATTAATATAAATTAGTTTAGTGGTTTTCATATAAATATGTCATCAGTTTCGATTTGATTAAATTATTCATTTATTTTGTACATCCGACTAAAATTGCAAAGAAATCAGCGATGATTTGGTTTTCAATTTGACATTCAATTTGAATTTTATCGAACCAGTTTTATGTAAATTTAACCTGATCCACTTTTTTAATGGTTAAATATCGTAATATAATTTTAGATATTTGTAAAACTTAAACTTTTTGTTGAATAGAACACATTTTGATAAACTCTTGGTAGTGCTTTAAACAAAACAACCCTTGTGCATTATTTAAAAGAATATTTGTAAGAAAGCCTGACTTAAAAGATTTCAGAACTTATGTGATCTTAAAAAGAAGGATGAACCTTAATATTAGACGTTTGATGTAACTAATAAGTTGAATTAGGTATATCCTTTACCGCATTCATGTTTTTCAACGGACACTTTTGTTTCAGATGAATTGAAAAGTCTTCTAAAGTTTCTTAATTAAAAAAATATCGATTTACAGTCTGTCGATTTCTGTGTCTTCATAGAAAGAAAGAAGGTTATTCCAATAAAATAACACAAGTTTATTCATTTTGTAAACTTGATTGATAAAGCCAATTTGATTGCAGCTAATGAGTGAAATGACTCATCCTGTACTTGAAAGCATAAACGATACTATTGGACGAATTTTCTTTCGCACTAGTACAGTTGCTAAAGTACTTAACAATCAACTCGACAATTGGAAATCTGCTGGCTTGAATAGTATCAGCGCTATTGTTCTGAAAAGATGTTGTTTCCTGTCAATTTTTAGCTTAAGAAATATCTTTAAGAAAGAAAACTTCTTGATGACCGTATGGCTTTCCTAACAATAGGTCCACTGGTATTCTCATGTTTTAGCAAATTTCAAGATTATTCAACTTGATATTTCAAAGACATTTGATAGATTTGAGCTTTAAACTCTCTTATCAAAAATATGTCTATTTGGTGTTGATGAATGTCTTCTTACTTGGGTAAGAAATTACCTCGTAGTATTGAACGGGATCAAATCTGATATCCACAAAATAAACGTGGCTATGCCTCAGGGCTTCGTATTGTCTCCGAAACTCTTCGTTATTCTTTAATCAATGTTTTATACTGAAACTACTAATCCACTAAATTGTTTCGCTGACGGCACCGCACAGAAAAAGCTTTTACTTGTCCGAAACTCTAGTATAATTCTCATATTTGGGTTGGTATCCCAATAACGTTCTTGAGTATTTTGTACAAAATTGAAAAGAGAGGTCAAAAAAATGGTAGGTGATCACTTTCTTTCTGAGACAGTTGCTACTCCTGATCAACGCCGCCGCAAGGTCTCATAACTATCATTGTGTTATCGATATTTTGTAATACCCGTGCTTCTCAGAATGCTCATCAGTTGAGCTTAATTTCGGACGTACTGTTAAGTACAGAGTTTGTGTTTACGTTCCGTTCTTTTGCAATAATTATTTTTGTAGAAATTTTTGTTGTTACACATTAAAAACGAACATATTTTTATATGCTCAGAATCGTAAGAATATCCGAACCCGGAACCAGATTATTACTGAATTCTTACGTAATTACGTGGTTAAATTTTAAGGGCCGATGTTGATTTTGAATAAAACACAAAATATTATAGAAATGTTTGTCATTTCTTTTTATTATGATACTAGCTTTTTACCCGCGGCTTCGCCCGCAGTGGAGAAATTAAATAAGTATGAGAAATAAAGGGTAAGGGTATAATAATAGAAATGAGTCAATATAATAACTAAATTGTATTGCTTGGCTGAGATCAACAATTTTTAAAAATTACTACAGACAATGAAGTTTCAACACCTTAATATATGCTTATTGAAATGCAACAACAAATGTTAACATATATTTCACCGTAACAAAAATAAATAGTTCTGAATTCTAGCAATTTAAAAAAATTTAGCTGCTGTTTCAGCTGCTCTCAAAACTCTTTGTCGCTCAGCTTGTTCTTGTCTCCTCAGCTCTGCGTGAGCCGAAGTTTCTTTATTTCGTGCAACTTTTGCGGCATGGGCCCGCGATGAATTTTTGGATAGACCAGATTTCCGCTTCCGAGGCATTTCTTCAAATAAAAGCAGAGTAAGAATTATCATCAGCGAGTAAGATCTAAAATAATAAAGTAACAGCTAACCACAAAAATTACGGATAACCTCAAAAATGTGAATAGTATTATACTGCATGTAACGACAGAAGAAAATAACAATAAATATAGAAAAATTAGAAACAGTTGAAACTATATTCCATTGAATTAGATATTGAATTAGATATTGTAGTCACCGTCGGTAATAAAGTGGGTTGGCATTACAGTATTAAGGTTAAAACTTCATTAATATGATGCTAGATGATGCTAGATGGCGTTGAAGTAGCTAAATTTGACGATATTTTGACAAACAATTTTCTTATTTTTCGTAAATTTTTTTTATTTTTTTTTAATAAAAAGTATCCTATGTTACTTCTAATACCTTCAAGAGTGTATGTGCAAAGTTTCATGATGATCGGTTAAGTAGTTTTTGCGTGAAAGCGTAACAAACAAACTTACATTCGCATTTATAATATTAATTAATTAATATATTATATATTAAGTAGGGATTATTCGTATGGTTCAATTATGTATAAAACAAAATATCGGCCAAATAGGCACCCTGACCTTGGCGGCACACATCCATCCGATGATCGAAATTTTCGATGACGCTGAGGTATAATTGAGGTTTTATGCCTTTAATGTGCCAATTTATCTCTCTCTTAGCTCTTAAATTGTTGCTGGCTTGCCGAAGTACACATTTTCCAACGTTGTCAAATCAAATGATCCTGGCGGCCAGTTACCTTTCGGGCTACTACTACTTGTATTGAACGGTTTCAAATCTGATAACCACAAAATAAATGCTGGCTTGTTATCTCCGACACTCTGCCTTATTTTTATAAATTATCTTTTTATGAAACTACTAATCCATTCAATTGTTCCGCAGACAACATAGAACCCTCAGCTTCCTGATCTGGCTATATTTAAAAAGCTTTTATTTGTCTGAAACTCTATTATATTTTTCATATTTAGGCTGGTGCTGCAATTACGTACCTGAGTCTTTTGGATAGTATTGAAATTATAGCTAAAAAAATGGTAAGCGATCGTTCGCTTGCCTCATAGTTTTCTCGATATTTTTCTTTCGTAATAAGAACTTGCATGATATTTTTCATCACGTTCTGACTACAATATTATTCATGGGGGGCGGTAGAATAAAGTGTAATGAAATAACACTGATGAAAAAACTCTAAATTTCAAGATTTCTCTTAATTGAACTTTACAAAAGTAAGGCCGTTTTCAATCGTTTGTCCTCATTGCATTTTTTCAAAGTTGACTTTATTTTACTTCGCACGGTGAATTAAGGCCAAATATCATTCCACTTGGTGTAAATTTAACTTAAATTTACAGCTATATGTACCTCTCCCCTTGGTTAGGTGTATGGCAAGAGTTATTTGCATTTAAACTTTGATTTTATCATATTATGTCGGGGTGATCTCTACTAAATAATATTAATGCCAAAATGTATTTATTTCTTAAAATAATTTAGCTTTATTTCACTTTTTAAAGGTGCAATAGGACCAACTATTTTCAATTTGCTTTATTTCAGTTTTTCAAGGTTAAATAAGGTCAATTTTTTAAAGTTCACTTGAACTTATTTCAAGACACCTAGAAGAACTTTTAAGCAATTTAATTAGTTATGTTTGTACTTACAATATTTTGATAATATCTTGTATTAATTGCAATCACGACCGGCAAAGCGGAGTGGTAACAGCTAGTTTCCTTAAAAGAAATGAAACTTGATATTAAGTGTCAAAAATAGTATTATTCAAATTACCGATGCTAAAAGATTTGCAGTATGCGATTCTTTTAAGTTATTTTTTAACCACACGTTGCACATTTCTTAATTATGGATGTTATTGTGTCAAATTTATGATGTTGCTGACCAATTGACTTAACCACAACGTGAAATTATATATACGTGAACAGGAAACTTCTTACGCAATAATTGGTCATAAATGTTCGATCAAAAATCGGCGCGGTGAAAAAATAGGTGTACGGCACGTTCAATTTCTGCAAACGCCTGATAATAATCAATAAATAGGAATCGGTTAAAAATGAAGTAATTTTGACTTGATTATAACGCAAGCGAACGCTTTTCAACAACTAAGTCTTGCTTCGAGAATCTTCAGTTTAAAAACAAGAGGAGGGTGTATCAAAGCAAAGAACACCTTTACTTACTCTTTACACCAGGAAAAGACCCATTCCTTAGTATTACATTAAATTATGTTTAAACGATTCTGTTTTAAGAACCGATTTGTAAGGCCATTTCCCAGGGAACAGTTAAGAGGAAATAACTTACTCCAAGCATAAGTTTCCTTTTTTTTTTTAAGAATCATAGAAGTCAACCATTGAGATTACATCAATCACAAAGTAGCATCCCAAACTTCTTTACTTTCTCCGGAAAAAAACAATTTCTACTTGAATCATTCATCATCGTAATGCTCGTATTCATAACCGCAATTATTAATAAACAATTTAAACATTTTCTCAGGCGGAAAAATATTCATAAATAAAAGAAGTAAAGAAATCCTAATCCAAAATCAACAATCAGCCACTTGAAACAGTCAACCTTGATTGAACTTTCGCCCCCAAAATCCCGAAGAATTCACCTATGAATGTCTAAACGTTGCGTCGCGTCACGTCGAGTCGTTGATTCCATTTTCTTCCCTTCTAGAACCGTAACAAGCACTTTTCTATGTTATAACAAAAATCACGGCCATTATTGTTATGTGTGCTTAAGACTAAAGGAATATGATACTCACGAAATAAAGTTGGGCGGAATATCATTCCCATGTCCCATCACAAAGCATTCTCTTATAATAACTCTGAAGTACAGTATCTTTGGTTATGGTTCAGATTCAGATATACAAAAGGTGATTCAGGGGTGAAAGTCAAAATAAAAAAAAAAAAAATACAAAAAAAGAAAGCAGGTTGAATATGGGGAGAACTTTGTAATGGGGCTGGGGTTGTAGATTGTAGTGGATTGTGGATGGCTTCAAGTCGGCAAGGCGGGACGTCATCATCAGAAGCAAGCTAAGTCTACTGTGATGCTCCCTGACTCTGACTGGGATGGTGTGTTCATTCCTGCGTGAGCCTCCCCAACTATAATATACCTTTTTCCACAACTATACACTAATGGAGTGTCAAGTGGCTCCAGACTGGCGGACGTGCACGAACCGGAGGTAATAGAAACGGACTTTGGACACGTAGATAGATGATATTGTATTGTGTATTCTGATAAATATAAGACTGACGACGACGACAACGCACGGGACGGGACGCAGGCAGGACAGGCCGGGCAAGGCAGGCAAGCAAGCAGTCAGAAATACCTCCATAATTTCTTATGTGATGAAAAATCAAGATGAAGTGGAATATTGGTGAGTTCGAGGAGTGTGTCTCTACTCTAACAAATGGTCAAACAAAATTTGTAAATTACTCTTGATAGAGAAGCAGCCATCTATGTTTAATGTCAGAAAATAAGTTTACCTACTTTACTACTCCTTAATGTTTAACAAAGAAATAATAACAGTAGATATACGTAAACGTGTTGGCATTTACGTTGAAAATGTTTGTTATCTTGTTTAGTTGAAGTTTATTAACTTAATTCGTAATTGATATTTTTTCTCGAGTTTAAGTTTTGAATACAATTGAAATAATTAAGGGGACGCTACTTCTGTAACACCTATTTTTTTTGGATTTATTTAATGGATTATCTAATGAAATCAATTTTAAAGCAGTTATAGAATTAGATCAATACTTTAAGTCCGATAATATATGTAGTTTAGTTTAGTGATACGTAACCAAAAATATTTGTATATAAACGTATAAAAATGTTTACTTGTAAAGATTAGAAACAGACAAAGAAAAAAAAGTTGTCATATTAACAATCGTCGATAGTCAACTTGAAATTTGATAAATTGTAGCATTGACTACCAAAATAGTCAATATAACAACCTTATTTTAAAAAATTGACTACATGGATAGTCAATAGAACGATTTTCGATTGTCAATTTTGGGTAGTCAATATGACAAACTTACTTACTTACTTAAGGTGGCGCTACAGTCCGGGCGGACCTGGGCCTCAACCAACATGCGTCTTCAGCCAGCTCGGTCCCTAGCTAGCTGTCTCCAGTTTTGCATGCCAAGTTGGTTGAGGTCTTCACCCACCTGAGTCGCGGTCTTCCTCTACTGCGCCGTCCTTCGGAATTGGATTCGAAGACCTTCCGGGCTGGAGCGTTGATGTCCATTCGCTCTACATGACCCAGCCATCTAAGCCGTTGGACTTTAATTCTGCTAACTAGGTCAGTGTCGCTGTACAGCCCGTACAGTTCGTAGTTATATCTTCTCCTCCATTCTCCATATCTGCGTACAGGACCAAAAATCACCCGAAGAATTTTTCTCTCGAAGCATCCTAAGACGTTCTCATCTTCCTTTGACAGGGTCCAGCTCCAGGCCTCAGCGCCATAAATGAGAACCGGGAGGATGAGTGTCTTATAGATGGTGATTTTAGATGCTCGAGAGAGGACTTTACTTCTCAATTGCCTTCTAAGTCCAAAGAAGCAGCGATTTGCAAGAGTTATTCTTCGTTTGATTTCAGCGCTGGTGTCGTTGTCTGTGTTTATAGCGGTGCCTAGGTAGACAAAGTCCTTAACTACCTCGAAGTTATGGCTGTCCATGGTGACGTTTTGTCCAAGACGTCGTTGTTCAATGTCCTTTTTCGATGACAGCATATACTTGGTCTTGCCCTCATTGACCACTAAACCCATCTTCTCCGCTTCCGTCGCAAAATCGGCTTATCCATGTAATTGGATGGACCTTCGGAAGATTGTGCCTCTAGTGTTGACGGTTGAGTTTTACACAATTCTTTCCAGAACGATATTGAAGAAGTCGCATGACAGTGCGTCGCCTTGTCTAAAACCTTTTTTGACATCAAATGCATCGGTGAGATCTTTTCCGACCTTGATGGAGCAGCGTGCATTCTCCATCGTCATTCTGCACAAACGGATAAGTTTGACAGGGATGCCAAAACTAGACATTGCTCTATAGAGCTCTTTCCTATGGATGCTGTCATACACGGCTTTAAAAACGATAAAGAGATAGTGGGTATCGATTTGAAGCTCCTGGGTTTTTTCCAAGATCTGCCGTAGTGTGAATATTTGGTCGATAGTGGACTTTCCTGGTCTGAAGCCACACTGATAAGGACCTATCAGGTTGTTGACGAACGGCTTAAGACGTTCACATAAAACGGCTGAGAGGATCTTATATGCAATGTTCAGGAGACTGATGAATCGGTAGTTGGCGAAATTTTGAGGGTCTCTTTCTTGTGTATTGGGCAAACTATGCTGAGATTCCACTCATCGGGCATGTTTTCTTCCGACCATATGAAAACAATAAGTAGTTAATAGAACAACATTTACTATCTAGGATTGTTATATTGACTATCCGGTAGTCAAATTAGATTACGGTTTTCAGAAAAAATTGGCCTATTAACTACCGCAGTTATCATATTGACTATACCGCAGTTGTCATATTCATTACTGCAATTGTCATATTGACTACCGCAGTTGTCGTATTGACTACCACATTAGTCAATATGACAAGCGTAGGTTCAATTTCCTTCAACCAAAGTTGTTATCTTGACTACTACAGTTGTCATATTGACTACCAAATTGTAAAAAAATTCGGATCCCAATTGACAACCGAAAATTTTTCTATATTGACTGTCGCGGTTATCGGCTGAAAATTGACTACCAAATAGTCATATTTATTATCAAAATAGTCAATAGGATGACTTTTTTCGTTCTGTGGACTAAGATACTTTTGTCATTCGAACAAAATGTTGCCGATAAAAGGTTTTAGTTAAAATATCAACCTCTTTTGGCAGTTATAACTTTTGAAGCTGTCATCTTTAGGCATTTTGACGACATTAATGAGAATGGAAAGATACACGCTTCAACCACTCATTAAAATTGATTAGATTCCCTACAAAAATGGTGAACATTTTTCAGGTGGACAAACCTAATCTTGTCGAATCCTCTTCGAACTTTGGAATTAAGTATATCACAAATGTTATTACACCATATTTTCGATAAAAACTTAGGTCTTGAGTTTAACACAATAGACATAAGTCTGTCAGTCAATGGTGATCCTCAGCTTTCTTGAAATGCTTCTTAATAATCCGAATTTTCAATAATACTGATTGTTGAAAAGCCTTCATCATTCTCAACTTATCAATGTTGAATGAATCAATTCGAATTTTGAATGAAGTTTCCTGACGTGGAATTTCTCAAAGAACAATTGTTCAACGAGATCTTGTCATTTAACACGTTAAGACCACGTTAAAGATAAAGTCTATGACAATACCATACAAATGTTCAAGATATTAAAGATGGAATCCGTAAATAAACTGCCAACCACTAGTATGAGGACACAACTTTTGGAATCGATATCCGCTTTTTATAGCTGGTGGAAGATTTTACTACCTGGTGAATAGGTACGTATTTCCTCATTACAAATTCGTAAAATTAAAGAACAAATTAGGACCGAGTGTTGGAATTTCTCAATATCAAATAATGAAATAATAAAGAAGCGTATCAAAGAATGGTTCACTTGAATGAATATTTCAGTGCAGGAGTTCGATCTTCTTAAAAACTTTTGTACAGAATATCCAAAAGAGTGTTGAAAACAACAAATAATAAATAAATTGGGTGGCGCAACATTCCGTTGAGAACTAGGGCCTAGTGACTTACAACTCTCAACCATTCCTGTGTGCGAGTACTGTTATCAGAGATGGAGGGGACCTACAGTTTTAAGCCAAATCCGAACGGCTAATTTGAGAAAGCACTTTTCATGACAAGAATTACTCTTTGGAGAATTCAATTCCTCGCAAGAGGCAATACGTGTGAAAAAACTTTAATTGGCACAGGCAGGGATTGAACGCAAGACCTCTGGCATGACAGCCCAACGCACTAACCATCATGACACGGGTACTAAGTACCCGTTTAAGTTTAATTTGAAAATTCCGGAAATACTATGACAGCTACAGAAACAGCAACAATTGATGCTTTCAAGGATTTAGGACTTGAAATAGCAAGAAGACTTAACATAAGCAAGAAAGTTGTAACCAATCATCTTGCTGATCCACACATATTTTGGGGAAAATCAAAAGGTACAAAAACATCATAAGAAAAGCGGTTTATTCTACGGCTCTATCAGAAACTAAAATAAGGGCCAAAAGCTGTGTATCAGCCAGTATAACAACGGTTCACAGGAAAATCCTAAAAATGGATATTATTTCAAGAGAGCATGTTGCTTGGAGCAGTGAATGGAAACGCGTTGTCTTTTCGGATGAAAAAAAAAGTTTAACCTTGACAGCTCTGTTGGTAAAAACTTTTATTTCCATGATCTGAGAAAGGATGAGCTTATTTTGGAAAGACATCATAGCCGTTCATCAGGTGTTATGGTGTGGGAAGCTATAGCCTACTATGGCACAATGGACTTGGAGTTTTTGTGCACAATAATGAACGGGAACAATTATAAATGTTTGTTGGAAACGTTATTTCAAAAAATAAAAAACATTTTTGGTCCTCTGCTTTAGATTTTTCAACAACACAATGCTCCCATCCACACTTCCAGGATTGTTAGAAGTTGAATTTAATCAGAAGACGTGGAACTTATGCCATGGCCACCATACTAACCGGACTTTAATTTAATTGAAAACGTTTAGTCATGGCTATCTCGTAAAATGTATGAAGGTAAATGACAGTTTCAAGACAACGATACCTTAGGCTCGTTTCACACTACACGGTTTTGACCGTACGGCAAAAAATCGGATGGCATAAACCGGATCAATGGCTAATTACACATTATACGATTGTAACCGTACGTTAAAACACGATATATGCAGGGTTCCTGTGCTTAGTATACTTTTTCACAGGTTTTGAAGTGGCTGATCGAACTCTGCTGCACGAATAAAATCGTACGATGTGAAAACATGCATTTCGTCACGTACGCCACTCATCATGAGCCCAAATGTTGCAAAAGTTATTTACTAACATATCTACTGATCCAGAAATGGGCTTCATCACTGAATAAAATTTCATTGAGTTTTTCCACAGCCCATTTACTAATAACACTAAAAAAAAATTAATATAAGGGTTTTTTAATTGGCGTGGGTCGATTTTAGCGCCCCGTGGCGGCCATATTTTTTTAGTGACATCTATCAAATCTTTTGTTTATTATTCAGTTGTTTGTGCCAAATCATCATGGCAAGATACACGATTGAACAGCACGTTCAAATGATAAAACTTTATTATCAAAATGAGTGTTCGTTAACGCAAACGTTGCGCGCATTGGCCCCATTTTACCGTAGACGTGGTGGCCCTTCACAGTCGACTCTTCAAAGTTTAGTGCCCAAATTTGAGACAACCAGTTCAGTAAACAATCAGCCATCACCCGTACGTTCAAGGAACACAAGAACGGTTGAGAACATCGCCGCGGTCCGTGAAAATGTCAGCAGAACCCGAGGCAGTCTATTCCTCGTCGTGCACAAGAACTAGGCCTTTCACAGACTTTAATAATAATTTTGCGTCGGGACTTAGGCCAACACACGTACAAAATCCAACTAACCCAGGAGCTCAAAGTTCTTGACCATAGACAACGCCCGTTTGTTCGCTGACTAGGCTTCGAAGAGGACCCCAATCTTGGCCGAAAAATCATCTGTAGTGACGAGGCGCATTTTTGGATGAATGGCTGTGTTAACAAGCAAAATTGCCGTATATGGGACGATACCAACCCATGTGAGGTTCACCAGGTGATAATGCATTCTCAAAAAGGTACCGTTTGGTGTGGATTTTGGGCCGGCGGCGCGCGGAGTAATTGGTCTGTACTTTTTTGAAAACGACGTTAGTGAGGCGGTCAACAGCGAGCGCTACATAACGATGATAACACATGGAACTAGACGACATGTGGTTCCAGTAGGACGGCGCTACGTGCCACACAGCAAACGCCACGATTTACATTGACAACATCTACCCGCCCGTATTGAAAATTCCCATATAAGTTGAATTGTGTATGCTTCAAGGCCGAGATCATCACGTTTAACACGACAATTTTTGTTTGCGTACTTTCTAAGCTACAGTTCCTATGGTCTCATCACTACGTGCTGAATGTGATCTAAATGGTAGACTATCACCCAAATATTTAATTAGATGTCAGTTTTTCGGAATTTACTAGAAATAGAGGTCTTAGTTTATCCGCAAGATTAATTCACTCAGCTATTACGCCATTTTCTAAAAACCACATGGGACAAACTTCTAGTTTATGAGCTTGGCAATCATTATGTATATTTTCGTCTTTAAATTGTAATTTTTCACAACCGCGAATTTTACTCCAATTATAATTTTCACACTGTTTCAGAATACACTAAACCGCCATATATTCCATAAAAATAAATTAAATTATGGGTATTTTTTTGTGTGTATATCTTCTCCAAAATTTAATTGAAATATTTACGACAGAACACTGCTCATAGATTAGAAATGCTAACACCTTTTATCTATAAATCATAAATTTACAAATTCCCAAAATCGTGCTGCTGACAGGTTTAATATAACGCGGCCATAAAAGTTATCCTCACTCACTAAAAGCTGACTAAAGTATGAGGGGTGAATCTATATCCAATCTACATATTTACAAACAAATGTACTAAATAGTGCTGCCTGGATAGTATGATATGATGCAGTATTATAGCCTCTCTATCTCTACATAGTTCTATAGTTCCCAAAACATTTGAGGTGATAACTAATGCGTAATTGCTTTGACCAAGAAAACAGGTGCATGTGATAAATTTTAGCCAAAATTGCCGGAATAGTTCATTAATTGTGCGTTGCGGTGGACCAGCGAAATAGATATAGACTCTACACCTACCTATACATACATATATACAGCGGCGTATAGTAAATATCTAAGCTCATATGAGGTAGATGTGGTGTCGTAAATTATAGAACTATAGTGGGTGTTCCATTGGGACATTAGTATAGTGCGAATATGAAGCTGGCTTAAGTAGTGCAAATATAATAAAGGACATTATTTTTATTAAGTGGTGACCGGGGAAATAAATATCTACATACACGTACAGTGAGAGCTTTTTCTATTTTTGTGTATATTAATAAATTTGCTTAAAGGTGTTACAAATATTAATATTATGATGTTTTTCTAGTTATTGGAATAATTTATTCGAATTTAATAGTTTCGGAACACTGCATGAAAGAAAAAGTATTAAAAATATAAGCTCATGTAATAAATTTTCATTTATTGAAAAAAAAAAAAAAGAAATTAAAAATAACAGAAATAAAAATACTCACAAATCACAATCAAAAACAAAAGAGTTCCATTTTAATGGTCAAATATAAGGTGTCAATGAAGTGCTATATGGTCAATTGAGAAGAAGAAGCAAACAAAATAAATACTCTACTCTGAGTATTGAAACCAATCGAAACCTCAATGGGTAATAATTTTGAAAACCATTCAATTAGCACAGAAACACGGAAACAATGGATGAAATATTGCACTCAACAGAGTAGTGGTGGCGTATGGTGCGGTAGTCGGAAGCAGATTTTATTTATTGTATGAAAATGGATTTCTACAGGCAAATAGCAAAAGGACAACACACTGATGGAATTTATGAATCCTGAAAAATAAAATAAAATGAAATACCAATAAATACTTTAACAGCTTTCGTGGACAAAATAGGAGTTTTAACAAAGTTCAGCTAAAACTGTTTCTCAGGTTTAGATTCTATGTTCAAAAAGTCTGTCTATATTATTTTGGGTGGAAAAATTAGTCCACCGTACCAAAATTCTGGAATGACTTGTGAACGTTCGGGATACCTTTATTCGTGCTCCAAATCACAATAATGAATAGATCTATCTACTATATAAAAATAAATCTATAGTTTAAGAAATCAATCAAGCTACAAGTCAATCACGATTTGTAGTTTGTATTGTAAAGACTTAGGTATTACATATTACATTTTACACAAAATATTAAATGGAATTATTGTGCAGAAAATAAATGAATCAGAGAGTTATAAAGTTCAGCATTCAGTTGAATGGAAAAAACATGATGAGCTGTCATTTTGACACGAGTAAAGTAGTATTGATTTGATAGTTGGGGAGATTTTTTTGGACTAGCTTTCCAATAGAATTATTGCTTTAAATGAAAGGCAATTTTTTGACAGACATTAGAAACTTTTCTTACTTTCAAGTCCCTCATGTCGCCTGAACCAATAACTCACTTTTGAAGCTGTCACCTTTAAGCATATACCAAGTAAAAACTCCAGAACATTTAAAGATCCATCGACGCAATTGAATTCTTCATATTCACTTAAAAAAATACCGTTTTGAAAGAAGAGGTAATCAAATCTGGTCACAGAGATATTTTAATAAAATATAAAAGATAAGGTAAACGCCAATGCCCAACAATCTTTTAGTCGTGAAATATGGTATTCGTGAAATTATAGGAATTGGTCATGTAAGATATAATGAATAAATATGGTGCTACACCCCTAGCCGTTCCGGATGTTTGGCTCATAGTGTTTACGATTGATTAAACAATGCTTTTCGACCTTCAATGAAATAAATATTCATTAATACCTTTTACATGATATAACAAAAACTGGATAAGTGCCCCATGTTTAAGTGACTTTCACGAATAAGAGAACCAAAATTCTAGACGACTGTCAAGTTAGCACTAAATTTTTCGAAATTTAAAAAACTGAGTATGCAGTTACTTGTACCTTTTTGCTCTAAAAAAAATATTTAGCTGAACGATTTAAAAAAAGTGGTATCTATTGCTAGGTTGATATCAAGTTAGGACTAGACTTTTTGATTTTGTTAAAACTTAGTATGCAATAAGTTGATGATTAATTACTGTGTAAAGTTAGTATATATGAATAAATAAATAAAATAATTCTTATCAATTAGTTGTGGCAAGAGAAAAATTCCAAAAATTTGTTTTACTTAAATTTTTTTTTAAAGGGGGTATGTATGTGTCGACACCGTGAATAATTTTAATGTTTATGAAAAAAATGACTTGTATTTTCACACAAATTTTGCTGAATGTCGAAAACTATATATTTTATAAGATACAATTAGTTTAAAGTCAATATTTAATCTTTTTGAAATGATATTTGAGTCGAAAATCAATTTTAACTAACTTTTGTTAAATTTTTTGTAGGTTTTTAATTTTTTGTACAAAAAATGTCAATTCGATTTTTTCAAAATTTTACAGAATGTTTGACAACAATATTTTCTGAAAGATAAAAGTAATTTAAAGCCAATATCTCAAAGTTTTGAAAATATATTTGAGTAGAAAATAAATTTTTACCAACTTTTATTATTTTTTTTTTAGGTTTTTATTTTTTGTAAGAAAACTGTCAATTCGATTTTGCTCAAAATTTTATCGAATGTTGAAAACAATATTCCTTATAAGACTAGCAAACCCAGCGAACTCCGTTTCGCCACATGGTGGCTTTGTTTTTTGTAACATTTCGTTTGGGGATTAAAAGATGAAGAAAATTTATTTTTTTTTGTTTTATATTTGAAAAGGAAACATTTTATTTCATTTAATAACAGTAATGAATTCATTTCGATTACAAAAATGAAGTGTAATTTAGTTGAACTTCTCTAAGTAAAAATTGAAAGTGAATCCAAAGTAAATACTGAATCGAAGCGTTAATTGTCACTGCATACGCAAGGCGAACCGGAAATTGCAATCGTTTGAAGTCAAGTGGAAGATCAGTCGGAATCATTATTCGAGGAATAAATACATTTTCACCTGCGTACTTTCCGTTAATAATGGTTGCCTCAATCAAATTCGGCATAAGTCTTTTCACCGCAAGTCAAGTACAGTTGCAAAGTCCCGGTGGATTCAAATTACGCAATATCATAATAACTGAACCAACTTTGAGTTGGAAATTATGTGGTGGAAATCATGGTAACTCCAGAGAGTTCAAGAACTCGTTGGATGTTGTTACTTCGTCGAATATCCTTCAGTGTGAAGATAAGTGCTTCAAGTGATTTCTTATGTGCCATTGTGCACCCATTCCTAACAATGAGCTTGCCAATTTTCCCATTGCACTGGATCGGGAAATATTGCATGTTGGAGTATCAATTGTGTTTAAATTGAGTGGCAACTTAAGCTCAGAATGTGCAGTACGACCGCCTTCTAGAAGAGTTGCCGCAATTCCAGATGATGCTAACGCCAAGGCTATGTCACATCTTGATCGAATAGTGGCCAAAATCAATGAAATGACAAATGTTTTCCCTATTCCTCCAGGTGCGCCCAGGAAGAATAGACCACCAATATTTTTGTCCACCGCTTGCATTAATGTTTCGTATACTTGTTTTTTCTGTTCATTCAGCAACGGCACATTATTTCGAACGAAAAAAAATGCAGCTCTCGATTTAGTTTTTGGTTCAATGCATCGTGCATCGATCGATTTGGCGCAATCAGTAGCTTCTCGATATGTTTGGCATTGGTGGCCATTCACAGTTTTCAAATGCGCAAATGATTTTGGTCCTCGTACATTTACCAACAGCAGTCGCAAATAAAAACATTCATCGTTTCTAGGATGAACAGTGTACATGTACTGTACATGCGACCTAGCGCATCAGTGGAAAACACCTGTGGCCAATTTGGAATTTTCTCTTAATATATTTGGTCTTTCTTCGCTTAAGTTCTGTGAATACACTTGATGCTGCCTTGCATGTCTTGTGCGGCGGCCGATGTTCGCACGTCGTAATCTAGGCATATATTCTACGTGACTTTGTTTCAGATTTTTGATTTAAAAAAAAGATAACTGATTTTTTCAAAATTATACCAAATTTGCTCAGAATGTGTAATACAGAATTTTATATAAGTGGATTTGGGGTTTACCAAATTTTTCACTTTTTTCTTAAATTGCTCTATGATAAAAAAAACACTCACTAAATTTTTTTAAAAGTCGTTTTTGCATTTTTTTTTCTTATTATCTTTAAAACAAACGTTATTTGAAGTCGATATCTCTGACGTTTCTAGAGATATGGTGGACTAAAAAAGGTTCCCAAAAGTAAGCTTTGGTTTAGAATATAGGGCTTTTGAAACGTCAAAAAATTTAAAAATTTTCAATTCCACAAATCAGAATTTTTACAATAGCTTTCTATGGGAAGCTAAACGGAATTCACCTCTTTTCTGTTGAAATTTTTCCTGAATTTTGTCTGCTATAAACCTCACGGAGCCCGAGACCTTTCCAACGAATACAAAACCGTGGAAATCGGTTAGTGCGTTCTGGAGTTATAGCGTCAGGAAGGAAAACCCGACTTATTTTTATATTATATGTAGATTAAATAAGTTTGAAGCTTTAATCTCAAGTTTTTGAAAAGATATTTGAGTCGAATGTAAATTTTTACCAACTTGTGATTTATTAAAAAAAAACCGTTAATTGGATTTTTTTCCAAAAATATACTTGTTTTGTATCACGTTACAATATATAATATAAAATTTAATTCAAGTCTCTAGCGTTATTGATTCGTGAGATATTTAGGGTTAACCAAAATGTTCACCTTTTTTAAACTGCTATGGTAAAAAAAAACACCACAGCAATTTTCTTGAGAGCGCTTTCTGCATCTTTCTGCCTTATTATCTGTATAACAAAATTTATTTGAAGTCGATATCTCTTCTGGTTCTTGAGTTATGGACGACGAAAAAAACGTCGCGAACGTACGGACATACGGACGTACGAACGTACGTACACACGCACGCACAGACATCTTTCTAAAAATATTTTATTTCTACTCTAGGGACCTTGAAACGTCGAGAAATGTCAAAATTTTCAATTTGACAAATCGGACCAATTACAATAACTTCCTATGGCAAGTTAAAAAAAATGTTTTCTAAAAAAAGTCAATTTGTCGAAAGTGCCCCGGGACCGATCATACTGAAGAACGCAAAGTTAAATGTGCCCCGGTGTAAAATGAACCCCAGCTTACCCTACCCGTGAAAAAAAACTTTAGATGACATAGGCAGGGATCGAGCCCAAGCCCTCTGGCATGACGTCTAACGCACTCAATTTTCTTGTGAGTCATTTCAACATCTTTCTGCATTATATTATTTGTTTGAAGTCGATATCTCTACTAGTTCTTGAGCTATGGAAGATGAAAAAAGCTCTCTAAAAATCTTTTATTTAGATCCTAGGGACCTCGATAATCGTAAAAATTTTCAATTCGACAAATCGGACCGATTACAATAACTTTCTATGGAAAGTTAAAAAATACACGAGGTGCTTGCTATTTAATTATATGTTTTGTATAAGGGCTGTAAACAAGGTTGAAGCTTAAGCTACAATTTAAGGATTTTGTTATAAATATTTTCCTTAATTTTAAAATAAGCATTTCATCGCTTGGCGGAATCACGCCAAAAAAAGTAAATTCGGTGAATCTATCATCATAGATTATTCTATCTATTGTCGGAAAATGGTCGACATAATATTATACCATATTCATATTAATATTGGCGGTGAAGGAAAAACTGTTGAAATCAATGAAACATTTTTAACGAAAAGAATATACATACATACTATACAGAGGCCGTATCAGTGCGCAGATGACAATTGTAGTGTTGGGCCTATATTGTAAAAAAGATAAGATAAGTCAATTTTTTTAAAACCACCCGTTTCGCCTAAATGAGGGGAAAAAATAACCCCCTTCCATAGTAACAAATTATTGTGTTAAGCCCCTCTACCAGAAATCGCTAAGTTATTTCACTCTCACCAAGTTATTGTTTTAAGTAACACATTTATCAAGAAAATCAAAATGTTTTGGAAACGTAACTAAATAATCAAGAAACAATCGTTACCAAATCACACTTACTTTAACCACAATATGGGTTAGCAATAAACAACCATATTTTTCTCTATACATATTAATATAAGGTAAAATCTTTTAAAATTGAAGTCGTTGAATTTTCCCGGGTAAAGAAGATTTTGAAATTTAAAATAGAAAAACCGTCATCGATTAAACGTTACATTCATATTTCTGAAAAAATTTAAACATCACGTTAAAAGAGCCATATCATCATCATCACAGCATAATAAAGTGCATTCTTTTCAAAAACTGTACGAGTTAACATGCAACCAAAACTCAGACACATTTCTAAAATGACAACAGCTTTTCACGTCAATGTTCACAATTGAAAGACACCAATTTCGTTGCAAATGAACAGAACACGAACCGAGATATGTGAGGTTTTTTTTTGTTCGTCTTGTTGTTTTTGAGGAAGGAGCTTGCTAACCTTCTATCCAATTATTCGCTTTTTGAGCCCCAAAAGAAACAAAGACAACAATTGCTCCCCTAAGCTGCATACCTACCCTACATATAAAGTCCATAGATACTTTATAGGTAGGTTTGAATATGAGAAAAGCGAGTAAGAGATACTTTATACTCCAGTTGTAAAGTAGAGATATTTCGTTTGTCTAAGCAACACAAACTCTGGGTTTCGAGTGGCGTTAAATTCATTTTTAGAAACTTCAGAGGTAAGGGACAAGGATCTCTGTGTACCTATATAACTATGTGCCAATGCATGGCTATATGGTCCATCTATGGATTTAAACACCAAAAAGGCACTAGCCAAGCAAAATCCTTTGGGTGTAACAGATGCCTTTTTAAAGTGTGACAGATGACACTGAAGTCTCGAGCGAAAGAAACCATGTCCTCTCTCTGACTTTGGATGCAACTGTGGTTTAGGATGGCATTTCACCGATAAAGTGCTATAGGGAAGACTCCACTATATATATCCAATCCATAGAGGAACTTTAGCTTTGGCCAAAACATCCAGATGATTTGGATTTTAGATTTTGGACGGTGTGATGTGTGAGATGGAATTCTTCCAGGAGCAATTAACTGGCCATGGAAAACTAATTTATTGGGAAGTCCACTTTAAAAGATCCATTAACTGTGCATCGACCAAAGGTCCGCAAGCTGATGGACAGGAAGTGAGTAATTTGCAGGCAAAATTGACTAACACAGGATCAAATGTCATATAAAGAAAAAAGGAAAGAGAGAGAGAGAGGGAAAAGGAAAGGAAGAAAGGATTCGTTTAAGGTTGAGATAGGGAATCAGAAAATTCGTGTGACGTGTTTGTTAGATGAAAAAAATTACTTGAGTACCTAAACTTAAAATTTGTGCTAGTTAGGTATTTTGCAGCTTCTTTGAATCTTAAAAAATAATACATTTTCACCAGTAAGGTCATAAAATGTCCGTCTCCATCTTGAAATCTTAATCCAACTTTTACAAAGTAAAATTTTAAAAATACAAAACAAAAGTTTTACAGCTTTCAAACGTCTTAATTTTCAAAAAGCTTGGAAAGAATATCGATTTGAAATTTAATACATTTTAATGTGACGCTAATTTCTATGTCCCTAAAAATAATTGTAAGAACAAAGAGAAGGTGTTTATAGTCCAATAAATCCTCCCCTTCCTCATTTTCAAAATGGCCTAATAATATTCTAAGAGCAATAAATTCAAATCTATAGGCCACTCTGATGCGTCGGTCGTGGTGACTATAGAATTCTTTAATCTTTTTCAATTCAATTATTTCAAATCGCCGTCGCAGTCGTCCTCATCGAGGTTATAATGACAGGGGAGCTAATTCACTTACAAAAGGACCATTTGAAAAAAGAAAAGAAAATAAAAATACATAAAAACGGATGAAAGAAAAAAATAAAGTTGAAAGGTCGTTAAAAAAAGCCAAAACCAAAGCCAAAGCCAATGTCTCCTTCCGGATAATACCATCAAAGGTATTTACACCGTCTTGTTGGTTGGATGAGTTTGAATAAGATTTGTATATTATTCAAAAAATATCGAGTGCGGTGCGGTGAGATATAAATTTGGATATAATTTGCATTTGGCAACAGACCGTGTGTCCTATACTTTGGTATTTTTTCATCTCTTAATTTTATATCTTAAGATTACCTTCACTTTAGTCTGATTGTTTGTGCAAATCCTTTTTAAGAATGAATTTATTGGTTTTGAATTTATTGAAAATTTAGGAGATTTTCTTTTTGTTCATTAATTACCCGGAATGCAATTAATGGTAATATTTAGGTCAAGGATTTTCTTTTCTTTTATTATGTCGTTAAATAAGAGAAGATTTAAAATTTGTACGAATTCGAAATTGATATGGATGAAATGAAATGAAAATAGAACTACCCACAGAAAATTCAGAAACTAGAGGTAAAGGTTTCAAAAAATTAGGAAAGAATAGGAGACTTCGCAGTAAACCCTGTAGCTATACACAAAATAAGCTGGTGTTGTTTTTTGGCAGACAAACTCCTTAACTACCCCACGGCTACGTTTGTCAATGGTGATGGTTTTGACCTAGACGTCGGTTTTGTAGGTTCTTTCTTGAAGACAGAAACCTATTTTTACCGTCTCCGCTAAATACTCAAAAAAGCCCCATTGATATCACATTGAGTTCTTTCGATTTATTCAATGTCATCAGCATAAGCGAGTAATTGGACAACATTTTGAATGGTTGTGCCTCTAATGTTGACGTGGGAGGACGACCTTAAAGAAATTATATGGCAGTGCAACACCTTGTCTAAAGCCATTTAACATTAAAAGGTTCAGTTAAGTTGATTCTAAACTTTATGGAGCAGCGCAAATTTTTGCTGGTGATTTTGCACAAACGGACGAGTTTGGCAGGGATGTTAAAATTAGACATGGATCTATAGAGTTCGTTCGTCTTCTACTTGAACGTCGAACTTTTCGAGTTGTAGAAGCTAAGGTTGATGATTCTAGAGAACTTTCTAAAGATGAGTCCTGAAACTAAAGGACGTTCATATCCTCTACCTTTCCACAATCATCACCCCCTCCCACATAAACAAGGTATACAAGCCAACGCTTATGTCATAAACTCCCATCCCAACTCCCACGCTGTAATGCCGAAAAAACTAGACAGTGCTCCTCTCTCTTTAGATAACATAGTTCAACTGCTGTTTACCGATCTTAATCATTTCCGTACATATCAGCATGATGTTCTTAACATCAACTGACTCCTTTCCCTATCTCTTCCTTCCAACCACCTTTTATCACTATTGGGCTGGATCTAAGGTGTAAAACGACCCGTGCCGATGATCAGCCTGGCTGGGGGCCCAATTAAAATAAAGTGCACGACTGGGTCGCACGAACTTGCTCCTGTATGCAAAGAGTCTGTTTAAAAAAGTATCTATATAATATTTAAAAATATACCTGTAAAATAAGTTTGTCTTCAAAGATATATATGCAATTTGATTTGTCGAAAAAACCTCCATTTTTCAATTTTTTGGAAGGGGGTTACATTTAATACAGTTAAAATAATTTAAAAAAAACTAATTTAAGGTTCAAAATTTTACCTGAAAAATAAGTTTTCAAAAATTTAAATGCCATTTTATAAAACAAAAAACCCTTGATTTTTAAAATTTTTTTTTTGAAAATCGTTAGAGCGGTTTTTTTTTAAATTAATTTTTTATATATAAAATTTTTCAATTTTGTTCTAAAAATATTTTTGGTATGCAGTTGTTTAGTGATTGTAAATATACACTCTATATTACAATTTCGTAAAAAAATGTTCACCCGTTTTTGAGATATGGAATTTTGAAAAAAAAAATTTCAATATTTTTTTAAAAATCCAAAAAATAAAAAATTGCACTTTTGATAATCAAATATTGTTAAGGCAATATAAGAGCTCGTTCAGAAAAAAAATTATTGAAATCGGTTCTAAAGTTGCTGAGAAAATTAAAAAACAAAAAAACGGTTCTATGAGCGGTACCTTTCCTGAGCAATACAAAAATATGTTTTTCTTATTAAAAGAAGCCAAGTTAAAAAATAAAATTTTACAGAAAATTTAAAAAAATCTATCGGTTTGTTTTTGAGAAAATTCGAATTTTCGTTTTTTGACCAAAAAAATTGTATGGGGGCCACTGTTAGTTTTGATCTTAAAAAAAAAATGAAAAAAACGCCTAACGCGAATCTGCTCAAAAGCTTAACTTCCAAGTTTGAACTCAATCGACCCAATGGTATAGGCTGTAGGAGCGTGGACAGACAGACAAAATTCTGCACGAATGCAAAACTTGCCATATAGTTCCTATATGTCGCAAGTAAAAATAGCTTATAGTCTCTAACGGAGTATCCGGATACCTGCGATCTCCGGATTAACTAGCCTTATCTGTATAATGCGAATCTCTGTACAGACGAACCTTTCTTTCTTCGTGGGACCAAGTATGAATAAAAACAAAGAAGAAAAAAAATGATGGGACCGGTATCTCTTCAGCACCGGGCGGCAGTTTGGCGCTGAAGCCTGTTGGGGTATCTCCTGCGGTCAACACAGAGAAGGGAGTAGTGCGGTTATCCATGGACCCTCTTTTGCTGTTGGTAGCAACGAGAGTAGGAAGGTAGCGATATCTAATTTCATTAGTGGCAGAGTTGTGAACAATGACGCTACCACTACTACTGAGAGCACATCTCCATTACAAAAATCCAGAAATTTAAAGGAAAAACTCTCAAAAAGCCTTTATAAACAAAGGCGGCAAGCTTCAAGAATCCTAAAGGCTTCTGGTGAATCATTGGAGGCTGGAAGGACACCGCAGCAAACCGCTCAAAGAGAAAAAGGGCAAAGAGGGTTCTTGCTGCAGAAAGGACCAGTAAAGACTCTACGTCTAAACGCGAAAGGTCTCTTGAGGGGGCCATACCGACACCAAAACGGCCTCGTGAGTCGTGTGCACAACACCAGCACTCCCCTCAATCCCATCAGGAAACAAGCCAGTTTCAGTGACGTCACGAAGGGCAAAGTCGTGGTTGCGGTCATTGACAGCGTGATCATGGCACAATTTCAGCTGATCGTTGGCAGTTGGTCAAGGCAAAGCTCTCAGGTGGCTTTCTAAGCATTTTTAGAGAGCTTCCAGGATCGCTTCCTTCTATAAGCAATGGGGGTTGGCATCAAGGTCATGTCAAACTCATGGTTTGTGGCGATCAGAGGTCTTGTGACTTGTACAAGCTTGCTGTCAGCCGGTTAGGTGAAGTTTGGCCAGGTACGAAACTCAAGGTTATTGCTAAGAAAGACATTTCTAGCCGACATAGAGCCCGTATTTGGAT
Organism: Eupeodes luniger; assembly: GCA_951509635.1. NCBI lineage: Eukaryota > Metazoa > Arthropoda > Insecta > Diptera > Syrphidae > Eupeodes > Eupeodes luniger. The sequence goes on from OX608073.1 coordinate 302,368,820, forward strand.
TCCAATCGAACCTCCTGGTATCGAGGACATTCTCGAAATGATTTAGGAGTGCAATCCATCCCTGCCGACTCATAATTGGAAGATCGCCAAGCTGGAGGAGGTGAAGAATAGTACTTATAGGAGTGCCATTGTGGTAATATATATTTATATATATATTCAATAAAGAATCCCTTGCTCCTCTAGCCCCGACCAATTAACTCAAATAACTATGGATTTGAAACAATCAAAATTTGAATCTACAAAAAAGATGAGGCTATCGCAGATAGCGGGCCTCCAGCAACACTCGAAGGGGGCCGTTCATAAAATACGTTCGCACACAAGGCGGGGGGAGGGCTCTTGCTGAGTGTGACAAGGTGTGACAAGGGGGGACGGGGGGTCTATGGTAACGTGACGTTCGCCATTTATTAAAACATTTTCAATTAGTATTTCTTTTGCCTATTTTTCTTTTTAAATTTTCATCATGATAGAAAGACATTTATTTTGTATTTAGTAAAAATTTACAATTTCAAACGTATATAGTTTTACTACAATAAATTATAACTTGATATGTTTACTTTTGTTTATTTTTTGACATGAGCGCTGGCTCTGTGGCGCGGGTTTAGTCTTTTGACCTGGCTCTAGCGGCGGCGTTGCGATCCATCACAATTGGTTTCTTTGTTTTCCCAATACTTAAAAGAGTAACGTTTCCTAGCACCCTGCGCTCTCGACTCAAACAAATGAAAATTCTTTTTCTCATGTATTTATTATTATATTATTCTTTCATTTTTCATTTAGTGGTGAACTTATTCGGACGCTTTTTTCATATATCTCAATTTAATACTTTTTATTACATGAACTACGAGTATTTAACCGAAATTTATAGCATTTATAGAAATTTATCATATTCAGGCGGGGGGGGGGGGGTGCTTCGTTTTTGTGACGAAATATTTCTAGGAGGGTCACAGAAAGCGTGACACAGCGTGACAATGGGGAGGAGGGGGTCAGAAAAAGCTGATTTTAGCGTGACGTATTTTATGAACGGCCCCAAGGCGAACTCGCGGTTGAAAGCCTGAGACGTCGTCTTCCCTCCCACCACATGTTGACGATGTACCTATGCCCTCTTTGATCACGACTTGACCATCTACAAATGTCGACAACAGTCTGAGAGCTACATCAATATGGTTCTTCTCTCTTGGGTTCATCCTCAGACTCAGAAGATCAAAACAAGACCGTGGTGGAGGTTGACCTGCCTAATTGTAGCCAAAATGCTGCAGTTAGTACAGATTAAACTCCAACACTCCATAAAGGCCTCGGTCTAACTTCTTCTTTGTCTGGCCAGAAACGGGAGAGACATTGTCATGATCCAATAAGAGCCATATGGGTTGTTAGATCCGTTGTTTGAGGACTCAAGACTCCTGGGTACTACACACTGTATGAGACAGGTAGATCTTGCATATTAATGAAAATAGCATAAATGTATTTTTACTCCATAATTTCAGTGATAGAGATACCACCGTAGCTAAGCTGGAAACAACCAAAGGAATATACTGGCTAGTGTTGGCGTATCTTGACCATGACAACCTTGGCCCTTTCCCTGGTAAAACCCTTGAGCGAATCATCACTGAAGCGGAACGGGAGAAGATCCGCCTAATTATTGGGAGCTTCTTAGTAAGTAATTTAAACTCGACAAGAAGTCCTACACATAACTCTTGTCTCCGATACTATTCACCATATGATCTTGGACTAAAAAGTATCCAAAGAACACTCGTTCTCTGATCATAAATATATCCAGTTTAATGTCAATGTGGTTGAAAACCCTAGTCCATTGACTTTTCGAAATTGTCGGAAAACTGACTGGGCTACATACAGGAACTTACTACAAAGTTTACTAAAACCTGGACTATCTAGTCCTTTCTCTAACGCTAGTGAACTTGACAACAAAGTCAATGACCTCACCTCAGCTATGAATAGATCGCTAGAAATTGCTTGTTCACTTATATTTATAAGAGGAAAGAGGAAACCACAATGGTGGACCTCAGAGCTTAACTCGCTCAAAAGAGAATGTAGAAAACTCTTTAACCGAGCCAAAGCAACAAGACTAGCCTCTGGGATTCTTACAAAGAATCCCTAAGAATTTATGAGAAGGCACTAAGGAAATCTAAGCGATCTTCCTCGCGATCCTTCCGTGGCACGATATAGAAGAAACTTCTGAAGCTTCCAGGCTACGGAAAATTCGTTCAACTAATCCAGCGATGCTAAGCTGTCTGAAAAATGCAGACGGCTCCTGGACAAATTCAAGTGAAGTATCGCTGAACTTACCACTGAATACTCACTTTCCTAGCAGTTCTCTAATAAGGAAATAAAAGGTTTTATTATCTCCAGCTGCTTTGAAAAAAATCTCAGCATTTAAGCAATCTGCTCGCTTAAGAAATAATAGTTAAAAGCTATGCAGTAATTTTCAATTAATTTTTTTAAAAACGTGTTATTAAAAAGGAACCGTATTAATATTTAAAATCATTTTGAAGGGAAAATCTCCCTTAATATAGTGTTTAACATAAAATTTAAATATCTAAAAATCTTTAAATAAGATTTTTCTAAAAAAGTGAACAAAATTAAGCAACCAAAAACAGAAATAGGCTGAGATAATTGAACTAACTTGCTGGATCACACTTTAGGATGATCAATCGAACATGATTTTTGTACTTTCTTGTCAAAATTTAATGAATTCCAAATTCAGAAATGAAAATGAGATGTTCTTCCAGATTTTAGAGAAAGCTTAATAATATAATAAATGTTAAAAGGTGTAGTCTTGAGACCTATAAAATCAAGTAATAATTGTGTACCCAAAAGTATACCAAAAATATCAGAAGTTTCTGCAAGCGATTTTCTAAACAAAACTCTAAAATCCAAATCCATTATTTCCGTTACCTGCGTCAAACGAATTAGTTTCAAAGTTTCAATTACTAAAGTTCCTCGTTGTAAATTACCTTTTTAGTTCACCCGTCGTCGTAGTGTAGTCGTTGAAAAATCAAGGTATTGTTCACAAAATTCCAATCATCAGACACAAAAGTAACAAACCTATCGCATCCGCATCAGCTTCCCATTTACAGAACATATCGCCTCAAGCCTCTCTTATATATAAAAGACAAAAACAAACAATCGCGCGTAAATTATCTTTCATCTTTCAAAACCCAAACAATTCTTCACTTCATTCGGTCGTTTCAGTTCGTTTGGTATTTGGATTTCCTGACATACTCGCATTTTCGAAGTAGAACCAAAAATAATAATACAAGAGTATCTATAGATATCCATCTCTATAGCTACTTATATATCCTATCGTATTTCTAAAGAGCAATTTCTCTTCATTACTTTACCTCAAAACTTGAATACCCTAAGGGTAGTAAATTCATTTGGTGCAAACTTATGCGGTACAGATGCCATTTGCCATTGTTCATAATAATTTTCGAAAGTGTGGTTAGGTTGTGTCGTCGTCGTCGTCGTATGTTCCATAATGTATATATGTCTCTCTTTCACTAACTGTCTCATATATTGAAAGTAATCGGAAGTTTTCATTATGACTTCCTCGATTTGGAGACAATAGAATAGGTAATTATTTTTACACGTTCGTTTTATTTTTGCGAGTGAAGTAAAATATACGAGGAAATGGGACAGTTTTTGAAATGACAAAACTGGATACAGATACAGTATATAAAATGTGAGTGCACTCTAATGTGAAATTAAGGAATACGAAAACGGGGTTAGTTATTTTTTGGAAAATTTTAAATAGACATTTTTGCATAGATACCTACACCAACCAATATTTGATTCCATGCTAGATAACCCACAAAAGGTTGAGCTTTCATACGTTTACTTAAGAATTTAGATATTTCATCATTCATGAATACGTTTTCTATATAAGGACTTTAAACCTTGGATCGGACTTATCTTTAAATTTCGGGAATTTTGTCTTTCTACTTTAGTTATTACTATTCTATCTAGAGAATTACGAAGGACAGAATTTTGAATGTACATAATTTTAAAATACTGACTTTCGGCGTTCAGATTTTTACTAAACAGTAGGTACTTTGTAGTACCCGTGGAATGATGGTTAATACGTTGGACTGTCATGCCAGAAGTATTAGGGTTAATCGTACTAAAGTAATTCTTGTCATTAAATGTGCTGTTCGGATTTATCGTAAAACTGTATGTAGGTCCCCTCCATCACTGACAACATTACTCGCACCCAGGAATGGGCCTTAGTTCTCAACGGGCTGTTGCGCCCCCTAATTTATTTATTTTGTAGGTACTTTGTACACAAAGAATTTTCTTATACAGTATTAAAGCAACAAATATTTTGACTACAGTATCATGGCTTATACAAAATTTTGAGCGTTACCCACTATTTATAAAAGCTTAGCTATTCATACTGGGTCAATAGCTCAAACATTATTATTATTTATATTTCTACTTTTATATTCAAAAAGTTATAATTCCTAAGGAAACATTGCAGTGTAAAGTAGATAATATCTGTCTGAAAATAATGTCTACTTAAGTTTAAAAAAAGCGGGTCCCGTGAAATAATTCGGGTGAAACTAAAAAAACAAGAGGCTGGGATACGACCCACACTGATAACTTCCCATCCCGTCTGTCGATTTGTGTTGCTTGAAAGGTTTGTAGGTTTTCGAGTTTTGTGGATGAAACTAATTTGAAGCCAATATCTTCTATTGTTCATGAGATATCGAGAACCGAACATCAATTTTTACCAATTTTGAGTAGTATTTTTTGTAGATTTTAATTTTTTATGAAAAAAAAACGGACTGTTCGATTTTTATAAAAATAAAATGCACGACTGGGTCCCACGAACTTGCTCCTGTATGCAAAGAGTCTGTTTAAAAAAGTACCTATATAAGATTTACAAATATACCTGTAAAAAAAGTTTGTCTTCAAAGATATAAATGCCATTTGATTTGTCAAAAAACTTGTGATTTATCCCAAGACACAACTCATCCTAGGACAACTCATCCCGGAAATGAAAAATACTTGTAAGCATACTTAACGAAAACAATTCTTTGTGTATTCAACTAGTTCGTTTTTGAGTTTTTTCCTTTGGATAGCTTTATTTTAGTTTAATATTAGAAGAACCAAGATGGAAAATAAATTATCTGCAGATAAGAAAGAGGCAGAACATGTATGTTTAAATTGTAAAGCGATCGCCTATTGGTAGTGTAGTTAGGTAGGTGTCTAAAACGAATAAAGTATAGTTCATTGGCGTGTTCAGCTTTTTGCAGATAGATGGATAAAGACATGTTTATGATGATAATGAAGGAATGTTATTGGTAGGTAGAAGGTGCTTACTACAATCCAATCATATTCCTTCTTTCCTACAAGTTTTCAGCGCAAACATGGAGTTATTACGTTCAGTTTATTTTTTTCGTTAAAGTTTTAAAAAAAACAAGCATACGAACAGGTACAAGAAATTGCTATTAATGCGTTGTTTACAGTCAGTCTCTTGTGCGTTTCGGATTTTAGTTATGAAGTGACACGTAAGCTGTAGTTGTAGAGGTTGTACGTTTCTTTAACTTGTACTAAGTATTTATTCGTTTATATAGGCGAAGGCAAGTAAAATGTGTGTGAAACAACCTTATTCTTAAAGAATAACATTTTAAAATCATATATACAAAGGTACCAAGATAATACTTCTTGATAGACACTTTAAAATATATTGTTGATTAAATATATCATATTCGTTAATCCGATGCAGTGGCGCTACACGATAGTTATAGTTATAAAAATACATAAATATGTACCAAATGCATTAATTTGGATAAAAGATACCTAGGAATGTAATTAAAATTTTGTCAAAATAATGCGCTCTTTCGGGCTCATGCACAGGATTTGATCTGGTGAGATGGGAAGGGGTTTCATTTAATACAGTTAAGATAATTTAAAAAAAAATATTTTAAGATTCAAAATTTTACTAAAATAAGTTGGTCTTCAAAAATTTAAATGCCATTTTATAAATCAAAAAACCCTTGATTTTTCAATTTTTTTTTTTGAAAATCGTTAGAGCTGTTTTATTTTATATTAATTTTTATATATAAAATTTTTCAAATTTGTTCTAAAAATATTTTTGTATAGCAGTTATTTAGTGATTGTAAATATACGCTTTACGCTTTTTTAAAAATAAGTACATAGAATATAATAGAGATTATAAAAAATTATGTCTATATAAAAAGATAGATTATCAAAAAAGATTGGCTAATGAACTGGAACACTGCACGAACTCCAAATCCTTCTGGCAAATTGTAAACGAGCTGGGTGGGCGTAATCAGGGTATGAAGTACTCTCTAGATGCTGAGACGCTAGCAGCTCATTTTAAAACTCTGCTCTCAGCTGACGAAGACCTGCATACCTTCGATTACGCGCTACATAACTTTGTAGTAAATGAGCTGGATTCCGAGATTTCGCTTGTGGAATTGGAAGCAACGCTCTCAAAAATGAAAAACAACAAAACACCAGGTACGGACGGTATACCAGTAGAATTCTACAAAACAGCACTTTTGAATTTAAAAATTTCCTTGTAACCTTCTTTAATAGATTGTACAACGAGGCTATCGTCCCAACTAGTTTCAAGAAATCCGTTATTTTTGCAATTTTTAAGAAAGGTGATGCAAGTACGCCTGAAAATTATAGAGGTATTTCGGTATTAAATACAATTCGAAAAAAATTTTCAGCCATTCTGAATGGAAGACTTATTAAATGGATTGAAAGCAGTAATCGTTTGAGTATTTTTCAAGCCGGGTTCCGTCCAGGTTATTCTACAATGGACCATGTTTTCGCTATCTCCAGTATCGCTAGAAAGTTTATTGAACGGAAGAAGAAATTATACACTTGCTTTGTTGATTTTAAAGCTGCTTTTGACAAAGTCAACAGGCAGGCTTTAATTTATAAAATGTCCTGTATAGGTGTATCTCGTAAGTTTCTATTAATGTACGAAATCTAATTTTCGCATCAAATGCAAGGGTATGGGATGGTTTTGATTTCTCGAGTAGTTTCGATACAACAGCCGGAGTGCCGCAAGGTTGCATTTTGAGCCCTTTAATGTTTTCTCTCTTCATTGATGATATTTGTGATCATCTTCCTGGTGGAGTCTCTTTTGGTAACAGCATTGTCAAAGTTTTATTATATGCCGACGATTTGGTTATGTTTGCCGACAATCCAGTTTCGCTACAGATGCAAATTAACCGACTTTATTTATTTTGTGAGACTTGGGGTCTGCAAAAAAATGTACAAAAAACTAAAATCATGATTTTTGAAGGAAGGCAAACAAGAAGACGCTCTGATGAAAAGTGGTCGCTCAATAACACCGTTATCGAAATAGTCCAAGAATTTAAATACTTGGGTGTTCTTCTTACCCACAATTTAGATTTCGCTAAACATGCTAAAATAAAAAATAAAGAAGCCAAGTTGGCACTTAATTTGATGTGGCCTAAGTTCTTCTCCAACTCCAACATTGATCTGGTATCTAAATATAAAGTCTTTAATGCAACAATAAATTCATGTTTGTGCTATGGTGCACAAGTTTTCGGTTTTTTGAACCTAGATGCTTTCGAGAGCCTGCAAAAGCACTTCTTTAAGCGTTTGTTTCGTTTGCCTAATTCAACTCCAAATTACGCCATTTACGTAGAGTCAGGCATCACCCCTATTTATATAAAAAATTTAAAGGCTAATGCGGATTTTATTGTTCAGATGATGAAAAGAAGTGAACTGTGCCTTCATAAAATAATTTTGGAAAAATTGCTGCAATCGAATGCATCTCCTTTTAAAGACTGGAACCAACTCGCAATAGCAACAGAATCTTACCTCAACCTTTCGGAAACCAATGTTGACGACTGGCAAGCGCATTTCGCAGACGTTATTGCTAAGTTTGACCAAAAGTTGTATGTAGAAAATCTTTTTAGTGCAACTTCTTCAGCATCTAGAAACGTTTATAGAAACTTAAATCATCAATTGGTTTCAGACATGAATTACTTCAGAAATGATTACTCAGTTTCTCAGATAAGTATTATTTTCAAAGCCAGAGTCGAAATCCTAAACTTAAACTTTATACCACACCGAAGTGATTTGCCGCAGCTATGTGATCTGTGCAACAGAAGAGAAATTGAAGATATCTACCACTTTTTACCTATTTGCCCAATTTTACAAGAAATTCGTAGATTACACTTTCGGAAAAGTATTTTAACAATACAAGAATTTTACGAGATCCTAAATGGAGCACTAGGTTGGCTAAACGTATTCAAATTTTGCCGACAAGCTCTTTACTACCGGAACAGTTTCACTTATTAAATTAATTTTTAACCTATCTCATTATATGTTGCAAATCATACAAAATTGTATTTTTTTTTGTTTTTCAAATCACGTAAAAATTGTGAAAACTTTACTTTGGGTAAAGCCTACTATTCAAAAATTGTATTATTTTTATAAATTGTAATATTGTGTTTCAAATCACGTAAAAATTGTTCGAATTATTCTAATATTTTTATTTAAATAATTTTACATTTTCTTTTTAATTTATATATTTTTTTATCACTTATGAAATGTCAATTCAGAAAGAAGGCATTCAATGCCATGTCCTTATTATTAGGAAATTATATTGTAAAATCTAATGATGAAAAAAAAAGAAACAAATAAAGAATGTATCTATCTATCTATCTATATACGCTTTACATTTGAATTTCGTAAAAAAATATTGACCCGTTTTTGTGATATAGAATTTTGAAAAAAAAATTCAATATTTTTTTAAAAATCCAAACAAAAAAAAAATGGCTTTTTATAATCAAATATATTTAAGGCAATAGAAGAGCTCGTTCAAAAAAAAAGTTATTGAAATCGGTTCATAAGTTGCTGAGAAAATTTAAAAACAAAATAACGGTTCTATGAGCAGTACCTTTCCTGAGCAATACAAAAATATGTTCTTCTTATTGGAAGAAACTAAGTTAAAAAAAAATTTTAGAGAAAATTTAAAAAAAATTTATCTGTTTGTTTTTGAGAAAATTCGAACTATCGTTTTTTGATCAAAAAAATTGTATGGGGGCCACTGTAAGTTTTGATCTTAAAAAAAAATGAAAAAAACGCCTAACGTGAATCTGCTCAAAACCTTAACTTCCAAGTTTGAACTTAATCGACCCAATGGTTGAGGCTGTAGGAGCGTGGACAGACAGACAAAACACACCGGGCGGAATCGCGGGACCCACTTTTTTCGACTTCTCTACCATCGTAATATCATGTTTGATTAAAATCTCGAGTTCGAAATTTTGCACGAATGCAAAACTTGCCATATATGTATGTAGTTCCTATATGTCGCAAGTAAAAATTATTGAATGTCGAGAACAATATTTTCTGTGAGATAATAGAGAGATAAAATTACTTTGAAGCCAATATTTTCAATTTTTGAAAAGATTTTTGAGTCGAATATCAATTGTTACTAAGTTTTAGTATTGTTTTTTTTTTAGATTTTCATTTTTTGTAAAAAAAAGACTGTTAATTCGATTTTAATAACCATAACCAAAATGTTCACCTTTTTAGTCGATTCTTTCAAACTTCATTTAATTGTGATATTTCAACAAATATCAACAGCTTGTATCCTAATATTACTCCTTTGATAAATTTAATCTACAAAGTTTTTCTAAACAGGAATTTTTGGATAGCTTAAAAGAAACTGATGTGTCAAAAAAATCTGGCTTTTGTCAAAATGGTCGTATTCACTTTTTAGTGTTTTGGCCCTTATTTTTAATAAATCTTTACAAGCTGGTGTTTTTCTTAAAGAATGGAAAATATCTTATATAGATCCTGTTTACAAGTGTGCACTCAGTGAAGAACTATAGACCAATATGAAAACTTTCAGTTATTCCCAAACTTTTTGAAAAAATGGTCACCCAAAGAATTTCTTGTCTCAAAAACAACATGGTTTTATAATAGGGTAGATCAACTCATACTAATTTAAGTCTGTTTGCAAATTATGTTGAAAAGCGTAGACAAGTTGATGTCCTGTATAATGATTTTGTTAAAGCCTTTGACCGCGTGCATCATGGTCTCCTCCTACAAATGCTTAAGATGTTGGGATTGAATGCTTCATTTTAACAGTGGTTAGATTCATACCTGCCTGACAGAAAACAAGCTATTAAAATAGATGAATGTGTTTCAAATCTTACAGATTAGGTGTCGGGTATTCCACAAAGCACTCTTTTGGGCCCACTTCTTTTTATAATCATCATAAATGATTCATCTTCTATTTTAAAATATTGTAACTGCCTGATGTATGCTGATTATGTGAAAGTATTCACAGCAACATCTTCACTTAAAGATTGCTTATTAATGCAGTTGGATATAAACAATTTTCTTAAATGGTGCGACTACAATCATCTTCAGCTGAATTACTCGAAGTGTTAACTTTTTAGTGTATCTAAATCATCATCTCATATTGATTTTGAATATAAATTTTATGATGTTAGTGTTCTGAGAGTAATTGAAGTAAATGATTTGGGGGTGATTTTTGAATCAAAGCTTGACTTTAGGTAATTTTTTTTAAGGTAATTAACTTTTAGGTTTCCTGAAGCGGAACTCCAAAAATATTAAGGCTGTCTATTGTCTATATTTTAAAGACCTTATTTATGTCTATAGTTCTACCAGTTTTAGAATATTGTTGTATCGTCTGATCTTCATTTTATGAAAATAATATTTTGAGAATCGAAAGAGTTCAGAAAAGATTCACTCTTTATGCACTTCGAAAACTTGACTGGGTTGGGTCTTTACCAGTGCTCTCTTATTGACTTAAGAACGCTTAAATGTCGTAGGCAAGTTCAATGTATTTTGATAACAGAATAACCTCTTTTGAACTGCTTTCATTAATTCCATTCCATGTTCCATCTCGAGTTATTCACAACATAAATGAATTATCTTATCCTTCTCTGCATAGAACTAATTATGGTCTAAATGAACCAATAATGCGTTTCTATATCTATTTAATATGGTTTATAATGAAATTGACGTTTGTATGTATGAATAGAGATTGTTTTAAGAAAAAAATCTACTTACAAATCAAACTATTGCATTACATGCAAAATATTATTTTTAATTTTTAGTTAATCTTTTAGAAAAAATCAACTGACAACTTTTTTAAAGAAAAGACGAAAACCTTCAAACCAATAAAAAACTGATACGAAATGGTTTTCGACTCAAGTATTAAGTTATTCTCTTAAATAAAAATATTGACTTCAAATTATTTATCTCACACGAAATATTGTCATGAATATTTTGTTAAAGTTTAAGGCAAGACAAATTATTATCAGTGTGGGTCGCCCCCAGCCTCTTTTTTATAATAACAAATACCGATTGGATTTTTCTAAGAACATTATCTTACGTCCGTAACAACATTTTATATAGAATTAAATAATTTTGAAGCCAATACCTTCATCTATTCTCGAGATATTCGAATTGAACATCAAATATTAACCAATTTTTGATAAGAAAACTGACAGTTGGATTTTTCTAAAACTTGTAACAAATGTTAAAAACAAAAGTGCAAAATTTTAAACGATTTAGTAAAATGTTAAAGTCGAATTTAGTAATTTACTAAGATTAAAAGATGATTTACCTAATTTTAAATAATTTTAACATCTTACTATCTCTTAACAATTTGCTTAAGTTAAAATCAAGGAATGGCTACTTTAACTTTTAGCAATTTTCTTAATCCATATGACATCTGTACAAGTAATCTTATAAGAGCAGTTGGTGGAATGGTCCAGTCAAAAGTTGGATATTCCAATTAACAGGTCCGTTTAAGCGTATTTGGTTTGTTAATTTTTACAAAATGTCACTTTTTAGACATGTTTGGGTGCTCTTTTTTTAATAGAAGCCAATTAATAATTTTCCATTTAGCAAAACAAAAAGAAAGGTTTAACATCTTGGACTCCCTTAGTAAATTGCTAAATATTCAGCAAATTGCCAACTAGTAAATTGTTAAACCCTTAACAAGAAGTTATTTAAAATGTTTGCGCCAATATTTTCTATGAGATACATAAGGCTGTTTTAATAATATAATATGTTTTTCGATTTTATTAGGTCCACGTTGCACATGTTTTAAATTAAGACTTATTGTGGTTATTAGATTTTTAAAAAAAAGTTATGTTTTTCACCACTTCACCTATAAATATATCAACTTTTTTAAACAATTGAAATTTAAATCTTAAAGATCTTCTCATTTCAATATTTCGTTAAATTCCAAATTCTTGTTTATTTTACTTTAATATGCCATTTAACATGACTACAAATGTGACTGGCTGGCTTGGATGTGTGTCAAATTTTCGTCTTTATGAACACTCAGTTTGTGGTGCTATACAAAGATGTATATCTAATATTTGATTTTACGATGTCAGCACACTTGCCTCTTGTTGTAAAGTAAGTGTGATGTTGTATAAAGGGAGGCTCCCATCACTTCAAGAATTTATATGCGTTTTTCCAATTCTCAGGAGTTTTCATTTGTCTTATTTCTCTACCCCCACCATATTCTTTCATCATATAACAGGAGGACTTCAATATCAAAACATCGGAGCACCTCGCAACGTTCGTTGGTATACCTGATTTGAACTTTGATTTTTATTGTTTTTTGTTTTTTTACGACCGTTAACTTGGGTTGAATTTTTGCAATGGGCAAAAACGCCTGATGGAAACACGAAAACACTTATTTTTGTCATAAAAACTTCCAGAAACCCGATGTTGTTAATGGAACTTTGACAAGCCTTAAAAAGCTATAAAAATCACGGTACAACAATAACCTTTTATACTAAAGTGTGTTCCATATTATATACAATACCTCCAAACAGTTCTCCTTTAAGACGACTCCTTGGACGGTGCGTATTTGGTGGTTGTTAAATTTGTAAGGATTTATAACAATTCGCCTTTTTCCTTCTGTGTATATTATAGACATCCTTTTTGACTGATTCGCATTCGATAGACAAGAGAATTTAATCCTCCAATTCGATGAATCCCCGGTGAGATTGACAGAATGAGGGCTAGAGGAGGAGAAACTCCTTATCTTCATCATCATCGTTGTTATTACATATATTGAAGTCCTTTTTCTTCCTTGATGTGTATAGAGACGCACCTTCAAAACACATGAGCACACGCATTTGATTATATGTTTTTTTTTTGTTTGTTATCCAATTCAATATGTGTAACGGTAATCAATCATTTGTTTACCATGTGCCCGTATATTGCAAAATGTAACATAATTTAAGGACTTTTTGCTAAACGAGTACCATGCTGTCTTTCATCCTATATAAATGTAATAATGTTGTGCATGTTGGATTTATTTAGAAGCTATTTTGTTTAAATTGAATATTCAGGGGGCTTTTCAGAAATTATTTGCAATCAAAATTTATGTTTTGCGAAAAATAACAGAACTCTAGGATGATGACAAAATTCTATATAATGTTTTTGAAAATAAATCGTGTGTTTTCTAAACAAGAGCTGAATATAGAGTTAATATTAGTTATTGGCAGAAACAATTAGAGTCCATCAGGTATCAGGGGCTCAACACATTCAGCCCTTTTTCAGATCCCGACGTAGTAGAGTTATGCTTCGAATAACGAAGAAAGGTGTCATAGCTCCGTTTGTAACAAAACATTCTGCTGCGCAAATTCGGAGTTCTGAAATTTGGTATCACTAGCCCCGAATTAACAGGAAGCTTGACAGATTTTTGGTAGGATCTAAATTCAAAGCTAGACATAACAGTTTTGTTTACCGGGAAAAATGGGTATAAATACAAAAAAAGCAAAAGTGTAAGTTAAAATACAAAGTCATTGTGAAAAATATTATTTTTTGTTTTTTTAAAGGTCAAACAAAGTAATAACAAATAAAACACAATATCAAATGTTATTAGATTTGCTCCAAGAAAACCCTGGCACTGCACAAATGTGTTCACTAAAGCAACAGAAGAGGAAGTCAAACTCTTTTGAGCTAAATTAAATGAAGGACTAAACAGCCTTGGTTCACCTTTTAAAGATGTCAGCAGCTAGAGAAAGGTGCATTCACATAATGCTGCATATAGAACCGATATATATTTTTCTTGATTAGATATAGTTGGGCTGGAAGACGTATGGTAAAAGGAAATTGATAGAAAATAAAAGAGAAATCATAGCTACAGGTGGTGGAATGAACGGGATGCATTCTTTTTTCAATATTGAAAATAGGGTTATTACGTTAACTGGTCTTCAAACGTCAACTAGCGGAATTAAAGGTTTCTCGTTCGTTTGGCATGAACAGTTGCTTGGAAAAACCTATCGTAGATAATATAGAGAGTCAAAATGTACATGTGTCAATTTCCTCAGACGTTGCTGTTTCGGGAAGAGTTCACCAACATTGACGTTTTCCACCCAATTTTCAGCCAAACCAATCTAATGATGCTTCAAATGCAGAGCTGCTTTTTGTGGAGAATAATGAAGTTGGTGTACCCCTAGTAGTACCCGTGGCATAATGAATAGTGCGTTGGACTGTCATGCCAGAGGTCTTGGGTTCGATCGCCGCCTGTGCCATCTAAAGTTTTTTTTCACGGGTACTGCTTCTTGTGAGGAATTGACAAATTCTCCAATAGTAATTCTTGTCATGAAAAGTGCTTTCTCAAATTATCCGTTTGGATTCGGCTTAAAACAGTAGGTCCCCTCCATCTCTGACAACATTATTCGCACACTAGAATGGTTGAGAGTTGTAAGTCACTAGGCCCTAATTCTCAACGGATTGTTGCGCCACCTAAAAAAAAACAAGTTGGTGTGCTGACAGTAAGCACCGTGACCAGTTTTAAAAACTCCATTAACTCTTTAAACAATATTTCGAGTTTTGATGTGCTTTATATTGAAGTTGCTTTGAAGACTCTCAGTCTCAGGGCAACGATATGGAGTAATAAGCCATTGTTGTAGAGAATATCGGGCATCGTCTTAAATTAAATTAAATTCAGTTGTCTCTTTGACCTTCTCGGGATTTTGTCATGAAATGTGCCCTTGCCGCCTTAAGATTCCAGACAATGAGAGTCATGGTTTGACCCTGGATATCTCGCATCAATGAATCTAATGCCTAACTTGTTATCACATATCTTACACAAAATAAATAAGTTGTACTCGTATATACGTGTTATGGACTTCAAGTTTTTGAGCGTCAGTCAATTCTTATTTTATCTATAATTGAGAAAAGTTGCAAGTCTACTGGTAGGTGTGATTGAAAATGAAAACACACACGGGTCGAGTTTTTGATCTGGGTCCTCCAATATGTACTTAAAAGCGGCTTTATTCACCCTATAATTTTGCTTGAATCTAATTTATTTACTTAAGGTGGCACTACAGTTCGGGGCGGACCTGGGCTTCAACCAATATGCATCACCAGCCAGCTCGGTCCCTAGCTAGCTGTCTCCAGTTTCGCACGCCAAGTTGGTTGAGGCCTTCTCCCACCTGCGTGCGCAACCTGAGTCACAGTCGCCGTCCCTCGAGATTGGATTCGAAGACCTTCCGGGTTGGAGCGTTCATTCCGCAGTTGGACTTTAAATCTTTTAACCAGTCGTTGTACAGCCCGTACCCTTAGTCGTTGTATCCAAAATCATCATCCGAAGAATTTTTCTCTCGAAGCATCCTAAAACACTCTGATTTGTATTTGACAAGGTCCAAGCCTCAGTGCCGTTAATGAGAACCGGGATGATGAGTGCCTTATGGATAGTGATTTAACATGCTCAAGAGAGGACTTTACTACTCAATTGCCTTCTAAGTTCAAAGAAGCAGCGATTTACAAGAGTTATTCCTCGTTTTATTTCAGCGCTGGTGTTGTTGTCTCAATTTATAGCGGTGCCTAGGTAGACAAAGTCCTCAACTACCTCAAAGTTATATCTGTCCATGGTGACGTTTTGTCCAAGACGTCGTTGTTTAATGTCCTTTTTTGATGACAGCATAAACTTGGTCTTGCTCTCATTGACCACTAAACCCATCTTCTCCGCTTCCGTCGCAAAAACGTTCCACTGACATCATGCTTTGATCCACCAATTATGGAATATCATCGGCTTATCCGAGTAATTGGATGGACCTTTGGAAGATTGGGCCTATAGTGTTGAAGGTTGAGTTTTACACAATTCTTTCCAGAACGATGTTAAAGAAGTCGCATGGACGATGCCTCGCTTTGTCTAATACCTTGTTTGACATCAAATGCATCGGTGAGATCTTTCCCGACCTTGATAGAGCAGAGTGCATTCTCCATCGTCATTCTGCACAAACGAATAAGTTTGACAGGGACATTGCTCTGTAGAGCTCTTCCCTATAGGTGCTGTCATACGCGGCTTTAAAATCGATAAAGAGATGGTGCATGGGTAACGATTTGAAGTTCCAGGGTTTTTTCCAAGATCTGCCGTAGTGTGGTCGATTTGGTCGATAGTGGACTTTCCTGGTATGAATCCACACTGATAAGGACCTATCAGGTTGTGGACGAACGGCTTCAGACGTTCACATGATACGGCAGAGAGGATGTTATATGCAATGTTCAGGAGACTGATGCCTCTGTTGTTGGCGATATTTTAAGGGTCTCCTTTCTTGTGTATTGGGCAAACTATTCTGAGATTCCACTCATCGGGCATGCTTTTCTCCGACCATATTTAGCAGATAAGTTAATGCAAGTTAATAATTTTACTTATACACTAGCGGCCCGTCCCGGCTTTTGCACGGATAGACAAAATTAGGTACAGATATTTAAGTTATAAGCATGCTAATTAAAACGACCACGAATCACTAAATTAGAAAAAATTGTATGCTTATCTTAAAGCCTCCCTGTACCCTACGTTGGCTGTGGTATTTCTAGGTGGCAACAAAATGTATTAATTTTCAGGAGATCCTACTCGAGAAAGTGCCACATACAATTTCCCGTAGGAAGAGCACTCTTTCCTGAAGTCGATACCAACTATGGAAAAAGTTTGTCCCTGGGATTTATTTATTGTTAGGGCAAAGGATATTTTTAAAGTGATCTGTAACCTTTTAAAAGATATGGGCAAGCGAGCTGACCAGCCACGGGACCTGTAATGATAGTTGCTACAATCACATTATCTCTTAATTCTTTGATCAATAGTCTTGTACCATTAAACATATTGGGAGGGCTTAAATTTCTTAAAAGCATAACAGGTGTACCTAGCGGACAAAATTGTGAATCTAAACCATTCTCAGATCCCCTTGAACACACACAAAAAATTTCATCAAAATCGGTCCAGTCGTTTAAGAGAAGTTCAGTGACATACACACTCACAGAAGAATTATATATATTAAGATTTGGTAATCAATGTCAAATGGGTTAAAAGCATTCCTTAATATTTGTCTTTGTGTTTTTAATGTGCATTTCCGTTGCAAATTTTCCTCAGCAATTTCTTAAGCAAATCCAAATCCAAAATAAAATAAAATCTAACATACATTTTATGTATACCTAAGCCAGCAAGAAGAAGATACGTTTTGATTTTCACATTTTGACGTTTACCAGCTGATTCCGAAAGTCCGAAAGTCTCAATATAGTTTCTGTGAGGCAATGCTTTTTGACATTTCCTTCGGGGCTTATGGTAGAATTTGATCGTATTTGTAGCAGAACGTCCCGTTTGAACCTTACTTACGGGGAGTTCAGTTAAAGGGAATGCTCATCAGTATACCCTCGAGCCCAACTTTGGTCGTACTGTCAAGTATAGAGATTCGTTCTTTAGCCGTACTACGCGAATGTGGAATGCCTTACCACACTCTGTTTTTCCCAGCCATTGCAATATTCAGGAATTCAAAACCAATGTGCACCGACACCTCCTTTTAACCTCTCTCTCCTCTTCCTAGTGCTCACACTGTGTCTTTACATAATAAGGGTAGTAATATCCCCTTAAGTGTGCGCTTATTATAAAAAAAAAAAAAAAAAGGGGTGATTAAGGTAGCCAGAAATAAGTAATCTCTTTACGATTATGTTACATATTTCTTGAACCGAAGACTCTTTAGAGTTTGAGGATTTTCTAACATAATATTTAAGATATCGAAAATGTTGTGCATTTTTAACAATGTCAAGAGTTATTGTTGTTGTTTTTTTGAAGACATAACTTTCCAAAACTTTACACTCATTCACATATTCCTTTCTTCTATTCATTCCTCACCTTTTAACCTTCAACCAACTTGTGGAAACATTTCCTGCTTGTCATTGAGCTTAAACTTTTGTTCGCTAGCTTAACACGTCTGCTTCCTTTAAGGAATTAGATGATAGAGCAGTTTTTGTATTATGGTACACAAATAATTCAACTTTTTGGCTTTTTGTGCGATGAGTATAGGAGTAAAGCTGTAGGTGTTTTATGTATGTTTTCAAAAAGTAGTTCAGGTTACCGTTCTTGAGTTTGCATCATCATCGTCATCATCATCAACATCATGTCGTCAACTCTCTGATTTCCGATTAAGACATTTCATCCACTGAGTGATTCTATGGCGATGGTTGGTGTCGCCGTATCGCAAGTCTTCGAAAAGTATTTCGTGACTTTATTAAGATTAATGAGACCGAAAATGCAAATTACCTTGTCATTGTGTATAAAATACCTACGTACCTCCATATTGGCTAAAGTGAGAATCGTGATTTTAATGATGAAGACGAGCGAACGACGCGACAACCATCACCGGAGGAGTTTCTATCAAGTCCCAGTAAAAGTAGAAGGATATGGTGGTGTGGGTACTTGTTTTCTTTGTCATCATCATTATATATTGTCGAATTGAAGGACTTTTATACTATTAGTCAGCATCTTTTATTTATATAGTCCTTATAGCCACCAACATTCACTCCTGACTTTACCAGATTCCCCACACTGATTCAGGTAGAATGTCGATTTAAATGGCGAAGTGAATTGTTAGAAGTCTAATTAAATTAGTTGGCAGTAATTTGAAAGTTTGTCATTTAGCAAAGAATCTACGTGGAAGGTGGATGATTCTCGCCTGTGATTGATATTATGCGGAAGAAAATTATTATTGATTTGATGAGTTGACATTATTTTATTTTATATGAGACATTTATCATTTAGCAAAAGGTACATATAAGTGAATATTAAGAATTTGTTTTGAAATACCCTAATTTAGTGGATTTTATTTTTATTTAAGAAAATTAGTTATTTTACATTTATATCAAAATCCTTATCTAATTAATGCAATCGTCATGAGGAAATATTGCGATGAATTTTAGAAAAAATTATGTGGTGTTACCGTGTAACTATAAGAACAGTTTGGGTTTGATCAGCACCCATTAAAAACAATTGTACACATACAACTTAAGGACTGTTTTGAAAAGATTTGAAAATACTATTTTTAAAAATAAGTTATTCGGCTGTAATATCTTAGATGCCTAGTTTTTGTGATTAGTTTTATGATTGTGTTTTAATAAGATAAAGTTTCAATGTTGGCTTCTAGTGCGTCATTCGAAGCGGGCTTGTAGCTATAGACAAACAACATAGATAGCCTCACAAAAAAAATCTAAAAGCGTTAAATCTAAGTTTAAAGCAATTTATCTCTGTATAGTTTAAATCACAAAAAAAATGTTTTGTTGTAGTAATTTGCTAAATTTCTGACATTTTAAATTAATAGGTCACTTTTTTAAATAAAAGATACTTTGTTTTGTTAAGTTTATGAACTCACACCAATTAGTGCTGTTCAGATGCATTGTTTTCAATAAACGTTAATAAGTATTTTTCTACTAAGCTAATTTACTTACTATACTAAGTTGCTAAATATTTTGAAAATTGTTGACTTTTTAAATACTAAACTTTTAAGAAAAAGACTATACGACCCACACTGATAACTTCCCATCGTTTGTAGATTCGTTTTACTTAAGACTTTAACAAAATGTTCATAACAATATTTTGTGTAAGATAGATAATTTGAAGTAAGTATGTACTTTTATTTGTTCTCTTAATACTTGAGTCGAAAACTATTTCTTATCAGTTTCTTGGTTGTTTTTGTAGGTTTTCGTGTTTTGTTAAAAAAGTTGTCAGTTCAATTTTTCTAAGCAATTAACTTACAATTAACAACAATATTTTGCATATGATGAAATAGTACTTTGATTTCAAAATCTATTTTTGTTAACGAGATTTTTGGTCGAAAACCAATTTCTACCGATTTTAGTAGCATTTCTTGATTTTTCTTAGAAAATTTAACACATAATGAAATAATTATTAATAAGTCAATACCTTCATTTATTCACGAGATATCGAGAATTCGACATAAATTTTTACCAATTTTGCGTATTCTTTTTTTTGTGGATCTTAATTTTTATGAAAAAAAAGTGAATGTCGAACACAATGTTTTCTTTAGCACAATTTTATTTCATAGTTTGAAGCCAATACCTTACATTTTTGAAAAGATATTTGAGTCGAAAATTATTTTTTACCAACTTTTAATAATGTTTTTTTTTAGGTTTTTATTTTTTGTTAAGAAAATTGTAAATTCCATTTTTTTCAAAATTGTACCTGATGTTAAAAACGTTTTCCTTTGCTGTATACATTTTTTTAGAGATAAATCACTTTAGTTCGTAAAATATTCGAGGTTATGTTTTTTAGTTTTTTTATTTATAAAAAAAAAAGTTAGTTGATTTTTTTTTCCAAAAATATACTAGTTTGGTATCACCTCACAATAAAGAATTTAAAATTTAATTCAAGTCACTAGCGTTGCTGGTTCGTGAGATATGTTGGATTTTCTTGCTATGGTAAGAAAATCACCCACTCAAATTGCTTTAAAGTCCTTTCTGCATCTTTCTGCATTATTATCTGTATAACAAAATTTATTGAAATCGATATCTGTACTGGTTCTATGCACGACGAAAAAAGATTTCCGAACATATACAGATGTACGAGATGTACGTACACACGCACGCGCAGACATCTATCTAAAAATCTTTTTTTTAGACTCTAGGGGCCTTAGAAACGTCGAGAAATTTCAAAATTTTGAATTCGAGAAATCGGACCGATTACAATTGGTTCTTATGGGAAGTGTAAAATTTAGGGGTGAACCACCCTTAACATTTAGGGGGATAAAAGTTGTCCGATTTTCCACCCTGGCCGATATTCACGCTAAGATTTAAAAAAAATCGGTCGTTTCGTAGGAGTTCAATTACAAACACCGTTCCACAAGAATTTTATATACGAATATTAGACAAATTGTTTTTTTTTTCAAAAGCGACCTCAAATTAAACTCCAATTGTTTTTGGAATTTCATAAGTTCAAGGCTTGAATTAAAAGGATTTCCTAGTTAAATGCAGTATCACGATACATTTACTGTTAATGTACCTACAATTTGCAATGTATTCGCCGACTTTACTCCCTAATTCACTCCGTTATTTAGTTCTTAGTCCATTTGAAATAGAATTGGATGTTTATAAGTCTGAAGGGCCTGATGGGATTCCTGCTATTTTTTTGTAAACCACTTTCGTTGATTTCTCATCTTTTTTTAGCTAAAGGACAGTTCTTGGATTGCTTTAAGGTTTCTAATCTATCACCAATTTTTAAATTGGTTTCAAAACACGATATAACTAATTATAGACCTATTAACAAAATCTCTTATATTCCAAAAGTATTTGAAAAGCTAGTCTGCAATAGGTTAACTGAGTTTTTTTAGAATCACATTGCAGTTCCTCAACATGGGTATGTAGCAGGGACATCAACGGCACAAACTTAGCTTTAATTAGCAATTTCATCAAAACAAAAATGGGAAATCATCTCCAAACAGATAAAATCTTAAAAATTTCGGTCCCATCTGGTGTTCCGCAAAGAAGCTATTTGGGTCCATTATTATTCTTGTTATTTGTAAACGATGTAGCTGATGTTTTCCAAAATTCAAACTATCTTCTTTTCGCGGTTGACCTCAAACTTTACCGTAAGATGTTTTGGCAAATTGACTGCTTTCTTGTTTTTGAAGATCTGTCGAAGTTGATAATTGGTACAAGCAAAATCACCTGTCAAATGTTTCGAAATGTCAAGTTTTGTCGTGTTTTTGAAATTCTAATCCCATAGTATTTGCTTATAATGTCAACCACATAAATTTAGAAAGTGTAACTAGACAGAAAGATTTCGGGGTAATCTTAGATAAAAACCTTTCTTTTTTACTGCACTATGATTTTATTATAAACAAATCAAAACAAATGCTTGGTTTTCTAAAAAGGAACAAGAAAGAATTCTCAGATTCATATATGTACTTAAATATATCTTTAAAATTCTCTGGTTAGGCCAGTTCTTGAATATTTTAGCATTGTTTGGAACCCTTATTATAATACATAATTCAATATATGCAACATGGAAAAAGTTCAGAAGCATTTTACAAAATATGTAGCTTATATTATAAGCTTAATGGGAGGATTGCAGGGCCTATCCATTGTAGTAGATGTTTATTGATTGGTATGCATTCTCTCTATGATCGTCGGGCTTATTTTTCAGTTATGTTTTTGAGAGACATAGTTACACTTCATTTCAATTGTACTCATTTAGTAATATTAGTTAATTGTGTTAACGCATGCACCCTCTTGAACTACGCCCTATCGGGTTAAATTTTATGAGCAGTTTCATAGTACAAATTATGGTAGTAATGAACGGCGTTGCATCAGAGAAGTACTTAAATCTAATTTGCAACAGGATTGATTTCATTGTTGGTGTTTCAAGAGATAAACATATTTAAATATATTTGTTAAATAGTATCAAAATATTAATATTAAAAAAATTGATGTAATATAGTTTCTGAAATAACCTGTTCCAACTTACCTTATCTTTAGTTTGATGAACAGAACTTCTTCATAGGCTTAAGACTACATTCCAATGTGAACTAAGTGGAATTTAATATTTTTAAACATGATGAAGTCTCAAAACAACATATTGTTTTTCAATCAGAAAGACATTTGTTTCAAAGCCAAACCTTCACATCTTTTCCAACTGATTAAAATTGCAATGTCGACTGATTTTCTCATTGCAATGTCCTTTCTACAATTAATCGAAAGGGTTAACATATGTCATTTATATCGTTCAACTAATGCTTTCAGAATTATAATCAAATAAGCTCGGCTTGAAAGAAGACAAAATAAATAAATACCATGCACACATATGCTTTGTTTTGACCCTCAACAAAGATTATCTCTCGCTTTCTTATCCTCTTAACCCTCTTCTTATGTCTTGACTGTGATGCGATGTGTTTTCCCTCCCTCTCGCCCTCTTTGCAATGTAAAACTTTCACCTCTATAATTTAATTTGTAACACTTTCACCAACTAACCAAAGATGTATCCTTTTATCTGTATCTGAAAGACCATTCGACCACAAGTCCATTAAAACACATGCAGCCCTTTTGCCATATGGTTTATCATGTGGTCGACTGCGAATTAAATGTGATACCTCCTTGAACCAAACTCTGACGCTATATTTCAAGAACGCTGCCGTACATACGAGTAACTTATAATATGGAGGTATTGAAAATGTGGTTAAGTGAACTCCTGCTGATAACATTCTCTTCGCCATTTGTACCGGAATAAGAAGTTTTGTTTTGTTTTTTCTTGTTTTTTGTTTTCGTCCTTGGTTTGCTTAAGGACGAGTTTGCAGGAGTGAACTTTTTTGTGTATACATCCAGGACTTAAAACAAATAAGGATACACGACGACGACGACGTATGTTGGTATAACCAATATAGGTATCACACAGTGTGGGTGCTAAAGTCATTAGGTGATAAAAGCATAGGTGAAAAGGAATATTAAATTACAACCGATATCTCTGTAGAATTGTTTTGTGTTTTTTCTCCAAAAAGTTACCCTAGTTTAGCTTCTATTTGTACTTTGTACAAATGTTGTAGATTCGTCTTTTTGCCCGAAAATTACTCAGGAGGACTTTTAGCTTCTCTCGGACCAAAAAGTGATATAAGTTCGCCATAATACAAAGAAAGTTTAATGAATTTAGGACTAAAGTTTTTAGCAAATTAGATTTATATCCTTTTTTCTCTCGGCAGGGTTTCTCTTAAGAAACATTACTACCTAAATGGAAATAGGTATTGGTTAACAACATATAATGGCAGCACGTAAATAGGGTCGAAACAGGTACGGCAAGGAGCAACTTTATAAAGCCTTTTCATTTAGAGGTAAGATAGAAAATAAAAAAATTTAAGAACTAAAATTCAATTTCCACAAAACCTTACATTTTGCATCATATGGAAGGACCTTTTCGTCCGCCCGTCTATACGGAATTCCATAACATAATTAAATCCTCACAGTGATAAGTTTCTAAAGTCCAATCTGCTTCCTTTCGGCCGACCTTAATTGCAGGGTCTAGTTGATAATCTTCTGGACACTCATTACCACTATATACCCGGAGTCATGTACCTTTACCGTCATCGTCGAAGTCGTCCTAGTCGTGCGTCCTTGTGTCGTCGAAACAACAAATAAATTCAAATAATAGTGTGAGAATGTCGCCATATCTTCGTAACAGAGAAAGGACATGACTTACTACACTCCATACACACTACATCTCCAGAAACCTGATCCTTGACCCTTTTTTGTGTCCTTACCCACCGGTGGTCAAATTCCATACGGCGTTTGCATATCAAAAGGTGGATTTACGCAGGCTTGCCCTGGTCCTTTTTTACATACATATGAAGTGTCCGTTTTTCGTATTATAAAATTCATTTGCTTCAGATTAATTTTGAAATTTTCTGGAAAATTAATTTTTGGGATTTCAAGAATGTCTTATGGTACTTTTATATTGAAGGTAGAGCGGATGCTGTTTTGGTCCTTTGGTCCCCCGCCTCCTTCATTTTACTTTTCTACTTTTGGTCAATCCTAATGAAATGTGAATTTACCCAAATATAAGGTGTTCATAGTTCTCGCTTTTAGATTAAGCAGCAAGCTGATGCATGTAGCCAGGCAAAAGGGTTCAAAAATTAATGTGATGTCGTGAAGGGTTAAGCGTGTGCCCAGCCCATATCACAAGGTATACCTAAGTAAAGTGGTATTAAAATATTTTTGGTTTTGATACATGGCAAGGGTGGATTCTTCATTATCTCGCATATATGAGTGTAGAGTACAATATGTGAAAATATTTTTAATAAAATACTTTTAGGAAGGAATTATTTGACTTTTTTACTAACATTTAAAATTTAAACTTCATACTTCTTACGGTACTGCGACTAAGACTTAAGAATGCCTATCCGTCAAGTCAAGGATATTGGGCCAGGTAATTCTAAGTTCCCTAAAAAGGTAGGTCAAGGCAGGATGAGAATGTCTTAAGATCCAAACAGATGAAAATTCTCTAAGTGATTTTTGAAAAAGAAGGGAAGAGAAGATGCAGCGACGAACGTTAAGGGTTGTACAGTAACATAACGACATAGCAGATGGCTGGGCCAGCGAATGGACTTCAAGACTAAAGACCGAAAATTCTTTGAATCCAATCCCGATGGACGACACGCACAGTGGGGCTCCATAAAATCTGAACCACTGAATTGATTTTCATGAAATTTTCAGAGAGGATTGATTAAAGCAAATCAACTCTAAAAATAACCGCCCACTGCCACGCCCACAGGAAGAAGAAATGGATTTTGACCAAAACATGTTTTTCCAAAAATCCGACTTTGAAGCATTGTATTAAAATTATGTGAATCTATTTTGAAATCATACTTTTTTTGGAAAAAAGTTGAAGTTTTCCTGCTATTGTTGGATCGAACATATCTGTAATCTCTATTTCGGATCTCTTGAGCAGGGCCGGATCTACCTAAGGGCTGCTTGGGCTGCAGCCCAGGGCCCCGAGGTTACAAGGGGCCCCCAGACCCCGCTTAAAACAATAGGTGATAATTTGAATTTAAAAAATGGTTGTCTGTAAAGTCGGTTTACGGACGATATTTTTACGTAATAATGTCATAAAAAACATTGATGAAAAATTGCATACTTCTATGAATTGAGTTAAGGGGGTAAATACGTGTCAAAGGATGTTTTCATGCTGATTTTCATTAATTGTTTAAGGTATAAAAAATTAATATTATTTATTGAAACTATTAGGTTATTTTATACATATATTCATGAGTTTTCTTCATATTATACAAAAATATAACTTAGAAAGTAGTGGAGATATCAGCTGATACACATCGTAGGTTGTCGCATCCGACTTAGCAGTTGGTGTACAAGATGGAAGCCACAATTTTTATTCGAAATCAATGGCACAGAAAAATGACTTTCTTTTATATGTGTGTCTTCTATATAAACCTCAATTTAAAAAAAAAAAAAAAAAATTTGCATTTTTCAGAGGACTATTAAAATAAGTCATTTTTTTACCATTTTTTCATATATTGTTTACTATAAAAAAGTAGTTAAAATAAAAATATCGCTTATGATTGAGGTACATATTTAGCACAATTGTGTAAGGAAATTATATCAATCTGCAAAGTCGCGCCAAGAACTTCCTTATAAGTAGATCAGTATTCATCATGACAAAAATTGATTCTATGATCTTTTTAATCAACAATTAATCGTTGATAACTCATAAATTGTTAGAGATACGAATAAAATAGTCATGAGTAATTTTATAGAAAATTGTATTTCCTATGAAAAAACTCTCACGCAATTTTTGAATCAGATCAATAGTATTCGATTTATATCAAAAATTACACATTTTTTTTCGACTAATTGCCAATAACTCACAAACTATGAGAGATATGAAAAAAAGCTTATGATCAATTTTATAGAGAATTAAATTTTTTACAAAAAAAATCGAATACATTTTTTTCGCTAGACTAGACTGATAGTTTCCGAGTTATGTTAAAAATAAAGCTTTTTTATTTTTTCTAATAACTTCAAAATGGCCGACTATGCACATAAACCAATGGTCGCGATTATACAGACATTTTTGGGAAATGTTCTGAAACGTGTTTTGGTGATTGTGAAACGTAAAAATATGACATCATTTCCGATTTCGATTTTAGGGGTGATTTCCCTGTCGTTTGTTTTTGATCTGTATATTTTTATCTACTCTTACGAGGAACTTTCCGCCGCGCTGCTTATCGTAACGTCTGACGTGATTTTGTTTTTTTTCCGCACTTCTGTTCTTGTCATCAAAATGTCAAACTGACTGTGTTAATTGTTAAAACTGTGTTCAATGAGTGAGTTTACTAATAAGTGATAACTTAAAAGTTATATCTAAATAAGTAAAATTTATTTATGTTATTGAAATACATAATCAGTATAAGATTCGGTTTCTCTCTCACCCAAAGGTTGCCTGGAAGAGATTGCTACTACAGCAATAAGGTCGCCTTTTATACAACTAATACTTGCGTAGATTTAAGTAATATTTATGTTTTTTTGTGCAGTAAAGAATATATAATAGTAATATATTATTATAGAAACAGTTTTTTGACATGGCTATTAGTTGAGTACTTAGATAGGCCCCTAAGTAGTTTCAGCCCAGGGCCCCACAAATTCTAGATCCGCCCCTGCTCTTGAGCATCCTCTGACAAGGTACCAATGGAAAGTTCACAAGATTCTATAATTTCCTTTCCGTGTAAAAGAATCTTATGAACACTTGCTATTAAGTAGTACCAAGGATATAATTTAACAGCAATATTCGCAGTTTCAATAGAGTATTCTTGAAACTTTCCCACATAGATGTAATGATTATAACAAATAACCTCCAAAATAGTTGCCAAACGCCTTATTAAATTTTCATCAATTTTGGTAATTTCAGATGTGAGAGATGGATTATCAAAAAAACGTCTTGATGTATTACCGGAGTTTGTTGTTCCACACCCTTGTTTAACAACATTAACAAGCAGTCCTAATTTTTGCCGAAATTCGTTCTGCATACGAGTTTTTGTATTTTTGTTTAATTCTGCAGTTTGTGGGGTTTTTCTCCAAGCTTTAAACGGAAGAGGAGTAGTTTTTTTAAAAAATACAATTAGTTTATAGCA
This sequence comes from Eupeodes luniger, assembly GCA_951509635.1. Taxonomy (NCBI): domain Eukaryota; kingdom Metazoa; phylum Arthropoda; class Insecta; order Diptera; family Syrphidae; genus Eupeodes; species Eupeodes luniger. The sequence continues at coordinate 302,396,779 of OX608073.1, forward strand.
GATCATAGTAATTATAGATGATGTTGAGATACATTTTATATTTTAAATTTGAAAGATATTACACTTTTAAGCAATTTTAATGACTTGGAACATACCTAAATATCTACTATTCAATTTTTACGTGATTTGAAACACAAATATTAGAAAGATATAAAGCTTTTTATGCAATTTTAATGATTTGCAACATAAATACTATACAATTTTTTCGTGATTTTAAACACAAATATTTGAAAATTTTAATGATTTGAAACATAAATACTAGATATACAATTTTCACGTGATTTGAAACACAAATTTTTGTTATTTTTTTTTTTAACTGGGAGAATATTTCTTAAGGTTCAAAAACTATTGCGATATGACAACGCATGTTTACAAAATTTAAAGAGATTTACCCAACCAATTGATCCGTTGAGAATATCAATAAGCTCGTTCAAAGTCAAAAAACTGGATTGGAAATATAATCGCCTTATTTCTTGCAATATTGGGCAAACCGCTATAAAATGGTGAGTACCTTCAAGTTCTCTTAAATTGCAGAGAGTGCAAATTTGTGATAAATCGGCTCTATAAGGCACAAAGTTTAGATTAAGTATTTCGACTCTAGCCCTAAAGATGATACCGATGGCTTCTGCAGTCAGTTCCTTGCAAAAATAACTCATATCAGATGACAATTGGTGGTTCACCTCCTGTAAATATTTCTATACTTTCTGAAGAGGATGCCCTTTCTAGATATTGTAAATATATCGCATTATCAGTTTTAGCAATCAGGTCATCAAGTAAATTCTGCAATTCAATAACGATATTTTCAGTTAAAGGAAGCGTTACATTTTGTGCCGCAGCAAGATGGTTCCATTCTTTGAAAGGTGTTGCGTTTCTTCGAAGTTGCCTTAACAGAATTGACTTATGTAGTCCATTTTCTCTTTTCACTACTGTAGTCAGATATTGGCATGAGATTTAAGATTTTGGATGTAAATCGGTTCTAAACCTGACTCCACATGTAGAGCATACGTTGGTGTTGCGTTAGGTAATCGGAATAGTCGTTTGAAAAAGAACCTCTGGATACTTTCGAATTCCTCATGTTGTGCGTACCCAAATGCGTGCACCCCATAACACATACAAGTATTCACTGTTGCTTTGAACACTCGGTACTTCGATGCTACATCAATGTTGCTGTTGCTGAAAAACGTTGGCCACATCAGGTTTATAGCTAGTTTGGTTTCCCTACCTTTCTCCTTTATATGTTTACTCCAGTTAAGGTTAGATGTTATCAACACTCCCAGGTACTTGAACTCCTTTACTACCTCGATGCGCTCATTGTTGATGGTCCATGATTCCTCCGGTAGCTTTCTTCGGTGTCTAGATTCAAAAATCATAGCTTTTGTTTTACTTGTATTGATTTTTAGGCCCCAAGTTGAACAGTAGTCTTGAAGTCTGTTGATTTGCAGTTGCAGAGCACATGGTGTATCAGCCAATAGCACCAGGTCAACAGTAAGACTTTGACTAAGGAGCCCGCAAAAATACACCTCCCGGAAGAATGTCAGTGACAGCATCGATATAAAGGGCAAACAAAATTGGGCTGAGAATGCATCCTTGGGGAACACCCGTAGACGTCTCAAACCATTCCGATAAGTTGCTTCCATTCAAAACTGCCGCAGTTGTTGAATCCAGGAATTTGGAGTATAATAGGAGAAATTTCCTAGATACACCTATAGATGATAGCTTGTAGATCAATGCTTGCCTATTTACCGTGTCAAAGGCCGCTTTAAAATCTACGAAGCAAACGTAGAGCCTCTTAGAATTCTCCAAATACTTCGATGCAATACTAGACAGCGCGAAGATATGATCCACAGTAGAGAATCCGGACCGAAACCCTGCTTGAAAAATACTTAAGCGGTTTGTTGACTCAATCCATCTGATAAGCCTCTCATAGAGAATTGAACTGAAAACTTTTCGCAGCGTATTAAGGATAGATATGCCCCTATAAAAACGGAAGATTATAGGAAGGTTGCAGGATATACTCCATGAAGCGTATTCTTGCATGCAAGGTCGACATTACAAACTTTAGCGAATCATTATTTGTCGGCTTCAACTGCAAACTTGAAATGTTATTCATTTTCGATGGCCTTGCACCACAAATTGTACAATTGCTACTTGCAGAAATATTTGTAAGAATTTGCACGGTTTTTCCGTCTATCATTGTAAGATTTAATACGTGTGTTACTTTAGTTCGAAAACAATAATGCTCTTTTTCTGTGCCTCGAAGATTTTTAATTTCATTCTCAACACGATCTCTTTCCTTCCTGACTTCTTCAGCGCAGTAGAGGAATACTGGGATAAAGGTAGCGCACGCACGTGGAAGATGACCTCAACCCTAATTAAGAAACGTCATATTGCCGGGTGATTGGATTTTGGGACGTGTATAAACAGTGAGGTATGTATCGGCGGGCTGCTTGAGATCACTATAGGATTTGAGGTAGGTGCGAGGTTTTGTGTATGTAAAGTTTCTTTAAATCCACATTCCTTAAAAGTAAAAAAAACTTTGCACATACTCAATTTCGTAGCTACCCCAAATCCTATAGAGCCCAAGCAGAGGGTTGCAGGGGAGCAGCATGGCCCCAAACTTATTTCACTGTTTATTTTTCATATTGCTGCAAACCATTCCGTTATATTTCACTTTGGCCTTAATTTCGCTTTCTTAAGGTGAAATAAGGTCCAACATACGCATGTTACGCTTTCTTGATGTTCCGAGTTTTTGAGCGATCGGGTTTATTTGTTTTATGTTTGCGTTTGGGCGATAAAATTTAAAACTCAAAATGTCGTAGACCTTAAAACAAAAAAACAATTTGTCGGAATGCGCAAATGTTGAAACACATGACATCTTTTGGGCGATATGTTAATTAGTAGTTTAGGCGCTATTATATATTTAAATTTATTTGGCCAATCGGCATATTGATTCGGGGCTTTGTGGCATTTTTTCCTGAAAAAGTTATTGGCGTTATTTTATTTGCCAATAATACCGAACGTTCTTTTTTATTTGGAATTTCACAAAATCCAAACAAATTTAAAAGCCCAAAGGTTCGGTAATATTTCCCAAATTGTACAATAATTGTAATATTGCCTATATTTTATGCCAAACAAAATGTTAATAAAATTGTTTTAAGATCCACATAAGAAATAAATAAATTAGGCGCATCAGTCCATAGAGAACAAGGGCCTAGTGACTTTTAACTCTCAACCATTCCTGTGTGCGAGTAATGTTAGGAATGGAGGGGACTTGCAATTTAAATGCCGAATCCAAACGGCTTATTTAAGAAAAAACTTTTCATGACCAAAATTATTCTTGGAGGACTTTCAATTCCCTGCAAGTGGAAGTGTACCCTTAAAAAAATTGTAGGTGACTCAGGCAGAGATTTAACCGAAGACCTCTGGGATGACACTCCTCAACAATAACAATCATGCCACGGGTACTGGGGTTTTGGGGGCTATGACATTTTTAGTTTTGGCAATATGGTTTATGGTGAAAAGACCTAAGGCAGATAGAAAGAGATTCAATTACAGTTAAGCCACTCTTAGATTAAATTTTTTATTTCGATAATAAAATTACATTAATTTAAAGCTAAGAATATAAGTAACAGTTCTAAATAAATTGGGTTATCCGCCAAAAGTACCAGATCATCTGCATACAGTAAAACTTCAATCAAAGATTCGCCAAATATTACACCTCCCGGTAGGATTTCACAAACCTCATCAATATAAAGTGCAAACAAAATAGGGCTTAGAATACATCCTTGGGGAACTCCCGCCGCTGTCTCAAAACTTTCGGATAAGTTGTTGCCATCCCATACTGAGGCTTTCGTTGAACTCAGAAAGTTAGAATAAAAAAGTAAACATTTTTTCGAAAGGCCAAGCTAAGATAGTTTGTAAATCAATGCCTGTCGATTGAATGTATCAAAAGCAGCTTTGAAGTCAATGAAGCAGCTGTAAAGCTTTTTCTTTTTCTCCAAATGTTGTCTTGCTATGCTTGTTAGTGCAAAAATTTGGTCTACTGTTGAGAAACCGGATCGAAACCCAGCTTGGAAGATACTTAAGCGGTTGTTTGCTCTATCCATCTCGCAAGCCTCTCCTAAAGAATAGAGTTTAAGATTTTCCCTAAAGAGTTGAGAATAAATATGCCTCTATAGTTTTCTGCAAGACTCCTTTCACCTCCCTTGAAAATAGCGTAAATAATGGCTGTGTTAAAGCAAATGGGTATGCAAGCATCATTATAAAGTTGGTTGAAGTCCACTAAGTAGTTTTTGAAGTAATGAGTAGAATATTTGTAAAATTCCGTTGGGATTCCATCAGCACTCGGTGCTTTGTTGTTCATCATTGTTTTCAAAACACTTTCTAGTTCAATCAAGGATATCGGTTCATCAAGTTCAGAAATATGGTTGTTTGGCATGGCGTAGCTAAACGATAACAGAGACTCATCTGCTGATAACAATCCTTTGAAATAATCTGCCAAAACCTCAGCTCAGCTCCGAGATTATTATTATTTGAAGGAGTATGTTAACTAGGGTGATTCATTTCCGCAAAACATTTTTTTTCTCGTTGCTCAAGCAAAATATTAATTTACTTATAGAAAAAAGCATTCGCAAACAGTAGGGAGAAAAAAAGGGCTGATACGTAAAAAATAGGCCTTTGACCAGTATTTATTCAATTTACAGCCATTTTTATGCCTCAAAACTTAAGAATTGATAAATACTAATCAATCGTGCTAATTAAATTGAACTTTTTTATTGATTACCAATATATTTCTCTATATTTTAAAGAGCGTCAAATTCCCTATAAGGTCCATTAAACCGGTTGACAATATTGTAAAAGGTGAGTGAGCATTAGAACTTTGAAAAAAAGTTTACGCCCTCCTAATTCTCCCACATTATTCCAAAATGTTTTAGAGTTCTTGCAGAGCACTAAGTTTTTTGCAGTAAGCCACTCTTGCACTCGCATTTTCCGAATTTATGCTTGTAAACTGCTCTAATTAATATCAAAACCACAAAATCCGGCAATACAGATTTTCAATTTTAAACTCGGTATTTAATTCTGCCCTGTCAATGTTGGGACACAGTCATTGCCATAACCGATAGTCCCAAAACAAGTCACTGGTCCCAATAGTATTGCTTCACACATTACACGGTCATAAAATAGGGTCAAAGCGTTAATTCAAAAATGAGTGTCAATGTGCTCGTCAACGCGTTGACAGCTTTTTATCGTTGACGATCACACGACGTGACACGCTTAGGACATATTGTGACGTCATTTTTATGTCAGAGAACCGTCTAATAGTAGCTTAAAATATATTCCCTTTCTCGTTCTAGTTATCATCTAGTATAATTCCATTGCTTTGAGGTATCTACTTCTGGTCATTCCAACTTGGTTTACATAGGTACTTATGTACATTCTTCAAATGACAAATTTTTGTCATCGTTTTACATGTATTTCACGAATATATACCTATTACCAATATATATGCTGTCTTCTTAAAACTAGATTTACAAAATGTTATAGCATTCGTTCTTGTTGATCCTCATCCAATAATGTCTCCAACACAATGAAAATAAAATATGTCAGTGCTGTTTGCTGTTGCTTTAATGAAAACAAAAATGTCGTTAATCGTCATTTTATGGAGGGTGATTCCGTTTTGCAAAATTTTAATCAGCCTCAATTGGTTCACCTATTGTGAAGTCTTCATCTTGTGGTCGTTATTTTCTATCTTTCAACCTCTTACTTTGATTTTTCTCTTCATCATTGCCACGCATTTTTTATTTCCATTTATTTATTCAGTATAAATACCTTAACATTCTTATTCAGCCGTTGATAAATTTATATTGACACTTCCTCTTTAGCTGCAGTGATCTTATTTCGTTTTTCGATTCAAATTGCACTTCAATTTAAATTTCGATATATGTACGTATTTACTGCCCATATGTGCTGATTCACTCGCTGTGATAATTTTAAATTGATCATGTTGAATGTCAATCAACTTGATTGATAGCTGATCAGTTCGTATTTGTTTGCCAAGTAATTTAAGCTTGAATTCCAAGGGATAACTAAATGCCTAGAATTTGCAATTGGTAAATAATTTAGTATTAGGCAAATACCACCTAACGCATCACTGTCACACCTGTTAACAGTTAAAAAAAAGTAAGCGTTTAAGAAACAAAAAGTTTTAAAAAAGATGAGAATTTGCAGGTCGGTCTTTTTGAAAATTTTACAGGGTGACTTAAATAAATAATTTCTTAAGAAAATATTTTTTGACACACGAAATTTTAAAAAGGAAAGTAGTTGAAACTTTATCCATGATAGCAATTACATAGAACTCTATCCCTCGTATTAGTAAATACAGTAATGGAAATTGTTCGTTTCTTCAAAATACACTTTTCAAAATTTTCCTAGTAATTTTTTTAAATTATTAAAAATTGTATTTTTTACTTATTACATATTTTGGTTTAAAAATAGATGAAATTCGGATAAAATGAAAAGTAACCTGTTTCTTAATGACTTAAAAAATGTTTAATGACTTGTAATATTCATTGTAGCCCAACAGACTTTGTGCATCGCTTTTTTCACGATAATGCCAAACATTAACTTTGATTTCCTATAAGACACTCATGCACAACTTCCCACCTTTGTTATATTACAAAAAACAAAAATGATAAATTACCTTATTTTCAAAATGATTTTTCAGCTATCATGTTCTTTTAAAGAATTTCAAAACATTATGTATCCCTTAACCCTTAGCAAACAAAGAACATCTCTGCTTACAACAAACGCACAAATCCATACACGACTTAAGAACATATTGTTTCGAAAAACAAATGGTAATTTAATGCAAGATGTCATCTAAGATTGCATTATTCAGTATCGCACACAAATTAACCACAAAGTAGACGAAGAGCAAAAACATTCCTCGGACGGAGAAGTCAGAAAAAACAAAAGAATCCAAGTTTTCCTTAATATAGATTGTTTTTATAATGCACTCGTGTTGTTTTTGTTTTTTTTTTTTCTTATTTTGCTAACCAAAGTCCTTTTTCAAAAATCACAAAAAAAGACAATATATAATTTCTTGAAACTGATCCAAGAGTGCTTCTTCCATTTCTTCGGCACTGCTGTATAATAGAAAATTAAAATAATCACTCACCTTTATTTTGGTTGCCAGAAAGTAGCAAAAATAAATAAGTGTTGTTTTACTTATTGCAGTTTAGGTTGCGTACAGTACAGCTATCAGTGCAGTATACACTAGAACCCAACAGAAACAGAAGAAACTGAAGACCACCTTGTACTGGCATGTAGACTCATTGTCGTACTTTAAAAACTGACAATGGCGACAGTATTTCTCATGCGATTAGCCCCATTTCCGTTGAAGGTGTTCGGACGCCAATCTTTCTGTTTTCTTTATTTTTCTGATGCGTGCAGTTCTGGTCATCGGCATTACCAAGGTGTGTGCCACAACAACGCAATGTGAAGCACAACAATTAGACTGAAGGGAGCAGTCTTCTAGTCTTGTCATCCTCGTGCTACACCATGTAGACACGTCAGACACGTCTGCTCCAAATACCAAACTAAATGGCGTGAAAATCACCTTTCAGGTGACAATTGCGCATTGAAAATTCTTTCGAAAAACTATTTTATATGTGATTTTTGGGATTAGACATTGTTGTTTATTGTGAGATTCTATTCTATAGCTCGATCGGTGCAGCGGGTAGTGGCGGTGACTATTTTGAGGGGGGGCCTCGTGCTTCCTTGGTTGTTTGTCATCAACCTGTCCGAAAGGTGTTAAAGACAGATAGCTGGCAGTTGTTGTTGTTGGGCTTTAAATGTCTGTTTTGAATTTGATTGATTAAATGGGAACGTGTTGAAATACAGACTTAGACAATCTTCGATATAATATGAAGTGCAATCAATTGAACACATTTTGTAATAGGCAAGTTAAGCCAGCTGTGATTGAGTCAGATAAATTCCTAACTATATAAAATAAGATTATTTTATCAGCTGTTAAATAATTTATGAACTGCAAATAAAATCAGGACTAAGAATGCAAGCACTTTGAAGACAAACAAAAATTTGTCTATTGCATTCGTCCCAATATAAATATTAAAGTTTGTTTGTTTTTTGACTTTTTAAATTGGTACAGTATTTTCCATTAAGAGGTTTTATTTTGTAATTAAAAAACAAATACATTTTTTAAAGTAATTGTTAAATGTTTTTTGCATTATAAAGGTAAAAGTATGGCATTAATATTGGTGAACTATACATATAAGACAAATGACCGTCACGGTTTTGGTTGCAGCACAATATCTTTTTCTTGCATTTTCCCATGATGGATTCTTGAATCGATTAAATGGCGTTCTAATATACCTTATCTCCTACAATAGCAAAGAAAAAACTGTAAAAATGTTTAATCTCAAGATGCCGGTAGCCAATTGCGGTCAAAACCTTATAAAATAGTTAAACGTTGAAGAAAGAGAGGCTTTTCAACAATCATTCTCGGATTCTCCGATCATTTTGATGCATTTCAAAGATGATATTGGTGATCGATTGGCTTGAGTTTTCTTTTAAATGTTAAAATTAATTTTTCATTTGGAATGTCTAATTAAAAAGTTTGAAGAATAATCGACAAAGCTGAGTATGTAGTTGTCTTTAAGTGCAACTCATGGATTTGATTCACTAAATCAATACGATTAAAAGATGATTTTATCTCTAAAACAATTTTGTGCAACGCAAAATAACGTTTTCAACATCTGGTAACATTTTGAGAAAAATCGAATAGATAGTTTTTTTTATAAAAAAATAAAAACCTAAAAAAAAACAAAACTCAAAGTTGGTAAAAATTGAATTTCGACTCAAATATCTTTTCAAAAATTTGAGATTGGGGCTTCCAACTAGTTTTAACTTATAAGAAATATTGTTTTCAACATTCGGTAAAATTTTGAGAATTAACAGTTTTCTTACAGAAAATAAAAACCTAAAAAAAAAATTATAAAAGTTAGTGAAAATTGATTTTTGACTCAAATAACTTTTCAAAACTTTGGGATATTGGCTTTAAAATAATGTTGTCTTATGAGAAATATTGTTTTCAACATTCAGTAAAATTCTGAGGAAAATCCAATTATTTACAAAAAATTAATATGTCTAAACAAAATTAATAAAAGTTGGTAAAAATGGATTTTCGACTCAAATATCTTTTCAAAAATTTGAGATAAAGGCTTCAAATTAATTTTATTTTATAAAAAACGTTGTTTTCAACATTCAGTTTTTTTTTTTTTTATAAAAATCTAACAGTCAGTTTTTTCATAAAAAATTAAAATCTACACAAAATAGTACGCAAAATTGATGTTCGGTTCTCGATATCTCGTGAATAATAGAAAACATTGACTTCAAATTCATTTTATCTATCCAATTTGTGTTTGTTTATATAAGAAATAAAAACTTTAAGGAAATGCTAATGTGCAAAGATAATTCCAGTAGGAAAAAGACCAACCCTCAAAAACCTTCTGACTTCAGACCCATTAGCTTGTTACCAGCCACTTCAAAAATCTTGGAGATTTTGATGAAATCGCAAATCAATGATTTTCTCACCCGTAATAGGTTGTTATTTTGCAACCAATCTGGTTTTCGAAAGTTTCATAGCACAACTACAACTCTTTTTGATTTAACCGACACAATTAAGGTGAATATGGATCGAAAACATACTCGTATTTCTTTGTTGCTACTTTTAGATTTTAGCAAGGCTTTTGATAGTGTAAACCATGTTCGCCTTTGCTTCAAACTTAACCGATATTTTTCTTTCAGTAGCAGTGCGTGTAATTTGATATTTTCAAATTTATCGCAACGGTCCCAATATGTTTGTATTGGTGATAATAAATCTGATTATATTGAGATTACTTCAGGAGTTCCCCAAGGATCCATTTTAGGGCCAATTCTGTTTTCCATATTTATAAATGACCTTAACCTTGCAACATCTTTCTCGCTTGTTCATCTGTTTGCAGATGATGTTTAATTACTCTTTGCCTGTCCGATTGATGAAATTTCCTCTTTTCTTACTTTTGTTAATGCATATCTTGGTTCTGTTCATTCTTGAGCTATAGAAAACAAATTGAAATTAAACCCGGACAAGTCGCAGGCCATAGCGTTTTACTTTAGACCTGTGAGGTGAGTAGCATGTTGGATCCGGTTGTGTTAGACAATGTCATTATTCCTTACCAGAGTAAGGTCAAGAGTTTGGGTTTTATACTTGACGAAACTTTATCTTGGGAAGATCATGTTATAACAACCTTATAAGTCGAATTAATTTCATCTTGCGCAAACTGTATAATATTAATGACTATTTTCCATTAAGCATCAAAATTAAGCTTGCCAAGGCTCTTCTGCTTCCCCATTTTTTGTATGGTGCTGAAATGTTTTCAGGTGCTACTGGTATAGCGCTAACAAGATTGAGGGTATGCTTCAATGATGTTATCAGGTATGTGTACTCTATAAAGAGGAGGGAACATGTTTCTAATTTTACTAAATCTTTCCTAGGAATGTCGTTTCCAGACTTCTCTCCATAAAATAGTTTTTAAGTCAATTCCGGTAGGTATATCTTTGCAATAAAATTGTGTTTTTTTGAGGAATACTTCTAGCAATAGAATTTCTATACCTAGACACGGAAGTACTCGAGCTTCATCATCATTTCTAATTCGTGGCATCAAACTTTGGAATGACCTTTCAAGACAATTGCGATCTACTACAATGTTAACATGTTTAAGCGTTTGGTATTTGCTACCTTTGTATAACATAACAGATAATTCTGATTCTTGTGCTTTCTCTGATGGTTCTTATTTTCTTTTGTATTCTCTGGTTTAAATTTAATTTATGGAAGCTAATATTGTTTTTTGTGTATAGATACTGTTTTGATTACATAAGGTACAAGTTATTTCCTTTGATATTAAGATTTTATATTAAATTTAGCTGGTATTATGTTAGTCAATTTTATGAAAATGTACTTATAGTTTATTCATTCTTTATATTTTCGAATAACTAAGCAAATAAACAAGGGACATGGTCCTGCAATATGTAATATCTTAAACAAATAAATAAATAAAATAAATAAAAACCTTATCAGAAGAAAATACCACAAAGTCCCAAATCATAATAAAGCGAAATAAATTTCAAAATATTATGGCGCCCAAATTACTAATTGACATATCGCACAAAGAAACATTCTAACCAAGTTTTTTTTTGTTAGGCTCTACGACATTTTGAGTTTTAAATTTTATCACAAAAACGCAAATATTAAACAAAAAAACGTCAGATCACTCAAAAACTCGGATCGTCAAGAAAGCGTAACAAGTATGTTGGGCTTTATTTCACCTTTAGAAATCGAAATTAAGGCCAAAGTGAAATAAAACAAAATGGTTTGCTTGTTCACAGTGCTAGAGCACAGCATTGTGTGGCAGTGAAATATGTATGGAGGCATGCTGCCCCCATGCAACCCTCTCTTTGGGATCACTATAGGATTTGAGGTAAAAAATGTATGTACTCTAAAAAAAATTATGGGTTGCTCAACTTGTGTAAAGTTTAAGATTTTATGACGTAATTTCCTTTAGATAGCTTTTTTAGTATTCTTTCTTTAATCTTCTAGTAAGAATTTTGAAAAATGTAACTATATATGCAAGAATTACCTAAGAGAATTCTTCTTCAACGATCTAAACGATCTAAATCATATTAGCATAGTAAGCCTCTCACGTTTCGTAATGGACTCAAACTGGTTCCATTGAGCTTAGGAGGAAGCCTCAAGATTCATGTGGTATCACAATGGGCCATTAAACTGGCCTAAGTGTGTCCGATTCCATCATCGACAGCCACTTTAACCTAACCTAACTATATATGCCACTATTGTAAGAACGGCCTCAACTGTCACAAATGTGGTGTTATGGCTTAGAAATAATTAGATGGGATGCATTTCAGGGCAACACAAAATTTATAAGTAGACAAGAGCCCATTTTAAAATGTTTATATCAATTTTTTTATCTAAAATAAATGCTCCCTAATATCTCACTCAATAATGTGAGAATCAACAAGAACAATGCAAAACTATGTCAGATTTTCTTTACTGTTTTGTTATAAGTTGGACTGCTTGGAACAATGTGTCTTTATAAATTCGCTATATACTCTTATGGCGGAATAGCAAACTATTCAAAATTTTTTTTTTTTTAAACTTTAGTTATTGTTAAGTGTGGTCACTTTTGACGAAATTCTTCCGTTTAAACAATAAGTTTTGAGTCGATAAAAATGTACTCAGAAATAAGATACATTTTCAAAAATAAATGCATAAATACTCACTTAAAACGGTATCTTAACTAAAGTGTTGATATGTACTACCCAGAAAAAAAACAGTGTTAAACTATTTTAAACCACTTAAAGAAAATTTTCCAAAAATTGCTACAATTTAGTGCCTTCCAGACAATTAGTTGTCTACAAAAACCATCTTACGTACCTTAGGTTGTCTTTATTTTTATTTTCCTAAAAAAAACACTAAAAACCAAAAAAAAATACCCAAATTCACTTGAATATATTCATCAAAGTAAATCTCAACGTCAAAACGTATTTCCATGAAAAGTACGCGTTCCTCATACTTACGACGGACGACGCGAACGCACGGACGACAACGAACGTGTCGGTCACCGTTTCAGCTATAAGCAGATGTTCTGGTCCACCAAATCCCGTGTGTCTAATACTCAAAACATTCATTTAAGCATCAGGAGCTAAGCTGTGATGAGCAAAGTACAGAAAAACATTGCATTTTGCATACATCATAGCGAGAGACAACTTTGTAATTAGCCATTTTGTTACACCATCAATCATCCTTTGCATATCTAGGAATATATCACGTTCATATGACTGCCGTCACTTCTTTGATTGTCAGTTTTCTTTAGTGGGTTGTAGGTGTTTTTCGTTATTCGGTCTTCGTTCTTCGTTCTCATGATGCCAAGCATCATCCGACGTGGACTCTCGACGACGACCGCGACGCTCCTTGGCAAATATTCTTCTTCACCTCAGTCTATGACTCTGAATTGTGACACTTTAAGTGTTGCAAATATTTATTTATGTTGCGGCTGCATTCCTCAGGTCATTAAAATGAGATGTAAAGATTTGTTGCATGGCTGGCGGCCGGCAACTATGGTATGCAACTTTTTTCGTGGAAAATATATTTATTTCATTTCTTTGGAATCAAATGAGAAAAATGTGTTCTTTTGTGATATATTTGTGTCTTTCAAGGAGCAGATACTTCCTGAATTGATAAGTTTAAGTCTTTAAAATCAGCAACATGTTGCCATTCCATAACAAACATTTCATATTTTAGAAATATTTATTCGAAAATTACTTTTGATGTGAACACACAAAGAAAACACGATTGTAATAAAATCTTTGGTTAGGGAAAACAAATAACTTTGAATTTATATCATATCGAAATTTTTCGTGTGAACCCAAAACTCGAAGATGCATAGCCAAGTAGGTAAAGTAGAACGAAAAACGCTTTGTAAACACCACATACGAGTACGATCATGAACTGGTATAGTAGCTGCTATACGAGTAGGTATATACTTTCCATTTCGTATCTATTTTTACTGAATCCCAGAAGCAAATGGAAATTCGAGGTGCTTCCTTGGACATATAACACCCGTACGCATTTTTCAAATCGTAATCCTCGCATAAAAATTCTGCGACACGATTTCTATTAAAGGATTTTATATATTCCAGAAATCATCATCCACCGGTCTTCGCAGTTTCGTTTCTCAGTCAGTTCAGTACACTTGGTCTTTCGGTAGCTGTATAGCGAGCAAGGGATGGGAATGGGATACCAAACGCAGGCTAAGCAGTCTATAAGGAAAGCATCTATTTTCTCTGTGTCTTTGTATGTCCTGGATGACAGGAGGACCATTTGGTTGAAGTTGTAAAAAGCATACTTTAGTGAGTGCCGGATTTAAAGCACATACTCGGTTTGGGTCGGGCTGGCGGTCGGTCGGTCGGTGTATCAAACGGTCTTACAAAATTTATTTTTATTATATAAATATGTATGCAGGAGAAAAAAAAAAGTTAAATAAAATAAACCGTCAGCATCAGGATATGTGTTTGCATAATCACAGTGGCATATTTTCTGCAAAATTACCGGACCGATTAGCATAAATATTGATGTTGTCTTTTGAGACTATTGACACATTCCCAACGTTTAGATTCGTGGAATATTTAAATTCAAAGGTGTCCACTTTGTTTTTTTTTTTTTTTGTAACGTTAATGTGGGTGATTCGATTTTTGAGAAAAATGTTTTGCTTAAGAGCAGTGGATGGATGTGTTCCGATAAACATTTTTGGCTCCCAGTTAAGAACTATGAGCTTCAAAAATTGTACACAAATTTTGATCAGTCCGTTTTCTGTATTATGTGTTCAATATTTTCTGAAAAATAAATAAACCCCTTGGAATGTTGATTAAGACTTAAAATATTTATTTTGAAATTACTTGGAAATAAAGAACTGTGGTACTGCTGTTTGTAATTTGTAGTTTTGTAGTTTTTTTTTTCAAAGGAAAAAGTGAAATAACCGACATTTGCTTCAAACATGTATTTTATTGTTTCATACAAAGAAAACGTGTGAATCGCATCTATAACTACTTAAAGCTTATGAAGATACTGTTATTTGGGCAGACAACGTGCCTTAATGAAGTGTTCAATCGATTTGGATCAGTGCCAAACGCAAGAAAAGCCTTCTTCAGCATTAGAACTAGACAAGCCATTTTATACCGATTGCATGCGTTTTGAATGATTTAAGAACAGATAACTTAAGTTAGTTAGTAATTGTATTTAAGGAACGTTAAACGTCGTTTCAGCTTCTAAAAAAATAAATATTTTCTTCATAATTGCAGCGTAACAGTTGGCACAAAATTTATCATTTAAAGTAATACCAAAGCTTCAATAATGGCAACATGCAAAACCATGACATAATTCAACTGTATGATGAGGCTCGACCTCATTGTGCCGAATTCGTTTTAACCTACCTCAAATGTTCATGAAGCGTTCCCTCTTAACAATCGATTTTTTTTGTTTCATTTGATGTTAAGATAATCTTTCTCGTCAGCATTGCTGAGGGCCTATTTAAAAGAAGAGAGAAGTTATTTCGACACTATCACTCGAAGTTTCTAAGACAATATCATATTTCTTCGGAAAGCGATGAATTTCTAACTCTTGAAGAACGAGAATCATTGAAAACTAACAAAATGAGTGCTAAGTAGAAACAATTGTGCGTTTTTGCAATTAAATTTTGACCAAAATCAAACATTAAAAGTTCGTGAGACTGGTATGCTAGAAGGCAAGAATGTGACACTCAATTTACCTAACATACATATATATCAAAAGTATTTCACAAACTTACTTACTTCCTAAAGGGGGTGCTACAGTCGTGTGTGAAAAAGGGTCTCAGCCAACAAACTTCTCCCTCTAACTCGGTCCCTAGCTTCTTCTACTGTACTGTCCCGTGGGTATGGATTCGAAGACATTCCGGGCCGGAGAATTGGTTTCCATGCGCTCTACGTGACCCAGCCATCACAGTCGTTGCACTTTTATCCTTCTGGCTAAGTCTACGTCGCTGTACAACCCTTATAGCTGGTCGTTCCATATTCTCCTCCACTCCCTTTCGATGCATACGGGACCGTAGATCAAGCAAAGAACTTTTCACTAAAAACGACAAAAGGTGCTTTCATCCGCTTTTGTCAGTCCATGCTTCTTCACCCTAAAGCAGGACGGCGATGATACTTACTTACTTACTTAGGTCCTCAGACCTGTTAAGTCCGTTGGGAACCCCTTAAGGGGCATAGGGCCTGTACTACGCCTACGAGCCATCGTGTACGGTTTCCGGAGATGTGTTTCAGCTCCCTCCAACTCTTGTCTAGTGACGCTGATTCCACCTCGACTGTCCTGCTCCATGTGCTTCTCGGTCGTCCAGCTCTTCTTCCTTCTTGTGTGAGCGGATTCCACTGTATTGCTTGGCCTGCAATGTGGTCGTTACCTTTTCGAAGCGTATGTCCAATCCATTGCCACTTACGTCTTCGTATTATAGATTCTATAGGTTCCTGACTTGTCCTTCTTTGAAGGACCTCATTTGATATACGGTTTGGCCAGAAAATCCTTAGGATGTTACGAATACATCTATTCACGAAGGTCTCCAGCTTTCTTGTTACGGCTGAAGTAACCTTCCAAGTGCTGCACCCATAAAGAAGCACAGATTCGACATTTGTGCGAAACAGTTTGTTCTTAAGCTGATAGAGTTATTCCTCCAAATTTTTGACAGCATATCGAACACCGCTTTTGCTTTGCCGATGCGCAGATGACGTCTTGTTCGGTTCCGCTTCGAGACGAGACTATACTTCCAAGGTATTGAAAGCTCTCCACTTTTTCCACCGGTTGCAAGAAAATATTTATTTGAGAGGATGGTCGGGTTCCGAGGCTGATCATTTTTGTTCTGCCGGAATTAATTTTCAGCCCCACAACTTCTGCTTCTCTCTCCACACTTGTTGTCATTTGATGGAGATCCATGATCCTATGAGAGAGTAAGCAAACATCATCCGCGTAATCCAAGTGCTTTAAATAGGATGTCAAAGTCCATTGGATCCTCCGCTACCTGACAGAGCTGAGCGCATGAGCGCAGTACATCGCTTATCACCAACAAAAACAATATTGGCGACAGAATACAGCCCTGTCTGACTCCGCTTCGGATTTCAAAATCACCTGACAACCTACCATCGTGCAGAACGTGACACTTGGATCCATCATATGCTGCTTTAATAATAGCAATTAGTTTTTCTGGGATGCCTCTCCTCCGCAAAGCTAACCAGATATACTCCCTGTTAACGCTTTCAAAGGCCTTCTCGAAGTTGATAAACAGCAGGTATAGTAGTGATCAATATTCAACGCACTGCTGAATAATGATCCGCAGAGTGTTGAAATGATCAATACAGGAGGATCCAGTGCGGAATCCTACTAGTTCGGCATCGAGTGTGGCCTCAAGGTGTTCTCTGATGCGTTCCAGTATGACTTTTGCTACTATTTTGGCAACGGCAGGTAGGACGCAAATTCCTCTCCAGTTTTCGCACTTTGTAAGATCTCGTTTTTTTGGGAGCTTGACGATAATTCCCTTCTTCAACTCATCGGGGAAGCTTTCGGTGGTCCAGGCTTCTTTTATGAGCGGATGAAGCAGTTCGCTTGATGACTTGAGGACGGGGATGATGAGGGTCTTATATACACTTTGGTTGCTGGAGAGAGTGTTTTACTTCTCAGTTACTTTCTTGGCCCAAAGAAACAGCGGTAAGAAAGAGTAATCCTTCATTTGATTTCAGAGATGGTGTTGTTTTCTGCATTTGTCACAGAACTAAGGTAGAAAAGACACTTAACAACCTCAAAGTTACGTTTGTCGATGGTGACGTTTTAAACCGAGACGTCGGTGTTGTAGGCACTTTCTTGATAACAGCATATACTTTGATTTGCTCTCATTAACCGTTAAACCCATTTTTGCCGCCTCTGTCTCAATACTCACAAAAGCCCCATTGACAGCTGAGTTCTTTCCATTATGTCAATATCATCAGCATATGAGAGTAATTGAATAGAATTTTGAAAGGTTCAACTATTTTCTATAATTTCTGCCCATGAATATTTTCTAAACAAAACACTAACTATGCATTCTTTCCCATAATATTCAAGCCTTCATAAAATACCAACTTACCTACATTACGCATGCATGTATGCATGTACACCTATATATCTTAAGCCAATATTCAACTTCCTATTAGAAAAAGTAGGCAATAATGAAATTCTACTTTCCGACCCTGAAAATAATTTTCGTTCAATTTATGAATTTCCAACAACAATATTGAATAAGAGAGAAAGAGAGAGAGAGCAATATAATATCCTTAATCAAAAATAAAATATAATTGGCACTCACCCGCACATGTTAGCCACCATTAACGCCAATATATAGAAGCAGATACTTACATACAAACTTACACATTATACCTTGATGGTGGTGCGATGGTTGACCCTAGCGCTTCTGACCCTAAGGTGTCTATGAAAGGTAAATGGCAAAATATGGAAGCACAAGCAAACCTCTGCCAAAAATGGCCAAAAATGACCAAAGGTGCGGAGATGAAAAATAAAGGCAAAAGGCACTTATACGCATGATGGGCCAAATATAAGTTTATTATTATTTTGCGACAAAAATCAACATCCCCAAGGGGATGTATGTTCGTCTCTTTAAGGATGTGCTTCTATATTCGTGGCATAGGCTATAGGCGTAGGGGTGACAACATATGGACCAAAAGGACATCCAACTCCCTTATAGAGGTGATGGACCTGGACAGTTGTTGTTGACCGTGAGTGCGTGCGTGGTCCTGATGGTCATAGTAAATACAAGTAAATATTTTCTTTATTTTTTTGTGTGTCTGAATTGTTTGCTTCTTTTATGCGGAACAACACCTCTATGCGTGCAATAGAAGATAGCTTACGGTTACGTTCATCAGAAACTTGCTTATTATTCAAGATCTTTGTTGTTTTTTTTTCTATTTTTTCTTTTTAGTCCTCAGGGGCAAAATGCGATGGCTATGGCGATGATGATGATGATGATGGTGAAGGTGAAACGTTTTTGCTTCTTCCTCTTCTTCTTTAGAGACAAACAAGACTTGAAGTATCTAACTTAATTTCAGATCACGTACTATTTTATTAGTCAATCAGAATTCGTCAGTTGGATGTTGATGGGGTACAGAGAGGTGATGATGGCGGTATAAGCTTGGGGTTAATGTTAGGTATAAAGAATTCCCAATGGTGCAACGTATATGCATATTTTATTAAAGTAGCATGATGGCCAAATGTGCCTTGCCTTTCTCTTATTTTTTGTAGGTACTTATAGGTTTGTATTTTTATTTTGTTATTACAGGAAAAGGTTTGTACTTGAGGATAAGATACTTTCTGAAGAAGAACATTATATTGCTTTGCAAAAGTTAAATGCTTTCAATTTCCTAATAAAACGATTACTTGTAGAAATAAGTTTGAACAATCGAATAACAAAGTAATTTCTATAACTATTTTTTAAAATATTAATAAAATGTCCACCCTTTTTCCTATTTCTAGAATTATTTGGTACAAACAGTTTTAAGGCAACGAAGCTTGTCGAAATGAATTCGTAGACTTTTAAAAATTGATTGTAAGATATAAAAATGAAGACAAAACAACGAACTTGTAATGAGATGCAAACATAGAAAGGTTTTAAAAATCTTGGTCTTAGTCTTAGTCTTAGTCTTAGTCTTAGTCTTAGTCTTAGTCTTAGTCTTAGTCTTAGTCTTAGTCTTAGTCTTAGTCTTAGTCTTAGTCTTAGTCTTAGTCTTAGTCTTAGTCTTAGTCTTAGTCTTAGTCTTAGTCTTAGTCTTAGTCTTAGTCTTAGTCTTAGTCTTAGTCTTAGTCTTAGTCTTAGTCTTAGTCTTAGTCTTAGTCTTAGTCTTAGTCTTAGTCTTAGTCTTAGTCTTAGTCTTAGTCTTAGTCTTAGTCTTAGTCTTAGTCTTAGTCTTAGTCTAAGTCTTAGTCTTAGTCTTAGTCTTAGTCTTAGTCTTAGTCTTAGTCTTAGTCTTAGTCTTAGTCTTAGTCTTAGTCTTAGTCTTAGTCTTAGTCTTAGTCTTAGTCTTAGTCTTAGTCTTAGTCTTAGTCTTAGTCTTAGTCTTAGTCTTAGTCTTAGTCTAAGTCTTAGTCTTAGTCTTAGTATTAGTCTTAGTCCTAGTCTTAGTCTTAGTCTTAGTCTTAGTCTTAGTCTTAGTCTTAGTCTTAGTCTTAGTCTTAGTCTTAGTCTTAGTCTTAGTCTTAGTCTTAGTCTTAGTCTTAGTCTTAGTCTTAGTCTTAGTCTTAGTCTTAGTCTTAGTCTTAGTCTTAGTCTTAGTCTTAGTCTTAGTCTTAGTCTTAGTCTTAGTCTTAGTCTTAGTCTTAGTCTTAGTCTTAGTCTTAGTCTTAGTCTTAGTCTTAGTCTTAGTCTTAGTCTTAGTCTTAGTCTTAGTCTTAGTCTTAGTCTTAGTCTTAGTCTTAGTCTTAGTCTTAGTCTTAGTCTTAGTCTTAGTCTTAGTCTTAGTCTTAGTCTTAGTCTTAGTCTTAGTCTTAGTCTTAGTCTTAGTCTTAGTCTTAGTCTTAGTCTTAGTCTTAGTCTTAGTCTTAGTCTTAGTCTTAGTCTTAGTCTTAGTCTTAGTCTTAGTCTTAGTCTTAGTCTTAATCGACTAGATTTTCCTGAAAGTCGCCCTATTTCTAACACAATTGATGCTTAAAGTGCATCTTTATTCAATTGGAAAGAAGTAAGGTTCGATGATGGTTTCCCCAAAACCTCTTCTCATATGAACTATTTCAGATAGGATTGATAATTCTAATAGCTGAGTTATAAAATAGCAAACAAGAGCGACTTTCTGGTGCATTTTACGTTTAATTTTGTATCTAATCAATCATGTAGCAACTACTTTGCAACTTAACTGCTATATTCTATATTCATTGCCAAAACCACATACAAATAACTCCAAGCTAAGTTTGTAATTTAATTCGATTTGGAAATGTATCGAATCCAAAACGCTAACGCACATCATTCCTCCCACGCTCTTCACAATGTATCTTAAGTCTTAAAAACTTCTCGGCATTCGGGATATGTTACTATCCTATCAAACCGATACCTCACTCCTTCGATTTGGTATGATCCTGTTTTTGTTGTTGTTTTTGTAAGTTTTCCTTTTAAGATATGTCTCAAACGTATAATACTCGAACATAGTATGTGGCTTCTTACATTCATTGCGGATTGCAGCCTTTAAAAGAAGAAGCAAGAGAGTAGACTGAAACTGAACTGAAACTTACATAGGCAGTTGCACATGAAAATGCTTCTTAAAACTTGTATTGGAAATGAAATACAGAAGTTCCGGGTTAACCGCGATAAGTTGTTGCACATTTTCTGAATGCCTTTCAAATGGGCAATCCAACTAAAAGCCACTTTGATCCTATGGCACAAGAGTGAAATAAGTGAATGTGTAGCAATATCTATATACCTATAAGGATAATAAAAGCGCAGCGGTAGAGTTGTATACTATATAAGGAACAAGGAGACGAGACGAGGCGAGGTTTCTTACGAAATTACTTTTGCCTTGAGAACAAAGTTTTCCCATTAAGGATTTTCTGCACCGATAGAATGAAGGTTTTTCTTTCTCGTTTGTGGTTTTATTTTATTTATTATTTTATAATACGTATCGTTTTATAAAGTCTATGAAATTCAAGATACATTTATTACAAAATAAAAGTCGATAATATTTATATCAGATATTGGCTTTTTAAAGCCACAAATGTTTTAGTTTAGTTTTTTTGTTTTAAAAAATTGAATTTTTTTAACCTTGAATTCAAAATGCAGAAGTGAAAATAAGTTTTTGAGGGGTTTGCATTAACATAATCCTATAAATATAGAAGCATTTGAAAAATGTCCATTTTTGAAGGATATCCTTTTTTTGGTTGAACTTATGATTGAAACAATCTCATGTGGTTTTATGAATCTAAACTTTCATTAGCAAAGATGACATCTGTTCGGACAATATATTTTGAGATGAAAAATTGTTAAAAATAAATAAACACATTATAGTTTGTGTCGTAGTGTCCTACATTTAGGAAGAACGAAAAAGATTGAAGTCTGTAGGTCATGTTATCATCTGAAAGGCGATAACTATTATAAAAAGTTCATTATAATTCATTAAGATAATGACGAACAATTGGAATTGGTTTATCTACATTTATAAAGAGTGATTTTTTAAAAGCTATAGGAAAGTTTAAAAAAAACACATACAATTCAAGAAAATGCATGAAATATTTATTTGAATCGATTGTACGTTCCATATGATTTAGTGTTTGAAGATTATTTCATGCAAATGTTGACCTTGACTGCGCCTCAAATGGTCCATCCGCTTAGTCCAATTTCCAACATTTCGGCCGGTAATAGGTCAACTGAAGCTGGCTTGTCTGTATAGAGATGAGCTTTAACATAGCCCCACAAAAAATAGTCTAAAGGCGTTAAGTCGCACGATACACTCAGAGAACTTATTGGTAATTTAGCTCAATTTTCACGTATAATGCAACCATATATATAGGCGTTTTCGTGACTTCTACTTTTTATTGTTATAAAACCCACAAAAATGTATTGGATATCTGACAGTACTTTATTGGTAATGAAAAGTTGTATAGGTATATCATTTCAATTCAATTCCATTCAACCAAATTCGATTACTACAAAGTATTGCTTAAATACCTAAATATTGTTTGATATTGCCTACATCTTATAGAGTTTCCACCCAAATTTTATGGGAAAAGCCCAATGATTATAGTTATATTAAACATCTGGAAAGGGATTTTTTCTATATTTATAGTTGAAATTCCCGAATGATTGCTTATTAATTTTTCTGTTAGTGATTCTAACTAAATTTAACTGGTAACCACCAATAGTTTTTGCTAAATTTGAAATCTAAAATGAGATTATAACTATTATTATTGTTGAAATTCCCAACTGGTTTTGTACATTACCATAAAATGTTGGTATTTCACCCAAATTTATTGATAAGATAGCAAAAATTATTGATTCATTGCATATAAATAATGGGATATTACCTAAAATTGTTGTTTGAATTCCCAATTTGTTTTGTAACTTTCCTTTAAATGTTGCGATTTCTCCTTAATTTGTTGATGAAATCCCAAGAAATATTGATTAAATGCCAATAAAAAGTGGGATATCACCTATAATTATTGTTAATATTCCCAATTAGTTTTGAAGAGTACCTTTTTATTTTGGGATTTCACCTAAAATTATTGCTAAGATCCCAACAAATATTGATTCTTTGCATATAAATAATGGGATTTTTCCCATAATTATTGTTGAAATTCCAAACTAGTTTTGAAGATTACCTTTTTATTTTGGGATTTACCCTAAAATTATTGCTAAAATCCCAACAAATATTGATTCTTTGCATATAAATAGTGGGATTTTACCTATAATTATTGTTGATATTCCCAATTAGTTTTGAAGAGTACCTTTTTATTTTGGGATTTCACCTAAATTTATTGCTAAAATCCCAACAAATATTGATTCGTTACATATAAATAGTGGGATTTTACCTATAATTATTGTTGAAATTCCAAACTAGTTTTGAAGATTACCTTTTTATTTTGGGATTTACCCTAAAATTATTGCTAAAATCCCAACAAATATTGATTCTTTGCATATAAATAGTGGGATTTTACCTATAATTATTGTTGATATTCCCAATTAGTTTTGAAGAGTACCTTTTTATTTTGGGATTTCACCTAAATTTATTGCTAAAATCCCAACAAGTATTGATTCGTTACATATAAATAGTGGGATTTTACCTATAATTATTGTTGAAATTCCAAACTAGTTTTGAAGATTACCTTTTTATTTTGGGATTTACCCTAAATTTATTGCTGAAATTCCAACAAATATTGATTCGTTGCATATAAATAGTGGGATTTTATATACAGTTATTGTTGGAATTTCCAATTTGTTTTGTAGATTTCCTTTAAATATAGGGATATCACCTAAATTTATTGATAAAATCCAAACAATTATTGATTAAATGCATATACAGAATGGGATTTTACCTATAATTATTGTTGATATTCCCAACTAGTTTTGTAGATTATCTTTTTATTTTGGGATTTCACCTAAATGTATAGATATTATCCCAACAATTAGTGATTCATTGCATATACAGAACGGGATTTTACCTATAATTATTGTTGGGATTCTTAACTAGTTTGGTAGATTACCTTTTAAAATTTGGATTTCACCGAAATTTATTGAACAAAATCCCAATTACTTTGGATTTATTGCAAATGCGGACTTGGATTTAACCATAAATTGTTGTTGAAATACTCCATTGGTTCCTTAAATTACCTTTAAATCTTGGAATTTCACCTAAAAGTAATTTTAAGAAATTATTTTGAAGATATGAATCTGAAAAATAAGATACTTGCAAAGATTAAACTATCAACAAATACTTACCTTATGGAATCTTCAACTTTGTAAATTTTAATATTAAATCTGAAACGTTTTTGCGAAAATCTTCTTTTGTCTTACAAATAATAAAGACTTTGATTTGTTGGTACATTATATTTTAATTAAGCCATAACTTCGATTTTACAAACTAAACTTATACCTAATTATTACAAGTTTTAAACAAACAAGAAAGAAAAAAGTTAGGAATAAAATAACGATATAATCTTTATCGAGCAAATTATATATGATTGAATGATTTTCTTTAAAAATTTATTATACAAACTTCACTTTTATTTGTATTTTAGAATAAAATAATTTTAATGCTTAGGACTTACGTAAGGTCGCTTATGAGTGAATTAACTGTAGTATAATTGGTATAGTGTAAGGTACTGAATATGATGAGCCTCTATGAGCCCTTCGCATTTGTATAGACTGTCATCGGTATCTAAATACGCCTCCGTGATTTCAGCTTTATTTTTTTCCAACAGGAATTGCAATGTGTTGTAAGGTTTGTTTTTTGACTTGAAGTAATTTCCTTACCTCTACCAACTTAACTTGAATTTGGCTTGAACACTGTAAATGTAGATTTGTTTAGTTATTAAATTATAGTTGTAGTGTAATTTAATGTATAAACAACTATAAATAGAAAAATGTAAAATAATAAACTTAAATATAATGTATTTATAAGTTATAAAAACAATCGTACCGAAACAAAAATCAAAAACGAGTTTAGACATTTTCATTCAAAAAGTTTACTTACTCAAACTCCTTAGCAATGATACTCGTAATAAAAACTAAACGGTTTAGTTTTCCGTGTGCTTTAAAAAATGTTTTGAGCTTTTAGCCTTCACCATGAGATAGATTATTCCTTAACTGTTCCTATACAAACAGATGTATGATTTTGGTTTGACCAATTTGCACTTGATTGATCTTCTAGAATCTAGAACCTTTAAAAAAATAATAGACAAAAATGTAGCTTAATTCTTGTTAGTGGAAAATGCTCAACTTAAAGAGCAGGTAGTTATTAAAAGATATTTAATATTTAAGGCTCTCATTATGTGTAGTGATAGTGACATTCGATAAGTTGAATATAATTTATAGTCACAGTATATTATAAATGCAACTATTTTCTAGGAAAACATTGTTTAATAAAGAGTACGAAATAATAAGTACTTACAAATTGAAGAGTTTTATCCACGTCTTCGATGTTTTTAAGGGTTTTTCTCTAAAAGTGTCCATTGTGCGAATCCCCGTTATGTAAATAGGCAATATATGAAAATGTAATTGGCGCAGCCACTAAATAGAAATAAACATTTTTATAAATGATCCATGAACCAAGTTGTCGTCATAAAATCTTGAAATTACATTAATAATACAAAACTCACTTTGTTTAGCACGTATGTACTTTAATAATTTCAAAAATTGTAGGTATTTTCGGGTTAAAATTGGAACTCACTTTCAACTGCGTAAAATATTGTATACTTCAGATGGCAACTGTCTGAAAAAAAAAGTATGATGGATGAAAACAGCTGAATAAAATGGCTCCTTTTTCTCTATTTACTTATGTAAATTATCAACATGTATTGGTAGATCACCCAAAAAATAAGGGAAATGCGTTTGTATTTTTGCAAACTAAATTGGCATTATGTATCGGTGGCCAACCAACCAAATGTTCACATTAAGGTGCCTTTTTTGCTATTCTTATTTTGTTCCCATGGTGGACATTTTTTGAAAATGTCAAACAAAAACTTGAGTCCTTAATTTTAATATTAATTACTCGCCTACGGCATATGAGATTTGCCATTTATGCACAGAAACTTATTTTTCTTTCTTTAAATTTGAATAGCTCAGCGGCATTTTATAGTATTATCTCCCTCAGCTCTAAAAGTATCCATTGATGATAGGTATCTGGTAAAGATGCCGTGGATTATTAAGCTAATATTAATATTAAGGGCTCAAATTTTTCTTCTTATCATTTTTTTCAAAAAAAGTAGTCGCAAGAAACGCACCCTAATGTACATGCACATGCATATACATATATACATACATGTTTACCCTGTGCGCGCACCGTTCGACTGTACATTAAAACTCCCTGGATAAAAAATAACCGCGACACAATCCAAATTGAACCAAATGCAATCATTAAAATAAAAATATAAAATATATTAAACAAATAAAGAAATCGGTGCAGCCACGAAGCAGTGTTGCACATTTTGACAAATTTAATACTATAATAATAGGGAGTTTTATCTTGAGATACAGAAAAGACGAAGCGTTGTTGGCAAAAAAAATAAAATGTTGCACGTTTTTATAAATTTAATCACCATAAGAACTTGAAATCAAAATATTAATATAAAACTTACTTTTTTATGCACGAGGTACTGCAATAAATACAATAATTTAAGCTATAATCTATGCTGTTTAAAATTTGAACTCACTTTCAATTGCGTAGAATGATCTTTTCTAAGTGGATACTTGAGATGGACTGACTTTGGCTTTTGGCAATTGTTTTAAGCAACTGTCTGAAACAAGAAGAATGCTGAATAAAACAGCTGAATACAATGGCGGAGGAATTTTTTTTGCTGCCTTTTTCTTTATTTACCTATGCCAACTACCAATATGTATTGGTATATGATCTGAAATGTTAGGGAAATTAGCATGGCACATTTTTTAACTAAGTTGTTGGAATGGCTGAATTATAAAACTAAAATATTGCTGAATAAATTGGCGATTAAACGTAACGAATATAATGGGTGAAGAGAACTCAGGCATTCTTTTTTAGATGCTTCTAAGTGAGATAGGTAGATAATGAAAGCAAATTGCACGTTCTGTTTTGTTGATGGCGCGAAGTTAAACAACATAATGATGAGCTTACATCTCTTTTCTAGGTATGTGTTTACATGTCGCCTTAACTATGCATGCAGTGCGTGCAGCTGAAATTCTAAACTCAATAACTTTTCTTTTCTTGTCAAAAACCTTAAATTAATTTTTTTTCATGCTTATTGGCTAATGAAAAGTTAGAATTTATTATCCAAATCTCGTGAATAGGATAAACCCATTGATGAAGCAACTGCAATTAAAGAATCGAAAATTTAATGATATAAAAAATGATAAAACAAAATTGTATAGGTTAGGTACTTACCGAATACTAAATTATTACTTAAAATATTTAATTTATAACTTTGAAATACAACACTGTTCGGCAAAATTAAGTTTTTTCTGTCCGGCAATCAAAACATTACTTTTTTAAAGGTTAAAGTTGTCCTAAGTTTATATAATATACTAGCTATTTGAAAACGTTAAAGATAACCAAAAATAGTGCTTTCAGTGCTTGGGTAAAACATAATAAAGTTCTTTACAATAAATTGTATAATGCAAAGAGCAAATCTTTGTCTTCTAGATACAGTTTAAAGATATTCTCATTAATTATGATATGAATTTATTGTTTTCATGGTTTTGTTAAATATATTATGATGTAAATTTGTATATTATTTTTCAAAAGACATGAAGTGGTAGCCTTGTATAGACGACGGATTCGTTATAAAGCAAAAATGACTTTCAAATGATTTTGACATTTTCTGTTGAAACCCTTGTTGAAAATGGTTCAGCGTTTTTTTTTTTAGATTTATGTAAGACAGGAGAAATCTAACTACTTATGAAGATTTTTTGAAAGTTTTATGAAATACTATAAATATTTAAACTAAATATTGAAAATAGGAATTATAAATCTAGAAAGCCATCAAGATTTTTATTAAAAAAAAAGTACTTAATAAATTATGATAGCCTTAAAAAGCCTTATATACATATATGTTTTTCTTCGAATTCTTAGAAGTAATTTCTCAAAAACTTTTTTCGATAGAGTGATGAAGTCGGATTAAGACTATGAAAATCTAGGCAAAAACCCAAACTTCATTGCCTGGAACAAAACAGTGTTGCCCAGCGTAAAATTGTACCTCTCAATTAACTTTTCTAAGGACGAATATCTACAACCAAATCAAACCGAAAAATACGGATTTTGGTCAATTAAAAACAAAATGAGATCATTCGCACTTTTAACTTGAAATAAATAAAATAGTTCATTGAATATCCAAATATCTGATTTTTTTATAAAAATAAATAAAACAACCAGATGACCGGTATTTGCTAAAGAATGAATTAAAAATGAAAATATTGCTTTTTTGTAGCTTTGAAAGCATATAATGCCTTACCATCAATATTTAAAATGCATAATTTGTTTTAACTTATCACAAGGCAATGTTTTTGAACTCAGATAAAGTCTTTTGACAGCTTATTCGGAAAAAATAAAATTTGCATTCTGAACTAATGCAAATTGGTACTGTATTTAATGCTGTACCGAATATAAAGTACATTTTAGGAGAAAAAGTTGCGAAAACATCAATTTCAGAAATATAATTGGCATATGAAAAAAATAATCTAAGCTGAATTAAGTATTTAAGGATTAATAGTTATATTTCTCTTTTTATATAACCTCAATATTTTAGAGTTGAATAAATTCCCTAAAAGGAGATATTTTTGCTATAAAGAATGGGAAATAAAACTATACCATTTCGTATAGATAAGTTTACTCGACTTTATTGCAGTAATACCAAACCAAATAAGGGTTTCAACTTCCTGTATTGAAACCTTACCTAAATATAATGGGTGATAGTTCTTCTGTTTTAGTTTTTTCAACCAAAGGGAGCCGGTATTTTAACGAACCTAATTTTCCTAATTTTGGGTACGATCCAATAATGGTTGGGCTTTTGCCATAACATTTTAAGTATTTTCATTATTTGTATAAGAGTTTTCAACAAAACGTATTGTTGAAATAGCCATCAGATACAGCTATTTTACTTATTGACTTGGAATATGCCCACAATATTTTGGGATTGGTAAGGATTGGGTTTTTAACAAAATAATATAGATCCCGTTCCAATACATAATAGGACGACAAGTGACACCAATTTAAGTAGGTGTATTACCAGACGTTATTGCCATGATCGCAATTAGATGAAGGGGATCCAACTTTTTGTATTGAAACCTTTCCCAAACGTTATAGGTGAAAGCGCCATTGTTTTAGTTTTCTTACCCATAGAAATCAGGGGTTCTTAATAACCTATATTGGCTACAAGCCAATTGTGGTTGTGGTAATGCCTATACATTATAGCTATTTTTCTTGATCGTTTAAGAGTTTCCAACCATATGTATTGTTGAAATAACTATCCAATATAGCTATTTTACCTATTGACTTGGAATATGCCCCTAATATTTTGGGATTGGTAAGGATTGGGTTTTTAACAAAATAATATAGATCTCGTTCCAATACATTATAGGACGACAAGTGACACCAATTTAAGTAAGTGTATTACCAGACGTTATTGCCATGATCGCAATTAGATGAAGGGGATCCAACTTTTTGTATTGAAACCTTTCCCAAACGTTATAGGTGAAAGCGCCATTGTTTTAGTTTTCTTACCCATAGAAATCAGGGGTTCTTAATAACCTATATTGGCTACAAGCCAATTATGGTTGTGGTAATGCCTATACATTATAGCTATTTTTCTTGATCGTTTAAGAGTTTCCAACCATATGTATTGTTGAAATAACTATCCGATATAGCTATTTTACCTATTGACTTGGAATATGACCTCAATGCTTCGGGATTAGAAGGGATTGGTTATTTGCACAATAATATAGATCTTTTTCCAATACATTATGGGAAACCAAGTGGAACCATTTTAAGTAGGTGCATTAACCATATGTTATTGCAATGATATCAATATGAATAGAGCTTATAAGGCTATAAAATTAGTTTTATTGCTTATAAATTTCGACGTTATGTTAAATTTTACCCATAAAATAGTTTTTTTTTTAACTTTTTATTTCTATTTTCACACATTTTTTTTATTGTTATCAAATATTGGCTATTTATCAACAATTATTGGTATTTAAGCTGTATATTTATAGGAACTTTAAAAACACCAATCTGATATGTTGTCAAAACTATATTTTATTGGAAATCTTCCAAAACTACAGGAATAATTTTTCCTACATAATGTAGGAAATAATCTATTTTTACTAAGATCTGTTAAATACCCTACATATTTTGTTATATTTCCCATACATTATAGTGTTTTGACTCATTGCCTCACCATAATGTTTTGTAACAATGAATTATTGGAATGTCAACAATAAAAGCATGGTATTTTTCTAGAATTTATTGTTATATCACCCAAATAGTGTAGTATTTCCACAGTTCGGTAATTTTCCTAACCGTATTGTAACATTAACCAGCAAGTTATTGCAACTTCAACAAAATGTAAGGGAATACTTCCTACTCAAAATGCTATTATGCCTGTTTATTACAATTATTTGTGTTTTCCCAATACACATTGTTCTATTTGTTATCAAGTATAGGGGCATCATCCATTTTGCATAGGAAAACGTCGATTTTTGCTATTCCTATAAATCTAAAAAAAATAATGGAAGTTCACCTAATTTTTATAGTGATTTTTCAAATAATTATTGAAATATTACCCAAATTATTGAAAAATTGCCTATAATTTCCGTAACAATACTTTATAGGCATAGCTCCCGTTCACTTTTTTCTGAGTGTATAGGGGGCCAATTGACCGGTCCCGAACGTGAAATAAAATGTTCTTCGAACTCGCCTCTCAATAAGTCTATTGTTGCGTGTGTTGTGTGGCATGTGGCACCATCTTGTCGAAACCACATGTCATGCAAGTCAAGCTCTTGCATTTTGGGCAAAAAAAAGTTGGATATTATCTCACGGTAGCGCTCACCATTCACAGTTACGTTACGATTCGCATCATCTCTGAAGAAGTACGGTCCAATGATGCCACCAGCCCATAAACCGCACCAAACTGTCACTTTTTCTGGATGCATTGGTAGCTCTTGCAATGCTTCTGGCTGATATTCACTTAAAATCGACAATTCTGCTTATTTACGTACCCATTAAACCAAAAATGAGCTTCGTCGCTCGCTGGAAGAAGCGCGCGATGAACTTTCTTAACACATCACGCATTTTGATAATAAAATTCAATAATTTGCAAGCCTTGTTCGTTTGTAAGACTATTCATGGTTAAATTATAGACGAAACTCAAGATGTTTGACAGTGAAACAAAACACGAAACGTGTTGCCAAGAAGATAATAGCTAAAAAATCACACTTTGAATTAAATAATTCCCTTGACTAGACTTTTCTATTGCAAAAAAAAAGCAAACATATTAAGGATCCTAAAACATTCTTTCAGTTTCTCATTCAATAACGAAACCTTAAACAATCCTAACACTATTCCAAACTTTTTCGCTACTTTTTTCAAACAATCTTTTTTTGATGATTCTTTTTTTCTGATTCATCCTACTTTAATTATTCATCCTACTTGTAATTATTGTCGATCCCCATCCCGTCAAAATTAAATTACATCAACTTGATGACGAGTTTAGTCCCCGTCCTGATGGGTCTCCCTCCGATTTTTCTTAAAAAATGTTCTTACACACTTTCCCTTCCCCTCTCAAAAAACCAAAGTGAATTTTATAAAATTTGGAAATCTTCATTTATAATACCAGTAAACAGAAATAGCTCGAAGCGGGATGTTAACAATTATCCACCCATTGCCAAGCTTTATCATATACCTAAGCATTTGACACAATCTCCCATAGAATTTTACTCTTCAAACTTTCCATTCTTGGCTTTGAACCCTCTTTTATAAAACGGATTTCCTCTTACCTTGAAAAACGATAATACAGCGGTATTCCCCAAGGCAGCCACCTAGGTCCCCTTTTCTTACAATCAAAGGTCATAAAGCATTCTTCTACCTCACTTTACTCTGATGGTACACATTTTTTCAAGGCCATCTCATCAATTCATGACTCTTCTCTTATTCCATATGATCTTTGTTGTTTTTTAGACTGGTGTCTTAAAAACTGCTTGGAATATAATATTGCCAAGTGCTAATCAATCAATTTTTCATGTAAATGCTTAAAGACTTCCCTCGTCTCTACCTTTTACACAATCAACCCATACTTACTGTTAATAACATTAAGGATCTGGCATTTTATGATAGTACCCGTAGCGTGATGGTTAGTGCGTTGGAACGTCATGCAAGGTTACTTGGGTTCAATCCCTGCCTGTGACACCTAACTTTTTTCACGGGTACTGCCTCTTGCGAGGAATTAACAAATCCTCCAAGAGTTATTCTTGGCATGAAAAGTGCTTTCTCAAATTAGCCGTTTGGATTTGGCATATAAACTGTAGGTCCCTTCCATCTCTGACAACATTACTCGCACACCGGAATGGTTGAGAGTTGTAAGTCACTAGGCCCTGGTTCTTCATGGACTGTTGCGCCACCTAATTTATTTTATTTATTTATTTTATGTGACCAAGAGCTTAATTTCCTCTCCCATATAGACGATATCATTCTCAAAGACAACTCAGCATTTGGTTTCGTTAAACGTTGGTCCAAAGAATTTTTTGTAACACGGTCCCTATTTATTACTGATGTTCACCCACTCCACGAATACGCGTCTTAAGTTTGGTCACCTTTCCGAAGGTCGAATGCATCCGACGTCGTTTCCTTCCTTATCTTGGAACAATCCTCTTATTCTTCCTCCATATGTTGACCGCCTGAAATATCTCGACTTGAACTCGTTGGAAGAACGTAGGTAAATTTCCGACATTTTTTTTTATTCATCTAATCCTTTCTGGTTTCATTGATAGCATTTCCCTCTACAGCTCTTTCTCTTTTAACATTAACTCTTATAACAACCGTAATAACCGACTCAGCTTGTATTAAGCCGGGTAGTACCCGTGGTTAGTGTGTTGGGCTGTCATGCCAGAGGTCTTGGGTTCAATCCCTGCCTGTGCCATCCGCTTGTGAGGAATTGACAAATTCTCCAAGAGTAATTCTTTTCATGAAAAGTGCTTTCTCAAACTAGCCGTTCGGACCCGGCTTAAAAAACTGTAGGTCGCCTCCATTCCTGACAACAGTACTCGCACACAAGAATGGTTGAGAGTTGTAAGTCACTAGGCCCTAGTTCTCAACGGGCTGTTGCGACACCTAATTTATTTATTTATTTGTATTAAGCCGAATAAATGGGGGTTCGCCCCCGCCAAAATTAAAAAGTAGAGTATTTCAACAAATAACTAAGTTACATACAAGTTGGAAAATATCTCCCCTCCGCCTTTTTGCCTTTTGAATTTCGCGGCTTTGTACAAAGCGCTACAGAGCTCTACATCATTTGAAAGGCCTTGACATAACCTATACAAAACGATGCTATGCATAACTAGTTTGGATATTGCGTTCAACAGTTATAGACGTGTAAACATGGAGTTTAATAAAGCCGAAATTCGTGCTATTTTAAAGTTTTCCTTCGTTAAAGGCAAATCCGCTAAAGAAACGTTCCAAGCGATTCCGTGTTTTAGTAGATATTACTCTATCACTTCGAACCGCAGAGGAATGGTTTCGACGATTCAGAGCCGGTGAAAACGACACCATGGATAAGCCAGCCGGCGCGCGGAAGACCGGTGACGACGAATACCGATCATATCATGGAAAACACCGAGTTTGACCGGCATGTGGCGTCTCGTGACATCGCCCAGGAGATAAGAGTTAGTCACCAAACCATTTTTAACCATCTGCAGAAGGCTGGCTACACAAAAAAAGCTTGATGTTTGGGTGCCGCATGATTTGACGCAAAAAAACCCTCTAAACCGAATCAACGCCTGCAATATGCTGCTGAAACGGAACGAACTCGACCCATTTTTAAAGCGGATGGTGACTGACGACAAAAAATGAATCACATACGACAATATCAAGCGAAAACAGTGGTGGTCGAAGGCCGGTGAATCGTCTCAAATAGTGGACAAGCCGGGATTGACGGCCAGGAAGGTTTTGCTGTGTGTTTGGTGGAAAGAGGCTTGTGTGCAAGTTCTTCGCAAATAAGGAGGTGGGCTTCTACGAGGGGGTATTATGCCGTCTAGATGAAAACAGATTATCGATCAAAACGGCGCATATTTGAACTAAATACGATCACTGCAACACTTTTTATAAAGCATTGAAAAAAGAGCAAAACAGCGGAAGGGCGATATTTTCCAACCTTTTATATTCAATACATATACAATCGATTGGTCTGCGGAAAATTCTACTTCTTTTGATACCAAAAATGTTCAGTGTGAGAATCGGAAAAGACAACATTGGGACTTACTAGCAAAATAATCAGGGCCGTCGTGAGGAATTCCGGGCCCGGGACGGAAAAATCTCGGGCCTCCCCATATTTAACATTTTTTTCAAAGTTCAAGCCTACTAATATGGTACGCTCTAATTTCAATTACGAATAGCATGAAATTGGTTGGAGTTAACGGAAATAATAATTTTATGTTTGCAAAGTGAACCGAAAAAAAAGTGTTAATCATCAAATCAATCTCACGGGTATAGTCCAGTTTAGTTGAAATAGAAGATGGATAGAAAATAATTCTACATGCGAGTAGATCAGATTCCGAACAGAATCATACATTTAGTTCGGTATTGCCAACGACATGTTGGTTGGTTAGCATGAAGATCTATTACCTACTATGAAAATAAAATAGAGCGAAGTAAAAGTATTTCAAGTTTGTCTTTTTGTATGTATTTAAAAGGTTTACATTAAATACTCTTTATTGTTTTTCTTTATATTAAAATATTATCACAATGTTTTCATTAGAATTAGTTTGCATTCAATGAAATATTTCTTTTTGGAAACGAGCTTTCCTATCTTTCTAAGCAGCAAAACAACTTATAATTACATCGAAATTCAATTTCATTGCCAAAGGTGCTTCGATACATAGTGTAGCAAGTCCAGAAACACGATCTTGTGATGAGCCACGAACGATGAAAATTCTTTTTCTGACAAGGATGCTAAATGAACGTTCGGTACTAGCTACGGTTACAGGTACGGAGAGTAACACAAATGTTGGGGGAAATCGTCTCCAAGTTCTGGGAATAAATAGTATTGAGCAAACACAATGGCGGAAGTTCTGCTTCAAAATTGTTTTTTCAGATGAATTATTTTTTCTTTCAACTCTTGAGACACATGCGAGTTATACTTTTGGATGAACCTTGTAGCGGAGTTTTTAATCTCAATTTCGTAAATTGTTGAAAACTGCCATAAAAATAAAAATGTAGCATTCAAATTCATCATTGTATCGAACCGACAAGAAATTCCAGATATATGTAATTGAAGCAACTATGACGTAAAAGGTGTTTTTCTTGAAATTTATTTCTTCGTCTGTTTCAATTTGTTCTCCAGCTCCTCGATTTTCTCCAAAATGTCTCTTTAATTGACTTTTTCGGTTCGATGGGAACGACTCTGGAAAATCCCCCAATCCAGTAGCAACTGCTTTGCATTCAGATAAATTTGATCCCATTCGTTTCGAATAAAGTTCAAGTTATCAAGATTTCGAATTTCAACGTCAATAGTCATGTTTCTGGCTTGAAGAATGATACTTCTTTCATTTATAGCGCTAAGAACCTTGCACCAAATCGAAGACATCAGGACGTTTATAAATTTGTGCATATATTTTAAAACGCCATTTACATCTCTTCGAGTTTCAGTTTCAGTTAAATTAATATCACTTAAGGCTTCTAATGATGTTCTAAGGTTTTTCAGATGGTTTCACTGCTTCAATTCTAGCTGACCATCTTGTATCGGAAAGTTTGTGAAGGGATCCGGGCACATTTTTCTTAAGGATTTCCCAACGTTGAGCACTGCTGCTAAAGAAGTTGAAACACTTTTGAACAATACTAAAAAATGTGATTGCGGCAGTACAACATTTCGCTGAATCGACTCCACACAAGATAAGGCTGTGAGCTGTACATGGTGAATACACGGCATTCGGATTTTTGTTTAATATATGCCTTTGTGCTCCATTATACTGTCCTTTCATATTGCTTCCATTGTCATAGCCTTGTGCACAAAAGTCTTCTAAAGGGATTTCGTTCTTCGCCAATGTTTCGCAGATCAAATCAGCTATTGCGGTTCCAGTTTTTTTTGTTGCAATCGACAAATTCCAAAAACCGTTCTTAGATGGTGAACACATTTTATTCCAATCGCAGATATTGCAAAATAAATGTGTTTTGTTCCACATGACTTGAATCGGGTGTTGCATCGATAATTATAGCGAAGTATTTGGTGTTTTCAATCTCCTTCAAAATAGCTGAATTCACATGTTGGGCACAAATTTTGATGAACTCATTTTGAATCTCAACGGAAATTAGTGGATTTGCAAACGTTTGTGCTCTTGTTGTGAAATTCTTACTTTTTTCAAGTGCTCCTGAAGTTAATGACTAATTAATTCCAAAATGCCCAAAAAATTACCATTGTTTGGCTCTCCAATAAGATTGCCATCGCCTCGTATTCCTAGTCCCCTGGTGGGATTTTCCGGTCCCCCGAAACCGAATCAAAAATTTCGTTTACAGCAGAAACAAAAATAGAAGAAAAGAAACTTTATAAAAACAGAAACCGAAATAAATATTTGTGTTTTGTTTTAATTTGCCGGGCCCCTTATTTTGACCTTAAAATTTTTCAAAATAAAATAAATTTGAAATTTACATTAAATTAAATAAAAAAAGCGAAACAATTTATTATAACTTTCTTTCAATAGTTCAGAGTTGCCCAATTTTCCATTAAATATTAACAAAAATGTACCTACGCCAATAATAATCAGGGCCCAGATCGGCAAGCTTGTGACTGATAGATTGGCAGATAACATGCAAACAGGGGCCCGATTGCGAAAGCATGAATGATTTTAAATTTTCGGGCCTATAAAAATAATTGGAAATAGGTATGTTGATGATAAATATAAAGTATATTCTCATTGCTTTCAATTTTACGGGCCCCTAGAAAATCCCGGGCCCAGGGGATTCCCCCTCCCCCTCTAAATAAATAATATATGTATATGATTGAATATGATGCCCCTAAAGCAAATCTACCTAAACTGCTCTTCCAAGTTGACCTTTTGATGAACTTATTTGAAAGATAATTTTCAGCTCAAAATATTCCAGCGTAATTTAAACCTTTACTGACTGGTAATGAATCTGTTAAACATGTGATCTAAAATCGTCACATATGTAAGAATTGTTTACTTGTTAGTTAAAATTTCTATTAATTGCTTCAAATCCAAATAAATGTATACTCGTACGTATAGCTTCTTGATTGGTGATTAGATTAGAAAGATACTTTCTCATTTAGTCGACTAAAATTATCCTTATTTCCGAAAATAGTTTTCTTACTTTATTATAGATAGAGGCTATAAATGTGTAGAAATAACGTAAGAAGCCTTGTGATTCGATTTTTTAAATATCCTCATCTACAACAATTGTTAGCATAGGAATATAGTTTTCCTATCAAAATGCAGAGAAGGAGATATTATTCTTTCCTGAATGACCCTTAAGGAAATTTTATATTTTTGTTCATTGTTGATGCTGATGTCTTTCTTTTCATTCCAAACAAACAAACAAACAATCCTTATTTTCTTCCTTCATATTATGAGGGTCACATCTCACAACATTAGAATAACATTAGAAAGGGCAGAAAACACTACTCCCTCTATACCTCAACCCTATTGAATGTTCAATTCAAAATGACCATCAGAGAAGATAACACAGGAAAGAAAAACATTCAATCATTCAATCGCAGTGATTCGGTCTTGAGAAACATAGACAAAAAAAAAATATCTAACCAAACCAAAAACCATCTACAGAAAAGAGATACGTTTTGATT
Organism: Eupeodes luniger; assembly: GCA_951509635.1. NCBI lineage: Eukaryota > Metazoa > Arthropoda > Insecta > Diptera > Syrphidae > Eupeodes > Eupeodes luniger. The sequence continues at coordinate 302,434,676 of OX608073.1, forward strand.
ATGTTGTTTATTCTTGATTTATTCTAAGGAAAATATCCTCCGAGATAATTCATTCAAAGTTAATTTCTTGGAATCGAAAACATAAGGGGGTTTCATATATAGACGGAGATGCCGATATGGATGGTTGGACGTTCGGACGGCCGGCAGGACACAGAAGGACGCACGTATTGGACATAAGGAAGGAAGGCCATTTGGCCGTTTATAGGTTTCCATTGATTGGCATCGATATGCTCGTAGCTCGTAGTATAGGAATAGAAGATCGGAGAATCTGCATTCAATTTGTTCAACAATAATTATTGTTGTTATGGAAATTGATTGAGAGGTTGTTTTTGGCCGGACGGAATGGGTGGGGTTTGAATATGATTTTGCTATCAAAGCAATCCTCACTATGCATATGTTGTGTGCGTATGTACAATGTCTGTCCGATGTGATTTGAAGCATATCCTTATCCTTAAAATGGCATGTGTGATGTGTTTCTGATGAAGAAAAAGTCGAAGGAGGCATCAGTTTCCTGTAGGATGATAAAGGTATTTTTACAATTTTAAATGAATATTTATTATTTTCGTACCCTTATTTGGACTTTATAATAAAAATAGATAGAGTTCGTTTCCTGGAGAGTGCATTTTTCATTGATGTCTGAGACTTTTACATTCATCTTCTCAAAAACTATAATTCCAAAGCAGAAATAAAGTACATAAACCTCGAACGAAATTTTAAACCTCATAGTAGAAACGCAGTCAATGCTTAGGATATGGGAGGACCACACAAAGACGAACCGAAATCCGCTGTCAGGCAGGATGATCCAATCAACATAGACGACGAAAGTCAAAAATCCCATATTCCCGACTTAGACGAAGAAAAGACAGTTGACTTGAATGCCAAGCTATTCAAAGCAGCTTGAGATAATTTGGTTAGGAGCATTCACCAACTTAGCTATAAAATATGGTCGGAAGAAAGCATGCCCGATGAATGGAACCTTATTGTTGTTTGCCCGATACTGAAAAAAGGAGAACTGCACCAACTATAGAGGAATTAGTCCTTAACATCGCTTGCAAAATCTTCTCTGCCATAACGCCTGAAGTCCATAGTCAACAAAATGATAGGTCCTTATCAGTGTGGTCTTAGACCAGGAAAGTATGCAGTCCATCAAAAATTCACATTACTGCAGTTACTTGTTTTCACAAACTTCTTCGAAAAAAGGGGGCCTATAATTTTCTTGAATTTTGCCCATATCTTTTGAAATTCTGATCATAGAGGTCCACAAATTTGGAAAATATAAAGAACAATCTGGAACAATTTCCAAAAATTCGATTTTCGAGAAAAATGGAGCTAAGTCAAAGTCAATTTTGAGGTCTAAAACCCCTATCTTTGTGTGTATTTCAAAGAAAACCTTTGCGGGATGCGGAATGCGGAACAAACCGGCAACAACCTGAAATAAATTCCAAATATAAGAAAATCGAAAAAGGGGGGCTAAATTTATGCACTCAGATAACAAGGTATTTCATATACAGTACGTTCTCGATTAACGCAACTCTCGATTCACGCAATTCCTCGATTTTTGCAACAGCTGAATTTTTATCATTATTGACGCGGTAATCGCAACTCTTGAAAAAAATTGACTCGATAAGTGCAACTTATCTATGTGTTTTCCGGCAAATTGTATTGCTATTCTTCAGGCCAGAATGTTATAAATTTAACAAAATCGCACTACAAAAAAATCTATTAGCGTTCTTAGTTGGATGTGAGGGATCAGAATCAGAGGGATCAAAATTAAAGCATTAACCTTCGAAGTGCAATTTGCCTTCTATCCAACGCATGGAATGGATTGCAGACAGATCCAATACAAAAATGTTGGAATGTGTTGAGGACCTTTCATAATGATTGCGAAGATAAGGATGAGCTACCTTTGAGTACAGTTCGAGCTCAAAATATCAATGAAAACGCGGTCGTAGAATCCATATAACTTTCTTCAATGAAATTTCCGTCAACGAATCCATTTCGAATGAAGAAACGTATAACAAAATTTTTACTCGGTTATTGCAACAACCTCGGTCATTGCAACCACCCTTGTTTTAATTAGTTGCGATAATCGAGAATGCACTGTACTTTATTTTCGTTACAACTAAAACTAACATTTTATTGGATAATACTTCATAATACATACATATATAAGGATGAAAAAACAAGGGGCTTCATATAATATAATTCTAAAGGCGGTACAGATATTAAGTCCTCATAACCCCAGCTAAGGTTACGGGTTAATAAGTGAAGCACTATAGTCCCGATGCTGAGATTTTTCGAGATTCTCTTAGACAATAACCACGGAATAATCGGTTGGGATTGCGTTCCCTATTTCTATCAGCAAACTAGAGAACAAACGAGTAGCCTGAGCTTATTCGTCATAGACCAGTGCCGGGGGGCATTTTTACTTGCGACATATAGGAACTATATGGCAAGTTTTGCATTCGTGCAAAATTTTGTCTGTCTGTCCACGCTCCTACAGCCTAAACCATTGGGTCGATTGAGTTCAAACTTGGAAGTTAAGGTTTTGAGCAGATTCGCGTTAGGCGTTTTTTTCATTTTTTTTTTAAGATCAAAACTAACAGTGGCCCCCATACAAATTTTTTGGTCAAAAAACGATAATTCGAATTTTCTCAAAAACAAACCGATAGATTTTTTTTCATTTTCTCTAAAATTTTATTTTTTAACTTGGCTTCTTTTAATAAGAAAAACATATTTTTGTATTGCTCAGGAAAGGTACCGCTCATAGAACCGTTATTTTGTTTTTTAATTTTCTCAGTAACTTATGTACTGATTTCAATAATTTTTTTTGTGAATAAGCTCTTATATTGCTTTAACAATATTTGATTATCAAAAGGGCAATTTTTTTTTGTTTGGATTTTTTAAAAAATATTGAATTTTTTTTTTTCAAAATTCTATATCTCAAAAACGGGTGAACATTTTTTTAAGAAATTCAAATGTAGAGCGTATATTTACAATCACTAAACAACTGCATACCAAAAATATTTTTAGAACAAAATAGAAAAATTGTATATATAAAAAATTAATTTAAAAAAAAACCGCTCTAACGATTTTCAAAAAAAAACTTTGGAAAATCAATGAATTTTTGATTTATAAAATGGCATTAAAATTTTGAAAGACAAACTTATTTTTCAGGTAAAATTTTGAATCTTAAATTTTTTTTTAAATTATTTAAATTATTTTATTTTATTTTTAATTATTTTAATTATTAATTTTTTAATAATTTTAAATATTTTTAACTAGTTGAATACACAAACAATTGTTTTCGTTAAGTATGCTTACAAGTATTTTTCATTTTCGGGATGAGTTGCCCTAGGATGAGTTGTGTCTTGGGATGAATCACACGTTTTTTGACAAATCAAATGGCATTTATATCTTTGAAGACAAACTTATTTTACAGGTATATTTTTAAATCTTATATAGGTACTTTTTTAAACAGACTCTTTGCATACAGGAGCAAGTTCGTGCGACCCAGTCGTGCATTTTATTTTCTGATATCTCTTTATCCAGTCTCCAAATTCCCTTTTTTCCCACACACCGTTTGATTTTCCCCTTTTTATTTCTCACAGACAAAAAACCAAAAAACCAAAAAACCATTCCTGTGTGCGAGTAATGTTGTCAGGAATGGAGGGGACCTACAGTTTTAAGCCGAATCCGAACGGCTAATTTGAGAAAGCACTTTTCATGAGAAGAATTACTCTTGGAGAATATGTCAATTCCTCGCAAGAGGCAGTACCCGTGAAAAAAACTTTAGATGGCACATGCAGGGGTCGAACCCAAGACCTCTAGCATGACAGTCCAACGCACTAACCATCATGCCACGGGCACTACTCAGGGCCATGTTAGGATTTAAAAATTCAAGTTCATTAAGTAAAGCATTTTTAATAGGAAACAATGAGTTAAAGCAAATAGGAACAGGGATGTTACATGTTCACACTTTTATTATTCTACGAACTGGATGGTGCAATAAACTGGGGAAACGAAAAAGGGACACAAAAATTACGAGATGGCCCTGTACTAGAGGAGAAACTAACTGTTATCGGGAATTGCTTTCTTTCATGTAAACAAGATTGGTACCCAAACTAAGTAAAGGTAAAAGACAAATTCGTATTAAAGTCTCACCTCCCTGTATGATAAATTCTGTGAAAAATCACTGCGAACTGAAAGTAGGTAAATGTCAAAAGCTTTAATATATATGTATTTCCTCTGCGGCGTTCTTATATTTCTATGCAATGGCCGTGCGTCGGCTGGTGTTGTTTTATGGTCTCAGGTTTGGGGTGATAGAGAGGTAGTGTAACGCTTCGTTACACGTGGCCAATTGTCTTCGCCAAGATAACAATGTTTGGTGCGAAAAAGATTAATTATTGCATAAACTTTGTGGTAAAATGCGCCATTCTGCATTCGTCCAAATCTATGTCTCCAATTTCAATACTTTTTACCAAACGTTGTTTCCAGCCTTTTGGAAGAAAAATGGTAAAAAAATGCGATGAGGTTTGTTCACTATCGAAATGTTTTCTTAAACCTGTGTACAGAAAGCGCGGAGATAATGACTTTCCGTCAAGAAAAGGTTTGAAATATAGCTGTCAATGTCAAATTAAGCTTTGATTTAAAAAGAAACCGCTAGATGGCGTTTAATTTTTGTTTAAACAAAGTGTCCTTAACAACGAAGTTTGAAAGTTAAAAATCACATGTGTGGTTTATTAAATCATAAGTTGTCAACATATACATTACATATATATTATGTTCTATTCCGATTTCAATTTATTTTAAAATACAACTCTCACTCAAACAAAAAAATTATACCTACAAATTGTTGTTTATTGTCGACGGATTGAGAATTAATATTAATGACTTGAAATATTTGGCATATGTCTAGAAAGAAGGTACCACAAAAGGATACAATTCCATGTACGTATGTATGAATGTTTATTTTACCTTCTATAAACAATCTACATATAATATAAATGACATTCAAAATAGTTGTGCCAAACCACAAAGATACATTCAACACCTAGAATTATGTGAAAGTAAAAGCTTCGGTTAACCGATTTCACAATAAATCTTGAGAAAAATGAATCAAATTCCCCAAAATGAAATGGGTTCATGTATGCGAATGGAAGTGTAAAGGGGAAAATCATCATTTATCATCTAGAACTAGGAGTTTTCAAAGTCAGGATACCTAACACCTTGTTAAAAGGTATATGTGAAAGTTATATGTATCGTCGTTGTCGGTCGGTTTGGTTTTTGTGGCCTTCTCCCTTAACTGAACTTTCTTTGGATGGAGAAAATTATTCGACATGAAATGGGAGTTTTGTCGCATATAAACAATTGGGTAGGTAAGTTTATCTTAGATTTGGTTGTAAGTCATTTTCTCTTAAAAGTCATTAAATTGAAGGAAGTTTTTTTTCTATTCTTGTTCGTGAAATGGGTTTTATGGCTTCAATCCGGGTAACTTATTTAATACGCGTATGTCTGCAAAACAAATTCATGAATGATACATTATCAATAACTTTGATGAAAAATATGTTTTCTTAGACAAAAGGAAACTGTCAACAATTCAGAAAACTACCACGGTAAAAATCTTATTGTTTGAGGAGTTTTATTGGATTTGAAATCACACTTAAATAATTATGTACATATGTATCTTTTAGTTTCATATAAATAAAATTTCATTTTGCAGCGAAGAGGTTTCATTTTTAATATCCAGCTATTAGGGCATCAGCTGTCAATTCGGAACCTTTTATCTTTTCACACTTGACAAGAAAAACTATGCCATTGCTAAAAACAAAACGAGTCACAGTTCGAAAAAAAAACTAAAGCCTTTATGGGTCGTCCAGAAGCAACTTCTTGATCGGAAATAGTGAAACTTGTGGACAAAATTTGAACCGTTGCAGTTGGAACAAGTGATGTGAAAAACTGAAAACGTTTTAGTTTTGGAGTCAGACAGGGCTGTATACTGTCACTTATTCTGTTTTATTGGTCATCAAGCTCTGAGTAAAAATAAAAACGTCTTCTAGTTTCGTTTATGTCGTTACTTCTCTGATGTAATAAATACTGTTGCTGCTGTTGTTGTAGTACCCGTGGCATGATGGTTAGTGCGTTGGACTGTCAAACGTTCGATCCCTGCCTATGCCACCTAAAGTTTTTTTCACAGATACTGCCTCTTGCGAGGAAGTGACAAATTCTCCAAGAGTAATTCTTGTCATAAAAAAGTGCTTTCTCAAATTAGCCGTTCGGATTCGGCATATAAGCTGTAGGTCCCCTCCATCCCTGCAATTACTCGCACACAGGAATGGTTGAGAGTTGTCAGTCACTAGGCCCTAGTTCTCAAACGGACTGTTGTGCCACCCAATGTAATTATTTTATGCTGTTGTCCCAAGCGATTCAAAGCTCGTACATAAATATCGCCACCATCCATCCATCCATCTAACCATCCACCATTAATTTTAAAAAATAAATTAATTAAGGCCTGGTTGAAGTTCAATCTATTGAAGAGTGATGAGACGCTTAGAATTTACCAAGAAGTGCAATACAACTTTATAACTTATTAAAATTTGTTTTACTTTATTTCATTTCGAACACTGAGGGTGTTCTAAAAATAAATCCTCCTGTGCTTTGGAGATATGTTAACAGTAAACGTAAATTTAGCGGATATCCAGCAAGTATAACCTATCAATAATATTCAAGCCATCTTCCAGAGTCAATTTCGAACATGTTCGCAGATTATTTTAAGACTGCCTTTGAAGATTTTCCCTCTGCAAGTACCTCTTCTCTTATTTTTCCTAACACACAAGAAGACAGTCATCTCACATCAATAAATTTTTCGATTTCTGAGGCCTCTATACGAGAAAATATTAGCTTAATAAATGTTTCAGCCCTGGTCCTGATGGAATACCATCATCAAATCTATGTGTTATATCTTTGTTTATAAAAACCATACATACAAAGGTTAGATTTACTATCCATTGTTTCTTCTTTTCAACTAGTCTTTGAAATGTTCTAAGTTTCCCAGATCTTTGGAAATATTCATTCCTAACGCCAGTCGCTAAAAAGGGTTCTAAAAATTTAGTTATGCATTATCGTCAGCAAGGCATTTGACAAATTTCACGAAATTATTCTCAATAAATTAAGTAATATTGGACTTAAAGTTTCGTCATGTGGATTTCTTCATATCATAAAGTTAGATAGTATTGCCTTATGTGAAGGAGTAATGGCTGAATCACAAACACGCGTCAGCTTCGGCTTCGCCTGACGTTTACGAGTTCAGCCATAGGAATTCAATGCATGCTATTACAATGGAGCTTCGACCTCACGTTTTATTTGACAATCGTAAGGAAAAGAACGTAATGTGACTCCAAACGGAAGCTCTAGTTCAATTATCTAAACATTTGCTTTGTCTGACAGCTCAACAGCTGCAAAAAAATGCCAACAAACAAAATATTTTCTCTTTGGAGGGATGAAATAATAGAAATGTCATTCAAAGCAACCTCGAAGCAGGCCCACCGTAACGCAGACGAAGCCGAAGCTGAAGCGTGTTTGTGATTCAGCCATAATACTTCATGTCAATTTAAAATCAATTCAGATGTACCTCAAGGGTGTCACCTTGGTCCATTGCTTTTAATTATATTTATTTTCTTTCTGTTTTAAATAATACTTAAGAAGGTAGAAGATTCAAGTGACCAAAAGCACATGGAGAAGAATAGCCGGGGACGGAACACCCAAAGATTTTTTAGCTCTAAAAAACTAAGCCTTAGCCTTTCCACAAACGACAATACAATATTTAGCTTAAAGACTTAGGTTTTAAGGCTCTTAAGGTGAAAGAACTCAAGTCGGCTGATCACCAACAACGTCATATCTTCAATGATTGGGAACGTACTTGATCTTGATTTTCAATAAAAAATAATCTTCTGAATTAAGAATTTTCGCATTCCGTCCCAAAAATTAAAGCAATGGTTGTTGATAAGACTCTCCATTATCAACTGGTCTTAGTTTGGTGCCGCTTTTAAGCTGGTGATTGAGTTGGACCTTATTGTTATTTGAAAATGAAGCGAGCGCAACTTTTAAAGAAATGTATTGAATGGCTATGATTAAGAATTTTGTATAGCTGGAATTATAAGATATTGATGTGAAAAACGTTTATATTCAACAAGTCATATAATAAAACTGATAAAACATCGAAATTTCGTTAAAACAAAATGGATAAGAAACCGAGAACCGAACTTACTTGTTGCAGTAAAAACACTCAACATAATTATAAAAGATGAAATCTGGCACCATAGGAATCGATCTTGGAATTGAAAACTTGCGGGTTTAGATAAGGGAAGTAAGCCCTTCTGGAGTGTAGTTAAAATCATAAAGAAGAAAAATCCCACATTCCTGCTTTTAAAGTAGGTAACAATGTTCTAATCACGAACAATGAAAAATGAAATGTTTTAGCAGAAACATTTTCTGCAACCCATATGGCTAATAACAATATGACCAATAACATTATTGAATCAATTGTCAGCAACTCAATTGAGTCAATTAACTCATCACCTATAAATGACCTCCAAAACGAGATTTCGCTGGATGATATCAAAGGTATACTTCGAAATCTTAAAGCAAGGAAATCAGCTGGCTTTGATGGCATTAAAAATATATATTTGAAAAACTTACCAACATTAGGTTTAAAATACTTGCAAGTGTTATTTAATAAATGTCTTAAAATTGGCTATTTCCCAAACAATTGGAAAACTGCCAAGATAATACCGATTTTAAAACCTGGTAAAAATGCTAATCTACCTAAAAGTTACAGACCAATAATAAGATTTTACCAAACGAGCAGTTGGGCTTCAGATTGCATCACAGTACAACCCATCAAGTACATAGGATTACTAAACACATAAAAAGTAACTTAAGGTCTGGTAAAAGTACAGGTATGGTACTTCTTGATGTCGAAAAAGCATTCGACCCGGTCTGGCATAATGCGCTTTAACACAAGTTGTTGATACTCAACTTCCCAGTGTTTCTAAAAAAAATAATTCAATCATTTTTACTTCAGAGGAAATTTAAGGTTTCAGTCAATAACTGGTTTTCTGAAAAATATGATATAACGGCCGGTGTACCACAAGGATCAGTTTTAGGCCCAATTCTATACTCAATATTTACTTCCGATTTTCCATTACTTCCTTTTTGTAAAACAGCAATTTTCACTGGTGATACTTGCATTTTCTCTTCGGATCCAGTTGGTTTCATAATGCAAGTTATGTGGTGGAAATCCTGATAACTCCAGAGAGTTCAAAAACTCCATTGGATAATTTACTACATCATCGGGATTTGTTGTGGAATCATCAGATTTGTATGTCACCAAATCGCCAGCGATTTTTAATTGAATGGTGAAATTCAGTGCGTGTACATCATTATTCTTTGCGGCGAGAATTGCTCGTTGACTTAACCAAGCATAATACTGATAATTCTCTCTTATGTTTGGGAAAACATTTTCAATAAGAGCTAATTGAGAGTCTACAAATCGGCAAAAGTCGTTGGTAAGAGTAATTAATCCAGTTGTCGCATCAACTGGCACTTTTCCATTTCCAACAGCTAACAATTGTTTGGAAAATTGTGCAGCACTTTGATCATTTTGAAGTTGAACTCTCATATTAGTGGTTAGCGATAATGTTTTTACGTTATTCCACAAAAGTGATGCCTTCAGGCAAGCATTCAATTCATCTGCAGGTATTCCAAGGCGAATTACTGGCAACGTCTGCCTGAAATCGCCTGCCAACAATATCATCAAACCGCCAAAGATGTTGTTACTTCGTCGAAGATCCTTCAGTGTGAAGTTAAGTGCTTCAAGTGATTTCTTATGTGCCATTGTGCAGTGTGCACTCATCCCAAACAATGAGCTTGCATTGCATCAACAATTTTCCCATTGCACTGGATCGGGAAATATTGCATGTTGGAGTATCAATTGTGTTTAAATTGAGTGGCAACTTAAGCGCAGAATGTGCAGTACGACCGCCATCTAGAAGAGTTGCCACAATTCCAGATGATGCTAACGCCAAAGCTATGTCACATCTTGATCGAATAGTGTCCAAAATCAATGAAATGACCCATGTTTTCCCTGTTCCTCCAGGTGCGTCCAGGAAGAATAGACCACCAGTATTATTGTCCACCGCTTGCATTAATGTTTTGTATACTTGTTTTTGCTGTTCATTCAGCAACGGCAAATTATTTCGAACGAATTCCTGCAATGTATCAACATTGTATTGCAGCTCTCGATTTAATTCTTGGTTCAATACATCGCGCATCGATCAATTTGGCGCAATCATTCCTACTTCAATCAGTAGGTTGTTTGCAATCAGAATCATTTCTTCATTGTAGATTTCATACGTTATTTGAAGTCGATATCTCTGACTTTTCTAGAGATATGGTTGACTAAAATAGGTTCCCAAAAGTAAACTTTGGTTTAGAATATAGGGCCCTTGAAACGTCAAAAAATTTAAACATTTTCAATTCCACAAATCGGAACTTTTACAATAGCTTTCTATGGGAAGCTGAATGGAGTTCACCTCTTTTCTGTTGAAATTTTTGGTGAATTTTGCCTGCTATAAACCTCACGGAGCCCGAAACCTTTCCAACGAATGCAAAACCGTGGAAATCGGTTCGTGCGTTCTGGTGTTATAGCGTCAGGAAGGAAAACCCGACTTATTTTTATATAGTAGATTTATTGATGTATTTATTTAATTTATTTTATTTAATTTATTCTTTTCTGTTCTATTTTTATTCTGTTGTAATTGTTATTATTTATTTAATTACTTAATTATTTTCTTTATTATTTATCTTCTTATTTATTTAATTTATTTATTTATTATTTATTGACGTATTTATTTTAATTAATTTATTCTTTTCTGCTCTATTTTTACCTACTTGTTGTAAGACTTAAAGCTTGGTTTGAATCTTTTGTTTTTTTTTTACCGCCCACCTTTCTTTCATTCTATTTTCTTATTGTTGTATATGAAGGTTTTTATGTAGCTTTTCCTTCAATATTATTTCTTTTTGTATTCTTGGTTGATTGATGTTATAATTATAATATTGACAGTAGTAAGGTAGCCTTATACCATGTCTCTGTTTATTGTGCAATTTAGTTTAAGAAAAAATATTATAAAGATAAAGATAAACAAGTCAAATAAGCGGCGCATCGGGCATTGCCACTTATCAAAGAACCAATTATCTCAATTTTGCAAGTATAGTAGTATTTATCAAAGGAATAGAACACTTGACTGATGTGATTTTTCGTACTTAATATATGTTTTTTTTTTCATTTTTGTGACTGATTTTGTAATGGCAACATCTAAAGAATACATTCATAAATAAATTTGAGTTTTATTGAACAAATATATTTAAATAAAAATAGTGTTACAATTTAAGAGGACGTATAAATTGCCAAAAAAAATTCAAGATAGTAAACTTCTAAGCCGTTACCAATAAGGTTCTTCAAAATTTTCTGTCATAGATTTTATAGTTTTTGGGAAACTGAAAAAATGTTTTCAACAATCTATGCATAACGTATAACTGAGCACCCCCAATAAACTGGGAAATAACCCCACTGTAAATATTCTTTTTCTTCTTAATGTCACATTAAAAATGTGTTTCACTTTAAAAGAGCTAAGCAAACATCCTACGTAAGTAACTTAACTTCTCATGATTCCTACAGAACTTCGTTATAACCTTGTTACATCCTCCTATTTCACTTCTTATACACTTTAGAGTACATACGATATGTTAGCTAATCGATTATTGATTTTGACCATATGATGTCCTTTTTTTTCAAATGAACTTTCACGTCTCTATATATATGCTTGAGTGGTTGAGTGAAGCTAACAACAAGCAACCCCCAAATAACATTATACGAGTAACATACGACCTCGTATCAACCTGTGTAAAGGTGCACGTTTGGTCAGCTAGCGATGAACATTACATGAGAGGAGCTAACGATGCTGTTCTACAGCATCAATTTCAAATCATTTATTGCTGATGTAGCAGATGATAGCTGTTAAATGGGCAAATTTTGCACGTGCTTATGTCCTTCGTGGGTTTAATGGTTCTTGTTTTTGTTTGTAGGAGTAGCTATTTCTTTTTAAATTTATTTTTTCTGCAATTTGACGTGACAGGAACGTGTGTTTGATATAGAAGATAGAATTTTTGACGTAGCCAGCAGGTGGCAGTAAAAGTTTTAATTGAACTTTGAAAATCACTATAGTATGAACTTTGTTCACCTTTTTAAGTGAAAGTGATGGGAATCAAAAAGGAGACTATAGCTCAAGCAGTCATGCATTATTGCCCAGACAAATGTATTAGAACTAAATGATGCAGAAAGATCGTAGATAAAATATATAGAAAATCGACAGAAAAATGAGTTCAAAGCAAAATTTACAGCATCATTTCTTTGAGGATAATTAAAACCAATCAAAATATCAAAAAATACCAGATCACTTTGTTTGCAAGCCCTTCCTTTATAAAGAGTGGTCAAATTTTAAGGACCGATGTTGAATATGAACCAAACCTTAACGTCAAGTTTTTGTTCGTATTTCATTTTACATTTCTCAATTTCAGACTAAAGCGGCCCATAGAAACCAAAGCTGTATGCACACCGGTGTACTGACACCCGGGTTAGAATTCCTCCACACGAGACACCAAACCGTACATACATTGTTTGTGAAAGAGTTCTTAAAGAGGAACGATCAGAATGAGTGACGTTGAAGCATGAAGCTTTTTCGAAACAACTTGCGACGCAGCGCACTCAACCACGATAATGAAAATCTCTGACACTGAAAATCGGTGTCTACTCCAGTCCACACACATGACACATTTCTGCACACCGACACAAGTGTAGTGTCTATGGACCGCTTTACAGGCTTATTTATTATGGAAATGAGGGTTCAAATCAAAATGCATATCGTCCAATCGGTAAAATCGGACACAAATTTGAGCAAACCTTACAAGGTGCAATTCAATAAAGAACAAACGCTTATTGACAGAATGTTGGCAAGAAATAGCAACTTTGGATGATCAATTTTAGAAGGAAATCATCTTCATAGATGAGACGAATTTTCACTTCAGTGGATTTACCAGTAAGTATAGAATTGCCTTATTTAGGCGAATGATAATCCAAGAGTGATTGTCAAAAAACCAATGCAACTACCAAGAGTGAATGTTTGGTGCGGTTTATGGGCTGACGGCATTATCGGGCCGTATTTTTTTTCCAAAATGAGGTCGGTCAGGCAGTTACTTTGAATGGTGTTCGCTATAGTGAGATAATAACGAACTTTTTATGGCCCCAATTTAAAAGATACGAAAGAGGAAGATATTTGATTCCAACAAGACGGTGTCACTTTTCTCACAGCTAACGAAACAATAGCTCTCTCTCGCGAGAACTTCAATGGCCATGTTATCTCACGTGGTGGTGATGTCAATTGGCCACCAAGATCATGCGATTTGACACCGTTGGGCTTCTTTCTTTTTGATTATTTGAAAGAAAAGGTGGACGTCGATAAGCAGGATGAGATAATTCGGCAAATTAACGGCATAGATCCTCAATTATGCCTTGTCATCCACGAAAATTTGGACCATTAGATGGAGGTGCGCCGCGCGCCGCCTAGTTCCCGGCGGCCATTTGGCCAATATTTTGTACCATACATAATTGAACCATACCAATATTATCATAATAAAAATAAATTACAATAATTGCATGATAATTTGGGTTATATTCAAAATCAACATAGGCCCTTAAAATTTAACCACCTTTTACAAGTAAAACAAAATTTTTGTTTAAGTCGATTTCTCTGCTATTTCGACAGATATTGAGGTCTAATAAATATCAAAAACGATTGATTTATATTCAATGACTTTAATAATAGTTGCTCGGCTGTTTCACACTATTTCAAAGAATTTGCCAAAATCCAATTATACTAGAATAATCACACCCACGTGATTTTGCATAATTATTAGACATCTGAATATATTTTTTCCCTGCCAAAATATTCCATTCATTTTTTTATGGCACATCGTTGTTTCTGTCTTCCCCAATTAATATTTCCACGTTAACAGCTGCTAATGTCAAATAAAATTACCTTCGCCAAATTTACCATCAGCCGACTTACCACCGCACCATAGTGAAACCTTTAATATCTGAATATTATTTCTATTGAATCTTGCATAGGGTGCTCAGCTCAGTACAGCACAGCACATCTCGTTTTAATAGTCCTCTCTCCCGCTACTCCAACTCCAATCTTTAATCCTTTTCCACATCAATTGCTTTCGCAGGTTTCCAGCAAAAACGAGGTGTTGCCCACTTTGAAAATGTGGCTAAAATATCAGACAGCGGTTATTAGTCGTTAGGTGAAATGATTTTCGTATCAATTTGCAATTTGTCCGAAACAACACAAAGAGTATACCTAAAGCTATTTTTTCGTCTTATTTTGCCTTTGCCTTCAGTTGTTGTTTTTGTATATTTTCGTTATTATAGTCCTTCAGGATATGAAACCCCAAAACTTAACAACTGCCAGGTTTTTCGTATGATTTCAATTTGAGCATAACAGAAGGGGTTGAGTTTTTTTTTGCGCGTCAGGAGTTAGAAAAGATTGGGGTTGGTATAATTTAGAAGTTTTCTTAAACGCCCATTTCTAATTCTTTCTTAATTGAGATTTTTTAGGTTTGGATTTTTTGTAATTTCCAGGATACTTGCATTTGATTTAAATTGTTAGACGTACCTAATGGCCAAGGAGAGATTAGATTTGTATTTAATTTTTGACTACAATAGCTACCATTTCGATCCAATTAAATAGAAGACAGGGCTTTTGTAAAAATAAATCAAGAAATACCTAGGTACGCATATTTAGTGAAGACATGTTTCTGAAGGACTTCTTAATTTTCTTCAACTGAAACATGTTAGGAATCCACTTCAAGATTTTTATTGACTGCCTTAAATTTTTGCAGACTTTTCTTCGGTTTTTTGTTTTGTTTTTCCTTTTCCAGGGGAGAATATTTGTGTGCTTGAGTAAGAACACGTTTATTGTGATACGCTAGAGTAAATATCCATGTCCAGGTTCAGATCTTTAAGGATGTATACTCCTGCTCCTGATGCTGATGTACTAAAGGTATATATGTAGCTCGTTGTACGTGAACTTTCATGTGCTTTTTAGTTTACCTTTCAAGAGCAAGTACAAAATAAGGAATGCTATGAGAAATCCTAATGGACCAAGAATTTACCGGCATCAGCTTTGTGGAAGGAGTAAAGTATATTTGTAAATAAGCATTAGAAGATATAGGATCAAAAGTGATGTGAAGGTATATAATGCATTATAGAGGATAAGCACGATACACTAAAGAATAAATTCACATCATGTGTTAGTTTTCTCAAGAAGTTTTTGTTTGTTTATATCTTAACCTCTGGATGAAGAAAAAAAATCTGGGATAGATATTCGTAGAAAAAGAGAAGTCGAAATTTGGGAATGCAAAAAAGTGGGATTAGATTTATCGTCATTTTTGTCATGAGTTTACCATATGGAAATAGACTCAAAAATGTTCGTTTTTGTAAATACTGCGCAATTCATTTCAGATATTAATTTTTTCCAAAATGATTTTCTGTGACTCAGAAATACATTTTTAGGGAAGTTTTGAGCACTTCTTTTAACAATGTGACGCTTCGGCTTGCTGAAAAAGTAGTCTCAAAAAGTGGAAGTGTAAAATCAGATAAACTATAGCAGGGAATGGCCAATCCACAGAACTACTCGAAGTTCTCAATATTATGCTCTTTCATACGACTTGTGACTTATATTGAGAAATAAGATGGATAGATGCAAAATATTAGAATCCTACGGGATAGCTTGTAACTTGTAGTCTGAAGCTCAACTTCTTAATGAACTCTTTAAAATTTTAAAAACACCTGGAAAATTTGACATAATTTATTATTTTAATAACAAAATCCAATTCCATTAGATAAAAACAAAAATAAAATATACGTTTTATACATTCCCTACAAGTGCGTTGCAAAAATCTTACATATCCACTTCAGTAGCAGTAATTCTTATTACAACAAACAATTAGCACATCTCGACCTGTGACGTGAGTGGTCTAAAGTAGTGGAGTGCGTAGTGCACACGACTTCTAAGACTGAGCAAATCTGATATGCGTGGGTTCGAATCCTATGTTGTGCATAAAAAGTTTTTCAAATAAAATTGGATTAAAGCTCAGCACCACAAAAAAAAAAGGGAGACTGATGAGTGCATTAGTGGCAAAGCACGAAATAGTTATATCTCCAGCCAAAAACAATGAGTGGTAGCACCTTTAAGTTGTTGTTGTTGTTCAAAAACATTATATTTTATATATTATAAAAATTATCCGAACATGGACCATGAAAAAAAGAGATGTCATGAAAAAGACGCTGCCACATCATCACTTTTAAAATAACTATACAAATTATAGGAAACAATCACTGATGTTGATTTGTATAGTAAAATCCCGTTTTTATAATTATTCTGTAATATTTCAAAAAAAAATACCCAATTCTATTTTTTTCTTGGCTCTAAGGTGGCATAAGGTTTGAAAAATATAAATATCCACTACAAATACAAATTTAAAAAAATAATATTACTTTCCTTTTCGGAATCTGAGCACAGAAATATTTTGCACTGTAAATATATTTTTTTTGTTAAGTTTTAAAAATATAATAAAGGTTGTTCTCTTAGATGTGTGGTTTTCAAGAAGAAAAAAGAGACACTGATAACTTCCCATCAGAACCAGTATGTCGATTTACCTAATTTATCTAAATGTTGAAAAAAAAATATGTATGACAACATTTTGTGTGAGATGAAAAAATTTGAAGTCAATACAATTCTTTGTTCTCCTAATACTTAAATCGGGAACCATTTCTTATCAGTTTTTTGTTTTTGTAGAGTTTTGTGTTTGGTAAAAAAAAAAAATTGTCAACTGCATTCGTGAATATGACAACTGCGGTAGTCAATATGACATTTTTTTTTGAAAACCGAAATCTAACTTGACTACCGGATAGTCAATATAACAATCATCGATAGTCAATTCTGGTAGTCAATATGACGTATGACAACCAAATTGTCATATTGACTACCGAAGTTGTTCTATCGACTACTTTTGTTGTCATATTGACTACCCGAAATTGAAAATCGAAAATTGTTCCATTGAATATCCAGTAGTCAGTTTTTTAAAATAAGGTTGTCATATTGATTTTTTGGTAGTCAATGCGAGAATTTGGCCAAATTTCACGTTGACTATCGACGATTGTTAATATGACAATTTTTTTTTTGTGTAGGTATACTCATAACTTTCTATTGGTTCCCCTAAAAATAAACATATTAATATATAAAATTATATTATTGTCCAGATAATGGGGACATAACCCAATTTAATTTGTACAAAATACTATCAATTGTTCATTTGTTTTCAAAATATTCTAGTCAAAAATCAATTTTGAAAATGTTAGTACTAGTTTAAAAAGGTTATTTTATATAAGAAAAGTGCATTTTTTTTTAAATTACGCCAATGTTATTATCCTTAAAACGAAATTAAGTTGAAAACAATATCACTACAATTTTGTAAGTTATGGTCCCCGTACACACGCATGTACTATTATTTTAAAACTCCGAGATCTGTTAAAAATTTTAATTTGAAAAATGGGATTGATTACAATAACTTCCAATATGAAGTTTAGAATAACTTCTTCATTTTCCAAAAAACTTTTGAATTTGTTGCAGTATGAAACAGTAGCTTAAGTCTGTATAAACGCCAATTTTTCATGTTGACAATATTCTACACGTTGCATATGCTCTGTATCACTGTTTGTGCTATAAAAAGAGCTTCAGGTCAAAAACCACACATTTATTACAAGTTCTGTACAACTAGCAATTTAAAACCTTCTTAAGTCATCAAATACAAGATTCAACTGAAAATTTTAAGTCACGAAGTAAGCCGCGAAATTATTTAAATTTCTCACACAGTACTTTGTAATTCGAATTTTTGTTACATTTTTTTTTCAAAATTTAAGTTCTTAAAATTTAACTCACAAATTTAAGTAAAATAAAATAAATATATGAACGAGTACCTATGTATAATCCAAAACTATTTAGACATTTTTCATGAAGAAAACTGCTCCAATTTCATTTATTGTATTTTTCCACAAATACCGTGCTTAAAACCTTAATCTTTAATTTACTTGAAAGAAAAAACACTTATTCAATTCAAAAATAAGGTATCAGAGCAAATGACTGATATCGTAATCATGCATTATATTACTTTAAAAAAGTTATTGGCGGTATTATTTTCTTAAACATTAATTACAAATAAAACTGGTCGACAAGGCTTGCTTACTGAGAATACAAATCTCAATGGGTTGGCGTGGCCTTAATTCGAATCCGACTTCAAAATTAATGTACTCGTATCATGTCAGGCTTTTGAGATATTACTTTTTAAAATTCGAAAAAAACTCGTATATACATATATAAGACTGTGAGACTATCTTAATTTATGAAGTGGTTTTCTTTCAATAAAATTCGTGATAATTTTCTAAATTTATAATCCCTTTATTCATTTAAAATATTTATATTATTTCATGTAATATATTTAAAAAATCTACATAAGTTGTTAGATTTTACCTGTCTTACAAAAATATGAAAGAAACGCTAAGCCATTTATGCTAAAACGGTTTTAAACAGAAAAAGACAAAAGGTTTTGAAAGTCAGTTTTTCGAAAGTATTGTCTAAATAATACTATTATATCAACTTTTTGAAATATATTAAAATACTAGCTGACCCGGCTTAAAGGCAATAAATATGTAAGCATATTTTTGAATTTTATGTTTTTCTTTTATTAGAAAATACATAAAAATCAAGTACCTACATTAATCACTCATTATTGTATTTTAGTACATAGGTTGCTCTTTACGTACCTTGTGATACACGAAATTTTTTGTTTTATTATCAGTCGCGAAAAGAAACAACGCAGATGGTCTTCCGGCCCGTGAACATACCACATATAATTGACCATGGGAGAGAAACATGGGTATTCTAGATTCAAACCATAAACTTTTAAGCATTGATGGCCTTGTCATTTGTTGATGGTCATGACTGATGACAAATGCAAGACGGATCGGAAATTAAAGTCTTTAAATTTCAAATGGCATGTCGGTTGGGAGCATCGGGGTCCTCGGAATGAGTACTTCCTCACCTTTGAATTTTCCTTTCAATATCGTCGCGTAAATTACTTTGTTCAATTTTCTAACCACCGATTGCGTACCGTTGGACAGTTTTTTATGTTTCGAAGCATGATTACTACGGAGCCAACCTTTAGGCGTAAATTGTTTGGTGATAACCCAGGCATATCTAAGGAGTTTAAAAATTCAATTGGATAGTTAGTGGCTTCATCTTCATTTGTGACGCAATCAATAGATTTGAATGAATGCATTGTTCCAATGATATTATTTTGAATTATGTACTCAGGTCATCTACATCTTTATTCTTAGCCGCTAAAATTGCTCGCTCACAATGTTTGGAAATACATTGTTAGTAAGTTCGTCATTTGATGAGATAAAATTACAGAAATTATTTGGAAATAATATCAATCCGCTCAATTTATTGACAGGTACTTGAGCATTACCGATAGTCAGCAATTGCTCAGAGAAATCTTCAGCAAACGAATCACTAAGCAATGCAACTCTGATGTTTGTTGTCATCTGCAGTTTCTTCACATAGCGCCATAGATTCGACGATTTGAGGCAAGCGTTTATTTCGTCGGCAGTTGTAGATCTTGGAATTACTGGCAGTGTTTGGCGGAAATCGCCAGACAATAAAAGCATTGCTCCTCCAAAACATCTTGAGTCATTGCGTAAAGCATTCAATGTTCGTTTGAGTGCTTCTAATGCACGTTTATGCGCCATTGTGGATTCGTCCCAGATGATGATTTTCGATGCCGATAAAACTTTGGCCATTGCTTAGTGTTTTGCAATATTACACGTTGGTTCTTCGATAGTTTGAAAATTTAACAGTAAGTTAATGTTGAATGCGCCGTACGGCATCCTTCTAACAATGTGGCTGCTATCCCAGAAGAAGCAACTGCAACCGCTATGTTGGATCTCGCACGAACACTGGCTAAAACTACTGACATGAGGAATGTTTTACCAGTTCCACCAGGGGCATCAAGGAAATATAAACCACCATTTTCATCATCGATTGCCTTCATTAAAGTATCATAAACTTCCTTTTGTTGGAAATTCAACAGGGGTACATGCGTTTCAACTACTAAATCTAATTCCTAGTGATCATATTCATGTTCCCGTTCCAATTCTCGATTAAATGCGTCATTCATTTCACGATTTGTCGCTGACATTCCTAACCTGATTAATACAATAGACCTCTGTTGTTCGCTCGACGATTTTGCATTGCCAACCGAGCCTTTTCACGGGCTACTTCACTTTGCTCTTGTGATTGAGAAGCACGAAGTCGAGCCATACTAACGCGGCGCTGTTCAAGTGCTTCTTCAGTCCTTTCATTGGCAGTGTTTCGTATCCTTCTTGCATTACGGCTTTGTCGGGAGAAATTCGATCGTCTTGGTCACGGCATTATTAATTAAACTTCACTTCAATTCACCTAAAAATTTATTTCACAACTCAAATTTTCAACCTTTCATTCATAGACAAAATTACTTAGCTGTTCGAGAAGCGCGTTTTGTTATTCCAAGTCTGATGGTTTTGGTTTACCACCTTTTATAGTTCACTTCACTTTTTGTTTAAATAGGCAATGGCTCCGTCATAACATTATGATTGTTAATTATTTATTTAATAGAAATAGTTTTAATATTGATTTCTTACAAAAATCAAATTGTCACCCATACGTCCATTACATATGTACATAGCTGTCATTTGCGTTTTGTTATACCAAGTCTGATTCTTTTTTGTCATACCACGTTTTATAGTGACTGACGTTTTATGTCAAGTCACACGGGAACGCTGTCGAACGGGATAAACAGTATTCTATGTCCGTCTTCTGGCTCTAAGCTACTAACCCACCAATTTTCAGCCATATCGGTACAGCCGTTCTTGAGTTATAAACTTTCTTTTATATATGTAACATCGACACTTTTTTTTTGTTTAATTTGATGTGACTTGAAGTCAAATCAAATGATAGATATGATCTTTGACGTTAGGAACACACCTACATTGCTTAGACAACAGTGAGTGCTTATAATTTAATATGAACTTTATACAATAGCAATAAGGCTCAAATTGACTGCGTTTTAGTGAGAAAACATTTGTATGGGAAAAAGAAAAGGGCTGTTTTTATGGTTTTTCCGGCAATAATTCGAATTTTTCTCGCCGTAAAAACCATTCTTGAACTTCAACGAACATTTAAAAAAAAGAATTGGCCAAATTGGTCCAGGCGTTGTTGAGTCATGCGGTAACCAACACATTTTGCGATTCATTTTTATATATAAGAGATATAAAAATAATTTTGAAATCGGGTATTTTTAAAACTTAAGCAAAAAGCTAAAATTAAAATTTTGACTCGAAATTAGAACTAAAATTAACTCCAAAGAGTAAAACTATGAAAGTATTAAATTCCAGGTATGCTCAAAACTTCAAATAAAGTCAAGTAACGACTCATAACTTATGAGAATTTGCAATTTTCAAATTCATCATAGGTACCTATAATTATTTATTGTTGAAAGATATTTTGAGTCTTAACTTAGCCTTAGCCTTGTTGTTAGCAGCATTTTATTTTTAAAGCGGCATGTTTTAAAAACCTGATGTGATAGAAAAATTTAAAGGGAAGATTCGAATTTAGGACATCTTAATACCTTAAATAAGTATTGTATTGTTTGGGGGACAGACAAAAGAACCTAATGTGTAATTGTACACTATTATACACTAAATTACTAATGCCTTTTTTTTTTTAATGTGTACATTCAGGTATCTTGAATAATATAAATAATTACGATGTTTTGTATAAAATTTATATAGAACAATTTTTTATATTTTTCATTATTCTGCCTTGTTAAATGAAATAAACCAAATTTTCAAATTAATAATAAGTATCTAAGATGAAATTGTCATATACACGAAACATAAGGGTTAGAGAAAGTTATTTTAATAAATATAATAGTCTTGAAACGCTCTTTAAAAGCAATAAAAATATAGAGAGCTTCTGATACAAAAAAAACTTGAAGTATTTACTTTACGTAAATAACCAACCATTGGTTAAACCAAATCAGGTACAATACATAAGTTTACATCTTATGTATACATAATCTTTTGAAATAAGAAGGTGTATAAAATATAGGTAGGCACCTGTTTCAGCACCTGAAAAGGTGGAGTCTTCTTCTACCTTAATACAATTTTATTCCAAAGTAAATACCTATACCTACCTTTTTCTTCCTGGAGAATGGGGAAAATTTTATGTGTACAAAAAAGTTTATGCGCATAGCGCATACAATTTACTCTATACACATCCAGAAAGCCAGAAACACCTTGGGAACTTTTTAAACTTACAACCAAAAGGAAAAAGTGTAGCTATGTCGCTTGATACCTACCTTCTGGGAAGAAAACTTTCATAAAGCTTTCGTCTTCTAGATAAAGTCATAAGCAAAGCCCTAATGCTTAAACTGCTTATTTTAGAATGTAAATATTAAAAATATATAAAATATTTAAAAATATATGTCTTTTATTTATATTAATAGATAGCTTAATAGATTAAAAGGATCCGTATGGCATTAATATACTAAAATGTTTTTAAAAATTTGTATCAATAAATACTATCATTGAAATGGACAAAGAGTTAAACGATTTTGCAAAACTCAACAATATTTTCCAACTAAAATCCTACTTTAGAGGACTTTTAATAATTATAGGTACAATCGCAAGGTCAAAAAAGGTTATCAAAGCATCATATTAAGAGAATATGTTTGCTACAAAGTTTAGCACCAATAACAATTGACATTGGTTTAAAATGGTTATTATTATACGGATCTGCAAATTATGTCAGCTTAATACAGCCATTTTGAAATTGCAAGTGTCAAATTGGTTGTCGATTATTAAATTTACATTTCTAAATCAATAGATATGTGGCGTTATAACGTATAATAATTTTTGTTCATAACTAATTTTTTTTCTGAAAAAGAGTTCCTATTTCAAGAAAGATTTCGGGCGAAAAACTTAATTTAGTGACGATGTCAATTCTGGATGACCTAGTAGAATAGAATCGTTTTCAAAATCTTGATTTGTTACAAACTTTTCGTCTGGCCTTTTTCTTTTGAATTCTAATGATTTGCCTCTTTATGGCCTTAAACAATTTGAAATAAATTGATTTTGAAATTTCTTTCTATGTATGTATGTATATTCATTTTGGTAAATTACTTCACTTCAGGAGAAGTGATAAGGACCCAATTTGGGACTTGTTACACATCGAAGTTGATTTAAAACTTCTCGTGTATCGGTTTTAGTTTCTTCTCAAAACGCACAATAAAACTTCAAAATTAATGACTGTTTGCACTTGTATTTATTTATTTAAATGCTTTTCTGTAATTTATTTAGTTTAAATAAAATTTTAACAAATCAAAATACCGATTTCAACTTAAATTATATAGGTATTAATAAACATAGAATTTGTATTCAATAATTAATTTTAAAAAAATAGGCTTATGTACTCGTACTTAGTTATGATATATTATAATATTATTTTTTATTTTTAAATGCACGTCTCTCAGTTTTTTAAATTATTTATTTTTCACTTTTAGAGTCGATTTATATTTAAGTTTGTATTTTTTTATAATATTTTTAATATAAAAACTAGGCCAATGTTAAAACATCAAATTTGGTTTTCAAAGTGGGAACAAATAACAAATAAATCAAGGTAATGAAGAAGAAATTCTTATTTGTTTTCAATTCGCTTTGAAAAATCAAAAACTAAAAACTTAAAACACAAACACTTCATGTCTTCTTGTGTTTTCATAATTTTTTTTTTCTTAAAAGCATCCTCTGTTTTTTTGATTGAACACTTTCCAATAAAAATAAAAATTTTTTTCAAAAAAATGTATTTGAGTGCAAATTATACAATAAAAACAATAATATTAGAATTTTGAGCATCGGATGTAAAAATGTTGATATTTTTGTTTTGTTTTTGTTTGCTCTGTTGTACAACACAAGATCCGCTTATTTATTTAATATGGTTCTTTGAAAACATACGAGATTCTACTAACGTGACTTCAAAAATATATTCTTCGAAAAAAAGCTACTCTTACGAAACTCTCAACTTATTTCATATGGTTTCGTTCGGTGTTGTTTTTTTAAATTTAAATATCTCTTCTCTCAGTTTTTGAGAATCTATGTTTTCTATACCTACTTTAAAAAATGAAAAGAAAAGAGAGGTCTTTTGGTTTTTGGGGGGAAAATTCTTCATTTAGAATGAGTGAAAGTCCGATGCTGTTGATACGTAGAAAAGCTCCAATACTTATGCTCATGCAGTTTCCCCATCTGGCAGTACAGTTTAAACATTTTTACGTTTACAGCATCTTTCTCTCTGTTATCTATTTGAGGGGATATTTTTGGGATTCTATGTTTTTGATATTCCCAAAAAATGCTCCATACTCCACCATAGTAAAAGAACTCAAAAATATTTGTACGTAGTTTCAGTCGATTCGATTCTATGCTAGGTTCACCCGAGTCGAAATTTTGGCCCTATTCTGATCCTAAAAAGGATCTTTTCTCCTCATTTGCTCCTACATACAGCAAAATGAACCTCATATCATCCTAAACGATTTTTCATCGTCCTCATTTGCTCCTACATGAATCTTTAGAATTCTTTCCGTTTTTCTACGCATATTTTGTGAACCTCATTTCGTCCTAAATGAAGGTTTATCAACATAGAAAATAGATATCGTCCTCTTTTCATACTTAGTAAGCCTACCTGGTCGTGTAGCTGCTTTTTTTTGTTGCCGCTGTTGTTGTCAAAGCAGATGATGACAATGACAACAATGATGGTGGAAATGACAAGGATAGTGATAGTGAAAATGGTAAGGATAGAGCTAGTAAGGTCGACGACACCAACGACGTACGATGACAGCAACGACGACGACTCCGACGACGTAGACGACGACGAAGAAGACGATTTCGACGAAGTATTATTACTTTTAAATTAATAATTAATGTTAATAAAAACTTCTTTGTTTACAGAATAAAATTAAAATATAATTTAACATTATTTAAAAAAAAGCTTTTAATAAGTAAAATGAAAGAAAGTGATAGAGAAAGAGCAAAAGCAAGTAGGAAAGAGAAAGAGAAAAGAAAATAAGAAAGTGAGCGAGTTAGATTAGACTCTCTATAAACTAGTCTTAGAGAAAGAGAAAGAAAGAGGGAGAGAGTAAATGAAGAAAGAAAAAAGCTATGGTCAAGATGAAAGAGGTTCATTTGAGGCTTTTTGCTGTCGTCCTCATTTGATCCTAAACATCGTATTTTGTCCGATAACTGCCACTATTAGGTTCAAATGAGGAGCAACATTTTAACAGTAAGTGATCCTCTTTTGAATCTCTTTGGTCCTCTGAGAACCTGAATTTTGGGGACGAAAATAGGGCCAAAATTTCGACTGGGGCACTTTCACTCTGTTTTATTTTATGACATTTTTTAAAGGCAACTGATGATATTGAGAAATTGGGAGCTCAATTCTCATTTTGTTCGTTTTTGATTTTTAAGGAATGTTTATTTATTTTATAAATGTAAATTGCCAAATTTACAGAAATTTGATATATATGTATATACATAGCTTCCTTAATTCTGAAAAATGTATCCATATGTTTTATTGAAAAAATAAATGAAACATTTCAAACAACCTATATTGCTGATAATTTCTATACATTTTAAAATTTGCTATCATTTTCCAAAATTTTAATCCTTTGCTAAATTATTTCAAATCATAGGTTGTTTTAAAACTGACAGCCAGCGGTTAAAATCTTAATAGAAAAGAGTCTGGGAGCCACACGCACCGATAACTTCCGAAGAGTGGCTGTTTGTAGATAGATTTGGCTAAAAGTTCAACAACATTTTAATAAAAATATTGTATGTGGACAAAATTTGAAGTCAATTTCTTTCTTTGTTTTCTCAATACTTGAGTCGAAAACCATTTCTCATCAGATTTTTGGAGGTTTTCGTGTTTTGTAAAAAAAAAGTTGACTTTCTGATACAAATCGTGATAGACTTGTAGCTTGCCTGAGAAGTGCTTTGTAGACAATAATGTTTTTGGTAGTTTTTGTAGATACTATCAACTAAATGTAGAGGTTTGTGAAGTAAAGTTCTGAATTTAAAATTCATGACACTTGAAGAATTAACTAGTTGCCTTGGTCAAAATTTACGTTCAAAGAATGAAGTTGACTGCAAATGAAGTCCCTTACGTTGTCTGAACCTGCCCATTAACTTTAAGTTAGTAGCAATGTTTTACATTATGATAAAATCAGTTTGATTTCAATATTTGTTTTTGTTCCCGAGGTTTTTGTTCGAAACCCATTTGTTACCAATTTTAGTAACATTTTCTGAAAGCTTTTTTTTCTTATATTAAAAAATACAGAGTGCATTTATTTAAGACCATTATCAAAATTTAGTTAATACTTTTACGAGATATCGAGAATAGAACATCAATTTTTACCAAATTTGTAAAGTATTTTTTGTAGATTTAAATTTGTATGAAAAAACTGACTTTGAATATTTTTTTTAAATTTGACTGAAAGTTAAGAACTGTAAACCAACATTTTTTAATTTTTGTCAAGAAATTCGAGCCGAAAACCCAATTTTTATTAAATTTTTGTTTAGTTTTTTATTTGTTTGTAAAAAAATGCTGCTTTGATTTTTCTGAAAATTTTACCAGATTTTCGAAACAATATTATTTATTGGTCGTAAGATTTTCGTTGTGACAAACATTTTTTTGAGTTATATAAATTTTCAGTTTCAAAAAGTCTTCGACAGCTGTCAAATTAAGTTGTTAAAACCCTTTTTTTTAAGTTGAAAGTCTGACATTTACGAAATGGATCGCTTAACTATAGCACAACGCATACAAATTGCTAAAACCTACTACAAAAAGAGGGTGGGATGCGACCCACACTGATAACTTCCCATCCCGTCTGTCGATTTGTCTTGCTTAAAAGTTTGTCTATATGTATCAATTTTTACCAAATTTGCGTACTATTTTTTGTAGAGTTCATTTTTTATGAAAAAACGGACTGTTGGATTTTTATAAAAAAATTACTGAATATCGAAAACAATATTTTCTGTGAAATAAAATATTGTAATATTCGGCTTGGTCCGCTAATTAAAACTTATTCACACTTGCAAATAAAACACAAATTTACTTTATTTAAAATCGCTTCAACTTATTTATTGAACACTCAACTTTTTACGTTCCGAACACAGTCTTTACTTTCAACTTTGTATATGAAAACTATAGTACTCTCATGGGAAGAATTTTTTTGGTGAGGCGGATGCCGTCGGTGGCGCTAGAATCGAATTTTGGAGAGACCTCGGGGGAGCGAGAGAAAAATATTATTTCCATTCCCATAAGCAGCCAGCAGAATAAGGAGCTCAGTTAATTTAGCAGCCAAAAAGTCGACACAATTTCCTTTAATATATTTGAGTCTATCCTTGTATATGTTTCCATATACTAAGCTTCCATATGAAGGTCGATGAATTTGTTTTTGTAATTTCTTTATATCAATGCATTTTTATATGAAAAGCGTCAATGGCTCAACATTGTGTCTTGTCTAATAAGGTGATGAATGAAGTTTTTGTATACTTACATCAGCTGTTCAGTATTTTGTACGGATTTTTGTTTTTATTTACATTCACAAGTCTGTTTCCTTGCGTACGATCTTTGTATATGAAAAATGGTTTGTATTATGTATACAAAGCTACGATGAGATTTTTGTCGTGCAGATCTTTGTGAAGAAGAAGAATATGAAGGTAGTTATACGTTTGGTTATAGTTACATATGTATATTTTGGCTGGTGGGTAGGTATTTTGCTTTTATTTGGCATTAAGTTTTTCTTCAATAGTTGAAGATTAGATTTGTTTGAGCTTTAAAGATTTGTTTTGGTAGATAGGTAGGTATCAATTGGTAGGTGATTTTTTTTTCAGGTTGTATATGTGGGTTTGATTTTAAATTCAAATTTTAAATAGGTATAAAAGGTATTGGTAGGTAGGCAGGTATTTCATGAAATACCATAGGGAATTCATGCTAGTATCAGGACACTGATAATATCCGTACACTTTGCAATTTGTTTGAGATTAGTTGATAGGTATGTAAGTACAGTACCTATTTATAAATATGTACCTACATAGTTTTAAATAAAAAGAAAAATGCATTCTTTATGTTGGTCCAGATAATTTAAATACATAGTTTGATAATTGAAATTTGTGTCTTTTATTTATGTTCCAATCCTACTTTTATTGTATCACTTATAATAAATAAGTGTTAACTATACACCTTAGCGGGCACATTACAGGACATACAAATGTAGTTTATATTTAGGTAGGTAGGTACCTACATATGTACCTATATACCTATGTTGTTTGTTGTTGTAGGTACCTTTAATACAATTTTGTCAGCTCGTCTATCTTAAGATGTGTGACTTTTAGGAAAATCCAATTGAAAGTTTTTTTAACTTATTAACTATTAGCACAGATAAGAAACTATATAAACTAAACTACAGTTTCTTATCTGTGCTATTAGTAAGTATAGTTTCGTAAATGTAGTGTCGAAGTAGGTATTTTTTGTATTGATTTGAAATTTTCTTTTATACGATTTCGAAGTTTTTTGTGCCACTCACCAACCAATAATTTTTTAACATTAAACGCAAAATTATGCCAATGATTATTACTCATGTTATTTCACAACCTTGGTGTTATAACCTTGTTAAGATGAAGGATTCTTCAGACATTTAAAGTCAATTTAAGACTTAATTTCACAATTTACAAAATCATGGGTCTGAATTTAATTTTTTTACTTGCGTCATTTATGTAGGTAGGCAAGTTTAGCATTCGTAAAAAATTTCGAACTCAAGATTTTAATCAAAAATGACATTTCGATGTTAGAGAAGTGGAAGTGGGTCCCCTGATTCCGTCCTGGCCCGTACCTTCACCCCAAGGCATTAGGTTGATTGACCTAAAATTTGGAAAGTAAGGGTAAGATCCGATTCGCGTTAAGCGTTCTTAAATTCACATAGGAAGTTATTGTAATCGGTCCGATTTCTCGACGTTTCAAGGTCCCTAGAGTCGAAATAAAAGATTTTTAGAGAGATGTCTGTGCGTGCATGTGTACGTACGTTCGGGAAGTTTTTTTCGTCGTCCATAGCTCAAGAACAAATACAGATATCGACTTCAAATAAATTTTGTTATACCTACAGATAATAATGCAGAAAGATGCAGAAAGGACTCTAAAAAAATTGAGTGGGTGGTAAAATTTTTAGAAAAATTGACTTGACAGTTTTTTTTACAAAAAATTAAAAACCTAAAAAAAAAATTATAAAAGTTGTTAAAAATTGGTTTTCGACCTTAATATCTTTTCAAAACTTTAAGATATTAACTTTGAACTTTAAACTAATTCTATCTTTTAAAAAATATTTTTGTCAACATTCAGGTTAATTTTGAGAAAAAGCGAATTAACAATTTTGTTTAGGTACAAGAAATAAAAACCTAAAAAAAATCAACAAAAGTTGGTAATAATTGATTTTTGACTTAAATATCTTTTTAAAACTTTGAGATATTGGGGCATATTCATAGATGTTTGCTAAACTCTTGCTAACTTGTTATTAAGCAAGTCCAGAGTTTAGGCTATTTATAAATAAATTTAAACCTAAGTTTAGGGCTAAACCTGTGGTCTAACTATAAACATAGGAAATGCTGTGTTTAAGTATTTATTATCACAGCCAAATGTCATATTTGACATTGGTATAAATTTACTTTCGACTCAAACATCTTTTCAAAAATTAAAAAGAGGCTGGGATGCAACCCACACTGATAACTTCCCATCCCGTCTATCGTTTTGTCTTGCTTAAAAGTTTGTCTAAATGTATCAATTCTTACCAAATTTGCGTTCTATGTATTTTTGTGGATTTTATTTTTTTATGAAAAAACGGACTGAATATCAAAAACAATATTTTCTGTGAAATAAAATAAGTTTGGAGCCAATATTTTTAATTTTTGAAAAGCTATTTGAGTCGAAAGTAAATTTTTACCAAGTTTTAGTATTGTTTTTTTTTTCAGTTTTTAATTTTTTGTAAAAAAACTGTCAATCCAACATTTCTCAAAATTTTACCAAATGTTGAAAACAATATTATTTATAAGATAAAACTAGTTTGAAGCCAATATATCAAAGTTTTGAAAAGATATTTGAGCCGAAAATCAATTTTTACCTACTTTTATTAATTTTTTTGTTTAGGTTTTTATTTTTTGTAAAAAAAACTGTCAATTCGATTTTTCTCAAAATTTTACTGAATATTGAAAACAATATTTTTTGAAAGATAAAAGTAGTTTCAATTTGACAAATCGGACCCATTACAATAACTTCCTAGGGGAAGTTAAAAATATTGGCTTCAACGTTATTTTATCTCACAGAAAATATTGTTTTCGACACTCAGTAATTTTTTTGTAAGAATCCAATAGTCCGTTTTTTCATAAAAAAATAAAATCTACAAAAAATAGTATGCAAATTTGGTAAAAATTGATGTTCGGTTCTCGATTTATAGTGAACAATAGAAGATATTGACTTCAAATTAATTTAATTCATCCAATTTGTATTTGTTTATGTAAGAAATAAAAACTATTTTAGAAATTTTGCTAAAATTGGTAAAAATACACTTTTTTCAAAATTCGATATATCCAGAACGAGTCATCAGTTTTTTACGAAACTGTATATTAATTAGTTCAAAATAACTGCATACAAAAAATATATATTTTAGGTAACTAAAATTGAAAAATTGTATGTGTACAAAATTAATTTAAAAAGTAAACTGCTCTAAAGATTTTAAAATAAGAATTTTGAAACATTAAGGTTTTTTGAGAAATCAAATTTTGGAAACAAGTTTTTTTAACAGGTACCTACATTTTTAAATTTGAAAGTAGGTACAGGAAATATTTTAAATATAGGTAGTCTTGGTTTGTCAATTGAACTGATTCATTCTAAAATTGCCTCTACCTCCTACACGAAGAGACATAAACCCCCATTTCGGTAGTCAAAAGTGCACGTACGTATATTTTAAAACAGTAGTACAACGTTATGTTTATTTCAAATTTATAGAAAAATTACTCCTAAGTTAAAAACTTTGCTCTGGCATACAAAAATTGGATTTGCTAGAATTTAGATATCTTAAGACTGAGACAAAGGCATCAAATTTATGTAAGTACAATTACAAAGATCCAAATAAAGTCTTTTAACTTATTAAAAGTAAACATTTGCTTATACCCTTGATCATTCAAAATTGTTGATATGAAGGTCCTTCTTTTAATAAATACCTACATACCTATATCATAAGAACTTACATGCAAAAGTATGTATGTTTCAAAATTTGTCTTTGAAACAGTTTTTTGACCGGAAGTTATAACTATCTACTTTATAAACTGAAAGATAGGTAGGTATGTGCTTATTTTTAAAACAAAACAAATTTAAAGTTCCTCATACCTACCATTTAAAAAATTCACTACATTAAAAAACGTCCAAAAATTAAATATCCATCTTTTCATTATACCTACCTACCTATGTTTTCAACAATTTTGTAACCAGCTTTAAAATAATTGTATTAGGTATCAATTAACAAATTTATTTATTTAAAAAAAATCATCTTTCTAAGACTTTGAAAATTTAAACTTCTTTATGCTCGATATGAAAACAAATTGTAAGAAAGGTTTAGGTGATCAAATTTTTTAAATTTATTTAGCTAGCTATCTATTATTGGATAAGAATACAATACCTACATATTTACTTGCCTATAATAGTTCAAGTTATAATTCCCTAATACAATCCTCAAATCATCAAAAATATAAAATCTCAACCAAGAATATAAAATTCCTACACGAAATCGCAATTCACCTGCTTTTGTCTTATCATCTTTGTATAGAAAGACTACCGTTTTAACCTTTGTATATGAAAAAGTTTTCATATACAAAGATGTAACCAAAAAATATAACCACACCAAAATACAAACACAAAGAAACAAATGTGTTTTCCTCCTCACTCAGCCTTTCGTTAATTCTCTATAGTCTTTCTCTATTTCAAATTATAACATTTTTAAGTCTCCCAAGTCTCCCGACTGCAAATTTATTTCTACATGAATGTCTTGACTAGACCTTCCACAAAAAATATGTAGATGCCGCCCTATTCGACTTCCACCATGAGACTACTATAGTTTTCATATACAAAGCTTTTATACACAGTCTTTACTTATCGCAGTTTACAACCAATAATCCATCTGAACCGCTTCGCTTCCGAGCGCCTATTTATATACCTCAAATCGGTTCGAGAATCTACGAGGTTGTTCTCGATGCTTAACGAAGTTCTCCACTTTATCACTAGATGCTTACCCCTTTCGAGGTTCTTGTATGCGCTGAATGAGTTCCCCTCTAAGCCACTAGATGTTTCTCGATGCTTAAAGAAGCGAGTTCTCCTATTACTACCACTAGATGTTGCCCCTTATTATTGAAAGAGTGTATACACATTACATTGCCTCCTCCTTAGGATTGATCGTCCCGAACAAATCCATCGTTCTCATCACCACTGTAGCGATGTAGCCGGTCGCGATGTACAACTTTAGGTTTTCCTCTAATTCCCTTTTGTATCCGGTACACGACATCGTTGATTTTTGTAATGACTGTATATGGACCTTCCCAGTCCCGTTGAAGTTTCGGTGACAATCCTTTTTGTCGATGGGGATTGTAAAGCCACACCCGATCTCCTGCTTCGAACTCTGTTGTTGTCGCTCGTATATCGTAGCGTGTCTTCATTCGGTCACTGAACATCTTTATTTTCAACCTGGTATTGTCGTGGATCTGAAGGGGTCTTTCTTGTTGAGCCTTTCTCAACTCGTCGTTGCTCCAGCCATAAATGGGATCGACTCTGGTTCGTTGGACAGTAACCACTTCTTTTTCTTCTTGTCGTCTGCAATGCTTACAGTCTTCCTTATATGGTCTGCTCTTGTAGTAAGGTTTCGTTTCATAAACCTGGATGTCGTTCCTGGGGCCATCGATACCAGAAACCAGCTTCTGCCCCTTCAAGTTGGTTCTTATTCGTTTTCCCGGGTGGAAAACAACTTCGGAAGCAACGTTGTTGGTGTTACTTTGACCAGTTGAATTACTTCTGTTTCCAAAGTGTTGCCATGCGGTTCCTCTTCGCGGTAATCTGCACTGTCGCTGTAGATGCCCAGTCTTATTGCAGTTCCAGCATCGTGCTCGTCCGCCTCGCTGACTCCTTTCCACAGTAGCCTTCTGACAAGAGCATTCTTGGACTTCTAATTTCCTTACACGATGCATGTTTTTGGAAGCTTTTTCTGCAGCTTCCATCGTCAGAGCGAAAGCCAATGCTTCTGGTAGTGTTTGCTTCCCGGCAATGCGGATAGCCCTTTGGAGATTTATATCGCCCACAGCTCTCACTAAGGCTTCAACAGCAAGTTGATTTATTATCTCGTTACCAGCTGTTGGATATGCCAGGTGAACCAATCGCTCGATATCTGCCTGAAGCTGCTGCAGAGTTTCACCTCTTTTCTGTGTCCTATTGTTAAGCTGAACTCGGAAGAGTTCTGCCATGTGGCTATTCCCAAACCGCTGTTCGATTGCGTTTACCAGAACTGTGAAGTCACCACTCTTTTCTGCTGGGATGGTTTGTAGCAGTTCAGCAGCAGATCCTCTTAAAGCAAGCGTAAGAGCAATGTATTTTTCGTAATCGTCCCAGCCGTTTGCTAACGCTGCTGCTTCAAACTGTTTCTTGTAGATTGACCACGAAATCTGCCCATCAAAGCTTGGAGGATTCACTTCTCTCTTCCTTGAGCACTCACCAGAAGGTTCTCGAGCTTTCATATTTCGCACTTTTTCTAGTTCATTTATAAGGGTTTCGATTTGTTTGTTCATTTTCTCGAAACGTGCATTTTGCTGTTCGACGCGCTCTTCGAGAGTATTGATTTTCTGTTCGAAGTCCGCAAACCTGCCTTCTAAAAGGTTTCTCTGTTCGTCGAACCGCTCTAGGACATCATTTCTTTGAGTTTCTAGTTGTTTGAGAACATTCTGCTGTTCTTGCTTCTGGTCGCTTCTTTGGGCTTCTAGTTGTTTCAGGACATCACTCCTTTGAGTTTCTAGTTGTTTGAGAACATTCTGTCGTTCTTGCTTTTGATCGCTTCTTTGTTCTTCAAATTTGGCTAGAAGAAGTGACATCATGTTAGATAAAGCAACATTTGCATTTACCTCTTCCACTTTTGCTTCTAATTCAAAAGCAAACGTATCTGGGTCTTCATTTTGCTGCTCCAGATATTCTTGCAGCCGTTTAACGAGTTCAGTTTTTACTCCTGTCCCACTTAAGCCACGTTTGCTTAGTTCGGCCTTTAGCTCAGGAACAGTTAAGTCTTTCAAAACCTTACTCATCTTTTTTTTTTTTTTTTTTTTTTTTTTTTTATTTTAAACTTCACTACTTCACACAAAATAGTTCAATCACTGCTCACTGTTTTTATTCTCAATAAGTTTTAATCCCACTTCTGACACCAATGTAATATTCGGCTTGGTCCGCTAATTAAAACTTATTCACACTTGCAAATAAAACACAAATTTACTTTATTTAAAATCGCTTCAACTTATTTATTGAACACTCAACTTTTTACGTTCCGAACACAGTCTTTACTTTCAATTATTACTTTTATACACAGCCTTTACTTATCGCAGTTTACAACCAATAATCCATCTGAACCGCTTCGCTTCCGAGCGCCTATTTATATACCTCAAATCGGTTCGAGAATCTACGAGGTTGTTCTCGATGCTTAACGAAGTTCTCCACTTTATCACTAGATGCTTACCCCTTTCGAGGTTCTTGTATGCGCTGAATGAGTTCCCCTCTAAGCCACTAGATGTTTCTCGATGCTTAAAGAAGCGAGTTCTCCTATTACTACCACTAGATGTTGCCCCTTATTATTGAAAGAGTGTATACACATTACAATATGTTTGAAGCCAATATTTGTAATTTTTGAAAAGCTATTTGAGCCGAAAGTAAATTTTTACCAAGTTTTAATACTGTTTTTTTTTTAGATTTTTATTTTTTGTAAAAAAAAAAACAGTCAATTCGATTTTTACAAAATTTTGTCGAATGTTGAAAACAATATTTCTTATTTTTATAAGATAAAATTAGTTTGAAGCCAATGTCTCAAATTTTTGGAAGGATATTTGAGTCGAAAATCAACTTTTGTTAAATTTTTTTTTTGGTTTCTAATTTTTTGTAAAAAAACTGTCAATTCGATTTCTTTAATAATTTTGCTGAATGTTGACAACAATATTTTTTGAAAGATAAAAGTAGTTTAAAGCCAATATCTCAAAGTTTTGAAAAGATATTTGAGTCGAAAATCAATATTTACCAACTTTTATAAATTTTTTTTTGGTTTTTTATTTTTTGTAAGAAAACTGTCAATTCGATTTTTCTCAACATTTTTCAGAATGTTGAAAACAATATTTCTTATAAGATAAAATAAGTTTGAAGCCATAATCTCACGTTTTTGAAAAGATATTTGAGGCAAAATTCAATTTTTACCAACTTTGAGTAATGTTTTTTTAGGTTTTTATTTTTTATAAAAAAACTGTCAATAAGATTTTTCTCAAAATTTTATCAGATGTCAAAAACATTATTCTTCGTTGCACAAAATTGTTTTGGAGATGAAATCATATTTTAGTCGTAAAATTTTCGAGGTGACAATTTTTTTTTAGGTTTTTTGATTTATAAAAAAAAAACCGTTAATTGGATTTTTTTCTAAAAATATACTTGTTTTGTATCACGTTACAATATATAATATAAAATTTAATTCAAGTCTCTAGCGTCATTGGTTCATGAGATATTTAGGGTTAACCAAAATTTTCACCTTTTTGTTAAACTGCTATGGTAAAAAAACCACCCACGCAATTTTCTTGAGAGCCCTTTCTACATGTTTCTGCCTTATTATCTGTATAACAAAATTTATTTAAAGTCGATATCTCTTCTGGTTCTTGAGCTATGGACGACGACGTTTGAACGTACGTACACACGCACGCACAGACATCTTTCTAAAAATCTTTTATTTCGACTCTAGGGACCTTGAAACGTCGAGAAATGTCAAAATTTTCAATTTGACAAATCGGACCCATTACAATAACTTCTTATGGGAAGTTAATTAAAAATTACCAACAATATGTTGCAAATATATATTGAAATAGTTTGATTTCGAAATATATTTTTGTAAACGAGATTTTTAGTCGAAAACCAATTTTTACCAATTTTAGTAGCATTTCATAAAAATTGTATTTCGTATATAAACAAATACAAATTGGATGAATGAAATTAATATGAAGTCAATATCTTATATCGTTCACGAGATATCGAGAACCGAACATCAATTTTTACTAATTTGCGTACTGTTTTGTGTAGATTTTATTATTTATAGGAACACGGACTGTTGGATTTTTATAAAAAAAATTATTGAATGTCGAAAACAATATTTTCTGTGAGATAAAATACGTTTAAAGCCAATATTTTTAATTTTTGAAAGGATAATTGAGTCGAAAGTAAATTTTTACCAACATTTTGTAATGTTTTTTTTTAGGTTTTTGTTTTTTGTAAAAAACCTGTCGATGCAATTTTTCTCAGAATTAACAAATTAAGTTTATCTTAAAAAATTTAAACGCCATTTCATTTGTCGAAAAATTAATTAATTTATTAAATTTTTATAGTTTTGGTACGCAATTAGTTGGTGCTCATAAATATGCGTTTTACATTTGAATTTCGTTAAAAAAAATGTTGACGTTCTTGGATGTATCCTATTTTGAAAAAAAAAAAATGTCTAACGCTAATCTGCTTAAAATCTGAATTTCCAAGTTTGAACCTTCTCAACCTTCCGAATGCCATAATCGTCCCTATTGCTATAGGGGCGAGGACAGACACACCGACAGAATCGATGGACCCATTTGTTTCGACTTCTCTACCTTTTCGTAATGCCATAATGGGTCGTAAAGTGTACTTAAACATTAAAATTTTCCGTTTTAAAACACCCATTACAACAATAGATCGCTCATTCACAAAAATTAACTATTAATCAGATAAAAATAACTCACTCTCAAAGTTGGTGCTTTTTTCCAATTATTTATAATATTTTATATCAGATTAATTAACAAAGATATTTTCTTATCGAAATTAAATTTCATAATATTTAAATTTATTGTGATTTTGAATTGTCTTGTTAATCTTTATCAGAATAATTAAAGCTTTACGCTATTGTCTTGTTAAGCACATGGCACATGTTGTACTGATAAGATAAAACTATCATTTGAAGTTTGATTCGTGGAACTCTCCTCAGAAACTTTATTAGTAAACACTAAACTGCTGATAATGAACATTTTTCAATATTTACTATCTCAATAGCTATTTCTAAAACAAGTTATAATAAAAAGAATCCATAAATAGAATATGATTTACGGAAGGTATAATATTGTATTTGAGCAAAGATATATCTCTCTCTTAAAGCAATAGGCCATTTTCTGCGTTATCCGTAATCAAAGGAAACAAGCCGAAAAACTTGTTGTCAAAACATACTTACAAATTTATTTCAAACCTAATGCAAATGTATCAGTTGTTGATTTAAATGTTTTTGATAGTCTAGAAGACGTTGTGATTTTTTTCGTTTAAGGCAGTCTCTCGAAATTTTACGAAGTCAATAATTCAATGTAAGGGCTATATAATGAAAAACATCTAGAAGAGCCGATCAGCCGCATTTTCAATTATCTCCAGTAAGTCAATTTTGCTATTGGCATTGTTTTTGAGCTTCTTACCCTTTAAGTTTATGCAGATAACCTCAAGGCTAAAAAAAAACGGCCATAGACAATACCGTTTGCGTTTTATACCACACACTTAATTTCATTTAAAATAAGCAAAAAGACTGCAAATGTCCCAGTTGGATAGGTAGAGCTCGAAAAGGTTGGTATAACCAAACTTTAGAAGTTGGTCGTGGTAATCACACAACTATTCGCCCTACCCCAACTATCACTTTTTACTAGTTCAAGTTCAAGTTCAAGTTTTATTGAGACAATTAAAAACACTACAATTTGATAAAAACAAAATTTCAAAAACTATAGTTGGTCGACTTAGACTTTTTACTAGCATGAACGCCAAATGAGTAACACAGAATAACAACCACTTGAGCACTATCATCACTGGAGCTGAGGTGACGGGTATTTTTATGATGTCCTATTTCGAGTACTTGTAGAATGAGTCTAGCTTCGAAATAAAACCACAGGCAATGTTGTTTCAATCAAAGAAGTTTACTTTCCGCACCTTTATCTTTTTAATTCCTTCCATAAATTACTAGTTGGAAATCTAAGTTACCTATTGATCCAGCTTGGAAATTGATGGTAAGAAAGTTATATCCAGGACCTCCAGCTAAAAGAATTGAATGGCTGTTTGATTGGTTTCGAGAATTATCAATAGCATGAATTCCAGTTATTGTCATGTTGTGTGTCTTTTCCTACAAAAAGAAAAACAATTATATTATAAGTTATAGTAAATAAACAAAATTAGCAGAAACAAAAAGTCAGCTTACATGACGTGCTGGGAACTGAACTGTTCTTGTAACGCCATAAGGATAATAAGTACGATTGAAGATTCGGTCATGGGATAAGACCCTATCCTTGTTACTGGTGATGCCCCATGTTTGGCTAATAGCCAAGGAAGTTGCAGCAAAAGCTACTAGAAAAGTAAAAACAGTAACTCCTACGTTCTTCATGATATCAATCACTTAAACATACTGTTTTTCTGACTGATAATATCTAAATAACACAGCTAATTCAACTTTCTATACCTATGGAAGGTAGTAGCTTATATTTATTATCTTATCAGTTAAGGTAACTTTTGTAATGAGTATCTCTTGAGAATGCATACAAAAGTTACAAATTAAGTTTTTGGTTTTTTGTTTATTGATAATTCTTATCAAAGTTCCTCGGAATCAATTCAAAGTCAAGTGTTACAATTGAAGAAACAGGAACAAAAATTTGATTATATTTGTATAGTTGCAAATTTTTGATAAGAAAAATCAAAAGAAAACCATCTCAATTAGTCATGCAATACAAATTATCTTTATCTTTTTTGTTACTTTATGATAAAGTAAGCTGATAATAATTAGCTTCAGAGGCAGTGCTAGGTCCAGAAGGGGCACATTCTTTCCAAAGGGCTCCACCGCTCTGACGGATCAAAATGTCAAAATGAGCCTGGTATCTGATATCTTCGAAGTTTAACTCAATTTTTCGATAAAAATGTGGGTTATCTAGTGTCATCTTTGACACTGACAACTATTTCCAGCTCGAAATCAACAGAAAGTAAGCATCAATCTTCCACGCTACAAGCTTGCTTGACGTTGATAGTCATTGGAAACTTATTTAAAATGTCTAGACTAAGAAATTGATTTCTTGAAAAAAAGTTTTGTCTGAAATGAAGCACTTATGTCCCTAGTATGTATGTAAGTGGTTAACACTAGCTCAACATTACACTCATTATTACTAGCCTCGAAGACAAAAACCAAAACCCCATCGACTGCTTATAGGGTTCCGTAATGGAAAGCTGAAAATGTTGGTAGCAGGCAGCCTATTTCGGTATTGGCTCAGCGCATTGTGAATTTCATTTATCGTTTTATTTAGAACCCGTAACAATGGTCTTTGAAACCTACAAATTATGTATAATTCAAATTAAATATGGAATAGTGAAATTGGGTAAATAGGTAGGTAGAGATTTCAGTCACAAGAGAGTCAATTAGCGCTGGAAAACGCCGTTTTGGTAACATAAACATATTTGACCTATGTAATGGAAAATACAAATATAAAAAGATAATATTATGAAGGATTTATATTGACAAAATTAGCGATCCTAAAGCGATTTCGTCGCATTCAGAAAGGAAATCAGGTCTTTGATATTTATCTTGGAAAAATCACCAAGATCTTTAAGGAATGACACTCCGAAGCTTAACATTCCGGAACCGGCCAGTGTAGGACATATTTACAGAGAAAGGGAATCAAAGTTTCCCTTTTATGTTGGTCTCCGCAGCTATGTCAGTGAGTATTGTGAAAGATGCCCAGCTTTGCTGCATGCTCTATTATCGGCCAATGTCCGGTACATATTGCAGTGACCCTGGCTATATCATGCCTTGGTCTGCATAAAAGTTTGATAGAACGGTTTTTTTTTATAGATAGGCCGTATTTTCCTGCATATGGTACAGTTTGTTAGACTGTTCCAACCTGTGGTTGGATTCTGTCAGAAAAATTGAGAAAATTTTGAAGTTCATAGCTCCAAGAGGAATAGTTACCCTTTCGGCAAGTAAGCTATGAAGTGAAGATCCTATCCTTGCCAGACCAACTTATCAGCCCGTTCATTTCCATCAAAGCTACTATGACCTGGAACCCAAATAAGAGTGACAAGGAGGTTGATGTTGAGGCTTGTTAGTTAGTTAGTTTGTTGGACCAGGATAGAGGATGTTGTGGCTGAATTGATAGCCATAATAGCCGCCT
The DNA here is from genome assembly GCA_951509635.1 of Eupeodes luniger. Lineage (NCBI taxonomy): Eukaryota > Metazoa > Arthropoda > Insecta > Diptera > Syrphidae > Eupeodes > Eupeodes luniger. Next base: position 302,475,513 of record OX608073.1, read on the forward strand.
GGCTGTCAGTGCAGATAGCCATGTTTCTATTTCGGTTTGATTTGAGTATTGTGCATGCTTCTCTGGCACAATCAGGTAGCGAAAAAACTTAGAGACATTGTAGGACTCCGAGAAGATTGTAGACCCAACTCCATACTCCATCTTTTACCCGTCAGTAAAGATAGTGGTATCCAAATACTTCGTAACTATGCCATTTTCCCAATCCTTTCTGGCAGGAAATAAGTTAAGAAAGAAGTTACAATCTAATTTATTTAATTCAATTGACAATGAAAACGATAAAATAGATATTTCATTTAGTATTTTTTAAAATTCAGGAAATTATTTTTTTTTTTTCAAAAAGGTAGAAAGGTTCATTTTTATTTTGTAATCTGTTTTTTAACAAGAAATTCATACATACCAATTGTTAGGCATTTTGACTTTTTTGAATTGAGGTTTTAGTTATTTTTGATGAAAAAATTAAAAGATTATCAACACAAATTGTAAATAACAGTGGACCAAGAATTGATCCCTGTGGAACTCTTTATAAAAGTATTAATGAGCGTGACATTTGTTCACCACAGAACCGACAAAAGCTTGGTTTCGACCAATTAAGGTTAGGACAGAATCGTTTTTAAGGCTGTGTTTGAAAAACGAAACTGATGTTTTAACTTGACTATGAGTCTATTGTGGTTGCCGGTATCGAATGGCTTTGAAAAATCTATCCATTGCATTTCTGATATCCTCTGAAAACTTTGAAGTTGCTTGATTGTTTATCACTTAAGAGTTTGTAAGCCTTAAAAAACAACTAATATTTGTTTATTTAGGAATTTTTTCAGTGACTTGGAAAGAAACTAAAAGATTGAAATTGGTCTAAATTTTTGTTGTGATAAACGGGATGAAGGGTTTTTAAGAGCTGGTATGACCTTCAAAATTTTCCAAGACGATAAAAATAAAATACATAATGATTGAATTAAATATACGTGTAATAGTAGCAAGAATACGGGGCAAGATCATTTTTATGAAGTTTGGCTTTACTTCGTCAAAGCCTGTGGCTAAAGATTTAGAACATCCTTATCTTGTACTCTGTGAAGATTAGAAAAACTATTGGAGTCAGGAACCCGAAAGCCTGAATTCAGTTCACCTTCTTTCAGTTGGTCAACTTTGGTAGTATCTGTGCTTTCAACAACACCTTCCTCGATAATACCCCCATTTTCATTATTGTCTTGAATTTTTGTGAACTCTTCGTTAAACATCAAATATTCCAGGAACAAAATTAATTTTGCCCACTAATACCAAGTTCTCGAATGTCTGGAGATAATTTTATAGGCGGTAGATTTTTGCTCAACCGCTTTGAATATAAAATACATTTTGCTTCTCTGATTTGTTTACATACATTGTATTTTAGTGAGCAAAAAGTAAGGATCACTTAAGAAATTCGCGCTCCCAAATCAGATAATGAAATGTCGTCCGTGAACCGTGAAGTTTTGTTATCAGCGGTATATATTGGTTGAATAGTTGATTTATTAAGCTTTGAAGGATATTCACTTGATTTTCATTGAACACTAGTTATAAATTACTTACCAGTTTATTTGACGAATACTTCTTTCTAGGTTGTAAGGTTTGACAGCCTTAAGTTTCTGCGCAAGAACCAAATATTACATACATTTTTTCGAACAAATGCTATCAAGAAGACTCGACTAACCAAGAACACTGAATTTGTAAACAAAAATTTACTGCTGTTTCAGATAAAAATCAATTGTAACTGACTACGATAAATTGGCCGCTGCAGTCGTACGATTATTATCGATTACCACACTTTGTATATTACCTTGATGAAACCTTACATTAAAACCCGGAACCAATGTTGTTTCATTTAAGAAAAAGTCAATAACTGATGTTTTATGTTTTTAGAATTTAATTTTTCCACACATTATTTGTCTACTTTTTTCCATAAATAATCAGTTGGTAGTCCATGTTACCCCTTGCTCCAGATTGGAAATTCATTGTCATATACTTATATCCAGGACCTCCAGCAAACAGAGTTGGATAGCTGTTTGTTTTGTTTGTCGAATGATCAACAGCTTGAATGGCAGTAATTGTTACTTTGTTTGTCTTTTTCTAAAAGATACAAAAATGGTTAAAGTTAAAAATATATAATGGAAACAATAAACAAAACTTAAACTTACATATTCAGGGAATTGAACTTTCCTCGTTAATCCATAAGGATAAGTATAATTGAAGATCCGTTGAGAGGATAAAACCTTATCCTTGTTGCCGATTCTGCCCCATGTTTGGCTTATAGCAAAGGAAGTTGCAGCAAAAGCTACTAAAATAGTGAAAATAATTACTCCAACGTTCTTCATGATGTCAATGACAGTTAATTATTATGACTGATAATCAATGCCACAGCTGAATCAACTATTTATATGGTAGGATGGATAGTAATACCTCACATATTATCTTATCAGTAAAGGTATCAATAATAATAAATGATTGTGAGTAACTCTTGAGAATGCATAATAAGGTAAGAAATTAATTTTTTTGTTTATTATTATTTTTTAATGAGAATTCTTATCGAAGTTCCTCGAAATCATTTCAAAATCAAGATTTAAAATTATTGAAGAAACAGGAACAAAATTTTGATTACCTGTTTGTATAAATATATCATTTTGATAAGAAAAATCAAAACAAAACCGTCTTAATTAGTCATTCAATAAAAATGAGTTCGAAATAGAAGTTGTTTATCAACAAGGTACTTTTTCTGTTACTGAAATAAATGAAATAAAAGGTTATGAATCAGATTAAGAGGCATTACCAGGCTAGCATACATAAAACATTATCCAAAGAGCAACACTAATAGCTCAAAATATTAAAAGTAGTTTTGATAAAAATGTGGACTATCTGGTAGTCTGTTCTAAAATCTAAACAATAGGGTGTTTTGACACTGACTGCTGTCTCCTGCAGTTTCTGAAGCCGCTAATGATCTTTCATCAGGTGTTTGGCTCTTGAGACTTGCAGGGTTTTGAGGAACCTATGGCCGAATATTCCCAAAGGAAAAACAAAATGTCTTTGAGCAAGTCTCAATTATCTTTATTGATCGATAACCAAACAAGTCAAATTTCTTTGAGTGACCAAATGTAACAGCTCATCTGGTTTATGTTTAAAGTGTGAAACGAGTAGACGGAAGGTAACACCTTTCAATTTCTCTAGGTATGTCGAAGCCTAGCTATAAAAGAAGAATGACAATACTAGGAAAACACTTTTTCGATGTGACATCTCGTCTTTGGCATCTATTAGCAATGAACATTTTGAAATCCTCACAAAAATCAGGATGGTTCCTCACTAACCTTCCTACACCTTACGCAATTATTATTATTTTCTGGGGAGCACACTGGGTTCATAAAGATCCAATGGAGATGTGTTTTTTTTATAATTTGCAGTTACTCAAGAGGTTATTAATACCCTTAACACGTTTACGTTTAAACAAAGTGCCGGCGCGGCGTTAGGAAAGAGTTTAAGAGGCGAAACCGATACACATTGGTCTTAAAGTTTTGAATAATGAAATGGGAGGGAGTTGGGTTAAGGTTTCCACATCCACATTCTCGAAGTTCGGTTAAAAAAAGAATGACTATACTCTTGAAAGTACGTCCGTAATTGAGCTCAAGGGTAAACTAATGAGCGTTCCTGGAATTGCGAGTTTCATTGCTTAAAATTGAGAATGCAACTGGTTGATTCTGCAAAACATTGTTTGTAAAAATATCGGTAAAACAACGAAAGGCATGACTCATTGCGGCGGTGTTCGAGAGATGTACATTTTTTGATTATTACTTCTATCACCTATATCATTTTCAATTCTATACAAAAGACTTAAATTTGGACACCTGTCCAAATATGCGAGTTATAATCAAGTTTTAGACGAATGAAGGCTTTGTAAATTACAGCCAAACAGAAGTGGCAGATCGTTTATGAATAGTTATGAGGAAGAGAGTTGGAGACAAAACGGAGCCCTGGGGGACACCAGCATTTATTTGATGAATATTGGACTTGAAACCATTCACGAAAACTCATTTTCTATAAGAGAGCTTGGTGCCAAACTCTAACAAATTCTTTGAAAATAATATAGAGTGCAAGAATTTTCCTTTCTCGAAAACGATGTAAACATTTGTTCCACTAGTCGGTAAATGGTAAACCTGCTACGAAAGCCACTATAAAATTCATTAAGAAGCTTTCGTTCATCGAGATATTTCTTAAGCTGATATTTAATCAGGGTTTCATTGAACTAAGAAAGGGACTTAAGAGCAATTGGACGATACTTAGAAGAGGATTTGCCTTTTCAGAAAGAGACCTGTAGCATAGGAAAGATGGAAAAGCTAACTCAGTGATTTTATTAGCGTTGGAGGACACACCGGGCCAACGGATTTGTGTATGTCAAGGTTTTTCAGTACTCTTTAAACTGACCGATTAACGATTTCGAAAAAATATTTGTCCCATAAAATCGTTTACGCTTTCAAGTACAGGTAGACTCATGAAACTCTCAACAACAACAGTTAACAGTCTTTTTAGCTTGTTTAAATTTATTCCAGTTTTTCTCAGTGGCTTTGTCTTTATGAGAACGGAATCTTAGATCTACAGCTCGAATAAAACCATGAGTTTTCTTTGGGTTTGAAAGATCTTACCCTATTCGGGATAACATTTCCAATTCAACAAAGAATTAAAGATGTAATCCACGTCACTATCGACGGCCACCAGCTTAAAATCTTGACAGAAGATCAGTATTATACAATTGCCGCACTAAATGAGTCACTTTACGCTTGGGAAACTTTCGGAAATATTGAAAACTTATTCTTAAACTTAACTACGTTTTGCAGAAATTAAAAATATTCTCGGAAAAAAGCTCTTATTGACTGATTGGATCTTAGAGTAGCTGGAATTGGAAAAAAAATTAAAATTTGATCTTTGAGCTACGTTAAAAAAGACAGGGATTGTGAAGTGGTTGCATCATTGTACCATTTTTCTTCGAAAAAGAGGCTTGAATGTTTCGTTCAACGATTATTTTACAGAGCCATGTTAACCGAGTTCTTTTTCACAAGAATTGAAGGTATGCATTTGGATGACCTCTGCTTCATGCAGGAGAATCAAATTCCCAAATCGTGCATGGCTGTCCTGACGATGTCATATTGGCCGAAGAAGAATTAAAGCACTATTGACCGATATCATCCAAGAAATTCGTGATTATATACTTTTAGAGTACTTTAAATGATACTTTGGCTTATTATATAAAAATAATACATTTTTTACAGTCCACAACCATCAATAAAGTCTTGAGAAATTGAAGTAATAGCCTCCAAAAAGAGCAACAACAAAAATTAACCCCCAAACGATGATTGGTATTCAGATATAAACAGGAAATGCTTTCAGGAAACTCATGGAGGCGCGTGCCTCTATACTGAAATCCTGCTTTGGGTCATAATTATAATAAAACTGCGTCTGTCCGTTATCCGGATGCAAGTGTCCGAAATACAGGAAATGTTTTCCATTACTGTGTCCAGCGGAAGGGACCATCAAGAGAAACCGAGTGGTGTAAAGCTAAAGCTATATCAGTGTACAGTGAGTATACGAAATTCATCAACATGAATGTTTCCTTCTTTTCAAACATTCACTTTAGCTACCTACAATTTGGTTCCTCAGTTGGTCGTCGCCGCGCCGATACAAATGGCCAACAACATTTTTAATGAATTCCAAAAGTTAAAGCTCACAAATTCCAACTACTCTAGCTATTTACAAAAATCCGCCGAAACAAGTGAAAGGACACAGGACTCAGTCGAGTTGGGTCAAAAAGTACAAAGAGTGCTACGCCGAGCCGTGCGTCGGTCGTACGAGGGGTGAGGTTAAAGAAAAAGTATATGGAAAACATTAATTCATCCCCTGGCGTGACGAAACCATAAACTTTTATTTTTTATTATTAGATTTTTTTTAGTTCAAGTTGATGTTGTTGTTGCCGGAGCCGGAGCTGGAGCTGAAACTGGAGCTGAAACTGGAGCTGGATGACATCTATTCTGGCACAATCCACAATGTTTTCATTACAGGACTTACATAGAATATAACATAGGTAGTCTTAAAGAAGAAAAAAGTTTAATAATATACATTAACGCAATAACCTGCGATTATTAGAAGAGGAAGGTGCTCCTGTAATCCTGCGAATTGCCTCTGGAGAAGAAAGTTTTTTTCATGTCTTTTGGCTTTATTGAAAATGACCTCCCGTTCTTTGTTGGATTATTATATTTTTATGAATATAATTCCTTGTGCAATTTTATAAGAGGTATAATATACCGGAGCTTAGGGCATTTTCTGGGAATAATAAGCATCAAGGTATGAATGCGTCAGTTTTCGCCACAGGGGGTGATGAACGTGGACGACGACCGTCGTCGTAGGTCGATGACGACCATGAGTTAATCTTAAGTGGTTATTGTCTCAACAAAAAAACGAAAAAATAACAATGAGCTGAGCATGGTGCATGGATGAACAAAATTGAATATTCCTAGGATTTTATTTTAAATAAGGACAATCTTAATAAAGGCTTTTGATTAGAATTTTTTTTAGAAATTAAAATGGAGTGTATAATAATGCGAATATGGCACACAAAGTTAAAAATAAATGCGGGGCTATAGACGAAGGTTGTATCGGGTTTTTCAATAGGAGCGATAAAAAAGTTCTTTTAAATAAAATAAAAACGGTTTTGGATATCAATGAAATTCTTTATTAATGTGAAAGTACGTTCGACGCCATTATATATGAAATTCTTTTTGTTTTGCTTGCATGAAGTCCAGTCACTGAACCTTATTTTCGACGGTTTTCAAGCATTAATCGGCCGATACTGCTGCAATTTCAAGTTCGATATTCGTACGAAGTTCTGTTAGGAGTCAGGTCTCCACGGGGGAATGCTTTGGTGTACTGGAAGAGGCTACGGCACGCTTGCGATTGCACGGCTCAGCTCGTCGCGTGGGGTGGTTCTTGCCACCTCCCAGTACACCTCCTGCTCGACTAAACATAATTTAATTCGTGCCTAAGGTAACTCTAAAGATGAACATGACACAAACCTGTGAACTTTGACGATAGTTAAGAGAAACTAGAGATCGGTGCTTCGAAATTAAGTTTAAGAAAAATCAAAAAAAAAAAATAATCCCTATGACTAACCTAATAAAAATAATAAAAAAAAAATAAAAACCTTCACCAAAATAAAAATAATAATAATAAAAAAAATTAATAAAAAGAAATTGTAAAAAAAAATTAAGTATAAAAAAAAAGAATACTACACCCTAACTAAAACTAAATAAAAAAAAAACCCTAAAAATGTAAACTTATCCTTTCCTAAAGCACCTCTCTCTTACCCCCTCAAATATCGCCACACTGAATTCCAAACGTTCGTCTGATGTTGTTGACGAAAGTCTGGCCGACCCGCCCAAGTATCATGAAGATACTTCCTTCGCTATTTCCATGGCCGGATGTAGTGGAAATAGCCCCTAAAATGACTCAACCAGTCACGAGTTAGTCCGTTGGGAAAAGTTAGTCTGTCATGTCAAAAAAAATCCAAATCACTCCTGGACGGCCTTACCAAGCCTCCACACACCACTAGCTTTTTAAATTAGAAAACCATTTTTTTAAATTTCAAACACAATTCAAGTTATAATTTTATTGTTCGATTCTGAATTCATTAAAACATAAAAAAAAACTCAATCGAGTTCTCTTACTCTTCTTATCTTATAAAAATTTAAAATAATCAAAATATATAAAAAAAACTAAAAAGGTTTAAATTCAAATTCATAAAAAAAATTGACCTTATAGGCTTTTATTATGGATCCTTTATCCAAAAAAAATATGTTTTTACTCACGGTTACCTTAGTCCCTCGTCGTTCTGCCGGCAGCACGCAGAGAACCAGGGGTAGTACTTTCGCCACCACTGAATTTACTATGTTGAATATTATTATACAAGCCTGTAAAATCACTTTTTCACTAATGTAAATTTAAACTGACTTTAACTTTAAAACAATTTAATTAGTCCAAAAAAAAAAAAATGTTTAGAGAACTGGATTTTACACTACTTTGATTTGACTCTACTGTAATTAAAATCGAAATGTATATATATTTAATTATTTTGAGGTAAAAAAAAAATTCTAAGTTCTTCTTATTTCTTCACTTTAATCACTTCTTTATTTTCTTAACTTTCCCACTGGACACCCTTTCTTTTGGTCTTGCACAAATCCTTGTTTTTGCTTCCTTCGAGGGATATCTATATATATCTAATGTTCGTAGATATCAAGTACCCTCTTGGACTCTGGACCCTATGTGCCTTAGAAGCTGTTTCCTTTGTCCTCGACAAAGGAATACTTCTATTGTGTGGAATGTCCTTCTTCAAAGTCAAGATTTGAAGAATCGAAGGAGGTAACAAAAAAACTTCGCAGAGGCTCAGGCTTCTGCTACTAATTTTGCTGCTCTTTGAAGAACTTGACCTGAACCTAATAAAAGTAAAAAAAAAACAAATCACACATCAGACACAAACTTTAAAAACTTCCATTTTATGGTCACATACCTCTGCCTATTGAATATATATATATGTATATATGTCCCCACCAAACTTTCTTGGATTTAACTAGATTTTTCGTCTAACCCAGTGGAGCTAACACAATCTCTATATATAGAAGTACCTATACATTTATGAAGCCTTTTTCACCATCTAATTACATTTTACCTTGTGTATTTGATTCTTCCACTTCAATTATTTTATTTTAAAAGAACTTCTTGTTTCACTATCTCTCTTTCAAAAAAAATCTATAGATTTTAAATTTAAAAAAACTGTTGATCACTGGCCGTTAACACTTCTATTTTCCAAGTTCGCAAACGTAAGAATGACCATAAAATCCCTTAGGCTAGTTCCTAGTCATTCTCATATTAACTAAGTAAATAGTTACCACTACCTCTGAGTGAGATAACTATTTTTCCACCCACAACTATTTTCCATCCCTATCACAGATAATATCACCCCCTTATCCAAGTCCAAGACATCGTACCCACACATATATACTACTAACACAGTCTTATCTCTATCAGTCTATTTCCTCTTCTATTACTCTAATAATCTATCTAATTTCTAAATTCCTAAATAATCTTATTATTTATCTTAACTACTTAATTTAATCTTTTTCCTATCAGTCTAATATCGTAAACTATTTATTTGAATAACTTTTCATCTCATCCTGTATCTATCTAATACTTGAACCATTAAACAATTCATTTAAGTTCATTTGGTGGATGAACAATCATGTATAATATATTCCTGCGCATGCGCTAGTAGTAATTTGTCTACCCCCTTATCCCTTGAGTAGAAGTAAGACAAAGCTACTATTGCATGCGCAGAACGAAACGACTAGATAAGATAACACATAGGAATTGTCAAAAGAAAAATCAAAACAAACATGGACGTGAAAAGAGGAACAGAAATTATTTTGGTGAGTATTATTTATTAAATTAAACTAATTCCTAGTAACAATAATGATATTTTTATTATTCTTATTTCTTTTTCAGGGGTTGCTAAATGCTTTTATCTATAACTAAGGTAAGTCGTAGTTATGCAAAGTGGTGAATCTGTGTTGTAAAGATTTGAGTGCGAAAGCAATTGAATCCTGACAAAACAAATTCATCACTTTGCAATAATAATATATTATTATTATTTTTTCTACTAATTTTATCTTTTCCTTTCAGAATATAGTTAAATCAGAAGTCTATCGACTTCTTCTGTCGGACCAGAGGGATGGATACCTCAGTCAACTAAGAAATCTTCATCGTTGGAATGGTAGACGGTGTCGTCGTCGTCGAGCAGCCGCGCCGCCGCGCCGGCTATAGGTATATGTATATATGCACATATGCCCACGTAACAGTTCATCTAGCGTTGCTGGCTTGTTAGCATAGACCATAAACTTGACGTAGCCCCATACAGGAAATAGTCTAACGGCGTCAAATCGCACGACAGAGGCGGCCAAGCGACTGGACCATTTCGTGAGATAACACGTTCTCCAAACTTTGTTTCCAGTAAATTGATTGTGACATTCGCTGTGTGGCTTGTTGCGCCGTCCTCTTGGAACCACATGTCCTCCAAGTCCATATCATCCTATTGGGGCGAAAAATATTCGGTTATCGTTGAACGGTATCCCCATTCGCTTTAACGTGCCGGTCTTGATCATCACGGAAGAAGTACGGCCCAATGACGCCGCTAACCGGCCCATAAACTACACCAAATCGTAATTTTTTCGGGATGCAATAGTTTTTTCGCAAAATTCGCAGAAATGCCCAACGCTTGAGAAGGACGTGTGAGAGACACATTTGGGCTTTCTGCAACTGAAGCTTCAGGGGCAGCAATATTCTCCACACTACGGGCACTTCTTTGTCTCACTGGCACGGAAACATTTTGTGTCTGTGAATTCAAATTTTTCCACTAGACGCTCAATTGTTGATCTGCTAGGACGATTATGACGACCATAAATTGGACGTAGCGCTCTTAACGTTGAGGCCACTGACTCCGAATTTCGGTAGTAAATTTTAATAATTTCGACTCGTTGTTGGCTCGTTTATCTCTCCATCATGAAATGGCAAACCTTATTGAAGAGAAATTTCAAAAGAGCGGCAAGAAATATGGCGTCGTTTGCTGTCCCTGTCGCTCTACTTTTGTAGCGTCCCTGTTGAAAAACAATGTACCTACTTTCATATTTTTCAATTCGACACCCACCATTTCTTCAGCGATTTCAATACCGCTTATGACAGCATCTGTACATTTACCCACTATGTAGAGTCATGTCTAGTTTTGGCATCTATGCCAAACTCGTCCGTTTGTGCACAATGACCATGGAGAATTCGCGCTGCCCCATTAACCTTTTGACGTGATTTCTTTAACATCATCCTTGAAAAAAATAGTGCGACCTCCCACGTCAACACTAGAGGCACTATATTTTTCAAAAGTCTGTCCAGTTACTCACATACGCTAATGGCATTGAGGTAATCGGAAGAACTCAGGATGATGTCAATGGGGTTTTTGTTAGTATTGAAACAGAGGTGGTTAAAATGTAGTTAATCGGTTGATGAGGCAAAACAAAGCACATGCAAGAAAAGATCTACAATACCGACACGTCTCGGTTAAACGTCAATATCGACAGACGTAAGTTTCAGTTAGTTAAGGACTTTGTCAACCTTCGCTATGAAAGCTGCAACCAACACCATCGCTGAGATAAAAGAGATTACTACTCTTGCTACCTGCTGATTCTTTGGGGTAAGAAAGCAATTGAGTAGTAAAGCCCTCTCTCTCGCTAAAGCCTGGACAATGATAAAAGTGGATGAAAGCATCTTAAGTCGTTTCGAGAGAAAAGTTCTTCGCGTGATCTAAAGTCCCGTATGAACAGAAGGTGAGTGGAGGAGAAGATGGAACGACAAGCTGTACGGGCTGTACAGCGTCGTAGACTTAGCTAGAAGGATATAAGTCCAACTACTTAGACGGCTTGTTGTTGGAACTCGACTCAGGCAAAAAGTCTTGAGTTTCAACAGTGTGAGCGAGCGCATCACGACAATCCGCATCAAGGCTAAATTCGCCATTATAAGCCTAATATGCGCGCATGCCCCAACAGAGGAGAAAGATGAAGACACCAAAGACATATTCTTCGAGCTCTTGGACAAGACATATGAGCAGTGCCCTGACTACGACATTAAAATTGTCTTAGGAGATTTTAATGCCAAGCTAGGAAGAGAAGACATCTTTGGTGGCACAATCGGGAGATACAGCCTGCACGACACCACCTCCGACAACGGATTAAGGCTGATCGATTTCGCTGCGGGGCGAGACGTTCTGGTAGCTAGTACGAAGTTCACACATCTCAATATCCACAAGGGGACATGGAAATCTCCTGATCAATCAACCGTCAACCAGATTGACCACATTGCGATCGACGCACGACACTTCTCCAGTATACAGGATATCCGAACATTCCGAGGGGCCAACATTGACTCGGACCACTACCTCGTTGTAGCCAAGGTACGACTACGGATATCCCGGTCCAAGCCAAAACAAGGAAGTACTGTGAGAAGTTTCGACGTTAGACGGCTACAATCGCAAGAGACTGCCATGTCCTTTTCCAATCGAGTCTCTAGTAACCTCTTAAGGAGTCCTATGCTGCCTGCATTAAGCATTGATAACCAGTGGCAACATTGCCTTGCAGCCATCAGAGATGCCGCCTCTGAAGTGCTAGGTTTCACACGACCACCACAGCGAAACCCCTGGTTTGACGACGAATGCCGGCAAGCGCACGCAGCGAAGCAAGAGGCATACAAAACGGCGCTGCACAGAAGGACCAGAGCTGCTCGCGAGCTCTACGAGCAGAAGAGGAGAGAGGAACACCGGCTTCTTAGATGGAAAAAAAGAGAGCACGAGAAGCGCGCGATCGAGGAGATAGAGGGATGTTACAACAGGAATGAGGTTCGTAAATTTTACCAAAAGGTAAAAAAAACCTCCCAAGGGTACCAGCCACGCAGTCTATGTTGAGAATATGGAAAGACCACTTCTCCAAATTATATAACGGCGATGACGAACCGAATTCCGCTGTAAGGCAGATAGAACCACTCAACCTAGGCGACGCAGGCGATGACTTGGTAGGGAGCATGCACCAACTCATCTGCAAAATATGGTCGGAAGAAAGCATGCCCGATGAGTGGAATCTCAGCATAGTTTGCCCGATACATAAAAAAGGAGACCCTTTAAATTGCGCCAACTACAGAGGGATCAGTCTCCTTAACATTGCATATAAGATCCTTTCTGCCGTATTATGTGAACGTCTGAAGCCGTTCATCAACAACCTGATAGGTCCTTATCAGTGTGGCTTCAGACCAGGAAAGTCCACTATCGACCAAATATTCACACTACGGCAGATCTTGAAAAAACCCAGGAGCTTCAAATCGATACCCACCATCCCTTTATCGAATTTAAAGCCGCGTATGACAGCATCCATAGGGAAGAGCTCTACAGAGCAATGTCTAGTTTTGGCATTCCTGTCAAAATTATCCGTTTGTGCAGAATGACGATGGAGAATGCACGCTGCTCCATCAAGGTCGGAAAAGATCTCACCGATGCATTTGATGTCAAAAAAGGTTTTAGACAAGGCGATGCACTGTCATGCGACTTCTTCAACATCGTTCTGGAAAGAATTGTGCAAAACTCAACCGTTAACACTAGAGGCACAATCTTCCAAAGGTCCATCCAATTACTCGGATACGCAGATGATATTGACATAATTGGAAGATCAAAGCGTGATGTCAGTGGAGCGTTTTTGAGCATTGCGACGGAAGCGAAGAAGATGGGTTTAGTGGTCAATGAGGGCAAGACCAAGTATATGCTGTCATCAAAAAAGGACATTGAACAACGACGTCTTGGACAAAACGTCACCATGGACAGCTATAACTTCGAGGTAGTTAAGGACTTTGTCTACCTAGGCACCGCTATAAACACAGACAACGACACCAGCGCTGAAATCAAACGAAGAATAACTCTTGCAAATCGCTGCTTCTTTGGACTTAGAAGGCAATTGAGAAGTAAAGTCCTCTCTCGAGCATCTAAAATCACCATCTATAAGACACTCATCATCCCGGTTCTCATTTATGGCGCTGAGGCCTGGACCCTGTCAAAGAAAGATGAGAACGTCTTAGGATGCTTCGAGAGAAAAATTCTTCGGGTGATTTTTGGTCCCGTACGTATAGATGGAGAATGGAGGAGAAGATATAACGACGAACTGTACGGGCTGTACATCGACACTGACCTAGTTAGCAGAATAAAAGTCCAACGGCTTAGATGGCTGGGTCATGTAGAGCGAATGGACATCAACGCTCCAGCCCGGAAGGTCTTCGAATCCAATTTGCATTTTTAATAGCCTGCTATTTTGGGTAGAAGTCTATTTTGAAGCTTTAATCTATTGATATTTTGCGAAGCATGGAATGATATCAATTATCAACTTCAAAACGCATTGAAATTGTTAAAATTCTTTATAATTATGAAGAATCTTCACCATTTTGGTTCATTGAATTTCATTGAATTTCAACACAGTAAATTGAAAATTCAGTTCGTTTGTTTAATTGTTTGCTTGTTTGTTTGTCGGTCCCTTACGTCGTAGCGGACTTATATTATGACAAGATTTTTTGGAGTTAGTTACAAGGCTAGAGAGTGTTCTAAGCTACTTTTTACGGTGGGAAAATATCTCATTCCCAGCTCATTCAAGCAGATCCCCTGGTGACACTTTTAATAAGGTATTCAATATATTTTTTTAGCACTCTAATTAGAAGCATATCCTTAGGTGCTGCCTGCTTTTGCACCTATCATCGTTGCCTATCATTATGCATTTCTTATAATGATATTAAATCATGAAATTATGGTAAAACACTGTTAGAAATTGTATATGTACATAGGTAGATGGGCTGTTAGAAACCAATTCCTGGGGCTTTGTGACACCAACGGAAGATTTTTGTAACTCAGCAATTCAGAACTTATTGCAAGAGCGTATCCTGATTTAAAAAATAATATACTATACATGAAGATGTTTTTTTGAATATATATTCAAACATATTGGACGAAGTATCAAGAGATATGAGGGACTATTTGTCAACAGTTATTGTCATGGACTCAGAACAGAGCACTTTATACCCAGTAGAGTTTCTTTACTCACTTGAGCTGTCCGATGTGCCATCCCATAAGCTGCAATTGAAGATAAGCGTGCCGAAATTTAAATACCCTAGATTATGTTACGTTACAAGACTTCGTGTCATTCAACTTAGGCGAAATGATATTAGTGCTAATATCAAAACGGTGGCGTTCGAAAGGATGAAAAAGAAAATGTTATTATTTCTCGATTCCGATGATTCAGAAAAGTCTTGAATTACCCATTGAAGTTAATAAGGCGCAAGGGCAAACACTAAAAGTAACAAGGTGAACATAGATAAGCCGTGCTTCAGCAATTTAACAGTAGACAACGTTGCTTTTGGTTCCTCTCTGTTTCTTTTGATTGTAGAACGCTTATCAACTTACTCCTGTATACTTGCCCCTGGAATGTCGCTATTTAATTTGTTTGCAGGCAAAGCCGAGGGTACCTATAGTCTATTATAAAAAGGCTTCATTCTCCTAAAGTGAAGGCGTAAAACTGGATGATGGTGATACGTGTTGGCTTTAGACCAGAACCTAGCTCTACGAATCCTGTCATCTTAAGACTCCCAGGAGAAAGGGGTTTTAAAGAGCTGTTTTAGAAAACAGCAAACCGACACCAAGCCGCGAAAAGCTTCTCTATGGAGTTACGGGTTGTTGACTTTTCCCCTATAGATCAGTCATCGAACTTCATTTATTAATAAGAAGGGCATCTTGTATCCTGAAGACTTTTGTTTCCATCGTCACGAAGTGTCTCAGTCAAAAGACGTTAACGTGTTAGTATTGTTAATTCAAAGCGTAGTGCGTAGTTCGGTACCAATTTCCTATCCTAGAAAAATAAATCTTTTGAAATTTTGTAAAAACAAATAATTACTCAGGAATTACCACGAGGAGTTAGGACAACCACTTCTACGTTGAGCTACTGGACTATTCCCTGTTCTACTTTCTCATCTAAGCCTCTTTTGTTTTGGTAAAATTTACACAACCCATTTGCTCCATTAAAACACACAATTTTAGAATGCAGAGTATTGGTCATGTCGAATGAAATGAAAAACTGAAATTTGAAGATCATGGAGAAAAACATGTCTAACTCATATGAAAATATCGAAATCTGTTTTTTCCGATTTTCTAATAATTTTAATTCTTTGTATATACTATATAGGGAATTAAATGTCGTCCCATCAATAGTTTAGTCTTATGATGGTGTCGGAAGTGTTAAGAGTTTAGATGGCAGCTGTTAGCGATAATTTTTAGTACCCTCTCCTCCAAGCGCCACTTGTTTTCCTTTTTAAAAAAAGAAGTAATTTAAGATTAACATATTTATCTACTTACATTTGTAATGAAGAAAAAGAATCTTCATGGATGCAGAGCAACAAACAAGTGACATGTCACATGCAACATTTTAATTTATTGAAATGCTGAAATACAATCTTTGGATATGTTGTAATAAAAATATCACTTCGCCTTATTGTACCATATGGGAAAACTATTTATGTTTTGAGTTAAAAAATGTGACATCAATTAAAATTATAGCTAATCCTGTAAAGGCATTGAATTTTATCTATAAATACTGTACAAATTTCTAAATCAATGAGAAGCAACAAAATAAATATTTTTGCAAGCTTTTTGTTTTTTTTTTCTTTTTGGTTTGTTTTGCAATTAACCTACCTATCAGTCACAACAACCTACGTCTAAGTTGAAATACCTTCTATTGATATGCCAAATATCGCTGTCACGGCCCGCCAGGTCAGCTAATCAGTATCTTCATACATACATATATAATGAGAATCACGCCTACTCCTAGCGCCAAGATTCTTTCGAGGCGCGCATTCTTTGAAGCACATTTGTCTATCAATATTACTATGTCGATCCATCAATCACATACCTAGTCTTTCTACGTGCTGTGAATCTTTCAACGCGCCACCGCCCCATGTCATGGTGGGCGCATTCTGTCTGCAATAATGCAACGCAACAAACCCAACAAATAAAACCTCCCCCTCATCAATGGTAATGTTTATGCACCCCGAGTACCAGTATATAGTGGGGTATACTTTTGGCCAAACACACGACTGACGTAATTTAATTTAGACCAAGAACTCGAGGCTTCCACCGCTGCGCTGCGCTGGCTGGCTGTGGACGTCCGGCCGATGAAATCGACCAAACCATCACAATAACAACCGACTCGACGACGCGCTTAAATACCTATCTAGGCGTGTAGGCGCGGCAAATAACCTTTCGACCTGAAAGAAATCACCGACGGCATCGGAAGCGGTAGCAGTGGCGGTGGCGGTGGCGTCGATCGGCGTCAGTTCGATTGGAGAATTTAGTTCACAACCGCAATTGCGTCTAAATATCTGCAAAATTTATTTAGTAAAGAAATTTTCGAATTAGATAAACTAAACACACGCTCCTATAACGTATCTAGCGGTATATGTTGTATATCTTCAGGTAGAGGAAAAATACCGATGTCGGTCGGATGCTGCCAATTATTTAGCTATTCTTAGGCATCAGGTGTTCATTTGAAATTAATTTATAATGTTGTTTTTCTATTGAAGTGAAATTATATAAAATTAAAATGATTATTATTTAAATGATATGTAACTTTGAAGTCTTTGGATCTCAAGTAAATACAAAAAGCATTGGACTAATAGGCACTATAGTAGCAGATTATAGAAGTCCCCAGCGAATAAGTTAGGTGTATTCTTCCAACACCAACAGTTCTTTGTTTTAACTAAAAAACAAAACTATTTTCATGAAATTGAATAAATGTTGTATAGCAACGAAAAAATGTTATAAGGACATATTTAAGAAAAGAAGAACATCCCCACGCTAGTTCAATATTCGACATATATTTGAACACACATAATCCCCTTATATTCCAACACGGTATTTTTGGTGTCGTACTGATCAGACAATGACGAACAATTTCAAATGATGTATGTATTACCAATTTTGTTGTCTATGTCTTATTTGTGTACAAAAGATACTTTTTCTAGATACGTATCTACGAAAACCTATTTCTCTAATTAAATATTCACATTAAACATGACACTCGAAGATTCAGTTGAATAATCGTTCCACGTGCCATTTGATTTTACGGAAAGCAAAATCGCTTTTCAAAATTAATGCGACGTTAGCGGTGTACGAAACCAATTAGAATTTATTGGAAATTCTTCAGATTCTTACTTTATCTTTGTGATCTGTGATGTACATATGTATGTATGTATATGGATCCGGCTGTTTCGTATGTGTGTTTAGTATAAGAGGGATACAAATTAGTATACCAAAGGATAAGAGATTATTTCCAAATTTGTTAGTGTTAAACTAACATTTTATAAATTAAGAATTGAATCAATAGTTTTCAATAGTTACAGAAGAAATAGTGCAGAGCCGTTCATATATGTATGTCTACAGACGAAAATGTCCAGTTAGTTTCAACTTGTATAGTTGTCAATCTTTGCTCAATCGATTATGGTCTACTAACCAGAATGAGAATTAAGATTTGAATTTGGCATCGAGATTTTTGTCTGAATGCTTAACAAGATACTTTTAAGGTTTTATTCTCATTCGTAGTCGAAATTGAGTTAAGACAAAATTTTAAATTAATAATAAAAAATTGAATACACTCATGAAAACAAATAAATTAGACAACAGTTTATTTATCACATCGTTGGAAAAACGGGCAATTTATTTAATTATCGAACAAATTTTTAAAAAAAATACATAAATTGAAATTCTATCGAAGTATCAAAATTTATCTTCAGTTTTTAAACGACGTAAATGGTTCTTGTATTTAGTCTAGCTATGTATAAGTTTTTTTTACAAGAAATCAAAAGAGCAGCACTCGAAACTTAAAGCAGGAATAATATCGTTTGCTATACATATATTTTTTCGTTCAAATAACGTACTCTAACAAGTTAAAAAAGAAAGCTAATTTGGTTTCAGACTAAAGATGGAATGGGGTGCAAAAAACCGAGTCGCGATAATCGTCTCACATAATGTGTGGAAAAAAATATAACCACATTTTTGAACTTATTTAATCGAGAAAATTTGTTTATCGAGCCATAAGTCGTTTAAAGGAACTTTCTAAAGGAACAAATTCGTCCGAAAACAGAAAATAATGTCTATTTCTCTATAGACATCAATGTCAAGTATGATCTGAGATAATCTTCATATGAGAGCCTATCGTATATTAGACTACAGAGAAGTAAAAAACAATTATATAACACATTTTTTCTATTAAAGAAGTTTTCAAGAAGCAAACTGATAAAACATATGTGTTGTCATCTAAAGTCGAAAAATAATTGTTCCAAGGGTTTAACGTGGATCTGTAATGGCTTGATGTAGGGTAACAAATCAAGTTGTCCAACCATTGCATTTTTGTTAAAAGTTGTAAAAACAATGCAAATGTGTATCATGACAATTTTCTCGAGGGTGTTGTTAATCTTTACTAATATAAAAATGTTGAGGAGTTTGTGTGTTTGTTTGAACACAATAATCTCAGGAACTACTGGTCTGATTACAAAAACTCTTTCATTGTTAGATAGCCTATTTCACATCACGCTAAGACCAATACGAGCGGAGCATAAATAAAGAATATTTTAAAATCGGGGATTTGTTTTCCTTTTGAGAGCTTCTACTGCGTGCGCTACGAAAACGGTTCAAGTTTTTCTAAAATAATGTATGCAATGTATGAAGGAATTGTTCTCATTTAATAGTTCACAAATGAGTTCGCAACAGCATTATCTATCTTGTAAAGTAATCTTACTACACGGAAAGAAATACATTGCGAATATTGCAATGTCAGTATGGGTGTGAACGCAATACTGTATGGCTTAGAAGATTTCCATTGGATAAAAAGTTGTAAGCATAGGTAATCTGGACATACTGAGAATAGTAACGTCGACAATAGTAATTATAGCCGATACGCCATTGCCAGTATGGGAGTCAGGCCCATACTGACTGGTGGCATGTACAATGCTCCTAGCAGAAAAGGCAATACATTATTGTTATGTCCCCTATACTTACACTATTGACAGCAATCCAAGAAGGGTATCGATTATCACGCCATAAAATATTGCGGGCAAAACTAGTAGCACTGCGACATCTCCGATACAGTATGGGGGTGAAGGCAATGCTGTCTCGTCAAACGTACTATGCGGCCTTGTGTTGTAGCAATACAATGTAGGAATATCACCCATACTTTTTTAGTATGGGACTCCAGGCCAAACTAGCATTGCCATTAATGCCATACACTTCTTTCCGTTTATAACCTTTCTTATGCAAACAAAATTTGGTCTCAAAAAAACATGCGAGTAACGCCACTGGCGCAACAAGTGTTGGTTGTAGACGTCTGCTTGAATCTCACTAGATAATAAATTATAAACGTCATTTTACATTGTATTTATTTATTTTCTATTTAGCATTCCTTACTTTGGTTACAATCTACAATTGGAAAATAACTTACCAGTTTTTTAATTTCAAACCTCTTGATATCTTCAATATTTTGGTGAACAAACATATCTGGTGGATTTTAATTTGGAGAAGATCTCGACTGCTTGATAAAAATCTAAAACGTTTTTAACATCTAGTCAAATTTTGAGAAAAATCGAATTGATAGTTTTTTTTATAAAAAATAAAAACCTAAAAAAACATTATTGAAAGTTCGTAAAAATTGATTTCCGACTCAAATATCTTATCAAAAATTCTAGATTATGGCTTCCAACTTATTTTATCTTATAAGAAATATAGTTTTCAACATTCGGAAAATTTTGAGAAAAATCTAATTGACAGTTATTTTACAAAAAAATGAAAACCTAAACAAAAAATTAATAAAAGTTGGTTTAAATTGATTGTCGACTCAAATATCTTTTCAAAAAATTGAGATATTGGCTTTAAACTATTTTTTTCTTTTTAAAAATATTGTTGTCAACATTCAGTAAAATTTTGAGAAAAATTGAATTGACAGTTTTCACAAAAAAAAAAAAAACTAAAAAAAATTAATAAAACTGAAACTGAAATTAATAAAACTGAAAATATTGGCTTCAAACTTATTTTATCTCACAGAAAATATTGTTTTCGATATTCAATATTTTTTTTTTATAAAAATCCAACAGTCCGTTTTCCATAAAAAATAAAATCTACAAAAAATAGTACTCAAATTTATTAAAAATTGATGTTCGGTTCTCGATATCTTGTGAACAATAGAATATATTGACTTCAAATTAATTTCATTCATCCAGTTTGTATTTCTTTATATAAGAAATAAAAGCTTTTAAGAAATGGTACTAAAATTAGTAAAAATTGGTTTTCGACTAAGAATCTCATTAACAAAAATAGATTTCGAAATCAAACTATTTCATTTGCAGAATATTGTTGGTAATTTTAAAGTTTTTAAGAATAATTGAACACGAAAACCTACAAACTTTTAAGCAAGACAAATCGACAGACGGGATGGGAAGTTATCAGTGTGGGTCGCATCCCAGCCTATTTTTCGATTCCTAGTGCAATAACGGGAGTGTCGATTGAGCCGGCCAAATTGCTAAGTTCCATTGCATATGTACAATTTGCTGATGTCAAAGCTTATCAAAAAGAATGTTTTAACTTAACCCACGCATCTTTAGCTGTATCAACCATCCCGACCCATTTTAAAGCATTCAGTTGTTGTTTGTTAGGTCTGGTTTCGGATAGAGACCGACTTGATAATAATTAAAGAATTTCTAGATTTCTAAAAGCTCTAGAAGCAGGTGATCACCAACGCAGTATCGCATTCTCGTTTAATGGGTTAGATTCGAATTTTAATCTATAACCGTCTTAGATCTTTGAGCCCATTTTTATCTCGGAGCATAATAAACAGAATTGTCACACTACTGACCCAGAAATTGTTTCAAGTTTGTCCTTTAAGACCAAGAATTGAGTTGAAACCAGCTAATTGGATATCGTATCGTGGTTCTTGGTCTTGCATACATACAAGAACATTCTCGCTTTAGCTTTATAGTCAAAACCCAATCCTTATAGAGTCTTTATTAGACACTAGAAAAACAACATGCATTTAGCATTTCTTAAGATAATCTTAAAACGTCAAGTTTAATAAAAACCTCCTTCTATTTTTATGTACTCCATGCAGGTAGTACAGTATAAAACTTGTGATGAAAATTCCACATGTGTCTTAATTTGATCCACCTTATCACCGACTTACGACAAAAACTCACATGTGCATATAAGGTTTCATATCATCACCATGTATATTAGGTAACTTATCTTCGACGTGTTCTTATTATTTCCTTACAATAAATTTTCTCACGCACCGTTTAATGATGACACCACACATGTACTCTACATCACGAAGATTATGTTATTTTAATTAAGGCTAAAGTATACACAAAATAATGACAACGAGTTAAATTTATATTGTATCTTGTATCTTGTTCTATTGAGATAGCTTCAAGCACTCAATGGAAGGGTGACATATTTTGGTCATGTGCACTTTATCGTGAAGTCATCTATTTTGGAGTAATAAATGGTAAAGTGTGTATTGTGGGAATTATGGGGAACATCGGATGGCAAAGTGTGAATTTTTGTTTCCTATAAAACACAAAGTATCTCTTACCAAGAGAACTTGTAATTTATAAACGTATATCGGAACTTAAAAAAAAAGAAAACACTTGTGTACCTACAGCTGAGAATATAAGAGATTGAGTAACTGAATGCATTTCACAACCACATGTTGTGTTCATTTGAATCTGACAGCTATCATTATAAAGTATAAATTCATGAGGAAACATTTTGTGAAGAAATATATAAAGAATATGATGGGTTGTAAATGTACGAATAGCATCAATCAATATTCATATAAAAATTGTTATAGTCATTAACTTGCAATTGCAATGGGCAGGTGTCAAATTGTTGATCAAATTGGATTAATTTTTTTCTTCTTTCTTTTATTCAGCAATTTAAGTATAACAAAATTAACGACATCAAAGTAAACTGTAACTAGGTATCTATACTGCTTAGCTTATAGACTATAAAAACTCGGGAGTTGATTTAAGTTCAGTTTATATTGATTGCTTTTCAACGAGCTCACCATCACATCACCCATCAGGAAATGGACTATATCGAATAATAAAACTGTCTTCTACCATAAGCACACGCGCCATCTAATGCAAAGTCATTTCCAATACAAAAGTCACACCGTCTCGTCTCGTCATCAGAAGTCGAGAAAAAAATCCCATTAAAAATTCGACCGACTTGTGGCGCTAGTTATATTATAGGCAGAGACTTATCCAGGGGCGGATTTAAAGGAAATATAAATAGACATAATAATTTAGTGTATGTCTTTAAAATTGAAGCAGTTCTATTTGGTATATGCTATGTACTTTGCTGAGGCTAAGTTATCACCCGCTGCCGATCTCGAGGTACTTATTTAAAGTATGTAAAAACGGCTTTAGGTCAACGTTAAAGGTATCTGAACTCTGTTTTCAATATGCATTTAAATGGACAGTTTACGGTTGGATGAAAACTCGCCGGGAACAATCCTTTTCAGGTTTGGTTTTCGTCTTCCCGTTCGCTGGGAAGCTGAACAGCTTTCGCTGATTATTCCGGTTTTCACAAGCTGTCAAGGACTTCCACCAGTTATCAACAGCTTTCCATGGCTATCACAGTTTTCACCAGCTTTCAACGGCTTTCGCCAGCTGTCAAGGTATTTGCTTCAAGACTCTTTACCATTGGTGAGAGGAAATCTTTTTTCCGTACGGAGCTAGGTTGTTGCTTGGTCTTGAACTTCTAGTCTACTGACTGGCTGTCCGATACTTGTCGGAAAAAATGACACATATCACATATGCTCATAGCCATTACCGCTATAGTTAAACCTTAGATGAATATTTTGCTAGACAGTGCTCTATAGGCTATACGAGGTTGGCAAAGTGTAATGCTTCGTTACTAGTCAAAATTAGTTCTGTAGGTACAAAAAAAAAATTAAATTTATTGCAAATGTACTAGCTGTTACCTGCGGCCTTGCTCGCGTGGTAGAAGAAAATCAAAATAACACAGATCACGACAAATATAAAAGAGTTAGTTGACAAACTTTCCACGATCAAAAAAAACAAAAAGAGGAACCAAAAGTCTAATGTTAAAGTGATAAATGTTATTTAAATATATTTCAAAAAATAGTTTTCATCAAATAAAATATTTATTAAAATTGACTTATTGTTTAAGTATAGATTTGTATCCTATGGTTTTTTGTAAGGTGAATGAATGAACAGTTTCTGGGCATTGGACCCGCAACATATAGCTGTCTATGGGGAAAACACTGCTATTCTAGGTTCAATCCCGATGCTGTTAGTGTTTCTGGAGAAATTATTGGGATTCGAGGTACAATTACATTTCCACCCTCTCCACAGACCAGGCAACTAAAGTGAATAAAGAGAAATCTACTGGGTATGAAGTGCTCTGTTCTGAGTCCATGACTGTGTTTATTGACAAATATTCTTTCAAATCTCCTACTACTCCATTCAATATGTTTGAATTTATTTTCATAACAACATCGTTTCTTAATGCTAGAATCGTCCTTTAAAAGAGATATTGTTCGTCATGCCCCTTATTTAGTAAACACTTGTAATAATTTCAGAATTAATATGACCTAAATTACAAAAAATTTCCGTTATTTTAACATAATCTTCGAAATCGGAATCGAAAATCTCCTAAAAGAAGAATCACCTTATGATAGGCAAGGATGACAGTTTCAAAAGCAAGACGCACCTAATGATATGCTTCTAATTAGTATTCTAATAAAAGAATATATTTAATATCTAACAAAAAGTGTTACTTAGGTATCTGCTTTGAATAGTGAGTACTGAGATATTTGACCGCTGTAAAAAGTAACTTAAAACACTATTCAGCTTTTTAACTACATCCACACATAAAACCATGCCGAAATATTGCTCCGTTGCGATGTGAAGGACGGACAAACAAACAAACAAACTGACTTTCACATTTTTAATATTAGTATAGGATGGAAAGTTATTTTTAGGAAAATATGAATTAAAAAAAAAGGTTTAAAATTCATTTATTTCTAATAATAAGTTTAGATACAGCAAGTTCAATATGACTACAATATAAATAAAATTTTTTAGAAATAAGTGGCAATATTGTTAGAAAATAAAACAGTATTAAATGCCACTTCGATATTTAACAAAAAATCAAATAAATAAATTGGGTGGGGTGACCCTTAATTTAACTTCAAGTATAAATATAAATATGTACAATTGAAAAATAAAGCAAAGAGAATCACAATTATTAAAAATTTTAGTAAGCAAAATGCCAGAAAATATTAATCAAGGTATTAAAAAGAGAACGACCAGATACAAAAATTTCAACAAATTAGAAAACCAATTCCCAAAAATTCACCAGAAAATAAAAAGAAAAAACAAAAAAAACATAAAGTTTATGAAAACAAAATTTTTTCCAAATCACCGAAATCAGATTCAAACAACCAACTCTTAAGATGTTTCATTAAAAGATTTGGTAAAATAAGTGACCTTAACATAAAAGGTAGTTTATTAAATAATCTAGAAGCAACTGTGTAAAAATTTCGAAAAGTAGTCGTCCGGAAGTTAGGAATAGGTACAAGATAATATAGCAAGTTGTTTCGCAGGTTATGGCTGTCTAAAACTCTGAAAACTGTGATGCAGTCGTCGTTTTCTGCTTATTATTCTAATAACATACTTTTGGAGAGTAAGAATTGGTTTAACTTTGCAAAAGTGCGTTCCGCCCCAACACGCAATTCCATATTGTAGTTTAGAGTGGAAGATCCCATAATACATTTTTTTAAGAACGCCGGGTGAGCAAACTTTTTGGAGAAAGAAGAAGTGCCTGAGTGTAGTACGAAAATATTTTTTTAAATTCTCAGTTTGATTACTGAAGGTCATCTTTGAATCGATTAGCAATCCTAGATATTGAAAAACATCCACTTTTTCAATTTGAAAACAAAGATCACTACAGAATAGGTGGTCACAGTAAGTGATCGTGCTTGTTTCAGAAGAGCAAGAGCAACTATGTAGTTTAAACTTTTTGCACTCAGGCTCATGAAAAAAGATTTCCGGTTCGAAAAAATTCTGAGAAGAAAAGCTGAAAAACATAATTTTCGTCGTAGAGCTTATTAATAATTTATGTTCAGCAAACCACGACCTAAAAAGATTCAAATCCCAATTTATATCTGCAACAAGATCAAGGGGACTATCAGCACCATAGGCACAACCAACATCATCTGCAAAAGCGGTAATTTTCGACTTGAATGGCAATTTAAATAAAGAGTTAATGTAAATTAAGAACAATATTGGACCAAGCACATAGCCTTGTGGTACTCCAATATTAAGAAATTTTAAGCCCCTTCTTGTATTGTTAATTTTTACTCGTAATGATCTATTAACAAGGTAGGATCTAAACCAATCTCTCATAAAGCTTCGAATACCAGCATTTTCCAATTTAGACAACATGATTTCGTGATCAACCATGTCAAAAGCTTTAGTGATATCGACAAATAGGCCAGCTGAACACTTTTTACTATCTAGGTTAATGAAAATCTCAGAGCAAAATTTTAGAAGATTTTCCTTTCTGAAACCCAAATTGCAGGGAACTAAAGAAGTTGTTTTTATTTAAGAAATCAATTAATCTGTTCTTGATACTTTTTTCAAAAATCTTACTTACAGAAGATAGAATTGAAATTGGTCTATAATTGTTCACTTCTTTCGCTGATCCTTTTTTAAAAATAGGAACAATGTCTGCACACTTCAACGCATCCGGAAATTTTCCTGAAAGGATGCTTAGGTTAAATAAATAAGCCAAAACATCAACTAAGAAACAAGCTATAGTTTTAAGCATATTATTTGAGATACCATCAGCTTCACAAGTCTTTGAATTTTTGAGCGAACCAATAATTCCTTGAGAAGTATTTTATCTCATATTCAAGAGTTTTTCATGATGTTTTCTCAATTAATAAAGGGTAACACAAGACGGGCTCCTTACTGTCATCAAAAAGTTTAGTTAGATTACTGTGAGCTTAATTAGAACTTAATTCCACCCTGACATCATATTTCAACACATCTAATTTACTTACCTATGATTTTCAGCTCTTAAGCTAAGTGTACACGATTGCCAGATCTGCAAATATTGCCAGATCTGTCACTGATTTGTCTCGAATGGATGACAATCGTGTACACACCAAATTAATTTGCAGACAAATGGTTTGTCTCCTAATTTGCAGACAAATATCTGCCAATTAATTTGTAGATATCTGGCAATCGTGTACACGCAAGCTGACAACCGTCTACACACCAAATTGATTTGCAGAAAAATTTTTTCATCAATCATTTTGAAGACAAATTAATTTGCAGATGTGGCAATCGTGTGTACACAAAATTCATTGGGAGATCACCAAATTTTTTTCATTTTCTGACGTTTCTGCAAACGTCTGACAATGAATAAATTTGCAGATGCCGTTTGAGGAACATTTGCAAATTTATTCGTTGGCAGACAAATTTGGCGAAAACTACAAGGTACATTTTTTGTGTGTACACGGTTGGCAGAAAATCTACAAATGTTTGCAAATCTATTGCTAGCTATTTGGCCAAATTAGTTTGTCGACATTGTCAGACAAATATTTGGCAACAGATTTGCAGATGTTTATAGATATCTGCAAACCGTGTACACACAAATTAAAATTTTCAGCTCATCGTCAGCTCATTTTCACACATTGTCAGACGTTTGCAGATCTGACAATGATTGTCAGACCTGGCAATCGTGTACACTAAGCTTTACAGTATAACCAGATATGTTGATTATCTGAAAAGTCATGTGTGTGACAATATTTCAAGTATTTTCATAACAATTCTTTGTCAGAAGTTATTTCTGTGAGAGCCTTCGGGCCTTAAGACAATTGTTGTCACTTTTTAAATGTTCAAAATAAATTACAATTCTTTACGCGGACTCAAAATCGAATCAGTTAACTATCTAAATATTATATAGGGCTTTGGAACAAAATGTTGCCAACCGTGTGAATAGAAATTTTTCATTAAAAAGTCTTTGACTGTTGCCATTTCATTAGCAACTATCTTGCTAAATCACTAACAGTTCTGACATTATTGTTACCATCTTTTATCTAATAATTTCTATAAAAATATGGCCCTCGGAAAGCGTCTTTTGGGCCCTTTAATTTTGATCACTATCATTAAGCAAATCCCTCCCTGAAAAAAGACCTCCTATATCTATGGGTATGTGTAATGAACACTGAACAGTACCTCTCAAAACAAGCAAAAATGTTCATTCATACACATGAGTGGCTGCTTTCGATATAATTAATTGACTTGGTTAATTTTATGGCTTCCTAAATTTCAATTTGAAGAACGGACATTTCATCTATACGAGGTTTCCACTTTATATTATTTCATCGGGCGCGGTAAATGTCGAAGTAAGTAAAAGTAAAAGATATTATATCCACAAGTAGGTATATTGTAGAGTGGTGAGAATTTGAGCCCTATATATTTTGAGTTTTACGATATTTCCTTAAGCGATACTTAACTTAAATATAAGCGTTATAAATTCATGTTGTTCACATGACATAACCCCATTTCTTATTCAAAGTCGCCGTGCATTATTATGTTCCTACATATACAACTTCAACATCAAGTTAATAGTATTCCAATAAGATTTTATGAGAATTTTGGCGTCGTTCTCAAACCAAACCAGATGCGCGATGTCAAAATCTATAAACTTATGTTATTAATTATTAATGGGCCACTTTTACGTTTACTTTTACTATTTACTTATAAAACTTTACTGCAGGAAATATTTTATCAATCAGGTATTAATAAACCAATCCGATTAAGGCATACAAGACAGTAAATGTGCAAAAGAAGGTAGTTGAAAATTTAGCTCTATAAAAGTTATTTAATTTCTAGTTATTTAGTCCTTAAAAGTAAACAAAAAAGTGCAATAAGATTGAAATAAGTATTAATAGACTTACGAGTGGTACTTTCACAATCAGAAATTAACTTTCCAATTTATTAATTCAATTTTAATTTTGTGATTTTTTTACGAATTTCTTTGAGTGAAATTGAAATGTCTGCTTCAAAATCAAAAGAGAATCAGAGAAAGTTGAGGTCGGTGGAAAAGTTTTCTTCTCCCTCTAATGCCAGCTCTCCCGCAGCTACAGCTACGTCTAAGCTTTGGGACAAAATCGAATCTCGGTTTGATTCGCTTACAAAAACTCTGACGGAGTCAATTGTGTCACAACTAAAAACTGAACTCGATTCTCTGAGTGAGACATTAACATTACGAATAAACAACTTGGAACTTGATCTTATCACAAAAGTAAAAACACTTGAAAATTCACTAAAGGAAAGACATGAGAGTCTATCTTCGCGTATTAACAGCACGGAACTTAATATTGATGCAAAAATAAAAGCACTTGAAAACTCTTTCAATGAAAGAACCAGCTCAATTAATCATTCATTGTTTACAATTGCTAGTAGAGTTGACACATTGGAGAGACAAGAAAGCAGATTGGACACGCACGAAGAAGAACTCACTTTAGTTAAGGCTCAAATGTTGGAAAAAGACAACACTATGCTGAAGATTCAAATTGACTCACTTGCGCGCAATAATATCGCTGGTGATCTTGTGCTTCATGGGATACCATTCTTTGCAAATGAAAACCTTGAAAGCATTTTTCAACGTTTTTGCTCTGTAATTCATTATTCTCCGCCACCACCGATACACATAATTCGCACTAAACCGAAAAACAAATCAACAACCAGCGCGATCATTGTCAAACTACCGCACGCGCAAAATAAAGTTAATGTGTTAACAAATGCAACGACATTTTACAAACAACACTCCAGAGCTGTTTCTTTGAATGACCTAGGCTTTGAGGGAAATAAGTTTGTGCGAGTGTACGAAAGCCTAACAAAATTGAACCATGCCATCTTTCGTAAAGCAAATGAACTCAGGAGAAATGGGCTTTTGCACTCCGTATTTACTAGACGAGGACGAGTATACGTTCGGCAAACTAATGAAGAAAACAATAAGCCTATCTGTATCACGGGAATGAATTCTTTTGAGGTATTTCGCTCCATGATGGATAATAATTTCAATCCTACAACTGATACCGTTGGTTCTGCTGAAGTTGTTGCCTCTGCTGCAGTTGGTTCTGCTGATGTTGTTGTTGCCTCTGCTGCGGTTGATTCTACTGATGTTGTTGGCGAGGCTGCTGCTGTTGTGGGTGTTCAAGAGTTTGTTGCTGTTGCTGATGGTGTTGCCGATGCTAATGCTGATGTTGTTGCTGATAATACGTATGATTTATTAGTAGAATTATCATTATAATTTTCTTTTATTCATTTTGTATTGGTTCTTTCATTTTTGGTACATACCTATATAATTGTATTTTTAATTAAAATCTATGCATTATCTTAGTTAATTCTGTTTCTAAATAATTGAATTTCTTTTATAGCTTATTATGTATTTTGAAATGTATTATTCCAAACTTTTATCAATAACCCTACTTTTAAATAGATCTTATTTATCTTGTATTTTTTCTATTTCTCGTCCTTATGAATACCTTTTCGATTTTGATGTTGTAGTGCAAATTTATTTTTCCTCTTTTTTGCTGGTGGTGTTGGTTATCTTTAGGAATCTATTTAACTATGGTTATTGGTACAGATCCTGATAACGTGAGATGCGTTCTGAACTTGCTGTGTGGTGCGGTTGATGGCCTCAGTATTTGTTGTTTGAACGCTGAGAGTATTCGAGCCAAATATACTATTTTATATCAAATAATTAGTACATCTAAGTTGGATGTTATTATGGTGTCTGAATCGTGGCTAAATAACAATATTTGTGATGCATTAGTGGCTATTCCTGGTTTCAACATGCACAGGAGTGATCGTGAAGATAGAGTTGGGGGCGGTGTTTGCATGTATGTTCGTACACATATATCAGCCTCTACAGTTTTTAAATCAACTTCTGCCAATATTGATTTTATTTGTGTTGAAGTGAGGAACGCTTTAGAAAAATGTTTGCTTGTAGCTGTCTATAGTCCACCCAATATGTTTAAGGAAGAAAATTTGTGTGAACTGAGAGACACTTTGATGAAACTTAGCCCAAAGTACAGTGATATCTTGATTGGAGGTGACTTTAATGTTAATTTACTAATTAATAACTGTTCTACACGTTTATTAAATAATTTCTGTGATATTTTGGGTCTATTAGTTGTAAATAATCGTTGGCCAACTTGTTTCAAATCTGAAGTGAACCCCTCTTTATTAGACATGTTTTTAACCACCTCTAGACACAGAATTCTGGGAAATGATCAAATTAGACCAACTTCTGACTTCATTCATGATTTCATTTTTTGCTCTTTTCGGTTTAACGTTGACATACGAAATACCACTCGTACATTAAGTTTCAGGTCATACCGTAACTTTAACTATGAGAACTTAAGGGTGAATTTCACTAGCTTGGAGTGGAACGCAATTTATTTTTCACCAAATGTGAACGATAAAGTAACAATATTCAACAACCTTCTAACCCGGCTATATGATAGCTATGTACCGATAGTTACTAGGGAATTAAGGACTAAGAGATGTCCCTGGTTTAACAATAACATTAGGTATTTGATAAGGGAAAGGGAGCGTTTCTTCCGGAGATATAAGAGTAACCCTACTGAGTTTAATAAAAGACAGTTTTTATTTTCTCGTAACAGAGTAAATTCTATTATTCGCAACTCTAAGCGCGCATACCTTTTACAGAAACTTGATCCGTCTCTCAGTTCAAAAGAACTTTGGAACAACCTGAAAGAACTTGGAGTAAAAGAAGACAAAAATAAAAGTAAATGCCCGTTTAGTCCTGGAGAGATGTCTGATGTTCTGATTCCGACTTTGTCAAGTTTATGTATTCCCCAAGATATATTTATTATACCAGAGAATGAAAACTCTTTCAAATTTGACTGCATTAGTATTCACGAGCTGTATTATTCTGTCAAGTCGGTCAAATCGAATGCGATTGGTCCTGATGATATTCCGCCTAAGTTTTTAAAGCTCATACTTCCCATTATAGGTAATTATTTAATTCATATTTTCAATTTTTGTATATATAGTGGTGAATTTCCTGATGCATGGAAGAGTGCTAGTATTATTCCAGTTCCCAAAAAATCAAACCCTACTAACCCTTCGGAGTACAGGCCAATTAGTATTTTATCTTATCCGTGTAAGTTATTTGAAAAAATTATGCATGATCAAATTCAAAACTACTTAAATGAACATGAATTGCTCTCAAAGTGGCAATCTGGGTTCCGCAATAAGCATAGTTGTGAGTCTGCAGCAATTAAAGTTACATCAGATATCCGCTTTGCTCTTGATTCTGGTAAATTTGGTGTCATTGTGCTCTTAGATTTTTCTAAAGCATTTGACTGTATTGATCATTCTATCCTACTTTCTAAGCTTAAAAGAAACTTCAACTTTTCTAGCAAATCACTTAAGCTATTGTGTAACTACCTAGTTGATAGGGTTCAGCGTATAAAAACTGGGGCTGGTATTTCTAATCCTCTTATCACAAATATTGGTATACCCCAGGGCTCCATTTTGGGCCCTTTGATATTTTCGATGTTTATAAATGACCTTCCTGATGTCATTTCCAATTGTCAAGTTCATTTGTATGCTGATGATGTAGTACTTTACATTTTTCGTTCAATTGGTTTAATGGAGGACTGTATAGCTAGGGTAAATGATGACTTACGACATATCCTTTCGTGGTCAAATGGTAACTGCATGAAGCTTAATCCTGCCAAGTCTGTTGCCATGCTGTGTTCTAGAAATGAGCTTAACTTTAATGATTTTCCTTCGATCGTACTTGATAATGAAGTTATTATCTATGTGAAGGATGTAAAATACTTAGGATATAGAATAAATAATAATCTTACGTGTTGTAGAGCAATTTCAGATACCATTTGAAATATTTGTTTTGGATTACGATCCCTGAGATCTTCTTCGAACTTATTGCTACCCAATATGAAGAAGCACCTCATTAAATCATTAGTTATGCCGTATTTTACTTTCAATTGTTCAGTTTACCCAATTTTAGACTGTGAGTGTAAGCGCAGATTGAATGTTGCTCTTAATGATTGTATTCGTTTTATTTATAGCGTTCCGAGATATTCCAGTGTATCGCATTTGCGTCACATGCTCTTTGGAATGAATCTTGATGAATACCTGAAGTTTAGGCTTGTTTTGAAACTCCACAATATCATCCACAATAGGTGTCCTAGTTATCTCAGTGAATTTTTGAATTTTGCCCATTCTCAAAGAGGTTTAAAACTCATTTTGCCGCGTTTCGCATACAGCATAGCAGAACGCTCTTTTTACGTATCTGCAATTCGTTTGTGCAATGCTCTCCCAAATGATTTGCAAAGGACTGCCATGCCCACGGCCTTTAGGAGGAAACTATTTTTGCACTACTCAAATCAAAGTTAGGTATTTATATTGCACAAATACATATACAAAGTCCTTTTATTTATTTCGTTTTTATTTAAATCAATATATGCTCTGATTTTATTTTAAATATTATATAAACTCAAGTGATTACATATATTTTTTTTTCCTTTTTTTAGTAATAATACATAGTTACATACTAGTATATTAGAGAAATAAATTTTTTTTTTTTTTTGCTAGCTTTAAGAATTATATATATATATATTTTTTTTTTTTATATATATTTTTCATATTTTTGAATACCCTATAATCTATGTTACTTAAATTATCGATACTCTAAAAGATTTTATCTTAATGTGTCATTGTGAATTGAATCTTTCTTTTAAATAAATGAAATGAAATGAAATGAAATGAGTCGTATTCTAGGATATACTTTAAGTTTTAATCGAAGAAAGTAAATAGAGTAAAAATATAAGTTACAAGAAAACACACAAATACGAGTACAGATTTTTTAACTTGCAATGCCTTTGCTGTTTATCAGATTTTTATATTTTTTCTACTAGCTGACCTGGCCACGCGTTGCTGTGGCTAACATTTTTTGTCATAGAACATTGTTGTAAACTATTTAAGGGGAACGGTATGAGTACATCAGACATGGGCACCACCATGATTTTTTTACGTAGATACCATTTGTAAAAAAACATGGCGTTTATGGTCCACAAATATTTTTTGATTATATCACAATAAGTTGGTAGGTTTGTGGATCACCAAAAACAGAACAACGTGTATTTTTACGAGTTTTTGGTATTTTTAGTCAATAGAAAACAAATTTAATATTGAACAGAGGATGTGGTGCTAAAAGACAAATTAAGAAATTAGAATTATTTTTATTTTAATACTCACAAATACATTTTACAGAGAGCGAATATAATTTTTTTTAAAGAACTTGTAAAGATGGAAGAATTCAATAGCAGGCCATGAATTAAAATAATTTGTGCCAACTTAAAGTAAAATCGCAGGTTCCTGATTTAAATATAGATACTAATTTTTGAAGCGAATTTTTAAATAAAAAGAATTAATTTTCTTCAAATTAAAGTCGTCTGCTCTGCGCCACCTGAAAATAAGGCCATATTCCTAATATAAATTCGCAATTTATGAATAGTTCTCCCGTTCTCGCTCCACCCTAATATTATGTATTAATATTTATAGGTATATACTTTAAAAATTCATGTAAAAGTCCATGTATGTATATTGTATATTGTATATAGTCACTATAAAAGACCGGGTTCATAAACATTTAAGGAACTCACTATTTTGAAGTATAAGTTATTATAACTCAACACGTGTGTTAGCACGTTTTTAATTTTGATTATATTAATATTCAATTTCAAGTGACACCATCCTCTTTGAAATATGGCACCCAAAGGACATTTATAACACAAACAGAACAGAAGAAAGGTTTAATAAAAGAAAAATCATTTACTTTACCTACCATCAACAATAACATGAATCCTTAAAAGGTACATTATTCTATACTTCTCTGATGCTGTATGAAGATTATTTGAGACTCGAGAGTGTTTATAACACCTGGTTCATAAAAGAGTCTGTGTAACCCCTTGGTAGTTTAATGTTAGACACGTGACGTTTTAATAAGAAAATATACGTACCAATATTTCTCTAAAGGTGGTTGTTGTTGCAAATATTTCTCTAAAAGTAATTTAATGCATTCAAATAATTATTAATGCAGAAGGTTTTGGTTTTGTCAAGTATGAATAAGCGTGTATTGCCAATGGATTTTTCGCTCAGGTTTAGAAAAAGTGTATACATTAGGTTGGTCTTTGAATTGAATCCATTTTTATAAGACTGTTATTTGTGTTTGAAAAGCTGAAACACAAATTTTATTCAATTCAAGATTTAAATTATTGTAATCATAGCGGTCATAATGAGGATTTTAAAATTTCTCGACATTTCAAAGTCCCTTAAATCGAGATCAATGGTTTTTAGATCACGATTTAGCTGATCACTAATATCTCATCTCAAGCAATGATGTTAGCGACTTTAATTGCACTGTATTTTACACATTACTATGTCATACAAAATTATTGTACAAATTATTGTTTGTTTTATAAATCAAAAAAACTGATTTTCAGCTCAAATTTTATATACCATTAAAAACATAATATCATATACAGAAAAATATTAAGAAACACGGTAAGATGTTTACAAAAACTTAATTGAAAGCTTTAACCTACAAAGAAACTGGTAGCCAAATATTCGATAACTTTTGTGTCCGTTTATCTGCAATAGTTTTGGGCTTTTCATCGTAGACTATAGCGACGTCCCATATCCACCCATTTTATTGAATATTTAATAACTGTAATTTATCACTTAGAAGTGATCCATAATATAATAATGAATATACCTGGTCCATATTCTCTCGGTCCATATTTCCTCGGCATGGAGGGAAGTTAAAGTTGTTTTTATACCTAAAGCAGGAAAATGCTCGTAAGTCAATCCTAAAGATCTACGACCTATAAGTCTATCATAATTCCTCCTTAAGACCTTAGAAAGATTGATTGATATCCATTTAAGGGCAAGTATTAAAAAAAGACTCAACATGCCTAAACGTCAACGTTACAACTAGTACGCACCATCTAATACTTTCTCCATCATAGAGAGTTCACTATGGTTGGTTTCCTTGACATCGAACGTTCTTTAAACAACATGGACACATCTGAATCAAATCTGCACTAACATCTCTGAACGTAGAGAGTTCCCTTGGGGAGTTAATTCGTTTAATGCACTAGCAGAATAATTAACTCTTCTGCAAGAAGATTCGTTAGTAGAGGGGCACCGCAAGGTGTTGTTCTATCCCCTCTCCTCTGAAACCTAGCGATAAATGAAATCCTTACTGGTCTGGATGCAGAGGGTTCCAAAGTAAAGGAATGCAGTTAATGTTCTCAGACGAGGTTAAGTACCTGGGTCTTATTTTAGACAAAAAACTTAATTTGGAAACACAATGTACAAGAAAGAGTTAAAAAAGCTACAGCTGTAGATCTCAAACAAATAGCTGCAAGCTCTGCTATTAGCCTCAAAGCTTCGTCGCAGTGGACTAACAACAACATTGGCCACTCCGTAATTCTTAGGTATTTACTAGAATCAGTTCCAAAGCACACAGACTACACCATCCTCCAAACGCAATTCGACAAAAACTTCCAGATTTCTATACCTTCTAGATCTTTCTGGGAGAATAGGGCATTCCTGGAAGACATATGTTAATCCACTATTATACAAATTTATCAAAAACAAGTGAAGGGGTTGTTGGAAGTGTGTACTCTAAACGACTGAAACTAAGTCTCTCATTCTGCCTTCCCATCCTTCCTCCATCCCTGATAACAGTACTCGCACATAGGAATGGTTGAGAGTTGTAAGTCACTAGGCCCTAGTTCTCAACGGACTGTTGCGCCACCTAATTTATTTTATTTTTATTCTGCCTTCCCAACCATTGTAGCGTGTTTCAGGCGAAACTATTGGCGATAAAAGAAGTCTTGTCCTGGTTTAAAGAAAACGTGATATCAACATCTGATATCCGTATTTTCTCAGATAGTCAGGCCGCTATCAAATCTTTGGACTCTGTCTCTACAAACTCTATGACAGTCCATAAGTGTCGATCATCTCTAATGGAGATAGCACAACAGTTAAATATTCACCTTTCCTGGGTTCCGGGCCATAGAAACATTCCACAAGAAGTATATACTGCAGGAGTGGAAGCAATTCTCAATCTTTTGCCTTTGACCCTATATGTTAAGGAAACAG
The DNA here is from genome assembly GCA_951509635.1 of Eupeodes luniger. Taxonomy (NCBI): domain Eukaryota; kingdom Metazoa; phylum Arthropoda; class Insecta; order Diptera; family Syrphidae; genus Eupeodes; species Eupeodes luniger. The sequence continues at coordinate 302,512,500 of OX608073.1, forward strand.
CTGCCAACTCACCCTCAAATCGTAAATGCAAAATGTCAATCGTGTTGTTTGCTGTGTGGCACGTAGCACGCGCAGTCCTGCTGGACCCACATGTTGTCTAGGTCCATATGGTTCCATTTGGGCCATAATAAATTAGTTTTCATCGTTATGTAGCGCTCGCTGTTGACGGTGACCGCCTCACTAATGTCGGTCGTTTTCAAAAAAGTACGGACCAATTACGCCGTGCGTGTGTCGGCCCAAAAATCCACACCACACGGTAACTTTTTAAGGATGCATTATCACCTGGTGAGCCTGGCGTGGGTTGGTGTCGTCCCATATACGGCAATTTTGCTTGTTAACACAGCTATTCATCCAAAAATGCGCCTCGTCACTAAAGATGATTTTTCGGCCGAAATTGGGGTCCTCTTCCAAACGATTCGAAGCCCAGTCAGCGAACAAACGGCACGGCGTTGTCTATGGTTATGAACTTTGAGCTCCTGGGTCAGTTGGATCTTGTACGGGTGTACAAACCGAGGTATTGGCAGTGACATAGGCTGAAAAACAGTTCTCAATGTTGGCGCTATCACAAGCTGATATCATCATATTCAATGAAAGCCAAGCAGCATTAAAATCATTTTCTGCCACAACAATCAAATCAAAGATTGTAAATTAGTGTCGCCAAGAACTTTAAATTCTTAGCTCACCGCATAACATTATATTCTGCTGGGTACCAAATAACATCGATATACCTTGGAACGAGAAAGCTGATGAGCTGACGAGAATAGGTACAACACAGAACCAATCCAGTATAGACTGGATCACGGCCAGGAAATCATAGTCCAAATTCGACAAGACAAAGTCTCGTTCAGTAACAGTTCACAACCTAATGGGTTACCACAAAAAAAAAAACGGCAAGAACACACAACTCACTTCATATGACACAGCGCAGCGCTATGGCACTACTAGAAATAAGTTCTAAGGCAGACACTTCTTCAATAATCTTGAAGAACTTCAAGAACTTGAAGATAGAGAACCAGGACCTAGTGACTTACAATTTTCTACTATTTCTGTGTTCGAAACGCTTCAGGTATGGAGAACCCTACAATTTTTAAGCCGAGTCCGAACGGCTAATTCGAGAAAGCACTTTTCTTGACAAAAATTACTTCGAGGATTTGTCATTTCGTCGAAAGAGGCAGTACCTGTGGACAGGCAGGGATTGAACCGAAGGCTTCTAGCATGACAGCCCTACGCACAAACCAACATGCCACGGTTCCCATACAAATGTTGTTGTAGTTAAATTAAAGATAGGTTAACGACTAATGAAAAATCTTGTTTTCCTATTTTTTGGACAATATTTAAAGGTATACATATTTCTGATTTTCTTAAACTCAAGTCATGCTACTGCCTGCCAAAAGATATATACATAGATAGTTTAAGGATTATTCATGTGGTACAATGTCCCCTAATTAGGTTATTTTTGTTTCAACTTTGCATTTAATGTACATAAATAAAATCACGAAGATTTTACCCCAAAACAACATTAAACAATGAACCGAATGATTTTAACATTTTTCAACTCTTTGCCCACTTGTAAGAGCACTTGTACTTTTATGCTTGGAACATGCCACGTTTTCGTGGCCAATCACATGAGCTGTCAAAAAATTAAAAAAATCAACAAGTTCATCGCATGAACTGCGACTCACAATCAGTCAGACTCCGACTGACAGTCGATGGATGTGCGGTGTCATCGAAGACAAAACCAAAAACCATGTCTTGAAAAATGTCTTTCCAAAAATATCTTCACATACCTACTTGAGACAAAAAAGTGTATAGGGAGGCTCTTCATATTTTTGTAAATACTCGTATTGCTCCTCTTTGTCAAATAAAACATGTGTTGTTATTGTTATTGTTGGTGTTGTTGTTGGTGTTATTGTTATTTTGTCTTAAGTCCAATTGGATTTTTCAACGTGCTGGCTGCTGGAGGCTGGATCTGGTAAACTCGGGGCTCTTGTTCTATAATATTTTGTTTATTTAACCATCAGACGAACAGACGGTTTTCCCATCAACTTCTCTGAGTGATGATCTAATTTGGATTTCTTTTTTTTTCCGGTCTACATCGTACTCCGTCCCCTCTGGTTCCTATGTATCTTGTGGTATTACTGCGGATTGGTAAATATAAAAGTTGATACGCTGTACTCTGCTACTGCCACACCGACCATTTGCTCAATTCGTCACTCATTCCGTGTGAATAGACGGTATACTTGAGATTGTAATAAATCCTCAAGCACTCATGCATCAAATAAAAGAAAGAAGGAAAGATGACAAAGTAACGAAATGAAAACAAAGAAACAAACAAAATGCAAAGATTAAGCAATGAGGAATCTTCATTAATTTTGATCGATGACCTGTGAATCCTTTGGATGAGATGTCCTTACAAGATTTGTAGACTTTAACAGATATAAAGTACTATATGCAATGCATACCTATTTAATTGATTACATTTTTTTGTTAGAACAAAAATATAGGGAGAAGAATGGTCATAATCGTTATGCTAATTTAAGCATTTTGTATTGTGTGTAAAATTCGGTATTTCATATTTTTAATTAGGTAGCAAAAGATACTGGCACTGCACTTCAGTCTCCGTAGTATTATAGTTTTTATACATAAAGGCTGCAAATATTTAGTTGTTTCATTTATTTTGTTAATTTTTGTCATAAGCAATGTCAACTTGAGCTCAACTTCAAACCAACATTTTATTGAAAAATTATCAAAAACAAAAAGAATAAGCAATGTATAATTCCCTCAAATTTCGTGCGGCAGGTAGAACAAGAAATAGAAAAATGTCTTCAAACTGGTTCAATTTCTCAGAACTAACTTAGGAAATAAAGCACATATTTTGGAACTTTATAAACCAATGTAATTACCTGAATTATGAATTCATGAAATTGACTTTTTAAATATTTTATTTATAGACTTTAAATTTTTGAAAAATGTTCGACTTAACAAAGAAGCCTTTATGCATGTACTAGCTTTTACCTGCGGCTTTGCCCGCGTGGTAAAATATAATCAAAATATCACATAGATACATGCCAAGGCTAATCTTACATTGTAAGCTTTCCACAATCAAAAAATAACAAAAGGGAACCAAAAGTAACACTGTCTTATGTTAAAGCTATAACTGTTAAATATATTTCAAAAAATAGTTTTCGTTAAATTAAATATTTTTTAAAGTAAACTTACTGTTTAAATATGGTTTTGTACACTATTAAATGATTTTTTTCAAGTGAAATAATGGTTGTAAGCATTGGACACCCGCAAACACGCAACATAGGTCCACCCCCGCTATTTTTATTGTTTGCCCTTATTAATTGTCAAAGCGAAACTATATTCAATAGGGTATTTAAGGTTTTTTTGAATGGAAGAGTACGATAACTTTGGCGCCAAGATATAATAACGGATTTTGGTAGAGGGGCATTTTTAATTTAACGAGGGGGTGGTCTATCTACCCTGGCTTAGGCAGGAGGGGCAATTTTATAATGTCTTTCCCCCCCCAAAGCTTATAGTGAGCCCAAGCAGGGGGGGGCAATAGTCACGTAAATGTTCAATGTGTTGAAGTTATGTAAGCCTCGTCAATGAATACATAGTCCGTACTAGTGTCACTGTGGAGTTAGTTTAGTTCGTCATGGATGGTCAAGAACCGAGGTTTTTTTTTTGGCTATAACACATCTTCTAGATGTTCATTGCGAACGTCGGGCGAGTCAAAGTCGCTTAGTAGTTTTTAGTGTTTATTTTACGCAGAATAAATAAATGTTAATAATCGCTGACGATAGTAGTAAGGGTCAACCATCACCTTAGCCAATTATACGTCAAGGTTATAGCTTCTTTTGGGACGATCAAGAAAACTCATAATGAGAAAGCCTCAAACACCAAATGAAGGAAAAATATCAAAACAAATTGGATCAAAACAAAGGCCGAGAAATATATTTTAGGTTCTTAGAAACATAATGATTTTTGAAAAAAACTGCCAATCGATATAGGTAGGAAATAAAATATTTTTTTTTTCTTTTTTTTTATGAGATTGCAGGATTTTTCTATGGACCCTCATTTACGAAAGAAATCGGAATCAAATGAATTGAGCTCATTAAGTCTAAGTGTAAACAAACCTGTGAACATTTTGGGAGTAAGAAACCAGTTAAATTTCCTACTACCGCACTCGTTATGGAACCTTTTAAGTTTCAGTTTTAAACCAATATTCAAAGAAAGAGGCTGAGATGCGACCAGTAGCGTACGCAGGATTTTATTTGGGGGGGGCTCAGTCTCAATTTTAATAGACATTTTTTTAAGGTATCACTGAAACTAGCACAAAAATGAAAGCCTTTCTTATAATTATTAACCGCCTTATATGAATAACAACTCAATTTTCAATAAGAAAACTACAAAACGAAAACAAAACTTTTTTTAAAAATTTGTTTATAATTTTAGTTTTTTAGTTTCAAATAACAATCTTAGGTAGTAAAATTGGTTGAAAAAATTAAATCCATTCTTCTTTTTTTTTTATTTGCAAATTGATTGACCACATCTTCAGGTATTACATCGATTTCTTTGTGAATATTCAACAAAGCTAATCCGTTTAGCCTGGTATCCGTGGTTGTGGATCTCAGCCACGTTTTTAACCGTCTCAAAGTGGAAAACGAACGTTCTGGCTCTGCAGACGTCACTGGAAGCACACAAAGAACTTCTATTATCTTTCTTAAATTAGGATACAAATCAGGATTGCAAAACGGAAGTGAAGCTAAAACAGTTTCTGGCATAGTTATTTCGGTTTCATCCTTCCACATTTGTTTCCATATCTAAATATTGAAATAAAACAACATTTTTAATACAATGCGTGTTAAATAACTCCTTTTACCGATGTTGTCTAAACGCATAACGCATTGATGAATAAAACTTCATTTTTCAAATAATCGTAAATGACAAAAATCGACTTTCATCGACTTTAAACTAAACGGTAGGAGTATGTTATTCATAATTAAACATATACATTGAATTTCCTTTTTCTTTAAGTGATCTTATAGTTATGTTATGTTTATTATAATTATATTATAAATTAAAGTAGCACAAGCAGTAGCTAATGATATAATGAAAAAAATAAAGTAAGATTTTTCAAAGGAAATTCTGTTAATACGAATTTTTTTGGGGCGTATTCATAGTGGTTTTGCTAAACTACCGTTTAAATAAGATCAATTAATACATTTTAAATAGAAGTTTATCAACTTATTCGACTTCAAAAGTAGTGCATTGACAAAAATTAAAATATATGAAAATCCAAAATTTGGTTTAGCTAAGAAATTGTTTAAAATGACTATGAATACGGCCCATTAACTTTATAAAAAGAGTATGAGAAGATTATCTACCTCTGATTCAACTTGAAGGCAGCTTTTTGAAATGTCATTATACTCAATTGAGTCTACAGCTTTTTTAATGTCTTCTTTCGTAGCATTCGTAATGACGTTCGGCAAAAAAGTCTGCAGCTTACATATATTTAAAAACTGTGTTCCAAAACGTTCACTGAGCTCGAATATACAGTGGTCAAGAAAAGGGATGTATAAATTCAATTTATAGTATTGCTTTACATCTTGTACTTCTCCTTGACCAGCATTTGCTCTCTTAACTTGCTTACCACACATTCTTGGGGCTTTTGGGTGGACTTGAAGATTTTGGGCTATATTATTAACTTTTTCATATATAGCGTCAAATGAGTCATCAACGTTTTCGCGCCTGCTTTTCAAGACATTTTGAAGTGTGCTGACAGATTTTTTGGCCTGAAACAGGTCAATACCCCTTGTTTGCAGGTACCTTGTCACTGGTAACATTAGTCCACTTACTTCTGAGCAAATAACTAAGCTTGCAAGGAACTCGAAACTTTGAATAGCTTGCAAAAAGGAGAAAGCCAATGCGTGCTGAGTGCCAAGTTCGTTTATTTCTTCAAGAGTTTTAACTATTGTCTCAACAAATCTAAAAAAATCTATTAAAACGGTGTGCCGCTCAATCCACCTAGTTTCACACATTTGTTTTAAAACAGTCTTTTGTGTTTCATTTCCTTCCGCTTCTAAGAGATTTTTTTTCAAAACTTCCCTTCTTAAATGACTATCTCTTAAAAAATTTGTTGTAGATTTGATAGTTCCTAGCATATTTTTTACCTGTCGAGAAGCGGAAGGGCTATTGGTAGCAGCGACTATAGCCAGATTAAGAACATGACTCCAGCAGTGCGTGTACACTGCATAAGGCTGGCGTTCTTTGATTTTAGCCTGGACACCCTTAATTCTTCCTGACATATTTGACGCTCCATCGTAGCCTTGACCTCTCAGAAATTCAATATTTAGTTCGTATTTTTCCAAAGTTTGCAAAATTGTTTTCGCCAAAGCTTCTCCAGTTAAAGAATAAATTTCAACGAAAGCAAGAAATGTTTCTATAACTTTATCATCTTTTAAATATCGAATACAAATTGACATCTGTTCCAATCCTGAAATATCGGTAGTTTCATCACATAATATCGAAAAATATGGAGATTTTCTTATTTCGGAAACAATTTTTCGGGTTATAATGTCTCCGCAGACTTCAATCAATTCATTTTGAATCCGGGGGCTTATATATAAGGAGTTTCGTGGACCTTTCTCTAGATGTTCTTTGAGAATTTTATCCCCAGCATCCACTCTAAATTTCAAGAGAGCATTAAATGTTCCTCTATGTCGAGACTCGTCACTTTCTTTTTCCAAAATATGAGCACAACTACCCTCTCGGTGCCCACGTAACGGAATATTTTCTCTTCCATGTAAGATAATTGTTTTGACTATACTTAGTAATTTATTGCGGTTTTCATTTATAGTTTTTCTTAAAGAACTATCAGCGAGTTCTTGAACTGTGCATATTTTATTATTATAAATTTTCTTGAACGACTCAGCATCCAGAACACAATTAACGTGGAACTGAGAGGCACTGTGGTTTTTGAAATATTCTAAAGCTTTCTTGAATTTTATTAGAGGTTGACTCACTAAAACCCCTGCGACACTATTATGGGAAGCACCTCTTCCAAAAAGTATACAATATTTACAGACAGCACCCTCGATGCTTTTAGAATAAGTCAGCCATTCATATTTTGTCAGCCAAGAGTATTGGAACGATCTCCTTACTGATCCTTCTTGTTTTAAAGGGAATTTGTAACCTAACAAACCTTCTCTATAGTTTTTTGAAAGAACCGTGTACTTTAAGTTATCATCAATCTTAGATTTAGAACATAATAATAGGTTACTTATATCTGAAATGTCACCTTGAAATGCATCTAAATCTGGTGCAACTGAAACTTGTGAAAATCCGGCTATTTTATCTCCTTCTCCATCGTTTGAAGAAAGGTTAAATTGAGCACTATTTTTTTTAGCATCACTGAGACACACACTTTTATCTTGAAAATTACTTGAAGTTGAAGCGGACCCTGGCAACTCATCTATTTTATCAAAATCGATTCCGCCTATCACAGTTTTAGCTACTTTGTTTTTAATAACGAAGGAATCTAAGGTGTTAACTTTTCTTTTCGGCAGCGACATTATTTTCAACCAAGGAGACAAGAACGGAGTAGACAATGTTTTAAAAAAAGTACGCACTGAACTGGAACAACTAACAACTCACAAAGAACGCTTTTATATTTTTTTTGTATGAACCGTTTTACAACGAATCTACTAAATTTCGACCAAAGAGCGAAAAGTCTGTTCAAATACAAATAAAAATCAACAAGACTTCACATACATTTACAAATTTTGATATCTATAGTAGTTCAAAACTATATTTTTATAATAAAGCATACGTGCTTTCGCTGATGTAAGAAAATGATACACGATAGGTTTCCCTTGCACCAACTCATGCATACTCGTACGTATAAGCATTCTTTTCTTGCAATGTTTTTTTTTTTAAGGCGACACAACACACAACTTGAATGCTTGTATATATTATTTCTCTATGCCGATCTTCTCCTTCGTGTGACCAGGTGTTTTTTGTTCACTGGTTTGAATACATTTTTTTTATGAATTATGCCTTATTAAGCATTTTTAAATACATTTTTATTCTGAAATATAAAATTGTTATTTGGTCTTTGTTTTGTTTGTCCTAAAAATAAAACTGAGGTTAGTTAAGCTGAATACTGCTTATTAGCTTATTGTGTTTTTACTTTGTAGTGTTTTATTCAAAAGCTGTTGGTCATACTAAAAAGTAATAATGGTGGAATGGGATTTCTTACAGTTTTTCACAATGCATTTTCAAATGCTACCTCAGTCAGTCACAGAAAAAGAGAAGATACTAAGGGATTTCATTCCGTTTTATCGTTTTTTTTTCAGATGAAAAATTGAAATGTGTGAAATTGTTTTGCGACTTTTGACTAATTGGAATACTGAGATTGATTTGAAATGTTAAACAAAATCTAGATTAGATTACGTGTGATGTAAATTAGTGATTCCATACCTATGTACCTATATCTTTTCTTTTTTATTCAAAATTAAGGAATATTTTTGAAAGCTTAAATATAACAAAAAGTAAATTTGAAAAAAAAATTAAAACTATTCTTCGATTTTATTGGAAATGTTAGCATAGTGTGTCATTTTGCTTGGGGGGGGCTCAAGCCCCCTGAGCCCCCCCCTGGGTACGCCACTGGATGCGACCCACACTGATAACTTCCCATCTCGTCTATCGATTTGTCTTGCTTAAAAGTTTGTCTATATGTATCAATTTTCACCAAATTTGCGTACTATTTTTTGTAGATTTTATTTTTTATGAAAAAACGGACTGTTGGATTTTTATATCGAATGATATATGAATATTGAAAACAATATTTTCTGTGAAATAAAAAAAGTTTGAAGCCAATATTTGTAATTTTTGAAAATGTATTTAAGTCGAAAGTAAATTTTTACCAAGTTTTCTTAGGTATTGTTTTGTTAGGTTTTTATTTTTTGTCAAAAAAAAATTTCAATTCGATTTTTCTCCCAATTTTTCCTAATGTTGAAATTAAAATTAATTAGAAGCCATTATCTCACATTTTTGAAAAGATGTTTTAGTCGAAAATCAATTTTTACCAACTTTTGTTAAATTTTTTTTAGGTTTTTAATTTTTTGTACAAAAACTGTCAATTCGATTTTTTTCAAAATTTTACTGAATGTTGACAACAATATTTTGTGAAGGATTAAAGTAGTTTAAAGCCAATATCTCTAAAGTTTTGAAAAGATATTTGAGTCGAAAATCAATTTTATAAATTTTGTTTAGGTTTTTATTTTTTGTAAAAAAAAATGTCCATTCGATTTTTCTCAAAATTTTACTGAATGTTGAAAACAATATTTCTTATAAGATAAAATAATTTGAAAGCCGTAATCTCATATTTTCGAAAAGATATTTAAGTCTAACCTAACTTACTAACTTTGAGTAATGTTTTTTTTTAGGTTTTTATTTTTTTATAAGAAAAACTGTCAATTTGATTTTTCTCAAAATTTTACCAGATGATGAAAACGTTATTCTTCGTTGCACAAAATTGTTTTGGAGATAAAATCATTTTTATTCGTAAAATTTTCGAGGTGACAAATTTTTTTTTCAGTTTTTTTGATTTATAAAAACCGTTAATTGGATGTTTTTCCAAAAATATACTTGTTTGGTATCACGTTACAATATAAAATATAAAATTTAATTCAAGTCTTTAGCACTATTGGTTCGTGAGATATTTAAGGTTAACCAAAATTTTCACCTTTTTTTTTAAACTGCTATGGTAAAAAAACCACCCACGCAATTTTCTTGAGAGCCCTTTCTGCATTGTTTTGAAATATACTCCTTCTTAAAAAAAATTATTTTTTGCTAACATTTAGTGGTTCCCATTCATCAAAATATTAGTGCGCTTATCAAGTATGGCCAAACTAGAAATAGGGTTTATTCCATATGTTTTTAAATGGCGAATTTTTCGGAAAAAAAATATTTGTTTTTAGCTTAGTAAAGGTTATCTCCAATAATATTTTGTGTTTAATTTTTTCATATTTTTAAGTTGGAGAATTAGTTGTAAGAACTCCAAGTAAATAGAAAATAAACTATGTAGGGCAACAATCCGTTGAGAATTAGGGCTTAGTTGATTACAACTCTCATCCATTCCTCTGTGCTAGTAATTTTGTCAGGGATGTGTGGAGTGGACCTACAGTTTTAAGCTGAATCAGAATGTCTAATTTAAGAAATCACTTTTGACGAGAAGATTTACTCTTGGAGGATTTATCAATTCCACGAAACAGGCAGTACTCGTGAAAAAACGCAAGACCTCTGGCATGACAGCACTAACCATCATGCCACGGGTTCTACTGAGCTTAAATAAAAGGAAAAACAAAAAATTATGTATATGTATGGCGTTGTCGCCCTGAAGTCTTCCTTAGTAAATAATTTATAAATTAATTTTGTAAATTGTTTAATAAATAAATAATTTTAGTATCACTACATTTTATCATTTTTACAAGAGTTATAATGAACACAAAATTTGACAGATGCAGATGGCAGAAAAATGGAACTTACAATCTATCAAAATCGATCTGTCCCTATTTTTATGTCATCACTATGGAGTTATCAAATATTCAATAAAAAGGAAAATTTTAATTTTTAAGTCTGACCCATTCCATACGAAATTTGCAGGTTAAACTTGTTTTTAAAGGCACTCTCCTGTCCTGTGCGTGCTTTTAGAAAAAAAAAAGAGCAAACAACTCTTTTGGTTACAATGGCAAGAAGAACAAAACGCACACGCTGACAGTGTTACGTTCCTTTTTTCTACATTTTCATTAACTCACGTGACAAAAGACTACCCAGCGACGACCTTTTGTATATGAAAAACCCTAAACTCATTCTCTCATCATCTTTCATCACCTTTCCCGCAGCCAGAGAAAGTATAGAAACCTAACATCCACATCCGGATAGAAGAGATACACTTTCTGGTTGCACCATCTGGTGCCATTTGTCCTATGGTATACGTAGCTTGGAAGCTGGCATGTCTTTTTGTGGCATTAAACCACTGACTGCTCCTCTACAAACTCCCAGTCCCAAACACAGAATGCTCTACCGCTTACCTATGTCAGTTCGCATGTCAACCTTCTTGCAAGCTTTTACCTACTGTTGACACGTCTACAATATAATCTTCTGCAATTTCAAATTCCTTGCTTTCAAATTTTGATTTTGTGTTTCTCTTATGGTGCACAACCTTTATACGTTACGTACGTTACCGGGTATAAACCTATTCGTATATATGTACCTCAAGACTCAAACCTCAAACCTCCAACCTTCGACCTCTTCCTTTCTTCCTTTTTGTTTTTGTGTTCATGTCAGACGACATTCAAATTCACAGAGAGAGAAAAGGATGAGAATTTGTTAAACAAGATGCATGCCGCACCTGTGTCCAAAATAGGATTTGCATTCAAGGATTCAGGTTTGGTTTTTTTTTTCTTCGTCTTCTAATACTTACAGAAAACCAAGTAAGGTGACATCATGTGCGGTTGGTTTGAATGAAATTTATATTTCAAAATGTCTTTCAAAGAGAAGAAGAAGAAGAACATGAAGTGATGTTCAAGCTCTATCTACCTTAAGGAAGGAAAATATCCTTAAGATATTGTTACTGCTTGATGTGAAAACTTAGAAGAGGAGTGAGATAGTTCCATAAATTGCCAAAGTTAATTGAAATGTTTTTGTTCGCTCCTGAGAATCCAACATAAATTCAAGTCAGCAATAAGTTTAAATTTATAAGAGCGCCTGACTTACATATTTTTATCGAAAAACCCTTTTTTTGAAATGAGAAGATATTTTTTTTTGTTAAGTAATTGAACTTACATCAAGATTGTCATTTCATCTTCTAGAGCCATTTAGGATTATTTTTGAAATGTAAGTTCTCTAGAAATGTTTGAAAGTACTTAAGTTTAGTGAAAAATCCACTGTGAGATGAATATAAATTGGATAAATATCCTCAAACGAAACGACGACGTGTGACTTAATCTTTAGTATCAAGGCTTAAAAATTACAAATGGGGTATGTTAAGAGAATTGGAGGCATTTTGAACATTTCATAGTATGTTGGTAGGTATATTTGATTTTATTTCTTCTGACATAAAAATGTTGTGGTTTGAAGGATAAGACTTCATGTTGTGATGTGTTATTATGGGATTGTTGTCTAAGATATTGCAAAACATAATATGACGAGGGTTTGGTATGAATAGGAAAGAAGTACTCAATACAATCAACAAAAATTGTGTTGGTAAGTTAGAATATGAAGCACCTTATATGGTGGTGATGATTTGGTGATACTCTCATTTGAATATTGAGATATTTTAAGTTGTTTTATAGTTTCTACGTGTTGAAGTTGTTTTATAGTTTTATGAAGAAGAAATCAAATATTTCTAAATAAGCCATAAGAAGTCGACTTTTTGGCGTCTACCATAGGTCGAACTTTCAAAGGTTTGGAAGACCTTATAACTGAAAAAATGTATGACTGAAACATGTCTTCTACCTTTTTTCATTTTATCTACTTTAATTTGCCACAAAAATTAAATATTTATTAGGAAAAATTGTACTCTCTCCAAAAAGTCCGAGCGGAGCACACAATTTAAGGGAGGGGGTGAAAGAGTTCATGTATTGCGAAATAAGGTACTCAAAAACTATTGATTTTTTTATCAAGATGGGGGTGGGATGACTTGGACTTGGCTTTTTTTTGATAGTACCTATGACCTTTTTGTAGTGTTCTGAAAACCATTCAAATTAACCCAATATACTGACTAAAGACTGTAGCAAAATATTGGCAAATATGCAAATCCCAGACTGTTTTACTCTCTCGCAATTTTTCGCAGCTGAGTATATTTTTAGAACTAAATATTGATACTTAGTCCGATATTTGCAATATAGGGCACATTTTAGCACTACAAAATACATTTTTAAATTATCTTTAAAATTATCTCTCGACTCTCAATTTAAGCGCTCAGCTGCGTCCAGTGCGAGGACATCTTGATTGTAAAGGAATCACCTATCTACAGTTTTACGACTGACTTGGAACCGTCTCTCTATCCTGTACCAGCCCCCGATTGTCTAATCAGAGGGAAACTGTGGTGTCTTGGAGTCACCCTGTGACCTGAATACCAAGTGACAGCAGACTTCAAAGTGACACCTAGATTTATGTCTGTCAGAAGACACGTGTCGAAGAGAGTTTTTGACTTTGCATAATCCAAGAAGAAACTAAATTAAATAAAACCTGAATTATTAAATACTCAAAGTACATTTATTTCATTTCAATTATTATTTTAATTAAAACCACAACAGAAGCATTTTCGTAGTATTTGTTATTGAGGTAAAAACCCCAAAAATTAAGCTGTTGGTTAAGGACATTGAACTTGAAACGTGCCCCACATCAAGATTCAGCAAACAATTATCTATTCTGTTTATGTTGGCTCTGTTGTATAGAACCTGTTTGGAATAGTAATGTTTGTACTCCGACTCTGATGTTCTGTTTAATCCAAGGAAACGTCGAAGACATGGCCTCTCAAAAACCCGAATATTTGCCATTTCGAGATAGGGCAACGTTGAACCATTCCGGTCACCCAAAGGCAATCACAGGCCGGATGGAGGCCATGTAGGAAATCACCTTCACCCGCTGGCAAGACGGCTGCTAAAAACACCGTTTTGTCAGGGCGAAAACTCCCCTAGTTCTGGACAGAGCAGCATTCATATGTCTGTCGAAATATAAATACCTACTGATCCAACCAGATGCTAAGGTACATTGCTACACTTTTATTCTCCAGTGGCTGTAGATTTGGTCCCACGATCAACAGATTTTTCCAGTTCTTTCTCGTATCCCTTGAGGCTCCATACAACGGAGTCCTGAACTGAATAATTTCGCATCGCAATATTGCTGAATCTTGTCGACGTCACGCTGTAAGAGCGCCCTGTCCTGATAATCTCAATTTTTGTGTCCGTTCTGTACACAATTGGGTCGTTCGGCGTACGCAATTGCCTGAGTTAGACTACTAGACCACCTATCAGATCGATTGTGTAAATGCTGAAAAAGATCAGCGGGTTAACCGTTCCCTGCTGAAGAACATTTTTAATATCAAAGATTTTGGTAGAAATTACATTGACACTTTTGACAACAAACCGTCTGTCATTAGGCATGTCATAAAGCATATTCAACAGTGGTTTACTTATGTCAAGTCTGGTCAGCTTTATATACAGGCCCTCTAAACCTACGGTTTAGAATGCCTTCTCCAAATCAACCAGACAAGCACCCGTGCATTGCCTTTTAGATTTGTTTCACCGAATATCAGAAACAAGCTTAGACACAGCATGAATAGTGTCATGTCCTGCACTAAAGCCAACAAAACTGATTATCTTAGATGATTTTGTTGTTTTCAGCTCACTTGGACAGACCTCTATTTATAACTTTCTCGAATACCTAACTGATACTCGGGAGAAGACTTTTTGACCAAAGATTCACCAGATTTGATTTGTCCTTTCCCTATTTCGGGAGAGGATTTACCACAGCTGTCTTCCAACTCAACTAATATGCATTACTCAACGCGTTGTTAAAGAGAGTGGCATAAATCTGTGCCCAGGAGGCAGAACCGCTTTAGTCGACTTAAGACAAAATTGAGTTTTTGATACCATTAGATTCAGCGCGTTCGAATCTATTTTGTAATTTTTTTTTACATTTTTATTATAAAAAATGTAGCCACAATTTTAATAAAACAAAACCACTAAAGTCAGTTTTGTACATTCTCTTCAAGGCTGTTTAAGAATGCCAAACATCATATAACGCACCCTAAATTATAAGAAGCATACATCATATTTTAATCCTCTCTTTTTTTTATATGGTACATTATTTACAATTTACATATACTTATACTTGTACTTGCAATTTTCTTTTACAAACAAAAATACTGGTTTTTGTGTATTCTCTTTCATTTTCTTACCTTTCTATTATAATTCTTACTAAGCTTAACAATTTTGTTCTTAATCATTCTGAATTCAATCGCCACCGAGATCGGTTGGCTTTGCATGAAAAAACATATATTCAATCACAATACATTTAACAGATAACAAGTCATATTCTAAATCAATTACAAATCACAGTACAGTACAATAAAATTAATTATAACGTTGTTTTAAAGACAAGTGTTTTTTATTTTAAAAGAGAACAAGAACACAGAGGAGGCACAGAGCAGTTACATTAAATTAAATTGGAACTTGGTAACAGTAATTTAGAAAGACTAACAAATTAACATCAATTACAATTATAACCAATTACATTTACTAAACAAAATTTACACATCACACAATCAAATACACATACATCATTTTTTTTTATGCTAAACCAAATCATTTTATGGTCCTTCGATAGCCAAATATATAAAAAATCAGTGCCATTATTTTTTGATTAAACAAATCAAATTAATCGAAAATAGTTACAGTGCCGTGCGAAATTGACATTTTTTTTTGGTATAAAATTTGTTCGGGTTTTGGGTGACCTTATGTAAATAGAGGTTACTTAGAGGAACTTTTATGCCGTTATTTTCTGATATGGCGTGATAACGTGGACAGTTATTCAAACGGTGCAAACATCAGTTTCATAAAACTGTACCGTATTCTATTATATTTTTTTATCCAATTCGTTGTGTCGAATTTTAATAAAGAAAATTTATTAAATTGAATACATTTATGCACACATTCATAGGCATACAATTAAAGACAAATTTGCTATAGTGCGGTTGCGACTTATAAGACATTTTTACTTTTTTTTCTATTCATAATGAATAAAATTATTGCTAAGCGTGGTCGTGCAAAAGGCTGTATAGCACTCACAGCTTCGTATGCATCGTCGATTCCTATTGATACTACAATTAGTACATTAGAATTTAGACTTGAAAGATTAACTGAATCATGGAAAGAATTCGTAGCATTGCAAGACGAACTTTTAGATTATTCTGACAAAGAAAATTACGTTGACCGCGAACCTGAATATGCCGAATATGAGGCAAAATATTTTGAAACTCATGCCTTACTATCTGATGCAATTCTTTGCAAATCAAAAACATTAGAATGTCAAAAAATTGTGCCTCAAGGTTATCATACACCATCGGAAGATTCGGATTTGGTAATCGCTCACAAGTCTATAAAGTTACCACGAATCACAATCGAACCTTTCTCGGGCGAATATAAAGATTGGCCGACATTTCGAGACATGTTCACGGGAACTGTCGATTCAAATCATACGATTACGAACACTCAAAAGCTTCAGTTTTTAAAATCGTTTCTTCGCGGAGAAGCCGCGAATCTTCTCAAGCATATTAGATGCTCGGAAAACAACTATGTGGAGGCTTGGTCAAAATTAGAACAACGCTACGATCAGAAACATCTTATTGTCCGTTCGTTTATTCAGTCGTTTTTGTCGCTACCGTCGGCGTCGTGCAATGCGACAAATCTTCAATCGCTTCGTAAGATCACCAATGGGGCTGATGAAGCCATACGGGGTCTTAAGGCTTTAGACTCCAGTTCACGAGATCCATGGCTCATTTACCTGCTTCTGCAAAAGGTAGATCAAGACACTAAGAAGGCTTGGGCTGAAGAAGTTGGCTCAAAGGATGATTCAACTATAGATGAGCTTCTTGAATTTCTTCAAACCCGTTGTCAATGTTTTGAATCATGCAGTTCTTTTTCATCGTCCATCAGCACTCGGGCTGTTCGTACGCATTTTGTAAAATCTACCCCAAGTTGCCCTAAGTGTCAAGATAATCATTTGCTTTCAAGTTGTCCGAAATTTATACCACTAAGCATTGACTCTCGTTGGGAATTCGTTAGGAACAATTCACTCTGTTTCAATTGCTTGCGTTCGGGGCATGCTTATAATAATTGTCGCCTCACGGTTCGTTGCCACAAGTGTCACTCTCGTCATCATTCCCTTCTCCATACTTCTCAATCTCAAAATTCTACTCAATCAACATTTCAAACCCCAAATCAAAATTCAAATGCAGCTTCACATTCAAATCTTCGGTCCAATTCTTCTGAAAATCCGATTCCACATTCTTCGAATTCAATAATCGCAAATCATTCAATCTCATTCAAACATAAACACCAAGTTTCTACTATTCTACCCAGCCCCGTCGAGAGGGGGGGGGAAAGGGGGGGAAACCCCCCGGGCCCGGGATTTTCTAGGGGCCCGTAAAATTGAAAGCAATGAGAATATAATCTATATTTATCATCAACATACTTATTTCCACTTATTTTTAGAGGCCCGAAAATTTAAAATCATTCATGCTTTCGCAATCGGGCCCCTGTTTGCATGTTATCTGCCAATCTATCAGTCACAAGCTTGCCGATCTGGGCCCCTGATTATTATTGGCGTAAATTTTTGTTTATATTTAATGAAAAATTGGGCAATTTTGAACTATTGAAAGAAAGTTATAATAAATTGTTTCGCTTTTCTTACTTAATTTAACGTAAATTTCAAATTTGTTTTATTTTGAAAATTTTTAAAGTAAAAATAAGGGGCCCGGCAAATTAAAACAAAACACAAATATTCATTTCGGTTACTGTTTTTATACTTACTTCTATTTTTGTTTCGGCTGTAAACGAAATTTTCGGTTTCGGGTGACCGGAATATCCCACCAGGGGACTAGGAATACGAGGCGATGTCAATCTTATTGGAGAGTCAAATAATGGTAATTTTTTGGGCATTTTTGAATTAATTAGTCATTATGACCCCTTACTTCAGGAGCACTTGGAAAAAGTAAGAATTTCACAACAAGAGCACAAACGTTTGCAAGTCCACTACCTTTCCGTTGAGATTCAAAATGAGTTCATCAAAATTTGTGCCCAACATGTGAATTTAGCTATTTTGAAGGAGATTGAAAACGCCAAATACTTCGCTATAATTGTCGATGCAACACCCGATTCAAGTCATGTGGGACAAAACACATTTATTTTGAGATATCTGCGATTGGAATAAAATGTGTTCACCATCTAAGAACGGTTTTTGGAATTTGTCGATTGGCAAAGAACGAAATTTCCGTTGAGATTCAAAATGAGTTCATCAAAATTTGTGCCCAACATGTGAATTTAGCTATTTTGAAGGAGATTGAAAACGCCAAATACTTCGCTATAATTGTCGATGCAACACCCGATTCAAGTCATGTGGGACAAAACACATTTATTTTGCGATATCTGCGATTGGAATAAAATGTGTTCACCATCTAAGAACGGTTTTTGGAATTTGTCGATTGGCAAAGAACGAAATGTACTGCCGCAATAACATTTTTTGGAGTTTTTCAAAAGTGTTTCAAATTGTTTAGCAGCAGTGCCCAACGTTGGGAAATTCTTAGGAAAAATGTGCCCGGATCCCTTCACAAACTTTCCGATATAAGATGGTCAGCTAGAATTGAGGTAGTGAAACCATCTGAAAAACCTTAGAACATCATTAGAAGCCTTAAGTGATATTAATTTAACTGAAACT
Organism: Eupeodes luniger; assembly: GCA_951509635.1. Lineage (NCBI taxonomy): Eukaryota > Metazoa > Arthropoda > Insecta > Diptera > Syrphidae > Eupeodes > Eupeodes luniger. The sequence continues at coordinate 302,531,013 of OX608073.1, forward strand.
GAAACTCGAAGAGATGTAAATGGCGTTTTAAAATATATGCACAAATTTGAATGCGTCCTGATGTCTTCGATTTGGTGCAAGGTTCTTAGCGCTATAAATGAAAGAAGTATCATTCTTCAAGCCAGAAACATGACTATTGACGTTGAAATTCGAAATCTTAACTTGATCTCCGATTTGAACTTTATTCGAAACGAATGGGATCAAATTTATCTGAATGCAAAGCAGTTGCTACTGGATTGGGGGATGTTTCGGAATCGTTTCCATCGAACCGAAAAAGGCAATTAAAGAGACATTTTGAAGAAAACCGAGGAGCTGGAAAGCAAATAGAAACAGACGAAGAAATAAATTTCAAGAGAAACACCTTTTACGTCATAGTTGATTCAATTATATCTGGAATTTCTCGTCGGTTCGATACGATGAAGAATTTGAATGCTACATTTTCATTTTAATGGCAGCTTTCAACAATGGACAAAATTGAGATCAAAAACTCCGCTACAAGGTTCATCCAAAAGTATAACTCGCATGTGTCTCAAGAGTTAAAAGAAGAAATAATTTATCTGAAAAAACAATTTTGAAGCAGAACTTCCGCCATTGTGTTTGCTCAATACTATTTATTCCCAGAACTTGGAGACGATTTTCCCCAACATTTGTGTTGCTCTCCGTACCTGTAACCGTAGCTAGTACCGAACGTTCATTTAGCATCCTTGCCAGAAAAAGAATTTTCATCGTTCGTGGCTCATCACAAGATAGTGTTTCTGGATTTGCTACACTATGTACCGAAGCACTTTTGGCAATGAAATTGAATTTCGATGTAATTATAAGTTGTTTTGCTGCTCAGAAAGCTAGGAAAGCTCGTTTGCAAAAAGAAATATTTCATTGAATGCAAACTAATTCTAATGAAAACATTGTGATAATATTTTAATATGAAGAAAAACAATAAAGAGTATTTAATGTAAACCTTTTAAATACATACAAAAAGATAAATTTCAAATACTTTTACTTCGCTCTATTTTATTTTCATAGTAGGTAATAGATCTTCATGCTAACCAACCAACATGTCGTTGGCAATACCGAACTAAATGTATGATTCTGTTCGGAATCTGATCTACTCGCATGTAGAATTATTTTCTATCCATCTTCTATTTCAACTAAACTGGACTATACCCGTTTGATTGATTTGATGATTAACACTTTTTTTTCGGTTCACTTTGCAAAACAAAAAATTATTATTTCCGTTAATTCCGACCAATTTCATGCTATTTGTAATTGAAATTAGAACGTACCATATAAGCAGGCATGAACTTTGAAAAAAATGGTAAATATGGGGGGGCCCGAGATTTTCCCGTCCCGGGCCCGGAATTCCTCTCGACGGCCCTGATTCTACCAACAGCTCTAGCTAGGATTCAGGACAAGCAAGGAATTTACCAAATCGTGCGCATTCTTCTCGACTCAGGTTCTCAGGTGTCTTTTATAACTGAGCAAGCTGCTCAAAGCCTAGGACTTCCTCGCAAACGTGTGAGAATTCCAATTGTAGGAATCGCTTCTAAGTCTGCTGGCGTAACCAACGGGTTATGCAGCCTTAATATTGTTTCTTGCTACAGCTCTGAATCAATTGATATCAACTGCTTCGTATTGCCAAACATCACTTCATCGCTTCCACCATTACCAGCAAACCAAATTCTACCAAATTTTATCGACTCAAATCTTGCTGATCCTAAGTATTATCAAAGTGGCCCAATCGATATTCTGATAGGGGCTGATAGAGTTTTTAATATCATTACGGGAGCTGCTAAAATCGAAGAAGGTGGATTCCTTACTTCGATTCCAACCATTTTTGGCTGGGTAATCGCTGGTTGTAATTCGCAGCCCCAAGGAATTCAGACTCTTCACACTCGTTTAAATCAGGATCTAGAATTCGATTTAGAAAGGTTTTGGAGACTTGAGGAAGTATCCAACGAGCAATCAATTTCTGTCGAGGAGCAATTGGCAGAAGAAAACTTCGTCAAAAATCACACTCGTTGTCAAGATGGCAAATATGAAGTAGAACTTCCGTTCAAACCTTCGACAAATTTTGATTTCGGAGATTCTTTCGGCACAGCTTTAGCTCGTTTTCATTCCATTGAACGGAAATTCAATTGGAATCCAATTCTTAAATCGGAATATTCAAAATTCATGAATGAATATATTTCTCTACGACATATGGAAGAAATCCCATCCAACGAAATTGAAAAATCAAATTCTTCGAACTACTATTTGCCGCATCACGCAATCTTCAAAGAAGATAGTAGTACTACGAAAATCCGTGTCGTATTCGATGCGTCTGCAAAAACTCGTGATTCACAATCTCTAAACGAAACTCTTCTTGTGGGTCCTACTATCCAGTGCGATATATTTTCAATCTGCTTAAGATCTCGTCAACATGCCTACCTAATGACAGGAGATATTGAGAAAATGTACAGGCAAGTTTGGGTTGCTCGAAAACACACAGATTTTCAACGAATTGTCTGGCGTGAAAGCCCTAATGAACCATTAAAACATTTTCGTCTTCTCACCGTTACATATGGAACAGCTGCTGCTCCATTTTTGGCTGTCCGAGTTTTAAAACAGCTAGCTGCTGATTCTATAAGTCATCCTCGAGCATCAAAAATTCTCTTGGAAGATTTTTACGTTGATGATGTCATCACCGGCTCAGATACTATTGATGATATTATATCTCTTCAAATGGAACTAGTCAAACTTTTGAAATCAGCTGGACTTAATTTACGAAAGTGGACTACGAACTGTTGGCCCCTCCTGATCTCCTTGCCAGAGGATCAGCGAGAACTTTCACCAGTAGACTTTGAAGAATCGAATTCTGTCAAGGTCTTGGGTTTACAGTGGTGTCCGTCAAAAGATGTCTTTTCATACAAGGTCAAATTTAACCCGTCGAATATATGCACAAAACGTCACATATTATCAGAAGCTTCAAAAATCTTCGATCCGTTGGGATTTCTCGCGCCGGTCATCATAGGAGTCAAAATCTTGCTTCAGGAGCTCTGGAGAAACGAAATCAATTGGGATGAAGAAGTTCCAGACTACTTATCGCAACAATGGAACTCTATAAGGAACGAGCTACCCATCGTCGAATCTTTTGCTATACCGCGAATCATGCTACAAAAACAACGTTATTGGGAACTGCACGGCTTCTGCGATGCATCTTTGGATGCATTTGCAGCAGTGGTCTATTGTCGAAACGTCAAATCTGATAATTCCATTTCTGTGACTCTCGTCGCAGCAAAATCAAAGGTCGCTCCATTAAAGGTTTTACCTCTTCCAAGGCTTGAGTTGTGTGGAGCCTTATTACTTGTTCGATTGATAAACAAAATCAAGCTCTCTTTACAGGTTACAGATGTGAATGTATTTGGTTGGACTGACTCATCAATAGTTCTGCATTGGTTGGCCGCTGCTCCAAAGAAATGGTCGGTATTTATTGGAAACAGAACATCCGAAATCCTCACATCTATGCCTTTTAAATCGTGGAATCATGTACGATCAGCATCTAATCCCGCAGATGCCGCTACAAGAGGATTATTGCCGTCAATATTGAAAAAAACTAATATCTGGTGGGAAGGTCCCGGATGGCTAAGTAAAGACCGAGACCAATGGCCTTCATCAAGTTATAGCCCAGATGACATCGAAACTCAGTACCTGGAAGAGCGTAAGACTAACAAAATCGCCAAGGTATTTCTCTTAAATCATAATTCAAATCTTCCGTTCGAAATAATAATAAATAACTCCTCAAGTTGGTTGAAGATAGTTCGAGTAGCAGCTTACGTGTTTCGTTTTACCAAAAACTACTTTTTACCTAAAGAACTTCAGAAATTAGAGCCACTTTCTACTATCGAATTATCCTTTGCTAAAATTCAAATCATAAAACATGTTCAATTGTCTTTGTTTAACTCAGAAATTCAATGCTTAAAATCTAAGAAAGAACTTCACTCAAAAAGCAGACTCAAAGGTTTAAATCCTTTTATCGATTCATCAAGTGTTCTTCGTGTCGGCGGTCGGTTAGAATATTCGAATTTGACCTATTCTGAAAAACACCCCATAATCTTGTGCAAATCCCACAGAATTGCTAAATTAATTGCGGTCTTAACACATAGAAATCATTTACATGTCGGTGCCTCACTTCTCACAAAATTTTTATATCCTCGGTTGCAGAAATCTTGCTCGAAAGGTGGTTCGAGAATGCATTGGCTGTATTCGTCAACAAAAAGCAACAACGAAACAACTTATGGGAAATCTTCCTTCGGATCGCATCCGGTATGCTCGACCATTCAGCAGAGTTGGCTGCGATTATGCAGGGCCTATAACGCTTCGTTTAAATCGAGGTCGGAACCCTAAATTTGTAAAGGCCTACATAGCTCTCTTCGTCTGCTTTGTAACAAAAGCAATCCACATCGAGTTAGTCGGAGACTTAACTTCAACCGCTTTTTTATCAGCTCTAGATCGCTTCGTTGCCCGCTTAGGCAAACCGTCTGAGATTTGGAGCGACAACGGTACCAACTTTGTTGGTGCTAAACGTCTACTCAACGAAATGTACAATCTTCTCTGCAGTCAACAACACAATAACATCATCATTGACCACCTGACCAAGGATAACGTCGAATGGAAATTTATCCCACCATCTTCCCCACATTTTGGAGGATTATGGGAGTCAGGGGTTCGATCCGTCAAATTGCATCTAAAACGAGTAATAGGCGATACAAAACTTACCTATGAAGAGGTGTATACTCTATTAGTAAAAATCGAAGCTCTTCTTAATTCTCGCCCAATGTGGCAAAATTCCGATGTTGACCCTGTTGCCCTTACACCCGCTCATTTTTTGATAGGGGAACCCTATACTGCTGTTCCTCAACCTGATTTATCTAAAAATTCTATTTCAGTAAAGACTAACTGGTCTCTTTTGCAGGCAATGGTTCAAGGTTTTTGGAAACAGTGGCATTCCGAATTCCTTACTTCACTACAACACCGATCAAAATGGCAAACTCCACAGCCAAATCTGGAAGTCGACGATGTTGTCCTACTAAAGGAGCCGAATCTACCACCATCCAAATGGTTATTAGGACGAATCATCCAAACGCACCCTGGAAAGGATGACAAGTGTAGGGTTGTTACAATTCGGACCAAATTCGGAGACTACGTCCGTCCTACAATTAAAGTCGCTCGCTTATGTTCAGAAAGCCCATAAGCTTTCAGGAGGGGGCTGGATGTTTAAGAATGCCAAACATCATATAACGCACCCTAAATTATAAGAAGCATACATCATATTTTAATCCTCTCTTTTTTTTATATGGTACATTATTTACAATTTACATATACTTATACTTGTACTTGCAATTTTCTTTTACAAACAAAAATACTGGTTTTTGTGTATTCTCTTTCATTTTCTTACCTTCCTATTATAATTCTTACTAAGCTTAACAATTTTGTTCTTAATCATTCTGAATTCAATCGCCACCGAGATCGGTTGGCTTTGCATGAAAAAACATATATTCAATCACAATACATTTAACAGATAACAAGTCATATTCTAAATCAATTACAAATCACAGTACAGTACAATAAAATTAATTATAACGTTGTTTTAAAGACAAGTGTTTTTTATTTTAAAAGAGAACAAGAACACAGAGGAGGCACAGAGCAGTTACATTAAATTAAATTGGAACTTGGTAACAGTAATTTAGAAAGACTAACAAATTATCATCAATTACAATTATAACCAATTACATTTACTAAACAAAATTTACACATCACACAATCAAATACACATACATCATTTTTTTTTATGCTAAACCAAATCAAAGGCAAAACAACTAAACTCAAACAAAATTGAAAAAAGTCCTTACATATTATCTTAAGTTGACTTAAGATTAAATTGTTTTCAATTTTTCTCAAGAAATAACAACTAAACTTAAGTTAAGTTGTTTTTCCGCGAGAAAATTATGGATTTTGGTCTATTTTTGTGTTGGGGAAAAACAGCTTGAGTCGAGTTTAGTTATTATTCCACAAGAAAATATTGATCATGAAAAATCTATATTCGACTTTAGTCCTTTTTCCGCGGCAAAGAGTCAGTTTATAAAAATCTAATGAAGAGTTTAGTTGTTATTGGCGACCAAATCAAAAACAAGTGTGTACTTAAGTCAACTTTAGTTATTTTTGCACGAAGATAAGAAAATAAAAATAATAAATAGTTTTGTCATAACTGGACTTTAGATTTTAGGCACGGTCGATATTTCCTTTTTTAGATTTTTCAAGTGTTTTGAATTTAAAATAAGTGTAATTAAAATGTCCTCTCGATCACAAAGGCTTTTGCCACTGGCCCGAATGTTAAAGGAAAAAGCTATTAATGAAGGTTTGATAATTTTATAACTTAGTTTTGTGTGTGTGTGTGTGTGTGTGTGTGTGTGTGGGTGTGATTTTGTCTCATTGTGTGATTGTCTGTCCTTATGTCTGCCTGGCGTTTTTGTGTGCCTGGTTGTGTCAATTTGTTATAATGTTTGGATCACGATAACTGCAAATCTGGCTATGTATAGACTGAGTGTCTGTTGGCGACTTGCTGTTTTTACTTGCGACATATAGGAACTATATGGCAAGTTTTGCATTCGTGCAAAATTTTGTCTGTCTGTCCACGCTCCTACAGCCTAAACCATTGGGTCGATTGAGTTCAAACTTGGAAGTTAAGCTTTTGAGCAGATTCGCGTTAGGCGTTTTTTAACTTCCCATAGGAAGTTATTGTAATGGGTCCGATTTGTCAAATTGAAAATTTTGACATTTCTCGACGTTTCAAGGTCCCTAGAGTCGAAATAAAAGATTTTCAGAAAGATGTCTGTGCGTGCGTGTGTACGTACGTCCGTACGTCCGTACGTTCGCGACGTTTTTTTCGTTGTCCATAGTTCAAGAACCAGAAGAGATATCGACTTCAAATAAATTTTGTTATGCAGACAATAAGGCAGAAAGATGCAGAAATGGCTCTCAAGAAAATTGCGTGGGTGGTCTTTTTACAATAGCAGTTTAAAAAAAAGGTGAACATTTTGGTTAACCCTAAATATCTCATGAACCATCGACGCTAGAGACTTGAATTAAATTTTATATTGTATATTGCAACGTGATACAAAACAAGTATATTTTTGGAAAAATATCCAATTAACGGTTTTTTTTATAAATCAAAAAAACTGAAAAAAAAATTTGTCACCTCGAAAATTTTACGACCAAAATATGATTTCATCTCTAAAACAATTTTGTGCAACGAAGAATAATGTTTTTGACATCTGATAAAATTTTGAGAAAAATCTAATTGACAGTTTTTTTTACAAAAAATAAAAACCTAAAAAAAAAAATTAATAAAAGTTAGTAAAATTTGATTTTTGACTCAAATATCTTTTCAAAACATTGAGATATTGGCTTTAATTTACTTTTATCTTTCAAAAAATATTGTTGTTAATATTGAGTAAAATTTTGAAAAAAATCGAATTGACAGTTTTTTAACAAAAAATTAAAAACCTAAAAAACATTTAACAAAAGTTGGTAAAAATTGATTTTCGACTCAAATATCATTTCAAAACATGAAGATAATGGCTTCTAACTAATTTTTACTTATAAGAAATATTGTTGTCAACATTAGAGCAAATTTTGAGCAAAATCGAATTGACAGTTTTCTTACAAAAAATAAAAACCTAAACAAAATTTATAAAAGTTGGTAAAAATTGTTTTTCGACGTAAATATCTTTTCAAAACTTTGAGACATTGGCTACAAACTAATTGTATCTTATAAGAAATATTGTTTTCAACATTCCATACAATTTTGAGAAAAATTGAATTGACGTTTTTTTACAAAAAATAAAAACCTTAAAAAAAAACAATACTAAAACTTGGTAAAAATTTACTTTCGACTCAAATAGCTTTTCAAAAATTAAAAATATTGGCTTCAAACTTATTTTATTTCACAGAAAATATTGTTTTCGATATTCAGTATTTTTTTTTTGTAAACATCCAACTGTCCGTTTTTTCATAAAAAATAAAATCTAAAAAAAAAATAGTACTCAAATTTGGTAAAAATTGATACATATAGACAAACTTTTAAGAAAGACAAATCGACAGACGGGATGGGAAGTTATCAGTGTGGGTCGCATCCCAGCCTCTTTTTTCATTTTTTTTTAAGATCAAAACTAACAGTGGCCCCCATACAATTTTTTTGGTCAAAAAACGATAATTCGAATTTTCTCAAAAACAAACCGATAGATTTTTTTTTATTTTCTCTAAAATTTTATTTTTTAACTAGGCTTCTTTTAATAAGAAAAACATATTTTTGTATTGCTCAGGAAAGGTACCGCTCATAGAACCGTTATTTTGTTTTTTAATTTTCTCAGCAACTTATGTACTGATTTCAATAATTTTTTTTGTGAATAAGCTCTTATATTGCTTTAACAATATTTGATTATCAAAAGTGCAATTTTTGTTTTTTTGGATTTTTAAAAAAACATTGAATTTTTTTTTTTCAAAATTCTATATCTCAAAAACGGGTCAACATTTTTTTACGAAATTCAAATGTAGAGCGTATATTTACAATCACTAAACAACTGCATACCAAAAATATTTTTAGAACAAAATTGAAAAATTTTATATATAAAAAATTAATTAAAAAAAAACCGCTCTAACGATTTTCAAAAAAAAAATTTGAAAAATCAAAGATTTTTTTTTATTTATAAAATGCAATTTAAATTTTTGAAGACAAACTTATTTTTCAGGTAAAATTTTGAATCTTAAAATAGTATTTTTTTTTAAATTATTTTAACTGTATTAAATGTAACCTCCTCCCATCTCACCAGATCAAATCCTATGCATGAGCCCGAAAGAGCGCATTATTTTGACAAAATTTTAATTACATTCCTATCATTTATCCAAATTAATGCATTTGGTACATATTTATGTATTTTATACTATAACTATTGTAAATACCAACGATGGCCGTGTAGCGCCACTGCATCGGATTAACGAATATGATATATTTAATCAACAATCTATTTTAAAAAGTCTATCAAGAAGTAATATCTTGGTACCTTTGTATATATGATTTTAAAATATTATTCTTTTACTTGCCTTCGACTAAATAGAAGAATAAATACTTAGTACAAGTTAAAGAAACGGGGCAGAAAGAGTTATGTATTTTTTAAACAGACTCTTTGCATACAGGAGCAAGTTCGTGCGACCCAGTCGTGCATTTTATTTCTATTATGTGTGTGTCAGTGTTACTCTGAAATATTCCAAACTATGAATCTTAAGTTTAAAGCCCCTAAATTAGACACCTGTTCAAATTGTGATACATTTATAGATATCTAAAATTAAAGTTGCTCAAGACGATATGAAGAGAAAAAGATATTATTTGAGCAAAAAAAATTACATCTTGTAAAACCAGAGTTCGGCTACGACCAAAAAAAGATTGATAAGGAAAACGCGAAGCAAAATCAAAGCATGACAGCCTTTGCGTTTGACTTACAGCAATGTCTGCCAACGCCTTTTCTAAGAAACTCCGTAAGTTTTTACAAAAGGCAACTATGGACTTTCAATCTTACGGTACATGATTTAGAGACTAATTTTTCTGGCTGCTATATGTGGCACGAAGGTATTGCGCGTAGGGGTGGGAATGAAATTTCGTCCTGCATTTTTAAACTCCTTAGGTCGTTACCACCAAGTGATCGTAAAATAACATTTTACAGCGATTCATGCTCTGGCCAAAATAAGAACTCGTTCGTGGCTGCTATGTTTCTCCTTTTTCTATAAAAGAAAATTCATCAGTTGAATATATTGATCACAAGTTCTTAGAGCCTGGCCATACTCATATGGAATGCGATTCTTGTCATGCCCTAATTGAATGGAAAAAGAAAAAGTCAAATGTTGAAATTAGTGTCCCTAGAGATTGGTATCAGTTTATTGGTGGTATTAATTCCAAAACAAAGGTATATGAAATGCAACAAGCTGAATTTTTCAATTTTTGTGAAATCTCAAAAACCAATTTGAATTGGAAACGATCTAATTTAGAAGGAGAAAAATTTGTTTGGAACACCGTGAGGTGGATTCGATACACCAGTAACAGTAAAAAAAATATTTTATAAAACGACTTTGAATCCAGAAGAACCATTCAAAATATTATCATTGGCAAAAAGATCCTGAATTAGAAAGTGAAGATGATGAAAATAAAAGCTATTTTTCTATATTCACCTTATTATTTGCAAAACTTAAAAAATCTAATACCTTTTTTTTCTAAGAAACTATTTATGAACTCAATATTTGTAAAGATTTTCAATTTTAGTACGTTAATAAAACGTTAAATACATATTGATACTTTTTTCTAATAACTAAAAAAATCGCTAAGTGTGAATTCTACCTTTTGTGTTGTTTTTTGTTTTGTTAATTTTGGGAGCGGGTCGAAATGCTGTATTTTAAAATACTGTATGGTAAAAATTCTGTATGATACTGTACGATACTGTATGGTCATAATACTGTATGGTTAATATTCTGTATTTCAAAATACTGTACATTTAAAATACTGTGTCTCAAAATGCTGTATTATCAAAATACTGTATCTCATAATACTGTATAATACGGGAAGCTTTGACAGATCAGTAAGTTTGGTGCAATTGCTGATTATGATAGGAAAAATTCATGTACACATGTGAGAGAGATAAAAATAACTAAGAAGAAGAAAATGAGAAAGAGAAAATAAAAAGAAGATACCATTTACATTATTTTTGTTTTTTTTTTTTATTTCAGAGACTTATGAATTATCATAGGTACATATATATATGTTATTGTTCAAGGGAAGTATATGAAACATTATGCTAATGAAAAATTATTATGTTTTCTTAAAAAAAGTATTCTGTTTTCAAAATTCTGTATTTCGAAATGCTGTAAATAAGGCTAAAAAATAAAAATCGTTTTGATAATGTAAAAAAGTGCGCAGTGAAATACAGAATTTTGAGATACAGCGTTTTGATCATGCAGTATTTTGTACATACAGTATTTTAAAATACACTATTTTGAGATACAGTATTTTAAATACAGTATTTTGATCCATACAGTATTTCGAACCCAACCCGTTAATTTTACATTTTTCAATGGTTTTATCTTGATGTAATATTCATTTTTATTATTCAATATTGTGTAAGATATTTATTAATAAATTGGTGTCTTTTCTAATACAAAAACAAGATTGTATCTTTGAGATCAAGCGTGTAAAAATCTAATCTCAAAATTTTGTTGCCATATCTCACTCAATATAGTTATGGAATAACAACTAAAGTCGAGTTACGCGGAGCAAAATGTCTCAATAAATTAGGGAAAAACAACTTAAGTCGACTTTGCCAAACTAAAAATTAAATTTTCTTCAGGGAGTATTTCCTTAACTCGACTTCAAACGATCCAATAATTTTCTACATCAATTTGTAATTGCGAACTTTTTCTTAAAACTTTAAACTGCTCTCCTGAAAAATGTTAAAAACAGACTTTAGCGGTTCTGCCTCGGGGCCACAGAAATATCCACAGCTTCCTAAGGTAAATGTCGTAGTACAATATTGGTATACCATCGACACCAGCTGACTTCTTTTTCTTTAGTGAATCGAAGATGAGTTGGAGGTCTACCCTCGTAACCAACAGGAAATTAGTCCCGTTTTGCTCTTCGATGATAGCATTTGCCAATTTATGGTTTTATTGCTTTTCGACGAGGCATGTATTAAAACCGATTATAAATGTAAAACAAAAATATCTTAAAATTTCATTTCGAATATATTATATATATATGTATCTCCATCTGGAAGCACGATATTGGTTTATTTAAAATATTGTTACGAGAACAAAAACTGTTTAATTGGTTTTTTTTGCAGAGTTTAATTTAATATAAAATTGAAAATGTGCGTTTCCTTCAAATGAAGCTCTTTACCATACCAACGTTTATTTCTATCACACTTTTTACGATGGTGTTGAAAATATTCAAATGGAATTAAAAACTCAAATCCAAATTTCATAAGCATAAACGATTTAATTTGTTCTTACAAAAAAAATGTCAAAGTCTTTTCAACTTAAATGCAACCAAAGCACGAAATCTTCATTGCTTCCAAGTTTGTGTCCCAAATGAATGCACTTAGTAATATACTGACACAAAATTCTGCTCATGTGAATCCATATGAAATCCAATTTTCGTGAGCAAACATAGTATCATCACACTTTCCTGTTCTATGTATATCCCACTATACAACACAATCTATACAATACAACCTCTATAACCGCTAATTATGTTTGCCACTTAATTTAATTGAGGCACACATTACACGTCATCTTATTACGTTACATATAGAAAATAGAAAATTGTAGAGAAAAGCTAAGTTGAATAGGATTAAATCCACAAGATATTTTATGAATCATTTCCTATATAATATAAGCTCTCTTACGATGCCACATCTTAACATCCTCAACTCTCTAACCCCAACTTTCAACCCCGGTGGAAATGGAGTAAGTATTATATTCGTATCCTATATCCACCTCAGCATACAGTGCAAACGCGTATATCAACTTCCTTATTGTCTCCTTTTAGCGAACAAACTAAATCCCTGTCGGTGGTAATATCCCACGTATACCATATCGCAGTGTGTATCCTTAATTAAGCTGTATCAATTAGAGTAATAAGCAATATGTTCTGTCTTCCTATATATCCTCTATGTTATGTCCTAGCACCGCGTCGCTACTGCTACTACCTCTAAGATCACACAAAGAAGCACTAAGTTCATATACTCGTGTAGTTAAGACTAAAAGATGGATGAAATTCCTTTCGAAAAGAAGAGAAAACATAATTAATTTAATTCTTTCTCGCATCTTGAAGTTGGTTCTTTTTATACATTCTTTCTCCTTAATCCTTAATCAATTTATAAATCTAAAGGTGCGGAATGTATACTCGTATATATACACAAGCACCATGAGAGGGCAAATAAAAGAAGAAAATTGAGTTATCACTCCTTATGAGGTCCTTATGAAGAAAAAGCAAAGTTTCCAATCCAGGATGAGCTTCACTTCACACATAACCAACAAGGTAGTGTATCTAATACTTTGTTTGGGATATTTTCCAAAGTGCGCGGGATGGATTGGGAAAAATTTACTTTTTGGGTCGGTTCGGGATTGGGAAAAAGTTTTTCATCTTTTGACTTATAGATAGATACCCCCACCATCTATCGGACAAGAAGTATTTTTAATTTGTATCTTTATTTGAGATAAGGATAAAAATAAAGATATATACATTATCATATTACCGGAATTTCCTGTTGGTAAAATTGTGTATTGGAATTTCAGCGGTCATCGGAAATATTTAATATTACAGAGATTGCTTCAGGCTGAATTGATTTAATTATGTATACTTTGAGAAAATACGAGTAGAATGGAAGAAAAATTTGGGCAACAAGGTACTGTTAAAAGGAAAGATGATTTTTAGAATAGAAACTATCATGAATTCTACGTAAAAACATGGTCTGGGTAAGGAATTTTGATTGTTGTTTTAATTTTGATTCAAATAACAGATGCATACATTTAAAGCAAAATAACTTCAAAAATGTAGACAAAGAGAAAAATATTGAAACACAATTAAATTTATAAAAAGACTGCTGAAAACAGGTTGACCAAACTTACAGTACTTACTTACTAAGGTCCTCAGATCTACAAAGTCTGTGGGTGTCTCCTAATGGGGCAATGGGTGGATTCCACTGCATTGTCTGTCCGGCAGTCATAACCTTTTCGAAGCGTGTATCCAGTCGACTGCAACTTGAGCCTTCGTATCATATTGTCAATGGGTTCCTGACCCGATATCCTATACATTTCTTCATATTGGATATAAGATGGGGCAGTAAACCCGTAAGTGTTTCGCAGATTCCTTTTAATAAAGATCTGTAGCTTATTGGTAATCGTTGCTGTTATTTTCCTGGTGCTGCAACCGTATAACAGTACTGATTCGACGTTTGAGTACAACAGTCGCTGCTTTGTCTTCAAGCTGAGAAGGTTGTTTCTCCAATTTATTGGACAACATCCCGAACGAAGCCATAGATTTCCCGATACGGCTAGCGATATCTTGTTCGAATCCGCCTTCGGTAGAGACCATACTTACAAGATACTGAAAACTCTTTCTACTTTTTCTATTGGTTCGTGCGCAATGAGCATCTTAGTTTTTTCTCGTGTTGATTTTCAGCCCCACAATTTCTGCTTCTCTCTCCAACTTTGTTGCCATTTATCCTGTGCGATAGCAAGCAGACATCGTCTGTATAATCAAGATGTTTTAGGTATGTTGCCAGAGTCTATCTTATTTCTCCATTTCCTGTCAAAGCCGCCCTCAGCTCATTACTGATCACCAATAAAAAAAGAATTGGTGACAATATGAAACCCTGTCTGACTCCACTTTGGAGCTCAAACTCCTTTGACAACCTACCTCTGTGTAAGAAGTGGCATTTAGACCCATCATAAGTCGCCTTGATAATAAAGATGAATTTATCCGGGATACCCCTCCTCCGAAAAGTAAGCCCGATAAACTCTCTGTTGAAGCTGTCAAAAGCGAAAAGTGAAGAGGTGCTCGATATTCGATGCAATGTTCGATCACGATCCGCAAGGTATTAATGTGATCAATGCAGGAGTATCCTGTGCGAAATCATGCTTGTTCAACGTCGATAATATTTTGGAGAGTGCAGGTTTTCGCACTTCATCAGGTTTCCATTTTTTGGAAGCTTAACAATTAACTTTTCGGGGAAATCTTCAGAGACCAATGCTGCTTCCATGAGCAGCTGCAGCAATTCTATCGATGAGCTTGGCGCTGATTGCAACAGTTTTGCGGGAATGCCGATTAGCCCAACCGGTTTGTTAATTTTGAGTGCTTTGATCGCGGTACATATCTTTTCTTTACTGGGGGTGTAGTGTGTATCTAAAAACAATTTAGAAGATGTCAGTTGCATGTTGCTGTTGAGTACATGATTTAAAACCAAACCAAAATGTTTCTTCCTTCTTCTAAGCTGTTCCTTATCCGAGAAGAGAACCATCTATGTCTTTCACCGAGTGTTATTTTGAGGAGTAAACATCATCGAGTTCATCGTTTATCCTATAGATGGTTCTGCTGTCGCACCTTTTTTTGCCTTATTCTGCTTCTTGAGCCAAAGCGTTGGTGTAGTTGCGGTTATCACGTCTTAATCTATGTTGAACCTCTTTAATGTTGATGCAGTACCTATAAGAATTCTATCTCGCTTCTTTCTTTAACTCGAGTAGCTGCTAAATGAGCTTCCGAAGCCAGCGTTCCTTTTTTCTTGCACACGACCGACTTTTATTTCAGCACCTGATACGAAGACATTACTCCAATGGCTTTCTATTGCACTTGCAGAAGGGATATATTCAACTGCGTGTGCATTACAATCAGTAATGCTTCCCCTTCCTCCAAATTTCTTCATAAAGTATTGATCCAAACATTATTACGTTTGAATCAAAATTTATTCAGTAGGTTTGATTGTAAAGAGATTAATCAATCAACTAATATTTTAATGACACTTCAAACGACAGAAGAGTTTGACAGCTGTCAAATGGCAGCAAATAATAAGTCTTGAAATTTCTATGAGAAAATCTGCTTTTAGATGGTGAATTCAAATAAATACCAAGAAGTTTAGAAAATTATTTATATAGATATCGAAAAGCACAAACTCGGAAATAGAATTTGGAAAACTTTATAAAAAAGATAGACGTTACCTACTTTCAGATCTTGATATTTTATTTGTAATAACTAACGATCAGTTTAGTAAAAGTGAGGCCAAAACTAATAGGTAGTGTCTTCAGTAAGGCGTTTAACCAACTCTCGCATTGAGTTTTGCTTATTAAATTAAGAAAGATAGGTTTTAGTAAACATTTCCAAAAATGGCTTCAATCTTATTTATTAGATATATCAATGGTACTCTGTACTTGTCGATGGTTGCGAATCATACAAGTTTAAAGTTAACTCTGAAGTTCCACAAGGAAGTCATTAAGGCCCTATTCTCTTGATTTTACTTTTATTAATTTACCGTGCCTGTGGACTTTAAATGAATCATTTATGCAGACGATTCAACAATTTTCAAAGTAGTTTCGAGTCAATGAAAATTGACATTTTCAAAACGTATTGACAAAATAACTAATAAGACTAATTAAATTCTTGTTTGGATTAAGAGGCAATCGAAAATAAAATTGTCTAATACTTTTGTTATAAACCGGATTTTTATAAGATTTTTTTTGGCCAATAATTATCAAATATGCCTGTCAGGTTTGGTAACAAAATTGTGCATGTCATAAATCCAGACTAGAACTGGTTCCTGAGATTTGTGCTGAAGGTGTTACGATGAACTAATTAATACGATCTACCGCCTTATCAGCACAGACTGAAAATTATTGGTATACCGAGTCTAATCTATTGTTAAAATTATAAATGTAAATATTGAATATTTGCACCTCCTGTCTCGTATCAAATTTAGAATGTGCCTTCATTTTTTATAAGAACTATAGAATCTTAAATTTATAAATGGTTAATAATAGTTATCTTTGTGATTATTGCGATTTAAAATATCAGATATCATTTTGCATTGCAATTCCGAACATAATTGATAATATGGAATTTTTGTTTTCCATAAATTCGAACATAATGTTCCTCCATATTTGTCACATTTTTTGGATAAATTGAATACCTTGACTCTTGAAATGTTTTACGGATTTGTTATGCTTTGAATGGTTGAATTTTTCAACCGTAGAAAATCAAAACAAAAAATAAAAATCCATGCGTTTCATTTTTTTTCTATTTTTTTTATCAAACTCAAAAGACAAGAGGGTCGCCTAAAAACTCTTTTAGAAAAATCAATTGTTTGAAATCCATTACGATTAATAACAATAACAATAAATAAAAATTACAACAAGGGTGTGTGTTCTCGAAAAATCCCATCATCAGATTCATCTCGGGCATCAGGGTAGGTAGGTAGGTAATGTTGCATGTACTTTGACGTTAAACTCGGTGTTGTTATTATACGAGTATATTTTGAGAGTCGAACGATTTTCGCACAAAATGCACCCCTTTAAAAAATACAATAACAACAAAAATAAAACATTCAATGATTGCTCATCTGGAAATCAAAGGCTTTCTGTCTACAATATTATTTTATATTCCCAGAGATAAACCTCATCCACTTGAGAAATCCCTGTAACTCTATGGCACGTGTCAAAATTCACTTTTAGCGATGACAAACGATGACGATTTTTCACTTTTATGTCAAAATTCATTTTGAAGCGGAACCAGTGTGCCAGTTGCACGATCTCATATATCTGCTGCATTATTATCCTTGCCACTGGTATAGGGCAGGGCAGGGAAGGGCAGGGCAGCAACTTTGTGGATATAATTTTATGACAATGGTTACCTTTTCTCCTTTTCTGCGTGCAAAAGTGCTCGATTGTAATCGGGTCGGGAAATGACGTGTGTGTACTCGGTTGAGTATTTCTATGTGACTGTTTTTGTGTCATCGCGTCGTCGTCGTCGTCACATCACGCACCGTCAAAAGGATGTGATGACTTGCTGGAAATTGCTTACTTCCGGTTTGTCAAAATATACATCGTTAAACTTATGTACAGTATTATTTTTTTAAAAGAGGAAATACAAAATAAATCTTTATCATGCATGTAGGTACATTGTTTGCAATTAATTGTTTTTTAAAACTATGATTAATCGATATTTAGACCAATATGGGGTTTGATTTGAAGATTGAAGTCAAATTTTGAATAACCGACTGTATTTCTTTGTAAAGATCTATTAGGAACCGTTTTGTGATTAGTGACGATAAAGAAGGTCCTTTTGTATATGATTATTTTGAAGTGCATTCTTAAAAGAATATGGGCGTTAAAGAACTACTAATACAAATTCCAACTTACTACTAAGGCTGATAGAGAAATTTGTCGTACAGTGCAATTGTGATGGGGACCTACGGAATAGAATGCTGTGTTTGCTGGTTATGATTCGTTACATTTCCTTAAAGTTGATTTTGTAATTTGCTTAACTCCTTCAAATTTTAACCTTTTTAGGTTCTTAACATGATTAAGAACCCAAACAAATATCACAGACCATGGCGTAATGATTGAAATCAAAGAAGACTGATTTTTATTAAAATTGATGCATGACCTTTTGATGTCCAAGAAGAACTTACAAAAAATAAAGACTCTTGTTGAGCCAACAAAATTAAATTAAATTTAAATAAAAACAAAAATGTATATAATTATGTACATACATAGTTATATAATTGTATATTTTGAATTTTTGAATAAACAACAAAATGAATTATAAACTTATATATAATATGTTTATATTTTCTTAACAATACTTAAGCTAAATAATAGAATTTAAATAAAACATGAAGAAATCCAGCCGATCTGCAAAAAGAAAGAAAATAGGATTGGTTAAAAACAACAAAATTATATGTACGTCTATGTACTTACCGAATGTTATCGAAACACCCTTTGCGCAAATACTCAATTTGCATTGTAAGAACATTTAAATGATCAAAACATGAAAGAAAAAATAAGAAAAGGTTAAGTAAACAAAAATAACACAAAAGCAAAAAAAATTAATTTGTGCTTAAAATACAGCACACCCTATACTCACATAAAAACAATAACAAACAAAACAGCGAAGGCGTAGGTGTCCACAGGATTCTCAGTAAATGTCCACAAGAGTCTCACTGGTATTTAGCAATTGTGATTGTTGAATAATAATCTAAAAATAGGAAAAAAGGATAGATTTAAACATTAAATTTGAGTTAGTTAATAATAATTTATAACAATTTAGTTAGGTAACACACATTACACGAACAAAACATTGACACAATTTGGAAACATATATCACAGTACATAACACTAAATTTTGTCACGATTTTTATAAAAAAACAATAAACAGAATAAGGTTTTATGTTTGTAGAAAACAATAAACTAAATTCTAAAACATTTTACATCATATAAACACAGAAATACACTAATTGAAAACAATTGAGGCAAACAAATATAACCTCAAATTACATTAAAAATTTACATTGACAATAACACTATTAATTTCACAAACCACAAAGAATAAACACTTGAATTAGCTAAATCACTACCCGAACATTTGTTTTAACATTAAAAATTAAACAAATCACAACTAATTAATTAGAATTTTAATAAACAAAATTTGCACAACATGCGCACAACAACTTGTTTAATTTGACAGGTAAACTTTATTATCAGTGTTCACAGGGTGCACTATATATAACGAATTTTATTTAAAGAACACGAAAATTTGGTCAAATTAGTAAAAAGTTAATTATTTTTCAAGTTATAAACAAATTATTAACTTTATAATAAAGACAAGAAGTTAGAAAGAGAAAACAAAATGAAATAGAAATATATCAAAATTAAAACAAATCTGCACGAAAATTGCAAATGGCAACGAAATGGCATTGCCCGAAATTTATTTTTTTTAATGATTATTCACCACGGTAAGAACATAAAAATGTTTTAAATAATAAAAAAAACATACAAAATGTTATTAAATATTGAAAAGAAGTAATTTTAAGATAAACAAATAATAATAATTATTGATTTCAGCAAAATTAAGCTTATTTCTTAATATTAATGAAAAATTCTTTATTATTTCATGTGGTGAATTCAACAAAATTTGTATTCCACCCAATTGGCAATGTCATGGCAATAAAAAAACTGCCCGAAAAGGGGTATAAAAGGCCGATAAATTTTACAATCGTCCTCTTTGAGTTCAGCACGCCGCCAGACAAACAGCAACCAGATTAAAAGCAACCAACATAATTTTGTTGTATAAAATCCAATTAAGTAAAGGTAAATCAGTGGAACTTGTTTGACGATTTATACGTCAAACATATATCACTGAGCATTTCACTAAACTTTAAAAAACTAACCTTATTTGTTTAAATAGAGTCAAATTAAACTTGTGGGACGATTTATACGTCTCACACACATGGTTTGACAATTGCCGAAAATTATTAACAATTGTATTTTAAATAGAGTCAAATTGAACTTGTGGGATGATTTATACGTCCCACACATATGGTTTGACAGTCGCCAATTATTTAAATTAGTGATTAATTTAGTATAAGTTTGTCAATTGTATAAACTCACATAGATCATAAGAAATATCAGGAACTGAATAAAAAATTTGAATTATTAATGAAAGTACGCCTTGTTTTTGCGTTTTTATTTAAAGAAAATATTTTTCAAGGAGGAATAAAATCGGTTAGAATTACTTTCACTTTTGAAAAATATACACTCTGAAATTCTGAATTAAAAAAATGGGAACCGTTTTTGAATTATCGACTTAAAACAAAATAATTCAAACATTATTGTTTTTTATTATCAAATATTATTAAGACAATATAAGGGCTTGTTCAGAAAAAAAAAATAATAAAATTAGTTAATTATGCGATACACACTGATAACTTCGCATCACTTCTATCGAATTGTGTAAAACTTAAACAAAATACTTGTACAATTATTTTGTCTGTGCTAAAAATTTGAATCGAAACCCATTTCTTATTAGTGTTTTGTAAGTTTTCGTTTTTTGTTAAAAAGTTGTCAGTTGAATTTTTCTAAAAAAAACTACTAAAATTTAGCATCCAGTATTTAGCGTAGAATAAAATAAATTTGGGTTTAATATCCAAATTTTAAAAATTTTAGTCGCATTTTTTGAAAATTTGTATTTCTTATAATATCTACCTATATCCGATTTTTTAAAGACCATTACCTTACGTTTACAACAAAAATGAAATCAATAATATCTTTATTTATGAACATAATATCGATAATCGAAAACCAATTTGTACCAATTTTTATTTTTTAACTTGGCTTCTTTTAATAAGAAAAACATATTTTTGTATTGCTCAGGAAAGGTACCGCTCATAGAACCGTTATTTTGTTTTTTAATTTTCTCAGCAACTTATGAACTCATTTCAATAATTTTTTTTCTGAATAAGCTCTTATATTGTTTTAACAATATTTGATTATCAAAAGTGCAATTTTTTATTTTTTGGATTTTTGAAAAAATGTTGATTTTTTTTTTTTAATTCTATATCTAAAAAAACGGGTCAATATTTTTTTACGCAATTCAAATGTAAAGCGTATATTTACAATCACCAAACAACTGCATACCAAAAATATTTTTAGAACAAAATTGAAAAAATTTATATATACAAAATTAATTAAAAAAACACCGCTCTAACGATTTTCAAAAAAAAATAATTTTAAAATCAAGGGTTTTTTGATTTATAAAATGGCATTTAAATTTTTGAAGACAAACTTCTTTTGCAGGTAAAATTTTGAATCTTAAATCATTTTTTTTTTAAATTATTTTACTTGTATCAAATGTAACCTCCTCCCATCTCACCAGATCAAATCCTATGCATGAGCCCGAAAGAGCGCATTATTTTGACAAAATTTTAATTACATTCCTATCTTTTATCCAAATTAATGCATTTGGTAAATATTTATGTATTTTTATAACTACATATAACTATTGTAAATACCAACGATGGCCGTGTAGCGACACTGCATCGGGTTAACGAATATGATATATTTATTCAACAATCTATTTTAAAGTGTCTATCAAGAAGTATTGGTAACTTTGTATATATGATTTTAAAATATTATTCTTTTATTTAGGCGAAGGCAAGTACTTAGTACAAGTTAAAGAAACGGGCCAGAAAGAGTATATATGTATGTATTTTCTATTAGAATCACTTTTCCAGTGTACACCTTTACATTGTATTACGTACAACCTCTACAACTACTGCTTACGTGTCACTTCATAACGAAAATCCAAAACGCACAAGAGCCTGACTGCAAACAACACATGAATAATAATTTCTTGTACCTGTTCGTATACTTGATTTTTATTTAGCTTTAACAGAAAAAAATAAACTGAACGTAATAACTCCATGTTTGCGACATGTTTGTATAAAAAAAGGAATGTGATTGGATTGTATTAAGTAACTTCTACTTACCAATAACATTCCTACTACATTATCTATCTATGTATCTGCATAAAGCTGAGCACGCCAATGAACTATTCCTTATCCGTTTTAGACACCTACATAACTACACAACCAATAAGCGATCGCTTTACAATTCAAACATACATGTTCTTCCTCTTTTTTATCTTCAGATAATTTATTTTCCATCCTGGTTCTTCCAATATAAAATTAAAATAAAGCTATCCAAAGGAAAAAGCTTTGAACGAACTACTAGTTCAATATACAAACAATTGTTTTCGTTAAGTATGCTTACAAGTATTTTTCATTTCCGAGATGAGTTGCCCTAGGATTAGTTGTGTCTTGGGATGAATCGCGCGGTTTTTTTGACAAATCAAATGGCATTTATATGTATATCTTTGAAGGCAAACTTATTTTACAGATATATTTTTAAATCTTATATAGGTACTTTTTTAAACAGACTCTTTGCATACAGGAGCAAGTTCGTGCGACCCAGTCGTGCATTTTATTTTACTTGCGACATGTAGGAACTTCATATATGGCAGGTTCTGCATTCGGACAAAACTTTGAACTCGAGATTTTAACCAAATATGATACAACGATAGTAGAGAAGTCGAAAAAGTGGGTCCCCCGATTCTGTCCGTCTGACTGTCTGCACTTGCCCCTACAACCCAAACCATTGGGTAAATTGACTTCAAATTTGGAAATCAAGGTTTTAAACTGAATCGCGTTAGTTTTTTTTTTTAAGACAAAAAGTAGGTATCAGTAGTCGCAATACAATTTTTTTGCCAAAAAATCGAAAATTTAAATTTTCTCAAAAAAGAGCTCAAAAAGGGTACCCCTAATAGAATCGTGAACTAATGAACGGATTTCAATATTTTTTTTTGCACAAGCTCTATACAGTCTTAATAATATTTTATGATCAAAAACCTCAAATTCTATTTTCTGGATTTTTCAATATTCGATATCTCAAAAACTGGTAGACATATTTTTACGAAAATCGCATGCTACTAAATTCTACTGCATGCTTAAATCATTATTGAACTAAAATTAACAAATTCTATGAATACAAATAGGTATATAAAAATAAATGTAAACAAATTTTAAAAAATCAAGGTTTTTTGAGAAATTAAATTAAAAACGGGTAAGTTTTTAAATCTTAAAATTCAGGTAACATTTTTAAACAGACTCATGAGCGACACATGAGCGAATTCGTGCGACCCAGCCGTGAATTTTATTTAAATTGCTCTACCTAGTTAAAAAAAAACACTCACTCATTTTTGCTTTGAAATTTCTTTCTGCATCTTTCTGTGTTGATATCTGTGTAACACAATTTATTTTATCTCCATATAACTATTCGTTCTTGAGATATGGACGAGGAAAAATGATATCCCGACCTTGGAACGTTGACAAAATGTCAACACTTCAATTCGACAAATTCGACCGATAAAAATAATTTCATACGGCAAGTTAATAACTTTTCTATGGATACTACCCTTCTGAAAGAAGCCAAGAAGACAAAAAAATAGAGATATTTTTAAAAATCTTTGGGCTATTTTTGAGAAAATTTTACACAATTTTCAATTTTAATTTTATGATAACAAAACTTCTACGGGCTTTCGCAAAGCATTTGGTCTATGAAAATAAATTCTATGAGCTTTGATAACCTTCTTATTTATATGTCAGAACACAATTATTACTTTTAGTTATCTTTAGTTCACAGTAACCAATTATATTTTTGTATTGAATAAATCCAAGGAAAATTGCTCGAATTTTGAAAACATAATTAATTATAACAAAAACGAAACAACAAAATAAATGATTTTAAGAAAAAAAATCAAATAGGTTACAATTGTTTCGTTTAATAAAGCTTGTTAAAAACATCTGTAAGGGAATTCTATTCCTTCAGATTTTTTTGGAAGTCCCTATGATGCCCATAACAATACCGGAACAGTGATTTTGGATTGCTTTCACACATTGAACATGCGACACTAAAATGAAAATTTCTACTTCCATAAATTGAACTAATAGTTTTTAAGAAACAATAAAACAATTAAAATCGAAAACTATTTAAATTTAAAAACTAGATTTGAGCGCAATAATTGTACAAAGAAATATTTCAATATTTTGAATAGTTTTAAAATACGCTAAAAAAGATTTGATTGATCTATCTGAAAAAAAAGAGGCTGGAATGCGACCCACACCGATAACTTCCCATCCCGCCTGTCGATTTGTCTTGCTTCAAAGTTTGTAGGTTTTCGTGTTTTGTTAAAAAAAGTTGTCAGTTGAGTTATTCCAAGAAATTTAAAAATTACAACAATATTTTGCATATGATGAAATAATTTGATTTCAAAATCTATTTTTATTAACGAGATTTTTAGTCGTTAACCAATTTTTACCAATTTTAGTAGCATTTGCGTACTATTTTTTGTAGATTTTATTTCTCTATGAAAAAACGGACTGTTGGAACTGTTGCTGGAAAAAATATTTTCTGTGAGATAAAATTAGTTTGAATCCTTTTTTTATATTTTGAAAAGATGTTTGAGTCGAAAGTAAATTTGTACTAAGTTTTTAGTATTGTTTTTTTAGGTTTTTATTTTTTGTAAAAAAAACTGTCAATTTGATTTTTCTTAAAGTTTTAGTGAATTTGAATGATAAAAGTAGTTTAAAGTCAATATTTCAAGGTTTTGAAAAGATATTTGAGTCGAAAATCAATTTTTACCAACTTTTGTTAAATTTTGTTTAGGTTTTTAATTTTTTGTAAGAAAACTGTCAATTCGATTTTTTTCAAAATTTTACGAAATGTTGAAAATAATATATCTTACAAGATAAAATTAGTTGGAAGCCATAATCTCAAATTTTTGAAAAGATATTTGAGTAAAAAATCAAAATTTTTACCAACTTTGAATAATATTTTTTTCGATTTTTATTTCTTATAAAAAACAGTCAACTCGATTTTTCTCAAAATTTTACGTTATTTTTTGTTGCTCAAAATTGTTTTGGAGATTAAATCATTTTTTGTTCGTAAAATATTCAAGGTGACATATATTTTGTTTCAATTTTGTTGATTTATAAAAAAAACCGTTAGTTGGATTTTTTTCCATGATATATATTTGTTTGGTATCACGTTACAATATATAATATAAAATTTAATTCAAATCTCTAGCCTTTGGTTCGTGAAATATTTAGGGTTAACCAACATTTTCACTTTTTTTTTTTAAATTGCTATGGTAAAAAACCACCCACTCAATTTTTTTGAGAGTCCTTTCTGTATTGTTATCGAAGTCGATATCTCTACTGGTTCTTAAGCTATGGACGAAGAAAAAAACTTCGCGAACGTACGGACGTACGTACACACGCACGCACAGACATCTTTCTAAAAATCTTTTATTTCGACTCTAGGGACCTTAAAACGTCGAGAAATGTCAACATTTTCAATTCGACAAATCGGACCGATTACAATAGCTTCCTTTGGGAAGTTAATAGTTCTGGTGGTACGCAAATACTAAATAGGATGTTAAAAATAATGGATAATAGCGCTTGTTGTGTCACGAAATTAAAAATATCTTAAAGGCACAAGAGTGGTTACCAGAAAACTTGAACTCATATGCATTACAAATTATTCTAATAGGCGGTTAATTGTTAAACAAAAAGGTTCAACAATGACTTTTGTCGTCTGTCGCAATCAATACAATTTTTCTAAAAACTTCCCTAGATTTATAATTATTTTTAAGGCAAAAATATAATTAAGATACATTTCAAAATCTAGTTGTTAAATTCATTTATGAGTTGTTGGCGATAATTCAGTGCTATTTGTAAGTATTTGATGATGCAGTTCCAATCCTTTATTCCATTTAAGAAATCTATTATAGTGTTCGTATCAAGTGAACCACTTCCTATAATGTCTCTCGGCGAATACTTCTTAAAATTGGGCAAGTTCCCACAAAATGTGCAAGGGTCTCTTCTTCGTTTGAATTGCAGAGAGTACAGTTTAGATTTTCAGTTACTGTCCTTCGTGTTCCATTGAGCATAATGAGCCCTGCTCTTGCTTTCAGGGGCGGCAAAAAAAAAAGGTAACCAAAACAAAAGAACCCTGAAATAATTTTCGGTAAACAGAATTTTGTATGGGGTGGCATCCAATCGACCTGTACCTATACCACCACAAACGAGAACAGATGCAGGAACTTTGCTTATAGCAATACAATCCTTTTCTTTTCTCTGCTTTTTGGGCTTTTGGAAACCTGTTCTTCATGAAATAAATGATTGTCAAATTTACTTACAAACCGAAGGTCTTGACCTTTATCAGTGTGCAGCTAAAATCAGTGCTCTACTGACTTTTCTTGAAGACACATGAGAAAAATTAGTCAATGATGCACTTGTTTACGCAAGGAATTTGTGTGAGAGCTTAGGCATTTTCTTGGATCCTCCCAGAAGGAAAAAAAGGAAGTACATCTTTGGTGATAGAAGCACAGATGTTGGTCTGTCTCATGACGAAGAGTTGAGAAGAAAATTGTTTTCTTCCTTAGATAAAATCATCGTCGAAATCAAGGAGAGATTTAACCAATTGCAAAGTTTGGCCAAAAAATTCGACTTTCTTTCAGCTTCCAAGCTACTGGCTGAAAATTTTGATTACGATTCAGAACTTGCATTCAATGAGCATGATGTATCTCCCGATGATTTCAAAATAGAACGTGGTCGATTAAGAGCCTTTGCATCTTTATTGGAAAGACTTAACGATCTTGAAAGAACAAACCCGCTTGAAATATTAAATTTCATAGTACAGTCGAAGTTAGAAACAAGTTTGCCAAACATAACCATTATGCTGCGTATTTTTTTAACAATAGCAATAAGCAATGCCGGATGTGAGAGGAGTTTTTCAAAACTAAAACTAAAAAGAGTCTGGGATGCGACCCACACTGATAACTTCCCATCCCGTCCGTCCATTTGTCTTAATTAAAAGTTTGTCTATATGTCGTCGCCCGAGAATTGTTTTGTTGTATCTCCCAAAAACACGATTTTGAGAAATCGCATTTAAAGGTTTCCGTTACTATAAAAAAAAAACTAAGCGATTAAGTTTTTTGTTTTTTTATTAGAATATATTGTGTGGAGTATCTTCTTTTGATTTATGTATTTAAAACTGTCCTAGCTATTTTGGTTTTCAAATTATAAAGCTTTTTCCCCAAAATGAGTTTGTCGTATACGCCACCAAAATAAGCTTTTGTTTCCATCCTATACACGTACGACAAAGTAAACGCACGTACGACATTTCAATATTCAAGCGTCGTGTTTATTTCAATAGGGATTAGTATGAGAACCAATTAAAAAAAGTCAATTTCCAATGATAACAATTAAATTTTATTTATTTTATAAAGGTTAATATAGCAATACATACAGTCCCTGGCCATATTATTAGACGCACTGCAGAATTTTTATAATTATTAGATTATACGCAATATTTTTAACGTTCAAGAATGGATGTATGGTTACATTTTTATGCAAGATAGGGCTCCATGCCACACAGCCCGGTCCATAAAAACTTATTTGAGGGAAGAAAACATCCCTCTGTTGGACTGGCTAGAAACAGCCCTGATATGAACCCAATTGAAAACGTGTGTGAGCTGATGAAGAGGGAAGTAGCTAAAAATGTGGTCACTTATTGAAAGAGTGATTCACGTGTCGAATCACCACCCACAAATGTAGGAAACAGTCAAATCATGCATTGACAGTATGCCGCGCAGAATTGAGGCTCTTATTAAAGCAAAAGGAGGTTCAACAAAATATTGAACAAAATTACAAAAATAACAACAACAAAACTGAAAATATTAATTTAAAAAAAAAAATCTTTAAATCTGTTGCTTTATTTCTAGGAAGTAGTTTATATTCTGCATACAAAATAATTCAAATGCATTACAATATTCGAAAACCTGATTAAAATAGCTGGAAATTAAGATTTTGCATAAAATCTAAAGTGCGTCTAATAATATAGCCAGGATACTGTACATCACATTTATTGAGTCTTTGTTTAAAGGCAATCTTGATGTGAAAAAATCAACTTGATTAAAAATGGTAAAAAAAACAATAACAAAAAAGTCATCCTATGACCATAAAAATAATTATGTTAATAAAGGTACAAAATGGGTTGGTGATAATATCCCCCAAGATATAATCCCTAAAGGAAAATCCCCAAATCCATAATCCCCAAAACGAAATCCCCAGCAGCAAAATTCCCAAAGAGAAAATACCCAGAGCGAAAATCCCCAAGTGAATATCCCCAAATTGCGCGCGCAATTTAATCCCATGATTCACTTCTTGAACATAATTGTTTTGAATATGTATATTAAATTTCATTTACATATATTGCATGAAATACAAGCGAAAGATTTGGAAACAATAACATCATCCATTTCAATTTATATTCCAAAATTAAAGAAATACTCGACACTACAAAACAACACTTAGACAGCACTAAGCAAGCACTACGAATACAATGATTCTCTATGAATACCTACTTAAGTCAGACTGAGAAGTGCATGCCTTCATAGTGATTTTTTGTTTAGAAACTGTTTATCATTATCATTTGTAAATATCACAATAAGAGAATTTCATAAGATTTTTTTTTAAAACTGCATGCAGAAATGAAGATATGAACAGATACTGGGGATTTGGAGATTTCGTGGGGATTTTGGCAAAATAAATTATTTAGTTGGGGATTTTGTCCATTTGTCTTATGTCTCTGGGGATATTATCAAAATGGATTAAATTTGTTTGGGGATATTATCCCGTGGGGATTCTTTTTTTTGGGGATTTAATACGACACCCGTACAAAATTAAAATCACATTTTTTTTCATAAAAACTAACGGAAAAGTAATTCAATGACTATGAAATAGATTATACGATTCAATCTTTTTGCACCTCCAGTTGAAATCTCTATACACGTACGACAAACCAAACCGCAATATTTTTTTTCTTGTTTGTGTTGTATTTCTCTATGATCAGTCCTACATTATATGTGAGTCTCATACAAGTACGACAAAACAATTTTAAGGTTTTATTTTAAATTTTTGATCGTATGTTTTAAGCCTATACACGGCACGAGTACGATAACTTAGGCGACAAGATATAATAACGGTTTTTGGTAGAGGGGCTTAATACAAGCATTTTTTACTATGGGAGGGGGGGTCTATCTCCCCCCGTTTAGGCGGTAGGGGCAATTTAAAAAAATTGTTATTTAAAATGAAAAAAATTAATTAAAAAATAACGGTAATACTTACAATTAAGTATTATACCTTTTTTTAAAGCCAACATTCTGTTTTATTAGCCAGTTTTTAATTCAAGTCAAAACTATGCGTAGTTTTTGAAAAATTTAATTTTAAACTCAAAATTTGAGTAAAAAAAGTTAAAAAAAAGGTTTAAAGTGTAATTTTTCAATACTTCAAGATTATATACCATTGTTTTTATTTCAGAATTTATTGCTCTTATTTGTTTTTGATCAAAAACTGAAAACTAGATGATTGTATGTCTTTTAGTTTTTTAGAAAATTGAAAATAACCACAACTACTATTTTAATTTAATTCTTTTTTTTTGCTTGAGTGGTCTTATTTTGATAGTAACAATGGTAGGTGCGAGTTTGGGTGTATGCAACAGTAAGGTGTGTGCGAGTTTGGGTGTATGCAACAGTGGGATCTGTAAGGGGGGGCATGCTGCCCCCCTGCAACCCCCCTGCTTGGGCACACTATAGGATTTGGGGTGGGTGCGAGGTGGAGTGGGTGCAAGGTTGGGTGGGTGAAAGGTGCGGTGGGTGCAAGATGGGGTGCATGCATAGTTTCTTTTGCATTTAAATAAGCTGGATTTAAGAAAAATTAATTTATCCTTGGTATATCTTAATCCATATTCGATTATTACTATCAAAATAAGACTACGTAAATACTCAAGCAAGGAAAAAATAATTTAATTAAAAGATTTTTTTTTTGCTAATTTTCAATTTTCTCAAGAACTAGAAGACATAAAATCATCTAGTTTTCAGTATTTAATCAAAAAAAAATAAGAGCAATGAATTCTAAAAAAAACAGTAGTAGATAATCTTAAGGTTTTGAAAAATTACACTTTAAACCTTATTTTTAACTTTTTTTTTGTCCAAATTTTGAGTTTAAAACTATTTTTTTCAAAAACTATGCATAGTTTTGACTTGATTTAAAAACAGGCTAATAGACAAAAGTGTTGGCTTTAAAAAAAGGTATAATACTTAATTGTAAGTATTACCGTTATTTTTTAATTATTTTTTTTCCATTTAATGTACATATTTTTTAAATTGCCCCTACCGCCTAAACGGGGGGAGATAGACCCCCCCCTCCCATAGTAAAAAATGCTTGTTTTTAACTGTTCTATACAAATCCGTCATTAAACTTTGTCGCCTAAGTTATCGTACTCTCCCCCTATACACTTACGACAAAACAATATTAAGAAAAAAAAAGAGGGAAAACACATGGAATTTTTGTCGTATATGCCAAAAACTGTCGCTTACGACAAAACAAAACTCAAGGGTTGATTATTTTGTGGACATACGACAAAATGCATACTATTTACCTCAGCAACGGTAAGAGATAGGCAAACTCTGAAAACAGAAATGAAAAGAGCACCTTTGAAAACATAATACTGCATATCCAGTTTAAAAAAAACCAATTTGGCGCTTACGACAAAACAATTCTCGGGCGACGATGTATCAATTTTAACCAAATTTGCGTACCATTTTATGTTTATTTTTTTTGTTATTGAATATCGAAAACAATATTTTCTGTGAAATAAAATAAGTTTGAAGCCAATATTT